>CM068583.1:42081541-43424041 GCA_035048485.1 Pteria penguin | reverse complement strand
AAGTAATGCAGTGACCTGACGTTCGTTTTTTTTGTTTTTGTTTTTGTTTTTTTTTTTTGACAAGTTGATTTCGGTACTTGCGAAGTATCGTCTTTGTAGAGTTGTATTCAATGTTCATAGAACTCCAGGTCAATTTCCAAAAGCATGAAAAGATCATATACGAATTTTTTAAAGGATTTTCCGAAACTTTCAACCCCAGGTTTTGCAAATACGGATAGCCTGGATTTGGAAATAGTTAAGTAGATGATATTTCTCATCCCCGAATACAACAATTCATCTGCATACTGAAATTTAGTGATAATCTATCTGAGTAAAAGTTACGAAAAATCTTCGTTTGTGAAATGGTCTAGGTGTTGATATTGATATTTGCCGAAACATAGACTATGTTTTGAAAGTAGTCTATGTTTTGAAAGTAGCCTATGTCTCTGATATGTATTTAATAAGTTTTATTATCATTTAATAATTATCTAATTAATCTGTAATACATAAATACATCATTCATTACTGAATAAATAAATTAGCTTGGTGACCAACATTTTTGGTAAGGCCGGAGAAAGGTTTCTTTTCTTTTTCTGTTTTTCATATTTAAATTTTAAACGAAAATTCATGATGGACTATAAAAACAAACACGTTTCTTAATTTTCAATCCTAGTCACCTATCAGATAATTCAATTAAACGTTAGTAAATTAGCTTTGAGAGCGCATGTGCAAAACTCCATTAGCGTGGCATATTGGGTAATAATCTAGTACTAAGAAACAATCTTAGCGAATAATTCTGCTGTAAATATTGAGATTTCTAGAAATAAATCTTATAAAATGTTCACTTAAAAAAAAAAGAAGAAAAAAAAAAAAAGATTTGCTCGCTACAAAAACCAACTTATTTACAAATATTAACGATAAGATTCGAGAGTTTTTCCTAAAAAGGAAAAAGGCGCGGCTACTTTCCTAGCAAGGAAATAATGAGGCGTGGTTTTAGAAATTTTAGCGGAAAAATTCAAAAATGCGCATAAAAAGATGGTTTCAAAACAGTCCTATTTACATAAAGCCATTTGGCTTTGTGACGAACTACTTGAAAATTTAATGCTATTCCGATTGCAACCTAGGCTTTTTAAAAAGCTACACTTGTTTTAATCACTGCGCTATAGGCTATTTTTACTATCTCGATCACTTTTTTCAGTACCGTAATAGCGGATACGATCGCGACACCTATCGGTAAAGGGCAGATAGCTATTGAGTAACTGCCCAGTAGAAAGGTCTATAAGTGACTTTGTAAAGATGTTTTCATATTTTGTATTCTAATTTTGACTGGGAGAGGAGATAGAGCCAAGGAGAGATTAAAAAAGGGGGGATTTACAAATCATTTAATGTTACATGTAACACACATTTAAATCGGTTTAATTTTAAAATTTTGTGACCAGTATTTCTCGCATTTCGGACAGGAAAATCCTCATTTTTTCCTGGAAGAGATTTTGTTATTTCATCCTCCGTTATCTTCAAGAGTGTGCACAGTTGTCCGTGGTGACCTCCATGGGACGTCCAGCCCAGTCCTCGTATTCAAAGCTCTCCCTTCCCCATCTAACTTCAGCAGCCGATTTTAGATAAGTGACTCCTTCCCAAGGGTTTTCATGAATTCCTTATGAATTTCCTTAACCGTCATCCCCTTCTTACATACTGCTTTAACTTCAGTTTTCTCCATTTTAACAGTTTGACTAACCCTTCAACTTTTAACGACTTCCGTGCATAATCAAAAGCTTTGAAATACTACTCTATATACCAAAAACGTTCAATAATGACTGAATAAATGGTTTGACTGGGGTTTTATGTGTATTTATGGTATCAAAGTATATCGGGCCGAGAACTTTTTGATCACACCTCATAGAGGTGAAACTTTCGAATTTTTAGATTAGAGTTGTATGCCATCTTATCCCCGATATTGTTGGTGGGTTATTATTTCTCGATGATATAATTAAATGGACTGCAGTATTTCTGTTCGAAATAACAAAGGTGCTAGGCCTGAATATTTTTTTTGCCAAATTTCAGAGCCGGATTATTTTTTTTTTTATTTATTTATTGTTATTTTTTTGCCTGCCCCTCGGGCCGGTTTTTTTTTCCACAAAATTTGAGCCGGATTTTTTTTTCAAAGTCTTCCCCCCCCCTTAAAAATCAAATGGTTGCTCCCTAAACACATTCTCCATAAATTACGTAGTTCCAGATTACCGACTTCGCAATACATAAGCCGACATGGCCTAGTGGATGAAGTGTCGGGTTCGATTCCCGCCCGGGGCACACCGGTGTTATGACTTTCGGATGAGACAGTAAAATCCGAGGTCCCGTGTCACGGTAGGCGTGGCACGTAAAGATCCTTCACTGCTTCTCGGGTGGGTCTGTTGTAAAAGTAGAAATTTCTATCCAATGCATCAGGCATATGCCGTCACCATATACGTGAAATAATCGTGGAATGACGTAAAACAATAATCAATCAAACAACCAATCGCAATACATCCAAAACTTCATACTATCGATGACTAGATATATGAACCTGCCGCCATACCGGAAAAACAAGAAAAACTACAGACCTTTAATGTCCAAAGTATATGAAAATATTTTATCCAATAATTGTCAGATTACTTTGAAAACATTTTCAATGATTTTTTATGTGCTTATAGGAAAGGTCATGGGTGCCAGACCACTTTACCACGACTGCTGGATGACTGGAAATTAGCGTTAGATCAAAATTTACATGTGGCAGCCATTTTAATGGACCTTTCGAAAGCACTTGATTGTCTGCCACATGATATTTTACTTAGTAAGCTTTTTGCATGTGGGCTATCTCAAAATTCTATAGAACTTTTAGGCAATTACTTGACTGGGCGTTCTCAGCAAGTAAAACTAGATGGAGTCGTTAGTAGTTGGGCTGGTATAAAAAGGGAGTTCCTCAAGGATCTATTCTCGGGCCGCTACTAATCAACGTTTTTATTAATGATATTTTTTATTTCATTAAAGAAGGAACTCTCTACAACTACGCAGATGATAATACATTATCTTTTTGCCATGCGAGTTATGAGAAACTTGTATCTGTACTTCAGGAGGAGAGTGGTATCCTAATCAACTGGTTTAAAGATAACTGTATGCAAGCAAACCCAAGTAAATTCTAAGCTATAGCTGTTGGCAATAAAACACATGATAAATCGCCTATTTTTAAAATTAACTCCTTTGATATTTTATGTGACGATTCAGTAAAACTTTTAGGCATTGACATTGATTTTAAACTCACTTTAGAAGACCATGTGAGCAATATTTGAAGGAAAGCAGCTCAGCAATTAAATGTATTAAAACGATTAGGCCCTAATCTGTCCAAACTAAACAAAATCACCATATTTCAGTTTCATTTTATCTAATTTTAATTTTTGTCCGATGGCTTGGCACTTTTGCAGTAAAAGGAAAACCCCCAAAATGGAGAAAATTCAAGAAAGAGCTCTAAGGTTCATGTACAATGATTTTACATGTACATATGATGTTTTATTACAGAAAGCCAATCTGCCAACACTAGAGCTTGAAAGACTCCGAGTTATGGCATTAGAATGCTTTAAAATTATCCATGACCTTTCACCAAAATGTTTATCTGACTTAGTTAGCATCAAAGAGAATTCTTACAGTTTTAGATACACAAATATTGTTAATATTCCGCATCTGAAAACCACCCATTATGGTAAAAATTCATTTAGATACACTACCGCTAAATTATGGAACGAATTACCAGAAAATTTTAGAATACAATCTAATTTTTTACAGTTTAAGAACCTTTTATTATCCTGGTACGGAAAGGTATGTAAATGTTCTGCCTGTTCGTCTACATAGCTTATGTTTTCTGTTTTTGCGCCAATGTTACTTAAATTATTATATCAGTTTAACAGCTTCTTGCTTCTTTCTATGTGTTAATTTAGCCATACTGTGATTCCTATCTGCTCATTTTATCGTGCATATTATCATTCTTATTTTGCTCATATTATCAATGTGATTCTTATCTGCTTGTTCTGCTATATGACTATTCTTATCTGCTTATTTTGCTATATTATAAATTTTGACGTGTCTGTGGTTTGTAATACACTCTTAAGATAACCTGAATAGTTCTCTAAGTAATGTTCGTTAGTTTACACCAGGTCTTGTAAGACTATTACAATGACCTAAATAGGTCTCTAAGTATTGTCCATTAGATATAAGACTCCTAGAATAACCTGAATTGGTATCTGAGTAAAGTTCGTTAGTTTACATCAGGTCGTGTAAGACCTTTTCAATAACCTCAACAGGGCTGTGAGTAATGTTCAGTAACTTACATCATATCGTGTAAGACTCCTACAATAACCTCAATAGGTCTCTGAGTAATGTTCAGTAACTTACATCAAGTCGTGTAAGACTCCTGCAATAACCTGAATAGGTCTCTGAGTAATGTTCAGTACCTTACATCAGGTCGTGTAAGACTCCTACAATAACCTGAAAAGGTCTCTGAGTAATGTTCGTTAAATTACACCAGGTCGTGTAAGACTCCTACAATAACCTGAATAGGTCTCTGAGTAATGTTCGTTAGTTTACACCAGGTCGTGTAAGACTCCTACAGTAACCTGAATGGTCTCTCTCAGTAAAGTTCGTTAGTTTACACCAGGTCGTGTAAGACTCCTACAATAACCTGAATAGGTCTCTGAGTAATGTTCAGTAATTTACACCAGGTCGTGTAAGACTCCTACAACAACCTGAATAGGTCTCGGAGTAATGTTCAGTAATTTACACCAGGTCGTGTAAGACTCCTACAATAATCTGAATAAGTCTCGGAGTAATGTTCGTTAATTTACATCAGGTCGTGTAAGACTCCTACAATAACCTGAATAGGTCTCTGGGTAATGTTCTTGAGCTGTAAGACTCCAAGAATAACTTGAATTGGTATCTGAGTAATGTTCGTTAGCTTACATCAGGTCGTGTAAGACTTGTACAATAACCTGAATAGGTCTCTGAGTAATGTTCAGTAACTTACATCAGGTCCTGTAAGACTCCTGCAATAACCTCAATAGGTCTCTGAGTAATGTTCAGTAACTAATATCAGATCGTGTAAGACTCCTACAATAACCTGAATAGGTCTCTGAGTAATGTTCGTTAAATTACACCAGGTCGTGTAAGACTCCTACAATAACCTGAATAGGTCTCTGAGTAATGTTCGTTAGTTTACACCAGGTCGTGTAAGACTCCTACGGTAACCTGAATTAGTCTCTCTCAGTAATGTTCGTTAGTTTACACCAGGTCGTGTAAGACACCTACAATAACTTCAATAGGTCTCTGAATAATGTTCATTAGTTTACATCAGGTCGTGTAGAACTCCTACAATAAGCTAATATGTCCCAAGACTAATGTTCTTTAGTTTACATCAGGTCGTGTAAAACTCCTACAATAATCTGAATAGGTCTCGGAGTAATGTTCGTTAATTTACATCAGGTCGTGTAAGACTCCTACAATAACCTGAATAGGTCTCTGGGTAATGTTCTTTAGATGTAAGACTCCTACAATAACCTGAATTGGTATCTGAGTAATGTTCGTTAGCTTACATCAGGTCGTGTAAGACTTGTACAATAACCTCAATAGGTCTCTCTGAGTAATGTTCAGTAACTAACATCAGGTCCTGTAAGACTCCTGCAATAACCTCAATAGGTTTCTGAGTAATGTTCAGTAACTTACATCAGATCGTGTAAGACTCCTACAATAACCTCAATAGGTCTCTGAGTAATGTTCATTATTTTTACACAAGGTCGTGTAACACTCCTACAATAACCTGAATAGGTCCTCTGAATAATGTTCATTAGTTTACATCAGGTCGTGTAGGACTCCTACAATAAGCTGAATATATCCCAAGAGTAATGTTCGTTACTTTACATCTGGTCCTGTAAGACTCCTACAATAACCTAACAGGTCTCTGGGTAATGTTCATTAATTTACATCAGGTCGTGTAAGACTCCTACATTAACCTGAATAGGTCCTCTGAGTAATGTTCGTTAAATTACCATGTATCGTGTAAGACTCCTACAATAACCTGAATAGGTCTCTGAGAAATGATCGGAAGTTAACACCAGGTCGTGTAAGACTCCTACAGGAACCCGACTTGGACTCTCTCAGTAATGTTCGTTAGTTTACACCAGGTCGTGTAAGACTCCTACAATAACCTGGATATGTCTCTGAGTAATGTTCGTTAGTTTACACTAGGTCGTGTAAGACTCCTACAATAACTTCAATAGGTCTCTGAATAATGTTCATTAGTTTACATAAGGTCGTGTAGAACTCCTACAATAAGCTAATATGTCCCAAGAGTAATGTTCTTTAGTTTACATCTGGTCCTGTAAGACTCCTACAATAATCTGAATAGGTCTCGGAGTAATGTTCTTTAATTTACATCAGGTCGTGTAAGACTCCTACAATAACCTCAACAGGTCTCTGGGTAATGTTCTATAGATGTAAGACTCCAAGAATAACCTGAATTGGTATCTGAGTAATGTTCGTTAGCTTACATCAGGTCGTGTAAGACTTGTACAATAACCTCAATAGGTCTCTGAGTAATGTTCAGTTACTTACATCAGGTCGTGTAAGAATCCTGCGATAACGTGAATAGGTCTCTGAGTAATGTTCATTAATTAACATCGGGTCGTGGACGACTCCTACATTAACCTGAATGGGTCACTGAGTAATGTTCGTTAAATTACACCAGGTCGTGTAAGACTCCTACAATAACCTGAATAGGTCTCTGAGTAATGTTCGTTAGTTTACACCAGGTCGTGTAATACTCCTACAGTAACCTCAATAGGTCTCTGAATAATGTTCGTTACTTTACATCTGGTCTTGTAAGACTCCTACAATAACCTGAACAGGTCTCTGGGTAATGTTCATTAATTTACATCAGGTTGTGTAAGACTCGTACAATAACCTGAGTAGATCTCTGGGTAATGTTCAGTAATTTACACCAGGTCGTGTAAGACTCCTACAATAACCTGAGTAGATCTCTGGGTAATGTTCGTTAATTTACATCAGGTTGTGTAAGACTCGTACAGTAACCTGAATAGGTCTCGGAGTAATGTTCATTAATTTACATCAGGTTGTGTAAGACTCCTACAATAACCTGAATTGGTATCTGAGTAATGTTCGTTAGCTTACATCAGGTCGTGTAAGACTTGTACAATAACCTGAATAGGTCTCTGAGTAATGTTCAGTAACTTACATCAGGTCCTGTAAGACTCCTGCAATAACCTCAATAGGTCTCTGAGTAATGTTCAGTAACTAATATCAGATCGTGTAAGACTCCTACAATAACCTGAATAGGTCTCTGAGTAATGTTCGTTAAATTACACCAGGTCGTGTAAGACTCCTACAATAACCTGAATAGGTCTCTGAGTAATGTTCGTTAGTTTACACCAGGTCGTGTAAGACTCCTACGGTAACCTGAATTAGTCTCTCTCAGTAATGTTCGTTAGTTTACACCAGGTCGTGTAAGACACCTACAATAACTTCAATAGGTCTCTGAATAATGTTCATTAGTTTACATCAGGTCGTGTAGAACTCCTACAATAAGCTAATATGTCCCAAGACTAATGTTCTTTAGTTTACATCAGGTCGTGTAAAACTCCTACAATAATCTGAATAGGTCTCGGAGTAATGTTCGTTAATTTACATCAGGTCGTGTAAGACTCCTACAATAACCTGAATAGGTCTCTGGGTAATGTTCTTTAGATGTAAGACTCCTACAATAACCTGAATTGGTATCTGAGTAATGTTCGTTAGCTTACATCAGGTCGTGTAAGACTTGTACAATAACCTCAATAGGTCTCTGAGTAATGTTCAGTAACTAACATCAGGTCCTGTAAGACTCCTGCAATAACCTCAATAGGTTTCTGAGTAATGTTCAGTAACTTACATCAGATCGTGTAAGACTCCTACAATAACCTCAATAGGTCTCTGAGTAATGTTCATTATTTTACACAAGGTCGTGTAACACTCCTACAATAACCTGAATAGGTCTCTGAATAATGTTCATTAGTTTACATCAGGTCGTGTAGGACTCCTACAATAAGCTGAATATATCCCAAGAGTAATGTTCGTTACTTTACATCTGGTCCTGTAAGACTCCTACAATAACCTGAACAGGTCTCTGGGTAATGTTCATTAATTTACATCAGGTCGTGTAAGACTCCTACATTAACCTGAATAGGTCTCTGAGTAATGTTCGTTAAATTACACCAGGTCGTGTAAGACTCCTACAATAACCTGAATAGGTCTCTGAGTAATGTTCGTTAGTTTACACCAGGTCGTGTAAGACTCCTACAGGAACCTGAATTGGTCTCTCTCAGTAATGTTCGTTAGTTTACACCAGGTCGTGTAAGACTCCTACAATAACCTGGATATGTCTCTGAGTAATGTTCGTTAGTTTACACTAGGTCGTGTAAGACTCCTACGATAACTTCAATAGGTCTCTGAATAATGTTCATTAGTTTACATCAGGTCGTGTAGAACTCCTACAATAAGCTAATATGTCCCAAGAGTAATGTTCTTTAGTTTACATCTGGTCCTGTAAGACTCCTACAATAATCTGAATAGGTCTCGGAGTAATGTTCGTTAATTTACATCAGGTCGTGTAAGACTCCTACAATAACCTGAATAGGTCTCTGGGTAATGTTCTATAGATGTAAGACTCCAAGAATAACTTGAATTGGTATCTGAGTAATGTTCGTTAGCTTACATCAGGTCGTGTAAGACTTGTACAATAACCTCAATAGGTCTCTGAGTAATGTTCAGTAACTTACATCAGGTCCTGTAAGACTCCTGCAATAACCTCAATAGGTCTCTGAGTAATGTTCAGTAACTTACATCAGATCGTGTAAGACTCCTACAATAACCTGAATAAGTCTCTGAGTAATGTTCGTTAGTTTACACCAGGTCGTGTAAGACTCCTACAACAACCTCAATAGGTCTCTGAGTAATGTTAATTAGTTTACACAAGGTCGTGTAACACTCCTACAATAACCTGAATAGGTCTCTGAATAATGTTCATTAGTTTACATCAGGTCGTGTAGGACTCCTACAATAAGCTGAATATATCCCAAGAGTAATGTTCGTTACTTTACATTTGGTCCTGTAAGACTCCTACAATAACCTGAACAGATCTGTGGGTAATGTTCATTAATTTACATCAGGTCGTGTAAGACTCCTATCTTAACCTGAATAGGTCTCGGAGTAATGATCGTTAATTTACACCAGATCGTGTAAGACTCGTAAAATAATCTGAATAGATCTCTGGGTAATGTTCATTAATTTACATCAGGTTGTGTAAGACTCGTACAATAACCTGAATAGGTCTCGGAGTAATGTTCGTTAATTTACATCAGGTTGTGTAAGACTTGAACAATAACCTGAATAGGTCTCTGGGTAATGTTCAGTAACTTACATCAGGTCCCGTAAGACTCCTGCAATAACCTCAATAGGTCTCTGAGTAATGTTCAGTAACTTACATTAGATCGTGTAAGACTCCTACAATAACCGGAATAGGTCTCTGAGTAATGTTCGTTAAATTACACCAGGTCGTGTAAGACTCCTACAGGCACCTGAATTGGTCTCTCTCAGTAATGTTCGTTAGTTTACACCAGGTCATGTAATACTCCTACAGTAACCTGAATTGGTATCTCCCAGTAATGTTCGTTAGTTTACACCAGGTCGTGTAAGACTCCTACAATAACTTCAATAGGTCTCTGAATAATGTTCATTAGTTTACATCAGGTCGTGTAGAACTCCTACAATAAACTTATATGTCCCAAGAGTAATGGTCTTTAATTTACATCTGGTCCTGTAAGACTCCTACAATAATCTGAATAGGTCTCGGAGTAATGTTCGTTAATTTACATCAGGTCGTGTAAGACTCCTACAATAACCTGAATAGGTCTCTGGGTAATGTTCTTTAGCTGTAAGACTCCTACAATAACCTGAATTGGTATCTGAGTAATGTTCGTTAGCTTACATCAGGTCGTGTAAGACTTGTACAATAACCTCAATAGGTCTCTGAGTAATGTTCAGTAACTTACATCAGGTCCTGTAAGACTCCTGTAATAACCTCAATAGGTCTCTGAGTAATGTTCAGTAACTTACATCAGATCGTGTAAGACTCCTACAATAACCTGAATAGGTCTCTGAGTAATGTTCGTTAGTTTACACCAGGTCGTGTAAGACTCCTACAATAACCTCAATAGGTCTCTGAGTAATGTTCATTAGTTTACAAAAGGTCGTGTAACACTCCTACAATAACCTGAATAGGTCTCTGAATAATGTTCATTAGTTTACATCAGGTTGTGTAGGACTCCTACAATAACCTGAACAGTTCTCTTTGTAATGTTCTTTAATTTACACCAGGTCGTGTAAGACTCCTACAATAACCTGATTAGTTCTCTGGGTAATGTTCAGTAATTTACACCAGGTCGTGTAAGACTCCTACAATAACCTGAGTAGATCTCTGGGTAATGTTCGTTAATTTACATCAGGTTGTGTAAGACTCGTACAGTAACCTGAATAGGTCTCGGAGTAATGATCGTTAATTTACACCAGGTCGTGTAAGACTCGTAAAATAACCTGAATAGATCTCTGGGTAATGTTCAGTAATTTACATCAGGTCGTGTAAGACTCCTACAATAACCTGAATAGGTCTCGGAGTAATGTTCGTTAATTTACACCAGGTCGTGTAAGACTCGTAAAATAACCTGAATAGATCTCTGGGTAATGTTCAGTAATTTACATCAGGTCGTGTAAGACTCCTACAATAACCTGAATAGGTCTCGGAGTAATGTTCGTTAAATTACATCAGGTCGTGTAAGACTCGTACAATAACTTGAATAGGTCTCTGGGTAATGTTCATTAATTTACACCAGGTCGTGTAAGACTCGTACAATAACCTGAATAGGTCTCTGGGTAATGTTCATTAATTTACACCAGGTCGTGTAAGACTCGTACAATAACCTGAATATGCCTCAAGAGTAATATAACCTGAATAGGTCTCTGAATAATGTTCATTAGTTAACACCTACGTATTTCTACTACACAACGGGGATTGTGTTTTTGCGTCTTGCGTCAGTGTCAGGATTCGGTACACGAACCTTGGTAAAGTTATATGCTGAATACAAAGCTTCAATAAATCGTGTTCATAAAAAGTCCCCTTGTGTACATGGATACCGCATACCTGTGTTATTTTTCTTACTTTGGCTGAACTTGATATACCGTTAACTCGCTACACCGGCATGTCTAGTGCAAATTTTTAATAGGTCAAATCGCGGTCACTTTGTAATGGAATAAGTAAGAAAACTGATAAAAAGTTAAATTGGGCTACCTATACGTGAATCGTAAAGATTTCATCTTTAACACAAATATTAATCTGTCAAACGGGTAATAGATCGGCTATATTTGCCGTGGACTGAAGGGTTATTCTGAATTTGAGTAGTGCCTTGCATTAAGAGATCTTACAACACATTAATGTTTAGAACACGAGTAATTCAGCGTTATTAATATCATGACAGGCCGAACATCTACCCCAGATAATTCTTACCATTACTCAACTGCATCGTTATAAATAAGTCTAAAACAATGGATATTCTAAACTTTTAATTGAAGAGGTTATAATCTTTTGATATAACTTCTATTTATTTATTTATTTATCATCATCATCATCATCATCATCATCATCATCATCATCATCAAATTACTGTTACTATTAATATAATTATTATCAGTATCAATATTATTATTAACTGAAGTTATATATTTTCCCCTTCATAATTCATTTATTTTAACCTTTACAATAAAGTTGTAAATATTCGGAATCGTCTCGAAACAGAAAGCATTCGGAAAAGTCTGTATCTTCGAGGACGAAAAGCAATTTCCTAAGCTGAGATTCACAGGTTTAATCCACTGTGGAGTTCGTGATACATTTATGTATAAAATACGACACCGTATATTTCACTTATATTCGTTCCCGACGGGGACTCGAACCCACGGCCTATAATACCGAATCACCTAGCTGTCATACATCCTAGCATCTAAACCACTGAGTTCCACTCCATGTTATTATTATTATTATTATTATTATTATTATTATTATTATCATCGTCATCATTATCATCATCATCATCATCATCATCATTATTATTATTATTATTATTATTATTATTATTATTGTTATTATTATTTTCATCATTATCATCATCATCATCATCATTATTATCATCATCATCATCATCATCATCATCATCATCATCATTATTATTATTATTATTATTATTATTATTATTATTATTATTATTATTATTATATAATGTAGCCGATCACAATCATTTAGATGAACACGTCCGGTAGTGAAGATCGAATGTCAGGTCCGGTATTTCATGCAAAATATGTCGAGACAAAGTATATCAAGATCAAACGCGATATTTGTACATTCAACATATTCAGCATCATGCAACAGTAACATCTTTAGCATCATACAGTATTAACATCTTTAGCATCATACGGCATTAATATTTGAAATATTTCTGTGCCATCTGTATTTATAAGACATTTCAAATATGACTGGTATAAACAGCTAAATAGGAGAGACTCTCCCTACGTTGCTTCACCTCTGATTGCTGTTGCCTATGAGAACGTTAAATTGCAAGCATCACATTAAGATAACGCAAGTTACTTCCATTTTGTACATGATCTACCCCAGCTGGCGGATTATGACACTCAAATGACATGCCAACAGTGAAGAAGTCAAATTTGATCATCCATATACATGCGCGGATACAGGGGGGGGGGGGGGGTAGGGGGGTCTGGACCCCCCCTGGAATCCGAAAATTTTACCAAAAAAAGGTAATTTTTGGGAATTTTTGGGGTTGGACCCCCCTCGTCTAAGAGAAAAATTTACCTTTTTTGGTTGGACCCCCTCTGACAAAAATTTCTGGATCCGCGCATGCATATATATGTAGTGCTATGTTCTGGCGACATTTAGTCAAATATAATAAAGTAATTAAAAGTCATTTAATACAGTGGCACAGAGATGACATACACTACGCTTTCTTATCTCGAGAATACGACGTTTCATTCCGGAAGAACATTTTTTTTATCTGAAGGGAACGGCCTTTTTATATCGAGGGAATGGTATAGTCAACCATTCAGATTTTGCGTCACATGAGTATTTCCATCGTGTGACAATCTGATTAAAACCAGACCTTTATTCCGCTTCTCTATTTGTCCCATTGCGGATAAAGTGGGACGAATAGAGAAGTGAAATAATGATATGGTTTTAATCAGATTGATCGTGTGATACCGTGGATATCACAAGATGGAGAAGTTCATTCAAACTGAATTTAACGACTTACTGATATCACTTAAGTTCTCCTCTGATCCTATATCACAAAATTCTACATAAATGACGCAAAGAAATTGAATTCAGCATAATATTTTTAATTTGATTGTAAGTGGACGACCACTGGGTTTTGAGGAATTCACAGAAAAGGGGGGGGGGGGGGCGGGGGGCTGGCAAATTTTATCAAGTCAGACTCGATTATTTATTTTTCTTTGTTTACAGAACAGAATGGTCATTTTCTCGACAAGAAGTTTAGAGGAACACTTCCCAGTGCCGAAAATTAAAAATGCTGAAAGATCGATCTGCTGAATATTGGAAAGGTTGCAAATGCTTCTTATTACAGTTTAAACTGCATTTATTGTTCATAAAGCATAATTTATTTTGAATTACACAAATACAACGTACAGGATTTACAATCAAGCTACTTAGGGCTTACTAGTATATAAATTTATTTCTTGATATGAGTTGGCATGCAATTATAACACATAGTTAATGAATAATCATGGTATAAATAAATAAAAGATGAATGTAAAAGGTGAGAAAAGATGAACTATAATGCATTAATAATGCAAGGATGAATAAACAAGAGGCCCAAATGGGCCTATATTACTCACCTGAGCACAAATTGCTTATTTACAATAAAATGACAGCTCATTTCAGTAGAAAATTTTGCTTTTTTCTACAAGACTTTCTACAAGGTTTGGTGATATTTTGAGCAGTCGTTTTGAAGAAGTCCAAAATGTGTCAACCAATCAGAGCCAATGGCGGCCATCTTGGATTACGGATCGGCACGAAAAACACAAACTTGGTAGAGCACCTCGAGTACTTACTTCCTATGAGGTTTGGTGAAATTCTGTGCAGCGCTTCTGGAGAAGAAGTCCAAAATGAGTCAACCAATCAGAGCCAATGGCGGCCATCTTGGATTACGGATCGGTACGAAAAACACAAACTTTGTAGAAGACCTTGAGTACTTACTTCCTATGAGGTTTTGTGAAATTCTGTGCAGCGGTTCTGGAGAAGAAGTCGAAAATGTGTCAACCAATCAGAGCGAATGGCAGCCATCTTGGATTACGGATGGGCACGAAAAACACAAACTTGGTAGAAGACCTCGAGTACTTACTTCCTATGCAGTTTGGTGGAATTCTGTGCAGCTGTTCTGGAGAAGAAGTCGAAAATGTGTCAACCAATCAGAGCCAATGGCAGACATCCTGGATTACGGATGGGCACAAAAACACAAACTTGGTAGAATACCTTGAGTACTTACTTCCTACAAAGTTTAGTGAAATTCTGTGCAGCGGTTCTGGAGAAGAAGTCGAAAATGTAGTAAAGCTAACGACGGACGACGGACGACAGACGACGGACAGCGTTTGATCACAATAGCCCACTTGAGCCTTTGGCTCAGGTGAGCTAAAAAGGATAGACAAAAACTTCTTATTTTGAATGTACATATATATATATATATACATCTATCAATCTGTAGAGTTGGGATTTTACATTTTACAATAGATTTATTGTTAACCATTGAGAATGCCCTTCTACGAGGGAACGAACAGGTGGTAACAACTCTCTCTCCCTCTTTCTCCCCATTTTTTTTTTTTGGACTTCATCCCCTCCTCTCCCTTCTATGTCCATCTCTTTCTCCCTTCTCAGTTCAGATTATCTATTTTCTACGGAAGCCAATTAGGGTCACATATTTTTAAAATTTTGTCTTGAAAATTCAACTTACTAACGACTTACTAACGTGAAATTTCAACTTATCTATCTTGAAAATTCAAAATACTATTCTGAAAATTCAAGATACCCGGTACTATCTTGAAAATTCAACTTACAATCTTGAAAATTCAAGTTAACTATTTTGAAAATTCAACTCAATATTTCCTTGTTACTTAAGACAAGTAAATACGCATTAAGTTTTTTTTTCTGCTTACGCGATGTTCATCGATATCAATATCAAACTCTTTTTTCCCTACTATTATAAAACTTTGGAATGAGCTTGATACAGAAATTAGACATGATTTAAATTCTGATCAATTTTTAAAGTATTATTTACGCTCTGAAAGGGGCATTCATATTGTACCTGATTATTTTTATGTTGGAAACAGGAAATTTAATATCATCTTAAACAATATAATAATATGTAATATGTGCAGCAACCTTAACTATGACCTATTTAGAGCAAATCTTATCAATCCACGCTTTTGTTCATGTAGTGCGGCAGAAGAAGACGTTTCACATTATTTACTAGAATGCACATTGTACCAAAATCAAAGAACCTGTCTACTCGATAAGTTACAAATGTTTTCTCCCCTCGATATTGCTACACTTTTATTGGAAAAGAGGATACATACACAGTTAAAACAATACGAATTGATTATGTTATCAGTTCAAGATTATATAAAACAAACTATACGATTTTCATAGATCTTCAACAGCGTATTAAATCCAGTTAAAGTCATGGTACCAAGATTCTCTCTCTCTCTCTCTCTCTCCACCCATCTCTCTCTTTTTCTCTTGTAGTAAAATGTGCTATCATTTTCATTCATTATTACTATATAATATTATACATGTATGTTCAAGAATTGCACTTAATATGTTGTATATATTTTATAAGTTGCCATCCTGATAACTATATGTTGCATATGATAAGGAGGAGGCTATTGTAATGTTGTAATAACTTTTGCCTAATCCTATTTCATGTTATCATAATGAAATAAAATATGTTTAAAATAAAAACTACGCACTTAACTACCCAGAAAGCCTTTTTGTTAACTAGTATGTGAACAAGAGTTGTCAGCAGACAACATATCTCTCCAGCAGGGCATTTTCACAGAGAAAGCATGTATTGATAAGTTTCATTAGAAGAAATTTAGATGGCCTTACCTCCCGTTGTCAGCCATGTTTTTGGTCATGATTTTTGCCTCATATTCATAATAAGTTTAATTAATTTGTTTAAGAACATTCTTTAGAATTTTTTATACATTGTCTAGTATCTTAAAATTTGCACGGGCATTGAAAAAAAAAAAAACAAAACAAAACAAAACACAGGAATTGTTCCAAGTTTGGATAGACTAAATAATTTGGCTCCTGTTTGAGTTATGTCGCTGAAACAGAGACGGAATTCGTTTAGGCTCATTTCGTGTCGATAGCAATCAGTTTGAATGTGGTGAATTTACAGTCGACTTTCATGCAATTATTACAATAATTCAATTTAACTGTATTTCATACATATTTACCTACTTCAAATCATTTTATCACCCCACCCCCAAAACAAACCCATTATTTTCATCCCTTTTCCCTGCTACAAATATCAAGTTGTTCACCAAATCGAAAGTAATACATTCAGGTAAGACCACAGAAGACATAATCGCCTGTGAGGTAAGATTGCAGGAAACTAAATACTACAAATCTGATTAGTTGTCATTTTGAAGTATATCACTTTCGATTTGGTCAACGACCCACGCATGAAAAAGTGACCATAGCGTGAAAATGTGACCCTCCTTAAAAACTGACTCGCAGTGATGGGTCATATTTTAACTTTAAAAATTACCCTTGTGTGTAATGCTCCCTTGAGTTATGAAAATGCAATTCACACTGTGTACTTCCTGTTTGCAAACGGGTCTGTTACAGCCTGGTCTAAATTTTACGTTGGACAATGACATCATATCTCTTTAAAAGTGTTATCTATGAGAAGTGAATCTTCATAGGGGGTAATATATTAACATTAATAAATGATTCCACATGAGAAAGTTTCAAACTCCTCTTTATGATATAGTGGGACTATTCAATTATTCGATTACTGATTAGAATAATCTTTAAGACTGGTTATTAGAGGTAGGGTCAAATTTCAATATTAAAAAACGACCCCATGTCCAGAAAATCTCCTTTATTTAGCTAAGTACAATCTCTGTTTTTGTTGAATAAAGAGGGATATTTTGCGGAGACAATACAGGACAGTAGCTAGGGGGAGGGGGTCATCTTTCACACATTAATTAAGGACTCATTATGAATAAAGCTTCGAACTTCGGTTTATAAAATAGTGTGACTATTCGATTAAGGGCCTCTTCTTATGATCGAGAGGTCCCAGATTCGATTCCTGCCCTGGCCACACTGGTTTTCTGTCTTTCGGATGAAACTGTGAAAACCGATGCCCCGTGTCACGGTAGGCGTGGCGTGTTTACAGATCCATTGGCAGATTTTGAGGGGGGTTGCACCCTTCTGTGGTAGGGAAATTTTTACCAAATATAAAGGTAATTTTCGACCATTTTTAGGGCTGCAGCCCCCTTTCTAGATCGAATAGTGCTAAACATTAGTCATGAGAGACTGCAACCCCCCCCCCCCCCCTTTTTTTAAAATTCTTCTTCTTCCATTACGAAGTGTACTCATAAATGAGTGTCATACTTTCTAGATCAGCCTATGGTATTCCTCACTGCAGCGGGATATGTCCGCTGCAAACGTCACTGCAGCGGGATATGTCCGCTGCAAACGTCTTATTTTTTATGCAATGCAGCAAGCATCTTCACTAGCCAAGACTCTAATCCGATTCTCTCTTCTCCCAACAACCTTAGCTAGCGAAGATGTGTACCGGTATCTGTTAGATGACGTCACTAAATACGTGCAATAATCGTGTAGTGATGTTAAATAAGAATCAATCAATTTAGAGTATATACTCCGTTTTCCAATTTCTAACATAATATTTATGAACTTGTTTTTCATTAACACTTTGCATTCGCTTCATTCACAAATCATCAAATTTTTTAATGATGACATTTACTTGTCCATATTCGTAATGATAATTTTTAAAAGAATATTTGGAAACAGCACACGTTATCCAAAAAGTCCGGTAACCGACTTAAAGTGCAACAGTGTCACCGATCTTGATCTTTCTTTTCGGTGGGAGTAAATTGTCAATGATTAGTTCTAAGTATGATCTGTCGTTTTAGAAATCCAGGAAATCACATTAAATTACCTGTAAAAGTATGTTAAAACTCGACGTAAATCAAATCTGTTTTGTAGTTAAAACCAAAATTCTATTCACTGGATTGTACTTATTTTCTCGGGATTCATATTAAGCGGAGTTAGTGCTGTTAATAATTTCGATAATAAAATGATTGTGAAGACATTATGAAGGACAATCCCAGATCACGCTAATTCATGAATATGCTAATACAGTGCATATCTAAAACCTTATCATCAACATTTTAGGTGAAATTTAGGTTGCATACAAATACAGTAATTAATTGTTCAAAGATGGCATAAAGCTTGTCAAGGAATTAAAGTCATAAAGGACTTTTGGACAGATGGACACCGGAAAACAGCGTCGTTTAGATGATTATCCAAACTCGCCTGTTCTTTAAACGGCGAGACGACTTATCAGACGTGGTCTGTTCAGGAACTGACCGTTTCTTGCACGGAAAGATGCTGAAAAGAATACGATCCAAAAAAAAAAAAAATAATAATAGTAATAGTAATAATAAAATAATATACATATACTTGACGTCACACCTTGACAGTTTGTTATCCACATCTTGTTGTGAAGGAAACGTCACAACACTTAGACTCTAAAAGCAGCCTGAATTGTAATAAAACCTGATTTGTAATAAATCTATTACAATTCTGGTTGCAATGCAAAAAAGTTATTACAATTTGATAACCAACCTGAATTGTAATAAAAACTTGAATTGTAATAAAGCAAGTCAAAACGAGAGGAACTCTATTTCCTGAGATTTTCATAGCAATGAATGCTTCAGATATTATAGAATATGGGCAAGGAATTTTAAATAGTACTTGAATTCTAAGCAAGAATTGAAATGAATTGTTTGAAAACTGGTTGAAATGTGAAAAAATTTATTATGATTGGGTAGCCAACCTGAATTGTAATAAAGGCTTGAATCGCAACAAAACAATTTAAGATGAGAAAGATCACATTTTCAGAGGATTAAATAGTTGTAACATTTTCAAATGTTGTATTAAAAACTTAATTGTAATAAATTTATTGCACTTCTGGTTGCAATGCAAAAAGTTATTACAATTTGGTAGCCAACCTGAATTGTAATAAAAATTTGAATTGTTATAAAACAAATCAAGTCGAGAAGAGTTCTATTTCCCGAATTGTAATGAAAAAAGTCAAGATCAGGACTACATTTCCCGAGGTTTTAATACTTGCAACATCTTCAAATATAGAATTTGGACTGTGTTACGTCATACAGTGATCAAAAAAGATAAAAGTACTTAAAAAATTCAACCCATTATATCACATTACGGTGTATACATGTATCTCGTCATATTTACTTTATAAGTTAATCATGGATAACAACTCAGTTTAAACCCCTTGAATGGTCCCTATATAGGTACAGTTTGTGAATTATCTATGTAAAAAGTAATATCGTACGCAATGGCGTATGAGGAAAGATGGTATGGTAGATTTATAAATGTATTTTTAATGTTTTTGACTCTAAAATTTGTTTTCACGTTCCTGTTGAATATTCAATAAATAGATCTATACAACGGTCGCAGATCTAGAACAATTTAAAAGGGGGTGTTTTTGGCGGGTGCATCACAATTATACTTATTGTAATGCAATATATGCATCATCAAAATCAAACTGAGTTTCTGAATAATTGGGTGGGTGCAAATTTTTAAAAATTTGTTTTTAATTTCCATTTTTAGAGAAAATTAAAGGTTTAAACCTATTCTTTTAAATTTAGGGTACGCAAAAAAGTATTGGATTATCAATGTTACAAGCTAATTCGCAGAATTATTATCCCGGCTTTCGTAAAGGTCCCGGCTTTCGTAAAGGAGTAATCATATTGTAAGCGAACTCTTTTGAGGTTAGGTTGAAATACCGGTATGTAATTTACATGATTGTTGACACAAGATGTATTACTTGGAAATGGAACAAAACCTATAGCCTTATATACAGGTTAGATGTCTTATTGAACATGTATTACAGAATAACATGAACTGGTTGAAATAAGCATAGACTGAATATAATATATCGTCACTTTCCATACAATGTTTGTTCTCATTCATCTATATATTCAGTGTTGAATTATATTTGTTTCGTCTGTATATAAGAGCATTTACGGCCTGTGTGTCTAGCCAAACAGGAGATGCTAACTTCTGCCGGGCACCTGGTCTCACCTCTGAATTTCAGGGGTCCGTGAATGTCCACTGTGGTACATTGTTGTTAGTGCCATAGTCATGTGACACCACTTCCTTTCGTATTTTTGTAATGATGCTGAGCAGATCCGTGGTAAGATGACTGTTTTCGTTAATGAAGGGGCATTAACTTCGCCAAAGCCAAATAACGTCCACCAAAAGTGGCAATCGCACTTGGCTCTATAGGCATTTAACCTTGTTACCAAGTTTGAAGAAAATCTTATCATATTTGCTGCCGTTATTGCACGGAAACGACGTGTACCATACAAAGGGACAGACCGATGGACAAAAACACGGATAAACTCAAATTAACATTCTCTGTTTTAGTAAAATTTGGGAACAAAAAGCAATCTCATACACGATATCCAAAATAATAATTTCAAGCAGTTCTTGTTGAATTCTAAGCAAAAATTTAAATAAAGTTATTACTCTGCTGGTTTGAAATGCAAAAACCTTATTACAATATGAAAACCAACCCAAATTGTAAAAATGGGATTACTTCCTTCGACATATAAATGAAGAGTTTTAAGGTCACACGATCCAAGGTCAAAGGTACTTTGGCAGATTTGAAATGGTTTATTTTCTTAAATTGTCAAGATAACAATGTAGAATAGTTACGCATGCAAATATTTGAACCTTAAGTGAAACCTTCAACTTTTATATGCAAACTCTCACAAGTCATACACAGTCACACAGACAGACAAAAAGTAAATGTATTGTCTGTTGTAGATCAGTAAGGCTTTAAAGCAATACAAATCAAATGACCATACGAAATATACAACACGACAAAAATACCAAACTTTTTCGCCTGATTAAAACTATTTTAAATAGTTGGCAGAATCTATAAACAAACGTGTTCTGCCATAATTCACACCAATAAGCTAAGATTGTCACCTTGTCACTGTGGTTACTAATAGACGGATTTGGCTATGATTATTTTGTACCGTGGCGACACCTATATTACTACAAATGAACTCGATATCTTTCTCTGCTGTAGTGCGATCTTTGTCTCTTTACTCTCAGATGTCAGATTAATACCACATGTTGAATGTGTATTTCAGGCTTTAGGAGTTAGTTTTCGTCGAATTATTTGTGTTCACATTCAATTATCGAGATCCTACATTGCATATATTACGCTTGTTGCATTTGCGCACGCCTGACCTCGCCCTGGTTTATTTGGAATTCCATTTTTATTTATTTGCCATAATACATATTGATGTCTATTTGATATATTTCGGGGTATGGTTAGCTATGTGGTGATGTTCACGTGCTCATTTCCTCGTTAAGGAATAAACGTACTGTCTTTTATTACAATCAAGAGTTAAAGTTGGTTTCCTTCAAATGAAGTTACTTTCACCATTGATTTGCAATTCTATGCCGTAGTTTTATAAAAGAGTTCTTTTCGTTTTGACTTGTTTTGTTACAATTCAAGTATTTATTACAGTTCAGGTTGGCTACCAAATTGTAATAACTTTTTTGCATTGGAACTAGAACTGTAATAAATTTATTACCATAAAGGTTTTATTACAATTCAGGTTGCAACAGCGCATGCCTTTCAAGAGTCGTTTCGTCATTTAAGGGACTGATCAGTCGAATACAAGTATATAAAATAATACTTGCATTGCCGTCCAGTGACTTAAATCAAGAGAACTAGTAAACTCCAGGTATGTATATTTCAAACGTTTATATTACTGTTGAAATACAAAAGGGGATAAATCACGAAGCCAAATGCTATACGTTTGTCGTGAGGGTTTCTAGTCCCAGAAGATGTTTATATTCTTTCTATGAATTTGTTTACTGAATATATATATATATATATATTGTAAAAATGAGAAACTCTGGCCATAAATCCAGACCCCCATTATTACGATCCTCGCTTCTTTTCTGGATCCGCTGATGTCTTTGATGTGGATGCTTGATTCAGTGACCATATGCATTATTGGATTAAATACAACCAAAAAAGTGACTTAGCATAGGCTTTTTCCCAAAATAACATCCACCCCGTGGAAATCTGCCTAGTAAATAGATTTTCCCCGGAGAAAAAAGTATACTAGTATTCAAGAAATGCAGTTCGAGAATAAAATCATCCCCAAACCACAGATCTTTCCCCCGTGTATATTAACTTTTCTGTATGCACAATGTGTGTCAGTTGCGAAGCTCGATTCGCTCCGATATGGAAGGAGGAGCAAAGGTTATATGGAAGGGGGAATGAGATGGAATGGTGAGAGACATCCCAAATGACCATCCCACTTCCATAGAACCTTGTATTTCAGTGCTATACATAAAATTAAAAATCATTGAAAAATGACTCCATGGGGAGTCAAAATTTAACGGCTTACGTCAATTTTAAACATTTGTGCCAAATTTAGCGTTAAAAACTGACCCACGCGTCAGTTTTTGACATTGAAAACTGACCCTTTTCAACCGGGCAAGTTAAAAAGGGTATCTTAATTTTTTAAGACAGTAAATTGAATTTTCACGATAATTCGTTGAATTTTTAAGATAGTATCTTGAATTTTCAAGATAGTATTTTGAATTTTCAAGTAAGCAAGTTGAATTTTCAAGATACATGTAGTTTCTTGAGTTTTCAAGATAATATATTGAATTTTGAAGATATTATCTTGAATTTTCTAAAAGATAAGATGAATTTTCAAAAAGATAAGTTGAATTTGCAAGTGAGTATCCTGAAATTTCAAGACAGATAGTTGAATGTTCAAGATAGTATCTTGAATTTACAAGATAGATAAGTTGAAATTTCACATTAATAAGTTCAATTTTCAAGAATAGAGAATAGAAAAATACGTAGCCCTAATTGGCTTCCGTAATTTTCAGGTTAGTGGAAAACAAATTATTTATTTTCAAAACTTTCGGAGTCATAATATTTATTTCCAAATTCTGCCAGCCCCCCCCCCCCCCCCCCTCCTTACAGAATGATCAATGGTCGACCCCTAAGATACTTTTTTCTAAAATAACTAAGAATATATTTATTTCTGTCTTCCATGATAATAAAAATGACAAAGATACAAACAATATGATTGGCTGATGAACCTGAATTGATAACTCGTTCCCTTGAGAAAAAATGTCAAACCCTCAAGATAAAAAAGTCGTTCCCTCGAGATAAAAAGAAGTGCATGTCACCTCAGTGCCACTGCAATTACTTGGTATTTTTCTATAAGAAAAAGATGCATTCCTTTAAGTTTTCCAAAACATTTTTGTTTAAACATTTGATCGATACATTTTCATTTCAGTATTACCTTAGAAAACCCTCTGAAAATTTCGACCTATTTTATTTCTAAAGTTTATATTATCGAGGGGGTTGTAGGTTTGTAATAAAAGGATGAAAAGAGAATCAGATTTGTCCTGTTAGTAATGTAATACGGGATATCGCAACTATCAAAATCCGTCACGGTTTGCATTTAGTCACCTACCAAATTCATTGTTCTCGATGTGGGCACTTTTACCTGGGAAACTTACGTCATAATTTTATGACGTCATAATATTTACAAAGTGCGCCTTTATTGTATTTGCGATATTCCGTGAATGTTATTTCGTATTAATTTGCCCGTTCTATTTTGAATTGGGAAGACAACTCATCATACGTACTATTCATTGCGGATTTAGAGGAAAGGGGGCCTTCGGGGGCCCGGGCCCCCCTTTTCTCCGCATATTTACAAGTAAAAACCCCAGATTTGGCACCCAAAATGGATGAGTAGTTTGACTAAAGCACATGTACCGTCTTCTCTCTCCCCCCCCCCTTTTTTTCGAAAATCCTGGATCCGCCACTGATTTCGTCCGGTAATGGAAAAACTAGTGATGTTATTCTCAAAAAGGGAGTCATGTAATCACTTATGAATTATTTCCTTGAAATATCACTTCTTGCTTACCTTGTACACATAACAAAACAATAACCACAGGTGTATTCCACATGTTATAATAATGCTGTCGGACTTGCTGCACTATGTATTTGACTCTCCTTCCTTTTTCTGGTAAACATGCGGACACGTTTGTGACGTAGATAAATGCATATCAGGAGAAAGGCAAGGTAATGTCAACATGTCGCCCCAAATCGCGCGGTCGCCTGGCATGTATTTACACATACGATAGATATCTGTGTTTTGCTATACTGAACAATTTATTGCATTTTGATTACATTCATATACTATTCGAATAGTACTTTTGTCCATTCTATTTCAACTATCTGCTGGTCTCTCATTGTAAAAGAAGATATTACCCTGTATTTTCAATGTTACAGTGGTGAGACATTCATGGTTGGAAATAATAATGTCCTATCACATACTTGTGATTTGGGATTATATTAAAACATTCATTAGTCGTATTTGCATGCTTTTATCTCCCAAATTACAGATATGTCATAGGACAATAATAATTACAACAACAACAAACGTTTCCTAAGATATCTTTCTTGATAACTCTGATGCATTCGATTTGTCTGTTTATGCAGCCACTCTTAAGAAGATTATCAAAGGGGTGTATTCTCTGCGGCCTACAGTTATATCGTCCCACCCGGGTGTATGGCCGACAAAGAAAAACGTTTGTAAGAAACATTGTGCATTTTATCCTTATCAAGTTTCATCGATTCTCCATCAATTCAAACACTGGTATGATGAACGACGGACGGGCGGCACGTCTTTGAGGTAGCAAACCACTCATTGATGCATTTCTGCAGGTGTGACATAGGTGATGATTTTCATGCGCGGATCCAGAAATTTTTGTCAGAGGGGGTCCAACCAAAAAAGGTAAATTTTTCTCTTAGACGAGGGGGATCCAACCCCCAAAATACCCAAATATTACCTTTTTGTGGTAAAAATTTTCGGATGCCGGGGGGGGGGGGGGGGTTCCAGACCCCCGGTACCCCCCTCTGTATCCGCTCATGATTTTGATTTGTTTCTAAGACGTTCCATGTCAATCTGCTGAGAGACCAAACTTACATTCTATATTCCATGTCAATCTGCTGAGAAACCAAACTTACATTCTATATTCCATGTCAATCTGCTGAGAGACCAAACTTACACTCTATATTCCATGTCAGTCTGCTGAGAGACCAAACTTACACTCTATATTCCATGTCAGTC
Organism: Pteria penguin; assembly: GCA_035048485.1. Classification (NCBI taxonomy): domain Eukaryota; kingdom Metazoa; phylum Mollusca; class Bivalvia; order Pterioida; family Pteriidae; genus Pteria; species Pteria penguin. Next base: position 43,398,385 of record CM068583.1, on the reverse strand, counting down.
TGCTGAGAGACCAAACTTACACTCTATATTCCATGTCAATCTGCTGAGAGACCAAACTTACATTCTGTATTCCATGTCAATAAAGTTCCAGTAATCATCGATACGAAGCCCTTTTCGTGCCATTTTAAAGAAGAAAATATATGTTTTTAGATTTCGTTCGAACGACAAAGTTTCGAACGAGATAAAAAAATATTTTTTCTTCTATAAAATGGTACGAAAACGGCTTTGTACTTTGATTAATTTATCGAACCATTACGTTTCAAGCATACAGTTGTATTTATAAAGGCAAACCATAACATTCTTGGGATCATACTTTCTTTATAAAAATTGTCTATAGTCAACACTGTGTCAACAGTCTGATTTAATTGAAGGATAACGAGAGATCTAGATATCGGGAGCCGCTACTGGTTGTTTTTATTGTAAATAGAACAAAAAAGATAAAATATAATAATTGCTTCCGGATAGCATTGTGTTTGAGTAATATTTATATCATTAACTGTGCTGATGTCTTACATTCCTGTAAGAAAGCGGCGAAGTGCTGTCCTACATTCCTTTCTTAAATAAACAAAGTTCTTTTCTCATTATTTGAAATCAAAACTAGATACTAAAGAAATTTATCATAATTTGATTAGATTCAATAATGAATATTGATCTCTTATCTAGAACATAACTTTGATAATGTACTGACAATTGTATGATAGGACCGAACAATGTTTGGTTACAGTGGATACAGCTTTGTGTCTACAATAGCTTGTTGTATTTTTGTTTTCACTTATTGGTATCCGATAAAGGTAAACATGAAAACTAACAAGAATGTCGAACGATTCCGGGGAACCGTTATTTTAAACACACACACACACACAAAGTATTGGTTATGACATATTTCTAGATTCTGTTCAGATTTTATATTATGTATTATAATTACTTAGATTAATCTACTTTGAATCCCCTTACAATCTTTCATAACCCAGAAAACAATGTTCTCCATACATAATGTATATACGAGGTATGATCAAAAAGTTCTCCGCCCGGTATTCTTTGATACAATAAATGAGTATTCAGTGACGGATATACATGTATTTACTAGTAAAAATCCAGCTTTGACACCAAAAATGGCTAAGTATTCTGGCTAATACACACGTGGGCCTTCCTTTTCGGAAGTCCTCGATCGGCCACTGGTATTAATCACGCTTCAATCATACTGAACGTTTTTGGTAGAGAAAGTAGTATTTCAAACCTTTTGATTGTGTTATAATAATGTGTTAAATGGTAGTGTAATAATCATACATGGAATTCGTAGTGAAGAGTTGAAAGGCAAGTCATACTGCTAAAATGGAAAAAAAATGAAGTTAAGGCAGTGATAAAGTATCTATGTAAGAAGGATGACGGCAAGGAATTCACGAGCCTTTCATGAAAACCCTTGGGATCGAGTCACCTTCTTATAGTACTGATATAAAATCGGCTGCTGAATTTCGAAGAGGGAGGGAGAGCTTTGAAAATAATGAACAGTCTGGACGTCCCAAGGAGGGTGAACCCCAAGGAGGCTACCATAGACGAAAATGTTGATATTGAGTACACACTTGTCATGTGTGACAGAAGGCAAAACCTCTTGGATATAGTCAGAGAAGTTGGCATAAGTTATGGGGCTATTCAATCAATTGTAACAGACATCTTATGCATATCTAAAGTATCGCCTAGATTGGACCCTAAAATGCTCACTGAAGATTAAAGACAAATATGTATGATGTTTCTTTGCATATTTTGTCTCGCTATGAGGATGACCCTGTGCATTAATGGGTGGAACTGTTCCTCTGGATGATACTTGGGTTCACCACCCTGGTCCTGAATCTAAGAAACAAAGCATGCATGGATTCACTTTATCTCACTCATTCCTTAAATATCAAGAGCGTTTTCTCAGCTGGGAAAGTCATGGCCTCTATCTTTTGCATGGGACAATCAGGGAATAATCAGAATCGATTTTCTTTAGAAAGGCCACTCAATAAATGGTGCATATCATGCAAATGAAGAAAAAAGACTGCGTCAGGAGATTGTGGGAAATAGGAAAGTTAACCAAAGGCTTTTTGTTCTTGAAGTATCCGCTAATTGCATTGACCTTAAACTGGTATACCGTGCAGGAATCGCCTAGAAGCATACTACTGCATCTAGGGAATCAGTTACTTAAGGAAATTTGGCACGCTATGCAAGATAGTTCTACTCACCTAAAAGAAAAATGTTATTTCGTACAGACACCTCGGTACAAAGTGTGTGTATGTCATGATATGTCCAATCAACTTCGTGATATGTATTTCATTCATAGTAAGCCCGACAGAAAACTGGTATTCCATACAGGATAGTCTCCATCATGTTATCTTAGAGGATAGTAAATTTTATTTATTGAAAAATTATAACAAAATTATAACAAAAACCGCTACTCAAAACATCATGAAAGTGTTTGTGCTAAACTAGAGGTTATGTATATATGTATCAAAATGATACTTCTCAAAGACAAGAGAAAATATCAAAAGCAAATGCAAAATAGATTTCATACAACTTAAAAGCAATACATGTAGATCTACAAATCAATTTAAAAGCAATATAAATTCCATTAAGTGCAAGTATATACAACTGAAATAAAACTTAAATAGGAGAATGGATAAAGAGTGTTATTAGAATGTAGATATGTCAAACCAGAATATATACAATATATATGATCACATGATAGTTGCCGACATTGATTCCTAGGCATTGTAGTATTGTAGAAAAGCGTTTTAGGTTCCTTTTATTCGATATGAATACAAAAGAAAAACATATAACAACTGTGAAAAAAACTACAGGAATTTGGGGAACTAAAATAGTAAATCGTTGATATATCATTACACAAATTATATAAAGGATTGTATTTTGCAATCTAGTTTTAACAATTAAATCATACAACAATCAGACCAGAAACAACTTAAAATGCAATGCTTATAAAGAGAGGTAAATGATAAATTAATGAACATATCAGCAGAAACTTATGAAATTGTTCTTCTCTGAAAGATACACGATCAAACTACGCATATGAAGTGTATTAATAAGCAGGTTATAATGAATATATTATACATGAGATTTCGAACAGTATTACTGGTAGGGGTTATACCTTTGATATCTACGCTTATCACTCGACTGGATCTCTGTCTATCTGTAGAACTAAAATGAAAGAAATATTTCAAATATTTTAACTTTGACAAAAGTGAATAGAGTCTTTCTGAAGATCATAATAAAGAGAACCGATGTAATCTATGACTGTTTTTGTTTTTACGTTATAAACATTTTGCGCCTAAATTTTACCGAGAGGGACTTAAATGAAGACCAGCTACTGGATAATCTCCACCGAACAGCAAAATTCTTTACAGCTTTACGGAGCATTCTAGTTTCCCAGAGATAAGAAAGGTGCTAATCCATCCATATATATATAAGCTTAGTGTTTTTCTGTAATCTTAACCCCACAATGAAAGTTACACTCGTCTTTATGTAACAGAAACGTATGGATATTTTAAATCATTTTGATAAACTATGATAAATTTACGTGCAGGCAAATTCCTTTAACACAAGATTAAATTTAAAAGTGTCGAATGTAGAAAGATATATATAGTAATACACGACTGTGTGAACATGTCATATTTTTCATCGGAAATAATGCAGCTAAGTATGTTGTACATTCTTCGGAGTAAAGCTTTGTGATATGAATGCCATATAGAAATTATATCTTACAGTGTGCGAAGATGAACAGTTCCATCTTTATCCATTAGGATTGTCATGCCAATGACGTCAGACCACGTGTTCTGATTATCTGTACTGAGTTGTATTACAAGACCGGGGAATGCCACGTTCACATCAATTGTGTTGCCTGAGACACTATATAAAAAGGAAACAGTATAATAATATCATCTATAATTTTACAATGCACCTATCCATTTCCTTCTCGTCATGTAGCGTAAATTTTACTGCAATGACGCCATTTTAGGTTGGACAAATCGGACATTTGATTATGACGTCATAGGCATAATAATTGAAAATCTGCTAAACGTTACTTTAATGTTAAAGAAATGGATTTGTGTAAGACAACCCACGAAATGACAATAACTAGTCAGTAACTGCAGTGTGCGAAATTAGCGGTAGTCCGCCGCCCGTGACTACCCCAAAACTCGTCGGGTTATCCCAGATCGAATTGACCGCGTCCGACTGGGCTGTCCCGTTTTTCAATGCCATGTCATTCATAGGCTTGTCTTTGTACTTGATGCAGCATATTTCGCGAAAACGTTTGAATGAGACAGCTTTTCGTATCACTCAAACGTTTTTTCAAAGCATGCTGTGTCAAGCATAAAGGTAAGCGTGTGAATAACATCGCACAATTTACATCGTATCAAGTAGCGGTCATGTTACATTGTACCTTTGAAATATTTTGAGTGAACAAGGCCCTCTATGAAACCGAAACGTAAAGCAACAACGGAAGAAGAAAAAATCGAAAAGTAAACAAGAGGCCCAAGTGGGCCTATATCGCTCACCTGAGTACCTAGATGATCAGTCATGCATGAAGGAAGAATTCATTTAATTTTGCATTAATGTGACTAAGTCAACACAGATGTTGAAAATATGTCAAATTTTATTTCAGGCTAGAATAAAAAACAACACTTTTTTGCACATCCATTCAGGTGATTTTGATATTAAGCATTTCCTTTGTCTCTGCAAGATGTCATTCAGGGCAACAAGTTAGTCATTTTCTTTAGGTGGGGCCTTTTGTTGACTGATTTCAAGTCTGGGTCATGAACAACAATTGTTTCAAATATTGTCCAGATCTAATTTAAAATTGCCTAATTTCATATGTTGAGTGTTGAGAAACATCTAAAAACTTATTTAGATGTGTAAAGAAAGGAAAAAAAAATTTTGACCACAGCTGGATTTGAACCGCTACTCTCCATATTTCAATTACCAAGTGGTATATGTACTATTGTGAGAACTGCTTTTTAGACATGGTGGCATTATCTGTTAACCAATTTGGATGAAATTTACCAAATTCATAGAGGACTTTTAGTACTTCATGTATTCCATGTTTCATTAAAATCTTTCATGTGGTATAACAGCAGAAGTGAAAAATGTGATTGAATTGTTCCTATACACCCTCATTTGGAAGTCTTAAAAAATTCATAGAAAATCCAAAAATTGAGATATTGACAAAATTCTTTCAAAGTAACAATCCTTACCATAATTATGATCACAATAGTCCATAAGAAATCATCATTATCAATTAACTAGGAAATATGACACTTTTTTCTGCATTGAATCACCAAGTCCAAAGAAATGTCGAAAAAAATTCTAAAATTTGATTTTGGAAGGGAACCAAAATGACAATACATCTTCACTCATCCCTCTAGATCATTTCTATGCATTCTGTTTGTCTCTGTATACAGCCCGTATGAAAAAGAATATTGTTAAACGAGGGAACTCTTTTGTGACCTACTCTTGACTATGGTGGCGCCACCTGTAAAGAGGTCTGGACGAAAACAACAGAATTTGAAGAGGATCATAATTGACTTATTTCTACCAAGATTTATTAAAATCCTTCAAACAGTTTTGTAGAAAAAGTTGAAAATGTGGAAAATGGCCAAACCCCCCCCCCCCTTTTTTTTTGGAAGTCTTAAACGTAAAATTCCTAATTTCATATGTTGAGTGTTGAGAAACATCTAAAAACTTATTTAGATGTGTAAAATTTTTTTTACCACAGCTGGATTTGAACCGCTACTCTCCATATTTCAATTACCAAGTGGTATATGTACCATTGTGAGACCTACTTTTAGACATGGTGGCATTATCTGTTAACCAATTTGGATGATCCGCACAAAAAACAAAACCTTTGAAAAGGACTATGAGTACTTGCATCCTACCCAGTTTTATCACAATCCTTCAAGTTGTTCTGTAGATCAAGTTGAAGATATGAAAAATTGTCCCCCCCCCTTTTCTTGGAAGTCTTAAAAAATTCATAAAAAATTCAAAAATCGAGATATTGAAAAAATTCCTTCGCACCAGCATTCCTTACCATAGAAATGATTAAATGAAACCAAATGAATGCATCAATGTTTACTAAAAGAAAATAATAACTCTTTAATGCATTAAAATAACAAAGTCCAAAATAAAAATGAAAAAACGTCAAAATTTGATTTCGGAATGGAACCAAAAATATCAACACTTCTTCCCATATGCCTCTAAATCATTCCTATGCAGTCGGTTTGTCGCTGTATGCACCCAATCTGAATAAGAAGTTTGTCAAAGGAGGGTACCCTCTGTGACCTACTTTTGTCTGTGGTGGTGCCACCTGTTCATGGATCCTGACAAAGATGACCACATTTGTCGGGGACCTTAAGTATTTGATGCATGCCAAGTTTCATTGAATTCCAGCAAGTGGTTCCGAAGAAAAAGTTCAAACTGTGAAATGTTTACACCAATTATCCCACCCCCCTTTTTCTTGAAAGTCTTAAAAAATTCTTAAAAAATCCAAAACATAAAATATTGAAAAATTTTCTTCGCGGTAGTATTTCTTACCATCAAAATGATCAAATTAAACCAAATTAATGCATCAATGTTTACTAAAAGAAAAAAATACCTCTTTTCTGCATTAAAATTACCAAGTACAAAAAAACGTCAAAAATTTGATTTCGGAACGGAATCAAAAATAACAACACTTCTTCACACATCCCTCTAGATCATTCCTATGCATTCGGTTTGTCTCTGTATGCCCCCGGTCTGAAGAAGAAGTTTGTCAAAGGAGGGTACCCTCTTTGACCTACTTTTGCCTGTGGTGGCACCACCTGTTGATGAATCCGGACGAAAAACAACAACACTTGTAGGGGACCATGAGTACTACATGCTTATCAAGTTTCATCAAATTCTGTTCAGTGGTTCTGGAGAAGAAGTCGAAAATGTGAAAAGTTAACGACGGACGACGGACGACAGACGACGGACGACAGACGACGGACGGACGACGGACGGTGATTGATCACAATAGCTCACTTGAGCCTTTGGCTCAGGTGAGCTAAAAAAGTATTAAAAAGGAGTTAGAGTGCATGAATTCAAATCGCACTGGAAAATCGGACGTGACTGGCTAAAATTTGAAAATACAAAAATGTCTTGTACTATATGTATAGAGTTTTGGGGTAAACGATCGGGCGATTTACATCCTGGTAACCAAGTTTGGCTTACTGGATGTTCGAATTGTAGTTTTGATTCCATTAAAAAGCATGAAACTTCATCTATGCACGCAAATGCGTCTAAGGCAAAATTGAACTTGAACTATCTATTGTATAGCTCCATGGTGACTACTGCCACATAACTGAGCCAGTAACTCCTCTTTTTTCTTTGAAAAACGTTACACAATCTGAGGCTGCTAAAGCCTTGCGACAGTTAAATGAAGCAAACTACTCTAGATTGTCATTGCGTGTTTTAAATGCACATGCAATTGCAAAATCTTTTAAAGATTATACAAGTGACATTGACAGCACAGATGATGAACAGAGTTACAATGAAAATTGTAAAAACTTGCAAGAAATGGAAATTGAATTTGAAATGGAATATGAGCATTAAATCCTTATTTGAATTTTGTAATGTTGTTTGTTCAATCATACTTAACAAATGACATCTGGGCTATCCCAATTTTAATGGGACTATTCGAATTTCATTTGGGATAGCCCCCTGGGCTATTCTATCAATAATCCCAGTTTCACACACTGTAACTGAATGATAGAAATAGCATATTTTGCTTCACAAACCGTGCGCCTGGAACAGGAAGCCTGTATCGTATATCCATTTTTTCTAGGATCTGTAAATGTTTGTGACCCAGGGTATTTGCAAAGATTTGCCATTCTGAGTCGCGCTGCTTATTCCTCAATGTCTTGTCTTCTATATCTTCCCATGCCGATTTATGCCATGCTCTCTCAGCCAGTGCCAACATTCGTGGGAAAATCATGGCATCCATGTCCTCAGCGGTACGAATTGTTTCTCCCCAACTTTGACCTTGAATACCTGGAATATTTTTTGTGATTAATATAGTTCCTGTATCATTCAGTACTTAGAACAACTTAATGTTTATTTCATGTTGTCTAAAAAATACTTAAATAAATTACGAAATAAGGTTCACTAAGTCCCAAATTCTGTCAATGATGACAATGATTCCTTTACTTGATACTCCAGTTTTCCTAATTTAAGCCATTTATTTCGGAAAAATCATGCGTTATAAGGATTCCTAAATCATCCGTAATTCCTAAAATACACAAAAGTCCATATAAATCATGCTTCATATCAAAGTCAAGTCATTGTTCTACAACTGTGCTAAACATATTTCTTCAGCTCTTACTGCACTTAAAGACAATGTTTTTGAATACTGTAATGTCGTTTTTAACAATAGTTAAGTCAATTACTTTTGGCCAATCAAAATTCTGGCGAAGTCGTTTAAAATTCCGTCTGAGAAATTTTGACGCTAATTAAGCTTCTACTTTGATTTTTCGACACTATCGACGCTTTATCAAAACCAAGTTGTTGTCCATCATACACGGGAGTTTCAACATAGAGTCTAAATCATACCTCTGTACTTGGTAAAAAAAAATCTGGATTTTCCTCAAACAAACAATATAAATATTATAAACATTGGACTTGTACAGAGTTATGTAAAGTCATCACATTTTTTATGAATAATATTTACGTGCAATTGAATGGCAAGATTTTTCAACACATTATTGGGAATCTTATGGGCACTAATTGGGCTCCCCTTTATTTCATATTGTAATGAGAGGGACTTCATGCGTTCTATTCATATCTCGACCCTATTGATAATATCGATGAAACTTCTAGATATCTTTCTTGTACTTAAAATTATTAAATTTATTAACAACAAAATCCATACAAACATATATTACAAATGTGACGATTTTGGATTTCCTATTGTAAATTTCCCTTATTTAGATGGTGATGATGTCCCTAGACTCCCATCATATGGTATTTATATCAGTCAATTGGTTCGGCCTGCTAGAGCCCACATTAACGTTTTGGATTTTCACAAACACACACTTTCGCTTTCAATCTTCTTACTCAGGGTTATAGATATATGTATCATAAATTTCGAAAAACTTTTGGTAAATTTTACAGATCTTATTCAGACATTTCATCTAAATTCGGAAATGTGACATTTCAACAATACCGTACCTCGTTCCATCTGATTGTTAGACGGGACTCCTACAGACCAAGGATCTGAGCTCGCTTGCAGATGGACAGAACACGGTTTACTTATGTTGATGTCGCCTTACATATTTTTGATATGAAAAATTTTGTGACCTATCGTCTTGAAAACCTGTTGATCCTTGTTTTCTGTATGCATGATCATTTATAAATTGATTGTGCTGCTTTTGCGGTGAGTGGGAAGGAGGCGCCCGTAGACCGATGAATAATAATAATGATAATGAATTATATTCTAGAAATCTTAATCTACCTTCTATGTTTTCCGGATGGTCGAGTTTAAGGCATGATCCACTAGGACAAATTTGTTCGGGTGTCAACGGAGCGCCGGACCCATCAATGTCAGCATTAGCATAAATGTTATCGGGGATGTATCCAAAGACTTTCCGAGTATCCGTGAACCTTGTAGCCCAGTAGTAACCTCTTTCTTTAGAATCTGGTTCATAAGGATGATCAAGAAACAAATGCGTTGCATGTGACAGAATAACCTGTATAAAATTAATAATAAAATCATGTGAACAAAACACGTTTGGAAAGCGCAAGTCCTCATGGCCTCATCTTCTTTCACATAAAATTACATCTCGCAAACCTGTCATAGGAAAACTTAAGTAAAATAAGGTGAGGTATAGATCAGGATGAATCTTATTAATCAGAAAACGCATTTTTATACAAACACAAATGTGCAGGTACTGGCAGAGAAGGTTTAGTTTTTTTTTCTTAAGGTCATTGATCAAGAGGATAATATCAGTACTTATGTATCATGGTTCCATGAATTTAATTGATTAATTTAATTAGTTTCTTACATCTCTCTACATGTACATAAAGAAAAGTATGCAATGACTTGCCGCAAGACGTGGCTCTATTTTGACAATAATACCTTGCGATGCGTGAACTTGCAATTTGAGAAACGGATAAAATGGAACGCATGCGCGGATCCAGGGGGGGGGGGGGGGTTGTGAACCGGGGGTCTGGACCCACCCCAAGATTCTGCGAAAATTATCTCTCTTGTCATATTTCCATGTAAAATAAGTAATTTTACACTCAAACACATGGGTGGACCTCCTATCGTAAAATTCATGGAAGGTGAACCCCCTCTCAACAAAATTTCTGGATCCAGAAAGGTTGTTTCTTGCAAACTATTTGATTGATCTATCTGAAGGCATCAATCTCAATTTCACGTCTTCAGTATAAGCAAAGAAAACAGGTAGAAAATACATTTATTGGACATAACGTGACTAGAAGTAAGTAAATATATATAATATTAAATTATTGTGGTTTATTAGTGGCGGAAATGTGTGGAGGCTAAACCGACTCCGTCTCTGGTACGGCGACATATCAGTAACAAGAGCCACTAGAGACGGGATTATTCAGTCTAGGCGTAACGGCGTTCCATTCATCCGCTGAAAATGTCTTACTTTCATAGAAACAAGGTGTTTGTCTTCAAAACCCACTGCACCGACATCTTTTACCATCCACAGACGAACTGATTATATTATTCTAACGACTTGTGCGTTCGCAGATCCTCTAACGTACAGGAACGCTGCTGGAACACCAAGTAGTTTATTATATTATGTCTGGGTGCATCACCTTGGGTAAATCCTTCACGTCTGGCGACCATTCTGACCCGTTTGGCTCGTAATGGTCATTATTATGAATCAAATTCAATTTCTTGACATGTCTGGCCCTTGTCACCGCGTCCAGGGTCAATGCGGTACTTCTCTCGTTTTGTTGCAGCTCATTATCGCTCCCTTGTTGTGGTTTACGCATTGCCCACAAAGATGGCAGAGGACTTTGCGCGGTACCGGGATGTGCCGCAATTGAAACCTATGTATTGTAGTCGTAGGGCAACGTCTTGCGACAATGCAATGACAGATTGTTTAATATTAGTTATGAAGATATACACTACTGATGTCATTACCTAACAGTGAAAGATCATTGGTTTGTCTAGAGAAGCAAGTACTTATTTAACGATGCTGAAAGATCGAGCTTGCATCAAACATCAAAGATGTTTTTATCGAAGAAGTTATTTTTGTTTTTGTGTTAAATATGGGATATATATCACTGTTAAATTGAGAAATGTTTCGTCCAACAGATCGACAGTGCATTCATTGTGGATATGACCAGCCAAACAGGATGGACATACGGTAGCCTTCTTTCTCTCCTGTGGTCACCTCTGCATTCCCAGATTCTACATGTACACTGTGATACATTATTGTGAGTTATAGTGATAATACATTACTGTCCGCGCCGCTCACTCTGGAAACTGGAAAATCTGGATTTTCAGTTATTCATCTTCAGAATAATCTTAAAAAGGCAAAACCATTCGATAGATCTTATTTAGTCGTAACTTTTGGTGTACAGTGTATGCTATATGTTTGTATGAAGAAGCGTTCATATTTTATAGAAAAAAAAAAATCAATTTTAGATAGGACGATTTCCATGTTAAATTTTTACGTGACGTCGCCAAGTTTCCCATAGACTCAATTTTAATATCGGCGATGTCACGTCAAAATTAACATAGAAAACGCCCTATCTAAAATGATTTTTCCTAGAAAATACGAATGCTTCTCCGTAGAAACATATAACATACACCAAAAGTTACGACCAAAAATGATCTGTCGATTGCTATTAATTTTGTAAAACTATTTTAAAGATAAATAAGTGCAAATCCAGATTTTTCGGTTTACAAAGTGAGTGGCGCGGACAGTAGTTTCGTTCTCATTTTTGTTGTACCGGTACATTGTAATAATGTGTATCCTGTTAGTGTACAAAGTGTATGTATCTAAAGGAATAACTCACTTTATAGCCAGCATTTGCTAGTTTATAAGCACGATCACCATTACCATATTCCCATATATTGGACCAGGCATATCCATAAACTCTCCTGTTTAAAAGAGAAATTTGGCATTATGTAACATCATTTCAATATGATAAATATATCTGTAGATACGTATTATAAATATTAAACACTTCATTTAAACCATATGGATTAATTCCGAGAAGAAATCCAAACTACACACTCCATCAGTGTAAACCTCTGAATGAAATACTACTTACTCAATCAGTGTTACCCTCTGTATAAAAACCTACTCTCTCTCTATAAAACGCACGGGAATAGTGTTACTCTTTCTAATAAATACTACGTAATCCATCAATGTTTCCTTATATATAAATTTCTACTAATACCACCAGTGTAACCTTTTATATGAAATATTAGCCACATCATCAATGTAACCCTTGTATATAAAATTCTATTCGCACCACCAGTGTAACCTTCTATATGAAATATTAGGCACATCATCAATGTAACCCTTATATATACAATTCTACTCACACAACCAGTGTAACCTTCTATATGAAATATTAGGCACATCATCAATGTAACCCATATATAAAATTCTACTCACACAACCACTGTAACCTTCTATATGAAATATTAGGCACATCATCAATGTAACCCTTATATATACAATTCTACTCACACAACCAGTGTAACCTTCTATATGAAATATTAGGCACATCATCAATGTAACCCATATATAAAATTCTACTCACACAACCAGTGTAACTTTCTATATGAAATATTAGGCACATCATCAATGTTACCTTATATATAAAATTCTACTCACACCACCAGTGTAACCCTCTATATGAAATATTAGGCACATCATCAATGTAACCCTTGTATATAAAATTCTATTCGCACCACCAGTGTAACCTTCTATATGAAATATTAGGCACATCATCAATGTAACCCTTATATATTAAATTCTACGCATACCACCAGTGTAACCCTCTATACAAAATTCTACACCCACCACCAGTGAAATTCTCTTTACAAAACAACGCACAACATAAATGCAACCCTCTACACAACATAAAACACTGCAATCAATGTCACCCGCTATATGAAAGCAACACACAGCCTAAGTGTTTCTCTCATTAAAATATACACGTTCGTTCTATCAGAGTTACCATCTATATATGATATTACCAACATCATCAGCCTTAACCTGTATATCAAATACTACCCATTCCATCAGTGTAACCCTGTATAATAGATACTACCAACGCCATCAGTAACCCTCGTTATAAAACACTACTCACTCTATCAATGTTACCCTCTATGAGAAAAAAATCAAGTAAAAACCCAAGAAAATTAAGTTTCAAATAACTTCTAGAATACATTGATTTCCATAAATGACAGCAAATGAATACAAAATTACTTTTTCTACATTGAATAAGACGAGTTAAAATAAATAAACGTTATCTTGCTTCTCTATATATACGAAGTATAACAAGAAAATGTCACAAAAATGCGTGGTTTTGACTAAATCAGAGCACTGCCATCAACCCCCTCCCCTTTCAAAGAAAGAAATAACGAAAGATAAACCCTCTATAGGACCAAAAGGGCCTGTATCGTTCACTTCAGCATCTTGAGCACATGAAAAACTTGCAAAGTATCAGAATGTTCCCGAATGAAAGTATCCTCTTCAGAAATTTTATATCAAAATCAAAACAAAAGCAACATCTCCTCATTCTAAAACACTCATTATGAAAATAAAAAAACAAAAACAAAAAAGATGTCAAAAAAGTGTCAAAATTTGATTTCGAAATGGAACCAGAACCACAACACTTCTGAAGACACCTTTTTCTTCATTATGACGCATTCACTGTATTGATCTATGCAACTTGACAGAAGAAGTTTTTCAAAAGATGGTATTCTCCGGGGACAATGGTCGCCCGCCCTAAATCAACACCTTCACGTATCTGACTGAAAAGTAACAATACTTGTCGGAGATCTTGAGTACTCCTTACCTACCAAATTTCATCAATATAGATAAGTCAATCGTATTCCATTTCTTTCCTGTTAAATTTATGACAATACAGTAAAATCAATTATAAAACACAAAATCAATGCATTATAAGCAATCTACAACATGAAAATCTACGAAATTGTCTGAAAATAAGCTAAAATAACAAAGTTCAAAAAATACATTATACAACGTCAAAAGATTGATTTTGGAAAAGAAACACAACCAACAATATTACTTAAGTCACCCTTCTAGACCACTGATGCATTAGTATTTTTTATCTGAGCAGCGTCTCTGAGGAAGGTTTGTGAAAAGGGGTATCTTTTGAGTATATGTTGCCCCCACCCTGTATCCATTCCTTGATGGATCTCGCCGAAATCGCATCCTTTGTTGTAAACCTTGAGTATTTCATTAATACCAAGTTTCATTAAACTCTTTCGATTACTTCTGAAAGAGAAGTTCATTAAAGTTTATTAGTATATCCACCCCGCCCTACCCATTTTTAAAATAAAAACCCCAAAATTGTTTTTTATTCCATTTCTTTCCAGTTACATCACAGTTTTGTACGGTGATAATACAATAACACACATTTTACTCATTAATACTCTTTACCGGTTGTGACTACGGTATTCACCTTACTACCTCATACGACTATGAGTTATAAAAGCTCAAATAATAATACAACATCACGGCGGGTGTGACCTGTCGGCAGGGAATGTTTACTCCTCCATGGCACCTTATCCTACCTGATTCTTCCAGTAGACCGTATTCCGGTAGAATAGATGTTCCTTATTGACTAACGCTCGGTATCTTTAGAATTTTAGTATAACAATATAACCAGTCAAAATAAAAGTTAACCCAAAGGTTGAAAATCTAACAATTTACCCCAAAACAGGCAATATAAAAAGTTCTAATACACGCCAAAAACGTAAAAATTGATTTTGGAATGGAAACTTAAACAACAACACTTAGAATCTTCAGACAGATATGTAGATCAATTTGATACAATCAGTTCGTCGATCTTTGCAACCGGTCTGAAAAGGAAAGACGGCTACCTCTTGGGTCTATGTCGTCCCATCCCCATGGGGGATCTTGTCGACAAACAACACCTTCAGTATTTCATCGCTACTAAGCTCGATTAAAATTCCGCCGGTGATTCTTGAGAAGAAGCGCTTTCACGATAGTTTAGTTGAACCTTTAGTTCAGGTAAGAGAAAATATTTGATTAAACGAATAATATGCAAGTAAAATATCAACAATACACGGCAGTATTTCATTTCCATAACATGTAAGGAATATTATCATGAAATTACATAAACAGCTAGTTTGTTACATGTTTACTGCACGTCAAGATTCACTTAGTTGTATAAGGCATCATCATGATGTATTGCACAGAAATTTAGATCTATACGACAAATTCACCCGAAGCAGAGAGATTTTCACATATTACATCAACCGTGACTAGGGGTTACAACTTTTGACTGTCCTATTCTAAATACAGTATACGAAGAGCCTACGGTTGAATTCGAACTCGGGGCCTCTCCGTCAGAACAAGCACTCTACCAATTGAGCTATACCAATATGAATGAAGCTATGCCAATCTAATTGAAGCTATGTCGGCTTCATAAACTGGTCGACAACCGTAATTATCTATATATTTTACCAACTAAATAAGATCTTATCAAATATACCTTGGCGGATTGGGGAAATTATTAATGTCATAAGGAACATTGTCGTGATTCATCAGGCCATCTTCCCAAGCTCCTATGTCTAGCCCTTCTGCAGCTGTCAGCTTTGATATTTCATATCCGAAATAACGTTTTAAATCTGCTATGGAATTTAAACCGGAAGTATTTTGAATCAATTGCTTACACGCATCTGATTTTTCCCAGGCTCCACGAGCAACTTCATCCGCTCCAAAATGATAGAGTTTTAAAGGTTGAATATCAGAATGCATTTTAACAAAGTTTTTTATAACATGACTAATGAAACTGAAAGTAGAGGTCAGGCATGGATTAATTGCATTATCAGTAAACAATTGAACAGTTAGGTACTCCGACTTGTCTCCGAGTTCCGTTAATAGGTATTCCTCGGCAGCAGTACGATTACCATATTTCATATATTTTCGGTATCTAGCTTCCATTGCTTTTATTCCCGCACGACAGTGTCCAGGCATATCTATTTCTGGAATGACTTGAATGTGACGCTCATTTGCATATCGTAGAATGTCCCTGTAGTCTTCTACAGTATAAAATCCAGACCCTGGTTCAGCGCCACCAGGTTTGGAACCCAATTGTGGTAAAATACTTTCCTCTTCCTGTGGGTCATGACAGCGGTTTGATCCAATCTGTAAAGGTATGAGTATTTAACTGTTCTCAAAATATTCATTTGTAATGTCTATTAAATATCAAAACTATCACATAAACATCACTGTAAAGTTTCGTTCTGTATGTCAATGACAATAATTAAAAATGAAATGCATTTAAATATTTAAAACAATTTTGTTTTCATTATTTATGAGTAATTTGTATTGTTGTTTATAGGTTTCTTTCTTACCGTTGTCAACTCTTCCAGTCCCGGAATTTCAATTCTCCATCCTTCATCCTCCGTAAGATGAAGGTGAATCTTATTGATCTTGTATAATGCCATGACATCCAAAACCTTTATTACTTCTGATTTTGTTTTAAAGTTACGTCCAACGTCAAAATGCATACCCCGATACTGAAAACGAGGTTGATCCTTGATTACACACTCTGGCACTGACATTCCTTCATTCACTGTCACGACTATCTGACGCATTGTTTGTATAGCATTGAAAGCACCTGTTTCGCTTGATGCGGTCACTGTTATTTTACTTGCTGTTGTATCAATTCTAAGCTCGTATGCCTCAAATGCCGTCATTGATTTATTTGGTAACGCCGAAATATTAGCTTGAATGAATTCTATATACTTTGTAGCTGGTTTGACTTCTTTTGAAGTAATGTTGAAGAAATCTGTGGAGTCGTTTAAATAAACAAGATATAAAAGAAATATAATTATATTATATATATATTAATTATACATTCTTATGAATATGTATTCTTTTTTACTTTTAATGGTCAGAGCAAACGGCTACATTATTGTGACGGTTCTATAGTAAGTGTTTTTGACTTTTTGATGTCACATACAAATGCTTTATTTATCTATTAAGTACCTCAACACTAAATACATCGTCACACAGAGAACCTCTCCAATGCTTTGCTCAGTCAACTATGAGAAATGAAATCATTTAAATGTTTTACAAACCTGAGAAATATGACACGGCTTTAGGGAAGTTTTGTGATTGCAGGACAGTCCACGTGTTGTCTATGGTAACAGTCTTACTGTATTCCACATTGATATGTACGGGGGTAGGAATGACAGGTTTGCCCATATTTCCCGAGTCTTTGATGTCCGAGTTATATGCAAATCGAGTTCGTGGTAAATAAAATCCAAATCTGTCTGACGGGTATCTCTGAACTTGACCTTGTCGTATAAATGGCTTCACGAATGATAAACTATTCCCGAATGTTGAGTTAATTATTTTTGGTCCCATTCCTTCCGCTACTATGTACCAGTTTGGCATGGTATCTGTAAGCGACACTTCAAAATACTGTGCATAAATAAGACACGCTACAGTTTCTGACGGCTGCAGTAGAAATGTAGAATCTGGCGCAAAACGATACAATGTACCTCCTATATGGAAGACTGTCATTTGACAATCTTTCAGATGATAACCGTTTGGATAGGGAAAGTTATCAGCCTGTACCAGCCGAATACTGTGGAAATACAAGCTCCAATTTCCTGTCATAATTGGTGCCGTTCCTATGTTTTTGAATGTATATCTGGTTGAAAAGTTCTTGTTGTCGTTGATCAAATTGTCCAAAACTTCAAACGTTGTGTGCAGATTCTGTGAAATGTAGTTTACTGTTTGTTGGATGGGGATGTTTTTCCTTTCCTCTGAAAAATCGTAGATATTGTCTTAAAAATAAGTGAATATTTACAGTGATGTGCAGTCCTAACATAACATTTTGTTAACGTCGCGTAAAGTTTGCTTTCCTCGTACGCTCAGGACTGCTGAGCACATGCGTTTGCGTTCACGCAGAGGCCGCGTTAACGCGCTTGACTGCCGCGTGAACGTGCTTGATAGCCACGTTCGCTTGCTTACAACTTTAAACTTATATTAACATGTACATATAGACGGATTTGAAGGAGAATCGATAAATACATTGTATATTTAAATATAAAACATACTAATGTGTAGGTAAAATGTTTAGAATTAAATAAACCCCTTACGAGTTAAGGGATGAATTTTAAAAACATTGAAAGCAATTTCCGAACATTGACTATAATGAAATTTATTCTTATTTTAGGCAAAAAATAATAATAATAATAATAATAATAAAAATAATGAAATTAATAAAAATAATAAGAATGATGATTATTATGATATTCATATATTATAAAAAAAATAGCTAAATTAAAAAATAATGATAATAGATAATAATATAATAATAAATAAGAAATAAGTACACAAATAAACTACTTATAAATAAATAAACAAATAAGAAATAAATACATAAATAAATTAGTTAAAAATAAATTAATAAAATAAAATTAGAAAGTAATCATGCTAGTTTCTTTAGAGTATAAACTGACGAAGTTTTTGTAAATACCTTGCTATATCACATATGAAACCCTTAGTGGGGGATATCATTTTAACATTACATTTAATACACGTATATATGGCGACATTTGTGGTAATTTATTTAGATCCATTTTAATTCCTCCATCCGTACTACTATATAGAGAATTATAAATGTAGCAATTTGAAGAAGCGACTGGATCAAGCTCACGCGGGAATAAATCGTGTTAATGCGAATTTCCTATCGCGTTAACGCGAAGAAAGCACGCGCGTCCCGCTTTTCGCGTTAACGTGTATGTTATGTTAGGACTGCACCCATCTGTACTTATATGTTAAACTTCAGTCGAAGTTACAAGGAAAAGGTAATTCTTAATGCATTATATGATACAATATAATTGTATGTTCCTTTTAGATTTTATAATACCATTTGAAATTCTATCGATAATTAAGCACAGGGAAAGCGTTTCCGTGACACAGATTCGTGGCAGTTATGATTTGTCATCAGGAAACGCTTTTCCCTGACACAGAGTTGTGGCAGTTGCGGTTTGTCATCAGGGAACGCCTTTCCCTGACACGGAGTTGTGGCAGTTATGATTTGTCATCAGGGAATGCCTTTCCCTGACACGGAGTTGTGGCAGTTGCGGTTTGTCATCAGGGAATGCCTTTCCCTGACACGGAGTTGTGGCAGTTATGATTTGTCATCAGGGAACGCCTTTCCCTGACACGGAGTTGTGGCATTTGTGATTTGTCATCAGGGGACTCCTTTCCCCGACAGAGTTGTTCGCCTTTCCCTGACACGGCACTTGTTATTAGTGTAAGTAGTCTCATCCTACAATGTCTTTCTATCTTTGGTTGGTACAAAGCTTTACAATTGTCTATCAGGTATAGTTGACAATATAAGCGACACTTGGACCACGGCCGTAGGAAACATTTTAAAGTGAAGGGGCCACACCTCCGTTTCGTTTCTTAACGCGATAAAAATTAGTTCATGATCGGTCAAAGAAGTGGAGAGAAGGGGCGAGACCTATGACCTTCCGGTTCTTACGGCCTTCTGGACAAAGGAAACTTGGACAAAGTTTTCTTTATCCAAGAAAACTGCTAGTGTCATAGGGAATCATATGGCAACATGACCAGTGTCACTGGGGATCATATGGCTACATGACTGGTGTCATTGGAGACCATATGGCTACATGACTATTTAATATTTTTATCTCAGAAGAGAATTTAAAAAATGAAACATGACGTATATAATTGATTTACCTTAGAGTATTTGACCAATGAATGGAGTTCTCAGCACACAAGCACGTCTAAAACCTTCAAAGTATTTTTTGACCCGGGCAATAACCCTTAAAGTATTGCTAAACAGTTCCAATGTGTATGGGCATTTATTTTTTCCAAGTGAACGAACCAGGAAACTCATCTACACAACGAGTGAATTCGCGAAGTATAACTCTACACTCCCCTGCCAAGTATGATACTAAACTAATAAAGACTACAGAGGATAACTAGATTTGTGAGATGGTAAGTAAGGAATTTACCTGTAGTGAACGTTACAGCTCTGCTGACACGCTTGTTATCATCAGATCTAGAATTCAATATTTATAATGAAGGTCATTAATAACATATTATTACTTGTGATAGTTATAAAATCGTGTTTACAATGCGGAATCTATTTAACGTATTCAATAACAGTATATTTTCTAGCGATCTCGGATTCCTTTATCTGGGGTATAATGGTGCAGTTACCGATGAATCGGCCGAGTAACTGCACCATTATACCCCAGATAGAATTCACCTGTCGTACTTGGTAACACAATGCAGGATCGAACTCTGATTGCTT
Source organism: Pteria penguin (assembly GCA_035048485.1). Classification (NCBI taxonomy): domain Eukaryota; kingdom Metazoa; phylum Mollusca; class Bivalvia; order Pterioida; family Pteriidae; genus Pteria; species Pteria penguin. The sequence continues at coordinate 43,377,808 of CM068583.1, read as the reverse complement.
GCATTGAAAACTTAGAACTAAACCAATATGAACGAATGAATATTTTCTCCGGTCATAAAAATATTGGTGATTATTTGTTATCTGAATTTCGCTATAAAGGAATCCGATATCGCTAGAAAATATACTGTTATTATATATTATATATACTTTGTTGAAAGCGACGTACAGGGGCACCAACCTAAACCAAACGGATCCATGTCAGTCGAAAAGGCGGAGAATTCCAGAACGTTGTAACACATGTATTTTTTTATTTGACTTTTCCAAAGTTTCGAGTTTTGTTACTGACATTTTTATACGTATGTTCGTCCTTAAGAAATTATATCACTCATATATAACAGTAATCACTCATCCTCACCTGCTGCGTAGCTGTATAGTGCTGCTGGTAGGAATATACCAATCGTATGGTACATTGTTCCATGTGTTCCCATTATCGAGGCTGTATTCAGTCTGCAAACCAGGAAATGCATTGTTGACTCTTAAATTGCTATCTTTTATTCTAAAAAAAAATGGGTATATTGTAACATTTAATGACGATCATGTTTATTTATCTGTATAGATAGGGGTTAGAGATATATGTTATAAGTATAGTATAGATAAAGTTGTCAATGAATGATTTTCTACTTTTCATTATTTCACAACTAAATAATGGCTTGGAAATTATATAGGTTTGAGCAACACAGTCCACGATGTATTGTCATGTTGGCAATACATACGCCCATTTTTTTGCATTAGAATAATATGTTTTATATATGTTTCGTGTATGTCAGATATACACATATATTTCAAAAACAAATATCATTTAACAAAGTCACTTATTGATGTGTATTGAAATTGGCAGACAGTTTTCGTTATTTTTAATTGAAACGTAATGTTTTCCCCTATAGTTTTTCAAAACATAAAATTTCATTATTGTACACAATGATAGATACATTGCTCCAGGGGGTGTTATTCTGTATTTCACTCCAAGCTTCGATAAACGTGGTAACTCTTTGTGTCCAACTGCATTGGAAAACATCTCCCAATCAGCGTCCATCTGTAGGTCACGTTCCACTTTGTCGTCTATATCTTCCCATGATGCTTTATGCCAAGCCCGCTCAGACAGAGCAAGTATTCGTGGGAATATCATATAGTCGAAGGATTCGCTAGTAACCACTGTTTCACTCCATAACTGACCTTGAATGCCTGGATAATAGAATTACAAATCATTTGTTGAGAAAAAGAAACAGCAATAGTAAGCATTTTATTGTTAAATATACATATAATATGTATGCGACATGGCGTTACTGTGATTTTGTTTAACTTTACTATATTCGCGTCTCATAATCTCGATAGCAGTCTGTCTTTTCCGTGTATACGTTGCTAAGGAAAAATAACCTTTCTGTATGGTACAGTTCTAACTACATACAAAGTGGTATTAATAATATATATTTCTATTCGGTGGATAAAATTCACTATAAACTGCAACGTGCATGTAATTTTTCCCATTATTTATACAAACTCTAACCGACTATGTTATTCTTTTGCATAAGAGCGGGACAATTTTCATCTGCCTTTCCACAAACATCTTCTCTAGTGAGAGGTTCTCCTGATCTTTTGTAGTCTATATTTTCGTACAAGTTATCTGGCATAAACCGGAATGTTTTGAAGGAATCAGTAAATCGCGGAGCCCAGTATAATCCCCTCTCCTCAGGATCCGGCTCGTATGGGTGGTCAAAATACAGATGTGTAGCATGAGACATGATCACCTTCAAAGAGCAAATACAGTTATAAAGTCAGATGCACAAATAAATGATATCTTTATATTACAATAGCTTTTCAGTTCATTTTCATTTTTCTATTGATGTTTCCCATATGTGTTACATTATATATATATATATATATATATATATATATATATATATATATATATATATATATATATATATATATATATATATATATATATATATATTATTCGTTGTCAAAAATCCAGACATGTAGAGATGTAATTTACATTGAAGATGTATCGTTTACACGTGTATTTTGTACAAATGTATTATTTACATTCGTACTTATCACAATTGTATCTGTTACATATGCACTTTCATGCGCAATTTTAACTGTTCAAAACCACTCCAGTGAAACTTTTAAAAGTATGTATTTATGTATATTTGAATGTCCATTTTAGTATATTAACTCAAGTGTAATCTGCGTTTCTAAATACTCCCACTTAACACTTTGCAGAATATACACATTACAATTCTACATATATGAGGTGTACATGTTTGAAGCATTGCATTGCCCATATTTGGAAAATCGCCGGAAATACGCGACATGACCCCATTAGCGAGTATTGAACGAGTATCCCTACTTTCGTTTTCGCAAAATGTATGCCGGGAGAATTAATATTATTGTGTATATATTGCAGAAATCTGAATGCGGGCAATTGAATAAGGCTCCGTCCTTTTGATAGGGAAGATCTGGGGTTTTCATCCTAGTCACATTTTTTTCTCTCAACTTACGACATAGGAATTTTTCTAAGTATAGCCAGAGCAAGAATTTTTTCACTAATAAAATATTGTATAGTATTACATATTTGAAATGAAACAACGTCATTTTTTTTTACAAAATTCTGCTTTATTCACCACTGTATAAGCTACTATGTATGTATTAAGGTCATGCATGACCGGAGCTTTCAGCTGAAAATTATATTGGACAGTGACGTAGTAATATCAGAAGACAATGGGTTTTTTACAATATATGCATCAAACAGTTCATTATAAAAATATCAGACGGCGCTACGGGGCTCGGACAGTCTATTTTACATAGGCCTAATGAACAAGGGAGGGGGGGGGGCGTACAGGGTGAGAGGGAGAAGGGGAGATATGTAGTGGGAGGGGAGGGAAAGGGAATTGGATAGGATGGTATTATAGGGGCGTAAGGAGGGCACCCCCATCCCCGTCCGCCCTCCATGAACTGCTCTTGGCATTTATCCAGTTCAAACATTACACTAGCCTACGTAAATAATAAATATCATAGGTTTGTTCATGATTGCTTGCCATAAAAAAAAGGGAGTTTTAATGCCTAACTTAACTTGCCTAACACCTAGTCTCATCTCGGAATTTTTCAGTATTTCGGGGTTCACAACAGTTCCTTTTTGAAACTTACACGATTTTGTATCTGTCCTTGGACTTTGAGAATGATCAACGGTTTGGTACTTCTTCGATATTGATAATCATTCAAAAGTATGGGTTAAGATTACAATACTGGAAACAGATAACTTTTTTACCGTGTCACTGGGCAAGTTGTTTTTTTTTTTTTTTTTTTGAGTCAAAATCAGTAGGAATTTTTTAATGGAAACCCCAACTCCCCCAATAATATCAAACGATGGTGCCTAATGTACTCGTGCGTTTGACAAAAGCCCTGGAAGTCCTCGATAGGTCATGCGTTGACTCGAATGTGCTGTATAGAACATTTATTGATATAAGCATGACTGGTGTTTACGGAAGCCCATTTAGGACCTATCAAAAATTATTTTTGAATTTGATATAACGAATTCTTGAATTTGATAAAACGGATTAAATTCTGTTTTACAAATTTGAGGAATTCGTTATAACGTATTAAATCTGTTATAACAAATTTGAGGAATTTCTTATAACCAATTAAATCTGTTATAACAAATTTGTGGAATTCGTTATAACAGATTTTGAAATTCGGTTTAACAAATTAAATTCGAAATAACGCGTTTTTAAATTCATATTTTCGGTTTTACAAAATTTGAAATTTGTTACCACAAATTTGATGAAAATGCGTTATAACAAATTTTATAAAACCGAATATATAAATTTAAGGATTCGTGATTTCGAATTGAATTTGTTAAAACGAATTCAACAAATATGTTATAACAGATTTAATTCGTTATAACGAATTCCTCAAATATTTTTGATAGGTCCTAAATGGGCTTCCGTAGAGGCCCATTTAAGACCTATCAAAAATATTTTTGAATTTGATATAACGAATTCTTGAATTTGTTAAAACGGATTAAATTCGTTTTAACGAATTCTTGAATTTGTTAAAACGGATTAAATTCGTTTTAACAAATTTGAGGAATTCGTTATAACGAATTAAATCTGTTATAACATATTTGAGGAAATTCGTTATAACGAATTAAATCTGTTATAACGAATTTGTTGAATTCGTTTTAACAGATTTTGAAATTCGTTTTAACAAATTAAATTCGAAATAACGAATTCTTAAATTCATATATTCCTCAAATTTGTTATAACAGATTTAATACGTTATAACGAATTCCTCAAATTTGTTATAACAGATTTAATTTGTTATAAGGAATTCCTCAAATTTGTTAAAACGAATTTAATCCGTTTTTACCAATTCAAGAATTCGTTATATCAAATTCAAAAATATTTTTGATAGGTACTTATTCGTTATAACGAATTCCCCAAATTTGTTAAAACGAATTTAATCCGTTTTAACAAATTCAAGAATTCGTTATATCAAATTCAAAAATATTTTCGATAGGTCCTAAATGGGCCTCCGTATCCGTAGGTATTCAAAGGAATACCAAGAGTTTATCGTCTTGCTGAAAGTAGGGAGACTTCATTATACGTCGTTAAGTACTCGCTAATCGGGATTTTCAAATATGGGCAAATTGGGCAATGCAATGCTTCAAACATGTATACTTTACAGATGTAGAATTGTAACGTTCAATTGTGCAAAGCGCAAAGTGGAAGTATTTGGAAATGCAAACTACTCTTGAGTTATAGTCAAATGTACATTCAAATATGTATAAATACAAACTTAATGTTTCATTGGAGCGGTTTTGCACAGTAAAAATTGCGCATGAAAGTGCATATGTAAAACATACAACTGTGATAAGTACAAGTGTAAAAAATACATTTGTACAAAGTACATGTGTAAACGATACATCTTCAACGTAAATTTACATCTCTAAATGTCTGGAATTTTGACAACGAATACCCTCCATATATATGGCATATACCAATTTGATTGAAATATTTACGTTCTGCGTCACCAATGAAATAATGCTACTGAATGCGGTTGAATATATGATAACAGGGTAAATGGTTGATTTACTTAAAGGAAAACGTAGATCTTAAAAACGTTTGATTAAATATACCGCCATATATTAACATTACCTTGTATCCATCATTGGCTAGATCATACGCCCTCCGAGCGGCTCCCCATTCCCATACGTTCTGCCATGCATTCCCGTATACATTGTTATTCACAAGGAAACTACGGTTGAATGGCCTTCCTTCTTCATTCATAAGTCCGTCTTCCCATCCGCCCAAATTAAGACCTAGCTGGTGGGTAATATTCGACAAACGTCGAGTGAAATACTCCTTCAGATGTTTTGGGTCGTCATAATACGAATTTCGTGCTGCGAGAGTCTGACATGCTGTGGAATTTACCCAAGCTCCATTTGGTGCTTCGTCGCCTCCAAAATGAAAGATCTTCAAATGTGGTTGCATTGCTAGGATTTCTTTCACGATTTTCTCGAAAAAAGAATAGGTGGATTCAATGCACGGATTGATAGCATTGTCGTTGAACATTTGGACTGAAGTATATCTAGAAGTATCTTGAGGGTCAATAAGACGGTACTGTGTAGCCATAGTCATATTAGTGGCGTTATAGCGTCGGTATCTGGCCTCCATTGCCTTGATAGCTGCTCGAGCGTGACCTGGCGAATCAATTTCAGGAATCACTTCAATATGTCTGTCTTCAGCATATCTAATTATTTCTTTATAATCATCCATAGAAAAGAATCCAGTGCCAGACGTAGAATTATCGGGACCTGACCCTAGTTGAGGTATTAGACAGTTTTCATCTTTCAGATCATGACACCGCTTTGAACCCACCTATAGAAATAAATACACCAAGTAGGAAAACAGAGTTTACTCTATGCAATTGAAACAATTTTTTCCATATTTACACTTTGTATATTATAAATAGTTACCGAAAATATCTCAAGATAAGTAATTTGTATTATGATAAAAGGTTCAATATGCATGATAATTTTGAAATAGTGGTTATCCTTTTAGTTGGCCGTGGAGAAATGTGTCATATGGAGAATAGAAATAGAAATATTATGATATGATGTTGATAATGTCAGCTAACCTGAGTCAACTCAGGAAGACCAGCAATCTCCAATCGCCATCCTTCGTCATCCGTCAGGTGAAAATGAAGTTTATTCATCTTATACATGGCCATTACTTCCAACAGCTTTAATATTGAATCTTTGCTTTGGAAATTTCGAGCGACATCGACGTGCATTCCACGAAAATGAAATCGAGGTTCGTCAACGATCTGCATTGTTGACAGTATCATGTTCTTCCCATCCTCTGTTAAACTCAGCAATGTTTGTATACCATAGAATACTCCTGATGAATTTCTACCAATCACAGTAATCGTTTCACTTGTTGCATTGATATTCAAACTGTACCATTCATTGTTATTTGAAGCTGCGTGATTGGTTGACAGTAAGATTATTTTCTTCGTCTGAGGTGACGGAATTTCTTTAGCGGTCGAGGATGAGATGTTTATTCTATCTGATAATAATGTAATAAAAAGCAGCAATAATGAAATATTCACAAAATTAATCTCTGAAGTTACATATCTAAAAATTCTTTCTATGAATTTGAAATAATGATGAATCAGTAATATAGTTGAAAGTGTCTTCTCCAAAGTCAAATGCTTGTTAAAATGTAAAGTACGGAAGTATGAACAGTATGGGAATGTTGTGTTATTAAAATACAAATAATGTCCACACATAAACCTCGGTTGAAATAGAAGTTGGACCAGATGACCATACGGAGTATGTATCCTCTGTCGACCAGTCATATCCGCAATGATTCCATAGTAATCAAAGATGAAAGGAAGTTTGTTTTTGACGAATATTGTATTTCTTACAAAATACTTAAGAAATGACTGTCTTTTTTTTAAGTTCATGGGGAATGAACTTGGGTGAGAAATAAACAAATCACGTGAACCGAGAAGCGGTTCTCGAATGATTTGTTTGTTTCTCACCCAAGTTCAATCCCCATAAACCTAGAAAAAAAGACAGTCATTCCTTATATTTACAATGCATTTTAAAAGGTTCTTTTTTGAAAACAAAATATCAAATTCCCCGTTACCAAACTGGCAAGAACCGAATTTTTCCTGAAGTGAGAAAGTACTTCCGCCACGTAATATAGTGCGTGTCTAGAATGCTAACAAAATACTCTATCTGTCCAGGTAATTTCTTTAATTGCTCAAAATTAACAGATGCATTAATTTCATTATTACAATTCTTATATATAACTTGAGTAACTACCGCCTCTTTTTATACATGTACTAGTATTACTACGCATGTGATTTGCCATACGCCGGGTACTACTTCCATGACCCAAGTTCATGGGCTTATAAACCGAGTCTGTTTAGCATGGCTCATCGAAGGAATTAGACTAGCATTGTAAATATTTACCTTTCAAGTATTGTGCTTCAAACTGTAGTCCCGCAGTGGCCACAATCGTCCAGGTAGTGATATTGACGTTTCCTTCATGTGCCTCCATCATTTTCGGTGAAGGAATGACTCTATCACCGTGAGAGTTATGGTTCCTGACTTGGTATCTTCTATACCTCTCTTGTGGAGTATATGGGTTATACATGTCCCCGCGGTATCGCTTCCATTGCCGCACAGTATCCATAGTGGTGACGAAGTCATTGTCGATCTGGGTGGCAATGATCACGACTGGGGACATTCCTGTGGCTGTCACATACCAGTTTGGAGGAACATCGGTTTTTGACACGGCCCAATTTTGACCGTAGAATTCCAAAAGTCTCCTTTCGTTGATTTCTATGTTTCGGAAGTTAGTGGTTGGCTCCATGCTGAATAAACATCCTTGGACATGGTTAAGCTTAATATTGTAATGAGGCACGACATAACCCTGTTCAGAAGGCAAATGGTCAGACTCTATAAGAAAAAAACTGTAAAAGTAAATTACCCACTTATCTTGTGAAATCACACGATTCCCGGTGTTTGTGAGTACGACTTGGAACAGATGCTTGGCGCCATCTTGTTTCAGATTATCAACAATCGTCACTTTGACATCTAGATTGGCTCCAATGTAGTCCAAATCAACTTGCTGCACACTGTGTACGGCCAGTACTGTAAATATTGTGTTAAAAATGATAAATTTTGTAATCTGATAATAAATCCTGCCAGCATATCTTTAATGCTTTCATATTTTATCTTGTGATAAAACGACGCTTATATTTTGTCTTCCTATGCTTCGTTGTCTACTTTGGGCACGATCCTTAGATAGGCTCGTGATTTCTATGACATAAATACAGCTTATCAAAAGCATTGATACCTAACACCTTTAAGACACAATATTGCCCTGTCATATTTCAGTTGATTAATATGATTTGAAACATTGACCGAGTGTATATTAATATCAGAATATCCGTTCTCTTTATTATGACTTTGGTAGTCTACTAACTGTTCATTTCCAGGTTTAATGCATGCAGTATTATTTCTCCTTATTTGTAAATTACTAAAATGTTGATCTTCAGAATTGCTCTTTCTTGTCTGTCTGTATGATTAAGTCTTATATCAAGATGTTTAACAAGCAATCACTTCTTCGTTATGTTTAAAAAGTATGTATGATTAAGTCTTGTATCAAGATGTTTAACAAGTAATCACTTCTTCGTTATGTTTAAAAAAGAAATACATTTTCGTCTATCATAAAACGTGTACAGTATATTTGCCAATGATGCCACTGAAATTTAAATATCACAGTTTTATCTGCAGGTATCTTGTCAGGATAATATTTATCTATAGTCGATACGTGCACATGTAGAAGGATGGACGAAAAGACGGATAAATGGACGGACAGAAGGACCGACCGACCATCTGACAGACAGATATATATACATGTAGATAGATAGATAGATAGATAGATAGATAGATAGATAGATAGATAGAATATGTATATTTTTGTAACATTTTGTTGACCAAATTTTAGTGAGATATAAAGCGAGGCAGAGAACGATAAAACCTCTCGGAGTATTTGAGTTCTCATCCATGGATGTCAAAGTAATTTATGTATAGTGATAAACAAATCATTTACTTCCTGAATAAAAGTATCTAAGATAAGGAATAGGTAATTCAATATACAAAAATACATGTGCATTGTTTCGTTCCTAGGCTACTATGAGCACATGATTACACATTATTTGGATACGACCACTTTATATTTCTTTTGCAATAAAATCGTTCATTAAAATCTCCTCCAAAAATCCAAAAATAAGAAAATTGTGGGTTTTTATTCTTTTTACGCATTTCATTGTAGATATATGAATTTATTGCCTGTCATAAATATGTGATTGTGTTTACTTTTTTAAGTTATTATACATAAATTAAAATGATGTATAACATCACGTTCTTACTTTCAAAACAGCAGAGATATCACACATTTTATCTGTACATATATGTGTGTATTTCAGTCAATGCCAAATTTATTATTGTATCTTCTTAAGGATCAGAATATTTGTTATCCAAATTCAGAGGCTGCTATCACTCCACGTTTATCATCCTCTCAGGCCTGTCGAAAGGGATGGGGTGGGGTGGAGACTGCATCCCCCACCGAATAATTTTACCGTGCATGGTTAAAATCTCATAATGTTTTAACACAAAAATAGTTTATATATAAGGTGTGTATTTCCCGTAGCCCCCAAACATGAATTTCGTTCCGACGGACCTGCCGCTTCTCCTTAAAATCTATTGGTCATTTTCGTAATCCAGTCAACCATAAAGGTTTAAATAGGCCACAATGGTTTACAATAACTAGTTCTGAATTTTACTGACAATAAATCGACAGTATTGTAAATAAACGATATTGACAAAGAACTCGAGTTTCTCCTCCGCTTCTTATATATGTCCATGTACCTGCATATGTAGCGATCATACCTGGGGACATTTCAAGCATACCTTTTTATGGATGCCCAGTGTTCGGTCACTATAAAATCGTATTGTACATGCGTAGTACAAACATAGGATTGAAATAAGGAAAATACATGTACAAATGTCAGTGATGTATGCATATGAAATATGAAACGCCAGGGGCAACAAAAACATTTCTCCGTAACCGTAGTCGTAAGACATTCGATGTTCTCACACAGAAAAAGTGTTTTGAAGTAAAGAAAAATATCACTGAAAGTAATTATTTGTAGAATGCATTATTTATGGAATGTATACATCAGTATCTGAATTTTTAAAAGAATTGACATACCTTGGGCAAGTAAAGTTATAATCGCTGTCGGAGTAGTCCACATGTCTTTTGCTATAACGTTGCACTCGCGTTATTTTATTATGAATTACACCGCTACTCTAGATGTCGGTGAATGAGCAAGTTACGATAATGGGAATCTCACCTTAGAGTCGCTCAATCGTTACACACTATGGTCTGTTAGAACTGATTTAAATATATGCTCAGTATATGGAATGCCGCAATTGTCATTCATGTATTATCATTTAAGGTAAATTTTGTGAAAACTTACAATAATTCGCAACGGACCCAACTTAACACACATGGTTCATTTCGAGGCCAAAGTATAGCCGTAGGAACCGGAAAGGGGAGTGTGTGTGTGTAAGGGGGGGGGGGGGGTTACTGGCCCTCACACTTTTTTGGCCAATTATAATTGTTTCATATAGGTTGTTATCTAATATACTAAATTGTTTTCGTTAAATTATTTTTAGTATGCAATTGATTTGTAATCTTTTGTAAGTTATATTGCAGCAGTATGTATAAATTTGTTTTTTTCTTTCTGAACGTTAAATACTACAACTTATTTTCATCATGCACAGATTAAAAGTGTTCGGGCTCTGGAAAACATATACTCATGCAAACATAGAGGTAGGCCTAATTTCCGGTGCTCTCTAAGTTGAAATGACAGGCCCCGAACACCGATTATCCATGTTTGGGTGATTTTACCAAAAAAGGGGGTTCTTTTCGGCCATTTTCAAGGCTGCAAAGGCCCCCCCCCCTTCCCTTCCAGACTGAATAGTGGAAAACAGTTGTCAAGGCAAGCTGCAACACCCCCCGCCCTTTCAAAAATTTCTAGATTCGCCTATGGTCAATGTCTAGCTCTATGCGATTCTTGCCAGACCCCTTGGCACAAAAAGTGGCTTAAAACAGTAGTATCATTGCAAATTTTGTTTTGAGCTAACAAGTTTGGCTCCTCTACTCTTGAATAGCCTCCTACGGCCTGCAAAGTATACTGTCCCATCAAGATCACAGACAGGGAAAGGATAACAGACAGGGAAAGGAAAACAGGTAGGTAGGTAACCTATGTATTCGCTCTAGCTGTGATTTCGCAGCATTGCCATATATAGTCAAACAGTAATCGATCGTAGGAAGAATATATGCATTCAAATAAAGTATTCTATGTTGAAGACTTACGTGTCGTTTTATTTTCTGCAAGAGCGATATCTTATATGTAATAGTTTTACAAGCCAGTAATATGTTTGTTAAAAAGGAGCTTGTTATCAGTATGTATGTCTAGTAACTTATCGTCAAGAATGTTTTCTATGGATTGATTATTGATTTAAATGGAAATCGATGTTTTTGCAATTTTTGAAAGTCTTAGTTGTGAACCAATCAACATACACTTAACTTTAGTTTCGTTAATTACCATGCTGTTTTCATTACACCAAGTACTAATATAGTTCATATCAGCTTTAAGTCCACTCTCAACGTCCTCTAATGTGGATGTAGATTTATGTAGTCTTTTGTCATCTGCAAATAGGTCAAGAAGGGAGTTTTTAACATGTAACGGGAGATCATTTATATACATTTTGAATAAAACAGGGCCCAAAACAGAATCTTGGGGTACTCCACAAGATATAGTAGCATAGCTAGAGTGAGTATTTTCTATCTTGACGGTCTGCACTCTGTTCGACAAATATGACTGAAACCAATCTAAACTGGTGTTATTAAAGTTATAGCATTTCATTTTATTTAAAAGAATTTGGTGATTAACAAGATCGAAATGTTTTTTTAGGTCTAGCAGAACTACACCTGTTACGTTACCACTGTCAATATCAGCTTTCCATTTTTCAGAGAGTTTGGTAAGAGCTGTTTGGCATGAATGCGAAAAAACCGATTGCGCACACAAGTAAATTATATCATGATAAGTAATCCTGAAGTTGTGAAGCAACATGTCTTTCAAACAACTTTGAGATAGTAGGTAAAATAAAAATATGTCTGTAGTTGCCAGGATTTGATTTTCCCCTGATTCACAAATCGGGGTTATTTTAGCTGTTTTAAGTTTTTACGGGAAAATACCAAATATGCTCAAATTTATCATATGCGCGATGGGCTTCGCGATTAATTCTGCAAATAGCTTTAGTGTCTTGGGTCTTAGAGAGTCGATACCTGTTGATTTGCCATCATTTAATTTACTTAACATATAGTGATCATAAGCTTCTGTTATTGGTCTTATTTTAAATGTTTGGGCTGGTATAAGTTTCGTTTCTGTAACTTCTTTAAGAAAGAAAAAAGAGGAGTTACCGGCTCAGTTATGTGGCAGAAGTCACCATGGAGCTATACAATACATGAATATAAATAATATAATAGAACATTTAACACATTACAAAAACATTTGATTGTAGTGCAATTACGATACCGACTTAGGACGGTCATTTAATTTGACAAAAGCCAAACAAATGGTGTGGTTAACCGGTTTACGGGCCCACCTTCCCACTCACCGTAACAGCAGAACAATCAAAAGACGTACATTTAAAAATTTATAAATAATCCTCCATGTAAAGAACAAGGTCAACAGGTATAATATATAAAATATATTATATATAGTAAAAATATAAACACGTAAGGTAAAACACATAATGATATAAAAATAAATGCGACATCAACATGATAAACCGTGCTCTGCCAGTTTGAAAGCGAGCTAAGACCCTAGATCTGTAGGAGTCCCGACTAACAGTCAGAGGGGACGAGGTTCAGGACCATGTCTCCTCTGAAAGAGGTTTGGACAAGTCACGTCATATAGTCCCCACCGCCCGGTTAGTCAGTGTGCAACGTTCGAGTAAAAATCTGCATAAGGCTGTAGAGCGGCCAAATACAAGACCTATAGTCTTTTTGATGATCTCAATATCATATTGTCTATTTAGGAGACGTTTGAATATTTTATTACATGATAAAATAACGTTATCGGAGCCTTTTTACTTTCCTTAGTTTATATAAGAGATCACCGTAAAAATTAGGATGGGACATTCCATTGGATACATACTGTTGAAAAGAAATATTTCCAAATTTAGATAGAAGTTCTGAATAAGATCTGAAGAATTTGCCGAATGTTTTTCTGAGCTTGTGATATCTGTAACCTAGAGTTAAAAGTTTAGTAGTAATTGTAAATTTCGTTTATGAAAGTCCAAAACATCGGTGCAGCCTCTGACAAATCGAATTCGAACTAATTGAGATTAATAGATACCATATGATGGGAGTCGAGGGACATCGCCATCCAAGTAAGGGAAATTTACAATAGGAAATCCAAAATCCTCACGTTTATCATAAATATTAGTATATATTAGGTGGTTGATAATTTTGATGTTTAAATCTAAGAAAGGTGTAGATTTATCTCAAGTATTAGCTTTATTCAATGTGAGCTCTGGTGGATATATTTCTGATATAAATTGTTCGAATTCAGGGTTATCGATAACCAAAATGTCATCCAGATATCTGCAAGTATTATTAAATTTGTCAATGAGGTCAAAACGTTTTGATTTTTGAATAGAAACCATAAAATCCCTCTCATAACAATAAAGAAATAAATCTGCTATCAGAGGCGCGCAGTTAGTACCTATAGGAATCCCAACTATTTGTTGATATATCTTGCCATTAAATTGCACAAAAAATATTATTCATGAGAAAATCTAGTGCTTTACATAATTCCTTGCAAGTCCAGTATTTATATGAAGTATATTGTTTGTTGGAAAAGAATCCAGATTTATTGGAAGTACATATGTACGTTTTAGATTCTAATTGAAAACACCATTCTATAAGAGACAGCAACTTGCTTTTAATCAAATCATGAGGTAGAGATTTATAAAGTGTAGAAAAATCAAATGTAGAAATTTGAGTCGCTTTGAAATTTAGCGAAAGAAGTTTGTCTATAACTTCATGAGAATTTTTAATCGACCAAAAGTAATTGATGTTACTATTTTGAAATGCGACATCACAATATTTGATAATATGATCTTTTATAGCAGTTAGAGCAGACGTAATACGTTTCGATAGTACCGTAATAGAGCAGTGGCTAGAATTAGATATGAAACGTGATTTATATGGACTTTTATGTAGTTTTGGGAGCCAATACATGGTTGGTAGATCAGATTTATCAGTTTTAATTTTGAAGTCGGACATGGTCATGAGGTGATCGTGCAAGGTGCTCTCTTTTGAGGTAGGGCTTTCAACATATGTATGAGTGGAGTTTAATTCGTTTTAAGTACTTCAGTATAATATTAGTTTTCAAACAACTATTATGTTATTACCTGCTTTATCAGCGGGAAACAAAGACATATTTAGCATGTAAGTCAGCTATCTTCTTTTTAATAGAATTTGTCGTCAATGTATTAGGCTGTTGAAATAAATGCGGATTTTCCGTAAAAGTTCTTAATACGGATATCGACAATTCTTAAAATCTCGAATTTCCAATCATTAAGAGCATGAACATTTACCTGTTCTTTTTCACACCAACGTTTACAATATGTAGTTAAAGCATCTTCTATAACGTCACGGCATTTATTGAAATCTATCCTGGACGGTAAACCTATATTTAGGTCCTTTTCCAAAAAGGGTGCGCAATTTCTTGTCCGAAATACAGTTTAGGTCACCAGTAATAACATGAACCTGCCGGTTTTTAAACATATTATAGAATTTTCACAAGAACACGACGAAGAAGGAATAGAGTCTGAAACATCAGGGTTAGATGTGACTTTATTATAATTTAAAATAAGATTTCTTATAGGCTTTTTGTACTGGTAACAAATAAGTGGAGGTCTAAATTCTCAAAATATTGGGGGATTTTAGATGTGACTCTATGATCACGGAAAATATTAGAAATGTTAAGTAGATCGAAGCCTTTATTAATAAATTTAATTTTGAGAAATTGCTGCTTGGGTGGAAGAGACGGAATAGGAGGAAAGAGTTTATTATATGAAAATAAAATAATCAAATTGAGTTTATATCAATCAGAATTGCGTAAACTTCGAAGATCAGCTTCGTCCAGGATAGGTTTCAATTTATTTACCGGAATAGAGGATAGTGCATGCAAAAGTTCATGACGGCCATTATTTTTTGCGATAAATAGAAGATCGTTTAATGACCTATTTAAACGATTACGTTTTCTGATGTTACGATTACGACGACGACCATGTGACTAAAAGTATTAACAGAGAACTAAAAGTATTAACGGGATCTATTATATCATCTTTCGTTTAATTATCCGATAATTTAGTGTAAAATTTATTAAAAAGTTCAGCAATTTCAAATGTAGTCTCAGCTATTGTTGCACCATCACACAATCACACAATCTGATTAAAACCATATCTTTATTCCGTTTCTCTATTTGTCCCATTGCGGATAAAGATCTGGCGAAACTCCGTAAGGGGTCATCAGTGGATCGGCTACAAATTCCTAGGAATGAAATTAACATATCCAGCGTGCGTAACCCACAAGGTAGTTGCGTCGCTATCACGTGCCTAGCCGAGTTATTGATTGGCTATAGGAAATAACGGTTTCGGTGACTGAAGCGTCATCAGAGTTCACCAGAACATGACAGCTTTACGGAGTTTCGCCAGATCTTTATCCGCAATGGGACAAATAGAGAAACGGAATAAAGATATGGTTTTAATCAGATTGCACCACTGCATAGTTTGTTAGGTATAGAGTGAGTTCCTTGTGGTACTAATTGCTTAATTATTGATCAAAAGTTGTATAGCTTATAGATACACATGTATCTATACATTATAAATAATTTAAAAATAAATATATAATACAAGGACAGGTATAAAAGAATGTATATATGAAAGTTGTTAAAGAAATATGTATACAAATATGGATAATTAAGAAATTAATATAAAATCAAGCATCATAGGCCTCAGTGGAAAAACTCGACACAAAAACTTAGGATAAAATATTGTCAAAACAATGATTTTTGGTTCATATGTGTGTTAACCTTTTCATCTTAATATACTAATTGTTCAACTCGGCTAATGATTGCAAAGTTTTTCACCGCCATGATCGCAATGTTGTCGATGGATACATTGGTTATTAGTTGGTAAGCCGGTGTGGCCTAGTGGATAAGGTGCTCGGCTCGTGATTGTGAGGTCCCGGGTTCGACTCCCGCCCTGGGCACACCGGTGTTCTGTCTTTCGGATAAGACAGTAAAAACCGAGGTCCCGTGTCATGGTAAGCGCGGCACGTAAAAGATCCCTCACTGCTTCGGGTGGGTCCGTTGCAAAGGTCTAAATTTGCATTTGCATCAGGCATCGTGGAGTGACGTAAAACAATAATCAATCAATCAATCAATCAATCAATTTATTAGCTGGTACATGTATCTAGCTTTTGGGGATCTACGATGTAACTTTGACTAACCGTATTTTCACCAATCTAGTATTTCAAGAATTGTGCATGGTACGTTTAAATTTTTACAATTTTTACTTGTTTTCAAAGAAAATATATACTTCGTCTGATATATAAGTATGAAATGAATGATATGTGAAGTGTTTCTTTGTTGTATTACGTGATATCAAAGATATTTTACCGACAAAGTGAAATAATCTGCCTTGAAAAGAAAATTCATTTATGCAGCAGAACACCCAAACACTAAGGGATCTTTTGTAACCCAAGCCCGACCGTGACACGGAACATTCATTTTTGGCTTTTGCGGTCCCGCCCGGAAACAGGACACCACTGAAATACCGGATAAATTGGATGCCGATTCCATATATATATATATACTATATCGGGTAAACCACTCACTGTGTAACAAATATATCTTACTAACTACCCTGTCTACATTACAAATATGTCTTATTATGAAAATAAATGAATACACCCTTTCACATTATTACTGTAGGACTAATCATCAGCGTTTCCACAGAATGACGTCAGATTAAAATGAAAAGGCTTATTATGGCAATGAACATATCCTGAGGAACTTTATCACTTATCAGCCAAAACGTCTAAACCGCAGTAAAGGTGATTCAGTAATTCGTTCATTCGAACGCCGTCATAAATTCCGCGTCTCTTTACCTTTGATTGCTTCTTGGTTAAGTTGGCAATTACTATGATTTAATGTTTTTAACATTAAACTTCAGTCTTCTTTTTTTTTTTTTTTTGAAATGTCATTTCTATTGTTCTCAGTTCTACGTCTAGTAACGTTGACACCATTGTACTCCAGCGCTTGTAAACGTCATAACGCTGTTGATACTACGTTGTTGACATGGCGTCGTACATTCAGCAAATCTTCCCACAAAAATAACCTTTATATCCGCAACGTCATTCCTGGTTAGGTACATACTAAAACCTCACACCCCAAGACATCCAAGTTACAAATGGCGATTGAAACCTCATTAAATATCACCATACCGACACAGTTCCTACAGAGTATATAATATACACATTTATCACGTGATCATAAATAACCAACAGAATTCCTAGATTCCAGCAGGTGGAAAGATATGCTATATACACGGCAAAAACACATTCACCGTCATCCTGTATTATGCTCATACACGGTGAATAGATGTACACTTACACCCCTCATCCTATATTATGCTATGTACGCGGTAAATATACCTATAACGTAATTTTGTGTTATGTACACGGTACACACATTTATACCGTCATCCTATATTATGCGATGTACATGGCAAATACACCTTTAACGTAATTTTGTATTATGTACATGGTAAATACACTTATACTGTCATCCTATATTATGCTATGTACACGTTAAATACATTTATACTGTTATCCTGTATTATGCTATGTACATGATAAGTACACTTATACCGTCATCCTATATTATGCTGTGTACATGGTAAGTACATTTATACCGTCATCCTATAGTATGCTGTGTACACGGTAAATACACTTATACCGTCATCCTATGTACATGGTAAGTACACTTATACCGTCATCCTATATTATGCTATGTACACGGTAAATACACTTATACGTCATCCTGTGTTATGCTGTGTACACGTTATATTAAATACACTTATACCGTCATCCTATATTATGCTATGTAGATGGTAAGTACACTTATACCGTCATCCTATATTATGCTATGTACACGGTAAATACACTTATACCGTCATCCTATATTATGCTATGTACATGGTAAGTACACTTATACCGTCATCCTATGTACATGGTAAGTACACTTATACCGTCATCCTATATTATGCTATGTACACGGTAAATACACTTATACGTCATCATATGTTATGCTGTGTACACGTTATATTAAATACACTTATACCGTCATCCTATATTATGCTATGTAGATGGTAAGTACACTTATACCGTCATCCTATATTATGCTATGTACACGGTAAATACACTTATACCGTCATCCTATATTATGCTATGTACACGGTAAATACACTTATACCGTCACCCTATATTATGCTATGTACACGGTAAATACACTTATACCGTCATCCTATATTATGCTATGTACACGGTAAATACACTTATACCGTCATCCTATGTACATGGTAAGTACACTTATACCGTCATCCTATATTATGCTATGTACACGTTAAATACACTTATACGTCATCGTATATTATGCTATGTACACGTTGAATACACTTATACGTCATCCTATATTATGCTATATACACGGTAGATACACTTATACTGTCATCCTATATTATGCTGTGTACACGTTATATTAAATACACTTATACCGTCATCCTGTGTACATGGTAAGTACACTTATACCGTCATCCTATATTATGCTATGTACACGTTAAATACACTTATACCGTCATCCTATATTATGCTATGTACACGGTAAATACATTTATACCGTCATCCTATATTTTGTTATGTACACGTTAAATACATTATACCGTCATCCTATATTATGCTGTGTACACGTTAAATACACTTATACGTCATCGTATATTATGCTATGTACACGTTAAATACACTTATACGTCATCGTATATTATGCTATGTACACGTTGAATACACTTATACTGTCATCCTATATTATGCTGTGTACACGTTAAATACACTTATACGTCATCGTATATTATGCTATGTACACGTTAAATACACTTATACGTCATCGTATATTATGCTATGTACACGTTAAATACACTTATACGTCATCCTATATTATGCTATGTACACGTTGAATACACTTATACTGTCATCCTATATTATGCTATGTACACGTTAAATACACTTATACGTCATCGTATATTATGCTATGTACACGTTGAATACACTTATACCGTCATCCTATATTATGCTATGTACACGTTAAATACACTTATACTGTCATCCTATATTATGCTATGTACACGTTAAATACACTTATACCGTCATCCTATATTATGCTGTGTACACGTTAAATACACTTATACGTCATCGTATATTATGCTATGTACACGTTGAATACACTTATACTGTCATCCTATATTATGCTATGTACACGTTAAATACACTTATACCGTCATCCTATATTATGCTATGTAGATGGTAAGTACACTTATACCGTCATCCTATATTATGCTGTGTACACGTTAAATACACTTATACCGTCATCCTCTAGTATGTTATGTACACAGTAAATACACTTACACCGTCATCCTGTATTGTGTTATGCACACAGTAACTGATATATAACATGCAGAGAATATAAATATTATGATAATATAAATTACATATTCTGATTCATAAATCTGTTTTAAAATGAACCGAAAAGCATTTTAAATGATCCTGTCTTCATGACACGTATACGTATTGATTTACACCAGAATGACTATGTTTCATGTGACCGATCAGCAGGGAGTATTTACTCATCAATGGCACTTTATCCCACTACATATGGATTGCGATACCGATCATACATTGTTACATGGTATTTCACTGTGTGTTGCAAATCTGCATTTTCATTTTATAGATATGCCCTTTACTTAAGAATATTTCTCTACTTTTTTCAGAAAAAGAAAATTAATTTTCTTAAGTGAGGGTATCCTTCGAATTGTTTCAAAAATATGAATTTATCATTTCAGAATATTGTCAAAACATCCCTTAATTGATCAGGAATACATGATGAATTACTATTTTGTGCAGATTATTTAAGTTTCTATTTGCAAAGCAGGTATCTTAGACCTATACTTCTATTTTCTATCGTTTATTGACTCGTCTTCTTAATAGATATAGAAAATATATACATTTTAATTTTGTGCACCAGATGCGCATTTCGACAACTTATGTCTCTTCAGTGATGCTCGTGGCCGAATGGTGGAATTCTCATATTATATAAATATTTGAAGAGCAGTATTGAAACCAAAATGACCGAAAAAGTGAACCAAAGAATCAATCTAAGGACAGAGCTATGCATGAGGGAGATACTCCTTAGTTTTAGAGTGATTTACATAATTTCACGACGGCAAATTTGAAGTATATATTTCAAGTCAGTACAAAAGCACTGAAAATTAGACTTGTGATGCCCTCGGGGACTATCAGTCCACCAGCAGTGACACCGGCCTAGTGGTTATAATAGATATAGAAAATATATACATTTTAATTTTGTGCACCAGATGCGCATTTCGACAACTTATGTTTCTTCAGTGATGCTCGTGGCCGAATGGTTCTTAAACCTGTTTCTACAGTTTATTGACCCATCGCAGTTTAAATGTGACACTTTTATGTGATCATGGGTTCTTAATTCCTGCGCTATTTCATCAGAATTATTTCATTAAGTTTGAAGATCTAAAGTTTACTGCGCATTAAATGGAGGAGGCAGTACAATCCAATAATTTACGATTATCTTATTTCATTTTTTTTTTACAAAATGATCAAATCCAGAGATCAACATATGAAAAGCAACCGACAACGAAAAAAACTGTAGATTGATGAATTATTGTTTTACGACACTACAAGGTTATTTCATGTATACGTTAACAGCATTTGTCTGATATATTGCATATAAATTTATAACATCCGAGGCACTGAGGGATCTATACGTGCCATGGGACCTCCATTTTCGTCAGGCGGTTTCATCCGAAAGACATAGCGCCGGAGTTCTCAAAGCGGCAATAGAGCACGTGACCGAGCACCTCTTCAACTGAGTTATATCGGCTCAGAAATCGAAGAAATAAACTGAAATATGCAAAAACCAAAAGTCAAAAAGATGTAAAATAGCACCCTCCATGATCATAAAGCTTACGTGAGATAAATTAATCTCAGAAAGAGAAATACATGTGTGATATATTATTTTACAGGACACTACAAGTTATATATTATTGTCTCTGTGATTATTTGTCTATCTATCATCAATATACATTTATTTGGTTACACTAAATACAACAATGAAATGAAAGAGCAACAATGTCGTTTTACTCATAGTAAAATTTATTCAAATCATATATATCTTTAATTATTTAAAATTGAAGACTTTGTAAACTTGATGACCATTTTCAAGATTGTTAGTTTAGTTTTTTTTTCAAAACTGAATTGCCCCTGGCCATGGCGAAACATTGCAGCAAAACTTTCCAGAAAAAACTACAAGTTATCAATATACCGTATATCTAATAAATAAATCAAAGGCTTGAAGAGCCACGAAGGCCTCGAGCTAAATTTGATTTAAAGCTGTCAAAAGTAGCAGAAATTGGCCAGTTGTCTTCATCTTTTTTGTTGAATTCCGATGATTTTTGGAATAGAGTAAAAATTAAAGCTTAAGGACCAACAGCCATATATCATATAATATCAAAATGTGAATAAATGTTGTCAGTGAGCAAGCAACATAGCTCTCCGGTGGGGCTTTGTCATAAAGGAAGATGTATGGTAAACAGTTTCTTGATGGGGTCCGTTGTCATGAGGAAGTCAAGGGTTATAAGTGGTATTGATTATGACATCATCATAACATTTTATTGTTCTTTACGTCATTCTTGCAGAAATATGTCAAATGTCTTATCACAAAGTGTGAAAACAATCGAACACCAGTGCCATTTTTTACAAAGATAGAAATGGACGAGTTGTTACCATTGCCTGTAAAATATGGAAGCCTTATGCTTTATTTGCTTTATGATATGGTATAGGTTACAGTTTTAGCCTACGCTACTAACACTAACACTAGGGCCAACAGCTTCTATATATCGGCCTCACACACTAGTTATTATTCGGTCGTTTATTGTATGTGCACGTGCAAGGGCTACAACGCCATGCCGTTCGCCGTAATGACGCAAGCCGATTGTGAATCACAATTGCACTTTATCGGTTGATTTGGAATTTAATCTTCACATGCGAGTTCTACTTAATTTATTTTTCATGCATTCAATCTAAAGTTCTGTCTTAATCCATGCTATCCTCCTTTACATCTGCATTAAATTTTGTAGGCGATTTGAAAACTTCTTCGGCTGCCATTTTTATGCCGTCGTGGGAACTTTTCCAACTATGGGGCATGTGATATATGCACATGCTGCTTCCTTAATCAGGCAAAAATGAGGCGTGGCTTTAGAAATTTTAGCGGGAAAATTCATAACTGCGCAAATAAAGATGGTTTCAAAAACAAGTAATTCCTATTTACATAAAGCTATTTGGCTTTATGACCAACATCTTGAACATTTAATGCTACTCCGACTGCAACCTATTTCCTAAGCTTTTTAAAAAGCTCTGCTTGTTTAAGATAAACTGGAGTTACCTGCTCTTGCTTGCTATCGCTGTGCGAAGAGACAAGTGACCACCGCCATTTTGTAGAGGCTATTCCCTGTCCAGCAAGTGTTATTTATAGCACAGACGGTAAGGGCAGATAAGAGGCTGTACATACTGCATGTAGATATTCTTAAAATTCGTCTGCAGTAGCATAGCATATGCGGCATAGGTATACAGTATCTGATGTAATTTACCAGAGGCTGGCAATGTTAAGCCTTGATCGAAGATGTAATTCATTTTGCCGATATTTGTTGATTCTAGGTTAAATGAATGAAACAAAACGAAATCCAGTGAGATAAAAATAACCCATAATATAACGCGTCACTTGAACCTAGGTCAGCCTCGTTATGAATTAGTGGTCACCTCACACCTGTCTAGATATTTTAAGATCTTTGTGACACGCTTTGCCAGTCTATATTTAGGATTCTATGAAATATTTTATTTGTTATTTGTTAGAATTTATATCTAAATATATTATTATTACATTATTTATATTATTATATATATTTCGAAGATCACGCGATCGGTTTCCATATTGGCGCTTTTATGTGAAATTAGTTCTTGATCGCGTGTGTTACAAGCGTACGTTCTACTACGATTTCTCCAAATAAGGCAATATGTCACATGGTCTTCCCCATATTTGGAAAAATTCCCATGAAGTGCGATTGTAATTCATAATCGGCTTGCGTCATTACGGCGAATGAATATTTCAACACACACAATAAGCGACAGCTTAATATGTGTTTTAGGGCAATATATTGATAATTTAAGTTAAACAGACCTATGCTTAAACATATTTCTGTGCAATAAAATGTCAATAACAAGGATAACAAAGCCGGTTTTACAAGAACTTTTACTACTTTAAGTACTTTAAAGAAGGTACTACTAAGTGAATTAAAAAGGTGGTGCAGAGGTAAAATTTTTACGATCGCTAGAAGACTGTCGAGCAAATGCTCGACGCCTTAATAGGATTTATCGATCTATTCATTCAGTCTAAAAAAGAAGTTTGTCAAAGGACGATACCCTCTGGGGCTTATGTCGTCCTGCCTTGGATCCACCCCTTGTCAGATCTGTTTGAGATACAAGATTCAATTCGTTCGAAAGAAGTCCATCATAGTTGAATACATTATACAAAAAGTGCACCTCTAGGCTTCTTTAACCTTGATAAAGCTTTAAAAAATCCAAAAACATAATTTTGTATTCCAGTTCATCACAATATTTAATATTTCCTTAAAAGAACATAACATACACAATGATATTGCAATATAAGAAATCTATTAAAATCAAAGAAATCACATGAAAATGTGTAAAAATGACAAAGTTCAAAAAGACACAAGAAGTGTAAAAATATTTTACTTCGGAATTAAAAAAATCCAAACAAACAAGAACAACCTCAAATAATAATAAAATATAAATAATTAGAACTGTCTTATCGGGACAAATACTATCACATCATCAAAGCTGCATATCACTTGTAGATGACCCCGAACACTTCATCTTTACACACAATTATAACAATTCTTTTAACGAAAGCGAAGAAGTTGAAAATGCATAAAGTAAATGTAAACGGAGTGACAAAGAATGTACCGCTATGACTATAGGAAACTTATATGTTCCATTCGGGTGACGTATAAATGGATTAACAAAATGTCAAAGTAATCCTATATCGCACTAATGAGTATTTGAGCATAGATAAAATTAAAAGTTTCAGAGGTTTGTGAAGTCATATGTTCGTATCAGAATATATCTCAAAACAGAATGCATCATTTTAAAACTCTGCAATACATCTAGTTTTTTGCAGCTTATTGGAAGTTTGTCCATCACAAAGGATGACGCCCTCTAGGGTCTACTTCATTATTCGCGATACCGCCATGTCACATCTGAAGACAATATAAGGTGCATGACGTATTTCGTCTCAGCCTAAGCACTTCATTATTCGCGATACCGTCATGTCACATCTGAAAGACAATATAAGGTGCAAGACGTATTTCGTCTCAGCCTAAGCAATCTAACATTTTTATCTGGAGGTATAACATTAACTTCCTAAAGTCATTATAAAAAGTTAATAAAATACATTTCACTTTAAAACTGAAATTCTTTTGATGACCAACTTTGATCCAGATGGGCTTGTGACGTCAATATCTATTTTTGGTTTTAAACTTACTTTCATGTAAAATTGAATATCAAAAGTAAATAAAGAACAAGAAACTTTCAAATATTTATTGTAGGCAAAACGCTAAGATAAAACATAACATAATATTTAACAATCTACTAAGCATTCTTGGTACCTGTATCACTAACGGCTAAGCAATATACAAAATGTATGTGCAAATGCCCTCATTAAATACATATACAATTTCATGTCTAAATCATACAAATTTAAGTAATCAATTATGCATGTAAAATACGTCATTTGAAGATAACAAAAAATATATATACAATTCTCATATGAACTATCTTCATCATTTTTAAAGAAAAGTTCTTTCTTTCAATTTACATGACCAATATATTCGTTTTGTCATATTTTACCTTTCTTCCTACATTGAGATTACATATTTATCATTATGATTGACAAATCAATTCTTCTTATTATAATAATTCATAGGAGTGTCCTTTCTCATTTAAATACATTTATTTGCTTATTTAACAAAAGTAAGGTGCCTTGAAGACTCACAAGTAGTCATTGGTTAATTTGTTTACTATGAGATTACCCACAAATAAGAATTTCTTTATTGAAAAATATATTTTCCAGTACAGAAATTCTTGTTTATTAATGATCTCAAATTAAAAAAATTTATTTACAATGTAGATAGCTGAGAAAGCTAATGTTCAGGTACTCCTATTTTCATTTTGTCATGGGCAGAACATTACCAAACAAGTATTATAATTCAGACATGGCCTGCAATAATTACAATATATATAAATATATATATTTCATGTAGTTCTTTGCTTTTGTCAAATAAGCAATATTGGTTAAGTAAAATACTTAAGGTCTAAGACTACTCTGAAAATAATGTGCATAGATGCCTTGATATATTATGGTGTAAGAGTTTACACAGCACTTCTTTATTAAGATCTCTACTTTTAAAATCCTCCATATTAAAAAACAAATACAAAGAAAGTATACACCAAAAGTCACTTTACATGCAATATAAGAAATGCAGACATTGTAATTATCTGTTAATGCACTCTTTAGAAAAAAAAAACTTCAGTACATATCCTTAAAGAACTTCAATTTGATAATGACAAGAGATTTGCATCATAGATGCAATGTGATGAGTTGCAAAACTTGCACCTTAGAGTGAATAATGTCTTGCTACACTATTTTAAGACAGATTAGAGTCCCCTACCTATGACCTTTTAACCCCAGAAAAAATAGGGCACATCTTCCACTCATGATGAGTAAGTGTATGAAGTTTCATTGCAATAGCACTAAATGTATTGGACTTATGGTCCGAAAACCAATTTTTGATATCCCACTTCTTTAACCTTGATCTTTGACCTTTTGATCCCAGAAACAATTAGGCATATTTTCACTCATGGTGAGTAAAATTATTAAGTTTAACTGCAATAGCACTTAACGGATTGGACTTACAGTCCAGAAACCATTTTTTGATACCTCACTCCTATAACCTTGACCTTATGATTCCAGATACAATTAGGTACATCTTCCATGATTGATTGATTGATTATTGTTTTACGTCACTCCACAATTATTTCACGTATATGGTGACGGCATCTGCCTGATGCATTGCATACAAATTTAGACCTTTGCAACGGACCCACCCGTTCCACAAATGGTGAGTAAGTGTATTATGTTTCACTGCAATAGCACTAAAGATATTGGACTTATGGACCAGAAGCCAATTTTTGATACCCCACTTCTATGACCTTGACCTTTGACCTTTTGACCCCAGAAACAATTAGGCACACCTTCCACTCATGGTGAGTAAGTGTAGGCATTGCAATAGCACTAAAGGTATTGGACTAATGGTCCAGAAACCAATTTTTGATACTTAACTCCTGTGACCTTGACCTTTGGACCCCAGAAACAATAGGGCACATTTTCAACTCATGGTAAGTAAGTGTATGAAGTTTCATTGCATTAGCACTAAAGATATTGGACTTATGGTCTGGAAACCAATTTTTGATATTTCACTCCTATGACCTTGAACTTTGATCTTTTGACCCCAGAAACAATAGGGCACATTTTCAACTCATGGTAAGTAAGTGTATGAAGTTTCATTGCAATAGCACTAAAGATATTGGACTTATGGTCTGGAAACCAATTTTTGATATTTCACTCCTATGACCTTGACCTCCGACCTTTTGACCCCAGAAACAATACCACACATCTTCAACTCACGGTGAGTAAGTGTACAATGTTTCATTGCAATAGCCCCAAACATATTGGACTTATGGTCTGGAAACCAGTTTTTGATACCCTATTCCTATGACCTTGACCTTTAACCTTTTGACTCCAGAAACAATATGACAAATCTTACATTCATGTTGAGTAATTGTATGAAGTTTCATTGCAATAGCACATAACATATCCGACTTATGGTCCGGAAATTAATAGTTGACAGACGCCCACCCACCATCATCCTGCCCCACATCAAATTAAGAGCCGAGTTTTGCAACTCGGCTTATAATTTTGTATTAATATAGGTCATTTGGTAGTAATTGTAGGAAAGTCACTCTACATCTGATCACATAATACAGAACAAGAATATACAACACACATAATTGTAGTCAGTTTCCGTACATAAACATCTATGTTAGATGTAAAAAAAAAAACAAAAAAAAACTCCATTCTTTCCTCTCTTAAAATGTTTTCTAAGCCTTTTACTTAATATCTAAATACTTAACAAGAGGCCCAAATGGGTCTATATCACTCCCATGAGTGGGAAGGAATGTTCTCTAACAAAAATATCCCTTTCTATAAATTTTAAATATACCAATACCACATCATTCTAAAACACTCATACATTATGAACATAAAAAAAAACCCCACAGTCCAAGAGGGTTTCAAATAATTGGAGTCTAAACTTGATTTTGGAATGGAACCAAAAACAACACTTCTTAAAACATCACTATAAGGTATTCAATTTGTTGATCTATGCAGCTGTCTAAAGTGTATCAATGAAGGGCACTCTTTAGGACTTGTCGTCCTGCCTAGGATCTACCCCTTGACAGATCTGGCTGAAAAACAACAATGCTTTTAGGGGACCTCCTGTGTACTTCATTCCTAGCAATCTTCGACAAAATACCTTCTGGGATTCTGGAGACGAAGTTGGAAATTTTGCAATACATCAAAGTCCTAAAAGACATTAAAAAAATTTAAAGACTGGATTAAGAATGAAACTAAAAACACTAACACTTTTCAAGACACTGTTCTAGATCTCTCTTTTATATTCAATCTGTTGATCTATGCAGCTGGTCTGAAGATCTGGTAAAAGAACATTAATATTTCTAGGGGACTTTGAGTACTTCATACTTATCAAGTTACATTAAAACCCTCCCATCAATTCAGAGTGAGAAGTCCATAAAAACTTATTACATACGGTAATAACAGTATACATCCCCTTTTCATCTTCAAAAAAATTGGAAAAGAATCCTTGAAGTTATTTTAGTGTTCTATTTCTTTCCAAATCAGTTAACACAAAATCAATGCATTATAAGCAACCTACAAGGTGGAAATCTAAGAAATTGCCTGAAAATAGGCAACAATGACAAAGTCCAAACAAGAGGCCCAAGTAGGCCTATATCGCTCACCTGAGTACCTAGATGATCAGTCATGCATGAAGGAAGAATTCATTTATTTTTGCATTAATGTGACTAAGTCAACACAGATGTTAAAAATATGTCAAATTTTATTTCAGGCTAGAATAAAAAACAACACTTTTTTGCACATCCATTAAGGTGATTTTGATATTAAGCATTTCCTTTGTCTCTGCAAGATGTCATTCAGGGCAACAAGTTAGTCATTTTCTTTAGGTGGGGCCTTTTCTTGACTGATTTCAAGTCTGGGTCATGAACAACAATTGTTTCAAATATTGTCCAGATCTAACTTAAAATTGCCTAATTTCATATGTTGAGTGTTGAGAAACATCTAAAAACTTACTAGTATTTAGATGTGTAAAGAAATGAAAAAAAATTTTTTGACCACAGCTGGATTTGAACCGCTACTCTCCATATTTCAATTACCAAGTGGTATATGTACCATTGTGAGACCTACTTTTTAGACATGGTGGCATTATCTGTTAACCAATTTGGATGAAATTTACCAAATTGATAGAGGACCTTTAGTACTTCATGTGTTCCATGTTTCATTAAAATCTTTCATGTGGTATAACAGCAGAAGTGAAAAATGTGATTGAATTGTTCCTATACATCCTCATTTGGAAGTCTTAAAAAATTCATAGAAAATCCAAAAATTGAGATACTGACAAAATTCTTTCAAAGTAACAATCCTTACCATAATTATGATCACAATAGTCCATAAGAAATCATCATTATCAATTAACTAGGAAATATGACACTTTTCTGCATTGAATCACCAAGTCCAAAGAAATGTCGAAAAAAAATTCTAAAATTTGATTTTGGAAGGGAACCAAAATGACAATACGTCTTCACTCATCCCTCTAGATCATTTCTATGCATTCTGTTTGTCTCTGTATACAGCCCGTATGAAAAAGAATATTGTTAAAGGAGGGTACTCTTTTGTGACCTACTTTTGACTATGGCTCGCCACCTGTAAAGAGGTCTGGACGGAAACAACTGAATTTGAAGAGAATCATAAGTGACTTATTTCTACCAAGATTTATTAAAATCCTTCCAACAGTTTTGCAGAAAAAGTTGAAAATGTAAAAAATGGCCAACCCTCCCTCCCCCCTTTTTTTGGAAGTCTTAAAAAATTCATAAAAAATCCAAAAATTGAGATATTGACAAAATTCTTTCACAATAATATTCCTTACCACAATTATGATCAAAATAGTCATTAAGAAATCATCAATATCAATTAACTGAAAAACATGACACTTTTCTGCATTGAAATGACTAAGTCCAGAAACTCGTCAAAAAAGCGTAAATTTCTATTTGACGGATCTTAACCCGAACACAATTTTTGATAACCCATCTTTATAGATTGTTGAAATGCAATTAGTTTTCCCATTTATGTACTGGTTCTGGAGGAGAAGATGTTTGAAGAGGGGTACCGTTTTGGGCACTTTTGGCCCCGCCCTGGATCCACCCCTGAGGGAATCTGGATCCCGAACACATTTTAGTAGGGAACCTTGAGTACATCATTTACACAAAGTTTGATCCAAATCTGCAATGTAGTTCCAGAGAAGAAGTCGAAAATGTGAAAAAGTTAACAACGGACGGACGACTGCGGCAACGACGACGGACGACACACTATGACTATAGCTCACTTGAGCTTTTCGCTCAGGTGAGCTAAAAAGACAAAATATTGATTTTGAAATGGAACAAAAGAAGAAAACCAGATGTGTTTGTAAAACAAGAATGCCCCCAGAGACAACAAAGTCCAAAAAAGATCATGGTTAAGGTCACAAGGTCAATGATGGTGTAATTTGAAAAGGTTTTATTAGTGTAGCATGCATGCCAAATATGAAATATCTCTTATGGTTAAAAAGTTATGACGAAGATTAAAGTTGGCAACAGACAAAACCAAACAGAAAAGTCAAAAATAGTATGTCCCAGATCTATTGATCGGGGGTGGGGGGGGGGGGGCATACAAAAAGCAATACTTCTTAAGACACCCTTCTCGATCACTTATGCATTGAGTTTGTACAGTCGGTTTGAAGAAGAAGTTTGTCAAACGATGGTACTCTCTGGGGCTTGGTGCCTGCTTTGGATCAGTCTCATAACAGATCTGGTAAAAATCCAACAACATTTGTTGGGGATTTGAGAATCTCCTCCCTATCAAGCTTCATCAAAATTATCCAGCATTTAAGAAAAAGTTGAATGTATGAAAAGTTGATTTGGGATGGACAGATGGAGGATGTACAAGGAGTGATCACAGTAGTGTAGTTGTGGAATTGAGCCCTTAGCTCAATTATTCTAGAAAACCCATCTAATCATTAACATCAAGTACAACGAAAAATCCTACTTCACTATTAATATATAAAACCATTAGTGATGATAGTTCAATTGAAATTCAATACGTGTACAATAAATGAAAGAAAATGCATAAAAACAAGAGTCCAAAAACATCACATCCAAATATAGCATGTACAGTAAGGAGTGCATCTACTGGGGTATCTGATGTTGCACAATTTGTACATTTTTTAAAAGCACTAGTACTAATTTCATATGTTTGTTCATATAGTTTAATAAAGATAAATTATTATTCTCAAACCAATTTCATGATTAGATCTCTTTTAACGAAACTGCTTGCTGTCATATATACATAATATCAGAGAACCCTGTTTATGCGAGAATACAAATTAAAAAAGTTTTCAACTTCATAGGTTGTTTAGCATGATATCCAGGGAGGATGAATTATTACTGATCACATAAAAAGAAATAAAGAACAAAAATCATTACTAATAGTTTGACCAGTGGTACTTGACAATTAATACTTGATTAGTTAAATACAATCATCAATGGTTATGATTCACAAGTCACACATTTAATACTCCATCACATCTCTTTCATAATTCTTTGCTCCCTGAAAAACAAACATGAAGCCAAATAAGGCCTATATCAATCAACTGAACACAATCAACTCATTCACAAACAAAGAACTATTTGATGAAATTTATGGATACTTATAAAATTACTTAATGTGTTCTTGACATCTAACAAAAGACTGTAAACTTGCTTGCTTTGCTTTTCTACAATGAATAAGATAATGACACACACACCTAAAAAAGAATAAGAAAGAAAAAATGTGAAAAATGTGAGTGAGATTCCATCCACCCACCCTTTTTTTGTTACTGAGTGTATTATCATACAGAGTGCTGCAAAACATTTAAAAACTTGATGTTGTGTATAATAAACTAAAAAATGAAAGGACTTGAAACTCCTCAAGGTCGGAATTGCATGGTCAAGTACATCAAAGGTAATAAAGTCGTGATCCACCAAGAGATCACACACCAAGCGTGTAGTGTCTAAGATCAGTATTGACAAACACGGTCTGCGCACAGGTGCTCGTTTTCATATAAACAACGGCTCCGCCCCTGTACGTCTCCGTCTCGTACTACATAGTTATCTCATTCCCTCATCACTTTTGATATTGACAGTAGTGTGAAATTAACAATCTGGACAGTCTCCCGCTGTACATGTACATTTGGGGAAAACCACGTTTACACGTGGAGATCTATAAATAACTGGCTATTTTTAGTAGCATTACATATCAACAACTACCGAGACGTTTGTTTATCGTTGTGACGAGAACATTTCAGAGTACTTCGAATTCCACTGCTATAAAAAGAAGCGATAGTTTTATTAATTATAATACAACGGATACTAGTAAGGACTAGTAGTGTACTTCTTAAATTACGGCACAGCTACACAATAATGTCAATCGTACTTTTTCGGGACTTTCCGTCGAGTATTCGGAAAGACTGCATGTCCTCCTGCGCATGAATATAACTCGTCTAAATCGATGGTTGGTTGGTTGGTTGATTGGTGTTTTACGTCGCTTTCAACAATATTTCAGTTATATCGCGACATGGAAGCAGGAGGTTACCAACCTCTTAAATATAGTGGCACAACCCGGGAATCGAACCCGGATCGTCGGCGCCGTAAGCCAAGCGCTTAACCACTACACCAAGCCTGCCCCTTCTAAATCGATGGAATAACGGCACATCTATTTTCTCATCTGATCAAACTTATCTTGTATTGACTCGTACAATATGAATTATATCACGCTTTTTCTAAATATTGACGCACTATTTATACACGAGGAGGTATTTTCTGCGTTCCACGCATTCTCCACAGCTTATTGTAACGACTAGGGTCTGGAATTGCTACGCAATTCCGACCAAAAATCATTATACATTTAGAAGGGTTTGAACTGTTCCCTTTCAGCATGCCAGAAAATTAAAGAAAAAGTTACAAAAAATCAAGGAAACTTAATTTTGACATAAAACTTTCAAAAACCCTTCTAATAGGTATTTTCTAGTAAAACTTGGCAAATGAATGCTATATTGCTTTTCTGTGTATATTGAATACATCAGGGGAACGACATAAAAATGTGTAAAAAAAAAAAAAGGATAAATTTGGGTACGAGATTATAAAACTTTTTGAGAATGTTCTCCATGCTCAAACTTTGATCCCATGCTCAAATATCACCTAACAAGAGCCAGACCTAGCGTGGCTGAATATGCTCGTCGCTTACTTTGGACGGGATCAGTGTGAACGTATGGTTTTATTGCCCCAAAACATGGGTCTCTTTGGTAATACTTTTATCAAATATTGAAATTCAAAAAGAGGGATCCAAGTCCAATAACTCTGTAAAGACAAAATGGAATTTGCTCAAAACTGAGAGCATGCTTCCCCTACACTATTTAAGCATTCTGTATAAGTTTCATGAAAAACAACTAAAGTTTACTTAAGTTATCGCATTATATAGCATCTCCACAGCATATCATAGTAAAAATAAAATCCAAGTTCCATAACTCTGTAATGACAAAACAAAATCAAAACGCCACTTCCTCTACCCTATTTAAACATTCTGTATTAATTTCAAGAAAAACAGCTGACATTTACCTAAGTTACTGCGTTCTTTAGCATTTTACTACAGCAAAAATTAAATCCAAGTCCCATAACTCTGGAACAAAACAGAATTTGCTCAAAAGGCAGCTTCCCCTACATTATCTAAGCATTCTGTATGAGTTTCATGAAAAACGACTGACATTTACTTAAGTTATCACGTTCCATAGCACATTTTTATCTCAATTTCAAACTCTAGTAGCAACCTCTGCTGAGCATGTTCTCAGAATCTGAGCATGGAGTTTGAGCCGAGCATGGTAAAACTTTTACAATCTTTGGAACTCACTTATTGAGTGCTGTGAAAGACTAAAAAATGGTGTATAATAAAAATTTTACAAACTTTTGCCTCCAGTGGAATTTGAACCATTAACATTTAGCATGCCAGAGCTGATTTATATCAAAAATAGAAGAAAAAAAATCACGTAAATATCCAGAAAATAACGTTTTCACAAAGGACTTTCAAATACACCTTGAAACAGACACTTTAAAACAAATGTTGGCAAATAAATGTTTTATTGCTTCTATTTATAGGATAAATCAGAATAAAATGACAAAAATGTATGGAAATGGTTAAGTCCAAAAGGACAACCCCCCACCCCCCAAAAAATCAAACAAACAAAAACAAACACAAAAGAACAAACCCCCCCCCTCCCAAATAATAATGATAATAAAAATGTCAGAGTTTGATTTCAGATTGCAGCAAGCAAGTCAAAATCTCTTGTGACACCTGACACCCTTCTAGAATATGCTGATGCATTCAGTTTGATGATGTATGCAGTTAGTCTGAAGAAGTTTGTCACAGAAGGTACCTTCTGGAGACTGTCACCCGGCCAAGGATCCTCCACTTAGTGGATCTGTTCTAAAACTGCAACATTTTTAGGGGATCTTGAGTACTTTATCCCAACCAAGTTTCAACAACATTATTCCATTACTTCTGAAGCAGACATACATCAAAACTATTTATTACATGCAAATAGCATATCCCCCTCCTTATTTATAACCTTTAAAAAAAATCCTAGAAATTATTACAACGAAATCTGTTAAAATACCCAAAATCAATGCATTATAAGAAACCTACAAGAAGGAAATTTAAGAAATTACCCCAAAATAGGCAAAAATGACTGATTCCAAAAAGATGTCAAAATCTCTTTTTCCAATTTGAACAAAAAGAACAAATTTGAATCTTACATCCTCCTAGGACACTCAGATTCCATTAGTTTTTAAATCCATGCATTTCTTCTGAACAAAAATATTTCCAAAGGATGGTACCCTCTTGGACATACTTTGTCTATGGTGTAAATTGCTGAACGATCAAAATAAAGTACAAAAACTGTGTAGAGGTCTACCAGTACTACAATTATACCATGTTTGATCAAACTCTATCTGGCAGTTTAGGAGGACAAGTTAAAATGTGGAAAGCTCACAACTAGACGGATGATGAACAAAGTGCTATGACAATAGTTCACTTGAGCCTTTGGCTCAAAAACAAAAAATAAAAAAATCAACAAAACAAAAGCCTGAAACAAAACTAAAAAGCACAACACAGTAAATCAAAGGTTTCAGCACAAGAAAACATGACCTGATGAGTTTTTCGAGAGATTCATAACATCAGCACATAGATATATTTACATCATAACTGGCCATTTATAAATAGAAAATGGAAAAGAAACTA
This sequence comes from Pteria penguin, assembly GCA_035048485.1. NCBI lineage: Eukaryota > Metazoa > Mollusca > Bivalvia > Pterioida > Pteriidae > Pteria > Pteria penguin. Next base: position 43,342,408 of record CM068583.1, on the reverse strand, counting down.
TATATATCATTTCCATTTTCTATTCATACAATAGTTTAATAATGTATAAACAAGAAGACAAAATTACAAAATATGACAGGATTTCAAAGTGTTGAAAAATATAAAAGATAGGCATACTAAATTATAATTGTAATTCTGTATGAATTAACTTTCAAATTCAAATAATTAAACATGTAATATCCATTTATCTTTTAAAATTTGTTATGTCTAACGTAGATATACATAAATATGGCACGATGTCCATCATTAAACTTACAAGAAAACCCTAAGCAATTTTAAATGCTAAAACAATACTTGTGTAACAAGAGATGTCAGACAAAAACACAGTTTGCCAAGCAGGTCAACATCTGCAAAAACACCTGTAATGATTAATCTAGGGTTTGCAAAACGGGTAAAACATAAATGATAATGTCACAAGATCCAAAGTGGTTGTCAGAAAAATGGAAATTAGGTTTAACATAATGATGTTGTTCATATATTAACAATGATAGATAAAAAAATATAAAATTCACCATCAAGATCACATGGTCCAAAATTATGGTAACAATAGAAAGGTTTTGTCAAGAGCAATAAACATATAAAATATCAAAGCGCTATCTTTTATAAGTTGTCTTCAAGTTTCAAAATTTTTGAAAAGTAGAATATAAAGCCCTATGTCAAAGTCACAAGGTCAAAAACTGGCACCCAGTAAAACACTTTTCACAAGAAATAAAGATGTAAAATATACAAGCCCCGTCTATTACTATTCATAAGTTATAAATAAGGTAAACATTTTGGAAATCCAGGTCAAAGTGCAAGGTCAAGGTTTTCAGGTAAAAGATTTTGGTATACAGTTAAAGGTCTTGCCATAAGGAATACATGTGTGAAATATCAAAGCCCTTTCTCTTACTGTTTTTAAGTTATGACCAAAGTTAAGGTTTAAGAAAAGCAAGTCAAAGCTCAAGGTCAATGATAAAAACTTTTGGTATCCAGTGAAAGGTCATATAATGCCAGATACACATGTGAAAAATCAAAGCCCCATCACTTATTGTTCATAAATCATGGTTAAGGTCAAAGTTTTTGAAAAGCAGGTCAGCAAATCAAACTAAACAATACTGGTACTCATTGAAAGGTCATGTCACAAGGAATTAAAATGTAAAATATTACGGCCCTATCTCTTACTGTTAATAAGTTATGATCACCATTTAAGTTTTTGAGAAGCAGGTGAAAGCTCAAGGTCAAGGTTATAAAGTAAAAAATATTAGTACCCAGTGAAAAGGTCATGTCATGAGGGATAAACATGGCGAATATCAAAGCCCTATTTCTTACTGTTTATAGTTTTGAGCAAGGTTAAAGTTTTTGAAAAGTGGAAATTCAAGGTCACAAGGTAAATGATTTTGATACCCAGTGAGAGATCATGTTACAGGGGATACCCATGTGAAATATCAAAGTCCCATCTCTTTTTGTTCACAAGTTATGACCAAGGTTTAAGTATTTGTCTACACAGACATCAAAGCAGACACTGGTTATATAACAATAGCTCTCTAGTCTTTCTGTCTTAGTGAGCTAAAAAGTGAGTAAGAATGAGGATAAATGAACATTGTATGAGTGGTTCTAAAAGGTATACTGTAATTATAGTGTTGGAAACCATTGTTTACATGGCTTCATTAATGTGTTCCTAGGAAAACAGTTTCCAACAGTATAACAATAATATACCTGTTCAAACCAAACAAACACTGTACAATTCTCCCCACAATAATTCTACAGGCATTATTTTCTAGATTTTCTATACAATGTTTCCATGGTATCAAGATTGTATTACATTTGTATAACATTTCCTAATTAGCAATTATTGTTATCATGAAGAATTACAATTAATTCATAAATTCAAAATTTCTGAATAAGTCTGCCTTGGCATTCTTATGATATTACATTACATTTCCTAGCATGCAAATATCCTCTTAATAATAGCTATCACACCTAATGGAAGTCGAAAGTATATCTTAGATTTTCACTAGGGCAACTGTAATAGCGAGATACTTGATGGTAGATCACTTCTACAAAATTCTAACAACATTACTTCAAAAATAAGAAGGAAAATTCACATACAAGATAACATAAACTTGTACTGGAGAAAGTGTATACAGCTTTTTACCTGACTACAAAGGCTTGGACAAAAGTATCTTGCATTAGCAAAACTACAACACACCCGCCAAACAAACACTGTAGTTCTTTTTCCCTGATAAATTGTCTCAGAGTAGTAATATTCACAAGCAACTGTTCACAAGTGGCCACTAATGGAATATGATATGTACTTAATTGTTCTCGACCAGATGTTAAATAGCTGGTACAATTATACAAAGTGATTCAGATTTGCATTACAATATATTTAATTGAAAAATCTGCATGTAATTGTAATAATATCCTCAAAGTGAAGGTGTGTACAATTAAAATTAAACTTCTATGACAATATGTTTACCAGTGGTTTTCCACTGATCAATACTCCTGATAGATCACAAGATATGACATTTCAAGGGTATCCATCAACCTGCAAAAGGCCACACACCAAAATGCTGTTTTAGAGCATTCTATCAAAAAAAAAAATTTTATTGTTCCAAATCTATACAATGAAAATACAAACTACAATCATTTAATTCTGTATCTTTAAACAAATACAATAATTTTTAATCAGTACACAAATCATCAAGAAAAAATATATAGTTCTATATACACAACAATTGTGAAACCTTATCTGAGAAAAATAAAATATAATGCCTATGTTTTAAAAAACAACTTTTCACATTATAGTGGTATAATACAACATGAATATTTAAAAAAAAATGTGCACTTTGACAAAGCTACCAACATTCTGTCATGAAATTTTCTGATCTAAAGACTGTACAAAACACAAAACATTTCCTATTGATTAACTACAGAACATGAAAGTACTGATCAGCTTAAGTTCACATCCAAATTTTGTAGCTGATCAATTGGAAAAGCTTACAACACTGAAATTATTGTGAAACTGACTACTTAGGCTGACGACATATATTGAGAACCAACTCCTATTTGCTCTGGTTGGAGACAGTTAATGGCTGTCCAAACTCTAAATCATCTTCAATTCCCTCTGAATAGCTTTCACTGATAGGGAAGCTTAGACTACTGTTTTCTTCTGATAACCTTGGAGAATCTCTTCCTTTTTTAGACTTTCTACCAAAAGCAATTTTCTTCACAAAGTTGTTGTCACATCTCTCACAAACACTATCATTGTCATGCCACCGACATTGACGTGAAGAGCGGCGACGCAGATTCATTCCGCCATCCAATATTGGTACATCTGTCCGACTACTTTCTGCTGTAGGTGAGAGGATTTGATCAGCATCTTGTTCCATTTTATGCATCTTTGCAGAAAGATCCAATTCTATGCTGCTTTGCTTCACATTGTCCAAATATGACTCTGTGACCACTACATTAGGTGCTACATAACTCTCTTCATATACTGTATCTAGAATGTGATCAACTTGCTTTCCAGTAGTGGTTCTTTTTCTGACCTCAGCAATAAGTTGACATAATTTTTCCTCGCCTTCATCATCTGGAAAGTCGGTGACTGTGGAAGGTAATGAGGCTTCAGTCCGAGTCCCATTTGCACCATCTGAAGATGTTTGTAAGTTGATATCTACTACTGTTGTTTCAAAATCAGCATTATCTTTGCTTTCCTCCAAGTCGTAAACTTCTTCTGCAAGTCCTGTCTCAGCATTTAGTATAACATGTGTAGCAACTTGACCAAATCTATTTTTATGAAAGGTCTCTACTTTGATTTTATCCTTCAACATTTTATTTATAGCTACAGCAGTTGGAGATTTACACTTAACTTTTGATAGGTCAGAAGAATCATCTTCCTTTGTTTTTTTTTCTTTGATTTGTTTTTTCTGTGTGGAGGTAATGTCCTCCGACACATTTCCAAGAAAAGTATGGACCTTTAAATGTTCATGTAGAAATGGTCTGCTGTTGAATCCATCATTACATAGTCCGCATCTGTAGAGAAATGCTCCCTCATGTTTCTTGAAGTGTGAAATCAGATCTGTACAGTTTTCAAGGCAGTAAGGACAAAACTGCATAGAATGAGCAGTTTTTCTGTGTCGACTAAGCTGACGATGACATGTGAATATCATGTGGCACACTTCACACTTCAAACTGTCTTTCTGCTTGTGCATTTTGATATGAGCTAAGCAAACCTCATCACTTACAAATGCTTTTCCACAAATGTCACATTTGAAGCGACATACTTTACTTCCCTCCATACCTTTTCGTTCTTCTTTTCCAAGTTTTTCACACTTCTTACACGGACAGTCAATATTTTCTCCATGCCAATCCAAATGCCTTAGCAATACTCTCATGTCCCTATACTTCACATTACATATTCCACATTTATATGGATATAACTTTGCATGAATCATTGCATGACGGGCAAAAGTGCAGGATTTACTGAATTTTTTGTTACATTTATTGCATTTGTACATTGTTTTACCATCTACACTGATAGTTTTCACAGAGACTTGAAATTCTTTGTCTGAATCTGGATCACTGTTAGCATTTTCAGAATCTGAAATCATCATATTTTCTTCCAATTCATCAGCTGAATGTTCACTACTTGCATCATAATCATGACTGGTCCCCGATTTATCACCTCTATCTTGTTCAATGGTATTTCTTAATGCTTCAATCAAACTATTCAAACTATATTTCGGTCGATTATCAGCTGGCGGGATATTAAGCTGAGAAATTACCAAGCGATTGTCCTCTCCCTTGGTTAGTGCTTCTTTTGATCTTGATAAATCCAACACTTCATCATCACTAAAATTAACTTGGGAAAGATCAATCACTTGAGTGAAGAGTCCATCCCTATTTTTTTCAACTTTCACTTTAGCAGAGGACGAGGACAAATCCAATACATCCAAAATATTACTCTGAAATTTTTCAAGACTGCTTTCATTTTCTGACAAGGAAGCTGCTATTGTATCACTGTCATCCGAGACCAGCATATCCTGATGAAGAACTAGAAAGTGTCTCAGCAAGTCATTTTTGGAATTGAAGTTCACCTGACACCACAAGCAAACATCTGAAATGAAAATATGGATCACTGAAGTTCTCCCTAAAAAGTGAAAACTGCAAAAGAAGCAGTATGAATAGAAAACGGGGAAGCAAACCAAAATGAAACATATTTCGAACCTAAAGGTCACTAGGTTAAAATCTAGGTAACAATGGAAAGGAAGAACAAAATCTCACATTGATACACATCTGAAAATATTACAGCTACGAGTCCAATGTATCAAATGTTATAGCTAATATTAATGAAATTTTTCCAAAAAAGACTTAATAAATGACCCCGAAAATATAACTCCATGGGCATTTATGAAAAACTGATAAAATATTAGTTATTAAACTAGAAGCATGTTCTCACTAAGCACCCATTTCTCTCCTATTAAGACCTGATCCATTACCAGCACAAGAACAATACATCTGTTCTCCTTTTCAAAAGTTCATTTCATGTGAGAGCATTCTTCGTTTTTTCAAATAATCATTCAAGTGTCACATCATGTACCAATCTAATTCATTATTTTTTCAAATCTACAGGAACACATGTACAAATTGTTCTTATAGCAGCATAGTTTAACATCTGTACAAGAAGTTGAACTACTTTTTGTTTTTATTCATTACAAAATATTGCAACAAAAAAGTTCCTTTTATATTATGCTGTGCTCTAACAAGTTTGAAATGGTAAAAGGTTAATATATTATATCTAAATCTCATATAACAATGAAGAAACAAATGACATACAAAACAGAAAATATTGAAGACTTTATCAGGTTTTCTAAATTTATTTCTGACTGCAGTTAGTAATAATACACAACATGTAAGAAAGTAACATTACATTCTTTAAAACAACAACACTCGTCAAATCAAATGATAACATGATAATTCAAATCTAGAAACAATATTAGTTTTATTAACCAAAAAACAAAAAAACAAAAAAAATCCACAAAATAAAAGAAAATTAATCTTCCTTATGTACACAATGTAATTTCAGCTCTAAATGTTTTTAACACTAACAATGTCAAAAATATATTACAACACATTTATTACAATTACATTTCATTTCTTTAAAGACAGTATTATTGATACTAAATACTTTTGAAGTAGGAAAATATCAAGACATATATATTATGTCTAAATTCAATATCAATACATGTAGTAAGATAGAAAGTATATTGGCAAATGTCTTCATACTGGACAATTTCATCATGACCTTGACCTTAATTTGGTACCAGCAGAAAGGTCTTGTCATAAGGAATGCAGATGCCAATTATGATAGCCCTACTTCTTATGGTTCAATAGTTATGGTCAATGTTAAAGTTTTTCAAATGCAGGTCAAAGGTCACCGTCAAGGCCACACAATAAAAAAGTTTGGTATCAACAGAAAGGTCTCGTCATAAGGAGCACACATGCCAAATATGAAAGCTCTACCTGTGACAGTGTATTAGATATGGCCAATGTTAAAGTTTTTTGCTGATGGACAGACAGAGTGATTACTATAGTGCACTGGCTTATGAAGTGGAGCCCTAACTACATTTCATTTGCTAAACTATACAGACAAAAGGTAAAAAGGTACAACATGTCTTAATTTAAATCTTTAGAGGATTAAATTAATTATAAAAGAATACTGCTGATTAAATGCCCAGATTCAAACAACATTACTGACAAATACATTCAAAGAATGTCAAATATAATCATTAATTTCCTTTTTGCATTACAAGAGAACAAGCAGTAATGCTAAAAGTGAAAATTAAATCTAAAGAATAATTTATTTTAGTACTGATGAATTATTGTCGAGTAATAATTTGAATGATAATCCATAATAGAAAAGTAAGAACTGCATGTTTCCATCTATAAAATGCTTATGATTATCATATGACATAAATATTTATACTGATAATTTTAAATGAGAAACAGAAAATGAACCAAATAATAATTAAATACATTTTCAAATATAATCTGTAAATCGAGTTTTATTTAGAATATTTTATCAAGTTTTATATGTTTTTATTTCCTTATTCTGTCCCCAATGTAAAATCATTGAAGATATAATTTTAAAGAAAAAGACCAGGCTTAAAATATGCATGACATTTACTGATAATGCTGTCATTTGACAATATACAACCATTTTTTTCTGTTTGTTTAGTTTTGTCTATTTCGTTTCTGAAGTTAATATAAATTTGATCCATTTTGTTTTATTGTAAAAATAGGTCATCACAAACAGGTGTGTATGTCTACCAATTTGTTATTTCCCCAGACCCAAAATGCTTGTGCAGAACTTCAAGTCACACTCTTTCACATACTGCCTTCAGATAAATGGCATTTCTAGTGGTTCAGGAGCAAGACTTTTTTACTCTACCTATTTGCCTCTCAAATGGAGGCTAGACCCCAAATGTGAAACAAAGATGTAAAACTACAAGTGTGTATTTGTATGTTCCATTATCATGCCATTTGTAGTTATAATGGTTCAGAAGTGTTGAGAAGATTTTTGACACCATCTTTTTGCCCTTCCCCCAGTAGTCAGGTCTCCAGTTTGTAATCCAGAAGCACAACTGCAAGTTAAACCCTTTCATGTCCTATCAGATCAATGGTATCTTTACTGGTTTAGAAAGAGAAGCACAGATGATTTTATTATCCAAGCCCCCAGGCTAGATCCCCAATTTGTAAACCAGGAGCACTGCTGAAAGTGATCCTTTTTCATGTACTACCGTAAGTATGACAAGATCGCTGCACATAATACTCGAAAAGGGGGTGCTGCAGAATAAGGAGATAGACAGATAGATCATAGTTTATAATCTCCTCCCCACTGGGACCAGACCTCATGTTTGAAACCAAGGGGCACATATGAAATTGGTATCTTTCCATGTGCCACATTCACATTATTTTTTTATTTCATCCATTTGCCCCTTTCCTTGGGGCCAAATCTCAAAATCTGAAACTTGAGTGCAGATCTGGAAGTCTTTTTTTTCATATACCATCATCAGATCATTTCTATCTATAATGGTGCAAAAGGAGAAGAATGAAGAATTAATGCAGACAGACAGTCATGCCAGAATCATACCAAAATGCAACTAATGGTCAACATTTTTCCATGAACTTTAAACATATGAAAAGTTTTGTTATTGGCCAAAGATTACAATTACCAATAACAGACTGTTCTTGAGCACTTACTTTCTATACAATTAACAGAGGGACAGATTGTATTATTTATTTTATTTTATTAATGAATTGTAGTGCACTGTACTGGTATTCATATTACTATGAAGTATACAAAATAAAGTTAATAGTAGTACATGTCTGCAATATAAATGTGCAACACTTATAAAATCCACATTATAGGTTTAGAAAGCTTCTAAATTTCCACCAATATCTAATATAGCAACATGTTCCTAAGGTAATGTTTCTCAAGATTAAATGTTTACATTCTGAGCTGTTAATAATTTATTTCTTTCAAGAAAATTATACTGTGAAGAGTGTCTTAAATATAATACTATCCCATAACATTACTTTATAAATCTATTCTTTAATCTCCTCATTACTCATAATTTTTTTTTCATAAAAGCCTTATCATTGTGTTTAAGAATAATTTTCTAAACTTTTATTGACAAAACTTAACACCCCCACCTCCCACTAAAAAAAGCATCGGCATAAATGTCATAGTTGAGATAATCATGTGGTGGTTAAAAAATCCATAATTTCCATGAAATGAAAGATTACATCTATGAAATGCAAATGTTAGAGTCAAAAGGAATTGGTGGCAAGTATAAAAACTTACTGAGAAATTCTGATAATGAAGTACTAAATACTGATGAACCATTAGAATGTGTTATGTATGTTCAACTTACGATTTCAGGATACATCTCTCCAAGGTTTCAGATTAACACCTTAATACCTTTTATCTTGTTCAGTGTTTCTTTTTACTTACTTTACCTGATCCAGTATTTTAAGTCATTTACCATAGTCAACATTTTCAATAGGTATATATTATGAAAAAATTGGGATGTATTGATAAATTCATCATTCAAAAAAATAATTTTTCAAATGCACTATCTATAGGGAATTTCTAATAAATTTCTTTCATCTCAATTAAAAATTTGTTCAACAAATAAATCCTAAAAGTACAGCAGTTTGCTGTTTCTGTCAACTTTTAAAGCAATTTCCCTCTACCTAATTCCTTGTATAACATATGCCCCTGAGAGTGCTATACACTAAAAGATTATTATTTGTTTACTGTTTAATACAGCAGTAGCACTATATTATCTGTATGATGGGAAATACAATGTGTTACTTAGTGGAGGGAGACACGAGGTACCAATGAAAACAATTAACCTTAAGTAGGCAACTGGTGGACCTTCCTACTGACCTTCATCAAGCACATGGGTAGACCTTCATAGTGATCCTCAGCTAACACACTGGTCATAATCACCTTTTCTATTGACCTTTAACAGACTCACTGGTGGACCTTCCTACTGACCTTCAGCAAGCACACTGGTAGACCTTTCTAGTGATCCTCAGCTAACACACTGGTCTTAATGACTATCAGCAGGTACACTGATGGACCTCTCTAATGACTTGTGACTTTTAACAGACTCACTGGCAGATCTTCTTACTGACCTTCAGCAGACACAATGGTGAACCTTCTTACTGAGGCACCATGGTGGACATTCTTACTGACCTTCAGCTGACACATTGATGGACCTTCCTACTGATCTTCTGCATTTACACTGGTGGATCTATCTACTGACCTTCAGCAAGCACTAATGTGGACCTTCCTATTGACTTTCATCAAGCACACTGCTAGACCTTCCTAATGATGTTCAGCTAACACACTGGTGGACCTTCCTACTGACCTTTAACAGGCTCACTGATGGACCCTCATATTGACCAGCTAACACACTGACTGACCCTCCTACTGATCTTCAGCAGATACACTGGTGGACCTTTCTACTGACCTTCAGCAAGCACACTGGTAGACCTTCCTAATGATTCTCAAATGACACACTGTTAGACCTTCCTATTAACCTTCAATAGGTACACTGATGGACCTTTCTACTAACTACCAGCAGGAATACTGATGGACATTTCTACTGACCTTCAGTAGTAACACTGATGGACTTTCTAACTGACCTTCACCAGGCTCATGAAGGACCTTTCTACTAACGACCACCTATTAATCACCATCAGGTACACTAGTGGACATTCCTATTAATCTTCCACAGGCACACTGGTGGGACTTCCTCCTGACCACCAGCATGTACACTGTTGGACCTGCCTACTGACCTTCAGCAGGCACCCTGATGGAACTTCCTACTGACTACCAGCATGTACACTGTTGGACCTGCCTACTGACCTTCAGCAGGCACACTGGTGGAACTTCCTACTGACTACCAGCAAGTACACTGTTGGACCAGCCTACTGACCTTCAGCAGGCATACTGGTGGAACTTCCTACTGACTACCAGCATGTACACTGTTGGACCTGCCTACTGACCTTCAGCAGGCATACTGGTGGAACTTCCTACTGACTACCAGCAGGTACACACTGTTGAAACTTCCTAATGACCTTCAGCAGGTACACTGGTGGAACTTCCTACAGACCACTAGCAGGTACACTGTTGAACCTCCCTATTGACCTTCACCAGGCACACTTGGACCCGCCTAATGACCTTCAGCAAGTACACTTGAAACTTCCTACAGACCACCAGTAGGTACACTGATGGACCTTTCTACTGACTTTCAGCAGGCACTCCTTATTTGGCCTGAAAAGTGTTATACACCACTAGCAAAAATACTTCTACTTCATTTTTATAGACAGACAAATTAAGACCAGAATGTAGATCCATGAACAGCTCTTACGTTATGCTTGGGGTAAGAAACTATTCACCCTACCTCACATATCACTGAGAATGTAACTTGACATGTATTATGACATGGTATAATAGGAAGAGACATCAATTTTCACTGATGTGGCAACTATTCTGGTCCCTACATCTGATTTCAATGCAACTTGTTTAGGAGTAATAAAAGAAAAGATTAATGTTTGACAAGTTGATCAAACACTTCTTGATTTGCTTACAGTCATTAAGATTAAGGAATTTTTCTTGATAAATGTCAAGCTAATCCAACAGGTATTTCAACATTCTGTATGATAAAATATATTTAAGGTTATGCCCCTCGCCGTAACCAGAACTGAATATGTCTTTATAAGTATCATCAAATAAATCTAGTAACTTAATATCACTATGTGGCTTATGAACTACTCTCTAGGTAATAAATGCAGTATCAGAAGAATATGTCACAAGTATGATAGTAATAGAAAGAAATAATCTATGGTCAATAAATCTTGAAATGTAGTGAAGGTAATGAGATTTAAATGCATGGGAAAATCTTGTATGGAGTATGTATATTCAATATAAACATTGAAAGAAATGATTTGATGGAGATGGCTGCCTTCTGTTTACAAAATCCTTAATTTTAGACTACATAACACTTGCTGTAGCTTCCACAACTTCCTCCCTATATAAATTTTCTTCCACTTCTTGCTGTTCCTCTTGTTTACGCTTTTTACGTTTGATTGATGACACCTGCCTCCCCAAGAGTTTAAATAGTTCCTGACAAGGTGTACACTTATGAATAGGAACGGTTGAAACTAAATTTGTCTGTCCTTCAAACCATACTGGGCAGTCCATTGACTGGTACCTTAGAAAGGGGTGACTGAATACTACCATAGATTCCATGTTACATTCTGGTAAAATCTTAGAGTAGGGAATACCAGGACAAAATCTATTTTTAGTCATTTGGTCCAAAATTCCTCTGAAGACTTGTTCATCTAAATGTCCATCAGCTGTCAAAACTGCCATCTTCTCTACTGGTTTGAATACAATGCTAAGAGTGAGTTGACCAGTTTTTGTCAAGGTCACAGTAAGGGGATCAATTTCCTCACCAAGGATACCAAAGTACCAATTGTTGCTAATGATCAAGGATGTGGCATTGCTAGTCTTGACTAACTATAAAGATAAAGAATACAAAACATTTCATGAACAACTCTTATTAATATGGTAAGTATTAAGATTAAAAATATGAGAAACAAATAATGAATACTAATTATCATCATATTCAATACTGCTTAGGTGATTTTTTTTCTGCTTCATCATATAAAACTGTACGCATAAAAACACACACTTACACACATATATATTTATATATTTTTTAAAAACATGTCTACAGTTTGTCAAGAAAAAAGGCCAGAACCCAATCTATCCATCCCCCTAAAAAAACAAACAAAACGAAATAAACCCCCCTCCCTCCCCCACAAAAAACCAAAAAAAATCCCATTATTCCTAGTTCCTAGACCCATTCATTTTCCATCATTTTTAAACATTAAAATCACATACCTTGTGGCTGAATGTGCGATACACTGGTGAGGAAGTCAAAATAGTCATGGCTTGTTGAAGAATGTCACTTGACAGCTCCTCTGTATCTGTTTTTGCCTGGCTGCTTACTTCTTCAGTTTGGTCCTCCATTGTGAAGTCTGTCTCTACAAGATTATTGCCTTCTCCCATGTAAAACTTATCTCCAATCTTTGTCAGTTTAATGGTCTGTTGTGCATCTCCTTCCCCAGAAGCTATAATGATGGAGTCACCTTCTTCTAAATACTGTTCTTTTACTCCATCTCCAGAATCTGACAAGGCAAATGCAGATGCAAGGTTCAACTCCTTCTCATGGCTACTTTTGTATTCTAAGTTACATTGAGTTCTTACAGAACGTGTTGGAGATTCAGAGAGTGTCACCACTGGAAGAAAATCCGAGTCTGCAAATGTATCACTGAAAACTGTCTAAAGAGCTTAGTATGTACAGTGTGTGACTCCAAATCCAGGATTTATTACTATTGGAAGTAGTATGGGATGATGACAACCAATAAAATATTAAACCTCATTTCATGAAATATAATGAATGATACAAAACGAAAGGCAAAGTCTGAGAAAAATCTGTATTTTTATGGATTTTAAATAGAAAAGATTTTCAGCAAAGGTTTCTATATCCACTATCTAGTTGAACACAGCATAATGTTTTATCAAATATAAACAGATATTTCAAAAACAAATTGATAATCCCTTTATGTAAATTGTGACTTTGGCCCCAGAAATCAAAGCTTTCTCCATTCTCCAACATTTTCTTGCAGATGTAGTAAAAACTAAGAGTTATCACATCAAATGTCTTTTCATTATGTGACCTTGACATTTGAAGTACAAATAATGAGTGTATTCTGATCACAATTTTCTCACACTGTGCTGATCATTAAATTTTTGAAAATGGGTTGAAAAATACAAAATTTAGCCTCAAATAAGAGTGACAGGAGGACAAAATAATTTCTATAAAACTCTCATATGAAAAACATTTTGTGACTTTAACTCACAGATGTGAGGTTCACATCAAAGACCAGACATGTTAAGCATCCAGCATCAAAGATGTGGGACCCTGCTTGCAAAGAATTATAAAAACATGTAAGATTGTTTCATAACATCAAGATTTAGAAGTTAGTCTTTATTGATGTACTGCTTTATGTCAGTAAGCGACAAATATCAACAATTTACAACTTGCCAACCTATTCTTCCCCTAGTACTCAATAGCTTTATAAACACTCCTACAATAACCTAAAATTAAAACCTCTTAAACAACAGCAGTTAACAAAGTCTACTGTTTACCAAGTCTAATGATGCTTCACAACACTCAGCTGTTCCAAATACAGGTAATAGTAATCACTGGATAAACACCCATATATTCTTCCCTATACTTATTGTACTAAACATTACAATACTGGTTTAAAACCCTATTCCACATAGGTCAATAAGAAAATACTTACAACAAAAATAAAATTCATAATAATATGACATTATATATGAAATTATCACAGAACTTTCTAAAAATCTGTAAGTAACTATTCATATTTCTTGAAATTTTATATAAAAGATTAATGAATTAACAGAGTAATTTTGTAAGATAATGAAACAGAAAAGTTACATACACAAACCAAAGTTTCTAAAAGAAATTAATGTGATGAAAATTTATCTGATTTTCTCTTTTTGCAGATAAATAATTACATATATGTAAAATAACTTACATTGCTGGGAAGTGTCTTCACTACAGGCTTCTTTTGTTATTTGATTTTCAACATTTCCAAGTTCTATAGTCACTTGTTCTGTTAGAATATCCTGCTGTTGACCTTCTGGTAAAAAATTACATATATATAATTTGAAAGGGTATCTCATATGTAACTTTAATCAGATATGTTCTATAAACTACAAATAAGAGTCTTAATTATTCACATGTGTCCCATTTGGTTAAAGTCCTTAATGTCAACCTGATAACAAAGTACTCTTACCAGTATTAAAATTGTATAAAAAGAAACAGTGTTCCTCAGCGGTTTTATAAGCTTTTAAGTTCACATATGTATATATTATACACTACTTCGAAGATTTACAAAAATCTTTTGAAAACATTGTACTATTATTGAAATACCAGCTTTGGAAATATCATGCTGCAGCTTTTCTCTGCAATTTCATGCCTAGATAATGAATATTCATGAGCCATCAATCAAGTGACGCATTAAAAAAACAAAGATGTTTTTATTCACATCTGTTTTTTCTACTTTTCATATCCAAATCACTAAACAAATTCTTTCTTCCACATTTCCTTTTCACTTACTCCATTTTGTTGAAGCTTTTGTTTATGTCTCACTTCAGAATACATTATTGGGCATGCATGAAGGTGGTGCTTTCAGCAAATATAGACAATTTATGTGCACCTCACAAGAATTCATTTTATTTCCTAATAATGCATGATCTTTGCAGAAGTAAAGCTTTAAATTCTTGTATTAAAGAAAAGTTTTTGTCTTTGGGAAGCCTACAAAAATAGCAAATCAATCATTTTCTTTTCAATAGCTGTAAATTGAGGCTTTGAGGGACAATGCCTCTTTAAATAATTTCCTTTTTTTTTCTTTTTCAACTGGTACTATTTGGTCACTTGACCTATTGTGCGATTTAATTGATAGAAAATTTTACAAATTGGCAGACTGAAAATCCTTTCAGATGCAAATACTTCATTTAATTAAATGTCTACGATATCTTTAAAAGTAGAGAAAATAACTGGATGATCTTATTTGTCTTAAGCATAATTTGTTTCATGTAATTACAATACATATGTTTGTGAGGCACTTTACCCATTAAGTCTTTTTATGTTGGTTAAGATTACCAACCTTGATCTCATATCAGAAAACAATCACTAGACCTGCCCCTTTTTCAAGTAGAGTTGGATATGGAAACAACATGCCACTTTTTCAATCATGGTTGGATATGGAAACAACAATTTCTCAAGTATAATGGTACAATTCAGGGACCTAACCTGGACAACAGACTGAGCACTCAATTGCTTACCTTCTACTACATGCTGTGAAGTATCTGTTACTTCCTCTGTTGTCACCTCTACAGTACAGGGTTCTTCTCCAGCTGAAACTACCATGTTGGTCTCGACAGACTGACTGATAGTGCTGCCATCTACAGGCTGAGGAGTGCTAGATCCAGATTCTGGTAGCTCTACATCTAAAACAGATTGTGAGTTTTTGCCTTCAGTCTTTTAAATTCTTAACAATGTCGTTATCTTTTATTCACTTATTCTAGTGATACATGCATATTCTATAAAGGGGATATAAAATTCTACAATTTAGCTCCTTAAAAGATTTTAGTGAAAATTATACAGTTCCTATACAGAATAAATAGCCTGTCTTACCAGAATCTACATTTTTAATATTCACATTGATGTCACCAAGTTGCTCCACTCTCTGGACAACAGCACTAGGAGATAGTAGTGTTCCTGAAACATAAAGTTTTACTATGTTAAATGGTGTGATTTAATGAAATATTTCACAGCCTTTATGAATATTTGCATATATATATATTTATAAATATAGTTTTAGTTTGGGATGTCAGACCATTTCACTATGTACAGTATAAAATTTTCAATGTTCAAGGGCATTACTTTGTCAAAGATTATTCAACCACCACCAAAGCATAACTTGACCTAGATATTCTCATGATGTATCTACATTTGTATATACTAAATTTTTATTCAATATGTGCATTCATTGTAGATATAGAGAACATAAGTTGTTTATTATTAAAAATTTTCTAAGTTTATGGAGCATAACTCCGTCAAATATTATTCAACCCTGTCCGAATAAAATCATGACCTAGATAATTTTGTGATGTATCAGTATATCAAAATTCAGTTCAATTTAACAAAATTCAGTTCAATATATTCATTCAATGTAGAGAAAGAGCACAGCATCTGTTAATTATTGGAAATTTTCTAAGTCCAAGGGACATAACTCCGTCAAAAATTATACGACATTAATTAACAAAATCTCAACTTGAACTCGATTATTTCGTGATGTATTAGTATAACATACTAAAATTTCAATTCAATATGTGTACAGAGATAGAGCAAGGAAACGAAATGATGATGAATTAATGGAAGGACAGAAGGACATAAAGGAGTAACATTATTTATCCAATCATTTTCAATGACAGGGCATAAAAATAAAATATCATGAAATTAGGGTTGTGTGGTTTTAACACCATATCTGTACACTGCAATTTTTTGTTTTCAATACATATTACAATACGTTTTTTAAAAAATCGGTTTGGATTAGATATTTCCTTATCTTATAATATCTAGTATCTCCCTTTATCATTAGTTTTTATAGTGCAAGCAGCACATATAAAAGTGACAACAGAGTCTACAAGTTCTTATCAACTCCTTGATTTTTACTATTGCTATGCTTATTACATACATTCTGTGCAGTACTAAGCTTTAGCTGTACACCCAGAAGTCCTGTTTTCCGGTTAAAAAACAAAAAAATTTAGAAATTAATTGATATTGCTACATATCTTCCACTACTGCAGTATATTGCAATACATTTATTTACCACAATACCCAGCCCTACATAGAATGAGACATAACATTTATAACCAAGTATTCAAACATTGTTTTGCTGACATTAAGCCACATACAGCCTATTTTTAAATTCTCATCAACCTGTTAAAAAATGGAGTGAATAGTTCTAGGAGTAGAAATTGACCTTGGACTTGTTTACAAACTAATACACCCTATGTGGCATTGCAATCCACACTGAAGACAGTGATCTTTGGCGATGCCTTGAATTATAAGTAAGTGACCAGAGCTATTCTTTCCATGTAGATTAATGCTTCATTGGTATTACATATTCACTTACACATCACTAAGTAAAGACATCTTCAATGACAACAAGTTTTACTGCATTGTTGTCACGAGTCGAAGCTGAGCCAAGGAACGACATTCCTTCAAGTGGGACATTAAATAACCATCTTATTCACGATTCTCATAATGTTTTAACATCATTTATATTTAGAAACATACAACATTTACCTAAATATTTATATTGCATTTTCATTATCAGAGGAAATGCAGGAAGATCGATCTTTGAATTTGTCATATATGTGAAAAAGAACTTAAGTTCCAGAACATGTTGGGGAAAACTTTAATTGAAATATCTCGATAAAAACAAGCGATACAAGATCAAGACAAATGCTTTGTCCGGAGAATTACACAATCGAGTACATCCAACGGCGTAGATGGTAAACACATCGTAAAGTAGTCACAACTACATATTATTACGCGAAATTTGAAAACATTATTGCAACTCCTTTTTCGGGTTATTGAAACTAGTTTATGTTTAGCTTAAATTAACTGAGCTAAAGGTACATTGTGCTGATCAAGAATTTTTAAGAGAACATCAGTAATTTTTCGGCACTTTATTTTTCAGCGGCGTAGTAAGCTCTATATCGGTAGTGAAAGTTATAAACCCTGAAAAGAAAGTAATTGCAATGATTACGGCTTCACCGAAGCCGACTCAAAAAAGATGTCGACGTTTAATGATATGCAATTAAAATTCCTTGAAATAGTCTATAAATGGCCTAACTAGTGATTTAAGTCCAGATGCACCTTATCCACTTGTAGTTAAAAATTCATGCTACACATACCTGTAGTAGTTGTGATGATCTTGGAGCCTGGAGTATCTGACCCTGTATTTGGTCGCACAATTACCCTTTCAACCTCTGTTTTAATAGCAGTCTGCTTGCTTGAGGGAGTTGGATGTCTAACTGTGGTTGATGCAGATATTGGTTGTCCTCCAATATTCAGCCATGAGACAAGTTTACCACGTATATCTCCACTATTTCCACTTACAGTTGAAACTGGTATGGATGTCACAGATTGTTTTTCTGGCAACATAACTTTCACTTCCGTTGTAGTTGTAGGCTTTCTAAGATATGAAGCAAGACTTGTCCACTCTTTGTTTAACTCGAGACGCACTGGCTCCCCTGGTTTTGGTTCCTTTGTGTGAGAAGTATGATCACTTGAAATGTTTTTAGAGTCTCCTTGACCTTCTTCTGCTAGTGGTTTGATAGATGATCTTAGAGCATCTAAAACAGTTTTTGGAATTGCTACGGTTTTAGATCCTTGCACTTTCTGAATAAGAGGTGTCAACTTTGCTTTAGATGTGGAAGGAGATGGTTGACTCTTGGTCTGTTGCTCAGCTAGAGATGCTGCTAGTAGTGTAGATAACTGTATGATCTGACCACCTGATGTTACTAATGGTATCTGTCCCGATGAGATTCCCTTCCCTAAACTTGACAGTAAGGAAGCAGGTACAGTGATTACAGATTCTGTCATCTTTGATTTACCTCCCCCAGGATTATCATTGTCTGATTTAGCATCTACAAAACAAAGAACAAAGTTGAAACATCTGAAGACCCTAAACAAAAGGCTAAAACACCCTTTAGGCACTCATTTGATACATACCGTATTCACTCGTGTATAGTGCACATCCGTGTATAATATGCACTCCTAACTTTTGGAAAATGATTGTTGAAAAAGTCTACATTTCGTGTGTAATACGCAGGTAAAATTGTAGGATAAGCAAGTGGTCAAGAACCTTAAGTTTACCTGGAAAAAATCTCTGTATTACAAACAGATTTTACTTTACGGAAAAACACAATTGGTTACATGCCTGAATAACTGCATTCCAATGTCACTAAGGTTATTTTTATATTATAAGGGTATTTATATCTTTATGTTGCACTAGGATGACCATTGTGTGGATGTCCACAGGTATGTTGAAATACTTGTCAGTGGTTACTGCAGCCTGTATAAGACACCTGTATATTGATATTGTGTACCTTAGGATATTCAATGACTGGGATAAACCCAATTGCCGTATTTAAAATTAATTTGTGATCCAAACATTGTGTTAATAGAAAGAAAACTGTAAAGAATTGTTAATGAAATTGTAACAATTAGCCACTGTAATTAGTATTCTTGATAAAATACCGATAATGAAGCAAAGCCGCCATTTTCTATATATTTTACACTCGTTATCTCGAAGTGTCAATGTTTGTACAAAATAAATTGATTAACAAAGCAGTAAAGATGGAAGAAATATGAACAACCAATTATCCCAATAGGAGTATGGTAATGACTGATTGTTTGGCCATGAAGCCATTTCACCTTGATCGATGATGATTAGATACATGTAATTGGATTGCATCGGCACTTGTTATTTTAAAATATGCTAGTCTCATTTGTAAAACCGTCTTCATTCCAGTGCATACTGTCAAGTGTTCAACACAAGGAGGTAAAACTGTAATGATAATCTTTCTATCAAGTCTAAAATCCATTTAAGTGGTCAAGTAAGGGTTCCCAAAGTCTAATGGTCATGTTCTGATTGTTGTCAGCGAATATTTACAGCAATGTCACTGCCGAATATGAATTTTTACATCTGAAAAAATAGGTTCTTGTTTTAGATCTCGTGTATCATACGCACCTGGAAAATCAAAGTCAGATTTTATGAAAAAATGTATGTATTATACACGAGTGAATACGGTAATCCTGGTTAACAATTTATACTACATTTTAGAAATTAGTTAAATGCAAATCATGATATTTAATCAATAATGCTATATAAAACTATAAACTTATTTGAAGAAGAGTAAATACTGTTAGCAATACAAATGAATGAATGAAATGAATTAGATTTGATATTTAATTGTACAATGAAAAGTATAGCATATACACTGCTAGTCTGACATATTATTCCTATGAAAATATCTTGGAGCATTTCTTTTTGATTGACTGCTAGAGAGATCACATGAAACAAGAGGCCCAAGTGGGTCTATATCGCTCACCTGAGTACCTAGATGATCAGTCATGCATGAAGGAAGAATTCATTTATTTTTGCATTAATGTGACTAAGTCAACACAGATGTTGAAAATATGTCAAATTTTATTTCAGGCTAGAATAAAAAACAATACTTTTTTGCACATCCATTCACGTGATTTTGATATTAAACATTTCCTTTGTCTCTGTAAGAAGTCATTCAGGGCAACAAGTTAGTCATTTTCTTTAGGTGGGGCCTTTTGTTGACTGATTTCAAGTCTGGGTCATGAACAACATTTGTTTCAAATATTGTCCAGATCTAACTTAAAATTGCCTAATTTCATATGTTGAGTGTTGAGAAACATCTAAAAACTTATTTAGATGTGTAAAGAAATGAAAAAAAAAATTTCTCCATATTTCAATTACCAAGTGGTATATGTACCATTGTGAGAACTGCTTTTTAGACATGGTGGCATTATCTGTTAACCAATTTGGATAAAAATTTACCAAATTGATAGAGGACCTTTAGTACTTCATGTATTCCATGTTTCATTAAAATCTTTCATGTGGTATAACAGCAGAAGAGAAAAATGTGATTGAATTGTTCCTATACACCCTCATTTGGAAGTCTTAAAAAATTCATAGAAAATCCAAAAATTGAGATATTGACAAAATTCTTTCAAAGTAACAATCCTTACCATAATTATGATCACAATAGTCCATAAGAAATCATCATTATCAATTAACTAGGAAATATGACACTTTTTTTTCTGCATTGAATCACCAAGTCCAAAGAAATGTCGAAAAAAAATTCTAAAATTTGATTTTGGAAGGGAACCAAAATGACAATACGTCTTCACTCATCCCTCTAGATCATTTCAATGCATTCTGTTTGTCTCTGTATACAGCCCGTATGAAAAAGAATATTGTTAAAGGAGGGAACTCTTTTGTGACCTACTTTTGACTATGGTGGTGCCACCTGTAAAGAGGTCTGGACGAAAACAACAGAATTTGAAGAGGATCATAAGTGACTTATTTCTATCAAGATTTATTAAAATCCTTCAAACACTTTTGTAGAAAAAGTTGAAAATGTGAAAAATGGCCACCCCCCCCCCCTTTTTTTTTTGGAAGTCTTAAACGTAAAATTCGTAATTTCATATGTTGAGTGTTGAGAAACATCTAAAAACTTATTTAGATGTGTAAAAAAAAAAAAAAATTTTTTTTGACCACAGCTGGATTTGATCCGCTACTCTCTATATTTCAATTACCAAGTGGTATATGTACCATTGTGAGACCTACTTTTTAGACATGGTGGCATTATCTGTTAACCAATTTGGATGAAATTTACCACATTGATAGAGGACTTTTAGTACTTCATATATTCCATGTTTCATTAAAATCTTTCATGTGGTTTCGTAGAAAAAGTTGAAAATGTGAAAAATGGCCAACCCCCCCCTTTTTCTTGGAAGTCTTAAAAAATTCATAAAAAATCCAAAAATAGAGATAATGACAAAATTCTTTCACAATAATATTCCTTACCACAATTATGATCAAAATAGTCATTAAGAAATCATCAATATCAATTAACTGAAAAACATGACACTTTTCTTCATTGAAATGACTAAGTCCAGAAACACGTCAAAAAAGCGTAAATTTCTATTTGACGGATCTTGACCCCGAACACAATTCGTAATAACCCATCTTTATAGATTGTTGAAATGCAATTAGTTTCCCCATTTATGTACTGGTTCTGGAGAAGAAGATGTTTGAAGAGGGGTAGCCTTTTGGGCACTTTTGGTCCCACCCTGGATCCACCCCTGAGGGAATCTGGATCCCGAACACAATTTTAGTAGGGGACCTTGAGTACATCATTTACACAAAGTTTGATCCAAATCTGCAATGTAGTTCCAAACAGTTTTGTAGAAAAAGTTGAAAATGTGAAAAATGGCCAACCCCCCCCCCCCCCCCCCCCTTTTTTTTTGGAAGTCTTAAACGTAAAATTCCTAATTTCATATGTTGAGTGTTTAGAAACATCTAAAAACTTATTTAGATGTGTAAAAAAAAAAAAAAATTTTTTGACCACAGCTGGATTTGATCCGCTACTCTCCATATTTCAATTACCAAGTATTATATGTACCATTGTGAGACCTACTTTTTAGACATGGTGGCATTATCTGTTAACCAATTTGGATGAAATTTACCACATTGATAGAGGATTTTTAGTACTTCATGTATTCCATGTTTCATTAAAATCTTTCATGTGGTTTCGTAGAAAAAGTTGAAAATGTGAAAAATGGCCAACCCCCCCTTTTTCTTGGAAGTCTTAAAAAATTCATAAAAAATCCAAAAATTGAGATAATGACAAAATTCTTTCACAATAATATTCCTTACCACAATTATGATCAAAATAGTCATTAAGAAATCATCAATATCAATTAACTGAAAAACATGACACTTTTCTTCATTGAAATGACTAAGTCCAGAAACACGTCAAAAAAGCGTAAATTTCTATTTGACGGATCTTAACCCCGAACACAATTTTTAATAACCCATCTTTATAGATTGTTGAAATGCAATTAGTTTCCCCATTTATGTACTGGTTCTGGAGAAGAAGATGTTTGAAGAGGGGTACCCTTTTGGGCACTTTTGGTCCTGCCCTGGATCCATCCCTGAGGGAATCTGGATCCCGAACACAATTATAGTAGAGGACCTTGAGTACATCATTTACACAAAGTTTGATCCAAATCTGCAATGTAGTTCCAGAGAAGAAGTCGAAAATGTGAAAAAGTTAACGACGGACGACCACGACGGACGGCGCACTATGACTATAGCTCACTTGAGCCTTTGGCTCAGGTGAGCTAAAAATACAAACAGTACAATATATATAGAACTTACTGCTATGTCCTTCAGCTCCTGATATTCCATATTTACTAGAAGAAGAATCTTGGCTATAAAGAGCACTTTCATCCTCACTGGCATCTGATTCTTGTTTTACACGTTTCTTTCCTTGCATCTGAACTTTCTCAGATATACCCCTCTTGACACCTCCTCTAGTTCTCACAGTCTTCAAATATGAAATATATAAGTTTTCAAACAATTGTTTTTTTAATTACTTACCATGTGGAATCATAACTTCAACAAGAGATATTTGTAACACATGTATATTCCCCCTTCTGGTTCTATATTGTACAAATGTAAAAAGTACTATGTGCATTTGGTGACCATTTGACCCAAGAATCCTTACGGGTCAACTGCTACCCATAACCAACCTACATATAAAATATCATCACTATCAAACAAAGGGTCCTCAAGATATTTGGTGAACACAGTTTGTACACAGTGCTGCATTGCACTCAGTGACCTTTATAAATTTCTCCATAAAGTCAGTAAGTTCTCAGCTTTTTTTCAACACCATTAAATACGACATTACATGAAGATAAGCTTACCACTGTAGTCCCATCTTCTACAGATGCTTCTTGGTTTTTAAGTTCAATAGCATGTAGCAAAGTTTGAAGCATGCCTTCAGCTCGAATCACTGGTACACTGGATGGAGAATTAGATTCACTTTTTACTTGTCGTGGAGTGCCAGTCGTTGTAGTTGCTATGTGATAAAAATTATAGATAAATCATTATTATATATCTTTCAAGTCATTCTGGTGCCAAAATAGTCTCTCTATCACCGTCTTTGCTACACCCATATCATACCAGTATCTAAGCATGTTTGTAAAACATATGCCTCTAATGTGAGCTTCTGATATCACTTACCAGCAACAAAGCTTTCATATCTAACATTTTGATTTTAAGTTTCATGAGCCGTAACTCCTGTAAATATTTCCAGTAGTGACCATCACCTTTGACCTATTGACCCCCAAACCAATTTGCACCCTCCAAATTTTATAAGATTTAATACATCCAAATATAGTTTGTTTAGGATGCATGCTACTTGATTTATCATCTGGAAGCCACTTTCAGACTATTCTCACCAGTGGTGACCTTGACTTTTGATTTACTGAATCCAAAATTAATGGACATCTTTCCCTTAATAATAAGTATCCATTTACATGTATCAAAGTTTGGTTGGATAGGAGGCTAAATACTAATCATCATCCAGACACCAGTAATTACAATCTATTTTAACCAGTAGTGAACTGACTTAAACAATGAAAAAATCAAAGGCTTGAAGAGCCACAAAGGCGTCGAGCTAAATTTGATTTAAGGCTGTCAAAAGTAGCAGAAATTACCAGTTGTGTTCATCTTCTCTGTTGAATTCCGATAATTTTTTGAAAAGAGTAAAAATAATAGCTTAAGGACCAACAGCCATATATCATATAATACATCATCTTAACATATTATTGTTCTTATATCATTCTTGCAGAAATATGTCAAATATCTTTTCACAAAGAATGTACATTCGAAATCAATCGAACACCATTACCATTTTTTTTTTACAAAGAAATGGACGAGTTGTTACCATTGCCTGTAAAATATGGAAGCCTTATGCTTAATTTGTTTTAAGATATGGTCTAGGTTACTGTTTTTGTCTACGCTACTAACACTGACACTAGGGCCAACAACTTCTATATATCGTCCAAACACACTACTTATTTGGTCGTTTATTGTATGTGCACGTGTAAGGGCTACAACGCCATGCCGTTCGCCGTAATGATGCAAGCCGATTGTGCATCACAATTGCACTTTATCGGTTGATTTGGAATAAAATCTTTACATATGTTCTACGTAATTTATTTTTCATGCATTCAATCTAAAATTCTGTCTTAATCCATGCTATCATCCTTTACATCCACATTAAATTTTGTAGGCGATTTGAAAACTTTCTCGGCTGCCAATTTTTATGCCCTCGTGGGAACTTTTCCAGATATGTGAAAGACCATGTGATATATACACATGCTACTTCCCTAATAAGGAAAAAATGAGGCGTGACTTCAGAAATTTTAGCGGGAAAATTCACAACTGCGCAAAAACAAGCAAGTAATTCCCATTAGCATAAAGCTATTTGGCTTTGTGACCAACATCTTGATCATTTAATGCTATTCCGATTACAACTTAAACTTTTTAAAAAGCTATGCTTGTTTAAGATAGACGGGAGTTACCTGCTCTTGCTTGCTATCGCTGCGCGAAGAGACAAGTGACCACTGCCATTTTGTAGAGGCTATTCCATGTCTAGCAAGTGTTATTTATAGCACAGACGGTAAGGGCAGATAAGAAGCTGTACACGCTGCGTGTAGTTATTTTTAAAATTCGTCTGCAGTAGCACACACAGCATAGGTATACAGTACCTGATGTGATTTACGAGAGGCTCGTGATGTTTAGCCTTGAGGACGTAATTAATTTTGTCGATATCTGTTAATTCTGGGTTAAATGAATGAAACAAATCCAAATCCAGTGAGATAAAAATAACCGATAACGCGTCACTTGAACCTCGTTATGAATTAGTGGTCACCTGTCTAGATATCTTTGTGATACGCATTGCCAGTCTATATTTAGGATTCTATGAAATATTTTATTTGTTCTTTTTGAGACTGAAATTTATATCTACAGATATTATTATTATATTATTTATATTATTATATATATTCTGAAGATCGCACGATCGGTTTCCATATTGGCGCTTAATGCCAAATTAGGCCTTGATCGCGTGTGTTACAAGCGTTCTACTACGATTTCTCCAAATAAGGCAATATGTCACGTGGTCTTCCCCATATTTGGAAAAATTCCCATGAAGTGCGATTGTAATTCATAATCGGCTTGCATCATCACGGCGAATGAATATTTTAACACACACACAATAAGCGACAGAATAATATGTGTTTTAGGGCAATATTTTGATAATTTAAGTTAAGCAGACCTATGCTTAAACCTATTTCTATTCAATGAAATTTCAATAACAAGGATAACAAAGCCGGTTTTGCAAGAACTTTTACTACGTTTAGTACTTTAAAGAAGGTACTACTTTGTTACGTGAATTAAAAAGGCAGTGTAGAGGTAAAATTTTTACGATCGCTAGAAGACTGTCGAGCAAATGCTCGACGCCTTAAAAATCTTATCCATGATACACTAAAAAATTTAGAACTACCTTTACTGCGTGTGGTTTTCATTGTCATCGCATTTATAACTTGTTGTCGTTTCTTTTCCTCTTGACCTTTCTTATCACTAAGATCAATAAATTTGTAAACTTTAAATGCATTGTCTCCCTTCCTGACACCAAGATCACGCAACTCTATGACATCTGGTAGACTGTTCAGTGCACATCGAAAATTGGCTTTCCATCTTTTATGATTTCCTTCATGATGACGACCTATACATATACACAATATTCAAACTAAAAACTACTCACATTTTCAGAACTAAAATTCACTAAATGAACTTTATTTTCTATGTTATTTGTTCACAATATTGCAAGTGTGAATTTTTATATGTGTATTTTGGTTTTAAGTACAATGCCTAAGCAAGATTACTACACCTATATTGTATCAGCCAGTGTATAGTGGTGGAATCACCCAGATACCCAACAAAATCAATTACTTTTATCAAGGGCAATGACATACCATACATAATACCATATGCCCCTACCAAAATGAACTCAAACTTATCTAAGAGGCTACTGCACAATTCAGGTGTTTTGGAGAAAATGCACAAAACACAGTGGGAAATATTCGAACCTTTATTAATTACACTGTGTAATGTGTATTGTGTCATTCTTGAAATTACACCTGGATGTGTCCAACTGTGGTGGGTGGAAAAATTACAAAACAACTGAACTGTCATGTATGGTGAGTTTCAACCCAGTGCTCTATTTATGTGTAGTCTCAATCACCTGAATTTTCTTTATTTTATTAAAACGATATTTATATAAATTAGTTTTGATTCC
This sequence comes from Pteria penguin, assembly GCA_035048485.1. Classification (NCBI taxonomy): domain Eukaryota; kingdom Metazoa; phylum Mollusca; class Bivalvia; order Pterioida; family Pteriidae; genus Pteria; species Pteria penguin. Next base: position 43,315,197 of record CM068583.1, on the reverse strand, counting down.
ACCCAAGTTCCTCATTTAACCGTTCCTTTATAGTCCTCACAAAAGATGGACGGTTTACATTTTCTGTATATCTATAACAGCAACTTATTTTCTACCTGTGTGATATGCCCATCGTTCAAACAAATCTGAATCCTTTTCCTTGTTGAAACAGTTATGTGCAGCATGCTTCCATGATATTCTGAAAATTCTTTTGTCTCTATTTTGCCAACTCAATCCTTGAATGTTGCCTTTATCAAGGAGATCCATCAGCCATGGTCTCATCTTTTGCCTTTCTACAGGTCGAACAGGTCTTTGATATTCTGGTTCATAATCATCACTTTGTTCACCATTGTGATGGGTTTCTTCTGGTTCCACCCCAACCTCACTGGCTATATACATGACATTTGATGGCACTTCCTCATGTTCTACTTCTTCCACATTCTCTATAACAACCTGGTGGTCATTGTCCAGGGATGCCACGATGATATGATCTCGGCCATCTTCACCTTGCTCAACCTCCATGATCTGGGTGCCATCTTCTTCATATTTTATCACATGTGTAATATTACCATCTGCATCTTGAATAACTCCATCTGTTTCTATGGTAACTTCAGTTTCCACCCCCTCATAACTTTCTTCTACAGGTGTGTCTGAATTAGGTTCCTCCATTCTAAGTCTAAAATCAGTAAATGTAACAAACATAAATTCATGCAACTAGAATTTAGTAATATAAATTAACATTGACAAATATCGCTTTTGAATCATTATATACTTGTCTAACATACAAGCACTAGTGATGCAACATTGGAAAGCTTTCATAATTGTCAATTTGATTAACTGAAAATACCTAGATCCTGGGATGGAATCCTTATCAAGCTGTCTGATTACAACTCCAATACAATACTATCAGACCAACCTAAGTGTACACTTCCTAGCATTACTTACTTAAATCAGGCCTGTTTAAATAATAATTATGTGTCAGATAACAATTTCCAACCACTGACAGTGAATTTGACTTTGAATAACATTGTATCTCTATGGTTAAAGTCATTTCTTTCACTTCAAGTATATTTCTACCACATAGGACCATATTCTAATGTAAAATACAAAAGTAACCAAATGAAGTCAGATAAAGAAACTATGAGTTGGACACAAACATTTCACCTGTGCTGATGGTGACTTTGACCTTTGATGCATTAATCTCTGGGTGAAGATTATGACAAACTTCCTTCCAATAAGTAGTCTTCAGACAAATTTTACAAGCCCATTGTATACTTTGTTAGAGAATTTTACTAGCCCAGCAGTAAATCTGGTAGCCTTTGCATTGGGCTAGTGATTTTTCACAGAGACTGTATTAGTATTGAGAAAATTTCTGCTAAATATAAACATGCTCTGATTTAACCTGTATAAATTGTGGTAAGTGACCTTAACTTTGGATGTGACCTTGGATCCAAGTCTCAAAAAAATCTCTGCACACCAAGAACACTTCTACCAAGTATGAACATAACTATAGCATAACTATAATGAAGCTTGTAAAAATCATGGGTCAAACAAATTTGCCAAAGTTGACCTTGGATGCATGACCATGAATGAAGGCCATGAAACACTATTTTCCTATAAAAAACTTTTCTATAAATGTGTATGGTAAATGTCTGAAAATATGTCACTTCCTATGAATAGACTCTGTTTCAATATAACAATTTGAAAACTACTGATATTGCAAACATCAAAGAAAAACCTCAACAAACTTTATTCTATTAGTGTTATACAAACTGATACATTTCAGGTCTTGAGTTCATGTTTGGAATAATAACTTTTCCCACAAGGTATTTAAATAGTGTAACACCAAGAAATTGATAGAGGACCATAATCTTCAAATGTTAATGAAGTTAAAGTGAATTTTGACAATCTGCTGAGCTGATCCATTCTGTAATCCCCACCAAAATTGGCGAACTCAAAGAAAGAAAAATTGACCAACTGACCCTATTTTACATGAAGGCGGAGGGGTGACCAATGTTATTATGTAACAAACAACATTATGCATATATATTATGTGTGTATATATATATATATATATATATATATAAATATATATATATATATATATATATAAAGCACAAAGACACTACAGCTAACAAGGCACCCTATATTTCACTTATATTCGTTCCCTGTCTAGGACTCGAACCCATGACCTATGGTACCAAATCACCTAGCTGTCATGCATCCGACCCTCTAACCGACTGAGCTACCCGAGCTCCACAAAAATGGAGCTTTAATAGCCAATCATTAGCTAATCGCATGCATGACAACACGGCCGCGGAAAGTGAAGGAATTTACCCGACATAAATGCAGGCGGATCCTCTGAAAGAATACATCACTGAAAGAGAAATAGACATATAAAGCACAAGTAGAATCAGTGAAACACATGGGAGTACTATGGACCTTGGATCTCCGAAGAAATACCTGTAGAAAATAAAGACAAATTAGACAAACATATAAAAGCACAAAGACACTACAGCTAACAAGGCACCCTATATTTCACTTATATTCATTCCCCATCTGGGACTCGAACCCACGACCTATGGTACCGAATCACCTAGTTGTCATATATATAATTTTTCTTTTCTTTTTTTTTTTCAGACAGGAAAGTTGAAATTTTTTACCAGACATTTTGTCTGTTATATTGAAAATTTTCATCAGAGTCTGTTTTCACCTGACATTTTGAAAAACGAATTAAAAGTAATATATTTTCACTTCACATTATTCAAAAGTTGGGCTGGTGCTGTGAGATTTCATTGGTCCGTTGATGACAATGACAGTCAGAAACAAGATAATTCATAATAAACACATGATCACGTCCAAAATATTGAAATAAATATGGCTGCGCCCTGTGTTTGTAATATATGTGACAGGCCTACGGGTTTTAAAAAAGTCGTTTAATTTTTGGAAAAACATTTCACGTGTTTAATGAACAATGCCAGGTATTATGTGTTATTCCTGGCAATAATGATAGATTTTCTGAATTTGTATGTATACAATGCTCTAACAAACTTAACAAATTAGCGAAAAAGAATTCTGACTTGCAAAATAAAATAAACAGATTAAAAATGTTTATAATTTTGAATCATGTAAATAAATAAGTCTTTGTTTTGGATCTAACCAAACTGTTAATTGAATGGAGGCTTTTCATTGGTCCATCATAAATATATTACGTCAAAAAGTGCCAGTCCAACTTTTGAACAATGAAATTTTCAAGGCGACATTCATATTGTCTGTGTTTTTGTTCTAATTTAAACCCAAAAGAAAAAATATGCATGTTTCCTGTAACCCAAATGACCCTAATTTTTGGCCCCTGCTCTAAATTTTATTACAGCATTTTCAACTTAGAAATTATTCAAGTACTGAATATTTGCCTATAAAGCAAATTTCACTTGTTAGTGATCCAAATGCATTCTACTTGCCATTAAACATTGATTCAGTAATAAGTAAAATAGGGATGTATATAAAAAACCCCAAATTATTCATTATTCTCCAAAATTCAGGTCAACTGAATTCAGCCTATCATACTCAAAGTCAGTCTAGCTGTTGCAGAGAAAAAATGTAATGACGCTATGTCCCAGGTAAGTGCTGCCACCAAAAAGTAAATAATTTTGGTTAAGCATTCAAAATAACTGATTTCCCCAATAGTACCCCAACAGCCAGCCTCTTTCTGATAAATGAGTTAATGACCTACTTTCATTATGTTGGATCTCAAAATACAGATGTAGTTTTAGGCAAAGGCGACACATAATATCATGCTTCAATAACGGATTAATGGTTATCAACTATTTAATCAACCATTTTATACATAACACATCCGACATCAAAATTACAGAAAAGATAGTGAATTTCTTGACTATTTCATTCACCTACATGTAGTCGCCATCTTGAAAACAAAAGTAGATTTCGAAAGTATGTCCGATTTCTTACTTTCGTTATGTGTTTTTATGATCAGACATCACTGTATCTTCGAAGAAATTTGTAAATTTTCTGAAGAAAACAAACACCTTTACCACATTATACATGATGAGCTACTGATATATATCAAAACAGGATTCAACAAGCCTTTATCTGGCGCTATATCAAAATGCAAAACATGTCGGCCAGCTTTTGCTTTCGGTTTCTTTTTCCCTAAAAGCATTTGTATTTTTCTTTTCAATCAAAATAATCAAACTTACTGCACAAACCATTTCAATGAGCAGAATTCCCTTCAATAGCAGAATACAATGTCAATGCCTTAACGTAGTGCCTTTGTTTAGGAAAATCGTTGCACTTGGCAATACAGAACTTATCCTTGACGAAACTCGATAATTTGCATATTTAGTAAAGAAGAGAATATCAATCTTAATTCTGATTGGTTATTTTCAAATATATTGGAAACTTTTGATATGTAAAATGTTCGAAACGGCAGGAAATGTATATAAAATGTTTATAAGTAATGTTTCATCGACAGTAGATTATGAAAGAGAACAAACAATGTTAGTTGCAGATTTAGGATTCAAAGGAGGTGAAAAAGGGGGGAGGGTTCAGTATGACAGACATGGCCCGGTCTATTTTCAAAACTCTGGTTCATATGAGACAGAGAGATAAATATATATATATATAGAGAGAGATAGAGAGATGCTGATGGTTGATTTTAAAGAATGATTATACTTCAATTCTTTTGTTTCTCCTTTCAGCACGATAACCCTGAATCAATTTCATTCTCGACGAAATATGCCACTCGACCTCATCCCCGGGCGGCACAATAAATTTGGTGAATTTTAGATACTTCAAATTGATTAATAGTGTAACTTGTAGGGTGAAAAATTGTGGTCAGGTCCGGGAATCGAACCCAGTATCTTCCGCAGCAAGACGGTCGCTCTCGCCACTGAGCTATCATCCGTCACCCTCCCTCGATCCCGTTTGTCAGAGGTTTCCAATCCTCGAAATCCAACAGAGAAATTACCTGGTTCTCCCTCACATCATGGTGAGGGTCACTCTCACGGCATCAAATTCTGTAACAGGTATAGAGTGAAAAAATGTGGTGCGGACCCGGGAACCGAACCCAGAACCTTCCGCTATGAAGGCGGACGCTAGATCGCCATTGAGCTATCCGGGCTGATATCGGCATCCGTCAGGAAAGATTTAAATAATATTATTCCTTTTAAAATGATCATACTGAAGAAAGCAATAGGCCTAATTAAGGCCCTAGCTTTTTCCTCTTAAAGTATGTTAGATGTGACATAGCTTTTATTAGTGGATACGGTGCTCGGCTCGTGGTCGAAAGGCCCCTGGTTCGACTCCCGCTGTAGGCACACCGGTTTCCTGTCCTTCGGATAAGGGTGAAAACCGAGGTCTCATATCATGGTAGGCGTGACTTGCATGTAAAAGATTCCTCATTGTTTCAGACTGATGAGTCTGTTACAAAGGTATAAAGTTTTGTGTAATGCACTAGGCAAATGTCCGTCGTCAGAATATGCACGTGAAAAATCATCGAGTGGCGTAAAACCAAAATCAATCAGTCTCACTTTCTATTCTTGCATCTTTTCTTTTTCTATCTTCCTACTGTCTTATCATGCATGGTATGGCAATATCTTAATTGATTATTGGTTGAATGATTGTTGACTCGAGATGGGAACTTCAGAAAATTCACACATTGTGTACAGCAACCACAGAAGTGTTGTTAACTTTGTGTATACTGACCAGTGGCTGGTAATGAAACAGTCTGTTTAAACCAGTATCTTTATTCCGCTTCACTACTTGTCCCATTGCGGATAAAGATCTGATGAGACCCCGTAAGAGGTCATGTTCTGGTGAACTCTGATTCATGACGTTCCAGTCACCGAAACCGTTATTTCCCATAGCCAATCAATGACTCGGCTAGACACGTGATAGTGGCGCAATATGTAACAAACACTGTTCAAAAACTAGTCTGGCTCCCGGGACCCTCTGGATTTTTTGCTGTGTTAGAGGGGAACCAGGCTATTCAAAAACTACCTTGTGGGTGTTAATTTCATTCCTAGGAATTTGTAGCCGATCCACTGATTGGCTGAAAATCAGAGTTCACCAGAACATGACCCCTTACGGAGTACGAAAACGGAATAAAGATATGATTTTAATCAGTAAAACTTAAAGCCTAAGAGAATATATTACAGTCTTGATCTTACTTTTCTTTTTCTAAAAACTGTCATTTCATTGTTTCATGTTTCTATGTATTAAATGTAATTAAGTTACGAGAAGATAAAATAATCGCAAATACTATTAGTTATGAACCTGATGACATGAATACTTCTAGTCATGAACCTGATGACATGAATACGACTAATCATGAACCTGATGACATGAATACTAAGTCATGAATACTACTAATCATGAACCTGATGACATGAATACTAAGTCATGAATACTACTAATCATGAACCTGATGACATGAATATTTCTAGTCATTGAACCCGATGACATGAATACGACTAATCATGAACCTGATGACATGAATCAAAAGTTGGTTTTTTATTTATTTATTTGTTTGTTTGTTTTGGGTTTTTTTTTTCAAGAAAAGATTTTTAAGAACGACGTAAACATGTATACCCGGGCAATTTTACTGAATTTCATGAAAGTTGTGCCACTTCACATAAGGTGGAGGGGGAAGAAGGAGCGCTCGGCTTCGCCACTGTTATTAGTGTGCCATGACATTTAAACAAATATCTGGAAAACCAAACAACAAACCAAAATAACCACATTTTCTTAAATACTGTTAACTTACTTGATGATAAGTCATTCGGGGAGCACCTGTTGTAACGCCTTGACGTAATCTCATCGATAGATAAACATCCCTCACTCAAACGATAGTAATTGTCTTTAAGAAAATAGACATGGAAGGTTATACTCCATTGATATTTTACCTATCTGTTATCTTTTCTATAAATTCTACAGGTAAGATAGATTTTTATTTGAATGTTAAGAAAGAAATATTAGACGTATGTATAAAAATGAAATATTAGACGTATGTATAAGATATTAATTGCAATGGTATTGGTATTGTTCGATCCAGGATTTGGAAAATGAAAGTTTTGTAATAAGAAATGCAGTTAACAAAAAAAAAAAAGGGGGGGGGGAGGGGTAAAGGGGATGGGGGTTTGCATTAAAAAATAGTTTTAGGAATGGACAAGGAAGGGAGAGACACTCACAATTTAGATTTTCTTATAATAAGTACGAAATAAAATGAGCTACTCTTAGTTTGGTGATGTTGATGTCGCCTAACATATTTTTGATACTAGTATATTATTCCATTAAACGTTTCGTGTGGATATTTTTATGACCTCTCTTCTTGAGAAACCCGTGAATCCTTGTTCTCTATAATCAGGATTATTTATAAATAGTATTTAAATGTGTGTCCTTTGATTGTGCTGTTTTGCGGTGAATGATAAGGTTGTCGCCCGTAAACCGTATAACGGCACTATAACTGAGTGGCGTTTGTTATTTTAATTGATTGTTTCAAGTCTGTATCGTAACTGCAGTGCGAGTGAATATTTCTGTAATGCCGATTTTTGTTTTTGTTTTTTGTTTGACTATCATCATGTTTTGTGTGTATGGCCTTGATGATTTGTGTCATTAATATTAAATAGGGATCCTAGAAAAAAAGGCAAGACAATTTTAATTTTTGGACTTTGTAATAATTAGGCATAAAAATTCATAAATCCATATAAACGTAAAGACTTCACAGCTTATCCAAGCATATTAAATGTGTATCCAATTATTAAATGCATGTGACTGATTTACTCCAATACTATTTGATTTCAATTTCTTTTTCATAAAAATATCACAAAAATACATAAGAATCGGTCAGTTATATATTGGTGACTTTGAAATTTGAAAGATCTAGAAAAATATTCATTGATTTGAGTGTAATGGTCTTTATGAAGTTGTGCATTAACAGAAATGCACTGCCTATTCATCCTAGTAATTAAAAGACTTTATGACAAGATGTCGCCATGGTAACCATATAAAATCTGTATTGTAAAATATATATGACTTTCTCCGTTTAGTTTGAATAATTTTTTCGCAACTCTAGCTTAAATCCCCCCCCAAAAAAACCCCAAAACAAAAAACAAGCAAAAACAAGCAAAAATGGCATCAAAACGTTAAAAAATAGGGTCATTTCAAGACATGTTTTATCCTTATATTCTTTTAATGACACGTATAAGTTGTAAAAGTAGGAAAAACACAATTTTGTTTAATTATTTTACCGAAGAATTAAAACATTAGTAATGGAATCTTAAGTTAACTTCTATATCTGTTTCCATGGAAACGAACATCGTAAAAATGCCTTGTTCTCAAAATTTTTCAGATTTAAATAAAATTTAGTCATGGTTACTATGGCAACGGCAACCAAATTGGAAAAACTTAAATTCACATTCTTTTTAGTACATGTACTTCATATAGATCTTATACACCAAAAATCATTAAAATCCACGACATGTCTTGGCCATGTGTTATTGAATATTTCAGGTTTTTAAAGAGAATTGATATTAAAGCTAAATTAGCTATAACAGTTTATCTTGTCCGACGCCAGGGGCAAGTTGTTCGAAACTTTAACCACTGGTTACGCTGACTAATGATTAAAGTTCATCTGACTGTATCATCTTTGAAATGAAAAGTCTTAAAATCATATTAAGACGACATTGAATTGTAGCATATAAAATCCACACTGTAAGATGATTTAGAATATTTTTACAGAAATCTCATGAATTAATTGTCTCGCAAACTTTAACTACTGTAAGCTAACAACTGCCCCAGACTTCGGACGAGATAAATTGATAAAAATTCATCTGTTATTCATTTGTAACTTCCTGTTTTCTTCCCAAGGAATATAATTTAATGCAAATTGTATAATGTATTTGCGTTGCATTTTAAATTTTAGTTTCGATGGAATCTTTCATATCATCATTTGAGCAATGCTCACTGGACAGCAAAACTATTCGCTTCAACGCTTTTCAGACAACCACATTAGAGACCTGTGCCCGAATGTGTGTCTATAGTCTGTATCTCACGTGTACGTCATTCGTGTACGATTGTGGCCATGGACGGTGTGCGAATGACATCTTGGGCGGATGCTACTTTATGAATGATTTGATTAAAAGCCATGATAGCCTTTCTATTGAGACATCATATTCCATGAAGAAATACCGTTATAACAAACGAAGTATGTAGGTATTTAGTTTACATCTGATGATACCGTAAAGTGAATTTCCTTATAAAGCCCTTTAAATTGGCAAAGATTACATAGTACATGCGTTTTCAATAAACCATTGAAGACTGTCTGTTCGTTTATGATAAATCTATTGCTTAATCTAACGATCATTAACATTATACTTATCTTTAAAGACAAACCGTCATTTTTGGTAGCTAGACTGAATAACTAAATATGTTCATTGCTTTATATTTCATGTATTTATACATTGACATGTAATTCCATACTGTAGTGCCTTTTTGGTGAAACTAAAAATTTTTAAAAAATCAATGTAAGTTTTCAAGATTCTTCAATAATTGTTTATATAGCCTGGGCTTGTGTCGGAGAGCATTTAATGGTGCCATCGCAACAGATGATATCTATCGTTGTGAGTCCATACTTCCCTCAAATAACAAGAACAAGATGGTCATGTACTGTAACCACAATAGCAAGGCCAGGTTACCATATCCAACTTACTTTTCATACACTGATCGGAAGTGAACAGAATTGCGTGGGAAACACCTCTATCATACACATCCTCTACGATTTCAATAACAGATCATCTTCTGACTGGGAAAGCATGTGTCCGACACGGGTTCCCTACATTTTACGCACACCAGGAAAAGCCTTGACAATTGCATTGAGTAACACTAGTCCCATTGTGTTCAAAGCGACGTTGAAATTTGGTGAGCATTGTAGATTTTTATCGTGAATGAACATATATGTATATATCATATCACACAATTAAGAAATAACCATTGTATTCATGAACATAATATCGCATTATCTAGAAATCAGGAATGTATATAAAGTATTTTATCGAGTAACAAGTTTATTGTAACCACCTTACATCTGCTGTGTTCCAGATATTCACACTTCGGTCAATCCTTTCTAAATCATATTTTGATTATTTTTAAAAATCATCATGAGACTATTCTAGATAATCGATATCGTAAAGCTTACTCCGACTGAAAAGTAAATAAAGGTTAGAGAAGAGCATGCAGACTTCATCAGTGGTACTAATAAAATAAATCGAACAAAAGTCGGTATCCGGGGTCTCCGAGTAAAGATATGTAGTAAAAATGATAACAAAAGAGACGTATGAGTGTATTCTACACGGTCAATCGTTTCTAAATCATATTTTGATTATTTTTTACAAATCATCGTGGGAATATTGTAATTTGAAATTTGTGTTAGATATACACATGTTTCATCATAAATTATAAGCATTGAACAATATCAAGTACTAGTATAACTCTGGTCCTTGTACTCGAGTAGAGTTTGCATGGTGTTGATTTAGTAGTCTAAATATTGTATGCTAAAATGAAAAAAAAAACAGCTGTATGATAATTATTTATTTTATCTATTTTGAAAAGTAAAATAGTATTTCACATTCATCACATCGAATGATTTATATAATGTGATACGGTATAATATTTATATGATGTAATATGGTATAATATTTATATGATGTAATATGGTATAATATTTATATGATGTAATATGGTATAATATGTATATGATGTAATACGGTATAATATTTACATAATGTAATACAGTATAATATTTACAAATACAATTTTGCATTTTCAGTTCTTCCGGATGATTGTATTTTGTTCCGATGTGAGAATGGAGGCACTTGTGTCTCAGCTGGAGGCATGCTGTTTTGCTATTGTCAAAGACATTATACAGGAAAGTATTGTGAAGTCGACACATTATTTTGCACAGCAAAAGGATGCCAAAATAATAGCACTTGCGCAAAATTATCGAATAATGAAATCGTCTGTGTTTGTGACAACGGTTTCCAAGGCGACACATGTGGCATACGAAAGTCATACATTTGTGATGACGACATATGTGGGCATGGTGTGTGTAAAATACAAATATCTGAAAGAGATGACAACAACTCGACCTATGAATCCTCCGTCACTTCATTACAACATGATGAAGACTATTTTTGCGAGTGTGATCCAGGATACACCGGGAAATACTGTGACACAAAATATAGTCCATGTGTCAGTGATCCTTGTCACATAGGACAGTGTATAGATAAAAACAAGACCTACATCTGCTTCTGTCCGACATGCAACTACGGAGTTTGTATGACTGGAGACACAGGCTATAGTTGTATGTGTTTTCCAGGTTATACTGGCACACACTGTTCCATTGATATTGACGAATGCTTACCTTCTCCTTGCGGGGAACATGGTAAATGTATTGACTATGTTAATGCATATAGATGTGTTTGCGAACCATATTATAAAGGAACTAATTGTGAAGTTTGCATTTCGCCGATCTGTTCTCCTACTACAATCTCTCATTCATTATATCCTGTACCGTTAACTACATCATCTGAAGGAATACCGAAGACAACACAGAGAAGAACGCGTTACATACACAGCATTATCACTATGCCATTTCCAGCAGCATACACTCCTCCGTCAAATAACAGTACAACAATACAGGTTCCATTTTCAAAATCTCCCATACCATTTTCGTATTGTTTAAATGATACGGATGTTGACATATTCTGCACCTGTAAACATGTCTTATGTAATGCTTCAGTCCCAGATGTAGATTTTGATTTATTTTGTAGCAACCAATGTGCTATACATTTAGAAAGAACCTGTGCGGATCATTTGCAATACTGTATACTGCCTTCATGTTTACACTGGTGGATATCTTTGATGACTGCATTGTACACCTTTTGCCAAAATTCCAATTCAGATCAATATAATTCTATCAAACAGAACACCTCAGACGTATCTGAAAACACAATGACAGATTTGCAAATGGATTCCTTTATATGTGTAGGGGGAGTACACACACACTATACATTTTCAGGATACATTGGAGGAGTATTGAATGTAAAATCGCATTGTGGAACTTCCGCAGAAAATACAAACATGACGTACGGATGTGTTTTCAATTATCTGATGTTTCCTTTAAAAGCTTTCAATATTACTGGATGTACTCCACGTGGCATACAAATATGTGTCCATGATGACGTCAATAATACAAGATTTGCTGCCGGAAGTAACCTAGTAATACATAATATTTCCGACATTAGCGTAATTAGTGTTTTAAACTCTTCATCAAGTGATACTATATCTAACTATAAGGTACAATTGTGCATTGCAAAGTTAAGCGGAAGTGATATATTTTGTGTTTTAGGTTTTGTAACAATCAGATGTTCTTCCAATATTTCACATTCAGAGTGTTCGAATAATCAATGCGCACATGGTTATTGCGTGGAATCATACTTGGCACCTGGTTATATGTGTGAATGTTATGATGGCTACTCAGGCAAATTGTGTTCAATTCCCCAAAGTAAGTAGATCTATTAGTTCTAAGTATGTAATCCGTGTGATAGAATTTGAAATTTGAATCATTTTTGAATGGTTATGCTCTTTTTACATTGTATATTCAACTTTGCAGGAAAAGTGAAATATGGTATCCGACAATTTCTTATTATTTATAGATACAACAAGTCCAGCTTCGGAATCTGATAAGATTGATATATTTGCCATGGTTTTGTACATCGTAGTCGGATTGTTTTGTCTACAAACTGCAGCAACAGCCTCGATTTATTTCAGAAGACATCACAATAAAACTAAGTAAAATCTATATACCATACAGTAAACATGTAGAACAAATTAGATTTATTAATACAATGTATAATTCAGGTTCAGCTTATAAAACTTCTATTGTTGAAACAAATTTTTATATAAATAAATGAAGGAATGGTCTTTGCACTGTATTTTGAATTTGAGTTTAAAACGTAACTAAATATACATATAGTTACAGCTGGTGAGCCTCCTTTTACATGCGCTTGAAATATCGCACACACACACACACACACACACACACACACACACACACACACACACATATTGATGATAAAGATGATTTTTCAGATATTCATATTGTCCTGTTGCCGCTAGTGACAATGACCTTGACTTGATCATTTTGCCACCCACTCCACAGTGACAATGACATTGAGCATTTTGCCATTCCCCAAAGACAATGACCTTGAGCAATTTACTAACCCACAGTGACAATGACCTTGATCATTTTGCCACCCCACAGTGACAATGACCTTCATCATTTTGCCATTCGACATTGACAATTGCCATTGTACATGAAGCAGAGCAATTAATAACAATCCAGTCATGTTATCTGAAAAATTTTGATTGTTAATATTTTTGTTGTTTAAGAAATATTTTTAATAATCATACACATATTCAATCTTATAGTGGTTTTGAAATCAATTATAATAATTGAATCAAACATAACAATAGCTCACTTCATATTACATACATACACCTTTTCATTATATGTTATTTTAGTCGGAATCTGAAATTTCAGGGGCGAGGCAACTTTTGATGAAACACGTCACTCTGAGAATTTTCATCCTTCTTACCTACATACCCATGTCACCTACTCCGACGACGAAGATGACCTTCCGTTCAGTCTAACCTATACATATACACCGAGTTATCAGTAAGTTGCCCATTCAGCCACGTATGACTTATCTCTTTCGTTTCAGTATGTCACATATTTTCTGCTAGATATAGATGAAGAAAGTGATCTTCATTACAATACAATTCACCAAAACAAAGAAAATATGGTAACGACCAGATGACAAATGACACAAGGCTATTGAAAGACTCGCACAGTGGGCTTCCCACTTAAAGGAAAGCAGTGTTGATATATTGAAAACATGAAAAAAAAATTAATTAACACTTCTGAAACACGCTGAAAAAGATATACATGTACTAGTATCGTCATTTATAAAGGAAAATATTAATCTGTAACCGCAATATTGTTCACATTATAGGCCCTAGGCGTTTCAAGTGAATTTCATTATTCTCTTGCAGAAATACTAAAATAATGATATTAAAAACCCTATAATTTATTGAGATTTTGATTGATTATAAGCACGTTAACACATATTGTTTTCTTTTTAACAGTCATATGTTTTTATTTTTCTTTTGAAGAATCAGATCACAAACAATTTTAGGTGTTGAAGTTGGCAAAAGCGAAGCATGACCATCATTGACGTACCTAGTGTGTGATCCAGAGGGCTGTGGGGATCTATTCTGAAACACCATGCTTTTAAAAGAATACAGTGTTTCAATGTTTGAACGCATAAGGATGGTATTATCCAGTAAACTATGTAAGAAAGAAAAAAGTGCACATGACATTTTAAAAGAAGTATTTGTTGCACATGTGTGTGTAAATGTTACGGCAACAGGTACCGAAATCATATCTGTCTTTTTCCTTAAGCCTTACAATACCCCTGTTCTGATGTTGTACGTGTGTGTGTGTGTGTGTGTGTGTGTGTGTGTGTGTGTGTGTGTGTGATACGACACAATATCTGTATATTTCCTTAAGCCTTATGATACCCCTGTTCTAATGTTGTGTGTCTGTGGCACTTCCATCCCGACAGTTCGTTCACTGGTGCGCTGTGCTGAATTCATTTGGTGTATTCTGTATGCTGTGTCAGTTGTTTGTTATTACATATGTTTAGCATTATATATATATATATATATATATATATATATATATATATATATATATATATATATATATATATATATATATTATATATATATATATTCCAACTGATGTAGATAATCCTTCCCATGAACATGCTGTGCTGATAGATAATCCTTCCTATGAACATGCTATGGTGATAATACTTCTCATGAACATGTTTTGCTGATAGATAATCCTTCCCATGAACATGCTATCCTGATAGATAGTCCTTCCCATGAACATGTTATGCTGGAAGAAAATCCTTCCCATGAACATGCTATGCTGATAGATAATCCTTCCCATGAACATACTTTGCTGATAAGTAATCCTTCCCATAAACATACTTTGCTGATAGGTAGTGTGATCTATTTTCTAAGGGTGATATAATAAATTAATGTATATATTCATCAAAACACAATGGAATTCGATTCACAGGTTATGCACGACAGGATGAATGTGAATCGGTTATTCAATTGACTCTGCTCTGAGCAAGCCTTCTTGTGCAAATTAGATTGTTTCGAATGAATGAGGGTAGTGTATATCAGGGCATAGTGTCAACATTCTCAAGACTCCACTGTAATTTTGTACATATATAACTCTTAGTCTACATCATTCACATGTATTTGAAATTGTATCTGGCGAATGGAGATGAATAAGATACACAATATGACAATAACCACAACTCATTTTCCCTCATTTTAATCTTAGGCTGAGTATCAGTGTAATGAAAACTTTGAAGGTGACGAAAACCATCAAATAATTGTATGTAGCATTTTCAGGTTTAATTTGATTTCTACAAATAGTGGACTTGCAATGAATGTCCAAATGTGCATACTTTTCAATGTTCTCATTGCAGATAATTCTTTTCCAGCAAACTAAATAAACGTGATTTTTCAACCCATAGCTTTGATTATCTATTGTGTGTAGTTTTTAACGTAGTATACGATATCGAATATACTATTTGACGGTTGACGAATAAGTGGGCGTGATTAAGAGACATTTAAAAAGTGGGATGTTCGGGCGTCTTACACACACACACACACACACACACACACACACACACACTTACATACATACAGTTTACAAATAAAGTTGAAACTTTTAACTCAGAGTTACCAGTATCAAAGACCTGGTTTGGTTTGAAGAAAAAAAAACTGTGAAAAAATTTTGGTGTCTTATTCAGAACTTTTATCAAAATTCGGAAATGTTACTTTTTGACAATATGTATCCAATGGAATTTTCCATCCCAATTTCTATTGTGATCTTGTGTACAAACTAAAGAGGGCCAAAGATTTCGATAATTTTATCTGGCCAGGTTCTAAAATAATAAAACTCCTTCGTCATCGACAATATGACCTGGATATCATCAACAAGAGGCCCAAATGGGCCTATATTGCTCACCTGAGTACCAAGTACACTCTCAACAGAAATTGAACTGAATTCAAGCACTGAAATACTTTCTTATCAGTCAATTGAATGGAGAACTATATAAGTCATTAAGAAATTGTTTAATTGTAACCAAATATGGCCCCCTTAACCTTTGGACTTCCTGTTTGAAATCTGAATCAAGAAAATCTCGATCTCGGCGTTTTTTCTTCTGTTGTTGTTGTTGTTTGTTTGTTTATTTAATTATTTATTGTTTTTGCTTTACTTTAAACCTACAACTGAATACTTCTGCAAAGAATTTATTGGTAAACTTTGTCTTAGTATGCTAAAATAAAGTTCATGATATATGACAAATGAAGAATTCTCTGGGCCATGTTCAACATCATGTAATTTTGCACTCTTACAATCTCCATAAAACAACCCAAATAAAAAACATTGATAAAATTCTTTACCTGCCAGATTAGGAATCATAAATATCATTAAATGGTACCAAATTAAAACATCCAATGTCAACATAATATGAAATTATGAGGAAAAACCTACTTTTTTACCTTGAACACGTTAAGTCCAGAAACACGTCAAAACTCGTAAATTTCTAATTGACGGATCTTAACCCCGAACATAATTAACCCCGAACACAATTTTTGATAACCCATCTTTATAGATTGTTGAAATGCAATTAGTTTTCCCATTTATGCACTGGTTCTGGAGGAGAAGATTTTCGAAGAGGGGCACCGTTTTGGGCACTTTTGGCCCCGCCCTGGATCCACCCCTCAGGGAATCTGGATCCCGAACACAATTTTAGTAGGGGCCCTTGAGTACATTATATATAAAAAAGTTTGTTCCAAATCTGCACTGCAGTTTCAGAGAAGAAGTCGAAAATGTGAAAAAGTTAACGGCGGACGGACGGACGGACGACGACAACGCACTATAACTATAGCTCACTTGAGCCTTCGGTTCAGGTGAGCTAAAAAGACAATATGTCTTGTATTGTGTCCTTCTACAACCTTATTCAGACTTGAACGTGGCACACTGACATACAAGACGGTGGGACTTGTATGACGGGCCTAGTTGAAAATTGTCCTGAACCTCGTCTCCTCTGACTGTTAGTCGGGACTCCTACAGATCAAGTGCCTGAGCTCGCTTCCAGATGGGCAGATCACGGTTTACTTATAGTGATGTCAATATATATATTTTCAATATATTGGTCTTACTGGTTTATTCTGCATTACTATACGTGTTTATATTTTTATGACCTCTCTACTTTGAAAACTTGTCTGTCCTTGCTCTCTATATGGAGGATTATTTATAGACTTTTCTTTTTCTTTTGATTATATTGCTTTTGTCTCCAGTGGGAAGATGGGTCGTTTAACTGGTTAACCACACCAATTTTTGGACTATGGTTATATCAACTGACCGTCCTAAATCCATATCCCGACTACAATTTATCAAATCGAAAGTTTTTGTGATCTTACGGTTTTTGGTTTTGTTTTATTCTTTCAAATTATGACATTATTAACAGCACATTTCCGTGGTGGCTTCTGTCATACGGCTTAGTCAAAGGTTTTATGTTTTCCTTTGTACATTTCCAACAATGATTATATCTAAAAGCCGCTTTGTCAGCAGATACACGAACATCAGTATTTTGAAGATGTCATTTTCCTTTTAAGAATTCAACTGAATATTGATGTGGTTGTTTAAATAGATGTGGAATTACTGTGAAATTATTAATTCCAATATAAACTACATTAGAACCTCATTTTTCCAGTCACTAATGGAATGTACGTTTACACCATCGTTTATAACAGGCTTGTAATTCTTCGTCAACGATATCCCGCCATTTGGTATAATCCATCCTAGGTGGTAATCTACAGTTAAACCCTTTATAAAAGAGCGAACTTTTTGTCCGAAATACAAATAAGGTCACCTGTTACAATTTTACTCGCAGGTTGATGTACAAAACTAGATTTATAACACGAACAAGAAGATGGAGCAGGACCTAAGATATTAAGATCAGACGTGACTGTATTGTAAATTAAATAATGTGTTTAAGTTTTGTACCGATAACAAATAAGCGGTGGTTCAACATTATCGAAATGTTGCGGAAATTTGGATTAGACTTTTATAATGGAAATATTGATTTGGTCCACACACAAACAAAGTCTATATTTCCTACCCTTCCAAGATCAGCCTCATCCAAGATAGGTTTAATCTGGTGACCGGAATATACGATAGGGTATGCGCAAGTTCATGATATAAGTACATTATTACGACGTCTGCGGTGGTATTCAGCGACTGCCTTGTGATCAACGTTTGCTCTTAACATCTGATTGCAACGAACGAATAGCGATGTTTGTATTGTTAGAGGAAATACTACCTTGTTAAAAGCAAATGAGACATGGTTTTATAATGGTGTTAAATTAGATATTGTTGATGAATTTGTTACCTTGGCATTTTACTCAATTATAATGGAAAATTCTCAAAAACCCAGAAACAGTTATCTTCCCAATGTAGAAAAACTATGTTTGCTATGAAAAGAAAATGTATAAACATGAATTTTAATCACCAAACGCTATATCACTTTTTGACACATATGTTTCTAGTATTGCTTATTATGGTTGTGAAGTATGGGGCCTCCATTCTGCCCCAGATATAGAGAAGGTTCATATAGAATTCTGCAAAAATATTTTGGGTGTTAAAAGATCTACGTCAAATGCAATGGTATATTGTGAATTAGGAAGACTACCTTTGATATGTTATAGAAAAATTAGAATTATTAAATACCGGTTAAAGTTGTTGCATTCTGATAATTGTATATTGAAAGCATGTTATAATTACTGTTGTGAGCAATTTGTTGAAAAACCAAACTGTAAGAACTGGGTTGCCAATGTTCATCATATTTTATCAGAAAATGGTCTAAATAATATCTGGATTAACCATGATACACTTGAAGACAATTACATCATCGCTTCGGTAAAAGAGAGAATGATTGACATCAATAAACAAGAATTGAATTCAGAAATTAACTCCTTTTCAAAATGTTCTATATATAGACATCTCATTGATCATATAACCTTACAACCATATTTAACTAAACCAATATATAATCAGTATAAGAATATCATCTGTAGAGTACGTCTTCTCGTCACTTTGTTTAGCGGTTGAAAGTGGTAGATTCAAAAACATTCCATTACAGAGACGCATCTGTCCATCTTGCACTACAGATATTGAGGGTGAATTCCATTTTATTTTAAAATGTCCTTTATATAATGATTTGAGATTGATCATTATTGTATTATTTTATAATAATGCATCATGCATACTTTGTAATTATCTATAAGCTGCAATGCTTCTGATTTGATAAACAACAACATGTATGTTTGTTCGGTAAAAAAGTTTGGTCATTGAGCCCAGTAGGAAAGGGACTCTGTAACTGATACATCCAAATAATATTTTTGAAAGCCAATGAAATCTCATTCAAACTCATTCATGTTGGCACTTTTGATTATGGTTTTTTGGGAGTTTAATAGTAAATTCCATTAATTTTATTAAAAAGTGGAAAAGCATCACAATTCCTAAGTGTTCAGTATGATTTTATTTCTCAGTTCATAGGTATATAAATGATCCTTTTCAACAACATACATATTGATTAAATTGTTACTTTTTAAAAAACAGAGATTTCTAACAAAAATCGCTAAAATGGGGAAATTCCTTAATTCATACACATGTCATGTATAAATGATTCTAAAATCTTCATAAATGGTGATTTTTATTGTCTAAATACTATTTCTTCTTTTATTTGCTATTTCTTGACTGAAACCAATGATTTTTAAAGACAGGAATATCCCAATTGATTTGGTTAGCCGAAACTTCATGATTTACCACTAGATGAATTTAAAATGGATGATATTTTGAAACCTTGATATACCCCATGTCGGAGAGTGAGCCATGAAAGCATTCTAGTCATTGTAACCCATCGAAGTTTTGTGGCCAATAAACAATAAATTTTCGGCAAAAATGAAATTTCTTAAGTTTCTGAAATTAGAAATTACATTATACATATATATTTCCATAAATTTTCCTTCTGTCTCCATAAATATATAACAAATATAAAAAATGATCATGATGATGTTATAGGGATTTCATTAAATGATAAATTTTGATTCAAAACCTTTCGACTCTAAACCAAAATTACTGAAAATTGGAAAACTTTTATGATCCATAAACATCTATTATCCGAAGGGATATTTTAAAGGGTATATTTTTTGAAATTCAACGTGAATTATTAATGGGGTTCATTCACAAACTGTAAGGTGATCCAGACAAGTGACTCTGCATGAGTTATACCACTCGGGATCCAGACAAGTGACTCTGCATGAGTTATACCACTCGGGATCCAGACAAGTGACTTTGCGTGAGTTATACCACTCGGGATTTAGTACAAATCCGAGATATTGTTCCGAAATCCACAACTCGAAATCGAAGAAACACGACAATACATATGTAAATATAATATAAACAATGACGAATCTCTGTCAAAACAAATAAAATAAAATAACTTGGAGTTCAAAGTGATATAACTTTGTGAAACCGATATCAATTTAAACATGACTAATGAAGAAACAAAAGATAAAATCAGCGTGCTAAGATATTTATATACTTCGTCGTTACTTGATTTCTCAAGTTTTATCGTCATGATTGTTTTTTTTTCTTCTTTCATCTACATTTCCTGAATATAAAATTGCTATATTCTAAGACTTCCCCTGTACAGAGTGATTCAATATCATAAAAGAATAATTCTCACATTTCAATATCCATAATCAAACTATCGATAAAGAACACATGATATTTTTTTCTGATCATGTATATTACGATTGATATAAAACAAATCTAACAAATAACAACAATACATGAACATATTTACACATGTGTCAGACAATAACAGGATGATGGAAAAGATAATTTAACGATTCTCGGAATTCTGGAAAATCACATACTTGACATTGACTTTGTAGATATGTATTTTGCAATTAACATAATGCAAACTACTTTCCGAGATAAGTATAACAAATTAATATTCATGATGTTATGAAAGTGATTCTTTACTTAAAAATCACAACATGTAATTTTATTGTGATTGTTAAGCTTAATTATAATTTCAAAAAGTTTAACTCTTTTGTATTTTATTCTGAAAATATATAATTCCCTTTCTTTTACTGCTGTCGTATTTTTCTTTTCTCCCCGACCCATTTTTCTTTCTTTTCATTTTCAGAAGGAAGAAAGATGATACAATTGATAATATCTATAACGTGTGTGATAATTTATCAGCTACAAGATGATCCAAAGACACAGCTGTTCACATTTGGGTCCCAAATGAGTCCACTAGCACATTGCTGGGTTTTTTCTCTCCCCGATTCACATTGAATATAAAGCGTGCAATTAAAAGGATGGGGAAAATAGCCTGTGCTCTTCTGTAAACATGGTAAGATGTCAGGACAGATAAGGTCATTACGCGGGAAAATGCACGCTTTTGTATCTGGATCGTAAACGAGATTTGTGGCACATGTCAGATCTTGTCCTTCGTTTCCACCAATGCACTGGATAAATTTTGCACAATCATCAGGATGAGCATGAAGTGATCCTGGGGCTGCATTCAGACAAGGTTCTCTTGGATAATCTAGAAAATTTTAAAAATAACAGTAACATACTTATTTCTGAGGGTTGGTGCAATCATAATAAACTGCAACCTTCGATGTGTAAAATGTCCACGACATGTGTCAGATGTACATGTATAGATATCTAATATTTGCATCTCCTGGCCAATTCTTGTATCTTTATTTTATTTTATTCATATCATTCATTATTTTGTAAT
The DNA here is from genome assembly GCA_035048485.1 of Pteria penguin. Taxonomy (NCBI): domain Eukaryota; kingdom Metazoa; phylum Mollusca; class Bivalvia; order Pterioida; family Pteriidae; genus Pteria; species Pteria penguin. The sequence continues at coordinate 43,293,169 of CM068583.1, read as the reverse complement.
TAACAAATCAAAATTTGAAAATGAAAATACAAAATTTATGTGAATATATTGACCATATAACTATCCAATAATGAGAATAATAATAATTATAAAAAATCAAACATGCATTGCACGCCCTATTATTATTAATCATCATTTTGTACCTTAAAATTTTCGTTTTGTGTCATACAGAGTAAAACTACAAATAAAGAATTATTTGAATATAATGATCACCTGGTCGCCCAGGATATCGAGGTCTTGTTCTTATCGCTTGAGTTGTCGTTTGTTGTGTTGCTATTGAAGCAAAAGTTGTTTTTTCATCAGTTGGAATCTTTTGTTTGAGTGCTAAGTCCGGCGGTTGTAGAGGCGCCACAGCTGGATCGGGACATTTAAGACCCGGTCTGTCTTGTACACAATTACTAGCTTCGACATCAAATAAAAGATTCCCGGTGCATTTTTGTAGAATTGACTGTTTATGTGAGCATTGAAAATATAAGTGGCACTCGATTGGATGAGGGAAGAATCCTCCATCTTTCTTTGAGCAAGGATCCCATGCAAGCACTAAAATAATAAATTTCAGAACATACATGCAATATACTTGTATATTGTACGTGTCTTTTCAGTTTTTATTATCAAAGATGTTTTGTTACTCACTCGTTTACATTCACACTATTATACTTTCATATCAAAGGCATAATATTTAACGGTCTGATATGAGACAGCCTAGACAATCTATCTCCCATTTTTACTTATTTCATTCACATTGGAAAATGCGACAAAAGAATGTTAACGTCACTTTTTACAGGTCTGTTGCTTGAGTTTGACTTTTTAATCAAAAAGACTAATAAAATATCCACTAAAATAAATAAGCATTCAGAAATGACGCATCTTGAAGGGCTATTGTCTATTGTATTTTACATTCTACAATTTCATAAAAACCTACACATTTCCTCTGTAATGATCGTTTCCGTTGTGGTCCAGTCGTCCCATATATCTGTCGTTGTAGTTTCCAGTGACGTCGTTGTTGTGACTTTAGTTGTCGTTGTCGCTGGTTTTGATGTCATCACTATAATACTGCTGGTTTTCGATGAAGATGTTGAAACCGTTGTGGAAAGTTGCGTCATCACTGTTGTCATCACTTTGGGTTTGGGTTTTGATATGGATTTTATTTTTGAGAAACCCACTGGAGTACGTTCGTGTTTAATCTTAATTTTGACACTTTCTAATTCTATTTCAAATTGATCGACGACTGCAACATTCTGTGTGTTATTGCTGACTCTTGGTGCAGATGTCTCTATCACAGAAATTATATCTCTTGTAGAAGCATCCTTCTCAACAAAGAAAAGAGTAAAGTTTATATTGTCGTTCCTGAAATGAAAGCAATGATTTGAATGAGAAAACGACGATTTTACCAGAATGTTAGTAGTACCAAATATCTTGAAAACGAAATCAGTGGAGTGGATCTTAAGTCTAGACATAGAAATGTAATACTGAAAACAAGAGATTTGCATCACAGATGCAATGTGCCGAGTTGCAAATCTTGTACATTTGAATAATGTCTTGCTACACTGTTTTAAGACAGATTAGAGTCCCCTACCTGCGGCACACTTACATGAATTTTCAGTCTATGGTCCATAACGCTGCAAAAATAAACTAGTATGGTATGTCATTCTGGCTTATGATAGGTTTTATGGTGTTGAAGAGTCTAATAATTTGATGTAGGAACCAGGGCTATATTAAATGAGTGCATAAAACAAAAGAATATAAAACAAACCGAAAGAGGATGTAAATAACGAAACGTATTGGACTAATTTTCGATACACCACTCCTATGACCTTGATCTTTGACCTTTTGACCCCAGAAACAATAGGGCACATTTTCCACTCATGGTGAGTAAGTGTATAAAGTTTCATTGCAATAGCACTTAACTTATTGGACTTATGGTCCGGAAACCAATTTTAGATACTCTACTCCTATGACCTTGACATTTGGCCATTTGACTTCAGAAACAATACGATACATCTTCCACTCATGGTGAGTAAGTGTATGAAGTTTCATTGTAATAGCAAATAACATATTGGACTTTCCACCCGGAAATCAATTGTCCACCCGCCTTGTATCAAGTTAAGAGCCACGTTTTGCAACTCAGCTAACACAAATTAATAAAGAGCCCCGTAAACAACTAAAAACAAAATGTATAAAAACAATCTGAAATTGCACTGCACTATTTCAGATTTTAGAGTATGTTTATGATATGCATTTCTTTAATATTAATAATATCTAAGTTATATTGTGTTTTACAATAAATGCATACTACTAGCTCCCAATAGGTCTATTTTGGAAATGCCATAGAAACACATTTAGTTAGCCACAACATGGGATTACAATACATTTTTCAAATGTTATATTTAGTGTAAACTATATATAGTAATGATCTGTTATTATCGGTGACACATACAACAGTAAAACAGAATGCATATACAGCCTTGCGAGCCATAACTTTCACTAAAGTTACTTCTAGAATATTAACGTAATAAAGAGTAGCAGTGGCGTAGCTCGGCAGTGAAAAGTGGGGGGGGGGGGGGGGGGGGGGGGGGGGGGGGGCAAAAAAAAGTGTCCCCAGCGGCAACAAAGTCCGATCTCAAGGTCATTGACCTTGTCCGATGTCAATTGAAAGGGCTTCATTAGTGGAGTATTCATGCCAAATATGAAATTTATCTTTTACGGTTCAAAAGTTATTGCGAAGGTTTACAACAGCCACCAGACAGGAGACAAAACAATATGCCCCTGATCTTTCGATCCGGGGCATAAAAAACTTCAGTTTGAATTTATTCCAATTTCTCTCTCTCTCTCTGAATGATTAAATAAAAGACGAATTATTTACTTTTAGTGCTTTAGTGGTTAATATGACTACTAATCAGCCACAAAACATGTTACAGTGTGGTTATTTTTTATTTCACACTTTTATGCACAAGTTAACTAGATGGTATGCACATTAAAGGTCCGTGGCTGCTCATCATGTTACAATGTTCACACTTTAATACTTTCCAAAGAAAGCTTCACGGTGCCCGATCTTGCTGACGAATTACCTTGCAATTTGAGTGTCAGACACGTTATCAGTCAGAGTCTCATCCAAAAGACAGAGCACCGGTATGCCCCCGACGGGTATCGAACCCGGACCTCTTGGTCACAAGTCCAACAACTCATCCACTGGCTACACCTGCTTATATCTTTCAGATAAGAGCAAACTATAATAATGCGACTCTATAGCATAATCTCAAACTTGTATAATATCATTCAAAACATAATAAATATTTACAATGGATGACATCACACTAATGCATAAGCTGAAAGATATTTTGTTGGTGAAACTTTCTATTGTTGCAATATGTTGCGTAATCAGGATACATTAACCGCCAGTAAAACAGAAAACCTTATCCGTAATTTTGTAGTTACGGATTAGAAATCGGACATTAAAAATATAAAAGAAAATAGATTTACTTCGCTTAAAATGTATTAGTTAAGTTTATTTAAACTTTAAATATTACTCTAAAAGTGGGGGCACAAACATGGTTGTGATGCTTCCTATACATATTTAATACCCATGCATTATGCGTAAGCAATGTCCGACTATTTTGTGGAGCATTCATGTCATACTTGGTTTGTCAAACAAAAGACACTTGTTCCTCCCTGGCATCTAGTCTCGCCTTTGGTTTCTAGGGGTCAATGACTGTCCGCTGTGGTACGTTGTGTTCACATTAGGACTGCATTAGATATATTCGTATTTTACACTGTATTCTTACAAATAAATAGGTACATAAAATTACAAAAATCTTGCCTTATTGATAAAACTTCACACCCTCTGTATGTTGACTCAAACTGACTCTTTCGATAATAAAAATCCATCTGAAATCGAATCAACATTATTATTATTACATTATTGTAATATTCTGTTTCTGATATTGACATTTCGCACGTAAGAATACTAATCAATTATTTTGACCCTAATAATGACAAACATGATAGATATATGCAAATATCAAATAGGTATGCCCATGTATATAACACGTATAATATTGTTATCATGCCTGTTGAGTTCATTTTGATATATTCATTTGACACTGATTAATATAGTATTCGACAGATTTGTGGATATGGCCACAAACGGATACCTGCTGACAGTACGTCCGTGCTAGTTGACTGATATCTCTCTGCGACAGATCGTCAACATTCCTTCCAAATGTTGTACTTTTTATTTTTAGAGCTAAATTTGCTCTCAGCATTTCTGTAAATAACATTAAAATAACAACATAATAACAACAACCGGTAAATAATGTAAGTATTTGAAAAAAAAATCATTTTTCATGTCACACTTTATTTCATAAACCAAAATGTTCCGTAAAAGGATCAGCGAGTCGGGTATATTATAAATGAAAATTACTTATTACATCTATGAACAGATATTTCATGTACTTACGAATTTCATCTTCTTGCGTTTCTGTAATAAATAAAACTAAAGTAAATCGTAGTACAGTTAAGATATAGAAGTTAGTTAGATTGAGGAACATGACACACACCGTTTTAAAGATTAAATCTGAAATTATAATGCGATCCACAAGCAACTTACTTTTCAATTCTACAGCAAAAAATACTGCCGCACCAAGACTAGCTGCTAAAATAAGCATAAGTAATATCCCCATGATAGGCCCAAGGGTTTTTCTCATTCTTCTACTAAAGGGTTCGGGCACAGGTTGTATAAAGTCAAAGGGATCAACATGTGCTTGGGAAATTTTCCTTTCATTTGGCGAAGAATACTTTTGTACATTTGAACTTGAGCTTGGTCTTCTTTGGTTACTTCTTTGGCTATGAACACTGGTATTACTGATAACGCTGTCCGTCGTGGATCTGTGTCCAGATCTGGCCACGTGGTGGCCATCTTTTCTTTGTGGAGTTCGTGAAGTCTCACTACCACACCGGATACTGGCTTCACTTTCTCTTCTAGTGGTCGCATAGGACCCTCTACTAACTCTGCTATGTTCACTTCTTACATCCGAGTCGCGTTTTTGCTTATTATTTTGTCCATAGAAGTCTGAATGCCGCGCACGGTCTTTCCTTGGAGTACTAGTGTCTAGTTCCGATACTTCACTGAGAGATGTTGTGCTATAGCCGGAAGTATCTTCGAGCATGCGTCGTCGGCGTCGTTTCTTGATCCTCTTCTCTTCCTCTGACACTGATATGCCGGGATCCGTTTGTACTTTGTGTATACGTGGTAGACTGAGTTCGCTGGAAGCTAAGCGGATATTGCTCTCTCCTTCATAATCAGCGTCATAGGGTTGGATATGACGTAGTGCTCTCTGAAATATAAAACGCAGTGTATTATATTGATACCAACAATACATTATTATTCAATAATTGATCTAGCTTTATTATGAATAAATATATATCATAAAACAATAAGTATCAGCATGAGCAGGCAGAGGCATTTATATCTTGGACGTCTCTGTCAGTAATTAAAGTAACACCAATTGACAAAATAATATGTCCAAAACAAAAAACAAATAACAATAAATAGATAAATAATAATAATAATAATAATAATAATAATAATAATAATAATAATAATAATAACCAACAACAATACAAAAGAAGAAAAAAAGAAGAAAAAAATAGGAAAAATGTATATACACTCTTATAAAAAGCAAAATTAATAATAAATACTGTTAAGAAACAAACAAACAATACGTGTAAAGTGATAAGAGGAATCATGTCATTTACTCTGTGAAACATGTCATAAACTCTGTGAATCATGTCATATGATCTTTGAACCATGTCATATACTAGTACTCTGAGAATCCTTTCATATACTCTGTGAATCATCCCATATACTCTTTGAATCATGGCATATACTCTGTGAATTATGCCATATGTAAAGATGATGGATAAATCCAAACCATAAGTCCGAAAATCATGAAACCAGAGGACATTCAAAATCAATGAAAATGAAAACCAAGTAGAAAATAGCAAAAATGTCTACTTGAAGAGCATACCCCGGTATGTGAACCCTTATGATGGAGTGAGATCAGGTGCACGGGGATTCATATACTCTATGAATCATGTAATATACTCTGTGAAACATGTCTTATTCTCTGTGAATCATGCTATATACTCTGTGAATCACTCCATATACTCTGTGAATGATGACATACACTCTGTAAATGATGACATACACTATGTGAATTATACCATATACTCTGTGAAAAATTTCATATACTCCGTGATTCATGTCATATACTCTGTGAATCATGTCATATACTCTGTGAATCATGCTATATACTCTGTGAATCACTCCATATACTCTGTGAATGATGACATACACACTGTGAATGATGACATACACTCTGTGAAACATGTCATATACTCCGTGATTCACGTCATATACTCTGTGAATCATGTCATATACTCTGTGAATCATGCCGCGTACTCTGTGAAACATGTCATATGCTCTGTGAATCATGTTATGCACTCTGTGGATCATGTCATATACTCTGTGAATCAAGTTGGGAAAATAAGTATTTTCCTGTCAGAAAATTGATTTATTTGATCTTTCAAAGCTGGTGATAGTAGAAAACTGTAATTCTGATTAACAATCATCTGTTGTTATGATTATCTTTTCAATAAAATGCAGCTACTGGCATATATGTATTTTATGTGAATCTTCTCAATTTATCTAATTCTGGTTTTTCATACAACTGAAGAACAATCCATATATGAAACATACATTACATTGCATTAAGCAATATATTGATTGATTTATTGTTTTACGTCACTCCACGATTACTTCACGTATATGGTTACGGCATCTGCCTGATGCATCGCATAGAAATCTATACATTTACAACGGACCTACCCGAAGCAGTGAGGGATCTTTACGCTACCGAGGCACGGGATTTCGGTTTTTACTGTCTCATCCGTAAGACAGTACACCCATGTGCCCACGACGAGAGTCATATCCGTGACCTATCAGTGACGAGAAGAACACCAATACGGTAGTGGTATGCTCGTTGTGTAAAAGGTTGACTAAGCCATTCGTCTGTTTTGAAATAAAATCAAGTCCAAATCTTATCGTAAAATTATTATTACCGCAAATAATTGTATAAAAATATTTGAAAGGTATTTAAAGTGGTGTATCTTACGGTGCCGTGGCAGAATTCAGCGTTACTTACCAGTGTGTCATTTTGAAAAACTTTAGTCCAAGCCATACCGACAATGAAATAAATTAGAAAGAAAGAGATATAGAAAACACATCTATAAAACCCACAAAGAAGTGTCCGTAATGGGAAGTCATTAGCATCCATCATTAATAGTCTGAATACAAATCTATCATGGTTTCGGGTTAGAAGGGAGAAACTCGTATTAATTCATTTTGGACACGGTTTGGAGTGCAAAAATCCAATAGCCCGTGACAAATCATTAGAGATTAGCTGGTTGATGTGTTCTGTATCGTGATTTATCTTGTACTGCTGTACTGTGCAGGTGTACACTTATAAAATGTTTGCTGTAAGCACGTTTTATTTAATACAGACTTACTTAGTCGTCAACAACCACAACAACAGCAACAATATTATCACTTACAAACAAAACGAAATATGTACTACATGTATATTCTTAAAATGAATGGTATTCCTCCCAAAATATATGTATCAGGCATAGTTAATCCACAATACAAAATTTAATTCTATGTTGTATGACTGCAAGATTGATTGATTGATTATTGTTTTACGTCACTCCACGATTATTTAAAGTATATGGTGACGGCATCTGCCTGATGCATTTCATACAAATTTAGACATTTGCAACGGACCCACCGGAAACAGTAAGGATCTTTTACGTGCCATGCCTACCGTGGCACGGGACCTTGGTTTTTCCGTCTCATCCGAAAGACAGAACACCCGTGTGCCCAGGGCGAGAGTCGAACTCGGGACCTCTTGATCACGAGCCAAGCATCTTATCCACTGGGCCACACCGGCTTTGTATGATTGCAAGAACAAAAAATGTATATGATGTAATTTTAACATTGAGCATCTATTGAAAATTATCTATCGAAAATAACTTACATGTACCATCCTCAATTTCCGCATAAATGTTATGTGGTATCAAAAAGGTGTAGACCAAAACTGCATCATTTTTCCTATCAATTTTATAGTCATTGTATATTACATTCGTATTTATGTTGATTCGGTAGCGTTTGATGTTAACTATGTGTATGATTTGATATAAACAAGATTCTTTAATAAATTCATTTTATTACCATGACTCTGTGATTTGTTTTGGATAAAAATTATAGAAGTTTAATCCAGTGTAATGTCTGTATAACTTGATTGTTTGATAACAACAAGAAATAATACTGATTTATATATAATCTAACCACTGAACGCCTCTAGACGTATATAAAACCATAATAATAAAAGTGGATTTGTTATTTACTAAAACCAGCTGCAGATTCCAATATTTATATTCAAATGGTGAAAAAAAAAGACTTACAGCGCGTTTCCGGCGACGCCACGTATCATTTATCAATTTTCTCATAACTTTTTAGGCCCTCGTACCAAGCATCAGATAATCTATAATTTTAATGATAAACTACTCTTAAGTCAGTTAAGAATCAAAATTAACATTTATTAGCCATTTCATTCACACATTTTCATATACTTAATTTTTTTTTTTTTTTTGTAATCCACTTTTTTTTTTATCTTAGTATATTTTTCAGTGTTCATTACCTTTTTTAAACGTGCAGATGCTTTCTTGTGTTTTCCATGAGTGACACAAAACAATTACCTGTCACAGAAACATGTTTGGATTAAGAAAGAAGACTAATGATAAAACTGTTCTCCCGAGGACAATCTACATGACATCTACATTTTTCAGTTTGCGAAACATACGATGCGAAATAAATGACAAGTGGACGTATAAAATAACAACTCACAGAAATAAAATAGGAATACATTGCTTTTGCGTTACTACTATAGTTTATTTGAGGTACATACAACTTCCTCGATTATAACAAACAGATGAAATACTGTATCTATACACATGTGGACACGATTAATCATAAAGTCTTCTTTTAATAAACTCACAGCTTCAGAATATCAAGATATTTTATTCTCCACACTATCAATCAATAATGATATAACATGTTACATAAAACATAGAAACCAATGTCATAAGGTGTTCAAGACGAATAAATCAATACATATACTTATATATTGAAGAGTTTCATAATAACAGAACACACACACACACACCATCACACACACACACACACACACATATATATATATATATATATTATGTAATGAAATTCATCGCCAAATTTATTACATTCAGTACAAATTTGTCTACATTTACCAACATTATACCATCTTCCAACTTCTATTGGTAACCTATAGTTTGAAGTTCTAAATTTACAAAATGCTACTCTGTTATTTTTATCAACAGTTTGAGATATATATATTACGACTTTCTTACAAAACATTTTAACTTGTCCACTAGACCCAGAATAAATTCGACCTGAGAAATTAAACGTACATTCAAAAGGAGGATTTAACGATTCCATAAACAACACATACCTTGACAAATTAAGGTGAATTTCGATCAATCATAACATAATATGATAAATCCCATTAATTATTTACATTATTTACAATGGAAAGGGGTTAAGTGCGTTTTCAACCCATTCTCTACCCCTCCATTAATTTAAAATAGGCATACTGTTTTCTTACACTTTGAGACGTTCAACCAATCAGATGGTTTGTGTTTAACGTTCCTTATTGAAATTTTCTTTCTTCTCTAATAGATGTGTCATTTTCTGATAAATAGAAATAATCACTACCAAGCACTCGCACTGACTATATATTTCGATGTGAAAAAAAACCCCAATATCACACCAGTCCTCGTTGCTACCAGCAAAATTACAAATGTTTTCATAACTCAGATTTGGTAACGAGTTGCTAAATTTTGATTTTGTAACATACTGCAAAATCATCTCGACATTTCAGAATGCAAGAACGTTGTTATGGCTATTGATCACAATTTATTGTCGTCAGTTAAAGCAGAAGGTAAAAATAATCTGCCTTTAGAAACATACGTGCCATAATAATATTTGATAAAATCAACCACTTGCATTTAACAAAATAAACATTAATAAACGACCATACCAACATATTGTGGAATGCCATATCGTAGTCACAAAACCAGTTCTTCATACTTTATGTGCTTTAATTCATTGATACAGGTACAATGGCAGACCTTAAAAATCGGTCATCGATAAGTACTCCGACAGACCTTAGACATTGGCCGTCAACAGGTAGCCCAACAGATCTTAAAAATCGGCCCTCGACAGACCTTTGATATCGGTCGTCAACAGGTACCCCGACAGATCTTAAACATCGGCCATCGACAGGTACCCTCACAGATCTTTAACATCGGCCGCCAACAGGTATCCCGACAGATCTTAAACATCGGCCGTCGACAGGTACACCGACAGATCTTAAACATCGGCCGTCGACAAGTACCCCGACAGATCTTAAACATCGGCCGTCGACAGATACACCGATAGATCTTAAACATCGGCAGTCGACAGGTACCCTGACAGATATTAAACATCGGCCGTCGACAAGTACCCCGGCAGATCTTAAACATCTGCCGTCGACAGGTACCCCGACAGATCTTAAGCATCGGCCGTCGACAAGTACTCCGACAGATCTTAAACATCGGCCGTCGACAAGTACCCCGACAGATCTTAAATATCGGCTGTCGACAGGTACCCCGACAGATCTTAATTAAACATCGCCCATGGACAGGTACCCGACAGACCTTAAACATCGCCCGTCGACAGGTATCCCGACAGATCTTAAACATTGGCCGTCGACAGGTACACCGACAGACTTTTAACATCGGAAATCGTTAGCTTCCCAGGCAGACCTTAAACATCGGCCATTGATAAGTACTCCTACAGACCTTAGACATTGGCCGTCGACAGGTACCCTCACAGATCTTTAACATCGGCCGTCGACAGGTATCCCGACAGATCTTAAACATCGGCCGTCGACAGGTACACCGACAGATCTTAAACATCGGCCGTCGACAAGTACCCCGACAGATCTTTTAATTTTAAAACATCGGCTGTCGACAAGTACTCCGACAGATCTTAAACATCGGCCGTCGACAAGTACCCCGACAGATCTTAAACATCGGCTGTCGACAGGTACCCCGACAGATCTTAATTAAACATCGCCCATGGACAGGTACCCGACAGACCTTAAACATCGGCCGTCGACAGGTACCCCGACAGATCTTAAACATTGGCCGTCGATAGCTACACCGACAGACTTTTAACATCGGAAATCGTTAGCTTCCCCGGCAGACCTTAAACATCGGTCATTGACTGCTATACCAGCAGACATTAAAGATAAGAAATCGACAGCTACCCAAGCAGACATTAGTTACTCTTGCAGACAAGGTGTTGATGTTAATATGAGAATCTCGTTAGATATGAGTTCAATCCCTGTCGATACCTGTATTGTTTTTTTCATTTCCTAATTCTTTTCGCTAACACTCGTAAGTGAGCCCGTTAACATAGTTGAACATGTGAGTGCAACTTAGGATGAAAGTTATGTGAAGTATGAATTCGTAGCTGATCCTGTAAATCATGTATTTACTGATCAGTGAGTCCCCCGATACTACCGAGGCCAATACAGCCAACTAATCAATGAGTTTCCCGATACTACCGAGGTCAATACAGCCAACTGATCAATGAGCTCCCCGATACTACCAAGACCAATACAGCCAACTGATCAATGAGCTCCCCGATACTACCAAGACCAATACAGCCAACTGATCAATGAGCTCCCCGATACTACCGAGGTCAATACAGCCAACTGATCAATGAGTTCCCCGATACTACCGAGACCAATACAGCCAACTGATCAATGAGCTCCCCGATACTACCAAGACCAATACAGACAACTGATCAATGAGTTCGTCGTTACTACCGAGGCCAATACAGCCAACTGGTCAATGAGTTCCCCGATACTACCGAGGTCAATACAGTCAACTGATCAATGAGTTCCCCGATACAACCAAGGTCAATACAGCCAACTGATCAATGAGTTCCCCGATACTACCGAGACCAATACAACCAACTGATCAATGAGTTTCCCGTTACTACCGAGACCAATACAGCCAACTGATCAATGAGTTCCCCGATACTACCGAAGTCAATACAGCCAACTGATCAATGAGTTCCCCGATACTACCAAGGTCAATACAGCCAACTGATCAATGAGTTCCCCGATACTACCGAGACCAATACAGCCAACTGATCAATGAGTTCCCCGATACTACCGAGACCAATACAGCCAACTGATCAATGAGTTCCCCGATACTACCGAGACCAATACAGCCAACTGATCTAATAGAAGCACCAAAACAAATGAAAATAGATAGTAGAGGTAATTATTTACAATCAAACCAGTACCTCACAAATGGCATTAAATTTGTATTCTAAAATAATAATACATCCTTTAGAATATAATATTTTATATTTCAATCAAAGTGTATCGGTACTCTCTCTCTCTCTCTCTCTCTCTCTAGTGTTTGATTTTCTTGCAATATCATTACTGCTATCAGATTTCTAGCTGCAAAAGATGAATTTTTAATGATAAGTCCTTTTTGCTAGATGATTTCTTATTACTACGTACTGGACAATATGTTATGTATGGCATCAGCGGTAAATTTTGACCGGGTGAATGGTTTTATCCCAATCACTGGTCGTCTCAATCTGATTAAAACCATATCTTTACTCCGCTTCTCTATTTGTCCCGTTGCGGATAGAGAAGAGGAATAAAGATGGGCATAAATAACAAAATTTAAGTAGAAACGTACAGTTGTACGGAAGTAGTGAAGGGATACGAGGGAAAAAATCATCTCGTGCGCACGACTTAGTACGAGATATTATTTTTCCATATGTCCCCTCCATACTTCCAGGGAGTTATGAATATCTTCATAAATAGTCGAAGGATGTATATTTTCATAACTGTATTAGAAACGTTTTAATAACTAATGTGTACTTAATGACAAAGTGAACCCTTTTAAAACTGAGAAAATCCTAGAAAAATATTAAAGTTCCTGAAATATACTACTTAGTGATATATACTTTGAAAATTCCAAAGAGGGTGGGGTGGTGGTTTTCGGTCACTGAAATCCCCCTCCCGTGTTGGATCCACATATACATGATTATACACGATTATTATGCATTGCATTTTGTGGAATTTGCCAATGTAAGTTCCTATTTACTCAAAATTCGCCTGTACTAATGTTCAATATATCATGGCGACGTTAGATGTCGCTGTTTCGGGAATTTCCTGATATTTGTGTTAACGACCTGACCATCGGTACTTTGTATATGTACTTAGCGTTAATCGTGTAGTGTCCCATAAATCATTCTGGGTTGGAAATAAAACACGTATTTCCGTCTTCTCTGACTTCTCTTATTCATACATAATGTCACTATATACCATATTTTATCTGTTTGTACATAACACGTCGCGGTTTCAGCCTCCAGTACCTATTTATGGGGAAGCATGTGAACATGTCAAGTGAATGACCAGACTTCTTTGATATATTTGATAAATGGTAAACTTCTAACCCCTGTCCAGTGGTTTTTGTGTTGTGTACTGTAGGTATGGCTACAGAGAATACACCATATATCCATCATCACCGACCTTGTAAATCAGTATCTATAGAGAACTAGTTCATGATCGATCAACACAGTATTATTTTAATTTTGACAAATACATATTTCACAAAATTATAATCTGGGTCAATATTATTTTAAAGTATAATCGAATACCTATACTCCCGACTGAAATTTTCAATCGGTGTATTCATTGACTATCATAAGTAATTACACGTCATAAGTCTATCGTTTCTTCAACATATATTATATCAATGATTGTAGAAAACTGACCACAAATACCTCAATGACAAATAAGGATGACGACAGAGGTCTCTCTAACGATAGTTATTGATTGTAATGTAACTCATGGAAGTCCTCTATGGTGCTGGAGTACCTATCGTATACATGCCAGACGTCTCCAGTTACTGATAGAAGTTCCTCTATGGTCAGTGACGGATTTAGAGGGGGTCGAGAGGCATCAGATTTAGCACCAAAAATGGCTAAGTCGGTTTGGATAATATACATGTGCTCCTCCCCCCCCCATTTTTTTTTCGGAAATCCTGGATCCGCCACTGATGGTGCTGGTGTATATATCGTATACATGCCGGGCGTTTCCAGTTACTGATAGAAGTCCCTCTATGGTGTTGAGCATGCCAGACGTCACCAGTTACTGATGGAAGTCACGTCACTCTATGGTACTGATGTATCTATCGGATACATGCCAGGTGTCTCCAGTTACTGATGGATATCCTATACACGCCAGGCGTCTCCAGTTACTGCTGGAAGGCCCTCTATAGTGCTGATGTATCTATCGTATACATTCCAGGCGTCTCCAGTTACTGAATGAAGTCCCTCTATGGTGCTGATCTACCTATCGTACACATGCCAGGCGTCTCCAAGTATTGATAGATGTCCCTCTATGGTGCTGGTGTATATATCGTATACATGCCAGGCGCCTCAGGTTACTGATGGAAGTCCCTCTGTGGTGCTGGTTTACCTTTCGTATACACGCCAGACATCTCCAGTTACTGATAGATATCCCTCTTTGGTGTTGGTGTATTTATATCGTATACACGCAATGCGTCTTCAGTTATTAATGGAAGTCCCTCTATGGTGCTGGTGCATCTATCGTATACACGCCAGGTGTCTCCAGTTACTGGTTGAAGTCTCTCTTTGGTGTTGATGATATTTATATCGTATACACGCAAGGCGTCTTCAGTTATTAATGGAAGTTCCTCTATGGTGCTGGTGCATCTATCGTATACACGCCAGGTGTCTCCAGTTACTGATAGATATCCCTCTTGGGTGTTGGTGTATTTATATCGTATACACGCAAGGCGTCTTCAGTTATTAATGGAAGTCCCTCTATGGTGCTGGTGCATCTATCGTATACACGCCAGGTGTCTCCAGTTACTGATTGAAGTCCCTCTTTGGTGTTGATGATATTTATATCGTATACACGCAAGGCGTCTTCAGTTATTAATGGAAGTTCCTCTATTGGGCTGGTGCATCTATCGTATACACGCCAGGTGTCTCCAGTTACTGATTGAAGTCCCTCTTTGGTGTTGGTGTATTTATATCGTATACAAGCAAGGCGTCTTCAGTTATTAATGGAAGTCTCTCTATGGTGCTGGTGCGTCTATCGTATACACGCCAGGCGTCTCCAGTTACTGATGGAAGTCCCTCTTTGGTGTTGATGATATATCGTATACACGCAAGGCGTCTTCAGTTATAAATGGAAGTTCCTCTATGGTGTTGTTGTATACATACCATGCGTCTCCAGTATACATTACTTTTCTCCGTCAATCTACCAAGAACCAAACTTAGTCCTAGACTTAGACTGGATGTATTGCAACCAATTCTGTGTGGGTTTTGCTTTTGTTTTGTTTTGTTTTGATTTTGTTTTTGTTTGTTTTGTTTTTGTTTTGTTTTGTTTTTTGTTTTTGTTTTTTTTTAGCTCACCGGAGCCAAAGACTCAAGTGAGCTATAGTCATAGTCCGTCGTCCGTCCATCCGTCGTTGACTTTTTCACATTTTCGACTTCTTCTCTGGAACTGCATTGCAGATTTGGATCAAATTTTGTATAAATGACCCAAGGCCCCCTACTAATATTGTGTTCGGGATCTAGATTCCCTCAGGGTTGGATCCAGGGCGGGGCCAAAAGTGCCCAAAACGGTACCCCTCTTCAAAACTCTTCTCCTCTAGAACCAGTGCATAAATGGGGAAACTAATTGCATTTCAACAATCTATAAAGATGGGTTATCAAAACTTGTGTTCGGAGTTAAGATCCGTCAAATAGAAATTTACGAGTTTTTGACGAGTTTCTGGACTTAGTAATTTTAATGCAGAAAAGTGTCATGTTTTTCAGTTAATTAATATTGATGATTTTTTAATGACTATTTTGATCATATTTATGACAAGGTATATTATTGTGAAAGAATTTTATAAATATCTCAATGTTTGTATTTTGTGAATTTTCTAAGACTTCAAAAGGGGGGGGGGGGAGAGGGGGTAGCCATTTTTCACATTTTCAACTTTTTCTGCAAAACTGTTCAAAGGATTTTAATAAATCTTGGTAGAAATAAATCACTTATAATCCCCTACAAATTCTGTTGTTTTCGCCCAGACCCCTTTACAGGTGGAGCCACAATAGTCAAAAGTAGGTCACAAAAGAGTACCCTCATTGACAATATTCTTCTTCATACTGGCTGTATACAGAGACAAACAGAATGCATAGAAATGATCTAGAGGGATGAATGAAGACGTATTGTCATTTTGGTTCCCTTCCAAAATCAAATTGTATAATTTTTTTTTCGACATTTGTTTGGACTCTAGATTCCCTCAGGGTTGGATCCAGGGCGGGGCCAAAAGTGCCCAAAAACGGTACCCCTCTTCAAAAATCTTCTCCTGCAGAACCAGTGCATAAATGGGAAAACTAATTGCATTTCAACAATATATAAAGATGGGTTATCAAAAATTGTGTTCGGAGTTAAGATTCGTCAAATAGAAATTTACGACTTTTTGACGTGTTTCTGGACTTAGTAATTTCAATGCAGAAAACTGTCATATTTCCTAGTTAATTGATAATGATGATTTCTTATGGACTATTGTGATCATAATTATGGTAAGGAATGTTACTTTGAAAGAATTTTGTCAATATCTCAATTTTTGGATTTTCTATGAATTTTTTAAGACTTCCAAATGAGGGTGTATAGGGACAATTCTTCACATTTTGAACTTCTGCTGTTATACCACATGAAATATTTTAATGAAACATGGTATACATGAAGTACTATAGGTCCTCTATCAATTTAGTACATTTCATCCAAATTGGTCTACAGATAATGCCACCATGTCTACAAACTAGGTCTCACATATGGTGGTACATATACCACTTGGTAATTAAAATGTGGAGAGTAGCGGTTCAAAACCAGCTGTGGTCAAAATATTTTTATTTTTCATTTCTTTACACATCTAAATAAGTTTTTAGATTTTTCTCAACACTCAACATATGAAATTAGGCCATTTTAAGTTGGATCTTGACAATATTTGAAACAATTGTTGTTCATGACCCAGACTTGAATTAGCCAATGAAAGGCCCCACCTAAAGAAAATGACTAACTTGTTGCCCTGAATAACATCTTGCAGAGACAAAGCAAATGCTTAAAATCAAAATCACCTGAATGGATGTGCAAAAAAGTGTTGTTTTTTATTCTGGTCTGAAGTAAAATTTGACATATTTTCAACATTTGTGTTGACTTAGTCATAGTAATGCAAAAATAAATGAATTCTTCCTTCCTGCATGACTGATTATCTAGGTACTCATGTGAGCGATATAAGCCCACTTGGGCCTCTTGTTTAGTTTTTGTTCTTGTTTTGTTTTGGGGTTTGTTTGGGTTTTTTTTTTGGCCATAGTATTTACTTTAAAACGAGCCATCACCATTCAAATTACTGCCACAAACTTTTCTCGAATACTAACCGAATTTATACATGTTAAGTAATTGGAAACGAACGCTGAATATTGAAAATCGTCTTTTAAAAATAATGTAAGAAGTAAAACAGTTTAAACAAAATACTTTACATTTAACTTTGAAAAAAGGCTATATTTATTTCCCAAAGATGGCCTCCTCATGATAATTTTCTGTCAACTGTTGTCGGCATTAGCATACTTAATCAAGTACTTCTCGACTTGACATGAATTATCTCGACACGCCCTGTATATGTACATGTAAGTATGCCCAATGAGCAATTATAGAATCATTTGTAGTTTCTGTTTGCTTAAATCCTTGTAATGAGCTCATTTTAAATGAATCAATGCTACAAAATATAGTATCAGTATCCCATAATATAGTATCGGTCTTCCATGATATTGTATCGATATCCCATAATACAGTATAGATATCGAATAATATTGATAATACAGTATCGGTATTCCTTATATAGCATCGGTATCCCAAAATACAGTATCGGTATTCCACAATATTGTATCGATATCCCATAATATAGTATAGATATCTCATAATTGCGAATGTGTATAACATAATTTAGTATCGATATCCCATAATATATTATCCGTATCCTATATAATAGTATCGGTATCCCATACTATAGCATAATAAAGTATCCGTGTCCTACAATATAGAATAGGTTGTCTTTCTGGGAGAAAGATTTTATACTAGATTTTGTGTCCAGGATATACATTGTAATACGCAATATCGTCATTACTAATTAGTGGCTTAGTGGATAAGGTGCTTGGCCCGTGATCGGGAGGTCCCGGTGTTCTGTCTTTCGGATGACAGTAAAAACCAAGGTTCCTTGTCACGGTAGGCGTGGCAAGTAAAAGATCCCTCACTGTTTCGGGTAGGTCCGATGCAAAGGTCTAAATTTGTATGCAATGCATCAGTCAGATGCCGTCGCCATATACGTGAAATAACCGTGGAGTGACGTAAAGCAATAATCAATAAATCAATCAATCATTACTAATTGACCGTTTTGACTTGGGCTTTTATACAAGTGTTTCTTTTGTTCTAATCTGCCCTTGTCTAGAACTTGGAAAATAGGTTTAAATAGTATGTGACTAAAATATAATGAGTATAATGAGTATTTGCGATCTTGCGTAAGACACAGAAAGGGATTAAATGGATTCAAGCATTTTGTTTTTCTCAAATTGATGCTAATGATTATGATTAAAGGGATTTTGTTCGTGCCTTGTTCTACACCATGCCAACTTTATTTCATTTATGATGACGACAATATTACACGCGATAACAGGTCATGCTCTTCTTCAGTCACTATATATCATGGGACAAAAACTGTAAATCTGTGATAGTCGTTGCCCGATTGGTTTAAACAATTAAGTATGTATATTATATTTTCTCTTTCTTTATTTAAGAATTATGTACCAAATAGTACAAATGTACATACAATATTGATTAAGTGGCTTTTGATATCATTGTTATAAGACGTTAGGCTCTTAACACCATTTCGTACTAGACAGGATTTGTGTATGACCCTCCCCCACATCCTTCTTGGAAAAAGTGTGCTGTTCATCTCGTACACTGGTTTGAATCCATTTTGATCATGTTAATAGAAAACATAAGGGTTTTCCGAACTCGCCTTTTTTTTTTTGTTATAAAGGCTTTGAATAACTACATGACACTTTTGTTATTTCCTACTTCTTCCCTATCATCTATCGATGTATAATATCATAATACATACATACATACATACATACATACATACATACATACATATATATACGAATACATGCATATCTGTACTATAATAAAGGATATAGCTGCATTTAAATGACACCATATGAACGCGTATACCACAATAATATACAAAATTAACAAAATGAAGTTTTGAAAATATCCATAGTGGGCCAAATCCACCCACCTACACAAACAAACACTTTAAAATCGGTGTAATTTCAAGAATTAAAGTTTTCTAAAGTCAAATTCATGATGATGCATGTATTTTAGTTTTTTGATTTATGGCTACCTCTTTCCCGCCAAGCTCATGGCAAACCCCCAAATCCCTAAAAAACTAACAAAATCAAAATATATGAGACTAATAAAATATTTTCAATAATCAGAGTGCCCATGATTCAGTCAGATCGCTTCTGTGATTACTGATATGCTCTCCTTAATCTCGCAAACACAAATACATATACACAGTACATGAAGTCCCTTTGTCAACCTGTAAGTACTGTAATATGTTGAGATTTTCAGATCGGATTATTGCTTTGCAATGATTCTGTCTATTGTTTTACTGTCCAACAGTGGAATTAACCTGCATGGTATGTAACTCAAATCAACGCAGAAAATAGCTTCAAGTTTTAGTTGAAAACTATTGTTGAACTGTGTGTTTAGTGAAATTGGAAATAGCAATTATTCATTTACTAACCTATGTATGTTAACATAATTTTCATGGAAACTTTGTTACGAAATACTTATACACCCAAAAAGAGAACATGACAACTGATTATCAATAAAATAAAATATTTTAAAAATCTGAATTTACTTCGGGGGGGGGGGGGGGGGGGGGGGGAGGTGGTAAGTACAAAAATTAGAACATGACATCCCTCCCCATAAAAACAATTCCATTTAGTGTATTATTTATAGATTATTGACTGAATACGACGAAATATGACCGCCCGAGGTCTTTGAGCGGTAAACTTACTTTTGACCATAGATAGTTATGATACAATGGATTATTACATATTTTGAAAATTTTACCAATAGTTTATATAGAAAGATTCCGGGCTGATGTTATTAGTTATTAGGTTTGCACCGAGCCCTCTATGGGCTTTATCAACCCGACATATTTCCGTGTAAGGTCAGTAACAAACCTAATAACTGTTTTATTTTGTCGAGGACAATTTACCGCACACACAAGTGATCAGTTCTAGAACACCAACGTAGTTTATATTATGATTTTCAGTCCGCCATTGCCGTACAAACTTTTACAACTGACTCTACACAAGAATTTGTAGGTCAGTCACATGACCAAAATCAAACATTTCCATTGGGTCAAACTAGTCCGAGGCCAAATAAAGAGCCATAAATGCCCGCAAACTTCATATTGATCAGCCCGGGGACTATTTCCAGTTATGTGACGTCATACTTATTTTTGACGTCATACCGTACGCAAACAAACATGGCGGACAGTACTATTAACAAGAATACTCCGATTTATAGAATTAAATGTAGATGGACGGTTACATATGTAATAATCAAAGGAGTCAAAAGTCCTGAGAGTCGGCTTTGCTGATTTTAAGTATGTAATCATTTTACCATTTTAGTGGCGGATTCAGGATTTCAGGAAAAAGGGGGAGGGGGGGGGGCAAAAATGAGGTCTTTGTTGCAACTACATCGTCATTATACCTATGTACAAAATGCTAATAAAATTTGCTCTCTTCATATTATCTTACGGCAAAGAGTTTGCAATTGTTTGTATCCGAAATGAACGTGCAATCGACAACTTCATGGCAACAAGTTTTACAGCATTGTTGTCACGAGTCGAAGCTGAGCCAAGGAACGACATTCCTTCAAGTGGGACATTAAATAACCATCTTATTCACGATTCATTTATATTTAGAAACATACAACATTTACCTAAATATTTATATTGCATTTTCATTATCAGAAGAAATGCGGGAAGATCGATCTTTAAATTTGTCATATATGTGAAAAAGAACTAAAGTTGCAGAACATGTTGGGGAAAACTTTAATTGAAATATCTCGATAAAACAAGCGATACAAGATCAAGACAAATGCTTTGTCCGGAGAATTACACAATCGAGTACATCCAACGGTGTAGGTGGTAAACACATCGTAAAGTAGTCACAACTACATATTATTACGCGAAATTTGAAAACATTATTGCAACTCCTTTTTCGAGTTATTGAAACTAGTTTATGTTTAGCTTAAATTAACTGAGCTAAAGGTACATTGTGCTGATCAAGAATTTTTAAGAGAACATCAGTAATTTTTCGGCACTTTATTTTTCAGCGGCGTAGTAAGCTCTATATCGGCAGTGAAAGTTATAACCCCTGAAAAAAGTGATTGCAATGAGTGCGGCTTCACCGAAGCCAACTCAAAAAGGTTATTGACAGAATACGACGAAATATGACCGCCCTCGGTCTTTGAGCGGATGCCGCCCTCGCAACCTTTAAGTATCATAACTATCTATGGTCAAACGAAAGTTGTGTAACATCTGGGAAAGGGGGTGGGTGGGTGAAGATCCCTTCAAATCCCTAAATATTCCATTGTAAAATAAGAACAAAATTTTTTTTTCTTCTTTTACATTCACATGTATACTGAATTTTTTAAACAAAATTTTCCTTTTGCTATGCTTTGAATACCTGAAGAATCAAAATTGACTAAAAATCAGAAACAATTTAAGTAAAGTTTTCCTTCTTTCTTTAAACAAAATGTGTTGGTTAAACTGGTCATATAAATAGCAATGATGCCTCTGCGTTTGAGACAAGTAAACCTTGCTTGGTTTATTTTAACGGTTTAGGTTTCATGAATTACACATTGATGATAAAAAAAACATTAAATGATACAATAGCGTTGTATGTCAATCAACACAACGGCATGGCGTAAGACGAACATTAATCAAATAATCCAGCGGTATTCCATAATATATCACGATAAAGTGAGGTCATGCCTTAGCCACCTACACGCACTTGTCATCGTAACACAGAGACCAATCATAGCCTATCGTCAGCAGACGCCCTGATAGGCATCTAGGCACACCATGTTTCTGGATATTACATTTTAGACCTACAATTCAGTTTTACTGCTAGTAGATCAGAATAGCTTATATAAATACTGCATCTAGTTACCGTTCGTCCGTATTGAAGTTCTATTTTCAGTACATGAATTGCAATTCTTGTCTCACATTTTACAAAACATTGTGATTTATTCCAATATAACCGTCACTGCAGCCATCTTGAAAGTTTTTCCTTTACTCACATATATATATGCGTATATAAAACTTTGTCATGGAACAGAGGGGATAAAACCTTTGGTGATAACTTTGCCCTAGGAAATAAGATTTAACTTTCAAAAATTACCTAAACAACCTCCTTTGTTTGATGGGGACTGAAATTTTGCCGTTCTGAGACAGAAGTCTGGAGAACACCCCCCCCCCCCTCCCTCCCTGATTCGTGTATGCATTTTTAAAAATATTGGGTCTTTTCATTATATGAGAAGGTATCTCAAGTCATACCACTGTGACGTCATACAATTTCTATATTATTTCCCGTAATTTTACATCAATTTCCATAGAACTGGTTGACGTCACAATGCTTTAATGTCAGATATAGATCTACCTTTTTAGTTTTTATATGGGAAATAAGTCTGTATATCGAAAAGACCTAATATTCTGTATTATGCGTGAAAAGTTAAAACCTGATCTTAATAGCCATACTAAACAGATTATATCTCGCAAACTGCTCATATAATATTGTGGATAATTCTTGGCTCTACACTGAAACCATTCTAGTTACAAAATTTATAACTAATAACGGTATATCCCAGATTTGTTATTCAATGACTATATACCATGCGTCTTAAAACACACTCTCTACATTCGTTGTGACAAGATTCATGCAAAAGATCAAGGTTGAATTGGAAAAAATATCGCTCGAGTTCAGTTCTAACCGAACACTAGGTCATTTCAAGTGTATCTGAAGGCGAGGATGTTTAGACTTGCTCAACTCTCCATGTTGTGTTTTCATTAATAATTATCCTTCGTTCTGTGCTCCCTATAATACGTAAATGTGAAACATCTATGTTCTAGAGAATGCATTATGACAACGATTGGAATTTCATATGACGGACATTATGAATAAATACACTCTTAACATACAGACTTGAGCAAGTCTAATGTTTTTAATCTGCGTCCGTATTTATAGGAGGGCAACTTCAAAATGATTAAAAACTTGGAACTTGTGCAATCAAAAACTTCTTTATACATATCACTGTAAACGTATAAAACCAACTGAATAATTTAGGGTGTTGTTTTGATCAAACTTGTTAAATATTTGACCCATTTTGCATATCGGTATGTGAGGAAGACGTCACTAGGATGTATTTGATTACTTAAGACATTTGCGTAGAACGTGTATAAATTAGTATTCGGTTTTTAAATTTGTTCCACTTTGTGTGTATGGTTCTGTCTCTTTTTGTCATAAATAATTGCAATTTGCCAATTAGCCTCTATTTTGTTCAGTTTCATAATGATGTACGTACAACGCAAAAACAGAAAATTCTTTGTTAATGACTTTCCTTTTTATATTGCTTGTAATGACCCCAGATGTGTTTTAGAATTTCTGTCATGACAAACCAATCAAGTTTTTTTTTCTGTCATAGTAGGCAAAATATTGCACTCGCCATCCGATGGGTACTTTCAGAGACTATATTTAGATATATAAGTATACCAATTGTCCATTTTCTACATGAATGGGAAATACATAAAAGATGTATTGCACATGGGCGGATCCCGGTTTTGGAGTTAGAAAAAGGGAGGGGGCGAATTCGATGAAGGGTCTGGCGGAACCCTGGTGGGGAACAAGGGGGGGGGGGAAGAAACCCCCAGGAAACTCCTTCAATTTGACGGTTTTAGGATCTAAAAACCGCGCAAATTTTGTACCGCAGCCGCCGTGTAATCGAAGGTTTTTTGTGATTTTATTTACGTCTCTACCATCCCTTGTTATTCTTATTGTACCTGTGGTGGATTTTTTTTCATATCTGAGTTTTTAATAAATCTGCATTGGAAAATCCCCATAATCTCTTGTCTTTTCATATGTACATTATATCTAGTTGTCAGTTTAGATCATTCGAAAAAGGGTTTGAGACCTGCCGTGAATATTTTATGGTCAGGAAAAGGGAGAGGTTGGGGATAAAGCCCTAAACGTAGCCAAACCCGACCGTAGAAGTCGAATAGATAAGCGATTATCGGATCCATACATGTCAGTCGCGTAGACATTTATATATGAAAATCCCTCTCTTGTTTTTTGGGGGTTTGGGGGGGGGGCGCCTCCCCATCACTATGGTTACATAACATATAAATATATATCTCCACTTGTGAAAATTCTTATGCTCTCATCACGTGCGAGTTCCAGTATACGGTTAGTATTCCGTCCAGGTATACGTTCAGGTAAGAGTGCTGTCGCGGAATGACAGTGCACAGCTTTCCCGCTCACGGCAATGTGTGACATATCGTGATCAAACAGCATGTACGTACATCGTAAGTCAGATTACGACGACCATGTCTGTTTCCTATCTAACTAATAGTGTGACGGGTGGGTCTGGGAAAGTCAAACCCAAACCGCAAAGAAGAATTCAGAGAGGAAAAACTCGGAAGGATAGCAAGAATGAAGTGGTGGTTTATTATTTATTTATTTATTTATTTATTTATTTATTTATTTATTTATTTATTTATTTATTTATTTATTATTATTATTATTATCATTATTATTATTATTATTATTATTATTATTATTATTATTATTATTATTATTATTATTTGTAATTTCGCATTACACTTTCTGAATATATTGTATAAATTATAATCAAAACTATTTATTAAAGAGAATGCTGGAAATGTGGTATCATAAATTATAGTATTCTCCAAGTTACAGCAGTTAATGATATTGTATACAAATACAAGAAAAGGGTGTAGTGGGTACATATGGTTTGCACTAGGTGCATGTAACTCAAGATAGCTTCCTGGTTTTGTCACTATAGGGATGGGTTATCACTAGATTTCTTTCTGCTGCATTATTGATAATCCTTAGATGTTGTGGGTACCGGATTTCGGGGGTGGAGTGGGGGGACCAAGCATTTTTAAGTAAAAACGAAAAAACAAATTTTATCTAAATATGACTGTACAGTTATGTATAAATACTGTATATTGTTATGTATAAAGTAATATACAAAAGTAATGGACTAGTCTTCACTTTAGCGCTAGCAAGAACCAACCCAGTAAGGTAGAAGTCCAATGAACCCTCAGGCGAGACAAAATTTCTGAATGCAAAATGTCGTCCTATATATACTATTTATACCCATTTAAATTGGGTATTGGGTAATGCTGTGACCAATCACCAACCTGTTTATGTCCATAACTATATCGTACATCCAAATCATACACCTATCAAACACAATACGAAAAAAAAAATAGTTATAGGATGGAGTGTACACACTTAGCTGAAAAAAAACTTCACAGAAGGCCAAATGAAAATGCAGAAATTCTCAGGGTTAAATGCAATTAACTAAATACGGATCCCGTGTGCTACAATGCATGTACTTCCTGTAATGGTGCCTGCAATGTCCTCCACCATGACGTTTCTTGTTCTATAGCACTACTTACATTTTTAGATCCGTCCGAGTCGGGAGGGCGTCCCCACCCCGTCCATTTCTCGTCCTCTCTCTGCTTCTGATCCTTCCTGTTTGTTTCGTCAAAATGTTTCACCCATGCCGGGGCATCCATCATAATTCACGTAAATTACCTATTAAATACACAATCCATATCTCCTAGATTTGTACAAAAATCGCAGAACCACAAAAATACACCGACATTTTTTCGTTTTTCATACATCTTAAAAGAAATTTGCTTAGAATAGCGGACTACACAACATGCTGATGGAATCTATGTAAATTTCTGTACAATGCCGTTGACATTTTAGTAGGCTTTTCGGTAATACAGTGACGGCGTATTCTGTGCACGTCAACGTTAAAACAATGGGTTCCGACGACCTAACTCAAGCGGAACCATTTTCGTTATAATGTGTAGAATATGCCTCGAGGTCGCTGTACTTGTTTTAACACGTATACCAACCTGGTCAGTTGGCCTTTTTGTTTTATTAAGGTCTGTATTGTGTAATTTGATTCTTAGATAGAACAATTTTAAAGCTGATAATCAAACATGGAACCTCAATGATACCACTGCCCCTCTTCTCCAACGGTACTTAAATGTATTACATTATAACTTCTTATATAAACAGTGTTTATATACGTGTGGCACATATACGACTCTCTCTCTCTCTCTCTCTCTCTCTCTCTCTCTTACCTTACTTTTCCTAATATTTTCTTATTCCCTAAATTATTGCCTTAAATGTTAAAAAAGTTTAGTTTGCCACGAGGGCTTTTAAATCAGCGTCTTTCACATTATGTTTTACTTAAATTGGGCAGGAATAAACGAGTCCATGATACATCCATTCTGTGGGTGATTTATTTTCGCACGAAGGTTTTTATATATATGCTTTTCGTGTAATTTATGTAATTCGTTTTACTTGAACTGGACAGGAATAGATGCGTTCAGTTTTTCCTTTTTTTTTTTTAATAAACAGAAATACTAGTCGTCCGAACATATCTTGGTTTATAAGTAGCACAGCACTTTTGTGTGATACCGCAAAGCCCTTAACTCTGAACACTCCCTTGTTAACAATATGTTCGACAGTATATATGATCGAGTGTGTTCGGGAATGTGTCAGTTTTTATGACTGACTTCTCTTCAAGTATTGTGAATCATGAAAGGTATATCTGTGATAAATACAACGATTAATCGAAACAAAGTTCAATAATAAGGTATAGAAATTAGAATTTAACTAAAACAACATAAACAGAACAGTAAATAAAAGACATTTTTTTTAAAGAAAAAGAGTGTTTTTATTTATTTTACAATGACTTCACTGTGGAAAATGTCACTTGATAGTAGAAAGAATAAATAAACGAAACAATGATTAAAATCTTAAATACAAAAAACTTTTTAGATGAAGAATATTTTCAAATCGAGTTATTCACTACAAAGAAATGATAGTTAGAACAGTATACGATTTTGAAAGATGAAATCCAATGACAAAATATACACGTACGTTCAGTCAAGATTGCAAATGGCTATAGTTGTCGCTGTGTTAGACTTACCATCGGGAACACCGTGTCGATTCTCCCTCCTACTTGACAGGAACCAGGGTCCGGCGCCATAAACTGAAAAAATACTTTTAAAGTCGTAATTTCAAATTCTTCTGTCCAACAATGATTCATCACTGGAATTTGGATTTTAATGAGTTTTATTCTATCGATAATTTTGATTAACCCATTCTGCATGACAATTTATTTGAACGTTTGATAATGGAATAAATCAAAATGAAATAAATGACTTAATTTTCTCAGTTTATGGTGCCGGACCCAGGACTCGGAGTTACAGGCTAAAATTCGTTGCAGAGACAACAAAACGGCTAAAATTAATCGAGGGTCATATAATGAAAGTATAGAATGATACATATACATATACGTATATAAATATATGAACTAAAATGAATTTTCATTTCATACGGTATTTATGAAATGAGTTGTTTGTTTTATATCCCCTAGCCTTGGCGAGGAGATATAAAACGCACAACGAGTTTCATAAATACCGTATGAAATGAAAGTTCATTTCAGATTCCTTTTATCACCTGTTTACACTCAGTTTAAAGGTGTTTATTTCATTAAACACCGGCTTGATACAATTCTTTTCCAAGCTATGAAATATATATATATATATATATATATATATATATATATATATATATATATATATATATATATATATATATATATATATATATATATATTCAAAAAATAAGAACATTGTCTTCAAAGCTTAACATATTTTATTCCATTACTACACGTGTTTCGGCATTATGAGCCTCTTCAGGTAATGATGCATGATAATACAACAAGCAAGTATATATACACATATTCTTAGATAATAATGATAACAGTAGAATATCAGATAAAGTATATAGTAAGTATTTTAACAAAAGTATCTGATATAATCTCACATTCCACTACGTGGGATGATGCTATGTTTTGTTAAGGGAAGGTTTATATTTGTCGATGAAATGTTGCTCTTTGGTCGTAATGATTGAATAGTTGTTTGTTTGGTATATAGGCATAACCTTAAATTTGCCATTACTGCAATGGTGAAGGTGTGTCGATGAAATCTTGCTCTTTGATCGTAATGATTGAATAGTTGTCTGTTTGGTATATAGGCATAACCTTAAATTTGCCATTACTGCAATGGTGAAGGTGTGTCGATGAAATCTTGCTCTTTGATCGTAATGATTGAATAGTTGTCTGTTAACCTTCCTAGTTGTCTATAAACCTTCCCTTAACAAAACATAGCATCATCCCACGTAGTGGAATGTGAGATTATATCAGATACTTTTGTTAAAATACTTACTATATACTTTATCTGATATTCTACTGTTATCATTATTATCTAAGAATATGTATATATACTTGCTTGTTGTATTATCATGCATCATTACCTGAAGAGGCTCATAATGCCGAAACACGTGTAGTAATGGAATAAAATATGTTAAGCTTTGAAGACAATGTTCTTATTTTTTGAATATTGAATTTCTTTACGTTGGACATTATCTTTATCCTTATTTGTATATATATATATATATATATATATATATATATATATATATATATATATATATATATATATATATATATATATATATATATATATATATATATATATATATATATATATATATATAAAGCACAAAGACACTATGTATAGCTAACAAGGCACCCTATATTTAACTTATATTCGTTCCCCGTCTGGTATTCGAACCCACGACCTATGGTACCGAATCATCTAGCTGTCATGCATCCGACCTTCTAACCGACTGAGCTACCCGAGCTCCATAGGTCGTGGATTCGAGTCCCAGACGGGGAACGAATATAAGTGAAATATAGGGTGCCTTGTGTCTTTGTGCTTTATATGTTGGTCTAATTTGTCTTTATTTTTCAAGTGAAATATAGGGTGCCTTGTGTCTTTGTGCTTTATATGTTTGTCTAATTTGTCTTTATTTTCTACATGTATTTCTTCGGAGATCCAAGGTCCATAGTATTCCCAGGTGTTTCACTTATTCTATTTTTGCTTTATATGTTTATTTCTCTTTCAGTGATTGTATTCTTTCAGAGGATCCGCCTGCGTTTACGTCGGGTAAATCCCTTCACTTTCCGCGGGCGTGTTGTCATGCAAGCGATTAGCTAATGATTGTCTATTAAAGCTCTATTTTGTGGAGCTCGGGTAGCTCAGTCGGTTAGAGGGTCGTATGCATGACACTGACAGCTAGGTGATTCGGTACCATAGGTCGTGTGTTCGAGTCCCAGACGGGGAACAGATATAAGTGAAATATAGGGTGCCTTGTTAGCTGTAGTGTCTTTGTGCTTTATATGTTTGTCTAATTTGTCTTTATTTTCTACATGTATCTCTTCGGAGATCCAAGGTCCATAGTACTCCCAGGTGTTTCACTGATTCTATTTGTGCTATATATATATAAAGTAAGGTAAGTATATATATATATATATATATATATATATATATATATATAATCTTCTGATTACTGGTACGTAGTATTTATAAAGAGCCGATTCTCGAAGTAAGTGTGACATCACATTAAATCAAAGTAAAGATATACCCTAATATATTCTGAGAATGACAAGCTCCTGAAATTCATTGAGTTTTCAAAATATCGAATTCTTCGTAGAGAGCGAAAATAAATACCGAGACTTATACCCAACATATACGGCGCATATTGGGTCATGTGACTGATTCGATTTCGTTGATCAAGATGAAGATAGTTGACCTCCGGGTCCTGTTTGTCAAGAAACCGATCCTGGTGATCCAGATGACTTACTTACAAACTCCTTTCTTCTACACGTATGTTTCATTTTAAGAATGGGTTCATCTTTTCGTGTTTGTTGTTGTGCAATGAATGTTCATCAAGTTTTATGACTGCAAAGTTAAATGAATACGTCAGTGAGTTTTAACATGGGTTCATCCTTTTGTGTTTCTTGTTATACGATGAATGTTTATAAAGTTTTTATGACAGTTAATTATAAATCATTACGTAAGTTTTAGCGGTTTTATATCAGATTACTAAATTTATGTCCCTTCAATTACATTGTGGTTACAGCAAGTAAAGCCCATAAAACAATCATTAAGATAATTGCCTTCTGGTTGACCGTCTTATGTCGGCATTGTTATTGTAATGCAATCGACTATTTTTGTGACGTCCTACCGGGTATTTATATTTATAAATATTTTGTTTTTCTGTTTTATTTTCCTAAGTTGGATTTTGGTATTCACAACTTTTCTCCACGTTTTCCGCTGTCACTTTTTGCACAAAGAAGGAGAAAATGTGGCACGTGAAGACGGAGGGAGATCGTAACAACAAGCGGATACAGACATGAAGGTACTACATATGATATGATTACATGCAATATCCGTACTCGATAATCCAGAGGTGTATCCTTGTCAATGTAACGGACAAAATGAAATGCGTTATTAAAAACTATACTTTACTGTATGTGAATCTGTAGATTCCGATGAAATTTTGAAAACTTTTTAAATGAGGTTCTAAATCAAAACAAACGTTCGCCATGTTAAACCAATCCTCATTTCCGTCCTACTTGCTATTATTTATAATTGTTGATAGTCAGTATACACTGATATAGTATATAAATGCTTACAGAACACATAAAAACATTACATTAACGTGAAAATGATGTACTTACTCCTGTGTATATACATGCTTCCACAGATTTGGATACATTACATGTTAAGTAAGGATATTACAGATTAAATATACATACCCAAAACCATACATACGCACATACATTTACACACATAGACACACATACATAAATATTGTATGGATTACCCATCAATTCCCACCAACAAAATATTTTGATATACCCATCGGTTTCATTTTCGTTTATCAGACGAGAAGTACCTAAAATAAATGAATAAAATAAATAAATAAATAAATAAATAAATAAATAAATAAATAAAAAATAAATAAATAAATAAATAAATAAATAAATAAATAAATAAATAAATAAATAAATAAATAAATAAATAAATAAAAACGCTAACAAATTTGTGGACAATTATGATACACAGTTTCAGACAATGGATACGAAAACCATTGGATCCTTGAAATACAAAGTACAAAAAAGGCCATCGATTGGATAAATTTGTTATACATTGTTTTTGAGGAGGGAAACGAAAATATATTGGGTCCATGAAAAAAGTTAAATATCCTTTACATAATCGTAAAGTCACTCTGGTAATCCTCGGGAGGGGGGGGGGGGTTAACTTGTAATGAGTTTGGGTACGGACGTGCTAGTCAGGGGTCTTATTCAGACAGAAACTTAAATCTAAGTCTAAGGACTGAGATCTAAAATACCATGTGTCATAATTCTAAGAATATGTCGAAAGTTGGTTTGTGAATAGCTTATCAGATATACTGTTTACAGAAACTTTTTTTTAATTCTTAAAATTAAGACACATGCTATGTACAACATAGGTCTCAATTCTTATTCTTAGACTTCTTAAGTTTCTTTGCGAATAAGGCCCCAGGCGCGCCCGATTACCGACGTGCGACTGGAGTCGCTGTCACCCTGTCCATTCATATATTGAGCAAAGTGTAAAAACATACTTATTCATATACAGACCATAGTGAAAAGCATATCCATTTCGAATATTCATATAGATTGTGATGAGAAAGATGTCCATTGATATACATTTGAAGGAAAAATGATACCCATATACTTTGACACTGACCACGGAAAAAGAAGAGATGTTCGATGGTTTCCATGTCTGAATTACATTAAGTTACATTTGTTGAATACAATTATTCAGAGACATATATACACATAGATATGTATATATGTCTCTGAATTACTCAAAGAATTTCCGCATCCGCGTACATGTATGTCGAATATCGCTTACTTGTCGAATTTTGTACGAGTTGTCTTAATTAGCAGGCTGCGCATGCTCAATGTCGATGATGATGTGTTGTCACACATAGCTGTTGCCTGACTTCCTAAACTTACAAAATCATAATTTGTTTGATAAGTTAATGCAATTAAGTTGATATTTAAATATTTTATTGCGTTGTGATTCAGTTATTTATCTAGCAGTCTTTACGCAATGGCAACCATGTTGAGATTAGCTTTCTCACTAATGTTACTTGCCAGGGCGGCACAGACATTTTATCTACCCGGTCTTGCACCAATAGTGTATTGTGAAGAAAAACAAGCTACAGATACATGCAAGGTATATATTCTTTTAAGGTCACATATTATTACACATTTTTCATTTAGATCAACACATAAAAGTGTAACTCCAAGCAGGAAAGCCGTAACAATTTCACATTTATCTTCAGACTTTACACATGGGTGAACAAAAAATTGAATGTGGATACATGTACATCATTAAAGTGAAGTGGTATGACATCACTTTCTATATTGTCTCTGTAGATACCTGAAGAATGAAGTGAAGATATTTTGGGTAAAACTCTGGGTTTATTATACCCCCTGCAACTAAGTAGTGGGGCAGTATACTGAAATCAGCTTGTCTATCTGTCTGTCCATCCAACTTGCATAAGTAGATACAGCCTTGTTCAGAGCCTAGAGTCATCTCTTTGAAGCATTTTTCAGCATTTTTAGGGGGTTTGCCATATTTAGGACTTTGTTTACAACCTTGTCTAGAGTTTATCTCAATAGACCTTTTCACGATAACCAGTGGACCTAATATTTTGTGGGCGGAAGTATATACAGAGACCTATGAGTGCCAGCTCAATATACTCTATGCAATGTTGATAAAAGGTGTAACTAATGGGTCTCTGAACATACTTCCGCCCACCAAAACAGTAGGTCAGAAGGTTGATGTGAAATGGTCTATCAGCATGGTACCTACTACATGTACATATGTACCTTCCCATAAATTCCATTGAAATTAGACCTTCCACTTTCATCTCTTTGGAGTCATTTTTCAACATTTTTTGGTGTTTTTTAAATTTTTGAGACATAGGCCTAATACATTTATTTCATTTAGAACTTGGTGCTTTGCTCCCAGAGCCCTTGTCTCTCCTCTGAATTTCAGGTGTCATTGAATGTCCACTGTGGTACATTGTTGTTAGAGCCATAGTCACTTGACACCAGTTACTTATGAATTTTACATAGACATGAACTTTTCCACATTTTTTTTATTTATTTTTTTTTTTTGCATTTATCATTTATGGATTCTTTTGATATTTTATATTTAAATTCACATGTATAATCACTTAAAGGTGTGCTATCTGACATTCAGCACATTCGCAATTTCTTTGGAGACTGGACTTCAACTTTTGATTCATTTTGGTGGAATGATATATCAACTATGAACTTGTTTTTCATTGTTATGGTTTTGTAGAAGTTTCATTAATTTTTGGTTTTTGCAAAAGTGCTCGGATTCTAACAAAATGCATATTTGGTATTTTACAGTACAATAAACTCCCAGGGTATTGATCAGGAGGCCGGGGTTCGAATTCCACTCTGGTCATGCCAGTGTCCTGTCTTTTGAATGAGACAGAAAAAACTGAGGCCCTGTGTCATGGTATGCATGGCTTGTTAAAGATCCCTCAATGCTTTGGGTGGGTCCGTTGCAAAGGTCAAAATTTGTATGCCCCACATCAGACAGATGCCGTCACCATATATGTAAAATATTCGTGTTGTGACGTTAAACAAAAATCAATCAATCTGTAATGACAGACCACTCTTTTTTTCTTCTTCTCTGCTGTCATTATGTTCGAAAATTGATGCTACTCATTCAGTTTATTTTTGATGTTATGAATAAGAATGTCAACCTCCTTAGAAGAGAAATCTAAGCTTTATTAGATTTATAGATTTATTATAATGAATATTTTTGAAAGAAAATTCATCGTCCTAGATTATACATGTACATACGCTAACATGTAAAGAAAAAAAAATCAAATAGTCTACTGGTAATGTAATATGTAGATCAAATTAGAATTTAGATATATATTATTCCTTTTTACTTTATTTTTATATATTTATGGGGGGGGGGTTGAGAAGGGTGTTTGTACATTATTATACTAGATTGACAGAAAGAAGAGGGAGAATTCTCTTTTTTCTATTTCATTGTAATTCTTGATCTACTTGAGTCACTGACTTTATCGATGTACATGTATGTGGCAAATGTGTGTATCGGAATAGTTTTATCTCTTTTTAGCTCACCTGAGCCAAAGGCTTAAGTGAGCTATTGTGATCAATTGTAGTCCAGCGTCCGTCCGACGTCCGTCGTCCGTCCGTCGTCAACTTTTCACATTTTCGACTTCTTTTTCAGAACTGCTGAACAGAATTTGATGAAACTTGGTATGCATGAAGTAATTATGGTCCCCTACAAGTGTTGTTGTTTTTTGTATAGATCCGTCAGCAGGTGGCGCCACCACAGGCAAAAGTAGGTCACAGAGGGTACCCTCCTTTAACAAACTTCTTCTTCAGACCGGGGGCATACAGAGACAAACCGAATACATAGGAATGATGTAGAGGGATGTCTGAAGAAGTGTTGTTATTTTTGGTTCTGTTCCTAAATCAAATTTTTGATGTTTTTTCGACATTTTTATGGACTTAGTAATTTCAACCATAGACTTCCAAATAAAAGGGGAGTTGGCCATTTTTCACATTTTCAACTTTTTCTGCAAAACTGTTCAAAGGATTATAGTAAATCTTTGTAGAAATATATCCCTTATGATCCGGTTCAAATTCTGGCGTTTCCGTCCAGACCTCTTTACAGGTGGCGCTACTGCAGTCAAAAGTAGGTCACAAAAGAGTACCCTCCTTTGACAATCTTTTTCTTCATACTGGCTGTATACAGAGACAAACGGAATGCATGAAATTAGGCCATTATGAATTTGATCTGGACAATATTTGAAACAATTGTTGTTCATGACCCAGACTTGAAATCAGTCAACAAAAGGTCCCACCTAAAGAAAATGACAGACTTGTTGCCCTGAATCTTGCAGAGACAGAGCAAATGCTGAATATCAAAATCACCTGAATGGATGTGCAAAAAAGTGTTGTTTTTTATTCTGGTCTGAAATGAAATTTGACATATTTTCAACATTTGTGTTGACTTAGTCACAGTAATGCAAAAATAAATAATTCTTTCTTCATGCATGACTGATAATCTAAGTATTCAGGTGAGCGATATAGGCCCATTTGGGCCTCTTTTTTTATGACGTATTTTGAAGTATTGCATACGATTATATGACTTCACTACATGTTTACAAGCACATCGTGTGTAGATGCATAGACATAAATTCATAAAGTTGTACATCTGTAAGTACATTTTGACATTAATATGAAAAGTAATAGATCTATTTTGATATACTTTATGCAATCATTTGTGATGTGTAAAGTTAGTTAACTCACCAGTCCTTACGTAAGTACATGCACTTACAACGGTTGATGAAACACACATTTCGTTGAACTAAGAATGTACGTAAGTAGACTTACACCACTGCCTGGGATTGGTGTACTAATTAGTAAGCCAAACATTTACACATGTTGATGAAACAGGCTCCTGAAATATCTGAAGCATCATTTGTTACTATGGGGTATGTGTACAGCACATGCGTAAGAGTACAAGTTGTAAAGTAAAGAGTTGATAACATTTTGCATAAGTTACTTGTAAACTGTGCGCATGCTTATAAATTTACGAATCTTAGTACATATGGCACCAGGATAGATAGATCCTGGTCATTTTGTTTCTGACCTGTTTGTTTGTCTGTTTGTCAGCAACTTTAACTTTTGATGTAACTTTTGGACCATAAGAGATTAAGACTTCATATTTGGCATGTATACTCCAATAATAAATCCATTTCAAACTGAAACAAGGCCATTGACCTTGTTACTTTGATTGTGACGTTTTACCTATATTTCAAAATTTGCCTTATTTGGATTTGGTTGCCATCAGGGGCATTTATGTTTCACAAACACATCTTGTTCCTACTTGTAAATGTGTCAGGGGTTTTTATTAGTTCTCTGCTGGTGTCTTTGTCTGTTTTTTTCCATCTGTCTGTTTGGTTTCCAAATGATAACTTTAGTTAGGTTACATCAATATTGATGAAACTTTACACAGTGATAGGTGATACATGGGATTGTGTTTGGGGTCAAAATGTCAGATATTTAGGTTACTGTTCCTAAAAATAGATTTTTGGTTTCCAGATGATAGCTTGAGTTATAATAGACCAATATTGACGAAACTTCACACAGTGATAGTTTATACATAGTGCTTGCTTTAGATTGGGTTTGGGGTTAAAAAGTCAAATATATAGGTCATTATTGCTAAAAATCGATATTTTGGTGATAACTTGAGTTGGAATGACCAATTTATCTGATACTCATATATTAGTTAATGAACACTTCTAGTGTGGGATTGTGTTAGGGTCCAAAGGTCAGTTATTTAAGTCTCTTTATAAAAATTGATTTTAGTTTATGAAGAGTGTTTCCTTTATTTTGCTTAAACATGCAAATGAAATCCTCTGTATTTTTATCAACTGACTTTAAGCTTTTTGTGAAAGATATCAAAATGCATATCTCTACATGTACCTTCCAAGTATTGGTATGTGTAACTGTAAGAATAGTAGAAATCAAGTTTCCCATTTATACACATATACAGCCACAAACAAAACATATTTTGATCCTGTCTGACATTCTGGACTCCTGAATCTTGTGTACCAGGTTATAAAAGTCTTATATGATACTGCTACATTACCTGGCATATGTAGTCAGTAAGCATGGATATCGGTTGTTTTACCTGTACACCTTAATATTGCCCCTGATTGAAGTTACTCTAATAGATGTAATTGGTATGATGCATTAAAATTTAGAAGATGATATCTATCATTAACGATTAAATATTAATTTTCTAAATCATTGGAATTGCTCATACAAACTTAACATAAGCTTTCTTATCATCAAATTTGGTGTAACTTAACATTTTGATGAGTATCCCTATTCAAAAAAAAGTCAGTGTTTCAATATGTGCAATAAATGAACACAAAAATATATAGAATATGGTGGAGTTGAGGGCACATCTTCTTTTAATATCATTTCAGAGCAAGATTCCCATCTATGTGAACAGACTAAACTCTATAGAAACAATTGTTCCATATGAATATCACAGGTAAATTCTAGAGATTGGCAGGTAAAAGCAGTTTGTCTATATAATAATTTAATGTATTGTTAGCTTAACTATTAAGAGATTTTGTATTGGGATAGGAGTGATATAAAGAAAATATGGCAATTGTAAATGAGACAGAGTTTTATCAGATTGGATGTGCAATGTATAAATACTGATTGATATGTGTTTGTAATTTTAATTCTTAACTTTTTACATTAATGTACATATGTTTTTAGTTTTGATTTCTGTGTCACCGATGAATCACACTCACCAGTGGAAAATTTGGGACAAGTGGTATTTGGAGAAAGAATAAGACCTTCACCTTATGTGGTATGTGATAAAGTTCTTATGTTTATCCTTACAAAATGTTATGAATTGTCATAATTCAAGTAGTATGATTGTTAAATATTGTCTATCATTGATAATTAATACATATCATATTTGTGTACTTTCTGAAGAAAAATGCAAGATTTAATAACAAAATTTTTGGTCCCTTGGTCTTTATCAAGTACATGTAATCGAAACCATATAAATTTATACATGATTTTGATCACTTGATAAGGCAAATGGTCCCAAAATTTGTGATATTGACAGAGTTCTTGAAATCCTTTGGTCCTACTGGCAAAACCGATTAAAGTTGAGAATGTCCAACATGTTTGTGCACTACGTCGGTCATTGTGACCAGTAAACTCTCAAAGCGCAAATTGCGCTTTGCCAATTCTGATCCCAATAAAATCTTGCCTAAATCTTACTCTGTGAAATGTTTGGAAACTTCTTGCATCAAACGAATGTTTCAAACATATATGACCCCGCAGACAACAACGATGGCTTCATGTCCCATATTTGTCGAAGGCACTTGTCAGTCTGAGATGGAAGTGGAAAGACAGATCAAGAAGTTGAAGTTCGGGAAGTTGCCCAGGAGCAGAATACTGTCGAAAATGCAAATGAACATGAAAGTGGTGCCATTGATCATAGACCTTTAAATAATGCGAATGAAGATAAGAGTGAAAGTGAGTATGAGACAGATAATGAATCTGAGAGTGAATCCTAGCAATCTAAGGAAGAAAATAGCAAATTGATTGAGGGAATAATAAAAGAGATGGAAATCGAATGGAATTGAATAAATTTGATTTTTCTTGTCAGGATTGTTTTATTATTTCATAGTACCATAAGGCTGCCCCTGACTATAAATCACAATTTTTACGCTTAAATTTTTTTCGGACTGACAAGTTTTTGTCCAGTGTCAGTCCGAATGATGGACACTCAAATTTTTTTTTTCGAGAACTCTGTATTGAGTGTTTTGTTTTTATTATAACCAGTGTGCTTCCCTTTGGAGGTCTAAGAGTGTGTCTTATAATTTATAGTTTGAGTTAATCCTAATCCTAGATAAAAAGTATTATCTCATCCCTTATAGTCGGTATAATTATTTTGCAGACATCATTTCAAAAAAATGAAAAATGTAAAAGTGTATGTAAGAAAAGGTATGAATCTGGCAAGAAGGAATCAATGGACAAAGTAAACTTTCTTACTAATGGAATTGCCATGAATTACCAACATCATTGGTGAGTAAATAGCAGAAATGGTGAAATAACGAAAATTGAAGAATACAGATAGTGTACCAGTAAAATCATTAAGTTATTGAATATTATGTGTAAAGTGCTATAAGAATGTTCACAATTTTTTTATACAGTGTGCATATCTACATACACAAATCACTGAAAAAAATTGCACTGCTTCATGACTCGAATCACAAGATATATACAATAATTCATAAACAGTTCAGTGGATTTTTTCAGTCGTTAATCTCCGTAATATGTGACGTCAGAAGTTGTACCAATGCTTCTTTTCCTTGAGTTTTAATTTTTTGACGTCACTGTAAAATGACATTAAAAGTTGTACAACAAGTTTTACAGGAAGCCTTTATTTTACATGGGTTTTCCTGTAAAATCGGGCAAATGGATATTTTTTATTTATCTCTCAGAGAAATACTGAAGTAGAGAGAGCAGTAATTTTCATGAATTTTATAATAATTCAATTAGGATTTTAGGAAAATGCAAAATCCCCCAGCATTCTAATAGCACTTTAAATCTTGAGACTTCTAATAGAAAATAAGCATATCAATATGAATTATGTATTTAAATAAGATTTTACTATAGTTCACGTGAGTGAAAGGCTTTATTGACCTGTTGTGTAAGCCCACATATTTGTTAAGTTTGAAAATGTGCTGAATATATTACTTAACATAATGATGTATGTTTTATAGGATTATTGACAACATGCCAATCACATGGTGTTATGAGGTAGAAAATAATCAGAAATATTGTTCACGGGGATTTCCCATTGGATGTTATGTTACTAAGCAAGGAAAAAGAAAAGATGCCTGTGTTATCAATGTAAGCAATTTAGCATCTACATTTCAAAATGTTCTAAAAGTACATTGTGTTAGCTGTTGGTTTTGAATATCTATTGAATGGATTATATTGAGGTCTTATGATTTCTGATGTATATCATTTATATCAATATATATATCAATGCATAATGTTTAGACTGTTAATTATATTCATATATGATTATTTGAAATTTTGATGCTTTGATTTTGTTATTTCTTATGCTTCCAGTCCAAGTTTGTACAGCCTGACACTTACTACATTTTCAACCATGTCGATATCACGATAGCTTATCATAGCTCTTTGGGAGAAGATTGGGGTCAGTCTTTAAGCAGTGCTGGTGGTCGAATTGTTTCAGCTAAACTGGAACCTAGAAGGTGAGCATACTGATGTACAGATACATGATGAGGCATTAATGGATTGTCCATAAGAACAATCACAGCAATTCATATTTTTGTTTTGCTTACCTGAGCCAAAGACTCAAATATGCTAGAGTGATGATGTATGTCTAAGAATGATAATTTAGTTATGATAGACTGATCTGTGTGTAGAGAGAGAGAGAAGCTGCTATTCAGTGTAACTTGAGCTCTGTTTAGACTGAATTACAGAAAAACTGAATTATACTAGAACTGCATTGTATGTCATTGTGTCAACCATGACATTTTCATATTTTTGACTTCTCATAAACTGCTGCATGCATTTATTTGAATAAAATCTTGCATATGATCCATAGGGAAGGAGATGCATCTTTTTATCTATAAAATATTTCTTCCAAAGAACTGTGTGTCTTGATTACTCCATATTTTGTATAAAACATCCTTATGACATGTAGTATTAAGTTTGTTACAGAAGGCCTGGGAAGAATGTTCAGCCCTGCCTGGAGGACCAAAGTTTTTATTAAGCCTTTTATAAAAAAAAATATTTTAAAATGTTCTCTTCAGAACCAAAGTGATTTCATGTTGGGTATACAGCATCCATATTACATATTGTATCAAGTTCTTTCAAGAGAAGGTCCTGCTAGAATTTTTTCCCCACTTAAGAGACTAAAATATTTTCTACAGGTTTATGTAGTAAACCTTTAAAAACAATTTCCATAAGCCACAATAATTTCATATCCAGGATACAGTATTCTTATGACTTGTAATATGAAGATTGTTCAAGAGAAAACCTTGCTTAATCAGGGTTTTCAGTTTGAGTACACATGGGGATACATTGCCACTTAAAACTTAGATTTTCTCTGTGCCCAGCGATTACTGTAAAATGATAAACTTGGATTTTCAATTCAGCTATTCAAATAAGTTTTATTGAAATCCTGGTTCTTATGATTTCCCAGTCACAATTTCTAACATTTTGGGCTTGACTTATAAGAAAATCATCGTTTCCAAAGGTTTGTCTGACAAATATGGTAAAAGTAGGGTTGGTCTGATAAATTTTAGAATGTGGCTGGACCAAATGTCTGGTAAATTTCTGGTTTGAAATACATAGAAGGGTCCTCATGTGTCATTGAAGCAAACTATTAAGAAGTTAAATTAAATTGGAGGGAAGGGAGGAATAGGTTGACCTCCAATGAAGGGAAAGGGGTGATGACTTGTACCAAAGAAAGTGATGACCTTTGTGAAGATTTCAGGAGCAAGAATGATACCTGGGCCCTTTTTAAGGCGTCGAGTATTTGCTCGACAGTCTTCTAGCGATCGTAAAAATTTTGCCTCTGCACCGCCTTTTTAATTCACGTAATAAAGTAGTACCTTCTAGTAAACCTTCTTGCAAAATCGGCTTTGTTATCCTTGTTATTGAAATTACATTGCACAGAAATTGGTTTAAGCATAGGTCTGATTAACTTAAATTTTCAATATATTGCCCTAAAACACTTATTATTAAGTCGCTTATTGTGTGTGTTAAAATATTCATTCGCCGTAATGACGCAAGCTGATTATGAATTACAATTGCACTTTATGGGAATTTTTCCAAATACAGTCAAACCTCGTTATCTCGAAGTCGGAGGGACCGTGGAAAATACTTCGAGATATCCGTAGTTCGAGATATCCAAATTTCGAGTTTAGGATCACAAATCTTGCAGTTGTTAATGTACGCCGATTCATTTGACATCTGTGATTATTATAGTAGATGTATGAGATATACATGTATTTATCAATAAATACGCATGAATATGTGCATATTGTATTGTTCCTAAATAATTAATCTAAATCTCATTATACCTTTCATATTTAATGAATATATAGAGAATATACTCCAAAACTGGAAACGTCATGTTTCCTTTTCAGTAACATCGTAATTTAAATCCGATACTGGATATCACCGTCTTATACTATACCTAAAACCGAGGACGGGCTAACACGTAAGACAAGATAAACACACGTCATAATTTGATTTAATTACTATTACTTTGCATAAAAATACATAGACATATACACGGATTGCAAATCGTAATAATGAACAGTGTAAAGAAATTTCTTTAAATGCAGATATGAAAAAGCATTAATTACAGTTAATGTTAATTATCTCATTTTGTGTCGAGTTTAATAAACTATCATCATTTATTAATATTTGGTATAAATAACAGGGTACAAATGGACGCGATCGATTATGTAATTACTGCGGCTTTGTACACCGACACGGTCAATTGATCACACCACGCGAGCGACCTGTTATTTAGGGTAAACGCCGCGGGGAATATTGTCAATAAGAAGCCAACTTCGAGATAAACCGGGTAAATAAGAACTTCGGGACTGGAAAATGTATTCGAGATAAGCATGGTATTCGACATATCAGTGTTCGACACATCCGGGGTGAATTTAATCATAATATGAAGGATTTTTTTCGGGACCGACGTTCGACTTCGAGATATCCCGGGTATTCGAGATATCAGTGTTCGAGATATCGAAGTTTGACTGTATGGGCAAGACCACGTGACATATTGCCTTATTTGCAGAAATCAAAGTAGAACGTTTGCAACACATGCAATCAAGCCTAATTGGACATGTAAGCGCCAGTGTGGAAACCGATCCTGCGATCTTCGAAATATATATAATAAAATAAATAATGTAATAATAATATATTTAGATATAATTTTCAGTTTAAAAAAGAAAAAATAAAATATTTCAAAGAATCCTAAATATAGACTGGCAATGCGTGTCACAAAGATCTTAAAATATCTAACCAGGTGACCACTAATTCACAACGAGGCTGACCTAGGTATTTTACATGCAGTGGTAACAACTCGTCCATTTCTATCTTTGTAAAAAAATGGCAGTGGTGTTCGATTGTTTTCACATGTACATTCAACAAAAAATAATGAACACAACTGGTCAATTTCTGCTACTTTTGACAGCTTTAAATCAAATTTAGCTCCACGCCTTTGTGGCTCTTCAAGCCTTTGATTTTTATGTTTAGTTATTTTCCTTTTGTGTACCTCCTCAATTAACCTGTCATTTCATCACTGATGCTGTCAATTGAATTTGCTTTGTGGCATACCTTTTACAATGTGATCGCATTACGTGTATTACCATCAATAGCGGAATGAAACGACCAGTCTTTACTCATCTTGTTATACCAACGCTTTTAACTCATTCTCTCGTTCATTTCATTCACAATCAAACTCGCCTAGTCTTCAAATTTCTTAACTATTGCTGCCGTTCTAGTAGTTTAACCCTCATCCCAAACGATGGCTTCAAATTTTTTTCTTGTTAGAATGAACGTGCATGTCCATATAAATTATCTGCAGACATAGTCTAATTTAAGTACCAGTACAATTCTTTTTTTATCTAACATTCTTATGATGATAGGCCAAGCTGTCAATGCTCATGCCATTAAGGTCAAGTAATTTTGCCTATTGCATAACTATCAGTGAACCAATTAAGGCTAGCTCACTATATCACACGTTCAATCATGCTTTGTAATGGATGTTTATTTGTAGTATTAAACATAAAAAAGGAGATCACACATGCCCAGAAGATGCTGAACCACTTGGAATCAAGAAAGACTTTAAAGATACCATTGAATTTAATTTCACATACTCAGTGACATGGAAAGAAGAAAACAACATCAAATGGTCATCCAGATGGGATTATATATTGGAATCCATGCCTCACACTAATATCCAATGGTTCAGGTTAATATCACTATAAACATCACTTAACTTCTTTCTTTAAAGCAAATCATTTCACATCATATTTTGCATTATTAATGT
The DNA here is from genome assembly GCA_035048485.1 of Pteria penguin. NCBI lineage: Eukaryota > Metazoa > Mollusca > Bivalvia > Pterioida > Pteriidae > Pteria > Pteria penguin. The sequence continues at coordinate 43,248,805 of CM068583.1, read as the reverse complement.
ACCTCTTCAAAGATGCAAATGTAGCTGCAATAGTTGGAGGGTTCTTGCTTATCGTGAGATTTCTAAATCCTAATTGTTATATAAGGATTTGTTTGAAAAATATTTTAGCAGAATTTTCTTTCTCTTAAGAAAGATAAGAATATGTTTCCATATATTGATATTTCAAAGTATATGCATGAAAGATTATTAAAAGCTAGGTTTCTTTAGCATCAAATTTAGATTTAATAAAGTAATTTTAACAAGTTCTAAATTTCATTTAGGTGTAGAACTGTTGTGAATATTGACATTGTGTTCTTCTTCAGCATTATGAATTCATTGGTTATTGTTCTCTTCCTTTCGGGAATGGTTGCGATGATTCTACTTCGTACCTTGCACAAAGATATTGCCAGATACAATCAAGTGGACAACTCTGTAAGCTTTTATTTCAGTTTTTGTCATATTCATTATTGGGTGAAATTTTACATTATTGGGTGAAATTTTACAAGAGTTGTTGCTCACACATAGATTTTATATAAAATTTTCTTATACATAAGTATATTGAATGAGTTTAGTTAGGTATAGGTTACTTCATGTAAACAATAAAATAAGTAGTTTTATATATGATGCATTGTTTTTTCTGTGATAAGGATGATGCTCAAGAAGAGTTTGGATGGAAATTGGTGCATGGAGATGTGTTCAGACCACCTAGAAAAGGCATGATACTGGCTGTGTTGCTTGGAAATGGTACTCAGATTCTCTTCATGATCAACATTACCCTTGGTAAGTTGATATCCTTGAAGTAAGCAACAGTATTTGTGATAGCTTTCAAATATAGGTGTTCAATTCACTATGGATACCATGAACTTAAAAGGACCAAGAGAAATTGTTCACATTTGATGACACTTTGATAAACCTTTGACATTTGATGATACTTTTGATTTATTTCTAATTTCATGTTTAACAAAACAGGTAGTAGAGAATTTGATTTGTTTGGTGTAAATCACGAGAGTAGATGAATTTAAAGTTTAATTTGAAAATTTTATTTCCTAATTTGATTTTCTTGATAATGCTTGTACTGACATACTTAAGGTTGGTGATTCAAGTTTTTAGTCATTTGTCAGTAATGAAAAACACAATAAGAAAATATACCAGTATGTATGTGTATTTGCATTTTTTTCCCCAGCTGTCATATTGTGAATGAGCAAATTTGCTTAGGTGAGCAATATAGGCCCATTTGGGCCTCTGGTTTTGAGTAAAAGTTGTTGTATTTAGATCCTATGTATAATGTCTACCTGTGAAATTGATGTCAGATATTTGGAGTGATTACAGTAATTTATTTTGGATTTTAGAAATTAATTTGATTTTGTTTTAAGTTATCCATGTACTGAAGCCAGTGTGGCCTTGTGGATAAGGTTCTCGGCTCAAGATTGAGAGGTCCCGGGTTCGACACCGGCCCTAGGTGACTAGTGTTCTATCTTTTGGATGAGACAATAAAAAACAGAGGTCCTGTGTCATAGTTTACGTGGCATGCAAAAGATCCCTCACTGCTTTGTAAGGGTCCATTGTAAAGGTCTAGATTTGTATGCAATTCATCTGGCAGATGCTGTCACCATATATGTGAAATAATCGTGGAGTGACGTAAAACAATATTCAATCAAGCAATCAATAAATATCCACGTTCTGATAAATATGAATCAATTGTATTGTAATGTGGAATGAAATTTTGACTGAAATTAAAATAAAGTCTTTATCTGTTTTATATGTAGTAAAGACATACTGAGAAATATACTACCGTACTTCTATTCTTACAGTTTTTGCATGCCTTGGATTTTTGTCACCTGCCAACAGAGGTGCCTTGATGACATGTGCTTTGGTGTTGTATGTATGTCTTGGAACACCGGCTGGTTATGTATCTGCTAGAATTTACAAAAGTAAGTTTCATTATTTACTGAGTATGTATAATACACTAGATATTCTTTTATGTCTCTTTTGTATAACTTCTTGGCAGTTTCTCTCGTTATGTCATGTAAAGTACAGTGTAGTAAAATACTTTGGTATTAACTGATGCATTGTCACTGTACAAAGCAGTCACGACCACATACAATGGACATATATGGATCAGGGGTGAGACGAGACATGTTGCCTGGGAGGAGTAAGCATTTCCTGTCTGACTAACCACACCCATGATTGATACCCATAACATACAGATGATACAAAAATAAAATAATTCAGTGCTGCATATGTGGGATGAATATGGATTAACATTGTATAGGTTATGTACATGGTGTCACAGCAACAAAAAATCAGAACAGGGTAGAATAACACTTCTGATAAACATTTCCTATTGTCCTTCTTTACGAACACCCACAGCAAAGGAAATTAGTGACGTATTGTAAAACACTAAAGTAAATGATTCTGTGTCACTGTAGCAATCCAATTATGTTCAGTCGAAGTTCCATAACTCGAACATTAAACCCCACCCCCAAAACTCAAAACCCTGAAGTCATTTTCAGGTCTTGCTAATAAAATTGTATTGTATTTCACAGATAGTGATAGGCGTCTGTAATAATATCATAACATTTGAAACCACAAGATGCCCAACGAACCCAACTAACATCATAAGATAGTTCCACTCTTGCCATATATTACTTCTCACAAAGAAAACTCAGACAACATCTTACGCATGTGTAAGATCCTCGAAGTGTAAACAAAGGATAATTTTATCAAGTGATGTATTCCAATCGTAAATAAGGAACTTTTTCTGTGAAAGTCTAGAAAAAGTAGCTGCAAGTGTATTTATTTATAGAGTAAGTGTCTTATTTTGTGTTTTCATGCAGGAATGAATTACAATGACTGATGCATTTGTTAGATATAATGCGCATTAGCGTCTTATAAATGCATCAGACATTGTAATTCATTCCTGCATGAATACACAAAATAACACACTTATCCTATATATGCGCTTTTAACGCCAAAATATCATACAGGAAACTTCCATTTCCTATTTATAAACTGCATCAGCAAATCATTTCATAGGAAAATTATAAACTGAAAGAAACAGCTGGTGTCACATGACAACATAACGTTTATTCAGAATGACATACTTTCGTCAGATGTCAAACACTTTAGCGTAAAATATGAATTTGATAACGTCACGCAAGGTTAGAAATATCAAACATTTCATTATGACGTCATAAGCATAACAATCAAAAGTCTGCCAAACATCACTTTCTGTGCCGAAAAGTGGATCAAATATGAGGCGTTGTGACGTCACCAATCAATGTAATTCATACAGAAATAAACAACATGTCTTGAAAGCTTTAATTAAAGCCTTTATCTCGGGCAATTACAATGGTTGTGCATATATTATATTATCAATACCAAGGATGGTGTATATTTCAAATCTGTTTTATTTTAATTCCATTTGTAACTACAATGTATGTAAAATTCTTTAATATGATTTTAATGAATGAATGTTTTCAATTAGATAAAATATTCTACAATATGCTTTTATAATAGCTTTTAGATACTTTTAAATGCTGATAGAATGTCTATATAAAGCACAAACAGAATCAGTGAAACACCTGGGAGTACTATGGACCTTGGATCTCGGAAGAAATACCTGTAGAAATAGAGACAAATTAGACAAACATATAAAGCACAATTTCTACAGCTAGCAAGGCACCCAATATTTCGCTAATACTTGTTCCCAGACGGGGACTCGAACCCAAGACCTATGGTACCGAATCACCTAGTTGTCATGAATCCAACCATCTTAACTGATTGAGCTACCCGAGCTCCACAAAAATAGAGCTTTAATAGCTAATCATATGCGTGACAACATGGCTGTGGAAAGTAAAGGGATTTACTTGATGTCCACAGGCAGATCCTCTGAAAGAATACAATCATTGAAACAGAAATAAACATATAAAGCACAAACAGAATCAGTGTTTTTTGTACTTGTGATATTTTTGGAGTTCTATATTTTCATGAAGTTGAATTTGAACGCATGATTTGCAATTGTAAACTTGAGCTCTTCACGTATTCTGCAAACAGTTACATCTTGATTTCAGATGATTAAAAGTAGGAATATTCATTTTGTTTATAACACGTCCTCTTCAGTTATTCATATTTATAATTTCGATGTTTCAATTTTCTTTTAAGTGTTTGGAGGAGAAAAATGGAAATTGAATGTGTTACTGACAGCATTCCTGTGTCCGGGGTAAGATTATGTATCTCTTTTTTATAAAAAGGGAAACAGCAGTTTTATGGGTTCAATATTCTTTTATTTAGATTTGTTAAGTTATCATGATTATAATTGTGCAATGTAAAAGTAAGATTTTCTGTAAGATTTTTTCTGATCTGTTTGGGACTTGGGTTGGGTCTGCTGAAAATCAATGTGTACATTCACTCTGTCCATTGTGAGTTATATTCCTGTCAGAGATAGTGGAAAAGTGTGAATTATACTTGATGAATTTCAATGATTCTGCATTTTTTTTTTTTTTTTGATTTTTGTTTTACGTCACACAACAAATATTTCACGTATATGGTGACGGCATCTGCCTGATGCGGGGCATACAAATTTTGACCTTTGCAAAGGACCCACCCGAAGCAGTGAGAGATCTTTAATGTGCCATGCATACCACGACACAGGGCCTCGGTTTTTACTGTCTCATCCGAAAGACAGGACACCGGCATGACCAGAGCGGGACTCGAACCCCGGCCTTCCGATCAGGAGTCCGACGCGATACCACTAGGCCACGCCAGCTTCAATGATTCTGCATATTCTTGGATCCCCTCCCATATAACAATATCTAGCACCGTATTGTTAAAGTGACTGAAGTATAGTGTGACATTGGTTACCAGCATATACATGATGTAGTTGAAGTAATCTGAGTATAGTTTTAAATTAGCTACTACCGTATACAAGATATAGGTGAAGTGATATTAGTGTAGTGTGACATTGGCTACCACCATATACACGATATAGGTGGTGATCTTAGTGTAGTGTGACATTGGCTACCATCATACCCGGTATACACAATTAAGGTGAAGTGATCTTAGTGTAGTGTGACATTGGGCACCACCTTATACAAGATATAGGTGAAGTAATCTTAGTGTAGTGTGACATTGGTTACCACCATATACATGATATAGGTGGTGATCTTAGTGTAGTGTGACATTGGTTACATTCATATACAAGATATAGGTGAAGTGATATTAGTGTAGTGTGACATTGGCTACCACCATATACAAGATATAGGTGGTGATCTTAGTGTAGTGTGACATTGGCTACAACCATATACAAGATATAGGTGAAGTGATCTTAGTGTAGTGTGACATTGGTTACATTCATATACAAGATATAGGTGAAGTGATCTTAGTGTAGTGTGACATTGGTTACCACCATATACACGATATAGGTGAAGTGATCTTAGTGTAGTGTGACATGGGTTACCACCATATACACGATAAAGGTGAAGTGATCTTAATGTAGTGTGACATTGGATACCACCATATACATGATATAGGTGAAGTGATCTTAGTATAGTGTGACATTGGTTACCACCATATACAAGATATAGGTGAAGTGATCTTAGTGTAGTGTGACATTGGTTACCACCATATACATGATAAAGGTGAAGTGATCTTAATGTAGTGTGACATTGGCTACCACCATATACATGATATAGGTGAAGTGATCTTAGTATAGTGTGACATTGGTTACCACCATATACAAGATATAGGTGAAGTGATCTTAGTGTAGTGTGACATTGGTTACCATCATATACAAGATATAGGTGAAGTGATCTTAGTGTAGTGTGACATTGGTTACCACCAAATACAGGATATAGGTGAAGTGATCTTAGTGTAGTGTGACATTGGTTACCACCATATACAAGATATAGGTGAAGTGATCTTAGTGTATTGTGACATTGGTTATCACCATATACATGATATAGGTGGTGATCTTAGTGTAGTGTGACATTGGCTACCACCATATACACGATATAGGTGAAGTAATCTTAGTGTAGTGTGACATTGGCTACCACCATATACAGGATATAGGTAAAGTGATATTAGTGTAGTGTGACATTGGTTACCACCATATACACGATATAGGTGGTGATCTTAGTGTAGTGTGACATTGGCTACCACCATATACATGATATAGGTGGTGATCTTAGTGTAGTGTGACATTGGTTACCCCCATATACACGATATAGGTGAAGTGATCTTGGTGTAGTACATGTATAACATTGGTTACCACCATATACATGATATAGGTAAAGTGATATTAGTGTAGTGTGGTGTTGGCTTCTATATAGTTCAGGTAATCTTTGAGAGTGGTATCAGTGGTTACAGCAGTATAGGTGAAGTGATCTTAGTGTAATGTAACATCTGTTACTACATTATAAAAGAAAAATCACAGGTGCCATTATTTAAACATTATTACAATTTCTTTGCAGATTTGTCTTTGGCATATTCTTTTTGCTGAATTTAGTGCTATGGGGAGAGGGAAGTAGTGCAGCTATTCCATTCTCTACTCTTGTAGCTCTTCTAGCGTTATGGTTTGGAATCTCTGTCCCCTTGACGTTTGTTGGAGCTTACTTTGGATATAAACGTCGGGTGAGTACTATTTAATGATCAACTGTTTGTTAATGAAAAGTACATGTATGTATTGTATTTTGCATCTATAAGCTTTAGAATGCTTGCCTTGTAAAGAAAGAAAGATGTGTTCGTGTGATTATGCTAGAGGTGCATTCTTACAATGAAACACTTTTAATCATGTATCTAACTCCTAGTTTTGTAAACATATAGTGATAAATTAGATACAATACATCACTTGGTTTTGTAAATTTAACCCTAGTCATGCTGGACCCGGAATATTCCGGGAATCGAATACACGCGCTGTGAGCTGAACGCGGAATATTCCAGGTAACAACTAGGTCGACTATAGTTTATTTTTAGATCGTATTTATAGTCTTCCAATCGTTGTAAACGTTATAAAAAGACTTTCAATATGTGGAGACAGAATTCCTATCTTTAAAAAATTCCATGACGTCACCTTCAATTTAATTGGTTCATATATTAAGGTATGGGAAAAGGTGAGATCAAAATTTGTATTTCAAGATGGCGGATTTACAACACACAACTGGATTCTTTCTTCAAATAAGTCTTTGGAAACGATGATAGTGATGTGGAAATTGATGCATTTAATGTTGCAGATATAATTGAAAACAATGATTACGAAAAAAAATACTCGATCAGGTATGACATGGGATTTTACAGGTGTTTGTAAACCTCACTGAAGACCATCAATCTTCTTTGTATTTCCTCAATTAGTTTATCATTGACAATGATTACAATGGCAGATGAAACATATTGGTGTGTAGACCAGTATCTATGGAAAATGTCGGCAACTTAAAGCATACCTCCATTTTTCGTAATTGAATTTTCACAAAAATGAAGGGGGAAATGATTTTAATGAAGGTGTTTACGGATTAATTATTGTGATGCCGATGGGCCTTATTGTTACTGGACAACATGTTTAGTAAACATGATTTCATTCTTTCTATTGGTGATCACTAAATACCGACTCTGACATTTTGAATTATTTTTCACCTGGCCGATACTACATGTACCTTACTGCAGTTACAACGTGGAAACCGCGATTTTAATTGGTTATTCAAACTAGTTCAGTTATATAACAACACTGGGCATCATTTTGGAGCAGTATATACCCCAATCAGCATCTGTCATTAGATATACTATATGTACTATTAAATGTTACCTGAGTTTTACCTGAAAAGTAACTACTGGTGTGTGACTTTTATAAAATTATTAATTCATATTTCAATATTTTCAATCTCTTTTATTATATTTTTGAAAATAAATACATATATTTATTGCTAAATCTAGCTTTTTGTCATTTTACCTGTATTTACCTGCAGTTTACCTTTACTGTGCATAAATTGTGGTCAAACGTTTACAATATTCATAAACTTTAAACATTCCTTAACATTTTGGTGTATGATATGTCTATATTATTATGCAAACAACCTTCATAAAACAGCATACAAAATATGTTTCTATTTTTTAAAATACATAGAAAAATATTCAGTTCAAAGCACTATTTCTGTGTATTTTATATTGAGTCTTTTCGTGAAACAGAGTTACTTCCCATTTAGGACGGTATCTGACGTAAAACAATTATGACGTCATCAAATTCGTATGAAAACATCATTTGTAGACTATCATTTCCCTGAGTTTTAGATCAGTTTCCATAGAATTTGATGACGTCATAATTGTTTTACATCAGATACAATCCCAAATGCGAAGTAACTCAGTATAACGAAAAGACCCCATAGTATGACTAGGGTTAAGTATTATTGCTTAAAATTTTCTGTTACCAGTGCATTATGTATTAATTATATTCATCTGTCTCACTGTCCATCTGTCTGTCTTTCTTTTGGAAACTTGTGGAATAGGAAATGGAAGTAAACAATGCAGTCATGTTTGATCTCATTTTAAGAATATTCCTTTTCCATGAACTGTGTCTGACAAGAAACAATAATTTCAGTGCATCCATTTGCAGCACACAATCTTATTGGGTAATCGATATGAAAACTGTGAGGGAATTTACATTTCACTGCATTTTTGTACATGATGTCACAGTAAGCTTGAAGTTTTATACAGTCATACTCATATTCTAGTGAACTGCATCAGAATAGAGCTATGACTAATCTGTTTTACAAAAACAGACAGGGTATTGGCGAATCCACTGCAAGAAATTTCTGTTTCACCAACTCTTGGAACATATTTATTGACAGGGGATTTACAGATACAGGAATTAATTGGTTGTAGTTTAATTCATGTTAACAATATATACTTGTATGGAGTTCACAATACATACTTGTATAGAGTTACACTTTAACAATACATACTTGTATAGAGTTACATTTTAAATCAGGATATTTTTCCTATTATTCATAGCAACCATTTATATGTTTCAATCAAATCAAACATCCTATCAAAGGTGTTTCAAAAAAAAAAAAATAATAATGATAATAATAAAGCAGTTATGTAACAGTCTATAAGATTTGCACTCAACTTGCATGATATCACACAGACATTGCTGATCGCCATGATGTGTCATGTTCCTGTATTCTGTAAGAATCACTTTTACAATGACTGACCTTCATTCATTGTGAGCATTTAAATTGTCAAATGTACTTTCCTACAAGATGATAAGGCTGTAAGTACTTGTTTTGTCTTAAATTTTGGAGATGAACTACTTGAAAAGAACTGAAACGAATTTGCATAATATAGACCATCAGCTTTTACTGTTTATAATCATCATTGGGCTTAGTAAGAGAAATAATGAGATGTTGTGAAATTGTTTGTAATTATAAGAATTTAATGTAGTTTGGTATTGAACACTGTACATAAATTAAATTTTTTTCTGCAGCCAATTGAGCATCCAGTTAGAACAAATCAGATACCCCGACAGATTCCTGACCAGTCATTTTACACGAAGCCTATTCCAGGAATTTTGATGGGTGGAGTCTTGCCATTTGGATGTATCTTTATCCAGTTGTTTTTCATCCTCAACAGTATATGGTGAGCAAGAGTATATTTTATAGTTTGCATCTACAAACACTCATATTGTTCTGGTACTTGATATACCAGCATATTTTGCTACCATTTGAAAAATTTGTTTTGCCATTTATAAGCTCACCTTGATGAAGTTGAGAGGTATTTCCCATATACCCCCTGCATATTCATCTGTGTCCAGTTTTAGTTATTTGGGGTTACTCTGTCCTGGACTGAGTACAAGTTTTACTGTTACCACACTGACATCAATCGTTTATTTTAAGATGCTAAGTTCAGAACATGCTATGAATGCTGCATCTGAGCTACTTATTTCGCTTGAGTTACTCTGTTAAGTTACTTGGGATAACTTAGGTTTGGACAGAATTCAGTTGTTCAGCAGTTCACACTGAGATGCTATTATTATTGTATGTTTTGGATGTTGCATCTGATCTAGGTGTTTACTTGAGGGACCATAATGATTTATTGGCAAAATACAAATGCTACATTGATCAGACTTTCTTTAGTGGTTTATTTTAGGATATTTAGCCCCATGTGTTGTAACAGTATAGTCTGTTGATAGTTTTATTTGTTAAAGTTTATGTATGTATATATCTCTGAGTCCTTAAGTCCTATGAGTACTTAAATAGGGGTATCTAATAGTGGTATCATTTGTGCATGCGTGGGTGCATGCATGGTTGGGTCCATAACAAAACATTGTGGACACTCAAGAAGTTACAGTATTGGACCCAAGGAGAAAGAGATCCCTGTTGATTTTGGGGTTAAAAGGTCAAAGGTTAAGGTCACTAGAGGTGTCAGTAAATGTAGACACTATAGAAGTCACAGTTTTGGTCCTATTAGATTCATACTTCACATATAGCTTTAGTATAAGGAGAGGAAGTTCCCTATTGATATTACGGTGAAAAGGTCGAATTTCAAGGGCAATTAAGTACCATGGGTTCTGCTGCCATGTGAGGGGGTGCCAAGCTTGGCATTGCTCTTGTTTTACATTTATCGAGTGATTATGAAACAAATATTACTGGATCTAGGCTTAAGATGACACATGATGTACAACATTTTATGTAGGAAACAGCGTCTTATATCATAAAGTAGTGTATCTGAATAAAGGGAGATAGCTTGTATTTTTATATGCTCGTCATTAGACGGGACGTATTATGTTATGGCGCTGTCCATCCGTCAGTCCAGGTCTTGCTTTCCGGACTTTTTTTTTGGCCGTCTTTCAAGATAATGAGTTGAAATTTGGTATATAGCTTTATTTCAAGCGGCATCATACCTTGTTCGAGTTTTGTTATGATTGACCTACTTTTGACCGTTTTATGGCCCTTGGACTTGTAAATTTTAAGATTTTTTCAGAAATTCATTAAAAATCTACTTTTTGTCAAAACATTATGAAATTTATCATGAAACAAATAAAATGTACCATTCATATCAAGCGGCGTCAGTACCAGTTTGAGTTTTGTTACGATTGATATTCTTTTGACAGATTTATGGCCTTTGGACTTACAAATTTCAAGATTTTGTTTTGAAAATTCATCAAAAATCTAATTTTTGTAAAAACATTATGAAATTTATCATGAAACAAGTAAAATGTACCAACTTCCACATATTTTACAGGTATTGATATCTTTTTCTTCATTTTTGAAAAATTTATAATTTTAGGAGGGGGGAAGCTTGTACTAATAAATTTCAAGTTTTTTTTTTTGCAGGTCAAGTTCCAAAATGGGTTAGATAGGACCATTTCTGCAAGAGTTATTGCCCTTGGACCTATTTCTATGATAAAATGCTATGAAACGCAATTAACTTTAGTAAACGTCAGATATTTTTCATGAAAATCATGCCAGATACGAATTGATCCCGTCCGAATTAAGCGACGGGCATATTATGCCACGCTAGGCGTTGCTCTTGTTAAAACTTGATCAGACATTGGCAAATTAATATAACAAAATAATTATGGCAAAATTCTGTGAAACAAACAAGGCATTTGTAATGAATGTTGAGATTGCTTTTGCTGTCAGAATTATTCACTTCAAGTGCTGGTGCTGTTACAATCTCTTCTGATCAATTTAGTACTTGTACATTGTATTGGTATGTATTATATACAGGGACTTTTTGGGGCGCAAATCATATCATATCTTTTTTTTTAGTATTGGTACCATCCCTTTACAGTTAATCATATTTAATACATGACTTCTATGTGTATGTTTCAGGTCACACCAGACTTACTACATGTTTGGTTTCTTGTTACTTGTGTTTGTCATACTCATTGTAACCTGTTCAGAGGCCACAGTCCTTCTATGTTATTTCCATCTCTGTGCAGAGGTAAAAGACAAATCCTTGATTCTTCTGTAGCATAAGCAGTTTCTATAGTAATGATAATTGTTAGTATTGTAAATCATGTTGAAATCAGTTCTTATGATAAATATTGTAAGTTTGAAAAAGATACTGGAATTACAAATAAGACTCTGAACATTAGTGTCCTCTGTGAAATGTTTTTTATCACAACCTGTATGTAGGGAGAGAGAATTGATAAATGTGTACTTATATGGTTTTATTACATACTAAGACATACCTTCTCTCTGTTTAACAGAACTATAATGATATTTTGCAATATGTTTATGTTTTCAATTAATATGAATTATTTAGAGAAGTGATTTTATTTCATTGTTTATGAATTTAGGACTACCATTGGTGGTGGCGAGCATTTTTGACCAGTGGATTCACAGCAGTGTACCTGTTCATTTACTGTATCCATTACTTTGTGTCTAAATTAGAACTGCATGGAGCTGCCAGCACATTCCTCTACTTTGGTTATACTTTTATCATGGTCTTTTTGTTCTTTTTATTGACCGGTAAGAATAATTCTACACTTTTAAGATATTTGGCATATCTAGATCATTAGTCGCAAGATTTGGCCCTTTTTTGATAATTTGACCATAATTCCTTGCGTTTCATAAACTTGCCTTTGATTAACAGATTGGTCGACATGATTCAGTGCATTCCATATGTAATTAAATTTGCACTGATTTTTTTTCTGACAATCTGTTTATGAAAAGTGCAAGATAGGCCTCTTCTTGTGTTTAAGAGACCATATGAAGTCGGAGAAAACATCTTGGAGAATTGGGAGGGAGACAGGGTATTTCAGCATGTAGAAGGTCAAATAAATGTTGGTTCATAGCTATGTGTTTATTTAATATTACTTAAAACCTGTATTCATGCAACTCCCTTGAGAAATTATTCTGATGAAGCTCATGATGTCGTAATTTTGAATATTTCAATGATTTATCGGTTATATTTAAAGTAAAAGCATACTTTTTTCTTTCATTTTTAGGTACAATTGGATTCTTTGCATGTTTCTGGTTTGTGAGCAAAATATACAGTGTAGTCAAAGTAGATTAATTTCCTTGGACAAGACTGATGCTAGAGTGATAGAGCAGAAAATAGCAAGGTTAAAAAGATAACTTTTATATGCCATAACTCTTTGGAAATATGTATGGTTTAATACATAGATTATGTGCTTAGAGGGATTTTTCTTCTTTGTATTATGTAGCGAGTACAACAGCACTATTTGTCTTCTTTACCTGACATTGAATCTGTTTATACATATTTGCTGTCTTTTTTAGAAGTATTTTAATGCATTCCTTCAAACCTGTCATTACAGCCACTTCTATCAAGCAGTCAACTACATTAAACCTTTATCATTTTGTGTTTCTTACAGAAAAATGTTTTGTACATACTCAGTCTAAATTAAGAAACTACCAGTCTTAAGTGACAACGTTTTCTTCATTGGTAAATAAAGACAGGTTTTTGTAATGCCACCTTGTATATTAGCAAATTAAGTCGAGGATATATAGCACTACTTTTCTGGTATTTGATGTTCAAATGACTGTGCAGTTTGTCAGAAAGGCAATTACATTTTTTTGTTATCTGTTTCATATTGTGATATTGCTGTATATTGTGAAAAACATTCATATTCACAATCAATTTTGAAAATAAATATTATTTTTGTCATCTGTATCTCTTCATTTTTGTACATCATTGAGCAATTTAAAAGGGTCATTGTAAGTCCAAATTTTCATTATTTTCAGTATGCTTCAATTGATGAATAAATAACGATTTGTCTTTGTGCATAGATAATATAATTAATACTCAGCTTATGTTCAATAGAGAAATCCTTATGTATTTGCTTGTAGAGATAAACTTCAGTAACTAACATAGAATATTTTGTGTGGGCTTGATTTTTATATCATTAAATTTAGTATAACCCAATTATGTTTTGTTGATTTATTAAACTTCAATGAATAAGTGAAATACTTCATGGTTAATTGTTTTCTTGAGATTCTACAATAAAGGTAACTGAGTAATACCTTTCAGTTTGATTATTTATGTGTTTGTGTGCACATCCTGGGCTTTTTTATTACTTAAGTAAGATTTTAATTTGACAGCTTTTAGTGTTTTATATGTGTACTTGTACTTTATTATTTTGTTTGGAGAAATGCAACAAATATTAATTGAGTGAACTGCTACTATTATTAGGGTGGATATTTTTAACATAGACAGCTTTATCACAAAACATTGCATACAAGTAATACTTTGAATATGATTGTGTGTATTGATGTTGCACAAAGTGCATTGTTTTTTCATAAATCATCAGTGCGTTTGCTTAAAAGTTTGGTTATAGGAATGTGCATATATTGTTTTTCAGTCACCAGGTATGTACAGTTTCATTTTACTGTTTCAAATTAAAAGTGGCAAGATGTACTATGTAACCATTTGTATATAGTTGGTCTTACAAAACATATAATTGATGAAATTTGGTATTTTCATTAATGGGAGAGATTTTTTTTATGTTAAAACAGACTTTATGGTACATGATTGATGATCAGCTTATTTTCACATTTAACGTACTTATCTCAATTTCATTAAAAAAGATTACTAATTATTAACAGATATTTTAATAGATTTTCTTACTAAAACTAATACAAAAATAATACCAAGAATGAGAAGTTTTCTTTAAGACTGATAATTAGTTCAGTCTGATTTCTTTAGCATTTCACATTCTCGTAAGTTTCACAATTGTTTTGTTACAACATTTATAAATTATGATGGATTTTGTATGTACATTTATGTATAACTTGTATCAAATACTGGGAGTTTTATTTATTGATTGTAAGCTTTTGATTTAATATGTATCAATATCAGGATATTGTATGAAGAGTATTACAGTAATCTTTAAAATTTCAATGATAAAATGGAGGAAAAAGGATAAGTGAGATAAGTGATCTTCATATGTGATTGCATGTTTTGGGGTTTTTTTATTAGTAAATCATTAGATAATTATATACTCCTTCCGATCATATGAAACACATGCTCATGAACTCAATGCACTCTGTACTATGATCAAAATAGTTATATTTATTTCCTGTGTAGCTGTAAGAGCTAATGATGGCTAGTTGGTTAACTTACACTATACAGTTTACATTATCTCAGCTGTATGTGGTTAACTTACACTATACAGTTTACATTATCTCAGCTGTATGTGGTTAACTTACACTATACAGTTTACATTATCACAGCTGTATGTAGTTAACTTACACTATACAGTTTACATTATCACAGCTGTATGTGGTTAACTTACACTATACAGTTTACATTATCACAGCTGTATGTGGATGACAGTAGAGATTTATAAGCATTACTTTAAATGTCTGGAAGAAAATCAGTAAACTTTGTTCTTGAGATGATGTTCAGTAGTCTTCACAGTCATGGTTCATGTCACTAGAATACTGATTGGAATAGTTAAACTGATCAGGAAATTCATGATCCATATTACTAGAATACTGATTGGGATAGTTACACTGATCAGGAAATTCATGATCCATATTACTAGAATACTGATTGGGATAGTTAAACTGATCAGGAAATTCATGATCCATATTACTAGAATACTGATTGGGATATTTACACTGATCAGGAAATTCATGATCCATATTACTAGAATACTGATTGGGATAGTTTAACTGATCAGGAAATTCATGATCCATATTACTAGAATACTGATTGGGATAGTTACACTGATCAGGAAATTCATGATCCATATTACTAGAATACTGATTGGGATAGTTTAACTGATCAGGAAATTCATGATTCTTGTTTCTAGAAAACTGATCAGGATATTCATGATTCATATTACTTGCATTCTGATCAGGACATTCATGCATAGAATACTGATCCGGATATTTGTACAAAATTTGAGACTTCTGATAGGAAACTTTAAAAAGATAACAGATTCTATAAAAAGCAAATGTCATTCCTATTACAATACATCATAACTTCATTTTGTATTTCCATATGTGTTGACCCATGGCCTTATTCTGTGAAAAATCTGTTTGAATAGAAATCATCTTACCACCACTATTACATTCTAGTCACAGAAAGGTTAGATAAAGTAAGACTTGGTGTTTATGAATAATCTATTTAAATTTAAAGTTATATTGTTTCAGTATTTTGGAGTGATGATTTTCTTGTTGTTATGGATTGAACTATAGTATACAGTGCTCAGAATATTCATCAAATGATAAGATTTGATATTATTGTAGAGACTTAAATACAGTGACTGAGAGTAATCGTCCATGTACGAAATAATGATGTCATTGAAAAGTACAGTCCTACTGGAAATCAAATCAAAGAATCCAACAACTTTATTCTTCTCTTTCTTATTTTTATATTTAAATTTTAAAGACCTGTTTCAAAATTCATTTAAATTGCCTTCATGTGGACATGAATTTAGGATTTATATTGAATCTCATGAGAATCATATGAAGAAAATCAATGTGATGTTTGGTTTATCACGATTTTCCACTCAAAGTCTTCTGTGTTTGCATTAATTATATCATTAACATTATGATTTCATTCATAAAGATTTGCCATGTACATGTATATTACATTTCAGTGTCATGTACAATATGCTTTGTTCAGGAGCATGTTATTTATGTAATAATATGAATGTTATAAGTGGGTATCTGTTATAATTGTTCACAGGAGGCAAAGCAAACACTGCACAAGAATTTTCTTAAAAAAAGAAAGATTTGGATTCAGTCATAAGCACTATAATTAAAAGAAGATTTTCATTTGAAATCTTTTTTCAGAATGACGGTAAAGTTTAAACATATCATTGTAGATCTACATGTGTATGAATATTGTATTTTCCCATTTGAATGGGCCTTGTGGTTTGTTGGACTTTATCTTCTGTGATCAATGTAGATTTATTTGTTTGCATTATGATTGTGAGACCATAGTTTGTTACCATGTACAGGCTATCCATTAAACTATAAAAGGTGATTGTTTAACCCTTTAATCTGATTTTATCTTCACAAGATATGAGAAAAGGTGGTTACATGTATTATATTGCTATCATGAAGTATATAAACTGGAGGCATGATGGATAGGAGAGGTAGCTGAAGACATTATACTGGTATTCCTTGTAGTATGTCTGGTGAATGCAGTCCTAGAGAGAGTGCACAGGTATGCCGGTACTGATAGTCTGATGTTTGTCAAGCACTATGCATAGCAACACAAAGGGATCCATTTGCCTGTATAACAATCCTGTTTCAAGCATACATCAAGGATTTGGTAATATGTCCCTCCCATAAAACTGTACATGGAACTTAATGATATAACCTAGACATTGTGAATATATATGTTCATAGGCAACGCACAATTGGTGTTCCTTAGAACAGAGAGCCCAAGTATCACTACTACACACTGGAGGTTTTCATAAAGGTAGCATAATCCCAAATATTGCTTTTAATAAGAAAATTAGAATAAAAACATGGTTATATAAGTAACTTGATGAAAACAACGCATGTGCTATATGTACGGTCGAATTTGATAATATTTACATCGAGGAAACATTTACTAACGCATGCTGGAGGAATTCCATGTTAAGACATTATTTTTAGCTAGTGTAGTATATCCTTGTGTCAAGTACAAGCTGGCTGCTCATTATGGATAAAACTAGCCCAGTTACCTGTCTGTAAAACTGTATCATGTCAACTGCATTACATGAACGACACAATTGCGTTTGGCTCTAATTCATTTCCTTCCATTGATGGTCACTTACTGATTAGTTATTACCGAGACAAGAAAACAGTCCACTTTATTGCTCGTTTTCATGACTTCCGCTGACTTCTAGCCTTCTTTAGTTGTCTGTACAATATTTGTTGCTGTTTTCTAAAGGTTCTCAGTTGATACTTTGTTATTTTTATCATCTGCGTTCTTTCTGTATGAGATACTGTATTCCATACAGCACGCTGCATTTGTAATGTTCTCTGGATTTTTCTAATATCTCGTATTCTCTGTTTGATTGTTTTACATCCTTGAATTGGATACCGTTTACACTGAAAATAAAACCTGAAGTTGTAATGTCCATTCAAATTCGAGGTGAACTCGAGTCTAGCAATGAATAAGAAGAAATATATTTGAATAAATGGTCTTAGAATTATGGCAAAGATATGGCCGTAACGCGCATACATGTCAGTTCCAGTAAATTAATAGATAAAAGGGGTTTTTTTGTTCCCCGCTTTTCGCGAAAGCGTGGGGACATTAAATTTCATTCGTCTGTTTGTTTCTCCGTCCGTCCGTCTGTATGTCACAAAAACTTTTAACCTTGGTCATAACTTTTTAACTGTAAGACGTAGGGCCTTCATATTTGGCTTGTGTGTCCCTAACTGCAATACCTTTCCGTTGGTACCAAATTTTTTTATCAAGACATGTGACCTTTGATCTACTTCAATGTAACTTTTTAACCGTAAGACATAGGGCCTTCATATTTGGCATGTGTGTCTCTAACTGCAATATTTTTTCGTTGGTATCAAAATTTTTTATTATGTGACCTTAACTGTGACTTTTGATCTACTTACATGTAACTTTTTAACCGTAAGACGTAGAAGGGCCTTCATATTTAGTATGTGTGTCCAGACATACACAGGCATGACAATATGTCACAGATCACTGCACACTTACTGATAGAACCCCAAAGCAGGGGACCACAGTTTTCTGAATTTGCTTGTTTAAAGTATAATAAAGAACATGTTTGAAATAGCTATGTTACTTACAGTCTTTCGTAGCTTTCTTTGAGACGATGACACTTGATTGACCTTTACTTGTAATTCGGACACTTTACTCCAATATTCATCACATGAGTGGTTCTTTCTCGCTGAAATAATTTTCAAAATACATCATTATGGAGTTACAGTGAGCCCATCACTATAGAATAATAATGTGCCCTTCACTATGGAGTAAAAATGTGCCCATAACTATGGAGTAACAATGTGCCCTTCACTATGGAGTAACAATGTGCCCATAACTATGGAGTAAAAATGTGCCCATAACTATGGAGTAACAATGTGCCCATAACTATGGAGTAACAGTGTGCCCTTCACTATGGAGTAAAAATGTGCCCATAACTATGGAGTAACAATGTGCCCTTCACTATGGAGTAACAATGTGCCCATAACTATGGAGTAACAATGTGCCCTTCACTATGGAGTAACAATGTGCCCATAACTATGGAGTAACAATGTGCCCATAACTTTGGAGTAACAATGTGCCCTTCACTATGGAGTAACAATGTGTCCATAACTATGAAGTTACAATGTGCCCATCAATATGGAGTTACAGTGAGCCCAACACTAAGGAATAACAATGTGCCCATCACTATGAAATAACAATGTGCCCATCTTTATGGAGTAACAATGTGCCCATCAATATGGAGCAACAATATGCCCATCACTATGGAGCAACAATGTGCCCATCACTATGGAGTTAGAGTGAGCCCTTCACTAAGGAATAACAATGTGCCCATCACTATGGAATAACAATGTGCCCATCACTATGGAGTAACAATGTGCCCATCACTATTGCGTAACAATGTGCCCATCACTATGGAGCAACAATGTGCCCATTACTATGGAGCTGCAGTGAGCCCATCACTAAGGAATAACAATGTGTCCATCACTATGGAGTAATAATGTGCCAATCACTATGGAGTCACAATGTGCCCATCAAATTTTGTTTTTGTTATCGATTTACGTCACATCGAGATTATTACATTTAAATGGTGTCTGGTGCCAATCTCAACCACTGAATGGTGCCTCGTGCCATTCTCAACCACCACTGAATGGTGCCTCGTGCTAATATCAACCACTGAATGGTGCCTCGTGCCAATATCAACCACTGAATGGTGTCTGGTGCTAATATCAACAACGGAATGGTGTCTGGTGCCAATCTCAACCACTGAATGGTGCCTCGTGCCAATATCAACCACTGAATGGTGCCTCAAGCCAATATCAACCACTGAATGGTGTCTGGTGCCAATCTCAACCACTGAATGGTGTCTCGTGCCAATATCAACCACTGAATGGTGTCTCGTGCCAATATCAACCACTGAATGGTGCCTCGTGCCAATATCAACCACTGAATGGTGCCTCGTGCCAATATCAACCACTGAATGGTGTCTGGTGCCAATCTCAACCACTGAATGGTGTCTCGTGCCAATATCAACCACTGAATGGTGTCTCGTGCCAATATCAACCACTGAATGGTGCCTCGTGCCAATATCAACCACTGAATGGTGCCTCGTGCCAATCTCAACCACTGAATGGTGCCTCGTGCCAATCTCAACCACTGAATGGTGTCTGGTGCTAATGTCAACCACTGAATGGTGTCTGGTGCCAATCTACCAGAGGGCGTTCTCAAGTTCGCATTTCCTTCTGTTGTCGCTAATAAGTATGTTGTAAAACGCAGAATATTCTTATACTTCAGCTCATTGCAGACCTTAAAACAAGGGTAAAAGTGGACTTGCTTTTCTTTATTTTGCGTCATGGAGACTGTTAATCAAATCACAATCCGGGACTATTGTTTCTTTCATTTTACGCTTTAATTTTACTTAAAGTGTCAACAATGACCATGGATTAAACACTACAAAGTGTAGTACAAAATGATGAGACCTTAATAGAACTAATAAAGGAGGAACGAGAAGCCTTTTTGAGTACAATATCATCACTTGGGTAAACGTGTGATGCGCCGAACTATTTCTAGCCAACAACAGAGGGAAATACGAAATTGAGAGCGCCTTCTGGTTGAGATGGTCTGGTGCATGACTTCATAAATATGTGCAACGGACCCACCCGAAACAGAGGAAAAGTCTACTGTGAAAAGGCAAAGGGTGATAAATCTCATAAAATCAGAATCGACATCAGAAATCGATCTGAAGACCAGTGCGATACCAACTGACCAGTCTGTCCCATATGCCCATTATAATATGATAATATAAAGACACCATAAATACATGCATTTCCCTGTAAAACCCTCATAAATTATTAGTGTTTGATTGTTTGAACCTTCAGAAAATAATGGAACATAATTTTGTGTCTGAATTTCTCACTGCTGAAAAATTGTTGTTAAATATGTCTCAAGAACTTCCGTCACATGACCATGTATGAATTCATGCCCGCTGATTGCGGTGCATCTGATTGAATTTATTCGAAGTTTTTAAAAAATGAAATGTTTGCCTTTTTATGTCTCTACTTTCTTTTTTAACTGTCAACAGACAAGATGTACAAACGTGGTATAATTCGCTACGGGAATTATATCATTAGATATATTTTAAAAAATTATATTAAAATGAAATTAAACTACTATGTTATGTTACAGTATTACGGATATAACATCATCATATCTAAAATAAATCAAGAACATATAAAATGTAGTTCCAAAAAGAAGATATTTTCCGAATGTTGACGAAAGTCTTTTTGACGTTTGCTTATTGAACCCAAACCGAACCCAATTTTGGTCTGGTTTCCTCAAGTAAAATACATGTACTGCTGGGTATTTTGATGTCAATATAACATAAATATTAGATTGTTTTATAAAGAGTGTAATAAACTAAGAAAGCTGAAAGTAGACATACAGGAGGTAATGTAGGACGAGAAGCCGTAAGATAGGTGTGGATTGAGATATCCTCGCAGTATACTCTCGGTTATTTCCCTGATCTGACTCTCCTGTATAAGTATTGCCCTCAGCATCTCTTTGTGTTCTCTTTGTCGGTAACGACTCAAGCTGACGTTGCCAGATGACGTGGAGATCCTTATTATCTAATAAAAAGGGGGAAAATAGAATAAACCGACTTTTATACATAACTATCGAAGGTTATTAAAAACGGAGAAATGATAAGAAGTCATCTGGAATGAAGTATGAATTTAATAAGGAAAAATAAACATTCTGTGTCCATACATTTTCAGTCACGTGGCTCTTATCAAGCGGTCGAAAGTTTGAGGATATTGAGTGATACTTATTTAATACGAACTTTGAGTGACCCATTATTTTTTTTACTGTTTCGTCTCTATAAACCAGTAAAAACGGACCGTGTTTATATAGTATACCTTGGTCCTTTTGGGTAATCCTGCTTCCTTTACCGAGTGCTGGACCCAGTCTGACATTCGTTTTGGCTTGAATTTAGATTGCCTTAACAATTCGATCTGATGTTTCTTTGGAAATTTCATTTGCACAATTATAATTTCCAGTGTTCCGTATGTTACATAGTTACAGAATTTGTTTTGACTGTACTTTTGTCGTAGAGGAGCTGGTATGTACGTTTCGCTTTTCTTTTGAACATCGATATTACTTCTTTGATGTACAGCGTATGCTCGTGTGTATGACTTCTTGCTGAACTGAAGGTAGCCTGCTATTTCTACCTGTAAAAACATTTTATACTTTGTGAAATGGTTGGCTGGTTGACAGGGGTATTACCGACGTCATGGTATTAGTTAACCGGAGCGCCAGTACTGCATGCTCAGCGCTGGACCACACCACCAAGAATCTTGATTTGATATCACAATATGTATCATATTGATTAATGGTACATTGGAAACAACAAAAGAAATATACCAAAACATATGACATACTATACGGTGACCGATTTAGAGGTCTTTCGTCACAAATTTACAAGTAAAAATCCAGATTTGGCATAAAAAGGCCGAGTACCTTGGCTGATACACATGTCCCCCTCCCCCTTTTCGGAAATCCCGGATCCGCCACTGCTATATATAGAAAAGATACTAGTCGTTGTAGCCCAGCTCGTAGCGTGACCGAGAGATCCTGGTTCGATACGTCGGTGTCTTGTCTTTCGAATTAGACGGTAAAACCAAGGGCAAACATCGGCACATGAAACCACCGTCATCATATGAATGAAATCATTTTGGCGTGTGGCAGAACAAGAATCAAATGCCTATATACTAAATAAGGGTTTAAGGGAATTGTACGTGAGCAGGCATGACTAAATCTCGTAATACTCATGCACGAAGCAGTATTATAATTTACTAAAATGAAATCATATAGAAAACTATGCGCGTTCAACTATGTGTGTGAAAAAGTTCAAATGCATGCGCTTGGCCAGACTTCTTTTGTCAGTGATAATGTTTTCTGTATACCATGCACATTTGTATACTACTGCCGTGGTCAGTTACTCAACTCTAAACACGAAATTTCGTACATTGATCATTATTATTTCATAGAATTAATAGAAGTTCACTTACAGCTAAACAATCAGTCTGAAAGATCAGTCCGAGCTGTGACACGGCCTCACAATTACACAATCCCACAAGCCGGAATATGGAGCTTGTATCCCTTAATTCAATGTTTTGACTGCTGCCTATTGGACGATGGTGACTGGTTACTTTGCCCTCACTCGAAGAAAGCATACTGCAAACACAATTACTGTGGTTATAAAACTAACAAAGTCAATGTTTATTAATAAGCTGATTAAACTTCATTTTTGAAAAGTCTTGAACTCTCATCAAACACCTAGCATGTTTCTGACATTATTACACATCTATAGGTTTTATACATCCTCTAACCAAAATTGGTATACATGACGTAGATTATACCTAAAAAATATGTAAAATATAATTTTATTAACAGCATGTACAAGTACATGTATGTGCATATATGTAAATGATGTTACCAAATATCTAGGTACCTACCACCGATGGGGAACTGGTACTCCTTCGAGTAAAGCAAAATGATGTGCGCATTGACCAACTGAGAGCCGAGTTGCAGACTTTTCTGGAAATTTCCGGAGATAATCAAAAGCCAGTATGTCCATGCCTTGACCATCCACTTGCCTGACAATGAAATACAATTAATTCAAGAAAAATAATTAAATGTAAACTGCGTTAACTAATTTGCACTTACATGTATAAAATGGTAACATTTAGTTCATTATGCTCTTCAAACCCTTTGAAAATCGGACCCTGATTACGACCGAGAAGGTTTGCCATAAAGGCTTGATATTTCTAAGATAGATATTCACTGGCGATGGCGATTAACAACGAATTGGTATTCTTCCAGATCTAGAGCAATTTAGTTATTTCTCATCTTTAATTTTTACACAGTTAACAACACCTCAAAGCCGACAAGAAACAGGTATGTTACGCATGTGGATAGTGAACTAAAGTTTACCCGATTGATTATTTTGTTTTTATCTATCAAATGTAAAGACAAAAATTCCTCTAACACGCTTTATAGGTCATGTCGATAAACTATCTTTAAGGGTTGTTACTTACTCCTGTTTATTGGAAAATTTATCACTTATACAAACAAAACTGACCAAAATAGTTTTTGATGATAGGATATGTTTATGAGTGCAAGTATTCATGATTTCTGAACATCCTCTTCCCAAAAGTTCAGACTGGAAATACATATATAGGCATTAATGTAAACTCGTCAAATAATCTCTTTTCCATAGTTTGTCAATTCAGTCTTCTGATATAAGAAGTATTTATCAGGAGAGTGCTTCAACAAGGAAATGTACATGTCTATGATCGTGTAAAAATGTCTGTTTATTGTACCAGATGAATGTCGTCACTAAAAGTGCAATAATCTTGGTATGGCGTACATACCAAATACTCTTTTGAAGTGCAGCGCAGACCAGGTGTCGCCCCTTCTATTCTGGATTTTCTCAGAAATGCTAATTTTGACAGATGATACATGTAGTATAGCGCAGACCAGTGCCGTTACCAATCGTACCATTCAGCAGGTGTAATAAAAAGTGATGAAAACAGCTTTTTATTGCTGAATGTATGTCGACACAATATTTAATATGGGTCAACTTAAAGTAAGCATGCCTTAGCATGAGGCAGTTACGACCAAGTAACTCTTTCTAGCCCTTTGTACCTTGTTGCTCGGACTGGCCAACAATACAATAGAAAGGGCCAGTGAGAGTAACGTATTTGCAACTACCTTCAATGCAACTTATGGTGGCACTCATCAATGCATATATGATTGATATGTTCAAGTATTAACAGCTTTATTCGATCAGTTATCATCAACCGACCGTATACAGCTCAGCCTCAACAAGTAGAATGAAGATATTATCCAAAATACTATTGCTATATAAAAAATATGTTTTTCATGAAAATTAAGACTTCAATTAACTTTGTGGCTGATTTTTACCTAAATGTATTTAATATCATATTTGAAATTACGGCTGTTTCACATAAGTTTTGGAGAAGTGAGTATTCCCTGCAGAATGTGAACATCCGCCATTAATATCTCGGGGTGGGGGGGGGGGGGGGTTATACATTTTATTGTTCATTTTCAAGTTGCACTTAAAAAGATGAAAATCAAATGACGAATAACCAAAGTTCACGTAATCTTAAAAGAATCAATGGTATCCCTTATGACAAGTCTTATGAGAACTTATAAATCCTAATCTAGTTTATCAGAACTGGTAATGACAGTATGAAGTACTCGTTTGAATGATACTAACTTTACTCAAAGCATAGTTAGTGTTAGATCAACACAGTAGTGAACACGCTTTAATCTGTCTTCATTAAATAATGCTGTGAGTTAAATATGCAATTATCTACACGGTTTCTGAGTACATGTGTGAAACATTTAGAAGTTTTTGGCACTGGAAACAAAAACATCAAACATTTCAAAACCTGGAGAGTTGCACTATAAAACCTACACCTCTTACCTCTTGTATAGTGCTTATGTGCTGGTTCAAACTTTTACATGAGCAGTTTACACTTACCAATTTCCTGCGATGTGCCATACGTAAAATCCCAGCATGAAATTGACACTGGAGCGTAACATCCTGCGTAAGGTAAGCATTGTACTCACAGACTTATTTCATTCATATATACGCCAGGAACGCCTCTGTGAATGGACGAGATACGTCTACATACGTCATACGTATCGGAGCTCCTTCTGCTAAGAAATATATGGCTAGCATCCAGAGAATTGTAAACAGACGTAAATGTAATCCGAGTCATTAGCACTAATCTACATCGTGTTGATCCTTCGTCAGGTGTCTACCCAGTATAGCTTTGTAGGCTCTCCCAGCAACAATTTGTCGTTGAATCTGGCTTCACATATTTATTGCTTAGATATTATCATTAGGTTAGATTTACAAGATTTACAAAAAACAAAATCTATATAAGCAGATAAAAAGACCACAATTTTGATTGGACGATGCAAGACTCTAAAGAACTGCAATCCATTGCTATATGTTACGTGAGCCATATTCTCGTTAAGAGACTATATATAGGTCTATATTATGACTGGTGATCGATCATTTCCAGTACGTCTTTAATAAATAAAACTTCAGAATCGAAACGATAACACGAGGCATCAAATTCCCATATTAAAACAGGAGAATATTCACCAATATAGAAAATGGATATATAGTTCCGAGTATATTTGATTTCGGCGTGTGTATACATTTATTATTCAAAACATATTTCTTCTAAATTAACAATATAACAAATATATACCCAAATGATGCGATATAATAGTACTAAATAAATATATACCCAAATGATGCGATATAATAGTATTTAATGTATCCAGTAGGTAAGTCGGTCAGTTCCTATGGAAGGTCGGTTTGGTTACCTCCAATACATAGACATTCATAAAACAAGACGAAAGGAATGTGGTGTGACGCAATTATTGAAATAGATATTCAAAACGTCTTTTGTATCACAGTCATGTGAAAACATAAAACAATGATCTATTAAAGAGTACTGAATAAAAGAGAACCGGGCCCATTGACGACTGATTCTGATTTAATACGACCTGTAGTTCTAAATATACATGTAATTAGATACATCTTTATCTAAAATTCGAAACCTCTGTTTCAGAAATAAGATCTAAATGTGTACCTCATATTTCGCAAAATAAGATATACTGACATGCATATCTATTTCAGTTAGATATATACTTTTAGATATCTCTAATAATGAAAGAAATACAATCTATATGTAATTAGGTTTATGCTCAAACGATTAAATTCGCATTTACCAATCCGCTTGACGTTCATGCCTTATCTTACAAGGAATTAGAACATTCCTGAAATTTCATAATAATGTTATTATTGTATGCTGTTGATTGTCTGAGAGTGAGGTGTGGGTGTATTCATTGGGTGTAGAAATGAGGACATGTATGTAAACGACACGCCATATTTTTCTTAAATTCGTACTAAAGGGAAAAAGTGGGGTGTTATTTTTGGCTCAATTTGGAAAGAAAAACTTCTGAAAAAGGATGCATGTTCGTAGGAGGACATTACAATACTTTCCAAGTTTTTTTCAAATTCGTGTGCTCAAGGTGCTCCTGTTAGCAATTAAGGCCCAATTGTTCATCATCTGTTTATTTTTTCTTTCTCTTTTTGGTTGAATTGGTTGTTTCTTACGAAAGCCGATTAGAAACGGAAGCCCATTTAGGACCTATCAAAAATATTTTTGAATTTGATATAACGAAGTCTTGAATTTGTCAAAACGGAATAAATTCGTTTTAACAAATTCGGGGAATTCGTTATTACGTATTAAATCTGTTATAACAAATTTGAGGAATTCGTTATAACGAATAGGGACCTAACAAAAATATTTTTGAATTTGATATAACGAATTCTTGAATTTGTAAATACGGATTAAATTCGTTTTAACGAATTCTTGAATTTGTTAAAACGAATTTAATCCGTTTTAACAAATTTGAGGAATTCGTTATTACGTATTAAATATGTTAAAACAAATTTGAGGAATATATGAATTTAAGAATTCGTTAATTCGATTTTAATTTGTTAAAACGAATTTCAAAATCTGTTAAAACGAATTCAACAAATTTGTTATAACAGATTTAATTCGTTATAACGCATTCCTCAAATTTGTTATAACAGATTTAATTCGTTATAACGAATTAATCAAATTTGTTAAAACGTATTTAATCCGTTTTAACAAATTCAAGAATTCGTTAAAACGAATTTAAACCGTTTTAACAAATTCAAGAATTCGTTATATCAAATTCAAAAATATTTTGATAGGTCCTAAATGGGCTTCCGTAATTAGACTCACTTACTTAGAAAAAAATTTATATCTTATCTCGTTATTACGAGATAATTAACTCGTTATTTCGAGATCTTTTCTCGTTATTTCGAGATCTTTTCTCGTTATTTCGAGATAATAAACACGTTATTTCGAGATAATTAACTCATTATTTTGAGATAATTAAATCGTTATTTTGAGATCTTTTCTCGTAATACCAAGATAATTAACTCTTTAGATAATTGTCTCTAAATAACGAAAAAAGATCTCGAAATAACGAGATTGTTTTCTCGAAATAACAAGAAAAGATCTCGAAATAACGAGTTAATTATCTCGAAATAATGAGAAAAGATCTCGAAATAACGAGTTAATTATCCCGAAATAACGAGTTAATTATCTCGAAATAACAAGAAAATATTTAAAAATTTTTATTAGTAAGCGAGTCTAATCGGCTTTCGTAGTTTCTTGTGGTTTTTGTTTTGTTTTCAGGGGTCACAAAGTTCAGTTTTAAGTACATGTATGCATTTGCTTCAGGTTTTGTATCTTTTTTCTTTATAAAGTGGCATTGAACACATAATTTACCATTACTTTATCATCTACTAGGGCTCACAAATGACTTGTAAGATATCGTATTATCACGGGAATTACCAAGATGAACGATGATAAGGTCAGCGTATAGGATACATCAAGATAAACTGTCAACTACAACCAAACTATGACTGAAACGATAAAACCATTCTGTGAAGATTTTATTTTGCTCCTACTCGCCCATATTGTCGCTCATTCTTTCAAGACTCTCGCTCCATTAGTTCTGACATTGATGGGAACTAATATCAAAGCACTTAGTCATATCTTGTAGGGCAATAGCAAAATCATTTACTTCGTCGTTTGAATTCAAATTCAAGAACTGTAAATTATGCACAATGACGTATTTAGAGACCCCCTTTTTTTCACTGCATATTTACCAGTAAAAATCCAAATTTTGGCACCAAAAATGGCTCAGTAGTTTGGCTAATACACGCGTGGGTCCACGTCCCCTTTTCAGAAATCCTGGATCCGCCAATGATGCATGCCAATGTCCAATGAATTTCAAACAATTTGATGAGGGCATCGACTTTGTGATAAATTTTTAATTATACACATACTGAGTGAGAAAAAATATAGTGAAGAAGAAATCACACAGGAATATAACAACCATTATTATATGGAAATTTACTGGTAGCAATGCTGACATACCTCTCATTCAGGTTGGTTGTGCCAAAGGCAAATGATGTTCTGAAAAGTTTTCCATGTAATCACATTAAGTTACCTGTACCACTACTATATTTTAGATTATTAATTAATATAAATAAAAGAGAATTGTTTTCTAGGTACAAGGTGAAGAAAATATTTCTAATTTAGTTTGATAAATCTGATTAAAGAAACCTGTAGAACAGGTACTAGCTTGACCAGGTAAATCATGATTTGCTCTGATCTGCTGGTACACTAGCACACATTCTGACTACCTCAGATCTGCAGGCAAACTGGCACGCATTCTGACAAACTCTGATCAGCAGGTACACAGGCGGACTTTTTCACTAACTCAGATCATCAGGTACGCTGACACACATTCTGACTAGCTGTGATAGTAGACACACTGGCACACATTCTGACTAGCTCTGATCAGCAGGTACACTGACACACATTCTGACTAGCTCTGATAGCAGACACACTGGCACACATTCTGACTAGCTCCGATCAACAGGCACATTGACAAACATTCTGACTAGCTCTGATCAGCAGACATACTGACACAAATTCTGACTAGCTCTGATCAGCAGGTACACTGACACACATTCTGACTAGCTCTGATAGCAGGCACCCTGGCACACATTCTGACTAGCTCTGATCAGCAGGCACTTTGGCATACATTCTGACTACCTCAGATCAGCAGGTACACTGGCACACATTCTGACTAGCTCTGAACAACAGGAACACAGATATACTTTATCACTAACTCTGAACAAGGACTTAGTGTGGACTTGACAGAGGTGACTTATGATGTGCATGTACATCTTCAGTCCAAAAAGTCACCTCAGAGTCATATCCTGAGGACAAGTTGTGTATATCAGCTAAAGCAGTTTAATTTATCTATTTTATACGAGGTTATTCCAGATTATATACACATATTACATTTACTAGAAAGAATATCTAGGAAAAAAACTCAGTTTCAACCACAGTTTAATACATCATGAATAAATGTACAAAAACATTTTTTTCACAACCATAATACGTAAGGACGGAATAGTAAGATATAATTTAGAGTCAGATCTACCAAAATTTTTATTTAATATAAAGAATATTTCTAAACTTTCAGCTTTCAGACATTGTTTCCATTTTATTTTGCAAATGTAAAGCCAGAATAAGACCTCAGCTTTGATGTTCATAGGACTAAGCGATCATCCTCTAGTACTGCAGGAGGTTGTTCACCATAGCCCATTCCCCCTTGACCTCCAATGTTCTGAAGCTCCATACAGTGACGTTTACATTCTAACAATCTCTCTACATCTTTCCACATTTTCATTTGACGTATACTCGGCCCATGACTCTCTCGGACAGTCTTCTGCTGTTCTCTTAATCCTTTACCTAAATTCTCTTGTTCTTGGATTTTACGCTGATATAACTCTCTGGAAAAAAAGATGCATTTATGAAACATGAATGCCCCCGTCAACAACAAAGTCCAAATAAGGCAAATTTTGAAAAGTAGGTCAAAGGTCACAGTCAATGTCACAAGCACAAATGCCCTTGGTGTAATTTGAAAAGGGCTGATTAGTGGAGTATGCATGCCAAATATGAAGTCACTATCTCTGTTCAAAAGATATGGCAAAAGTTAAAGTTGACGACAGACACACACAAAAAAACCCAATAAACAAAAACAAAAAAACCCCAAACAAACAAACAGACACACAAGCAAACAAACAGACAGACTTGTAAAAAAACCATATGCCCCCGATCTATCGATCTGGGGGCATTAAAATATAGGAGTTTAATTTAATATGTCTAAAAGCATCTGTAAGACCCAAATGCCCCATCTAAACAAAGTAAGTCGGGGACATGGTTGGTGTCAATATCTGATACATGAAGCAGAAATTTCTACCTATTTCATAAACCTATCTGAAGCAGTCATGGACTGTTTATGTGTCAATGTCTGATACACGGAGCAGAAATTTCTATCTATGTCACAGACCTATCTGAGGCAGTCAGGGCAGTTTATGTGTCAATGTCTGATAAACAGAGCAGAAATTTCTACCTATGTCACAGACCTATCTGAAGCAATCAGGGACAGTTTATGTGTCAATGTCTGATAAACAGAGCAGAAATTTCAATCTATGTCACACTTATCTGAAGCAGTCATAGACAGTTTATGTGTCAATGTCTGATACACGGAGCAGAAATTTCTATCTATGTCACAGACCTATCTGAAGCAGTCATGAACAGTTTATGTGTCAATGTCTGATACACGGAGCAGAAATTTCTATCTATGTCACAGACCTATCTGAAGCAGTCATGGACAGTTTATGTGTCAATGTCTGATACACGGAGCAGAAATTTCTATCTATGTCACAGACCTATCTGAGGCAGTCAGGGCAGTTTATGTGTCAATGTCTGATACACGGAGCAGAAATTTCTATCTATGTCACAGACCTATCTGAAGCAGTCATGGACAGTTTATGTGTCAATGTCTGATACACGGAGCAGAAATTTCTATCTATGTCACAGGCCTATCTGAAGCAGTCATGGACAGTTTATGTGTCAATGTCTGATACACGGAGCAGAAATTTCTATCTATGTCACAGACCTATCTGAAGCAGTCAGGGCAGTTTATGTGTCAATGTCTGATACACGGAGCAGAAATTTCTATCTATGTCACAGACCTATCTGAAGCAGTCAGAGACTTTTATGTGTCAAAGGTTTTTAACTGTTCCATCCCAAGATATGACAGAGATAAGCCGTCGGTCAGGTTGAAACTCAAAATCATTTGGCCTAAGTCTAGCATTGTAATACTGATCTATGCTAGCTCCAAACTGAATTAAACGTACAAAAGAGACAAAGAGCAAACTAGAAATGACTAATACAATGTAACAGAGTAACAGATATTAAAAGGTAATATAAAATAGACAAACAGCAAGATAAAAATGACAAATACATTGTAATCAAATACTTAATGCACAAATCCTGCATCAAACACAATCATATTAAGCATGTACACATCATTAAAAGTTAAAAACCTATACAGTATATGTATGTATCTTACGATACAATGTATTATTTAATAGTCTTCTTCGAGTAATAAAACACAAACACTCCGCTACACAAATTTTCAGCAACCTGGCCTTTATCAAGTGTAGAAAAACGACTGTGTTACTAAGCTTGATAAAGACCAGGTGGCTGAAAATTTGTGTAACTGAGTGTTTGTGTTTCATTACTTATACTGGACTTCTCTATGGAGGACTTTGAAGATTTTCTTGAAATATAATTTATCTCCTGTGCTTCTTTTATGGATACAACACATACTATTATACCTCAACTGTATTTGTCTGAAGCTGATTCGTTAAAATACATCACGTGACGATGTTACAAAAGATCGTGTCCTCCCTAGGGATGACAAAACTTCATATCTCCCTGGAGCACGTGTTCCCATGGCACCCTCTCTCTCTACATCTCCCAAGAGTTGTCTTTCTTGTCGGCTTGTTTGTAAACAAACTGTAAGCATACTACGATCGGAGGCAGTTTCCATGTCGCTGAGGTTCGTCTACACTAAGCAGTTGTATTTCCCCTCGGGCTACGCCCTCGGGGGCACATGAGTGATTCAGGTAGACGAACCTTCATACCATCCTACCAAGAGGTGACCATAAATGTATATAAACGACGTAGTTAACTAGACAGAGTAATTGGGACAATATACATTTACATATACTTTTCACCATCATTGTAATTCAGTAGATATCTTTTTAAACCGCTGAAGGTTATATTGACATTTTGCCTAGGTTTTGAATAAATGAAATACTTCAGCTGGATAATAATTAATTTCCATGTGTTAAAATTATATTGATGAATTCAAAACATTAATGTGGGAAGGTGACAGGAAAATATTAATATCTGTATTTAGTCTTATCCAATTCTCAAATTCCATCTACATACATGTAGCTGTTACACATTTACAATGATCAGTAAGCAATGGATTCTATTTCTGTTTTACAGACACAACATAAATGAAGAGCCCTTAATTAAAACAATGATTAACAACTTCTTTGTGACCAATAGTCTATGAATTACCCTTACTTGAAACCATCTCATTTTTGTATTTAGAGCAATTTAAAGGGGGTTTAAACAGATTTGTTTGCAAAAACTAGTTGGTGTACATATACTTACTAGGTTAAAACCAGGCTGATTTTCCCATTTGGGTTTTTATATTTAGATTTGATAAAAAGTGCAAATATGTCCTTACAGCTTTTTTTAGAAGCCAAAATAATCCTTAAAAATCAAGGCATGGACGGTAAATTACCCCTACTTGGACGATCATAATGACTGAATACAATTTTAGCAAGGATATTACCAAATATAAATAAGTTTTAAAGATAAATGTAGAGAAATAACACTGTACAAATCTTGGTGGGAAAGTATTTCACCACTATCCTTCAATAGGTCTTGGTGGTAGAGTATTTCACCACTATCCTTCAATAGGTCTTGGTGGGAGAATATTTCACCACTATCCTTAAATACGTCATAGTGGGAGAATATTTCACCACTATCCTTCAATAGGTCTTGGTGGGAAAGTATTTCACCACTATCCTTCAATAGGTCTTGGTGGGAAAGTACTTCACCACTATCCTTCAACAGGTCATGGTGGGAAAGTATTTCACCACTATCCTTCAATAGGTCTTGGTGGGAGAGTATTTCACCACTATCCTTCAATAAGTCTTGGTGGGAAAGTATTTCACCACTATCCTTCAATAGGTCTTGGTGGAAAAGTATTTCACCACTATCCTTCAATAGGTCTTGGTGGGAAAGTACTTCACCACTATCCTTCAACAGGTCATGGTGGGAAAGTATTTCACCACTATCCTTCAATAAGTCTTGGTGGGAAAGTATTTCACCACTATCCTTCAATAGGTCTTGGTGGGAAAGTATTTCGTCACTATTCTTCAATAGGTCTTGGTGGGAAAGTACCTCACCACTATCCTTCAATAGGTCTTGGTGGGAGAGTATTTCACCACTATCCTTCAATAGGTCATGGTGAGAAAGTATTTCACCACTATCCTTCAATAGGTCTTGGTGGGAGAGTATTTCACCACTATCCTTCAATAGGTCTTGGTGGGAGAGTATTTCACCACTATCCTTCAATAAGTCTTGGTGGGAAAGTATTTCACCACTATCCTTCAATAGGTCTTGGTGGGAAAGTACTTCACCACTATCCTTCAACAGGTCATGGTGGGAAAGTATTTCACCACTATCCTTCAATGGGTCTTGGACAAACAGAAGTCTTTATTTGTAAATGTCGTTAATAAAAGTGGATTTATCATTTATTTCTAAAGGGATTGTAAAGAAGAGGGGAAAGCAAAATTTCATTTATGGTATTGTGAGTTACCTTTTTTGTACTTCTTTAAGGGATTTTAAAACTTCTTTTCAAAAAGGCTTTGCAGTTTTCTGAACCAATTTATAAATAAAGTCTATATCAAAATGAGAAATGGATTTAATATTACTATTTATTTTTATTATTTAGTTCAAATGCAATCTAGATATTATGATATTTTCTAGATCAATCATTCTACAGATTATCAAAGAATTACACTCAGAGGCAATGCAGATAGCCTTTGTTTTATTCATATTTGGTTTCAAGCCAGAATACTTTGAGAATTGGTACAGTAGATCTCATGCACTTCTTTCTTGCGATTGAATCAACTGATGATATAAATCTTAACTGTTTGTTTCAATCTGGAACATATCTACTGCAGGGCTCGACATTAACGCTTGTCCAGCACCAGTGAATATTTTTCATGGACAAGTGAATCTTGCTAAGTATTTGTCCGATTGGACAAGCGATTTTTCCTTAAAGAAGTTTCAAAATTTAAAAAAAGAGACTGAATTGTAATTCTTTTTATTGAAATTTGAAGTTGACAGCAGTAAGAGAACAACGATCAGGAAGTTAATTCTCAAAACGAGGTTGGCAACTTTAAAATTGGGATCAAAGTTCACTTGTTGGACGATTTGGTTGTTATCTTTCTGTTATTTTCTAATTTTGCAATTGGTGAACACCCTCCTACCCTTATCACTAACTCTGTATATTCATTAATAAAATAATTTAAAACAATGAGTAAATTGTTTAAATTTTATTTTAACTATTACAGTAGTTATAGAAGTTCAGTACTAACGAATTGTCAGACAAGTAAAATTTATATTCGGACAAGTCAATTTCATGGCTACTTGTCCAAATGGCATGTAGGGAAAAAGGTTAATGTCGAGCCCTGTACTGGCACCATCCTTACATTAACTGACACCATAAAACCTTTATTTGTACGTTTTCTCTCTGGTAAATATCGGCTGACATTACAACAGTCTTACCTGTATGTACTTTTCCTAAATACAGTCTTAATTTTGACCTATGTGGTAAGAATTTTTGAAGCAACAAGAGTGTCATGGATGCTGTATATGAGTACTTAGTGACCAGAATGAAGTATTCTATTTTGAAGGGATTCAGAAATTGGAATTAAAAGAAAATTGGAGAAAATGCATGGAGATGAAATGAAAATGTATTGAAAAACAATAACAATTTTTCAATATTGGGTGTTCCTTAGTACATAGGGCTGAGACATTTTTGATCGTACCACTGATGTACCTTTCTGGCACATACAGACTGACCCATAAGATTCTTACCTGTATGTTTTCTTTCTGGTGTATGGATCAGCAGACGTGTATGCTTTCATTTCATCTGATACCTTTTGTTGTTGTATCTCAATCATCCTCATCATGCTGTTGAGATAATGATAACGAGATTCCTCCTGGGCACATTCTTCTTGGTATATTTTCACTTCCTAAAATAAATTTACTAAGATTTATAGACACATTGGAGATGTAAACTTCCCGTAATAAATGAAAGATTTATGAGGCAAATGCATGAAAAGAAAACCAGAAGAGTGTCAAAAATATTATTCGATTTCTTTAAGGAGGAAAACAAGAAGATAAAGAAAAAACAGCAGATATAATAGCTTATGTAAACAGAAGTATTTTTAGGTATTTTCTTTCCATTTCATGTAATTTATATTGATAAAGGTAGTCAATTAGATATCTTTTTTACAGTATTATCAGGATATCCATTAAATTACAACTGACTACAGTCTCATGTCACATCAAATAGGATTCAATGCTAGTCAAATAGAACACTTTTAAAATCACTTTCATTTCTGAAGTTCCTTCAACATTGAATATAAGCAAGTGTATGTAGATCTATGGAATTTTATGGCTTTGTTATTTCTCTGAGCATTTTCAATCTGTAATTACCTGCTCCAGTTTAGACATATTACTTTCCAGACCAGCAGATGCTGTGTCATAAGCTTGCTTTTTGCTTTCATACTCCACTGTCAGCTCCTGAAAAACAAATCATTCAATTTCTAATGAGTTACACAGAATATCATACAGTGAACTATAAATCTGTTATAGTCAGGTCTGACAACCCAAGCTAAATCACCTAATTTGATAGTCATTATGAACTAAATACAGATATAACCTATGAATTGTACTTTGTATACATGAGTGATTTACAACGCATGCACTATCATACATTTTATATTTTTGATTAAAGAGAGTTTATACAACATATGTATCATATACAAAAGATCTCTGTTTGCATCTTCTTCTACATATGATGAGAACTGGCATTATTCAGGTGGTAGGATATTGACTTGGGTCCTTGGTTCAAACCCCAGCCATGACTAACTAATGTCCCATCTTTTGGATGAAACAGGACCATGTTTCAGTAGAAGCTGGCACAAAAAGATCCCTTACTGTATGGGTAAGTCTTTTCTACAGACAGAAATTTCCATATAAGATAACAGGTAGGTGCCAATGAATTAAAATATTAAGTAGGTGCCATTGAATTAAGACAATGTAACTCTGATAAGAGTAATGTATTTAAAATCCCAAGTTGCAACTAGCACAGATACTCAGAGGCAGGTTAAAGTACAATACACTACAATTGCTATCACAATAACAGTGAAAAATACTTGTAGGTAACCTAAACAAGAACTGCCACAACAAAACAAAATATACAGTATGACTGAATTTTTTTCTTATCCTATCAATGCAAAAATATCCATGATGGAATACATACATGTGCTCTCTGTCTCATAGGTCTTAATTCCTTGATGATTGGGGCCAAAGAATTTTTCTTGTCAGCAATTTTCCTTGTAAGCCTTTGAACCATGTCTGAGATATCTTCCAGTGTTCTTCCCTTTTGTTCATCCAATTCACTTTTGGCTGCTGACACTTTCTCAAGCTGTTCCTGTGTTACCCTGTACCCAGACACACCTTGCTTGTTCTCAACAGCTTCCTAGAGTAATAAAATGGAATACTTAAACTAGTTGCATTGACAAAGGGGCTGATTTCATTTGGGTATGTATTATGTAATGCCAGTGTCAAGCCTCTTCATGGACTAAAATAACTTTGTGTGTACTTCTCAGTAAACAAAAACAACAGAAATGACTACTTTCCTTTCATACATATACATATTACAGATATAAATGTTTGTTTCAATTACCATGTACTTTTAACAAGTGAGATACATCCATACGTACTGGTTCCATAAAACAAGAGGCCCAAGTGGGCCTATATCGCTCACCTGAGTACCTAGATGATCAGTCATGCATGAAGGAAGAATTCATTTATTTTTGCATTAATCAATGTGACTAAGTCAACACAGATGTTGAAAATATGTCAAATTTTATTTCAGGCTAGAATAAAAAACAACACTTTTTTGCACATCCATTCAGGTGATTTTGATATTAAGCATTTCCTTTGTCTCTGCAAGATGTCATTCAGGGCAACAAGTTAGTCATTTTCTTTAGGTGGGGCCTTTTGTTGACTGATTTCAAGTCTGGGTCATGAACAACAATTGCTTCAAATATTGTCCAGATCTAACTTAAAATTGCCTAATTTCATATGTTGAATGTTGAGAAACATCTAAAAACTTATTTAGATGTGTAAAGAAATGAAAAAAAAATTTTTGACCACAGCTGGATTTGAACCGCTACTCTCCATATTTCAATTACCAATGTACCATTGTGAGACCTACTTTTTAGACATGGTGGCATTATCTGTTAACTAATTTGGATGAAATTTACCAAATTGATAGAGGACCTTTAGTACTTCATGTATTCCATGTTTCATTAAAATCTTTCATGTGGTATAACAGCAGAAGTGAAAAATGTGATTGAATTGTTCCTATACACCCTCATTTGGAAGTCTTAAAAAATTCATAGAAAATCCAAAAATTGAATAAGTTAGATCTGGACAATATTTGAAGCAATTGTTGTTCATGACCCAGACTTGAAATCAGTCAAAAAAATCAGATATTGACAAAATTCTTTCAAAGTAGCATTCCTTACCATAATTATGATCACAATAGTCCATAAGAAATCATCATTATCAATTAACTAGGAAACATGACACTTTTCTGCATCGAATCACCAAGTCCAAAGAAATGTCGAAAAAAAAATCTAAAATTTGATTTTGGAAGGGAACCAAAATGACAATACACCTTCACTCATCCTTCTAGATCATTTCTATGCATTCTGTTTGTCTCTGTATACAGCCCGTATGAAAAAAGAATATTGTTAAAGGAGGGAACTCTTTTGTGACCTACTTTTGACTATAATGGCGCCACCTGTAAAGAGGTCTGGACGAAAACAACAGAATTTGAAGAGGATCATAAGTGACTTTTTTCTACCAAGATTTAATAAAATCCTTCAAACAGTTTTGTAGAAAAAGTTGAAAATTTGAAAAATGGCCAACATTGTGAGACCTACTTTTTAGACATGGTGGCATTATTTGTTAACCAATTTGGATGAAATTTACCATATTGATAGAGGACTTTTAGTACTTCATGTACTCCATGTTTCATTAAAATCTTTCATGTGGTTTTGTAGAAAAAGTTGAAAATGTGAAAAATGGCCATCCCTCCCCCCCTTTTTTTTGGAAGTCTTAAAAAATTCATAATAAATCCAAAAACTGAGATAATGACAAAATTCTTTCACAATAATATTCCTTACCTTAATTATGATCAAAATAATCATTAAGAAATCATCAATATCAATTAACTGAAAAACATGATAGTTAAAAATGTGAAAAATGGCCAACCCGCCCTTTTTTTGGAAGTCTTAAAAAATTCATAAAAAATCCAAAAATTGAGATAATGACAAAATTCTTTCACAATAACATTTCTTACCACAATTATGATCAAAATAGTCATTAAGAAATCATCAATATCAATTAACTGAAAAACATGACACTTTTCTGCATTGAGATGACTAAGTTCAGAAACACATCAAAAAAGCGTAAATTTCTATTTGACGGATCTTAACCCCGAACACAATTTTTAATAACCCATCTTTATAGATTGTTGAAATGCAATTAGTTTCTCCATTTATGTACTGGTTCTGGAGGAGAAGATGTTTGAAGAGGGGTACCGTTTTGGGCACTTTCGGCCCCGCCCTGGATCCACCCCTGAGGGAATCTGAATTCCGAACACAATTTTAATAGGGGACCTTGAGTACATCATTTACACAAAGTTTGATCCAAATCTGCACTGTAGTTCCAGAGAAGAAGTCGAAAATGTGAAAAAGTTAACGACGGACAGACGGACGGACGGACGGACGGACGACGACGACGGACATACACTATGACTATAGCTCACTTGAGCCTTTGGCTCAGGTGAGCTAAAAATCACAACTTAATGTCTAACCTCAGTACTCTATACCATCTAATAAAGTTTAAATTTAGAATCTAAAAAGACATTTTAGCATGGACATAAATATATATTCCAAAGAAAAAAAGATTTGTGTAATCAGGCATGAAATCGGAGAATATCTCTGATAATAAAGGTATACGATGACATCAATGAATACATCATGTGCCCAATATGTCACTTACTGCTTGCGTCATTTACCACAAGAATGAATCATATTTCCAAATAACTGTGTATGACGTTATTATATACATGGATGTTTCGTGTGCCTCTCAGGAAATTGGAATGAACAGCCAAAAACTTGTGAAATTTCACTTTGAATGACACTTTGTGACTTTGTAGAATACACAGATGTCAAGCACTTTAACACAAATTATGACATGATTGATGGCGTCACACAAGGTTTTGCAAGTCAGATATCTGATTATGACATCGTAGGCATAACAATCAAAAGTCTGTTAAACATCGATTTCTATGCTGAAAAGTGCATCTGTACATTCAGGTATCTTTATTGTAAGTGGAACAAGTGCTTACCAAATGTCTATTGATATGATCGTCTCTTTGTCGTAATATTTCTTCTGTACGTGACAACACACCATGTTCTGCTCTTAGCTCAGCTATCTCTTGACGCTTTTTCTTGTAGATGGTACTTTTACTTCTCAACTTATTTACGTATCTCTTAAACTACAAACAAAAATAAACTCATTATTAAATGTGGATATTTCCCCAACTAAATAATACATGTACATAGAAATTCTATGACATTCTATTTAACAGATCGTTGATAGATTTAACAACCATACATTATTATCTACACATTAGTTTTCTCTTTAGATGGATCAAAATTATCTACAAGAAGCTTTCAAGTGTCTGCAGCACTCCCTTGTATAATATAAGCTACAAATCATACTAATGATAAACAAGAGCAATGGCTAATACACTTGTTGCTTAGTCTGAAGGGATGAAATTTGAAAGTATTGTTCTATGTACATTGGGACTGTCTCAAATATATGAAGTTACTTTGCCAACAATTCTGTGAAATATTA
Source organism: Pteria penguin (assembly GCA_035048485.1). NCBI lineage: Eukaryota > Metazoa > Mollusca > Bivalvia > Pterioida > Pteriidae > Pteria > Pteria penguin. The sequence continues at coordinate 43,207,790 of CM068583.1, read as the reverse complement.
TTCAAATGTGTAAAATTTATGGACCGGACAAAGATTAACCATCATATGCACTGTGACCTTTTCCTTGCAAATATGACCTTGATTCAAGGTCATGACACATGACTGGGCAACAATTCTGTGAATTATTACTCAAATCTATGCAAGGGGTTAAAGATTTGGCCTGGACAAGAATCTTATAAGCACTGTGACCTTGACCTTCCAGATATGACCTCAAAAATCAATAGGGTTCATTCATCAAGTCATAAAACACAAGTGTGCAAAGTTTAAAAGTTCTAGCATAAACCGTCTGGTCTGTACTTTGTTTACAAGTTGCACTCTCAAAAATCTGTTATTTTTGCCATCAAAATGACCTTGACCTTTGACCTTGATACTGATCTCGTTGATAAGTGATAGATAAAGACATGGTGAATAAGAATTCTTAAAAAACAATTTTTAAACATGATTTAACAGTTATAACAAGAGCAACGCCCAGTGTAGCTTAATAGCATAATACTCCATCAGTTAGTTTGAAGGGGAGGATTTTGAAAGTATGGAAACATTCCTCCCTTAAACTGTTCCATCCCCAATAGTTCATTCTGTATCCTGCCTATAAGGTTTCTAACCAAGTAATACTACTAACTTTGACCTTGAAAAACAAATAGCATCTTTGTCTTGGCACGAGGAGTAAGTGTACCAAGTATGACAGTCCAAGCCCCAACAGTTTGAGCTGTATCCTGCCTACAAGGGTTTCCTACCAAGTAGTACTATAACCTTGACCTTTGACCTCTGACCTTGAAAAACAAGAGGCATCTTTGTCTTGGCATAAGGAGTAAAGGTACCAAGTTTGACAGTCTTAGCCCAAATGGTTTGGTCTGTATCCTGTTGTTCACTTGTTCTTGTTCACTGGCATATATGCCTTTGGTGAAGTTTGTCATACAGCAGAATTAACTTGTGCTACTGGTCAAGATACAGCCGAAACATTCTGCATTATCACACAAGAATTTAAATAATCATAGTAGCTATTTCTTTGAAAACATAACTGAAGTTCACACCAGATTTGCTAAACGACAAATTTTTGCTTTCAAATTAAACATGTCAATATATTTACACTTGCAACTTGGTGCACCTATGCTAAAATTACTATAAATAGTATATGGGAAGTCCCAATCCATTCCGAACACCTAAGTTTCGCATGGGGCAAAAACAAAACAATCCAAATACGAGGCAGTTATACCTTCTTATTATGTTGACAATTAGGTATGCACTGCTTTGGACATCTAAAGCATAAAGCAATATTTAAATGCATATTTTTACGCTCTGTTTACTTTTTTAATTGCGTTTTTAAACAATTTTTAATGCGTAATTATGTTTTTATGCACATTATCTGTAGCTCTGCTCTCTAATGAACATGATAAATACAATACAAATTACTTATGAAGACTTTGTGGTGAAAAATCCTTAAGAATAAGCTATATAACTTACATCTTCCCCCTTGAGAACTTCACCACCTCCAGCTTGCTTCACCATCTCTCTTTTCTGTTCTGTTTCTTGCATTATTCGATTATAGGCCTCTCTTGTCTCTCGAAATGTGGTTAAGGCAGCTTCCTTCTTGTGGGATATTATGGCTGCCTGTAGTAATATAATGTAGCTTCAAAAAAGTAGTAAAAATTGGCAAGCAAACTACATGGCTATTTTACAAAAAAGTTTATTTTCCGCTTTTTACACTATATCAATGAAAAATTTAAAAGCAACATGTATGCAGACAGTTTGTTATTGTTCTATGTACATTGGGATTGTCTCAACTATATGAAGTTACTAGTGTTCAGAAATGGAGAGAACAAAAGCACCCAAAAAAAAATCACAAACAATCAACATGTCCTACATGTCCCAAACCAAGACTTACGGAGACCTGTGGAACTGTTCACTACCCTAGTGCCCTACTACCAGTGACATTTCAAAGACAAACTGGTTATAACTGTGATTTTTAGAGCAGAATGTATATATAACATTGTTTGATAATTTTCTATTACGTTTTAGAAAACTTTATCATTATATATATTAAATACATACAGGAAAATGAATTTCTGTAACAGTAGAGACCTTGATGTATTGTGACCTTGATGATAGTATTCAACCATTTCATTATATTGCAGACGGTAAGTAAAGGGCAGAGTATGTTCTCAGTGCATGCATTGTTATTGTACAATTACTCCATACAGATATATACAAATATATATACACTACGAAGAATGCAGATTGTCCAATTCTCCCCGTAATGTGTTTTGACGCAGATGGTCGCGTTCACATCACCATGAATCACCACAAACCACTTCAGCAATCGCAGTGATTCACTGCAACATTGCGGTTGATTCCAACTATACATCATATAACTATTAAACGTATACTTAAGTACCGGTATCTAAAAATCTGGTCTAATAATCAAGGTGTAACATGAGTGGTTTTGCTTGAGAGTTATTTGTTTTACGCCATTTTTACCAAATAAATAAAATGCATCATTAATTATCTTGGTGCGAGAGTCATTCTAAATTGTTTTAAAAATGACAGATCAAGTATGAGAAAAATAGAGATGTAATAAAGATATCTAAATCTAGTGGTGAACGTTTATAATAACATTTGCATAAACTTCTTTTTCCAAATAAGCATTTGAAATTACCAAACAATTAAACGTATATTTAAGCATCTAAAAATCTGGTCTAATAAACAAGGCGCAACATGAGCGGTTTTGCTTGAGGATTATTTGTTTTACGCCATTTTTTCAAATTAAATGCATCATTAATTATCTAAGTGCAAGAGTCATTTTAAATTGCTTTAAAAATGATAGATTAGATCAAGTATGAGAAAAATAGAGATGTAAAGATATATACATTTAGTGGTGAACGTTCATAATAACATTTGCATAAACTTTTTTTTCCAAATAAGCATTTGAAATTACCAAACAATTAAACCTGCGGCATATTAAAAAGGAATTCCTACTGTAGTCGAAAGCCTAAACTAAAATCTGGAAGCTTAACCAAATATATGAATTAGTCTTTACTTTGATTTGACGCCAATCAATGTAATTTTCCACGTCATTGTCAAAATTTTCTTGCGAATTTTGCACTAATGCAAGAAGCAATCTGATAAAATGCATATCTATCTAATCTGTATCTACTACATATACCATGTATACACAGAATAATACAAAGAATAGAAAAGAAATCCTTTTCATCAGATTGTTGTCAAAGTGTACTCAAACCCCTGTTTAACAAAATCATCAAACCTTTTTTTTTCTGTTCACTTTTTTGCTATTTTTAAATACTATTTGATTTTTTCTTTTTACACAAGATCGCATAAAGCTGACAAGAAATATCACCAGAGGCAATAATTAGTGTAAGGCATTAAAAGTAAAGTATTTATCTACGACTGACATATTTGAAAATGGTTGAGTCTCCATGGATTGCTGCAATGCTGCAGTGACTTAAAATACATTGCGGCAATGATATGACAATTGGACAATAGTCGTTCTCTGTAGTGTGTATATACATATATATATATATATATATATATATATATATATATATATATATATATATATATATATATATATATATTTATAAATACAGACTTGCCAACCTTCAAAATCTAAACAAGAGGCCCAAATGGGCCTATATCACTCACCTGAGCACAAATTGCTTATTTACAATAAAATGACAGCTCATTTCAGTAGAAAATTTTGCTTATTTTCTTCAAGACTTTCTATAAGGTTTGGTGATATTTTGTGCAGTCGTTATGAAGAAGTCAAAATGTGTCAACCAATCAAAGCCAATGGCGGCCATCTTGTATTACGGATCGGCACGAAAAACACAAACTTGGTAAAGGACCTTGAGTGCTTACTTCCTATGAGGTTTGGTGAACTTCTGTGCAACGCTTCTGGAGAAGAAGTCCAAAATGTGTCAACCAATCAGAGCCAATGGCGGCCATCTTGGATTACGGATAGGCACAAAAAAAAAAAAAAAGACTTTGTAGATGACCTCAAGTAGTAACTTCCTATGAGGTTTGGTGAAATTCTGTGGAGCGGTTCTGGAGAAGAAGTCCAAAATATGTCAACCAATCAGAGCCAATGGCAGCCATCTTGGATTATGGATCGGCACAAAAAACACACAAACTTGGTAGAGGACCTTGAGTACTTACCTCCTATGAGGTTTGGTGAAATTCTGTGCAGTGCTTCTGGAGAAGAAGTCCAAAATGTGTCAACCAATCAGAGCCAATGGCGGCCATCTTGGATAATGAATGGGCACGAAAAACACAAAGTTGGTAGAGGACCTTGAGTACTTACTTCCTATGAGATTTGGTGGAATTCTGTGCAGGTGTTCTTGAGAAGAAGTCGAAAATGTGTCAAACAATCAGAGCCAATGGCAGCCATCTTGGATTACGGATGTGCACGAAAAACACAAACTTGGTTGAGTACTTACTTCCTATGAAGTTTGGTGAAATTCTTTGCAGCAGTTCTGGAGAAGAAGTCGAAAATGTAGAAAAGCTAACGACAGACGACGGACGGTGATTGATCACAATAGCTCAATTGAGCCTTTAGCTCAGGTGAGTTAAAAACAGAAGGTTATGCAGAGCAAAGCTAGGCTGCAAAACTTTTGGTCACTTCGTGTCAAGAAACTGGCATATATATATATTTCAAAATGGCTTCCAAACAAAGCATATATATATTAATATATATATATATATATATATATATATATATATATATATATATATATTCATGCTTCGTTTGGAAGCCAATTTAAAACCCCACTATGCGGTAAACTGGTCTTAAAAACACTTGACAACACGTAAATTCAATCTTTCATTGCAAACATACAAGTAATGGAGATCCAGGGTGATACTAATATGCGCACTGAAATGGAATTGGTCAAAAAAGTTCTGTAAATTCCAGATTTTTAAAAAAAGTAAGGAATATTACTAAAAATGTACAGACAGAAGTACAGGGTAAAAAGGGAAAGATTACGATAAAAACGGGAGGGTTGGCAAATCTGTTATATATATAGCATATCACATTAACTAATTTACCACTAAGATGATACTTACTTGCTGCTTAAAAAGAGAAGACTTGTCATCTGTTGGATCTCCTGTCCGCATCTTCTTCTCAATCAATTGGTTTATCTCAGCATTTAAGTCCGACATCTGCAATATGACATGAGGAAAATTATAACTCAGATAAATGTCCCCATAATTCATCACTCTTTACTCAGATTCATACTGATTTTATAGTCATATTGATGTAATCAAATAGAAATGAAGTATCACTAACCTGTTGATGTAGGTTATCCAGATCAGACTGTCCCATTGCCGGCTCAGCCACCACTTTCTGTAGATCCAGTAAAGTTTTCTTTCTAGAAGAAACTTCCTTTGGTAGACGCTCAGTCACAATGTATTGATTTGTACGAGTTTCTTCCTCTAATCTTGTCAATAACACTGAAATTGATAACCTTTGCTTTAACATAAATGATGTTTTAATTACATCTAAATGATACTGACTGAACTATCAATACCCAATTAAAATTTAGATTAATTTCGTTCTAAAAGTATTTTTCTTTTATAATTGTATTTGTTTTTTTGTAATTTGCATATTACGTCTGCTCTAACTGCTATAAAAGATCATATTATCAAATATTGTGATGTCGCATTTCATAATAGTAACATCAATTACTTTTGGTCAATTAAAAATTCTCATGAAGTTATAGACAAACTTCTTTCGCTAAATTTCAAAGCGACTCAAATTTCTACATTTGATTTTTCTATACTTTATACATCTCTGCCTCATGATTTGATTAAAAGCAAGTTGCTGTCTCTTATACAATGGTGTTTTCACAGAGAATGTAAAACGTACATATGTACTTCTATTAACTCCGGATTCTTTTCCAACAAACAATATACTTCATATAAATACTGGACTTGCAAGGAATTATGTAAAGCACTAGATTATCTCATGAATAATATTTTTGTGCAATTTGATGGCAAGATATATCAACAAATAGTTGGGATTCCTATGGGTACTAACTGCGCGCCTCTGATAGCAGATTTATTTCTTTATTGTTATGAGAGGGATTTTATGGTTTCTCTTCAAAAATCAAAACGTTTTGACCTCATTGACAAATTCAATAATACTTGTAGATATCTGGATGATATTTTGGTTATCGACAACCCTGAATTCGAACAATTCATATCAGAAATTTATCCACCAGAGCTCACATTGAATAAAGCTAATACTTGAGATAAATCTACACCTTTCTTAGATTTAAACATCAAAATTTAAACCACCTAATATATACTAATATTTATGATAAATGTGAGGATTTTGGATTTCCTATTGTAAATTTCCCTTACTTGGATGGCGATGTTCCTCGACTCCCATCATATGGTATCTATATATCTCAATTAGTTCGATTTGTCAGAGGCTGCACCGATGTTTTGGACTTTCATAAACGAAATTTACAAATTACTACTAAACTTTTAACTCAGGGTTACAGATATCACAAGTTAAGAAAAACATTCGGTAAATTCTTCAGATCTTATTCAGAACTTCTATCTAAATTTGGAAATATTTCTTTTCAACAGTATGTATCCAATGGAATTTCCCATCCTTATTTTTACGGTGATCTCGTATATAAACTAAGGAAAGTAAAAGGCTCTGATAACGTTATTTTATCATGTAATAAAATAATCAAACGTCTTATAAATAGACAATATGATATTGAGATCATCAAAAAGACTACAGGTCTTGTATTTGGCCCCTCTACAGCCTTATGCAGACTTTTACTTGAACGTTGCACGCTGACTAACAGGGCGGTGGGGACTATATGACAGGCCTTGTCCAAACCTCTTTCAGAGGAGACATGGTCCTGAACCTCGTCCCCTCTGACTGTTAGTCGGGACTCCTACAGATCTAGGGTCTTAGCTCGCTTTCAGACTGGCAGAGCACGGTTTATCATGTTGATGTCGCATATATTTTTATACCATTATGTATTTTACAATACCTTACATGTTTATATTTTTATGACCTCTCAATATGCGATACCTGTTGACCCTTGTTCTTTACTTGGAGGATTATTTATAAATTTTTAAATGTACGTCCTTTGATTGTTCTGCTGTTACGGTGAGTGGGAAGGTGGGCCCGTAAACCGGTTAACCACACCATTTGTTTGGCTTTTGTCAAATTAAATGACCGTCCTAAGTCGGTATCGTAATTGCACTACAATCAAATATTTTTGTAATGTGATATATGTTCTAGTATATTATTTATATTCAGGTATTGTATAGCTCTATGGTGACTTCTGCCACATAACTGAGCCAGTAATTCCTCTTTTTTCTTTAAAATAATAAATGAATTCTGATAACTACACAATATAAACAATAATTGATCTAAATTGTAATGATCATAGACTAAACACACAAAATTCTTTAAGATGTTTAAAAAAAAATGTACAAATCTACAAGAAAAATACAATTAAGGCATTTGGTTGTATATAAATTATACCATCAGGACTAGCTCCTACAGCAGCTTGCCGTCCCTCATTCAGTTGTTGTTGTAAGCGACGTATTTTCTGCTCTTCATGGTGAATCTGTCATAATGTGAGAATCAATATTATTAATATATGGCTTAAAACATTCAAAGTACATGGTGGAGTATATCCAAATGTATATACAGTTTATTAATCCAGAAATCATCTAAAAGTATTTCCTTGAGTTAATGATAATATCTGATATATGTAGATTCCTCAAAATATATTATTTCTTTTATATATCTAAGAGTGTTCAAAAGAGACTGTGTGGCCCAATATGAATCTTTCAAATATATATATTTGTCTTTCCATCCATCCATTCACCAATCCATATATCCAGACAGGCATTGTGATCATCCAGACAGGCATTGTGATCATCCAGACAGGCATAGTGATCATCCAGACAGGCAGGCATTGTGATCATCCAGAGAGGCATTGTGATCATCCAGACAAGCATAGTGATCATCCAGACAGGCATTGTAATCATCCAGACAGGCATTGTGATCATTCAGACAGGCATAGTGATCATCCAGACAGGCATTGTGATCATCCAGACAGGTATAGTGTTCATCCAGACAGGCACTGTGATCATCAAGACAGGCACTGTGATCATCCAGACAGGCATTGTGATCATCCAGACAGGCATTGTGATCCCTGTACGGTGTGTTGCTTTGCAAACAACACAATCTCATAATGATTGTATACATATAACAAATTATTTACAATAATATTTTGTATCAATTCATTAATTTTATACCTGTAGTGAGAACTATCTGTGCCTTAAGCTGTTTATTGTTTGACTATAAGTACATCCCATATGATTAGTGACTAGACCCTGTATATCCTAAGAAAGCCATGCTTATTTTATCATCATATTCTTATTCATTAAAGTTCCTGTTTAATCACATATGACATGGAGCAAGAGAAGGAATTTGTTCTAAAAATTCAATACAGAAATAATTTATATATTACTAGTGTCGACTGTTCTTGTTTTTGCTCTGCTATCTTTTTCTCACGATCCCTTTCCAATCTTAAATTCCTAGCTACATTCATCATTGTTTGAGAATTGGGATGAGACTCCACCTAGAAAACAAATTAACATGGTGATATATTGCCTTTTAGATAATACTAAAACTAATGTAGATCTATGTTTACAAAATAAAAGGATAACACAATGTTTTAAGATTTAATCTCTATGTTATTCATAAACATAAAGTATACTGCAGGACTGCTACCAAAAAGTAGATTATTGGCATAATTGTCAGAGTCAATTAATAACAACAAGTACTATATCAAAAGCAGTATCCCTGTTAATGAAAGATTCTTCAAAAATTTATTAATAAAACCTTTCGCTTTAGCCTTTCTATCCTTTTCATAAGTTGTTCCTTTTCATCCTCCATGTTAGAAATGTCTTTCTTGATTTCTGCTGTACTGAAACCCGAGCTCTTTAAACCTTCAGCTTGTTTATGCAGCTCCTTAAACTGCTCCATTGCTTCTTCATACTAAATAGGATCAATAGGTAACTACATACAGCAAAGAAGTAAAAGAACTCTAAATTGATTACTTTTAGACTTTCATGAATTAACATAAATGGTATACTGTAGTTTAACTTAAGGGCATTTTTAAGTATATAATTGCTTTTTCTTAACTTGTCCTTGTGATTCAGGCTTGTTTAAAAGTTGTTTTCTCTTGAAAATTGTGAAAAATCATAAGCTGAAACTAGTAAGAGATATTGCTCTACAGCAGTATGCATCTACCTGTACATAGAGGTCAGGAATAGGATCTTCTGCAGATATTTCTGGAGGGACCTCCACTTTCACTAGATATCGAGCTAAGTAAGCTCTTTTCTGAAGATCTGGTATCCGATTCAGTAGCCATTCTAGAATGGGATAGATGACCAATTTCTCTCCCTGTACCAGACCAGCACGGAATGCAGTGCTATAAGAGTACAGAATTCTGCATTTATATTAATGTATAAAAAACACCATGAAATGTTTGCCAAGCCTCTTTCTACGTTTCAGTCATTATTGCTTTTAAATAAATGGACATGAAAGCTAGGGTATACAGAATTAAGACAATGACATCTTGACTTGTTACATCGGATTCTCTTAAAGACTGTCATAGCAAGACAGTTCCTGGCACCACTGTAGTCAGTCCCAAGCACCAGTCCCTGGTAATGGTGCATGCCTCATCCAAAGAGGGTTCTTAGGTAGTTACCACCTACACAGTGAAAAACGAAAATAAAACTAATTCTTATCAGTTCTTTGGAAGTCAAAGCAATGATGATTCCCTGAATTAAAATAGTAACATTTACAGAAGTAAACGAAACAAAGATAGGGCTAACTCTTATCAGTTCTATGGAAGTCAGAGCAACGATGTTTCTTGAATAAAAATACTTACGTTTACAGCAATGATGTTATGGACTTACATCGTTACTTTTGAACAATTAAATTTTCCGTTGTACTTTCACATGAATGAAGAGAATTACTTTCCCCTTAAACTTTATACATATTATTAATTTTCTTATGAATAATAATTCTGATACTGAAATGAAATTGTTTTTCATGAAACATTTCATGAGAAAGGATATTCTAAAATATGTATTTAGCTTTGAATGGAAAATTCTGGAGTACTATGTTGGTTAAACTCATACAAACATTGTTTTCTGGTTAGATCAGGATTGCTGACTCTCAAAACGAGCTGGTACATGAAATACTTACACATCTCTGAAAGTAAAAATAGAAATAGACTAAAATAACTTTTAGTATTGCATTTCCTAAAAATTACAATAGAAAAATTATAGAATGCATACAGAAACAAAACAGAACAAATGGAGCATGCATAAAATCAAAATACATGTATCACCAATATAATGTACAGTATCCTGTCCACCTATCATTCATAACAGAAAGTTTTACACATTGCGAAAATTTACAGTTCTGGAAATTATTGTTAAGTATTAACACCAGTTTGTAGATTAAGAATAACTATACAGTATTCACTCAAGTATAGTGAATTTTTCTCCCCCCCTCCCTGAAAGATTTATTACTTTGATTTCTTTTTATAAAGTATGTATTATTCACAGAATCTGCAACATGGAACAATACACCATTTTCCTCTCATTCTAAAGTCTTACTTGAAAATCCTCCATCTAAATTTGATCAATGACCTTTCAGTATATGCCTTAATTATAACAAGGGCTTGTGAAATAGGTAGTGCTGTTGATGTCTAATACAGTGGACCCCACTTAATCTGATGACCAGTAATCTGGTATTTCATTTTATCTGATATAATACTCAAACATCAAACCATTTCTTCGCTAACTGTCCATTTTAATAATAAAATCGAGAATTTCACTTTCTCTGATTGTCAATGTATCATCTGTAATATATGTCACCCCAAATTAAGCTCCGGGCAGTCAAATCCTGATCTTATAATGAATCCATTAAACCTTGTCAACAGACATCTTACAACTATTACAAAATTTCCAGCAACCCACACTGCTGCTCTTGTAGGATAATTAAGTTCATGTGTATACAACAATTGCAGTTTATTTAAGTACCAATAAAAATATGGCATAACACCAAGCCAACGTCATGGCCTTCCTGTTAATCTACCTCATGATAAGGACAATTACACATGAGAAGGTGTTACAGAGTTTTTTAATAACATACACAGAGCTACATATTATATAACAGCCTTTAGATGTTTGGACATATTTTGACTCTGACGTTGAAGATGTCACGAGATTAATAGATTTGCAAGTCTGCAGTGGTTTCTATCTCTGAAAAGAAGAACTAGTGAGACCATAGCAGATCGATTGCATTTCTCAGATTGAGGACACTTGCAACGAATTAGTCACAGACTCCATCCACCTGATAAGTTTTTGACCAACAGATTAAACAGATTCTACTGTATCTGATAAAAGTTCATATTAATACACTAGTATTACTCAGAAAAAAAAACAACAGTTGAAGTTATAGTTTTGTAATTAATCCAATCCAATCTTGCATTCATAATAGCACATGAAGATTCTTACTCTGTAGGTGGACGATATTTCAAAACTCTCAAAGTTCCGAAGATTCTCACAGCTGTTTGATCTGGTGTCTCTTCCCTAATATCTACACTTTGCTACAAAGCAAAAATTCCAAAATCTATTACTTTATGAAATCCTCCTATGATCTCAACATAGATCATGATTATTCTATAAAATGAAATATAATTTATGTAACATTAAGAGCAGTTCAGTTTGTTTTTATATTAATTTATCATGTTCCCAAATATTAACCTTACTATTACTATAAACAGTGGTAATACAATGTACATACAAGTTCCAATTTACCAGTAGGTTCCTACAAAACAGTTCAACCAAAAGCAGTTAGGGATCATAATGCAGAAAGTCTATACACATTGACACATAGTCTTTTTTGAAGAGTTTAATTTAGAACAGGATATGCATGAGTCACCACTGAATCTCCTATGTTGGGTATTTGAACAACAGATGCTTTAAAATGGGCTATATGATCTGCTAACCTCTGCATGATTCTCTACTCAAGACGCATACTTGTAGTTTACAGGTGATAACATTTATTATGGCAGTTCCCTTTTTCAGTTTAATATGAATATAAAAGGCATAAACTGCTTTTTTTACCTTAGGGTCTATAATAGAGAGAATATCAGTCAGAACTTGAAGGAGTTGCAAAGGCTCCAAAGAATCAAATGAGATCAAGTTGTAGCTCTTTTTAAATGGTTCCTTGTTCAATTCTTGGACTATGTACTTTAGTTGTTCACTCATTTTGTCTCCTAATCTAAAAGTTGAAAAAGATGAAAATCAGACTTAATAAATTTATAATTAAATACCCATGTACCTAAAAGTATGCTTAAAAGATAGATTTATTTTACTCTTTTCAACATCAATCCTTGGTACAATTTCGATATTGTTCAGATTAGTTCAATGAAGATACAAATGATTAATGCAGATGTAAGTCATCTTTAACTTGAGGCCACATGTAAAAATAGGACAAGCTTTAAGATACTTTCGTGAAAATAGTTTTTAACCTGTACCTGGTATTTATACAGATGACACTGATATTTATTTTATGTATGTTCAAGTGATGATACAGTTACTTCCAAACTAAAAATAGTGTTTATATGTATCACTTTGATGTTTGAAAAGGATCAGTCTTTCATGTAAATATTTTCAGTGATTTTGGAGGTAAAATGAGAAAGTGAGCAACCACATTGTTTTATTTCACTTACTTTTGTTAAGAATAACCTTTCAGAATGAATGTAATGAGCTTAAAATTTTCAGGTGAACCAACGCCTAGAACAATATGGCAGACATCTGGTTTATTGGAATGCCTGTCAGGAAATGCTACCCATGTGAGAGAGCTAAATAGTTTTCAACTGTTTTTAACAGTCTCTGTGTATATATGTCTCTGTTGCTCCCTTTAAGAAAATTAAGCTTTTATACAAGTACCGTGCATGTACCGTGGACATTGGATTTGGGCGTGTAAAGCCGCGGACACGCGTGGACACTGTCCCTGTATATCGGCCATATTGACCGCGTATATAGGTGGTCATTTACCTGTGTCCGCGCCGTCAGACGGTCAAACGTGGACACGAAATATGTCCCGGTAAATGGGTATGATAGTGCTAAAAAGGCAGCGATCTTATGATGATGCGTATTGTGTTTGTTCAGTGAAGCATGAAAAATAACGAAATTAGATTTAAAGATATCTTGATTAATAATCATTTAACATCTTTTTAAATCTCCTCTGCTTGATTACACAATGAACGTTTGAAATGTATCTTAAGGTATTCTGCTGTTCTAAATATTTTTAAAACTAGAACGCATTTTTTTTATATAAAATTGAAAATATAGTGCGCACCTGGAGCACGGACGTATATGTTTTAGATATATACGTCCCTGTTTGGACGTATAACTACGTTCTTTATACCCGTATATCTACTTGTCGTAAAAGTGCATCAATGGTATTTGAATGAAATCGGTAAAGACAAGCTGATTGGTTATTGTACAGATACGTGTATAAGTGTGATTTAAAAGAGAAAACTGAAGACATCTGACAAAGCTGCATGACAAAAGTCACCAAGGACATGCACACAAAAAATGATTTATTATTCCGAGAGTGTGCCGAGTTTCTTTGTAATACCTATTTCGGACTCTTAATTAAAGAAGGCAACGATCCGAATTGAAGAGCGCAATTACTACTTGTGGGGTCAGTTCAGTAAAGCCGACTTTAAAATCAAATAAATTCATATTATATGTGATATGATATTCATTATTGATTGCTCTGATAAACATATTCAGATTTTGAAATATTACATGCGATTACGATGAAATACACGATTGATTAATTCTGGTAAATATTAATACATATGGACATTGATCTTCATTCTATTTTATTCATTATTATTTTCTTTGGTCGGGTTTCTTCTTTTTTATGTGTTCTTTTATCTTCCTGGTGAAGTGCAGTCAAACTTTTGAAAAATATTTATAATCTCAAACAAAAGACAAAGCATGCGCACTGGAGTCGCAAGGGAAACTAGAGTGTCGGTCGTTTTCTTACCTAAACAGGAAAGAAAAGTATCTTTCAGAAACACCCCCCCCCCTCCCTTTAAATTTCTTGGCTTCTTACATATTCCTGCCAGATATAGGGCCGTATGTATCTTATGATTTCATCGGATACGATCGTCTAATTCCGTGTATTAATCAGTGTCATAAGTCAAACCCTTATTCGCTACCAGGATGAAGTAGAACAATAGACTTCACACAACACGCGTGCTCCAGTCGTAAGGTTACCTGGACTAAGTGCCGTTTGACCTAAACAGAGAGGACCCCCCCCCCCTTTTTTTTTTATTGTTTTGTCTCGTTACATATTCTTGCCCAATACGATCGTATCTATTTTTTTTTTTATTAATTTCACGGATACGATCATGCAATTATATATAAAAGATGATGACCCGACTGAACACTGAACCTTGCATGTTTTACATTAATACATACACAAATATATATTTTGGTTGTATTGAAAAGGTTTAAAATACGTTTGTAAACGATATCTCGTGCACAGCAGAGAGAGAGAGAGAGAAGGGGGGGGGGGGGGTTTGACGTGTCGTTACTTTAACTCGGTCGTTAGGTGGCGTCGATCTTTCACTTAAATGTTTTGCCCTATAGGCTTACAGCACAATGCTTAGACTTGCAATAGGAAAATCGCCCATTGTATTGGCGAATAAGATATTTGACTGAAACATCGTACAATTCTTCATACTCAACAAGTACAAATAGATGAAAGGGGGGGGGGGTATTCATTTTTGGGTTTTCTCCCTTTGCCGGAGATATGGTTCTTAGATTTTGCTGTTGAGGGGGAGTAATAAATCACAAGAAATCTGATAATAATTAATTTTCAAATATAAAATAGTAATGCTAGTACACAATTTATTAATACACACCCATATCTCGCTCTTTAAGAGTTACCGGTACTTGAAAGAAGTCTTTAGCGACACTTAATTGTAAAAACATACTTTAACAGGTATTTTATAATGATTTTAATTAACCTTTCATGCAATGATTAAGATCATTACTTTTGCTTAAAATAGTTAATTACTTAATCAGAACACAAAAGAATTTCTTTGAAATTTTTTACGCGGAAATAAATAATCACGTAGTCAACAAATATTAAACAGTATTTCAATTTATTATGAATATTATGAACCTTTATTCAAATGATAACATTATTTAATAAAGATCGGTAGATTGGTTTTATTTGATAAGGCATTTATATTTTTAAAACCACATTTATTTGTCCTTAATATTGCCATCATGCATTATTATAAATGAATTACTTTGAATATAATAAGAGTGTAAATAGTGTGAGCAATTTGCATTTCTTTAACTTCAGATAGATTCTTCTAAATTCGTCTGTTAAATGAAGAATTACATGCATGTGGAAAAAACTTAACAGGCAAACATGTTACTTTTTCGGTTGACTGAACAAATACAATAAAACAACTCAAACAAGGTAAAGGCTATTATCAGTGCTGTATGTAGTTCAACTCTGAAACCGGTCTTGTCTCAATCTGAAGCTATCTACTGGCGTGGTCATTGAAAAACGGTCATTTTTTTTTCTTTCCTTTTGTATTATTTAACGAAATATTTCATGATACATTTGCAAAATACCGGCCCATCTATGTAATATCCCTTACGTCCAGTGGGGGACAGGTTAATTAAAAGGTGTGAAAACCTTGTCCGTTTTGACCACCAGAGGACAAATACAGGTAAAAGGTGTGAAAAACTTGTCCGTTTTTGACCTCGCGAGGACAAGTACAGGTAGATGGCAAATTGTATTAGAAAGCATTAACGTGGACAGAAAAGTGGCCTCGCGAGGTGTCCACGGAGGACAGACGTGGACAGCCCACCGTGGCAACGAGGGTTTTCCAACTTCCACGCTACATGTACGGTAGATAGGACATCATTGCATTGTAAGCAAAATGATGTTAATAAAATTACAGAGAGGTATCATTATGTTACATAAATGATATAATACAGATAGATAATTCCATTAAATCTATGTTCAATCCTTAGATTACACAAAGAGATCGTCTCTAAAAAATGAAAGGATGTGCCCAACCTGAAAAATTTTAGTCCGAATTTCATTCAATTTGGCATGCAGTTATGTCAAGTGTACTGAAACTTTACAACAGCAAATGAAACAAGATGTGTCTTTTTGATTTTAATGTAATGAACGAAATTAAATGAATTATGCCAATCATGTAAAATTTTTGTCGCAACTTACTTTCACCCAAACCCTTACTGTGTTTACCTTAGGAATGTATCCAAATGTGTACACTAGGGGGCGCTTTACATGAGTAAAGTATAAAGGAATGTAAACGTTATCGGTTCATGACCGGGAACATTATATAATGTATCTATACTTTTCAGAGGTATACAATGGATACAGATTTTCTGAAGTTTCAGAAAAGTATTTAATGATTTTGAATCAAGTGGGAAATGAAGCATGAGATCAGAAATGCTATTTTAAAAATGTCTATACCATCATGATGGACCCAGAGTTGTGTTGCAAATTTTGCACATATCCAATCTAAGACTCTTACATCCCTCCTTCAATTTTTTAAAACTCCGAAGTTTTTATACGCCCGTCTTTGGCAGAGCGTATTAGGCCTATGGTATGACATTGTCTGTATGTCCGGATCTTGTAGGCAGGATACAGACCAAACCGTTGGGGCGGCTAAGACTGTCAAACTTGGTACACCCTCACACACATAAAATGCAACAGAAAGCAAACTTTTCAAAGCAAACAAAACATCCCCTGAAAGAAAACCTGGGATCGCTCTAGTTTCAGGGGGAGAGATCTTCGCCTTCCCTGGACCTGCTCTACCCTGGATCTGCTGTGTACCTCAAGCTGGTCCAGACCTCATGTCGTTTTTCTTGGTGGACATTTGCTGCTCAGAATAAAATGTCTGGTAACAGCACACGCCTAATGCAATGCACAGATACTGAGACCGGTGAAACGGGCCTACCTGGTGCTGTACATAGGAATCTTATTAGTGCCACGTCTATCTACGAATTTTTGGCGACATTCGAACCTGGGACCTCCAGGTGTTATAGACGAAGTAGGCTTTTCCAGGGGTAGTTTCTTCTCCCCACCTCCGACAACTACCATCAGAGTAAAATTCCTTCATGGGAAAAATACTACTCTAGAGTAAGCTTTCCCACTGGCATTTCCAGAGTAGTTCTTCCCCGCCCCCTTGGTGAAAATCTACTGTAGAACAGAAATTCCCTACATTATAAATACATGTGCGAGAATAAAACCAGAAGAAGGGAGGAGGTTGTTGTTTTTCACTTGATAAGTTCTTCCTTGCATGACCACACGCTCGGAAAGAAGAATTCATTACACTTGATGAATTCAGTTGCGAGGTTAGGTTAAATTAGGTTTATTGGGGCTTTACATTGCTTTCAACAATTTTCAGTTATATCGGGACATGGAAGCAGGAGGTAACCAACCTCTTAAACATATTGGGCAATCCGGGGAATCGAACCCCGATCGTTTGCACCGCAAACCAAGTGCTTAACCACTATACCAAACCAGTCGCTGGGAAAGATTTTACTAGGGACATACAGACTGGAATCTGACAAGTTGTACAAGAAGGGGCTGGTCCCCTACCTTTTTTCTTTTGTTGTATTTATTACGCCACCTATTTGCTTACATTTCTTTTTCAAAATTTTCTCGGGTTCAAACTCGAAGCAGGTAAGGTCTAGTAGAGAAGGTGCTCCACTCGTGATCGAGAGGTCCCGGGTTCGACTCCCGCCCTGGGTACACCGGTTTTCGTCTTTCGGATGAGACAGTAAAAACCGAGGTCCCGTGTCACGGTAGGCGTGGCACGTAAAAAATATCCCTCACTGCTTCCGGTGGGTCCGTTGTAAAGGTCTAAATTTGAATGCAATGCATCGGGCAGATGCCTTCATCATAATATGAAATAATTGTGGAGTGACGCAAAACAATAATCAATCAATCAATCGGGTTTAAACTCGATCGGAGAAGCAGGCAGCGCGCAAAGGAAACATGACGCATCAGGATGTCCTGGAACGTGCGTGGATCCAAAGGTTGGAGTCCCCTTCCTACCCCACTCTTTAACTCGGCTAAAATAACGATTTGGGGGGAGGGGTTTAACCCACCTGGTCGGGCTGAACTCTTCCTAGCCTTTTTTTGGATAGGAAAAAAGTGCGTCAGATACAATCTGAAAACGCTCCAGAGGCCACCAATTCGCTTAATTTTTTCCAAATTTTTCTCGGGGAAGGTCCAGAACCTCTACCTATGGACATGACTTGCAGCAGTGAAAGATCGGGGTATTTTTCTTATCATCAGAAAGGGGGGGGGGGTTCAGGGAAGGGAAATGGCACCCCACTTTCAAAAACGATGATGCGTGCCTGGGAATGGAAACCTATACTTACAGAACAATACAACGATGACGCTATATAAACGCTTTGACAATGGTGGGATATATATCTTCACACCATCGTATTTGCACCATTGTCATAGCACAAACCTCATCCAAATCGGTGATACAATGACGTGATGTTATGTGAGAAATAAGTGGGGATGGATCTACTCTGAGAGGAGAGGGCTCTACTCTATAATTTGCTGTAGATGAAAAATCCCCCCCCCCCCCCGGAAAACTACCCCACAATAGGTCTTCCCCCGGGAAATATCTACTCTGGAGTAGCTTTATTTACCGTGGAAGAAATGCTACTCTAAAGGAAGTAACATTTCCTGGGAAGGGGGGGGGGGCGCCCATAAACATGCAATTGAGTGATGTTTGTTACTATAACTGATTAACCGTCCTATTTCGGTATCGTAACTCAGCACAATCGAATATTTTTGCAATGTCGTTTTCCCGTGTCTATTCTACTATTATCATGTTTTGTGTGCATGTCATTGATGATTTGTGTCTTACAGCTTTGTCAGATGTCTTCTGGGTTTTTTTTTTCTTCTAAAGTCTAGAGTAGTCTTTACGAGGGTGGAGGGGGAGGGACTATCCCAGGGGAAAGCCTACTCTATAACACCGGTCATGAGCCAAGTATTTTAAAACTTGTTGAGCTACGTCAGAAAATTAAGATACCTTACACAAACTACACCGACTGTTTATAAGCTTCTAAGTTGCCATCGAGGAGTTGAGTACAACTAGTTTTGATTTATCAACATTGCTGGCGGAGGCTGAATTCCTGAAACACGTATACACATTGTACAAGTATTATACTGACAACAGATTAATTCTGTGGAATTTTAACAATTTGAACTCGTGTTTATTATCGATACAAAATTTCTTCATCGAAAAGGTATGGTCGAAATCGTATTGCTTTTGCTATTTACTCAAGTCCATTTGCATAAAAATTCACGTAAGTACACGAATAACTCGTGTACTTTGTCAATACAAATCTGCATGACTAAACGACACTAATACAACAATGTAAATATTACCCTGTTGTTAATGCATGTTATGAGTAGGCTCTGTAGACGTAGATTACACTCCTTGAACATCGAAGCTTGGAGTTCTCTTTCTCACTAAGTAAACACACGGTATGATTGTTATCATATAACACAGGTTTTTTGGTTAATGGCTTCTGTTAAACAGCATGGTCAATAATTCCAGCTTTGTTAAGGCAGCAGCTTTAAACAGGACAGATCTACAGTAGACAACACATAAGCACCCAGACCTATCTACAGCATACACCACACAAACACCAAGTCCTATCTACAGCTTACAAAACACAAACAGCCAGATCTATCTTCAACATACACCACACAAACACCTAGACCTATCTACAGCATACAAAACACAAACAGCCGGATCTATCTTCAACATACACCACACAGACACCTAGACCTATCTACAGCATACAAAACACAAACAGCCAGATCTATATTCAACATACACCACACAAACACCTAGACGTATCTACAGCATACAAAACACAAACAGCCAGACCTATCTACTGCATACACCACACAAACACCTAGACCTATCTACAGCATACACCACACAAACAGCCAGATCTATCTTCAACATACACCACACAAACACCTAGACCTATCTACAGCATACAAAACACAAACAGCCAGACCTATCTACAGCATACAACACACAAACACCCAGACCTATCTAGAGCATACACCACACAAACACTTAGACCTATCTACAGTATACAACACACAAACAGCCAGACTTATCTACAGGATACAACACACACGCACACAGACCTTTCTACAGCATACAACACACAAACACCCAGACCTATCTGCGGCATACAACACACAAACACCTCAACACATTGCAGGATGTAGAGTGGGAGTGGTGGGGTTGTAACCCCCTTTGATCGGAAAATTTTGCCACGAAAATGGTCTTTTACGACAAGTTTTAGGGCTGCAACCCCCTGACCAGACTGATAGTGCACAACATTTGTCATGGGAGACTCCAACTCTCCCTTTCAAAACTTTCTAGATCCGCCTATGAAACCCATCTTCAACATACCCCACACAAACACCTAGACATATCTATAGTATACACCACACAAACACCTAGACATATCTACAGTATACACCACACAAACACCCAGACATATCTACAGCATACAAAACACAAATACACAGACCTATCTACAGCAAACACCACCCAAACACCCAAACCTATCTACAGCATACACCACACAAACACCCAGACCTATCTACAGCATACACCACACAAACACCAAGACCTATCTACAGCATACACCACACAAACACCCAGACCTATCTACTGCATACAAAACACAAACACCTAGACCAATCTACAGCATACACCACACAAACACCCACACCTATCTACAGCATACACCACACAAATACCCAGACCTATCTACAGCATACACCACACAAACACCCAGACCTATCTACTGCATACAAAACACAAACACCTAGACCTATCTACAGCATACAACACACAAACACCTAGACCTATCTACAGCATACATCAGACAAACACCTAGACCTATCTACAGCATAGAACACACAAGCACACAGACCTGTCTACAGCATGCAACACACAAACACCCAGACCTATCTGCAGCATGCACCACACAAACACCTCAACACATTGCAGGATGTAAAGTGGAAGGGGTGGGGTTGTAACCCGACATTAGTCGGAAAGTTTTACCACGAAAAAGGTCTTTTTCGAGAATTTTAGGGCTGCAACCCCCTTTCCAGACTGATAGTGCAAAATATTTGTCATGGGAGACTGCAACCCTTCCTTTCAAAAATTTCTAGGTCCGCCTATGAAACCCATCTTCAGCATACCCCACACAAACACCTAGACATATCTACAGTATACACCACACAAACACCTAGACATATGTACAGTATACACCACACAAACACCCAGACATATCTACAGCATACACCACACAAATACACAGACCTATCTACAGCAAACACCACACAAACACCCAAACCTATCTACAGCATACACTACACAAACACCCAGACCTATCTACAGCATACACCACCCAAACACCCAGACCCATCTACAACATACACCACACAAACAGCCAGACCTATCTACAGCATACAACAAACAAGCACACAGACTTATCTACAGCATGCACCACACAAACACCTAGACATATCTACAGTATACACCACACAAACACCTAGACATATCTACAGTATACACCACACAAACACCCAGACATATCTACAACATGCACCACACAAATACACAGACCTATCTACAGCATACACTACACAAACACCCAGACCTATTTACAGCATACACCACCCAAATACCCAGACCTATCTACAACATACACCACACAAACAGCCAGACCTATCTACAGCATACAACAAACAAGCACACAGACCTATCTACAGCATGCACCACACAAACACCTAGAAGTATCTACAATATACATTACACAAGCACCCAGACTTATCTTCAGCATAGAAGACACAAGCACCGAGACCTATCTACAGCATACATCACATTAATACTTAGACCTATCTACAGTAAACACCACACAAACACCCAGACCTATCTACAGCATACAACACACAAACACCCAGACCTATCTACAGCATATACAACACAAACACCCAGAACTATCTACAGCATACACCACACAAATACCTAGATCTATCTACAGTAAACACCACAAAACACCCAGACCTATCTGCATCATACACCCCAGTACATCAACAGTACCCAGACCTATCTACAGCATAAACCACACACAAACACCTAGACCTATCTACAACATACACTACACAAACAGCCAGACCTATCTACAACATACACTACACAAACACCCAGACCTATCTACAACATACACTACACAAACACCCAGACCTATCTACAGCATACACTACACAAACACCCAGACCTATCTACAGCATACACTACACAAACACACAGACCTATCTACAACATACACTACACAAACACCCAAACATATCTACAACATACACCACACAAACAGCCAGACCTATCTACAACATACAACAAACAAGCACACAGACCTATCTACAGTATACAACACACAAGCACCCATTCGTATTTACAGTATACAACACACAAGCACCCATACGTATTTACAGTATACAACACACAAGCACCCATACGTATTTACAGTATACAACACAGAAACACCCAAACGTATCTATAGCATACACCACACAAACACCTAAACCTATCTACAGTATACACCACACAAACACCTGATGAGATAGAAATGACCACTCTTGACTCTAACATATTGATCTTCTCACATTTTACTAATTACTCAATGGGATACCTTGGGGAATATAAAGTAGCAGATTTCATATTGAATTCATCAATGCTTTGCGCTAAACACATGTAGACTTAGGAACGTCAAATTTGAGATGACTTTTACTCCATCGGTATGTATAAGCATGTAATAAGCATGTATAATCATTGATTATTTACGAACTGGTCTCCAGTTCATGTCTTGTAATTTTTTGTTGTGCTTTTATATAAATTAGATAAATGGATATACTTGCTGTGTGTGTGTGTGTGTGGGTGGGTGTGTGTGTGTAGGTGTGTGTGCGTGTGTGTGTGTTCGACACACATCGAGTGTGCTTAATTTAAGAATATCCTCGGAAGTCTAGGGTTATCCTCAAGATCTAGGGTTATTACCGAAGTTCTAGGGTTATCACCGTACATTTAGGGTTATTACTGAAGATCTAGGGTTATCTGCAGAGATCTAAGGCTATCCGCTTAGATCGGAGGTTATCTACTGAGATGTAGGGTTATCCTCTATTATCCTTGGAGAAGTATGGTTATCCACTGAGAGGTAGGGTTATCTTCTATTATCCTTGGAGAAGTATGGTTATCCACTGAGAAGTAGGGTTATACTCTATTATCCTTTTAGAAGTATGGTTATCCGCTGAGAGGTATGGTTATTCTCTATTATTCTTGGAGAAGTATGGTTATCCACTGAGAAGTAGGCTATCATTGGAGAAGTATGGTTATCCACTGAGAGGTAGGCTTATCCTCTACTATCCTTGGAGGAGTATGGTTATCCTCTGAGAGGTAGGGTTATCCTCTGTTATCCTCGGAGAAGTATGGTTATCCACTGAAAGGTAGGCTATCCTCTATTATCATTGCAATTGGAGAAGTATGGTTATCCACTGAGAGGTAGGGTTATCCTCTATTATCCTTGGAAAAGTATGGTTATCCATTGAGAGGTAGGGTCATCCTCTATTACCATTGGAGAAGTATGGTTATCCACTGGGAGGTAGGGTTATCCTCTATTATCCTTGGCGAAGTATGGTTATCCAATGAAAGGTAGGGTTATCCTTTATTATCCTTTTAAAAGTATGGTTATCCGCTGAGAGGTAGGGTTATCCTCTATTATTCTTGGAGAAGTATGGTTATCCACTGAGAAGTAGGTTATCCTTGGAGAAGTATGGTTATTCACTGAGAGGTAGGGTTATCCTCTATTATCCTTGGAGAAATATGGTTATCCGTTGAGAGGTAGGGTCATCCTCTATTATCCTTGAAGAAGTATGGTTATCCACTGAGAGGTAGGGTCATCCTCTTTTATCCTTGGAGAAGTATGGTTATCCCAGGAGATCTAAGTTATTCTCCGAGATGAAGTGTTATCCTCGGAGATGTAGAGTTATTTTCGAAATCTGGGATTATCATCGGAGATTTAGGGTTATCTTCGGAGATCCAGAGTTCCTCACAGAGTAAATAATCAGAGAATTATTAATAAATAACAATACGGCAGAGGGATTATATTCCAATTTATTGTATTATATACGTGATTCTGTATAGAAATATTATCCATTATACAGAGAAAAAGGTCACAGAAGTACCAAACCCACAAGAAACGTGAAGGAGTACAAAACCCATTAAAAGGTCACAGGGGTACCAAATCTATAAACAAGATCACACGTATACCAAACCCACAGAAGGGTCACAGGTGTACCAAACCCAGAGAAGGTCACAGGAGTACCAAACCCCGAAAAAAGGGTCACAGGAGTACCAAACCCCGAAAAAAGGCCACAGCAGTACCAACCCACAAAAAGGTCACAGGTGTACCAAACCCAGAGAAGGTCACAGGAGTACCAAACACAGAAAAAAAGGTCACAGGAATACCAAACCCAGAGAAAAAGGTCACAGCAGTACCAAACCCTCAAGAAATGTGACAGGAGTACCAAACCCATAAAAAAGATCACGGGAGTATCAAATCTAGAAACAAAGTCACACGTATAGCAGACCCACAAAAGGGTCACAGGAGTAATCTCACAGGAGTACCAAACCCAGAAAAAAAAAGTTACAGCAGTATCAAATCCAGAAAAAGGTCACAGTAGTACCAAACCCATAAAAAAAGGTCACAGCAGTACGAAACCCAGAAAAAATCACAGGAGTACCCAAATCAGAAACAAAAGGTCACAGTAGTACCAAATCCAGAAAAAGTCACAGGAGTACTTAACCCATAAAAATGTCACAGGAGTACCAAACCCAGAAAAAGGTCACAGAAGTACCAAACCCAGAAAAAGGTCACAGGAATACCAGACTCACAAAAAAGTCACAGGAATACCAAACTCAGAAAACGGTCACAGAAATACCAAACCCGGAAAAAGTCATAGGCCAGGAGTACCAAACACACAAAAGGTGACAGAAGTACAAAACCCAGAAAACGTCGCAGGAGTACCAAACTCAGAAAAAAAAGGTCACAGCAGATCCAACCCAGAAAAAATGTCACAGGAGTACCAAACCCAGAAAAAAGGTTACAGAAGTATCAAACGCAGAAAAAAAAGGTCACAGCAGTACCAAACACAGAAAAAGTCACAGCAGTACCCAACTCAGAAAAAAAGGTCACAGCAGTACCAAACCCAGAAAAAGTCACAGCAGTACCCAACTCAGAAAAATAAGGTCACAGCAGTACCAAACCCAGAAAAAGTCACAGCAGTACGGAACCCATAAAAGATTATCAGGAGGAGTGGTCAAATGTCATCAACTAAGATATAAAATGCTTTAGAATGTCGTTCAGTAATGGCAATGCATCATGCAAATAGATGAAGTTTATTTTATACTTGTCTATATATATACAAATGCATTCTTTATTTTCCAAACAATGAGTACCAAACTCAGAAAAAAGGTCACAGCAGTACCAAACCCAGAAAAAGTCACAGCAGTACCCAACTCATAAAAAAGGTCACAGCAGTACCAAACCCAGAAAAAGTCACAGCAGTACCAAACCCAGAAAAAAAGACACAGAAGTACGGAATCCATAAAAGATTATCAGGAGGAGTGGTCAAATATCATCAACTAAGATATAAAGTGCTTTAGAATGTCGTTCAGTAGTGGCAATGCACCATGCAAATAGATGAAGTTTATTTTATACTTGTCTATATATACAAATGTATTCTTTATTTTCAAACAAGGAGTACCAAACTCAGAAAAAGGTCACAGCAGTGCCAAACACAGAAAAAAGTCACAGCAGTACCCAACTCAGAAATAAAAGGTCACAGCTGGACCAGACCCAGAAAAAGTCACAGCAGTACCCAACTCAGAAAAAAAAAGGTCACAGCAGTACCAAACCAAAGTCACAGCAGTACGGAATAGAATGTTGTTCAGTTGTGGCAATGCACCATGCAAATAGATGAAGTTTATTTTATACTTGTCTATATATACAAATGTATTCTTTATTTTCAAACAAGGAGTACCAAACTCAGAAAAAGGTCACAGCAGTGCCAAACACAGAAAAAAGTCACAGCAGTACCCAACTCAGAAAAAAAAGGTCACAGCAGTACCAAACCCAGAAAAAGTCACAGCAGTACCCAACTCAGAAAAAAAAGGTCACAGCAGTACCAAACCCAGAAAAAGTCACAGCAGTACGGAACCCATAAAAGATTATCAGGAGGTGTGGTCAAATGTCATCAACTAAGATATAAAATGCTTTAGAATGTCGTTCAGTAGTGGCAATGCATCATGCAAATAGATGAAGTTTATTTTATACTTGTCTATATATACAAATGTATTCTTTATTTTCAAACAACTGAGTACTCGAATGACGGATATCCAAACAGACGATAGCAGTAAATCAATATAATCTCGCGATAGAAAGCCATGTATTATTGAATTATATTGGTTACAGAAATACGAGTAGTAGTAAAACGAAAGATACTGGTACTGTGATTAAATTAACAGATTTGGGGTAATATTTTGTTTTTGTTTATATGCAGCCATGTTTATCATTTTCCCGTATATAGTGGCGTCCACACTCAAGGCACCTATATTCATGTATAATAACATAGACTTGGTTCCCCATAATTTGGACTTTCTTGCGTATTAATTCTGAAACATCCAAAATGAAGTAATAATTTAAAATTTGGAAACTCAGTCGTATGTTAGAAGGTTCAGTCAACTAAAGCTAGTTCAAACTATGTTCACATGAATAGCTTGAAACTATTTTATAGATTATTAATTAACCGTGTATAGTTAACATTACTGTATCTGGACCTTTTCATGATCTACCTGGTATCACGTGTCTCGAATCAATATATAGATCTGAATAAAGATATTTCAGTACAGGATATCCAGCTCAATACTGTTCATAGTATATACGGTTTAAGATAATGTAATGTACCAAAGATCTTAAACCAGAATTATTTCACCTAACACGGCGTCTGAAATAAATAACCGCCTGCATAACGGAGTGTCTGTATAACATGACCGAAGTTTTAAAACCGCTTTTTATCGCGATCATAAAGATGATACGAGTAATAATATTCATTGTTTCTACAGACAAAAGACATGAGCCCTACACACATACTCAATACAATCTGAATGAAAGTATAACCAAAGTAAATCTTTATACTTTTCACTGAGCAGTTCATGTTATGACAAAACAGATACTTAATATTCGGTGATTTTACGATATTTCTTTCATTTCACATGACGAAGATCGTAAAATATATCTTTCAAACCCAATCAAATGAGCGAAGATAACTAAAAAGAGTGGATTGATTGATTGACACCACGAATATTTCACGTTTATGGTGATGGCATCTGCATAATGCTGGGGCATACAAATTTTGACCTTTGCAACGGACCCACCCGAAGCAGTGAGGGATCTTTAACGTGCCATGCATATCACGACACGGGACCTCGATTTTTACTGTCTCATCCGAAAGACAGGACACTGGCATGACCAGAGCGGGACTCGAACCCCGGCCTCAGGAGCCGAGCGCGATACCACTAGGCCACACCGGCTTCTAAAAAGAGAGGAGATGGAAGTACTTTAGGATAAAAACCCTTTCAATTTCGCTAAGTAATTCGTTTCGTTAAGTGATCCGTTTCTCACAGATAAAACGTTGCAAACGGTCGCATGCCTGTGTTGTCCTCTAAAACAAATAATCCAGTGCAAACGGTTGCATGTCTGGATTGTCCTCTAAAACAAATAATCCAGTGCAAACGGTCGCATGTCTGGATTGTCCTCTAAAACAAATAATCCAATGCAAACAGTTGCAGTCTGGATTGTCCTCTAAAACAAATAATCCAGTACAAAAGGTTGCATATCTGGATTGTCCTCTAAAACAAAAAATCCAGTGCAAAATATTCATTCGCTTTTATATTTAATCCATATTTAGTACAAACTGGCGGTCCTGTTATAAAGTCTTTCATTTGCATTTTTATTCATCATCTGTCAGACGATACAAATTTATGTGTTGCAATGATTTTAAATAGATTTTTTATTGGTCTGATTATTATACAAATTCCAGTTTATTACTGAAATTACCAATAACTGACACAGAATAAGCCATCTAAAATTAGTATTAAAACTGGTTGTATTTGAAGTTGTTTGAGACAAATACTGCATCATATTGTATTTAGATTTCTATAGTTCATTGGGCCGAGCAGTAAGCTACTTCATTAAGAAGTGATCTGGTTCAAGTGTCCTTATTAAGGTACCAAGTCAGCCACTGAATTAATGAGAGTCATAGTTAAACTGGGATGAAATACCAATTAAACTACTGTATTAAGGAGTGCCCTGGTGCAAGTGGTCACAGATTTCAAGTAAACTACTGGACTAATGAGTGCTCCGGTTCAAGTGGGCTTAGGTACCAGGTAAGCTACTGCATTAAGGTGTGTCCTGTTCAAGTGGGCTTGAGAACAAAGTAAGCTATTGCATTATCGAGTGTCACAGTTAAAGTGGGCTGAAATACAAAGTAAACTACCGCATTATGTGTACCGGTTCAAATGGGTTTAGGTACCAATTTAGCTACTGCATTAAGGAGTGTTCCGGTTCAAGAAGGCTTAGGAACAAAGTAAGGTATTGCGTTATCGAGTGTCACGGATAAAGTGGGTTTAATGGCAAGTAAGCTACTATATAACGTGTGCCCCTGTTCATTTGAACTAAGGTAGTAATTTAGCTTCTACATTCAGGAGTGCCCTGAGTGGGCACAGGTTCCATGTAAACTACTACATTAATGAGTGTCCTAGTTGAAGTGGGATTAGGTACTAAGTGAGCTCCTGCATTAGGGCGTGCTCTGGTTCAAGAAAGCTCGAGAAAAAAGTTAGCTACTGCATTATCGAGTCACAGTTAAAGCATTAATGATTGTCACATTTCATTGGATTGAGGCACCAAGTAAGCCTTTGCGTTAATAAGTGGCACTGAAACACCAAGTAAGCCTCAGCATTAATGAGTGTTCCTGTTCTCTCAGTCTCAAGTACTATATCAGTTTTTCATTTAGTCTTTTAAGGAGTATCCTAATATAAATGGGTTTACGTACCCAACAAGCTTCTGCATTCAAATTTTAAGGAGCATCCCAATTCAAATTTGTTAAATTGCCATGAAAGCTAGTGTATTAAAGAGTGTCCCAGATACTGAGTACTGAGTGCCACAAATCTAGTGAGCTGAAATACCAAGTAAGCTACTGTATTATTGAATACCACAGATCAACTGGGCTGAATTATCGATTAAGCTACTGTGTTATTGAGTGCCACAGATCAATTGGGCTGAAATACTAAGTAAGCTAATGTATCATTGAGTACCACAGATCGACTGGGCTGAAATACCAAGTAAGCTATTGTATTATTGAGTGCCGCAGATCAACTGGGCTGAAATACCAAGTAAGCTTATATATTATTGAGTGCCACAGATTTAGCGGGCTGAAATACCAAGTACGCTACTGTATTTTTTGAGTACCACAGATCAAGTAAGCTACTGTATTAATGAGTGCCACCGATCAATGGAGCTGAGATACCAAGCAAGCTAATGTATTATTGAGTGCCACGGATCAACTGGGATAAAATACCAAGTAAGCTACTGTATTATTGAGTGCCATAGATCAATTGTGCTGAAATACCAAGTAAGCTAATGTATTATTGAGTGTCATAGATCAACTGGGATGAAATACCAAGTAAGCTAATGTATTACTGAGTACCATAGATTAATTGTGCTGAAATACCAAGTAAGCTAATGTATTATTGAGTACCATAGATCAACTGGGCTGAAATAGGCTGGGCTAAGTAGTCCCCTGCCAGTGAAACTGGAGGGACTACAGTTTTTGTTGTTGTCCATCTGTATGTCCGTCGGTCTGTCTGTCTGGTTTTCAGACAACAATTTCAGTGAGGAATGACCAATTTGCTTCAAACTTCATACAATGTTAGCTTATATAAAGATTTAATGTGGGATTGATTTTGGGGTCAAAAGATCAATTGAAAGGGTCACTGTTACTAAAAATAGACATTTATCATTGTATTCCAGATGATAACTTGAGTTAGGAATGATTGATTTCTTTCATACTTCATACAAGGCTAACTCATGTAAAGGTCTAGGGTGGGATTGATTTTGGAGTCAAAAGGTAAATTCTAAAATCACTGTTACTAAAAATAGACAATTATCATTGCATTTCATTTGCCAGCTAATAACTTGAGTTAAGAATGATTGATTTCTTTGAAACTTCATATAAGGCTAGCTTATGTAACTGGAAGGGACTATAGTGTTTGTCGTTGTCCGTCTGTATGTCTGTCTGTTTGTCCGGATGGTTTCAAGACAATAATTTCAGTGAGGAATGACCAATTTGCTTCAAACTTCATACAATGTTAGCTTATATAAAGATCTAACGTGGGATTGATTTGGGGGTCAAAAGGTTAATTCGGAGAGTCTCTTTTACTAAAAATAGATATTTATTACTGTGTTTAGGTTTCCAGACGATAACTTGACTTAGGAATGATTTATTTCTTTTAAAATTCATATAAGACTAGCTCATGTTAAGGTCTAGGTTGGGATTGATTTTGGGGTCGAAAGGTCAATTCTAAAAATTACTGCTACTAAAAATAGACATTTATCACCGCATTTCGGTTACCAGATGATAACTGTGTGAAGAATAATTGATTTCTTTTAAACTTCATACAATGCTAGCTTACGTATAGGTCTAGGCTGAGATAGATTTTGGGGCCAAAATGTCAATTTTAAGGGTCACTGTCACTGAAAATAGACATCAGTTCAGTTGTAGACTTATTACTGAAAATAGTGACTCATCACTGTTTCAGTTTCCAGATGATGACTATAGATACTGATGCCAGATATGAATAAAACGATACTATATTTTTGCTGTCAATTTCACCAGAACTTGTTATAAACTTTACAAAATTCAATATTATTTCTTATTAAATCATGCAAAAGGTTACCAAGTTCACGTGACTGTTTCATGCTGCTAATCAGGTATTAGTCACTTCAAAGGTACAGGTTGTGGCAGGGGCGAGTGTTGCATGCAACACTGACTGTAAGCCTATTATTGAGTGCCACAAAGAAATGCATCGAAGAGTTGACTGGGACGATCTTGTACTCGACAATTCTCGAAGTCAGATTGGTCAAATAACTTAATATATGTTTGGGGATAAGTCTTGGGATTTATCGTCGATTTATGAAAAAATCCAATACTTGAAATCTCATTATTTCAAACTGCGGTCATATCAGATTTAAAGAAGAAAAGGAGGTCAAAAGAAGAAAAGGGTGTCACTCTTCGTCAGATTCCTCGATGAATTTCAATAGTTTTAAGACTCATATAGCTCTTGTGCTCAAAATACAATTTTGCAAAGTTGCATTACGGTCCATGATACATGTAAGCACTGAGTTTATCCCCAAGGTTATCTTCGGAATGTCTTGGGGATTATCTTCAATTAGATCTCAGTGTGATGTCACGCCTACTTCGAGAATAAAGAATATCAAAATAGCAACTAGTCCATAGAGGGGACATGTTATAATGTTGTAGTTAGATTCTCTGCAGTAGTCTGTAATTCGTTTGTTTTACTACAGAGCGCCACGTTTGATTTTTCCGCAAACTTTTATAATACTCGAAGATGAATGGAAAAAAGGTGAATGCGTTCCATACCATATCTAATTCATTGATTGGCTGAGGGGAATCGAACTGATTAGCAGACTTGCTTCAGCGTTCACCAGAACATGACCTCAATCGAATTTTGCCAGATCTGTACCGCTATGGGACAAATAGAGAACGGGATTTATAAAAGATCGCGTTTTAATGAGATTGGTTACAGCAAAATTCAACTTGTCAGATACACCAAGTAAGCTGCATTAATGAACGTCTCAGTTCAACTCAAGTACTATGTAAAGTTTTGCATTGTTGAATGTCCCACTTAAATGGGATCGAGTACTCAGTCATCCCCCCCCATATTTTAGTGTCTCCAGTAAACTGAGCTGAAGCACTAAGTAAGCTATTGCATCCAGTAGTGTTCCGATTCAAGAAGGCTAAAATATCCAGAATGCCTCTGCGTTAAATATTGTCAAAGTTCAACTGGGCTCGGAACATATAACAATGAATTCACAGTTTACAGTTACAATGTCACAGTTTATTGGACTGAAATCCCAAGGAAGCTTCTGCATTACTAAGTGCCCCAGTTAAACTGGATCAACATACCAAGTACGCACATGCATTAAGAAGTGTCCTGGGTTAACTGTGCTGAAATATCAAGTGAGCCTCTGCATAGTGAGTGTACTAGTTCATATCGACTAATTTAAATACTTTGTTGTTGCATTTAAAAGAAGTATCCCAGTTTCACTTGTTTGAAAAACCATGATTAAAAATGCATTATTTATTGTTTAAGTTCAATGTCAAACTCTGATATAAATGTAAGCTTAGATCACACCAGAAAAAATTCTTGTTCTTCGGATTTTTATGATGAAAATAGAGAGGGGGCGAGCGATTTTTTTTTTTTTTCAATATTTTTATCGAGCGATTTTTTTTTTTTTTTTTTTGGAAAACCGTACCTTCATATATAATAGGCGAATGCGCTTAAATTACCCTTATCCCAGACCGAAGTGGTATACCGTTGGTTATACCAGAGACATAAGTAGTCTATGTCTCTGGTATAACCAATATTACCGTCCATTATCCCCGTGGCAAACTACCGCCGAATGCTGCCTAGAATACGGAGCATCGCAACTTCTAAAATCCGTCAGGGTTTGCATTTATAGTCACCTACCAAATCCATTGTTCTCGATGCGGGCACTTTAATGTGGGCAACTTACGTCATAATCATATGACGTCATAACAATTGTAAAGTGCGCGTGTAATACTATGTTGACTTTATTTTATATGCGATATTCCGTATTATTGGCAAAAACCGGAACCGGACACGTAATACAAAATTAAAAAATAAAACCGGACCCGGCCCAGTTTTTTCCGGAAATTTGAAAGAAAATAAAATGAAAATCGGAAAAATCGGAGCAGCGATTCCGTCGAACATGACATTTTATAATTTGTTGTGGCCTTTAATAGTTAGAATCTCGGCTTAGTACTGATCACTTTCATTAAGGCATCAGATATAGTGGCTTCATGCGGATGTAATAGAGCTGATCCTGGGATATC
Organism: Pteria penguin; assembly: GCA_035048485.1. Classification (NCBI taxonomy): domain Eukaryota; kingdom Metazoa; phylum Mollusca; class Bivalvia; order Pterioida; family Pteriidae; genus Pteria; species Pteria penguin. Next base: position 43,174,300 of record CM068583.1, on the reverse strand, counting down.
ATTGACACGATCCAGTAGGCAAATGATCACCTTATTGAAACAGAAGTCAATAATTCGTTATGCTAGAGTTTAATAGTAGTCAGAAGCGCTTGAACTGGCACTTCTCGGCGATGTCGGGAAAATATCACGATTTATGAATGTTTTATGATTTGCTGTGGTCAAAACTCACAGGACTCTAATATAAAAGTAAACATAATGGCGGAGACGGTCTAGACGAAAGGCTTTTTTTTTGTTTATTTATTTATTTTTTTCTCGTTCAGTCCGTATTGTCATTCATGATGGGTACATGTACATGTATTTTGTATATATCTTATAATAACTGTTATGTATATATATTCTCTCTTGTGTTAAAATATTATTGGTTTTTACTTTCTTAGTATCGTCTGTTACCTATGTATATTTCATTAAATTAATTATATCAGTTGATTTACGATCCAAGCTGACATCTCAGGGCGGCTTTGATAGCAATTGAATGTAATTAACAGAAGTACATTGTACTTAAATGATAACATCAAGGTGAACGCATATCCGACTTCAAAGTGGTTATATTTGTAAATCACAGCTGACTAAAGGAAAATATAAGCTATGCAGAGGAGGTACCACCATTATTCATAAACATGCCTAACCCGTGCATGTTCTCTTCCTGATTACTACTAACTGATAGCATTGTACCAAAGCTCAATAGATTATGCTTACCGAACTTCAAAAACGGCATTTCTGTGTTGAATAAGAAGTCTGGAACGAAGATGACAGGATATTATGTAGCTGCAAGTCGTTGTCCTATATGAATGATAGGCCTGTAATTAATATGTAGGGCCACGACTTGCGGCTAAATATTATGTAAATCGTCAAACAATCTTAAATTCTTCTCCACTTATATCATACCTATGTATTTTGTTGAGTGTTAAATAGACAGCATTGATTGATTACCATTAAAACTCAGAGTGTTCGAATAGACATCTAGAAATATGAAAATACTCCTTTCAAAATAAAGTACTTGTATAGGTCTCGAGTTTGGGTATCGATAAACATCAATTGTAAATGTCAATTAAGTACAAAAATAAATGTTTAACTGCACAAGTTGTAGTAAATGTGATTTATACATATTTTCTAATCAATATTTTACACCGGAACACCGGTATTCTTTAACTATTGCAGTATTTGACTGGGAAATAATATACCCGGATGTTCGACCTTTTTTTTACCTTAGATTTCAGTAACGCAGTGATGGTGGATCAATGGGGTCCATTCACAAACGCTGTGATGATCAAAACAGATGACCTTGCATGAATGATACCCCTCGGGATTTATCTTTTGTTTCTAAGTAAAATCTTATTTTCTGGTCGGTTTGTTTTACTATGATTATTGCATTTATTGAAAAAAATAATTAAGAATATTTCATCTATGTATGATTCTCTAGTGAATACAGATGATGACATTCAAATATTCACATTAATATATGGTTGAACTAGAGTATGTTTGTAAAACATATGCCCCCGCGCGGGCTTGATTCATAACAGCAACAAAGCTTTCCTACATTATAAGTTTCATGGGTCATAACTCCCATACATATTTCCAGTTGTGACCTTGCCTTTAGACATATTGACCCTCAAATCTATAAGCATCCTTTTGGTAAAACCTTAAATAATTCTGTTCAATAGAACTTGGAAGCCGGTGTGGCCTAGTGGATAAGGTGTTTGGCTCGTGATCGAGAGGTGCCGGGTTCGACTCCCGCCCTGGGCGCACCGGTGTTCTGTATTTCGGATGAGACAGTAAAAAGCGAGGTCCTGTGTCACGGTAGGCGTGGCACGTAAAAGATTTCTCACTGCTTCGACTGGGTCCGTTGCAAAGGTCTAAATTTGTATGCAATGCATCAGGCAAATACGTGAAATAATCGTGGAGTGACATAAAACAATACTCTATCTATTAATAGAACTTGGCCTGTGAAATATGATCAAATTCTGGACAGCTAATGATGTATGATAATATATTAAAATCAACTACAAACCAATAATTTCAGTCTTTTCTATCAGGTGTGACCTTGACCTTTGCCCTTTGGACCCCGAAATCAATAGGATTCAGTAAGTTTCTGGAAACCAATTATAACAGTCTATTCTACCAGCTATTACCTTGAACTTTGATCTTTTTACCCCAGAATGATTAAGGTTCTTCCTTTCTTGATAAGTAAGCAAAAAAAATAAAAAAAAACAACAACAACAAAAATATATCCAATTTTGTTTGAATATGACAAAAGGTGCTTGAGTTACCATTCGGAAACCAGTAATTACAGTGTATTTTCGCCAGCTGTGACTTGACCTTTGACCTTTTCATCCCAAAATCAATAGGGTTCCTCCTTTCTTGATAAATAAGCATATATCAAAATTTGGTTTGACTATATTGAAAGGTACTTGAGTTATCCTGAAACAATGTGTGACGGGAGGATGGAAGGACGGACAAAGCAAGTACATAATGCCCCCTGCCAAACCTGGCGGTGAATAAAAACCGCATGATTGCTTACGATAAAACCAAAGTCATAACTCACAATATACCCGGAATGTTTCGGATCTTTTCCCACAAAAGAATTGTGCATTTTGTAAAACTCGAAGCGGAAGCGTATAGCTGGCGAGTCCCATCTGAAAATAAACCATGACGTAAATGTGAAAAACAAATATAACCATGTTATGACAATGCATTCGGAATTTCTTGTCTTTTTCTTATACACTGAACGCCACTTGGCGCAATATGTCTACTCATCATAGGACAGGGTTTGCTCTAATTATTTCCTAAATTAAGAATTCTCTAATCGCATATCAGTTAGAGATATATTCTCTATCGACTACGTATGGCGAACGAATCTATCATTCCTCTTCTATAGCTCTAATAATACGTATGTTCCTAAATCTTAGATTCAGTTTCCCTCAACACCACAGGGGCCAAGCGCACTCAATACTCCCTAATACTATAACTACAACAATGTACCCCTTCACTTTTCTTTTTTCTTTTTTCTTATTTGCCCAGCGGGATAGAGCTACAAGACCACACCATTAAATCCTTCAACACAGAGCAAACACGATTCACGTTCCACATAGATATTTTAGATACTTATTATTTCCACATTATTTCGGTAAAAACATATCAAATCGTCTTACCAATTCTGTCATATCTCCTATATAAAAATAGGAGTCCTACAGATTTATAAACGGCGCACTTTCGAACAACACCCAACCAAGAAGACACAGGTAAGCTATAGCGACAGCGAAGTATTGAAAAGATTTTCATTAAAACTTATTATGGATGATGTGCCCAAGGTTTTGTATAAGTTTTTTTTCGACCAGATCCGTCTTGGGGCAGTCTAAAGTTGGGCGATTTAGATTCTATAGGGCACCATTGTTCGACTAATTTATTCAAACCGACGTCCGAGATCAACAACTGAATGCATCAGAATAATACTTATTGTATATGTTAGGTAATTCCTATCACGCGTCAGAAAATAATGTCGATTTTTTCATATATAACTCCTCTTACCACTTAATTAGATCCTGACTTGTCCGATAAACTGTCGTCCTGTCAGATAAAATGTCGACTTATCAGAAAAATGTCGACTTATCAATATAATCTGAAACAAGAAAGTTGCATCCAAGATGTGTATTGATATATCAGTAGGGAACATTCTCAGTTCATGGTGTGTGTGTGTGTGTGTGTGTGTGTGTGTGTGTGTGTGTGTGTGTGTGTGTGTGTGTGAAGTTTCATAGCAATAGGTGGATTGTATATATATAGTTATAGTCCGGAAACCATCTTCACTCCTCAAAGCCTCGACCTTTTACCTTTTTGATCACGAAATCAATATGGCACATCCTTGACTCATGGGAAGTATGCGTGTGAAGTGTCAAGTTGTAGGAGTTAAGTCCGGAAACCAATAATGAGCGCACACCACCCGCCACCCACCCCACATTAAATAAAGAGCCGAGCTTTATTGAAATGGGAAACTTAGAAATTAAAGTCTGTAAAACAATAGTTAAGAATGGAATCCTGGACAAACCATGGGAGTGACCCTCGTGCAGTGTGTGTGAGTACGCGTAGCTCTTATCAGTGTCTTCACTGTAAAACTATTCAGCATTTGAATATTTGTATTTAACATGAGATAATAAGTAGAATGACATTATACTTGTCATATCAGTTCCTTGTATATCGTTGTATTAAGTGCTCGGTTATACCCGGTACTTTGAATAATACTTGCATTTGGTTGAATTCTCAAACAAGATCGATTACTTGAGAGCATATCGATTTTTGGGAGTTCGTCTTTCTCTAACATGCTTGACAGCTTTAGGCTTTTATCCACTATATTAACAGATTTATTGCTGTATTAATTAAAAAGGGTCATAAAATGATCTTAATTACTCGAGAGAGATCTCAAAGATGATGTATGACGTGAGAGAGAGAGAGAGAGAGAGAGAGAGAGAGAGAGAGAGAGAGAGAGAGAGAGAGAGAGAGAGATGATGTATAACGTGAGATCGAATCAGATGAATTATCTATCGGTACAGTTGTAACATTGTATGCCTTTGATTTTTATTTTAAAAATTTTATATTGGGTGGTGGCTATTGTACGATGCGCAATATTGTGGCCTCTTTTTGTTGCCACCTTTACCGTTGGTGGCCATTTTTGTTCTGAAACTGTAGTGTTCATTCTGTAACTTGTTATATCTAGGGTCTGTGTCAAATTTCTTATTCATCGTTTGAATCCTCGATGATGTATTTGTTTATGTATATTACTATACTGTAACCTGCCCAAGCCGCAAACTAGCTGAGAGACCATTTTTCTAGACAACATAATTTGGCTGCAGAGAGACCGTGTTAGATAGCAATTCATTTCATACAATGTTACGTACAGTTTCTTATAAATCTTCTATTTTCTCATTTCACGTTTCTTAACACCACCACGGACCCTCACATATTTCTCTAAATCCGCCACAAATGTTTGGACTGTAAATGCCACAGCAGCGAATATTTTCAGTAAAAAGTGTTCTCAATCAACATTATAATGATTATTTTCCTCAAATTGGTTACAGTTATCTCCCTTATTGGATTACAACTCTCGGACTTTATCCACCAATGCCCATACAAAACTGCTTGATTTAACTTAATTTTGTAATATAATCGCACTGTATATCTAAACGTTTTGGGAATTTTCATCTGATTGGTTATATTTACTGAGTATTATCGAGACTGAAATCACGAATAAATTTTTTGTCCAGTCTGTTTATAAATAACAAGATATATTCGTTTAAATGAAAATTGTCATTTATTGCAATGATTAAAATGACGTAATAATTAAACAAAGTGAGATAACCAAGGAGATCACCTCAAAACTAAAATACTAGCAGCGATCCACGTGTACATGTACAATAACTAGCGGCGATCCACGTGTAATAGTGGTCACATATAATCAAGTTGGGTGGCCTACCCAATAATACGCCAAACAAACAAGATATAATACGCTGTAATAATCCATTTTATGTAAACTCTGAACAATATTAGAAGGGGACCATACAATATTTATACAATGTAAAACCATAGCTAGATAACATGTACATGGAGTGGCAGAAGGCGGTTGAATAAAACGAACAAAACAAAGAGACTGACGCTGGGCGCACACTCTGTTAATAAGGTAAACTAGTATCCAAATGACCTGTTCTCTGATTGACCACAACCCAAGGGGATGCGCCTGTCAGATACAACACCAAATCACGCCTCTGGTCAGTATGCCGCCGGTCAGTTAATTATATAGGAATTATACAACTTGCTAGTAATACGCCATCTGAACATAAAGTATATTAATTCCTAGAAATAATACATGGTAGCAATAGGAAAATCCGGTAGTTGTAATCCAACATGGCGACTAATGCTAGTAGCATGACATAACCAGTGGCGGATCCAGGATTTCACATGTGTATTAGCCAAACTTCTCAACCATTTTTGGTGCAAAATCTGGATTTTTACTGGTAAATATGTGGCCAAAAGGGGGCCCGGGCCCCTGCCCCCGTAAATCCGCCACTGATAACATGGGAAAACTCCATAGAAATTACCTACGACTATCTGTGTGTTGAACGTCAGTGATGGCATCATGTTTGACAAATTATGCCTTCTTGTCACCATGAAGTAACAGTGCGAGAAATAAAACTAAGAGCACACTTTTGATTTGTTTGATATAAAAGCTTTGAAGACTCAATTTGGTAGGAGAAAAGAAAACTTTTTCTCGAGACTTCACAAAACTTTCGCGTTATTTCGTGAATTTGCGCGTTATTTCGCAAAATTTGCTCGTTATTTCAAAGAGGCCCAAGTGGTCTAACATCGCTAACATGAGGATCATATCAACATTTTAAGGAAGACGATAGGTAATGAGCAATAATATGCCTTTGAATTTCACAGACTTTTGTGACACGATAGTAGGTGTAAAATTTTGAATATTTTAAATTCGAGTCAATTTGAAGAGTTAACTCTCCTTGATAAAGAATATATAAAACATTAATTCCAAAATTCTAACTGGTCAGCTTGATTTCGTAATGGAGTAGAATCAATTATTTGAAACTTTTATACAATAGAATTTTGGTGCCTCCCCCCTCCCCACTGAGTCCTCAGTTACAGTATCAAAGCTTGTTTCTTTTATAGAATCCAATCTATATAATACTGACCTATAATTCTTTAAGATTATAAAGATTATTCAGATCATTTTTTTCTGTCATAATTTTTTTTTTGCTCTAATCAGCATTTGAAACCACCACCAATTGTAATCAAAGAAATAATGTTCACAAAAATAATAATAATAATAATAATAATAATAATAATAATAATAATAATAATACTACTAATAATAATAATAATAATGATGATGATTTAAAAGAAAAAAAATAAAAATAAACATTAAAAAGGATTCGTATTTTAAAAATATACTGTGAAGACATCTCTCTAGATTATTTTGGCTTGTCTGTATGTGCTTTAGTTATGATGAAGAAGTTTGTCAAAGGAGGGTACCTTTCGTGATCTTTCTGTGTCTGTGGTGACCGAATTTGTTGACAGATCCGGAGGAAAATTATTACACTGGTAATCCATACCAAGTTTCATTAAAATCTGTTACACGTTTCTTAAGAAGAAGTTGAAAATGTGAAAAGTATCCGAGGACCGAAGACGGATGGACACTGGACAACACGCTGGGACAATAGCTCTTGCAAGCTTCGCTCAGGCGAGCATAAAACACTCGTATGTATGTTACGCGAAGAAAGAGGAACCTACGAAATAATAATTACAAAAGAAGTATCCTTTTTGGGAAAATTCTCTCTTGATACATTCTGCGGTTACAGATTATTCATTAGGATCCCGATTTGTAATATGAATAATAATAATCACGTTTTCTTTCCGTCAGTCTATCTGTCTTACTGCGGCGAGAAATAAGCGTGTCACATTCCAAATTATTATTATGCAGGAGCCAGGAAATTCCAAATTATACATATTCGATTGAGACTTGGATGCAGCTCTCTGAACTCTGATCTATTCAAAAATCATATTTCCTTGAATAATCTATGTCAATGTGGGGAGGAAGAAACAGCAAATCACTATCTTCTTACTTGCCCCATCTATGCAAATATCAGACAACATACCATATCTACAATACCCGTAAATGTTACCTGTAAATATTTTTCTTAAAGTTCAGAAATATATTGAAGACAGCAAGAGATTTTAATTTCCTTACTCAACTTCTATCATTTTTCTTCTCATCATCTTCATTATAACTCATTTTTGCAACATATATTCATGACCTACTTTTTTGGCAAATATAATGTTTGTCAGCTGATTCTTGTGTAAATATGTCTGAATGTTTGTGCTGTTTATTATCTATTGTTCTTCATTTACATATTATGAGCTTGTTTAATATCACTTGCTTATTCATGTTCATATATTCATGTATTGTATTTCATTTACATATTATGAAATTGCTTATTATTACTAGCTTATTCATGCTCATATATTCATCTATTGTTTCTCATTTACACATTATGAGTCTGTTTCATATTACTAGCTTGTTCCTGTTCATATACTCATCTATTGTTTTTCACTTATATATTATGAATTTGCTTAATATTACTAGCTTGTTGAGTTCATGTTCATTTGCTCACACTTGTTGGCTTGCATATACTAGCTCACAAATATTTATTGGCTACGCTAGCTTATATGTATACAATAGAGTCTTTCTTACTTATTTCAACATTGTTATATACCGAATGCTAAATTATTTAGACTGTTAATGTTACTTACACTTCTTTTTAATTATAACTTACTTCATCTAATTATTCTCAATTTTTTTCATTTTTAGAGTAATTCTTATCAATCGTTCATAATTCAATTACGTGTACTATCCAGGCCATTGCTTTAATGTAAAACTTAATTTGTACAAAGGAGAGAGCTTTATAAAAGAATTATTCTTGTTGCTCAATCCTTATATAATATGTACGCTTGTATTATATATGTTTAAATCAACAAATAAATACTGTTTAAACCAAATAAGTGTGTAGATTTTGAACTCACAATGTCAAAGTTGGGCAAACTATGTAAAGAATAAATATGAATCCGACAAAGCACATGTAACTAAAGGTCTCGACCTACAGTACTGCAAAGATAATACTGCAATACAGATTGCTGAAAGGGCAATGTCAATCAATTTTCAGCTCAAAGGTCAAGGTCAAATCAGAAATGTTTCAGCCTACAAAGATGCAGGATATCAAGAGGATCATTATGGGGCGCAGTTTTACCTTTTTATTTCTGTAAGCTATATCACTGAATCATTATATTAGTGATATCGATAATCTGTTTAAATGATATCATCCTATCATTATAGCGATATTTCTTATTCGTTTTAGAGATATCACCAAAATTAATCATTAAAATGTTATCACTATATTTATAGGCGATATCACTTGAATGATTAGTTGATGTCACTAGAACGATTTTGTAATTTCTCTATAATAACGATTTTGTGATATCAATATTATGTTTTGGATGTATCTCTATGATGATTTGGTGATATTACTTAATGGAATAAAAAGTAAAACGGCAACCACAGATCATGCGCAGAGATTTTAAGCCTACTAGATCAAATATCGAGGGAAAATTCATCAGCTTCTAACACTTAACTTCCGCAAAATAACGTGAAAGTTTCGCAATATAACGTGAAGATTTCGCGGTATTACGGAACACTTTTGCGAAATAAAGCCAAAAATTCGCGATATAATGCTCAAGTTTGCGATATAATGCGATGCGATATAACATGAAAGATTCGCGAAATGTATTTCTCTACCAAAGTGAGTCTCACAGACTTTCGTTGTTTGATTCAATATCTAATTCCATATCAGATGTTGTTTCTTTCAATTATGAATTGAATAAATCTCTTTTCATCCTTCGACATCCTTTCATCACGATGAGTTCATTATTACATTGTACAAGGGATGATTTTGCTCTCCCCCTTTTTAACTCACGTTGTAATAGTACATTGTCCGTCGTCCGATCGTTGTCCGTAAACTTTTTTACATTTCCGACTTCCTTTTGTAAACATTAGAATAAGTGGTATATCTCATCCACGAAGTTTTTCTATGACCACGTAATTTCCCGCGTTTTCGTTACTGTAACGTTTATACACTGACACATCCGCGGTAGAAATTTAAAGGAATTAAATGATAAGGAATGAATCTAATTTGGTTTTCGTTGAATAGAGGTATACCACGAAAAAGAAAAAAAAAGGACGGAAAACTTATGCATCGTGCGTTGCATGCAATGATGCAGTTTAACGTCCTTTTTTTGTGGTATACCTCCATCCAACGAAAAAAAAAAATAGATTCATTCCTTACATACCTTTATATTTTCAAGAACCAGAAGCCACAAAGACTTTATATTTGGTTTACAGCATCCTTATGACATGTACTATCCATTCTATTCAAGGGAAGGTCCTTTGACAATATCTGGCTCTGTCCCAGGGGTCGACAGTTTTGACAAGGATTTACATAAGAAATATCTTTGGATTAGAGAATTAGACATTATTTATTGAATACATATAAGTAATGTTTAAATCAAAGATATTTGGAATATCTTTGAAAATTGTTATTTTCCAGAACTACAATTCACAATGACTCTTTATTCAGTATACTATTGCCTCAGTATGATGTGTTGTATCACCTTCATTCCAGGGAATATCCTACCGCAATATCTGGACCCTAAACGCATAATTTGATAAAAAAAGAGAAAAAAGTAAACACCTACAACAACAACAAGAATGACGACGACGACGACGACGACGACGACAACAACAACAACAACAACAACAACAATAATAATAATAATAATAATAATAATAATAATAATAATAATAATAATAATAATAATAATAAAGCATTCCAATTAATCGTGTACGATAACGTAATTTTTTTCCAGATTTATAAAAATTTCGGGCCATATAAAGCCCGTAATGACCCTACATGTTTATGACCGTATCGTAAACACAGTGCTACGACTTACGTGCTGTAGGGTAGTATTTATCATTACGTGTAAATCATTGTTTATCATTTACAATCTTTTAAATGTTGAATGCAAGCGATTTCTTTTGTAACGTGCGTAATAAATGTAAGAAATTTATTGGATGCAAGTATATAATAGAATTTCCAGCAAACAATATGGCATGAAACCTAGGCATTCTGAAAAATGTGATCACAGGGAAAAGTTTATTTAATTGCACGGAAAGGGGAAGGGGGAGGGGGGTGTCACTTACTTCCTATATAAAGTGATATACATGTACCGACATGCGGCTGGAATGGTGTATATTTTAAGAATATCCAATAAATGAATGGGTATCATTTCACTCAGTATTTATGAGGAGTAAAATTGACATTTTTACGGTATGTATAGCAAATGTAAATATGAAATATTTCGTGTAGCAAATATCGGTGTTTACAATGAGTACGTTGATGGTTCGACAACACATATATTTATTTGAAAAGTCTGTAAATTTGAGTCAAGTATACATACATGACCGGGTATGTTTTAACTATGTCCATGCATATGGTTTCACACTACCGGTAGTCCAATATATGAAGGTGCTAACAACCCCAGCCGAACGTCCGTACCCAAAAACATTGCAACGTAACACCCACCCACCCCGAGTTTAATTAATTTTTACTTAACGAATATTGATTCTAATAAGCCTTCCGATCAATACCCCTTGGCGTTGAGATTGAATTGTTGTTGTTTGTTTCGTTTAAAATCAATAAAGAGACAACCACTGTAATAAAACTCGATTTAAATATCCCTGTGAATGCTTAGCCTATATTGGCATTGGTAATTATGTGCTGGCTATCTCCAAGGCCCCATTATATACTTAGACCATTCATATTTACACTCTTATAGGGGTGGATTCTACGAAAGGCAAGTGAACTTAAATTATTTGTTAAAATGCGTATTATCTTTATATCTAAGAGTAATGATCAAATGTACACGCATACATTATTTACGTTTTAACCGATAAATACCAGAATTCTCCGACTCGGAATTCATATCTTTCGAATTTGTTCTGATATTTAAATTCATGAAATACTTGTTAAACCGTCAATTTTATAGAAATATAGATATATGTATTTATCAGGCAATGAGTGTAAAAAGTTCAGATTTAGCTTACAATAGATTATTAACAACTGTCAACTTAAAATCCTTCGCATGAATTTAGACTGTGCGGGGCAACTAACACAACACGGTGTAATCAACATGGCGGCGATCGGCACCACGTGAATGTATCATACTACTTTTACAATTTTAGAATAAAATTCTTCTGGGAATGTAATGACCAAGTCCGAGAATGTTATAAATAGATAATGAGCTGCTAAACCTCGATTAGAAATTGATTTTCAGACTACATGCAAAGTACTTTCACTGTTTACATTTCATGTAATTTGACTTGAAATAAGATATTATTGTGTGTAGACCAGTATGAAAGCCATTGCATTAGACGTGTGTAATGAACGATTTGTTACAGGTCAGGTTCATATGTTTAAATGTTTTGTCGTGTGTGTCGGGAATGTCCTACTTAAAGGTCATCGATGACCATGAATAAGTTTTGTTGATTAGAACAGTAAAATAATCAATATATTTGACGGGGTATTTGGATAGGATCGTGAGGGATTTCTCCCTTAGTAAAGTGAGAATGTGAAAAGGATATTTTGATATTTAGGTAGGATCGCAGGTGGATTTCGCATTTAATATAGAGAAAATGTAACAGGATGTTTTCGGTAGGATCATGAGGAATTTTGCCTTTAGACGTTCGGTATAGTCTGAACGTGAAGGAACATTTCGGGTAAGATCATTAGGTATTTCACCCTGAGTATAGTAAGATCGTGTATAAAATCCAGCAACCATTCATAACAACATTGACACAAAGTATTAAATTGTAGAATTCTGCTTTATAATTGATTGAAGCATTTTGTGGAATTTGATTATATAACATGTTTAATAAACGTTTATAGAGAAGACTGACATCGACTCTTTAGAATGATTCGAATAATTTGTCCCTTTTGTCAAGCACTTTCAACAGTAATAGCTGTACTACACAACTAAGAATTTACCATGTCACTTTGTGCATCGACTTTTCTTCGTTAGGCTTTCCCTCCTAAATTGTAAGTAATAAAGGTAAGGGATTTTTGACTGCTTTATTGATTTCTGATCGGATTGCAAAACAATTTTGGTCTATAGATTGAAAATGTCTGTCCATGCGTCCGTCCAGATGTCTGTCCAACATTTTGGTTAAGTTTCTGGTGAAGCAAAATGGTGTAGAACTTTACTGGTTGAAGGAAACTTTTGCAACTAAGAGGAGTATTAATATAATACTTCTCACATATATTCCTTTTGACCAGAACTTTAAATTATGCCATGACTTTTGACTTAATGACCGTAATCTTGGACTTTGACCTACTTTCTAAAATGCAATAATTTTGGCTTTATCTTTTGAATCAATAGGGTTATGGTTTATATACCTCAGATACAGATTCTCTATGGCCAGAGCTTTCAATTGATACCATGACTTTTGACCTTATGACCTTAACCTTATTTCGAATTTGCTTTGCAATCCGGCCATACCGTCTTTAGCGGTTTCTTGTATGGATAATATACTGTAGTAGATCCTCAATGGAATTTGGACAATTTCGATTTTTAAAATGACTCACCTAGACCATTAAAAATACATGTATTTTTGTTATCTCAATACGCCGAGTTGCAAATCCTAAGAAAATGAGACACGGACTTGGCTGTAGGAAACGACGTGTTTTACTTTCTCAAATTTTGGTTTCTCTTATATCAAAACTGCAATTTTGACGAGCATCTTGAATGAGTCTTCATTATCTCGGTATGTTCTTTGGGATACTGCATTGTCATGATGGTATGATATGTCTGACATACATTACCTGAATTACTAGAGTCGCTTATAAAGATGTGTATATATACACACACAATGTCTATTATTGTCATAATCTAGCTACCAATGTTAGACTACTGGAAGACGAATATTTTCACTGAGTAGGTATTGTTTTTGGAGTTTAAAATATCTCTTTGACAAAGTAACCATTCATCGGAACAAATTCAAGCGGAATGTACGCTTTGTTGGAAACAAAGTCATAACGCTTTGTTGGAAACAAAGTCGTATCAACGGCTAAGCGGATGAGGCGTCGCGCCATTGTGAATTTAGATAAGTACTTCTTTATACGTTGTAAAGGCATTGTAGGTTGTCCAAACACCATTGTGTTAATAATCAAATATTTTAGGCAAACAGGATCTAACATACAGTACAGTAATGTAAATAATAGATAGTATTATATGACTGTGCACGTTCTCTCTACAGAATCAAAATGTAATGGCGTAAGTATAATGATTTCGAAGTGTGCATTCCTTTTTAACTGTTAATTTACCTCAAGTGTAGAAAGATTTTCCTCAAATATTCTTTGTTTGCACAGAAATGTATATTTAAGTTTTTACAGGTTTTTCATAAACTACGAGTACTTTCTAAAATTGTAGAGCATTATGACCCGTTTTAATACAACCAAGTAATCTTTAACTACTTACACTATTTGGTATATGCTTCGTTTGGTTCAAGGATAAATGATAGAGGTTTATTACTCGAAATGTACATGTATGATCCATATTTTAAATTCTACCTGGTACATACATGCATACATACATACATACATACATACACACACACAAGAACGTACGCACGTACACACGCACGCGTGCACAGAAGCATGTACCTACGTACGAACGCATGCATCGATGAAAGCACGTACGTAGGCACGCACGCATGCATGCGCGGAAGCATGCACGTTAGTTAAAGTCACGTTGAAAATAAAGATCAAAATATGAAAGCACAAGAAGTGACAACAACATTAAAACATCCAAGAAAATTATATGTATTAACATGAAATAAGTTTGATAATATATTTGAAGTTTTAATCTCGTAAAATATTGTGCTTTTATATTTGACATACATTTAGGTGACTTGCAATGACCTCCTTATATATTTTACTATTCTGCACTGATTTACCACTTATCTATAGTTGTTAGTGCACATGTTTTTGTTATTCTTTCTTACTTTCGAGAATTCTAACTTTTTTATCAATATTCTTTTATTGTTAACTAACTCGACATATTTTTGTTTTAAATACAACACTTTTTAGTCGACTAGGGGTTTTATGTAGTAGTAGGTAAACGAATATCAATTCTTGCTAGTTTTTATATCATACTGTACTTGTCATCTGAGTACTGTTCCCTATTTCTCTATACTTATTAGCTGACTAACATTGTTGTTTCTTTGGGGTTTTTTTTTTATTAGTTTGTCGTGCTTTAAGCTTGGTTATTTTAAACAAATGTAAAGGAAATTTCTGCGTTTTAGACGTCACTAGCCTATATTTGATATTTTAAGAACAGAATGCACAGTCTGTGTTTATCAATAATTTGTTCGTTTGCATGTTCAACCTGGAGACGGAGTAGTTAAATTGTTAGGGTTTTCCCTGGAGACGGAGTTTTTAAATGGTTAGGATTTTCCCTGGAGACGGAGTAGTTAAATGATTAAGGTTTCCCTGGAGACGGAGTAGTTAAATTGTAAATATTTTCCTTGGAGAAGGAGAAGTTAAATGATTAAGGTTTTCCCTGGAGACGAAATAGTTAAGGTTTTTCCGGAAACGGAGTAGTTGAATGTTTTAAGTTTTTCCCGGAGACGGAGTAGTTAAATGGTTAAGGGTTTCGCTGGAGACGGAGTAGTTAATTGGTTAAGGGTTTCGCAGGAGACGGAATAGTTACGTGGTTAAGGGTTTCCCTGGAGACGGAGTAGTTAATTGGTTAGGTTTTTCCTTGGAGACGGAGTAGTTGATTGGTTAAGGTTTTTGGCTCCAGATCAGAATGTCTTAGGTTGAATGAAACATCATCAGAATCATTTACATGCACATATTTCAATAAACCAAGTAAATGTTATAGAAGAAAATATATAAAACATAAATTAAATTCTGTTTACGATTGGTTGATTGGTGTTTTACGTCGCTTTCAACAATTTTCAGTTATATCACGACATGGAAGCAGGAGGTAATCAGCCTCTTAAATATAGTGGCTCAATCCAGGAATAGAACCCGGATCGTCGGCGATGCAAGCCAAGCGCTAAACCAATATACCGGTACCAAGCCTGTCCCTGAGTTCATTTACGACAAGATACAGTTAAAATAATAGGAAAAGTAATGTGAAGCACAGATATGATTATGATATTTTATACTTGAAGTTTTTAATGTTATATTCATTTGATTGCAATACATACACAAATTTCACAATAGTCTCCATGGTGTAATCTCCAGCGGATGAGATTCTCATTCAATTCTGAAGTATAATGTTGGCATGAAAAGCTACACACTGAATTCTACACACTGATTTCTTCGACCGGGTCCGTTGCATACATATATTTTAGTATTCTTACGCATAACACGTGGCAAATGACGTCAAATGACATTAAATATAGCATAACCTACAATGGCGGTAAACAATTTTCATGGTTGTACATCAATGATTAATATTTGTAAAGTTTTCAATATATATAATCCATAAGTTACGAACGTTCTGTGGTATGATCTGTAAATGTATTGAATTGAAAAAAAGTTGTTATTCTAAAGACAAAGTCTTTTTGAGGGTTTTAGCCAATTTATACGATACTGGTATGTTAAGAGTAATCCGTCACGAATCTGCACACGAAAGTGCCCCGGTCACAGAAAACGGTTAATCTTGGTTTAACCTTATTGGACTTGTATATCTAATTATCTTATATTTCTGTTTAGGAACTGAATAACGAACAGTGACATTGTTTGCAATAAAAACAGTGTACGTGTTCGAATGGGCTCAAGCTGTTTTCATCGTGTTAATGTCACGCTCAGTGACACAGACATAGAATTTTATAAATCCTTTCACCGGTACTAGATTGCAGCCACACTACACAGACAGTAGACAGTATATCAGACACATTAAATATCATTATATCAGACACACTAGACAGTATATCATGTCATATTTGCCCGTTCTTTATATCCTATGCAGTTGGAATCATCCAGATTTTTATGCTCCTGAAAAAAAAACTTGCTGAGGGAGTGTACTGTATGTTACTGTCTGTGTTTATCCGTCTGTTTGTTCACAGATTTATTTGTCTGTCCATCCGGACATTTGATCATAGTTCACACAACAGGCCATTTCTGAATTTGGTTTCTTCTCAGTTGGCATGTGATATACACGGAATTCTTTAGAATTAATCTGAACAAATCTTCGATGTGTAATGATTGAAATGCTATGATTAGAACGTTAGTATTTGTCCGTAATCAATTGTTCTTATGGTAGTATTTAAGAAGTTTTTACCGAAATCGAAAAGTTGGAAATAGTCACTTGGAACATGGGCTTTGAGACAAAGCCACTCCAAGTCATTCAGGAAAAATCAAGGTTATTCAGAAAGTAGAACTAAAATACCGGAAAAAGATTGGCACATATTTTAGTGAATTATCAAGTTATAAATTATAGGCAATGATCATAATTCATACAGATGTTCATTGCCACCCCGGATATGGACTCTCGGACACCCCATATCATTTCTAAAGGTCAAAATCATTTCTTAAAGGTCAAGGTCATTCATAAACCATAGCTTAAAATACATAAAAGGGGCTTATAATTTCACCAGTGTATGTTCAAACTTCATATCAAGGATTCAACTACTCATGCTTTCTGATAAAGGTTTCCTATCTGATGGAATCCTTCATTAGGTAGCATCCATCAGTTTTACTGATTTTCTTATTGTCTTTGGCTTTGATGGGAAAAAAACGTAAGCATCTGGATGATTTAATCCAGTTTAAGCTTTAGAAAACTCTCGAGTTATATAGCACATTGCCTCTGTTTATATACAGACTGTACAATACAAAACAGTAAATCTCTCGAGTAAAGTGATGCCACCGGCAATGGAGTATAGACCGCATTTAGCATCACCCTGCATCGTTATTAAACGCAACTCATAAAACTTAATTTGATGCTTTGGGAAGTTATGCTGAATGCGGCTACCCAATATAGATACGATTACTCCGTGGTTGCTATCAACATTTAACTGCTTGAACAACAAACTTATCGCTTATATTTCTATTAAGTGATCATTTACCTATCGGATCGTATAGATAATATCCAAAAATTAGCTATATTACATATATATCCACAATATTTGATATGGGAGAAATCCATATTGTGTTCATATCGTTATGTCCTTAGGTACCGTAAAGTTGTGTTCAGATCCCATGGGCCGTCAACTACTGTATCAAAATAAAAATCATAGATTTGGTCTTCAGCCGCTTATATGTGTACAGCCGCTTATTTGTGTACAGGCGCGGTTGAACAGCGACTCATTGGCTTTCACGGGTATCCACGGGTTTATGAATGATCAAAAACATACACAACACGGATATAAGATGTGGGTTTATGTTCAGAGAATCTCTGACTAATTTAAGTTAAACCGTAGCGGATAAGGTTCGGAAAGGTAAGAGAGTGGGGTGGAGAAAACTGACCATTGGTAGATCTTTTAGTAGACCTTCCCACCAGCTGAGATCAGGGATCAGTCTCAGATTTTGTAAGCATAATCTAAGGAACAATGAATTCTATCTTTTTCAGCAGCAAAATTCAAATTCTTACGCTAGAATTTATCAACCTAAACATCTTGTATGAAGCACTACTTGGCCAATAAAAACTGTATTGCATAATTAATCACAAAGTCAAAGGCGATAATCCAGTTATTTACTAAGGAAGTTGAAATTGCTGTTTCGTAACAAATATAGCAAAAGAAATGCCATAAGGTTTTGTTTCTGTACATCAAGGTAAGGCCTATGAAGCAGGTAACCACTCCAGCATACTATTGTCCATTTGCCTTTTTAAGTTAGCATAGTGATTGCGTTGTATTTTGGCATGATTTATGAATTTGATGAAAAAAAAATAAGAATAATATCAACAGAGGTACATGTAGTAAGAGTTTTCAAAGGTGTTTCATAGAAGTTTTAAACATAATAAAATGTAAGTAAAATGTTATAGTAGAAATTGGATTTGGGCTAATATATGTAAAGTATTTCATGGCTTCATAAGATGTAATTTTTAGATTACAATACATTGGCAAAGAGAAAAGTTTTTAATTTCATTCTTAATTTTTTATTTGTTTTATTCCAGGTTTGGAATAAACATGTTTCATCCTACCCGGCAAGATGTTCCCAAAGTCCTAGCTTTTCTGGCATTACTGATTGCTGTAGTGTTCCTTTTAGAGTGCTTTTCCACGTTCCTGTACTTGCACAAAACATATCTAAAGGTCTTCAGTTTTGAACCACACGCAAGGAGTTTAAAAGACATTCCCAAAATACCTCAGCACGTACATCAAATATATTTTAATATAAATAATGACGGAGTAGATTTGTTAGAAAAATACCGCTTTGCTCGACAATCGTGGAAGAGAATAAATCCAGATTTTCGATATACATTATGGAACAAGACTATGGTAGATAGTCTGATCAAACACCACTATCCAGAATTATACTCACTCTATCTCAGTTATGATAATTACATGAACCAGAACGAGGTGGGACGGTATGCGATCATACATCGGTACGGAGGAATTTATGCCGATATGGACATTGAATGTGCCGATAATATGACAGCGATGATATCGGAAGCTTATTACAAGAACACACAAGTCGTCCTACATCTAGGTGACATAGACCTTGCTTCCAATGACTTTTTCGCTGCTAGTGTACGAAATCCGTTCATATTACACGTTCTAGCAGGTCTGGTGGACGCCAACAGGTGGTTTGTGTTCCCCTACGCTAACATCATGTTTAAGACCGGTGCCACTTACATTCATGGACGATATCGGACTTACCCGTTTAAAGGAGAGATAATGACCATTCCGGATAAAAATAAACATATCGTCCATCACCACGCTTCGTCGTGGCACCACTGGGACGGCAAAATACTTATATGGTTATATAGACGCGGATATATTGTCAAATCGCTACTGTTTTTAATAGCTATTTTAGGCGCATTATTTTTATTTATAAGATATAAGAGAAGATCAAGAGTTTTACTTGAAAGATTTTAGTCCTGACTGTTGATATACAGATGTGTAAAAATGTATAGGATATGATATGTTGTCTAAATAGAATGTATCTTGCAAATAAAACAAGTGTGAGGATGTAATCAAATAATAGTTCATTGAATATATTTCAGTACAAACAAAAGTACATGTAAATGCTTAATATCAGAAGAACCCTGTATACTCATGCTCGTATTACCCATTGCTTTTTAGTGGAGGTGCAAAACTCGGCTCTTAATTTGATGTGAGGTGGGCGAACGTCCGTCAACAATTGATTCCGGATCATTAGTCCAATATGTTAAGTGCTATTGCAATGAAACTTTATACACTTACTCACCATGAGTGGAAGATGTGCTCTATTGTTTCTAGGGTCAAAAAGTCAAAGGTCAAGGACATAGGAGTAGGGGTATCACCAATTGGTTTCCGGACCATAAGTCCAACACGTTTGGTGCTATTGCAATGAAGCAGCATGCACTTGCACACCATAAGTTGAAGATGTGCCCTATTGTTTCTGGGGTCCAAAGGTCAAGGTCATATGAGTGGAAAATAAAACACTGATTTCCAGACCATACGTCCAATACGTTTAGTGTTATTTCAATGAAACATCATACACTTACTTACCATGAGCGAAAGATGTATTCTATTGTTTCTGGGGTCAAAAGTCAAGGTCATAGGAGTGGAGTATCAAATATTGGATTCCGGACCATAAGTCCAATACCTTTAGTGCTATTGCAATGTCTAGCTATTGCAATGTCTACACTTACTCGCCATGAGCGGAAGATGTGCCCTATTGTTTCTCGCGTCGGACTCCTGATCAGGAGGCCGGGGTTCGAGTCCCGCTCTGGTCATGCCGGTGTCATGTCTTTCGGATGAGACAGTAAAAACCGAGGTCCCGTGTCGTGGTATGTATGGCACGTTAAAGATCCCTCACTGCTTCGGGTGGGTCCGTTGCAAAGGTCAAAATTTGTATGCCCTGCATCAGGCAGATGCCGTCTCCATATACGTGAAATATTCGTGGTGTGACGTAAAACAAAAATCAATCAATCAATCAACCCTATTGTTTCTGGGATCAAAGATCAAGGTCATAGGAGTAGAGTAGCAAAAATTGGTTTCCGTACCATAAGTCCAATACGTTTTATGCTATTGCAATGAAACTTCATACAGTTACTCACAATGAGTGGAATATGTTCCCTATTGTTTCTGATGTTTTGCAACTCGGTACATTGCATCTGTGATGCAAATCTCTTGATGTGCTTTTAATTTTGAGTAAGATATTACAACGCATACAAATATACATATAAGTAGAGAACAATAACATCTTTTGATACACACATTCATACAGGTAAACCTTCATCGTTACCTGAAAATTTAATGTAAATTACAGTAATACTGGTCTTGGACAATGACAATGGTATACATTGTTATAATATTGAATAAAATAATATATTACAATGAAATTACTATAATTTTCAAAAAACGAAACGGTTTATTCCATATTTAATTGATTTGAATTGTTATTAACTTTTTAGTTACAATATATTTCTCCACAGGTACTTTCGTCTAATACATTTTAAAAGCTTGCTAAAATTAAGGCTCTTGTTTTATTCATTTATTCATTTATTATTTTTATACTTGGTTATAACCCCTAGAAGATCAAATATACAGTGCTGTCCATTGAGTGTGTCATTGCATACTTGTATAACGAATGGTATCTATGCCGTTATATAATGTCATTTTAAAGAACCTTACATAGCAATCAGTGGCGGATCCAGGATTTCCGAGAAAAAAAGGGGGGCCCACATGTGTATTAACCAAACTTCTCGGTCAGTTTGGGTGCAAAATCTGGATTTTTACTAGTAACTATGTGGCCAAAAAGGGGGGGGGGCGGACCCCCTCTAAATCCGCCACTGGCAATGTCACTATTCCTTTCATATTTAAATACCAACCTCGTTTATTGTTTGGACTACCACTCATATACAAGAAATATTGGATTTTATTCCCCACCAGGATAGTTTATATCATGAATATGAGGAGTTTTGTTTATATCAATAGTTTGACATTACTTGTTTGAGCTCAGTCAATTCCTAACTCCTCTCAAATTTCATAAGCCGGTGTGGCCCAGTTGATAAGGTGCTCGTCTTGTGATCAAGAGGTCCCGGGTTCGACTCCCGCCCTGGACACACCGGTGTGAAAGAAGGAAAAGAAGAAGAAGAAGAAGAAATAATCTGGCCGCTAGAATGCTCATATACTACATGTAGATCATAAAAATATAAAGCTGAATATTCTATAGAAAACACGTTGATTTTTTCCTGGCTCGATTTGCTCACCAGATTGCTACCATACAGTGATAGGGTTAGTAGATAATTATTTACGCATGCATTCATGTTTGCATTCTTTTATATGCGCATGCATTTTCCACCCTGGGGAGAAATGGGGTCAGGTGTGCCGGTAAGTTGTTGAACTCGATACATCGCACTGTTACCAATATTCATGAGGGCATATCTCTGTTACTGTATGGACTATGGGTATTGTGTGTGTGTGTGTGTGTGTGTGTGTGTGTGTGTGTGTGTGTGTGTGTGTGTGTGTGTGACAGATTTGTTTACTCCATTTTGAAGTTCGTTTCCTTTCTCTAACTACACTATCAGGTCCCCCTCTCTTTACGCGCTTGGCCCCTGTGATTCAATTGACTGCCAAAGGAGTTCCTCGGCCCAACCGACGAATGTACAGAGTACATGTACAGATATCAAAGGCTGAATCAGCTACTGACCAATGGTGACACACACCACGGAGATGCAGCCTCTCCATCTTCTATGTCTAGGGTGAAGTGATTAACTTTTCAACGTGACTGTGATTGGTACTACATCTAGGGTGAACTTTTACACGTGACTGTGATTTGTGATAAATCTAGATTGAAGTGATGAACTTTTTAACGTGACCAAAGACAATGATATTTCATCATCTATCATGTAAGAAGTCCACTATCAAACAACACTTTACTATTGCAATGTAAAACAAATCTGTGTTTAATCTGTGTTTAATTACACATGTATATATTTAATGTTCTTGTAGTATTTCTTATTAAAATCTCTTATAATGTACATGATGTAAAATAATATTGAAAGATCGTTGATATGTTCATAACTGTATTATATATCTTATTATATGCTATTTTGTAAATCTAACATTCAAATATTATCTTGCAATTTTTAAAAATGAATATAAATGAAATTTTTATTAAACTTAAATGCATACATAATTATATTATTGTTTAGATAACCAAATGATTGAAATATGTAAAACAGACAATAAGCACGTGCTATAGGTATCAAAATCGATCTAATAACCACAAAACTGACGTTTTGTTTTGCGTATTGTTTAATTAAAATGATTCGTGTGGGATGATAAAAATTCAACATTGGCTGTTTAGAGACTTATAACAAGGCATAGGCTTTGTAAACGATCGGATATTGGTGCATTTTAGGTAAATTTTATATTTCTATACACAAGACAATTAGTTTCACACAAAATAATAATTTCGTAAAAAGAATGGCTTTTATGCCTTTAACTCCTGTCATTCGTTCATTCATTTTTTTATAATAGAAAATAATAAAAAAACAGGCTCTTGCTTTGATGTTATGACATGATAATTGTATATATATATATATATATATATATATATATATATATATATATATATATATATATATATATATATATATATATATATATATATATATATGGGTCAATCGGAATGACACCCTTATGGACTAGGGGAGAAAATTAGTCTATTACAAAAGAGAAAAACCTGGTGATCATAGGACGAAAATTACTTTATCTAGTTTCTGTTTTTTATGCGGGACTGCCTATAGTCCATCACATCTCACAAAGTAATGTCTTTGTTCACCTCTGATTTACTGTTGTATTTAATGGTGTCCGGTAACAACATTAAGTCGATCTATATGAATGTGTGTTTTCTTTTGTTTAACTTGCAGGGACGAACTTTATATAAGAATGGGCAATGCAATTGAGCCGGATCCATCAGATTAACAAACGCACACCAGTCTCTGTCTTTGTTCGACTGGCTGTTTAGAAAAGCTTTTAAGTCGTTCTTTATTTCACGTATTTTTCAGTCCTACAGGCGAAGTGTATAACTGAGCGCATGATTAATCATAAACAGCATTGACTTTATGACCTTTTGTGGCAATTTGGTTTCCTATTTCACCATCTTGAATAAACAATATTTTAAACAATGAAAATTATAGGCCACGTCCAAATAACATTATTTTGTCATGGGAGGATATCGATGTTCTTTTCATCTCGACTTCCTTTATGAAGGAACCTACCTTTATGGAATTCATGGTAATCTCTTTACTCAATCAAGATCGAGTAAGAACCACAAGTGGGAAGGATAGTTTTCGAATGCATGAAATTTAATTGGTTACTTGCCTTTTCTACCATTTTTGGAGGAGAAGCTGGGTTTTTTGCTTCATATTCATACCAATTACATTGAATTATTGAGAGAAAGTTGTCTGTTTTCTCACTCCTTTAAAAACATTTTGACACTGCAATAGTTTGATTATTGCATAACAATTGCAAAAAAAATCCTAGAAGCATCCTTAGTTTGGAGAAATTCCTTTCACAATTTTGTTGATTTATGCACAAATATTCAGTCATTAACCTCTAATATGACGGAAAATGGAGGCAACTCCTATAAGATTTTATGCTTTCGAAAAATATCTATACTTGTCGAAAGTCGGTGATTTTCTTCGGACACATAACAAAAACTGGTCGCCACCATATAGGTGAAATAATCTGGTGTTGGCGTCAATCAAGTTACAAACACAAGTCAAGCACGTTCTTGAACTAAAGGAGTTTTGCACATTTACCCTGTCTTGATACATGTACGTTTTTTGACACCCTCCTATTAGACCTTTGTACATTTTCAAGTAATGTCTTTAATTTTTTTCCCACTGAACATTGTTTGTAATGAATTAATTTCGAATTTGTTATATGATTTTAAAAATATCAATGTGAAAGATGGAGGGGTTTCCAAAAAAAATTCTATAGATTAAAAGCGAAAGGAGTGCGAAATTTCTTATTTTACACTCTGATGTTCTTCAAAACTAATGTAAGGATTTTGATGTAACTTGGCTTGAATAAAGAACTACATGTGATGTGATTTCATGTGTTTTTACTCGAAAAAATAAAACCCTGCTGAAGACACCTTTTCTACACGGCACCAAGCGCATTCACATGTAAATATTAACTAAGACTAGAAAGACTGTGATGTTAGCTGACGTTTGGAAGACTTCACGATCACTGTATAATGGTATGACATGGCAATACGTAGAAAATTGTAAAAACGGTAATAATCGGCTATACACGAAATTGGGAGGTGGGGTTGTTGTTGTCAAAACGTATATACTTTCGAATATCGGGAAAAAGAAGCTGAACTCTTTTTAAATGTGTTAAATGTAAGCTTACTTTAAAAACTTATACATGGTAAACCTCACTCCTATTAAATTTGAAGCATGCGCTGGAATGCACATGAAGTTAAAGTTTAGTAGGACTAATTTGCAAAATACTCATTTTTTTTTATTAGAAAATAGAATCATTATAAAGACTATTATATTATTTATATTATTTCTTTGTGTAAGTTAGAGCTATCCTGCTTTTAACATTCATCTTGATAGCGTTGTATCAATTAATTCCCTTTTATCATAAGTTTTGCATTTTCAATCATATAGATGTATCTCTAATGAGCAAAAACGTTTTTTTTTTCGAAACTGAGTTAAACATGCTAGTATTACATGTTGAATTTGAGACTAACCGTGGACTATTTAATTTATTCAGTATGTTTTATAACTTGTGTTTCTCTCCTATATGTGTTAGATTACACCTGTGCCTTTTCAGTACAGCCTCATTGTGACTTAGTTTATACTTCATATTAAATGTAGTTTGCGTATTGTTAAAGTCCACAATAGGATTGTTACCCCTATAGGAATTGGGGTCAGTGGTCAGTGGTCAAGAAAACCTGAGTACGTGGAGAAAAGGTAGGTGCTTTAACCTACTTGCTCGGTGTCTAGGTTTATTGTCGATGGATGTTGATACCTATGCCATGGTTGTCATAATGACCCTCTTGTGATGATTTCTAAGATACCCTGTATGGTCACATTGAAGACAAGGCACATTGACTGAAATAATATTTCGAAGGTTCATAAATAAATAGTGATATTACACTTTGTGTTTTATCTCTTTCAGATAAAGTGTATTTCATTTAGAAAAAGCAACTTCCTTTTTAAAGTGTCGCTCGCCGAGAGATAGTCTTCTATTCATCGCTATTCAAGATTTAAGGAAACTGTGTCAAATTTAATGCAGAGAAGAAAAAAAAAAATCAGACAAAAACATTAGCTTTGAGAGGGTACATCAAATAGATTTGAAATCAAACAGCGCTAGTATATATACATATCTTCAAATGACTGAAAGCAAAAACGTTCTAAGGCACTGATTTCCAAATAGAGAGACAACTCGCGATGGAGTAGGAGGAAGGAAGAAAACCCTGTTCCTGTGATTCACGTGGACTACATCAAACATCTAGGGCCTGGAGTTAAAAAGGAGGGGGGGGGGCGAAGTCAGACGAGGGAACTGGGGGTCCCCTAGGTCCCTGCAGGTCCAGGACGGAGCCCTGGTAGGGGGGGGGGGGGCAGAGAGGTTCGGCCCGCCAGAAGCTCAAGCAATTTGGCCATTTTTTAGCCTAAAAATTGCGCATTTTCACTTCAGTGGACCGTTCTCAGTCGGTACCGCAGCTGCCGTGTAAACAAAGTTTTTGTGATATTATTCATGTCTTGTTCTCGCAGCAAGATTTCAAGATTACGTCTATTTCCCACTCCCGAGGGCTGGCTTCAAGTTCAAAATTGCACATGTACTATATCATATAGGGAGTACTTCTAGCCTATAATCAAATCTCTGAGGAGTAGGGATAAACAGATCGTTTACCGAGGGACGGACGGGACAATATTTTTCGTTCTCAAATATTCATATTGTAATATCAAGTTATGTGTTAGTGTGTGTGTGTGTGTGTGTAGGTGTGTATGTGTGTATATGTGTGTTGGGTTTTTTTTATATTAATTTGGTGTTATTACAAAGAGAGATAACTCCCATATATTTTTTATTTTTTATGTAAATGATTGTGAACTAAAATTGTACTGTTTATCCACTGAGAGACACAAGAGTTATCTCTCTTTTTTTTATTCGTATATACCTATGCCGTGATCTTTTTTTGGGGGGGGGGGGGGGTTAATTCGGTAGTTGTGTATTTAAACCACATCTTAAAAAAGGACGTATAAAGCTATGATTTCTATCCAGTTTTGTTATCTTCCATTCAATTCCATCAAACCGAAGAAAAATTTATATGTATGTCATTTTACGGTTCAGAAGTACGGGGATTTCAGTAAAACTCTGATAAAGAGAGGGTTCATATGGAATAAAATATTCTAGGAATGAAAAGATCTACTTCAAATGCAAGGGTTTATTGTGAGCTGATTTCCTTTACCCAATACAAGAGAATGAAGAATAACAAAGTGTTGGTTAAGAAACTCAATAATAGTATTTCGTTAAAGAAATTACTTAATGAACATCGTCAATACCGTCACAGCTTTCAGCCCCAACCAAGATTCCAACATAATCAAAGAGCTCAAATTAGAAGTTTGGGTCTTAGTTTATCTCTAGTTACTGTTGAAAATTAACAGGTGCAGGATGCTTGTTGCATTAAATTATAGACCTGTATCAAATCTTAGGTGTAATCATGTAGGTATATTACCAAAGGAAGTTGGACGGATGGCGTCTTATAACAAATTTGTCTGCACCAATCGGTAAAAGTGTAAATGAAATCATTGACCCTAAATTATGCTCCGTGTGTTACTCATCATTTGATAGAGCTATCGAAGTGGCCTAAACACCAGATAAATGGTCTCTTTTGTGTAAACTGGAATTTCTATAGCTTTTCTCCTATTACCAATACACCCTTCAGACTTCAGGCGGATGATTTCTTGGCATCAACTCTGGACGTACCAAGAAATCATATTAAACCTTGCCGCAGTTCCTGCTTCTTGGTAGAGAACATATAGCGCTCATGTATACCAAGTTTCATCAAAATCCATTGTGTCGTTCCAAAGTAAAATTTGAAAATGTGGAAAAATACATTTCTCTCTCTCTCTCTCTTAAATAAGTCTGGCTGGACAGAAGTATACATGTACTGTGGAATATACAAACAATACGTGTAATAAAGAAATAGATTTCGAGTAATGCCCAAATACAAGTGTTACTTGTTTTATTTATGTTTTGTTCTCGGAACATATAACTGATTTAAACTCGAATACAGGTTTCAGCATGTTGAAACAGATGGCAATCATATATCATGTGATATACATATCCAAGTTCAAGTTCTTTATTACCTTGAGCCATACGACTCATAGGGAAAATAACATCTATACAGATATACATACATATTTACAATACATACACAAACGTCCACTATACAATAAATATTACGACTTTTACCGAATAGATATTGAGAGTGCATGAATACAGTTATTGGGTTCGAATCTTGTTCGCTGCGTACAGATACTTACCAAGGTATATGAGGTCTTTGTTGTTACTAGTAATTTAAAAACACTTGGGTGACGACTATAATAATTCTTGATATATAAACGTCTTAATGCGGAATAGTGAGGACATACAAGTATAAAATGAAATTCATCCTCAACTTCATAAGTATTACACATATTACAGATTCGATTACCTCTAGATTCATGTTGTAATGCCCCCTTTCTACGTTAAGGTTATCGGATGAAATCCTAGATTTTGTAATAAGTTTTCTATGTACTGGATTGAGTGCCTTTTTCAAATAAAACTGCAAAGAAAAGTTACCTACTAGGTGTTGGTACATTCCATCTGATTAAAACCTTATCTTTATTCCACTTCTCTATTTGTCCTATTGCGGATAAAATCTCGCGAAACCCCGTAAGGGGTCATGTTCTGGTGAACATATTCAGATTGCGGTACATCCAACCCTTAGATGATTGAGCAATATCTGCGAATAAGGTTTGTTTGAATATATCATATGGTTTTTATTCAATTAATTTGATCAGGTAAAATGTTGTCAATTATGCTAGACCAAGGTGACACAGTTCATTATATAAATTTGAGTACCTTAGTCCATTAGACTCTACTAAATCATTGTAGAAGGATTTTAAAATACAGTATTGCGTAATTTAAGCCAATATTTGAATATACGCAATTTTCTCTTAATAAGTAAAGGAAATCTTTCTAGCTCGAAATAAACAAGATTGATTTTAATGTGTACCTTTTCAACGTCCGAGGCCTTATGAAAACCCCATATCCCTGAGGCATAGCTAAGAAAACTATTTTCATGAGTATTAAAACGGCCAAATAAAGACTACAATTAATAACAAAAAGAGGTTTCTTTCTTGGTCCGCAAAAAAGTTTTTGAGTGATGTTGAATTTTCCGTTATAATTAAACAGCATACCAAGATAATTAAATTGGTCAACATTTTGAATTTCAGTATCATCATATGACCAACATTCATTTTTAATATGCCACCATTTCTAAAGACAAGAACTTTCGTTTTATCTACATTTACAGTCAAGTGCCAATCCTTTGTGTAATTCTTGAGAGCAACAAGCAACATCTGTAATCCTTCAGCAGATTCAGAGGTTAAAACAGTATTATCAGCGTACATCAATAAAAACAAATTACAGATAAACAGAAAAGAATTTCTGCGCAAAATTCAATGCTGAAAAGTTGAGATTTACAACTACACGTATATAACAACGCATGTATTCATAAACTAATTGGCAAAAATACGCAAAACCACCAAAAAAGTTTCACAAGAAATAATTCTGGCATACTTCCGATATCATACCATGTCACTTAATACTAGTTTATTCTCTTTTAAGAGCCAGTCTTTGAGGAAACCATGCAAATCTGTTTAAAGACAATATTATGAAATGTCATGTAATTAAGTGATTACAATACATTACGCATAAGGATTTAACATGACAAATATTTGCCAAAAAGGATAAAATGAAAGAGGAAATCTGATAATTTTTGTCATTTTTACTCCGTAATAAATGTTAAAACTAAAACCAAAACTATAACTATTCTTTTATTATCATAAAGTTTAACATTTTAATTATCTAAAAAATACAAAATTAATAACAAATAATTATTGATACAACACCCAACTGTAATTTGAATGAAGCACATTATCAATTAATTTGAGAAAGTGCATTTGAGACAAATTTCATATATGGTTTGAATATTTTATTTCCAAAAAGTGAAAAAGGATTGGGCATACGTTATGACAACATTATTCAAACCCTCTCCTTAAAATACATAATATACAAAGTTGTTATGATGGCGACTAGTATAAACAAATAGCTGGTGTAACTATATGTACATCAAATTACAATTAGAAATCAACCACATTGTAGTATATTACGTGCCTATGTTATTATCTATCTGAGATATATATATTATACAGTCATGATGCTAACTAAAATATATACTTTGTATTTATTCTTGTACAACACATTATAAGATGAATAGAGAATGATGTGAAAGCAAGAGAGAAAGAGGGGAAGATGAAATGAAAATGATGATGATGATGATTGCTGAACGTCCATAACAATATTCATAGAATAGTGAGTTACACAAACCGTTTGCTTTTTATTAGGAAGTCCTGAACAGCCAAGGATATAATTTCATTTTCACTGTCAGTAAGACATTCATCGCCAAATAGTAATTTAACAACAGTGAGAGGCTGATAATCTTGAAGTTTAATAAATACGTCATTTCGCTGATTAGCATACAAAGGGCAGTGTAATAAATAATGGAATACATCTTCACATGCATTTCCGCAATTACATATACTTGTATTGATGAGATTTACACGATGGAGATCTTATTTAAAATACTACATAAGTTTCGTAGTCGGGTAAGTAGGATGTTTCCTTTCCTATCGCCACAAAGAATGTTTTGGTACTATAAATACATCTTTACGTGTTTTTAGTATATGTTTAAACTGATTTGGTGTAAAATTATGCCTTAATTCTGGTTCAAGTTGGTTCCATAGTTTTATTGTTGAAAGGAAAAATGAATTAAGTGTCACTTGTAATCTATAGTTTGGTACAGTGTAATCATAAGTGTTTCCTAAATTTCTTGTACTGTTACGTGCAAATGGATTTATAATATTTATGAGGAATGTTGGAACCATACGATTATGTATTCTATGAAATACGCAAAGCTTGCGTCTCACACGTCTTTCTTTGAGGGGTTCCCACTCTGTTTCAGAATATATTGATTCCCTGCTGGCATATAAGGGCAGCCCAGTTACTATTCGACCTGCTGCTAACTGAACCTTTTCGAGCTTTTCAGCATCACCCAAATTACATCCATCCCAAACTTCACATGCGTATTCCAAACATGGTAGTATATAAGTATTGCATATCTTATTTAGACTCTCCCTATTAAGAATATATTTTAATTTTCTGAGCATATTTATCTTTTTATAAGCAGATTTACACACATTACCTATGTGTAAACTCCACTTTCCATTTGACATAAATGTAAGACCAAGATGTTTATGACTGATTGTATTTTTTATGCCTGTATCTCCAAAATTAAATTCTATGTTATCAGAAGCTGACCATGGAAAATATAAAATTTCAGTTTTAGTAGGATTAAAGCTAGCAAGCCAGCGTTTTGACCATTCGTTCAGATTTTGTAAGTCATTATTTAACGTAAAAATGATTCCATTCTTATCAGGGGAGGACGCGGATATAGATGTACCATCTGCAAACAAGCGAGTAGTATTTATGAGTGCATCAGCAATATCATTTATAAAGACTAGGAAAAGAAAGGGTCCAAGTACAGACCCTTGAGGTACACCAGCATTTGTAGATTGAAAAAATGACAAAGTATTGTTTATAGTAACACATTGGTGTCTATCTGACAGATAATTTTCTAAAAGATGGAAAAGATTTTCCAGAAAATTCATAAGCTTTAAGTTTTGTCAGTAACCCCCGGTGCCAAACTTTATCATAAGCCTTGGAAACATCACAAAAGACAAAACAAGTATTTCTTTTGGCTTCCCGGTTCATACATATATTATTATAGATTTCTAAAAGTTGATAGACCGTTGAACTATTTGGCAAAAATCCAGATTGCAAACTGTATGATAATTTGTTGTCTAACATATAATTGTGTATGTTTTTATGTATAATTATCTCAAAAACTTTCCCTACAGTACTCAAAAGAGCATTTGGTCTATAATTAGAGGATAGATGTCTATTATCTTTTAAATAGAGGAATGACTTTCGCTTTTTTCCATTAAGAGGGAAAAGTACAGTTGGCTAGTGACATTTCAAATAGAAAAAACAAAGGCATGCTCACAGAGTCTGCAGTATTTTTTTTAACATTAAATGACTTATTTCATCTAAACCTGTAGCTTTATTTATCTTTAAGGATTTACCGGTAAGAATATTTATTATATCTTGAAGTGTAAATATAATATTATCGATTTTTTTATCAAAAAGTGGGGTTTCTATATCATTACCGTTAATGGTAGATATTTTAGTAAAATAATCATTTAGAATTTCAGCTTTTGATTCATCACTGGATTCAATTTCTGAAGATAACGTGTTTAATAAGGAAGGTATGGCATTAGAGGTACCACCGATTTTGGTAATAAAGCGCATCAATTTCCAGAATTCTTGTTGTTATTATTTGAGGCATCATCAATCAGGCCATTTACTTCAAGATAGAATGATTGTCTAGCAAACTTTTTAATTCTATTTACATGATTTCTCTGGTTTTTGTAATTAGTAATTGCAACATAAGAACCATTTTTTGCCTTTTTTCTTAACCTGTCTCGTTTTTTGATTTCCCTTCTTATTTCAGATGTAAACCATGGTTTGTCATTTGATCTCATATTTACTAATTTACTAGGAATATGATTGTTTGCAATTTGAATATAAGTTTTAGTAAAATTATCACAAGCAACATTGACATTTTCAGAAGATTCTAAAAGATCCCTTCAATCAAAACTTGATATCTCATTATTTAAAGACTGAAAATCGGCATGACCATACCTCATTTTTTATAAGTTCTATTTATTTTATTAGAAACCATGATTTTAACAACTGTAGCATTATGATCCGATATTTGACGATCTATATCTATAATTTCGGACTGTCCTACCGAACACTCTCTTACTAATATCGGATCAAGTAAAGTAGGTCGAGAACTCCCAAAACGTATTGGACCGTAAATAACACTACGAAATTGAAAAAGATTTATAATGTCTGTTAATTTATGCGATTTCTCAGTCATAAGGTCAACATTTAAATCACCCAAGACGACAATATTTGGATTATAAAGAAGAGCAGATTCAAGTGAGTTTTGAAAAGTGTCCCAAAAAGATGGCATGCAACATGGAGGTCTGTATACTGTGCATAAAATGAAAGAATACGCTGGGAATCTTATTTCTACTCAAACATTTTCGCCAACATCAAACTCAAAGTGAGAAAGTCTATTAACCATTAGTTGTTCTGAGATATACAATACTGTTCTACCCTCATGTGATGTGCGATCTAATCTAATCGGATCAGGATAAAATCCGTCAATTTGAATATCATGATTTTCAACTTTCTCATCGAGATGCGATTCAGTTATACAAATGATATCATAATCCGATGCAACGTCGCTAAGGTAAGCAATCTTGTTACGCAAACTTCTTATATTTAGGTGAGAAATGGGCAGCGGCAGGTCCCGGGTTTGGATGAATATCCATACATAATAATAAAAGCAACGATAGATAAAATATGTATACTGAATTATCCATACACACCAACAGGGAACAAATACATATATATGTTATTGCAATCTTATTAAAACGCGACTTGTACTCCGTTCCTCTAAGTTACTCTCCGTATACAAGTGTATACGGAGAGTATCGTAGAGGAATGGAGTACAAGTCGCGTTTTAATAAGATTGATGTTATTGTAACTTTGAACTGGAAAAGTAAAATATCCAATAAATTTCTAAAACTTAAGCCATCGAATAGCTGCTTAATTGTTACCTTAGTTTGTCCAGGGACTGCGTCATGTGTTATAATATAGAATGTTCCTATCGCCGCTTTGTATTGACTTATATCGTTACCGAGTCTAGAGTAGGTACAGTATATAAGAGAAGCGGGGATGGGGATCAGCGGCGATAGAATGATGCACGGTTGAGTAAACTCCAGTGTGTAGAATCAGAGACATGTATACACATGTGTATATATGTCTCTGATAGAATATGTGAATTAATTGGACGTAAAGGCAATGATGCGTGAAATGAAAGGTCAGCAAAAGGGAAAATATAAAAATGTAATATGATATGGAAATGTACAGAAGAAATGCAGGTACATGATGCATGTCAATAACACTAGTTTTGAGTTTTGTGTGAATCTACTGGTATTGTGTAACTTGTAACAAGGGTTACATCATTTATGGACATTCTTAGGAACAATCGTAAACTTACTGCATATTTGCATGCCATATATTAACATGTAAGTCATGAATTATAATGACGGATTGTGATTAATTGTAAAATATTTCTACGAGATTTTGAGTAACATACAGACTCAGTATCACTCGCTCTAGCAATATGATATATATGGATATCAACTTTAAACGAGGATAAAATTCAATATGCGTGTTATATATGAATTGATTTAATACATATATGAAAAATCCACCGTTGCCAAATAATTAGATACACTAATTATATCCGTCAGATATTTTCTAAAAACAACCTCCGACGTTAGTGACGTTATGAGCATTAATCAGGTGTAGGGCCTATAAAATAAACTTTTAATTAACAATGAAGGTAATTTTCGAATCATTAAAATAAAAAATGATCACTAATATAAATGTTAAAATAAATGTCTTACCATGATATTCCATGGGACTTTTAAGCTTATAACTGATTTGATTTGATCAGAAGAGCTAATACATGAGAGCTCTAACACATGAAGTGTTCTATAACTTAATGTATTTATGATATTAATTTTCCTCATATGCAAACAAGTTTGGCATTAACCTTTTAGACTTATTTTGACCTACTTTACTTATTCTAACTAGAGTTTATTATGTCTTGTATTATCGAGTGGCTTTCTACCCAAGGTGTATGTTACCCGCGTTAGGCCTGAATATGTAACAAGCTCGGTCTCGCCTAATATGACTGACTTCTTTCGATTAAAAACTTCTCATTGGTCTAAGGTCTAAGAAAACTCACACAACAAAACCAAATCAGAAAACCATTAGAATTGTTGCAAAATGCATTGTACCTCCGCGATCTTATATTTTGATTTAAGCTATTATAAGGTTCATTTATGTATTGTTTCATCGACTTCAAATCGGAAAAATCCAATTTTTTTTATTAACAAAGCACAGACTCCATTTTTTTCTCTGAAAAGCATGCATCAAATATATTTGTGATAATCAAATTAATAACCAAAATACATTTTATGCAATTGCGTAAGGTAAAAAAGATAAATAGTCCGCTGGTGCCATGTTACGATCGACCGGTAGTCTCTGGTTTAATGTTTCGATGTTTTATCTCAGTGCGCAATTTATTTTTCATAAATGTGTCCCTTTATTCTTTTAAAATGGATTGTTACATTGTAAATACGACACCGACACACACATAATGTTACTTGCAAGAGGGTACTGCGATATAGGTAGATAGATAGAAAACATGTCACTTCTGTATAGTAAAATTATTTTGGCTAATACTTTACTTTTCACATGTGGTCCCCTCCCCTTTTCGGACGCCACCGCGAGATATTGACGATTTCAACTCGCACGATTTTAAAAGGTTGAAAATGCAATCAGGGATGGACGTCTTCAGTGGAAAAAAGTATAAAAACAAGTCTTTATTATAAAAGTGACTGCAAACGATTATAAAAGTGTAAAATTTTCAAAAATGTTTTAAACTTACGTTTTTCGTTTGTCTGATATCTATATTCATCTCCAGCAAATAGAGTTCCTACACACATGGGAGATAGCTCAAACATCTTTCTGCACTTACTGTATATATTTCAGTAAAGTATTCAGGTAGTTTACAAAGTTTGGGTAAATATGAAGTGAAATTTTTTTTTTAACTTTTGGTATATTATCATATATATTATTTTAATATAATATAGATCACATTGCTTAGTATGTACACATTTTTGTTTCTAATATTTTTGACTACCTGGTGGATTTTGATATGGTTAGTTGTAGGATGTATATATATTTGGCAACGGTGAGTCTTTATATATTGTAGAAAAAAAAATAATTCAGTAATGTATAAATTAAACTAAGGTAAGGTATCAATAAGTTATTTATAGACATATATAAATCTTGAAAGCTTTTATAGACAAACTTTATCCATTATTTCTTCATAAAATTTTATGGATGCTGTTGAAAAAATTATATACCCATTTTTCCATTTTATTAGTGAAATAGCAAAGATTATTTCCTATGTACTTTAGTATATAAATTTTCGTTCTATCTTGAGTATGTGTATTACGATTATAATTCTAGGTTTGTAGTCATTATTATATAGAGAGATGAATATATATAAGCATTCATTTACTTGTTTTCAAATCTCTATTGTAATATGTATTATATTATAATATTTATATGTATATTCTTCGGTAATCAATGTTTAAACTGAAATATGTGCACTACATAAAAACAACAGTTTAGTGGAAAATTATTCTCTCTTATAGAATCCTTGAAAGTCCAAAAAGAGAAACCAAAAGTAAGAATATCTATGTATGTCCTACAAAAGCGCCACCTAGTGCTAAACGGTACATTATTGTATATAAGTTGGCTTACTGTATTGAAGATAAAATGATGAATGAATTAATGACAGTGAACAAAACTGAATTGAATGCCATGATATTAAATTATTTAATGTCGAAAAATAGCATTTTTTATCGCAATTTTAAGCCTATTTTCCCTAAATATACAGTTTTGACCGTTACCATAAATAGAAACCAATATGATTTTTTCAAGTGATGGGGTTTTTTTGTTTTTGTTTTGTTTTTTTGCAAATTATTTTCATCATAGATCACAAAAATGAACATATCTCTGACCATCCATTTGGACGAATCTTCAGAATTTGCAAGACTTAATCAAAGCCTGGTTCTTAAGTAAAATACATTTTAAATGGTTTATCATGCGTTCAGTCCTTTTATAAGTTATATATATGTATGCATATGTACATGTAGTTAACATAATATTACAATATGTTATAGGGTACAAAATGAATAAAACTGACATGCTTAATTGTTGTAATGAACAGAACGGCGGGTACCCAGCCAATATAGACAAATCTAAATGAGAGAAATCTAAACTTTATAA
Source organism: Pteria penguin (assembly GCA_035048485.1). NCBI lineage: Eukaryota > Metazoa > Mollusca > Bivalvia > Pterioida > Pteriidae > Pteria > Pteria penguin. Next base: position 43,137,117 of record CM068583.1, on the reverse strand, counting down.
TAAAGTAAAGTGAAATTACTCAGCAGGTGCTTCGACATTTTATTGTTTATACACGTATAAGTATTTGCCGTTCACCTTCTATAATACTGATAATATTGGTGATATTGAAGCTAAATAACACTGTTTTTGAATGCCCGTGAAATTCGGATTGTGGAAACATATAATGTGTAAAATATATTTTATAATACGTCAGTGATTCCTAAGATAAGTTTCATTATCAGTAACTCAGCTAGAATTAATCTATCTGGGCTTTACGTTTTCATATTTTGAAATATAAATAAACTTACATAAGCATTGCGACAATACACAAAGTATGCATAGTTTGTAGAAATCTTCTGCAAAGTCTAGTTGTTTTGTCCACACAGACATTCAGTCATATACTTAAAAGATGATGAACAACTTCTGAGAGAGAGAGAGAGAGAGAGTAAATTCAATAAAATTTTATGCAATTGAAATCTTTGATATATATATGTCGTTTGTCAAAATTTTCTTCATTAGACTATCATCGATAAATTAAGTAAACAAAATAGCCATGTTAAGTTACTGTACTGGAATGTGTTCCTAAGATAAATAGCCATGTTAAGTTACTGTACTGGAATGTGTTCCTAAGATAAATAGTTTTAAAGTAAAAAACGGAATAATGCTTCTGTAAATTCAAAATCACTAACATGCATTAGTCGGTAATTGCTTTGAATATAGTATCCCAAAATACATGATGGTCGTCAAGGTCTTTAGGAAACCTTATATAAGATTTGTCTTCTATTAGTTGCAGCATTTTTGGGTGAAGATATTTATTACGTATTTTCTCTAATGCGATTAAAAATATCACATTTTCGTCTTTTCTAGCATTAAACATTTCCATACAAGCCATGTTGAATTCGAAATTACACCAGTATGATTTAAAAAAGTTTTTCGATAAGATGCAAATAGTCTTTTTGCTCTCTCGGATGGCGGCCATAATGTTATCGCTTATATCGTTTCCGGGAAGGAAGTCTCGGTCATGGACGAGGAGTCTCAGATTACGCTGGTTTTCAAGGGCAGGAATCATTTTATTCACAACAAAATCTCTATCACTATCTGCATAGGATACAAAGGCATCAAAATCAAAGGTATGATTATTGAATGCAAGGTAAGTCCCGCGATATCGCATCTTGGCCATGTATAGAGCATAACGTAGTTTCCATCGTTGTTTGTGGATAAACTTGGCTATCAGCAGTGTTACAAAGACAGCGATGAGTATGACACAGCTTATTATCAACAGTACATAAGATGAACAAAAACGCTCCATATCCTCTATAGATTCATGTATGTTAGAGAAGTTGAAGACGACTTTTTCTGTCAAAGTGTCGGAGCATTTGTATTTACCAATATCCACAAAGCTGGTATGATGTTTAGCCATCCATTTAAGATGTTCATAGTTCGAACATGAGCATGACAATGGATTTGCAGATAAATCTACGACGGCCCCATTTGTTTGGAACGCACGCTCCAGTACTGTACGCAGTCTCTCTGAAAAAGTGTTTATTTTGTTATTTGAGAGATCCACGTATGTAAGATTCCTCATATGATCGATCTTTACAATAAACTGAGAAAGGTAATTGTTGCTAACATTGATTATTCTTATATTCTCCGAATACTGAAGGAGAGGACACGGAAGTGAATATATTCTGTTTTTTGATAGGTCAATATTTTCTAACTTGACCATTTTCTGGAATATCTCTCCTTTCGTATCTTCTGCTAAACTGTTTCCTAGCATGTTATTTCCAATCCTTAAGATACGGATGGCTGATTCCTTCAAAAATAACTTAGTCGATATGTGGGAGCAAAAAACATTTGTAACGTCAAGAATTTTTAAATTATCCAATCCTTCAAAAGGGCCAACCAAGTTGTAAAAGAAATTGTCCTGCACATAAATTTCTTCCAAAGAGCTATTGTGTACGCTTGCAGCACTTACGGTCTTTAGATAAAGACGACTGGAATTATAATATATCACTTTTAAATTTTTAGGAAATGGAATTGGTAAGGAAAAATGTGAGTTGACCAATTCCTTTGCAACAAGATCCCCTTGATTTCTATATCTGTTTCCTGTGGTATTATGGCGAGTTTTTCGTATCGATAAATTCTTTGATTCATCATTTGTCGTTGGAGACGTCACTGAGCCACACCCCAATAGACTATCAGATGTACAGTCCGGAACATCGCTACGTTCTCTACAGGTACTGAATAATATTGTTACTGGATCATGCGGTATCAACTGAAGACTCCCATTCAGGCTGATTAAATTATTTAACTTAGAATATTCTAAAACATAATGTCCCATTGTAAGTCTGTTACGCGCGACAGTTATATGTATCAAGGTTTTTGGCAAGTGCGCTATTACACCATATTCAAGGATTTCAAGTCTATTTTCAGCAAGAAATAAATTTTTAAGTTTTGTTTTAAACACATTCGTCATTTGACAACATTTTAGTACGGTACCTGCACCACCGAGACAATGTATTCTGTTCATTTTGAGAGTTGTGATGGCTGTATTGTCCATACCGTATGTTAGATTATACACCGCACGGAAGGTGAGCTCCTCATTTCCAGAAATATCAAGGTAGTATAAACTTTTCAAGTTTTGAAAAGGTCCTTTGTCCATAGAATTTATTTTGCAATAGCTAATGTCTACATGATGAAGTTGCGGCATATTGTGAAAAAAGTCTGTAGAAATATACCCTATGTTACAATGGACTCCTGGACCTGACATTGTTAGATTCTTTAACATTGTCAAGCCCAGAAAGCATTGATCGAATTTTCTCTGATAGAGTCCATCAATCTGTAGATGTTTTAAGTTTTTTAATTCACATATTGCCTTAGGATACTCGCCAGACTTCAAATCTAAATATGGAATGTTTCTGAGTAGATTTATGGAGCTCAGAGCCATCAAGCTGTCGAATGATCCGGGAGGATATGAATTATCGTTAAGTAGAAGTTTATTTCCTTCAAGACTCAAACTCACTAGATGGTGAAATCCTTTAAAACTATCTGGTAGTATTCTTTCGATGAGATTATATGAAAGATTCAGATGATGAATTCGCGAAGGCTCTGAAAATATGGGAATTTTGGATAGGTTATTGTGTGAACAGTCCAAATCTCTACTTCTTGAAATAACAGTGTTGTTGAGGATAGGACATCTGTTCACTTTGTCCTCTGGAAATGAATGATAGCCAGTTACAGTTTCTGTACAACTATTATATGATAAAAGGGTTAGAAGAAGAACGAAAGACGTTATCCTCCTCATGGCGAAGATATTCCTTTTCTGAAATTAAAATTGAAGTATTACTGTAAAATTATATAAAAATTGAATGTATTATTCAAAATGTTATTATCAATACATATATTCATGCTTTGAGCTTCAATCTCAACAAAGCCGGCGTGGCCTAGTGGTATCGCGTCGGACTCCTGATCGGGAGGCCGGGGTTCGAGTCCCGCTCTGGTCATGCCGGTGTCATGTCTTTCGGAAGAGACAGTAAAAACCGAGGCCCCGTATCGTGGTATGCATGGCACGTTTAAAGATCCCTCACTGCTTCGGGTCAAAATTTGTATGCCCCGCATCAGGCAGATGCCGTCACCATATACGTGAAATATTCGTGGTGTGACGTAAAACAAAAATCAATCAATCAATCTCAACATTTCTAATCATATTTAGTTTTCACACCACTTCCGCTTTGCATTGCCTGATGTATTTTTAATATGTTGACAAGAGACAGGTCTTTTACTTGCAGTAGAATTCCATTTTTAATTCAGCATAACGCTTAAAAAAGTACATTGAAGTAAGTCAAAGGTCACGGTTAAGGTCACATGATAAAAACCAACGGAAAAGTATTGCAATTAGGGACACACATGCCAACTATTAAGGCCCTACGTCATACGGTTAAAAAGTTACATTGAAGTAGGTCAACGGTTACGATCGAGGTCCGCGAAAAGCGGGGGACAATAAATCAACAAATACATGAAGGATAATAATGTTTGTATGTTCAAATAGATTTAAAAAATAGAACTGAGATCTATTGGTTTCATGAGATGAACTTTCTTTATCTTTTGTGGGTGGTTTAGATCTGCAGTACAGCGGATTCCGGTGGAAAGTTGGTTTCTACAAAGAATTATAAAAATTGTCGAGGAAAATATAGTACATGAACATCTAGGACACTTCATCTTGAAAATGCTCAACAAATTAGTATTGGTTGTTTCACTGAAGAATTCCTTATAATTCACAATTACCGAGATATCCTTACTATAACGACCAGCTGTGTCCCGCCCCAACCTCCACTTGCGTCTCAAGGAGCACACAAAAGCCGAAAAATGACGGTCAGGATTTGTATTTCGAAACTGACGTATTGCGCAATGCATCATGAAACTGTTAATTATGAACGGATGCCCACAGATTACACACTGTTTTCATCTAGATAATTAGCATGCTTTGCGTTACCTAGATCAGTTACTTCGTTGCTTTTTTAAAATAAATATCTCTCCTTTAATTGTATTCGGTGTATCACCTTTATCTTAACTCATTTACATGATTGTGTTGCGCACCGCATGTGTTTCAAACTCGACGTCAAACACTTTTAAAATATTCTGCACACGTATTAGCCGCAAGTCGTGGCCCTATTTTGAATGAAAGGACCACAATTTCTTCCGTTCCGTAAACTTGCAATTTTGATAAACGAAATGGCCGGCTCGATTCTACGCATTTCGGCATCAAATGTAGCAAATATCAAACATATACGAGTGATGTTCCGAAATTATTGTTACTGTGGCGATTTCTTTTTGATAGAAGTAATTGTGATCATTTTACTTTGCCCTGTCCTTCGAAGTACTCCCCCTCTGCATTTATGCATCGTTTCAACCGATCAATCCACTTTTGGAAACAGTTTTCGTACTCTTGAATTGGTATACTCATAAGATACTGGTGAATGGCAGAGCCAAGGGCATTTCTTGATTTATATTTTTTTCCAGATAGGTGAAATTTTAGTTTGGGGAACAAGAAAAATGCAGGGTGGGGGAGGACAGTGACCTTTTCTGCCTTCAAAAACTCCGTTACAATACGCGCCTTGTGTGCTGGCGCATTGTCATGCAAGAGCCTGAGGTACTTCAAACCTGTATATGGGCGGCGGCGTTTGTAGACTTTCTTCAGTTTTCGAAGTACAACGTCTCTATAATACTTTGCTGTGACAGTTTTGCCTTTCGGAACAGGGATTTGCATGATTGGACCCTTGTTATCAAAGAATATGACATACAAAACCTTCCTCACGGTGCGTATTCTTTTAGCAATGCTAGGGCGCCTGGCGTTTTTGTTTGCCCAGATTCGATTAGAGCATTTTCTTTTGGGCTCGAAAAAATACACCCATGTTTCATCACCTGTGACCAAATTATCAAAAGCCGTTTTGCTGTATTTTGGGTATTTCTTCAATAAGGATTTGGCCTTGTCAACCCGGGACCTCTTTTGGTCGTCAGTTAGTAAATGGGGTATCCACCTGGCATTGATCTTGCCCAGCTAAAGATGTTTCTTTAAAATACAGTGAATACGTGCTAAAGACAAGCCTGTCATTTTAGCTAACTGCCTGACAGTGTACCTTGCATCTTTTTCAAGGATTTGCCGAATTCGTTCAATGTTATGCTTTGTTGTTGTTGTTGCAGGGCGACCTGTGTGAGCAGCATCTTTCAGCTGCTGGTGTCCCGACTTAAATCGAGCAACCCAACTACAAATAGTCATATACGACATTTGACCCTTCTCATAAATATCACACACCTCACGATGAATATCTCCCGCCTTTAAGCCAAGTAGAGACCTACCTTTGATATAGGCCCTAATTTCAATTACTTTTTCAGCTCTCTTGCCAACCATATTTATATAGAGTGTAACGAGTACGCTACAAAACAATGTACACAGCACCAAGGTCAGTGTAATTGTGAGCGAGAAATTTACCTATACCACGCTTCAGATATCACGCTATCGCCATGAGGTAGTTTTAAGCTCATTTAGCACTATTTCCACGAGATATTGCGCAAGTAACAATAATTTCGGAACACCCCTCGTATAAACATTAAGCAAACGATCGGCAATAATAACTTACCCCCGATCTGTCGTCTGAAGCCTCTACACACATTTTCCCCAACCTGTGTAGGATTTGCCGTTTGCGGAGTCTGAATCATCCATTAGTTTGCGTATGTACATCTCGTTATCAGTATCAAGCATGTGGATGATTCAGACTCCATATAGACAAACCGGTAAATTTGACACAGGTTGGAGAAGAACGTGTGCAGAACCCTCAGACGACAAACATTTCTGCGTATTTTCTTTGATTTCCTCATTGTAAAGGTGCTTCCAATATATAATTTTTTTATATTCTATCTTATTTAAATGTAATTAATGGAAATGAGAAGAAATGAAATACAAACAAATCTTATGGAATTCTTTATTTGGCGTTTTTCTTCTAAGATTGAAAAAGGCGGCGGGTTAACTAGTATCCTACTAGTATTAGTATGTAGTATATGTATGTAATAAGTCTTGATGGACGGATTAATTTTGATGAAACTTGTGAGTTATGAATTATTCTAGGTTCCCTACAAATGTTGATGTCTTTCGGTCATATCGGTCAAGTGCTGGATCTACGTCTTGTAGGATATGCCACAGAGGATAGCTTACTTTGACAGACTTCTTTTCTATTTGTCTCTCTGTTTGTCTTTACATAACTTTAACGTTGGTCATAAGTTTGTATCTAACAGAACGAGCAAGGGCATTCATAATTCATTTTTGGTGAAACCTTAAAATGGATACCATAATTTACGACTTTGTAACTTTCTGTGAGTTCCTTGCGTCAAGATGTTTCCATTAGTGACATTTTTCTGACTTTGTGATCTTGGCCGTCAACTCTGACATACATTTAATAAATGCCCTTATCAAACATTTGTTGTAACATTTCAATCATGGGAGCTAGGCTTTCATATTCAGATGTTTGTTTCTTGTGGCGAGACTTTCCATGGTAACATGATTTATGACCTTGTGAGTTTGTCTGTCAAGTTTCACCTACAGTTAATCTAAATGGCCTTCAATTTTGAAGCATTAAAGATAGAACTTGATATTTCACGGATGTATTCTTTGTGGCAAGACATTTCAAATGGTACAAAAGTGAATGACATTGTGATCTTGACCTACACATTTGACCTAAGCAAAATGCTTACCATAGCCTTAACATTTAAACAATAAGGTAGTGATTTCATATTTCACATGTGTGTCTCTTGTGACGAGATCTTTCCATTGATACCATCATATATTGACTTGTGAACATGACCGTCCACTTTGACCTACATGTGTCGTCATTAAGAATTTTCACAAAAAATCTTTTCATTTTTGTTCAGTTTTGTTTCAAGTTTTTTAATTACACATGTATTTATTGTTTATTCGTATGTTACATTCTTTACGCACGAGCTGCCGCTTAAAGTATGGTTTAATCCTAAATATTCTAAGAGCGAAAGCATTGTCTGCCAAACAAAAGTATACTGTATTTTGCTCGTCCCAAACATGGTACAATCCCCACCTACGTCCACCAACAAGAAACGGTAATATAACTGTCATCAACGAAGACCAATGGGAAACATTCCACCTCCGTCTTATTTCTGTTGCTGTGGTATGCGACTCTTGCGGTGGTGTAGGACAAGGGATAATTTCATCACTATGCTCCTCTACCATGGCTCTGCACAACTCTGCAGCATAGGTAAATCGAAAATGTATATCGTTTTTGTTGAAGGGAGGGGGGGGGGGGCAAAATAAATTTTGATATTTATGGAATGACTCGACAAGTAAAAAAGAAAAAATTGAAGACATCTGACAAAGTTGTATGACAGAAATCACCAAGGGCATGCACACAAAACATGATAATAGTAGAATATACACGGAAAAACGACATTACAAAAATATTCGATTGTGCTGCGGTTACCATACCGACTTAGGACGGTCAATTGAAGTAACAAACGTCATTCACTTGGTGTGGTTAACCGGTTTACGGGCGCTCAACTTCCCACTCACCGCAAAAGTAGCACAATCAAAGGACACACATTAAAAAATTTATAAATAATCCTCCATATAGAGAACAAGGATCAACAGGTTTCTTAAGAAAAGAGATCATAAAAATTTTATTACACACGAAACGTTTATAGAATAATATGTTGCTATCAAAAATATGTCAGGCGACATCAACATAAGTAAACCGTGCTAAGCAAATATATATATATATATAATATCATCATCATTATTGATTTCAAAGGGCCATAGCTGGGAATTTGCATACATATGGATAAGCGCCTGATGTAGCCGTATAATACGAGAAAGTTATGAAAGAGAAGACATCTGACATCTTTTCAAGCTGTATGAAACAAATTATCAAGAAAATGCATATAAAAGATGATAATAGTCAAATACACACAGAACAAAAATTCCAAAAATATTCGATTACGATACCGACTTAGGACGCTCAATTAAAGTAATAAAAGTCACTCAATTGATGTGTTTATGAGTTAATGGATGCCCACCTTCCCACTCACTTCAAAAGCAGCACAATCAAAGGACACGCATTTAAAAATTTATAAATACTCCGTTATTTAGATAACAATGTAGGATCAATAGATTTCTGTTTCTGACAAGAGGTCATCAAAATATCCACACGAAACGTTTTATGGAATAATATGCTATTATCAAAATATGTCAGGCGATACCAACATAAGTAAACCGTGCTCTGCTTGTTTGTAAGCGAGCTCAGATCAAAGTGCCGACTAACAGTCAGAGGGGACGAGGCTCAGGACCTTAACTCCTCTGAAAAAGTTTGGATAAGGTCGGTCATAAATTCCCCACCGCACTTTTAGTCAGCATGCAACACTCAAGTAAATATCTTTATAAATTCTATACAGGGGCCCAATACAAGACTATGATTTTTGCGATGATCTTGGGGTCATGCTGTCGAAGGCCTGTAATTATTTTAGAGCCCGCCGATATGAAATTATCGGAACCAGGGCCCTCCATATTCTGTACACTAGATTATCGTAGAAAATGAGAGAGAAATTCCGCTGGATACGTATTGTTGAAAAGTAACATTTCCAAATTTAGATAAAATGTCTGAATAATATCTGTAAAATCTACCAAAAGATTTTCGAAATTTATGATATCTATTTCTCTGAATCAGAAGTCAGAAATACATGAAATTAATGGGAAAGTTCCACAAACTGTTAAATTTTGTAAGGTTATTGTATATGGTATGCATTGTATGATGACATATTTTTGTAACGTTGATATGACTGGTCCTTATGGTACTCTATACTATTCTCAAGCTAGACATGCTAGTAATATTTCTATAGTGTTCTACGCACTTCTCCGGATGTGTGGGGCGAAGTGACAAGATGAAGAATAAGTTTTTATCCACTTGAACAATTTAAAGCACACTTTAAAATGAGGACATTCGTAAAGTAGCTATTCTAAACTCCATTTACACATATGGTCATGCGAAATATCTTTTGCCAGGGCTTTATGGTTCTCAAAACTGGTTTAATTACGCATGAAATTTTATAGTCCGAAATATCATATCAGACCCAAGCATAAGACTTCGGTCTGAATTCCTCCTGTGGAGGGAACCGATAACAGTGAAACTTTTCTTATTAGGATATAACTTACAATTCGCTTTTTCCATTCACTTGTGTGTAATTCTTTGATAAAAAATCAACGATTTCTATGTTTAGATTATGGTTAATTCCAATAACAATGCAATAGGAGGGTATTTGGAGGGAAAATAATAAATGCCACTTGCCAGAGCACTTGTATTTAACTTTCTGGTGTAAAAGCACTATAGTTTTGATGTAAAGATATTTTAAACAACAGAGCGAATGGTTTCGATTTTTCTCGATTCCCGTCGATTCTCTCTATAGGAAGAATTCAGACCTAAGTCTTGTTGTGTGTGGGGTTGACATCTCAGTCTACATGATATATAATTCTTACACAAAAGTGTTTGACATTCATCAGTGTGTACTGATAACATCATCAGTATAACTGAGACTAGCCAAATGTCTTTATAATATCGATATCTTCGTAAAATGTTGACAGTGGTCAATCACATGAACTTCCACATACCTCACGTGCTGCAAATACCAGTACTATGATTATTTTTACAATTAGGATAATTAGATAGAGCATTCATATCGATGAATTAATTGGCAAATGGTGCTAAATATGTTAAAAACCTCAGCCTTTGACTGTACTCCATTTATGCTGGGATTTGATTTATGCAGGTTTGAGTGTTATTGTCACGGGTTTCATATTACTGTCGTTTACTCAGGCACATTTATATGTAAATGCACATGAGTACACGACTGCTGGGGAACTGTTTCCGAGGGTATCACAAGGTCAGTTTTAAGTGTTTTGTCACTGATAGGAAATATATCATTATACTAAATATTTGTACATTATTTAAAAAATAAAGAGTTCTTATTCCTATTTGATTATTTTTTGGTTATTGTTTTGCTCTGCTCTCTATATTTTCTAACTTCAACTGTCCCTGCCTTAAGATTCACCGAAGAGACATCACATTGCGCTCCTGGTGCACAAAATTCACTTTGGTAATACATTGCCTTATGCCTAATTTAGCATTTACTTTCTGTTTAAAATTTATATAGTCTGATCAAGGCAATATCAATTAACTTGTGAGATTTACAAGGTATTAATATTAGTTGTCATTGTCTTCTGTTTCATTTATGTATGTATTAGTGCATATCTCACATCTTTTGATTATTTTTTAAAAGTTTTGAAGAGTCATGAAAAGTGACCAAAACAATTTAGTACGGTAGCTACTGAAATGATTGTTATTAATAACACATATAATATTATTTATTATAGTATTGTTGACAAAAATGGAGTAAAATGTTATAGAAATTCCTATAACATACCTGTATGTTAAGACATGAAAATAAATGAGACAAAAATGACAATTGCATTTGGCTACATTCACAGTTTATAGATATGTAGATATATTTATAATATTTAGATTTATCTTAATAGAGCTTTAACATTGACATTGATTTAAGATTGGTATCGCATCAATTGGCTTCTATTCAAATTAATGGCTACTCAATTATATTGTCAAATTTGAATTAATCATTTTATATTGTAGTCATATACTCACGTGATCAGTCAGTAAATTACGCAGATAAATTTATAGCCATACGGGAGCAGAACTTTCTAAATGTACCAAGACTTCCTGGTGTATTGTGTTCGAATGAAACTGAATAGTGCATTAAAGCAGTTATATATTGTGTACACTTCCATTGAGAATATTCACATTTAATACAAGATTAAACTTCCTGTTCTGGGCTACTTATGAATTACGTAATTTAATGGTGCGATCTCTTACAGATACAGATACAAATAGCCTAAATGTTCCTCTAGTCTATTAATAGCTGAACATGAAGCTCTCTCACAAGTACTCTGTTTGTAAAGCTTGGCGGCAGTATTACAGTAAGAGACAGTGACGGATTTAGAGGGGGCTGTTCCAATTTTGCCACAGATTTAGCACCACAATGGTTGAGTATTTTAACTCATACTTGAATTTCACATGTGCCCCCTCCTTTTTTTTCGGAAAGCCTGGATACACCACTAAGAGGTAGGTCCAGCTTCAATGATTCAGAAGACACCGGTTATATGGCTATACGTTCAGGAGCGGAAACATAGCTCTAATGAAAGAGCATATGTGAAATTTGTATTGATGTTTAGAATTACTGAGCACGTACAGAAGGAAACAATTAATTACTGGAAAAGATATTTCAATAAAAGTTGTGTTAGTTTTCAAGTAATACGTAATTCTTGCTTATCGTAAAGGAAATATAAAAAAGAATTATATTAATAATCTTCTTCTTTTCGGTATTTACATTGAGATGACATTTAACAAGATAAAAAATATTAGAGAGATCATGTGAACAACTCGTTACCATTCCACATTGGACAGTGCAAACCCCTATATGCATCTAAAATCATTTTTAAAAAAGGAATTACATTGATAGTCCATTCAGTCTACGGTAATACCTCACACTTATTGCAAAAACATTCTTTCTCTTAATATTATGCAGTTTAGTATAGTATATTTTATTAGAAAAAGAACAAAAGACCATCTGGTATATATGTATACCTCTATATTAAATCTTGTATACACACATAAAAACAAACAAGAGGCCCAAGTGGGCCTATATCGCTCACCTGAGCACAAAGTGCATATTTACAAGCAAGAAATTCTGTGCAGGGGTTCTGGAGAGGAAGATGAAAATGTGTCAATCAAACAGAGCCAATGGCGGCCATCTTGGATTACGGATCGGCATGACAAACCTATACTTGGTAGAGGACCTTGAATACTTACTTTCTATGCAGTTTGGTGAAATTTTGTGCAGTGGTTCTGGAGAAGAAGTTGAAAATGTGTCAACCAATCAGATTCAATGGCGGCCATCTTGGATCACGGATCGGCATAAAAAACACCAAACTTGGTTGAGGACCTTGAGTACTTACTTTCTATGCAGTTTGATGAATTTCTGTGCAGTGGTTCTGGAGAAGAAGTCGAAAATGTGTCAACCAATCAGAGCCAATGGCGGCCATCTTGGATCACGGATCGGCATAAAAAACAAAACTGTGGTAGAGGATGTTGAGTACTTACTTTCCATGAAGTTTGATGAAATTCTATGCAGCTGTTCTAGAGAAGAAGTCGAAAATGTGTCAATCAATCAGAGTCAATGGCGGTTATCTTGGATCACGGATCGGCATAAAAAACACAAACTTGGTAGAAGACCTTGAGTACTTACTTCCTATGAGGTTTGATGAAATTCTGTACAGCCGATCTGGAGAAGAAGTTGAAAATGTTTCAACCAATCAGAGCCAATGGCGGCCATCTTGGATCACGGACTGGCATAAAAAACACAAACTTGGTAGAGGACTTTGAGTACTTACTTTCTATGAAGTTTGGTGAAATTCTGTGCAGGGGTTCTGGAGAAGAAGTCGAAAATGTATCAACCAATCAGAACCAATGGCGGCCATCTTGGATCAAGGATCGGCATAAAAAAACCACAAACTTGGTAGATAACCTTGAGTACTTACTTCCTATGAAGTTTGGTGAAATTCTGTGCAGCAGTTCTGGAGGAGAAGTCGAAAATGTGTCAACCCATCAGAGCCAATGGTGACCATCTTGGATCCCGGATCGGCATACAAAACACAAACTTGGTAGAGGACTTTGAGTACTTACTTCCTATGAAGTTTGGTGAAATTCTGTGCAGCAGTTCTGGAGAAGAAGTCGAAAATGTGTCAACCAATCAGAGCCAATGGCGGCCATCTTGGATCACGGATCGGCATAAAAAACACAAACTTGGTAGAGGACTTTGAGTACTTACTTCCTATGAAGTTTGGTGAAATTCTGTGCAGCAGTTCTGGAGAAGAAGTCGAAAATGTGTCAACCAATCAGAGCCAATGGCGGCCATCTTGGATCACGGATCGGCAAAAAAAAAAAAACCACAAACTTGGTAGAGGACCTTGAGTACTTACTTCCTATGGAGTTTGGTGAAATTCTGTGCAGCAGTTCTGGAGGAGAAGTCGAAAATGTGTCAACCAAACAGAGCCAATGGCGGCCATCTTGGATCCCGGATCGGCATAAAAAACACAAACTTGGTAGAGGACTTTGAGTACTTACTTTCTATGCAGTTTGGTGAAATTCTGTGCAGCAGTTCTGGAGAAGAAGTCGAAAATGTGTCAACCAATCAGAGCCAATGGCGGCCATCTTGGATCACGGATCGGCATAAAAAACACAAACTTGGTAGAGGACTTTGAGTACTTACTTCCTATGAAGTTTGGTGAAATTCTGTACAGCAGTTCTGGAGAAGAAGTCGAAAATGTGTCAACCAATCAGAGCCAATGGCGGCCATCTTGGATCCCGGATCGGCATAAAAAACACAAACTTGGTAGAGGACTTTGAGTACTTACTTTCTATGCAGTTTGGTGAAATTCTGTGCAGCAGTTCTGGAGAAGAAGTCGAAAATGTTTCAACCAATCAGAGCTAATGGTGACCATCTTGGATCACGGATCGGCATAAAAAACACAAACTTGGTAGAGGACTTTGAGTACTTACTTCCTATGAAGTTTGGTGAAATTCTGTGCAGCAGTTCTGGAGAAGAAGTCGAAAATGTGTCAACCAATCAGAGCCAATGGCGGCCATCTTGGATCACTGATCGGCAAAAAAACACAAACTTGGTAGAGGACCTTGAGTACTTACTTCCTATGAAGTTTGGTGAAATTCTGTGCAGCAGTTCCGGAGGAGAAGTCGAAAATGTGTCAACCCATCAGAGCCAATGGTGACCATCTTGGATCCCGGATCGGCATACAAAACACAAACTTGGTAGAGGACTTTTAGTACTTACTTCCTATGAAGTTTGGTGAAATTCTGTGCAGCGGTTCTGGAGAAGAAGTCGAAAATGTGTCAACCAATCAGAGCCAATGGCGGCCATCTTGGATCACGGATCGGCATAAAAACCACAAACTTGGTAGAGGACTTTTAGTACTTACTTCCTATGAAGTTTGGTGAAATTCTGTGCAGCAGTTCTGGAGAAGAAGTCGAAGATGTGTCAACCAATCAGAGCCAATGGCGGCCATCTTGGATCACGGATCGGCAAAAAAACCCCCCACAAACTTGGTAGAGGACCTTGAGTACTTACTTCCTATGGAGTTTGGTGAAATTCTGTGCAGCAGTTCTGGAGGAGAAGTCGAAAATGTGTCAACCAATCAGAGCCAATGGCGGCCATCTTGGATCCCGGATCGGCATACAAAACACAAACTTGGTAGAGGACTTTTAGTACTTACTTCCTATGAAGTTTGGTGAAATTCTGTGCAGCGGTTCTGGAGAAGAAGTCGAAAATGTGTCAACCAATCAGAGCCAATGGCGGCCATCTTGGATCACGGATCGGCATAAAAACCACAAACTTTGTAGAGGACTTTGAGTACTTACTTCCTATGAAGTTTGGTGAAATTCTGTGCAGCAGTTCTGGAGAAGAAGTCGAAGATGTGTCAACCAATCAGAGCCAATGGCGGCCATCTTGGATCACGGATCGGCAAAAAAAACCCCCACAAACTTGGTAGAGGACCTTGAGTACTTACTTCCTATGGAGTTTGGTGAAATTCTGTGCAGCAGTTCTGGAGGAGAAGTCGAAAATGTGTCAACCAATCAGAGCCAATGGCGGCCATCTTGGATCCCGGATCGGCATAAAAAACACAAACTTGGTAGAGGACTTTGAGTACTTACTTTCTATGCAGTTTGGTGAAATTCTGTGCAGCAGTTCTGGAGAAGAAGTCGAAAATGTGTCAACCAATCAGAGCCAATGGCGGCCATCTTGGATCACGGATCGGCATAAAAAACACAAACTTGGTAGAGGACCTTGAGTACTTACTTCCTATGAAGTTTGGTGAAATTCTGTGCAGCAGTTCTGGAGAAGAAGTCGAAAATGTGTCAACCAATCAGAGCCTATGGCGGCCATCTTGGATCACTGATCGGCAAAAAAACACAAACTTGGTAGAGGACCTTGAGTACTTACTTCCTGTGAAGTTTGGTGAAATTCTGTGCAGCAGTTCTGGAGGAGAAGTCGAAAATGTGTCAACCAATCAGAGCCAATGGCGGCCATCTTGGATCACGGATCGGCATAAAAAACACAAACTTGGTAGAGGACTTTGAGTACTTACTTTCTATGAAGTTTGGTGAAATTCTGTGCAGCAGTTCTGGAGGAGAAGTCGTAAATGTGTCAACCAATCAGAGCCAATGGCGGCCATCTTGGATCAAGGATCGGCATAAAAAACACAAACTTTGTAGAGGACCTTGAGTACTTACTTCCTATGGAGTTTGGTGAAATTCTGTGCAGCGGTTCTGGAGAAGAAGTCGAAAATGTAGAAAAGTTAACGACGGACGACGGACAACGGACGACGGACGACGGACGCTGCACTATGACAGTAGCTCACTTAAGCTACGCTCAGGTGAGCTAAAAAAGGTTTCTGAATTTAAAAGGGTTCCTTTCAAACCTTCTTCCCCGCCTTCTTTCCCCTTCTTTGTCAACATTCTCTTCGAATACTTACAGTTTGTTGTTCATCAATTTGTCGATGAATTGTGTTGCGTTTATATTAGTATATTTTATTAAAATTTTTCTTACTCTTGTCTTTCCTTATATAGCTCGCAGCCTTCTGTTTACAATGCCATTGTGCTAATTCTTGAACATTTGATTCCATCAACTATTAATTCATTATTTGTTTATTCAATTTATCGTGCATATGTGTTCATTTTCTTTGGAATTAATTATGCATATATTCTTAGTCTATATTCAAGTTAAAATGAAAAGAATAATACAATGAAGTATGAAAAGTTTTCTTGTAAAATATTTGTTTTATTTTAAAATGTTAATATTTCATATAACATTTATATCGTTCTATACAACCTTATTATAGTATATCATTATTCATGTATTATTCATAGTGTACTGTACTACAGTATTAGTGTTACTTCTTAACTTTTAAAATTACTGTATACGTTAATTTGCAATTTCATGCATATTTGGCTATATCTGAAAAATTCATAATCAATGTCAACTACATGTATTACGTTTCATTTTGTTCAGTATTACATTGTATATATGCATTACAGTACAATTCATGCATAATTATCAATTATATTATTGAACCCGACTTATGGAGAGGGCTTCTGTAAGCGTAGTCTGTTCCCAATCCATTTCTTTTACTGAATAAAATATTGCTTAAAATAGATACATTTAAACGCTTAACAAAATACCTAGAGAATGATCGGATGCTTAATATAATGGGATGTTTGGAGGCGAGACAAAGTAAAACATGGATATATGCATAAGGATAAACAAGTTATTTGCACATTTTACACATAGTGATTTTTTTTTCTAACTTTTCAGATTTTAACAAATTTTAAAGCAAGTACATGACTTCTCTGCTCTGTTAGAAAACGAAAATAGTAATGCAACGGTAATATTTATAATGGTTTTGTCATTTTTAACCTTTAAATTTGACTTATGAAATGTGAGCACAATAATAAAAACCAACAACCAGCGTCCCATCCCCAAAGACCAACCAAACAAACAAAACGATAAAACGAACAAACTAACAATACCAAAAACAAAACAATAACGAACAAGCAAAAACATCCTAGAGCTGAGAAAAAATCTTGTGGTATGTCTTAAAGTTAATGAATTGTACAATAACATTCCTGATATAAAGAATGATTTTTGAGAATGTTGTTTTCTTAAATAAAATCATGAATGTATTGACGCCGGTGTATCCTCACTGTGGGCTGCTATCCAGTCCATGATACGACGTCAGTGTTTCCTCAATGTTTGCAGCTAGCCATTCCTTGACATGGACGCCATTGCAACAGTTTGCAGTACGCAGCTAGCCAGTTCTTGATGAATATGCCGGTGTACCTCAATATCAGAAGGTTGTCAGTCCTTGACGCATACGCCTTTGTACCCTGACTGTTAGCTACTTGCCAGTCTTGGACAAGAACGCCGGTGTTTTGTCACTGTAGGAACTTATCTAGTCCCTGACACGGACGCCGATGTTCCCTCACGGTAGGGACTTAGCTAGACCCCCCACATGGACACTGGTGTTCCCTCACTACAGAAACTTAACTAGTCACTGACACTGACGCCGGTGTTTCCTTACTGTAGGAACTGTACATGTCCCTGACACGGACACCGGTGTTTCGTAACGGTAGGAACTTAGCTAGTCCCTGACACGGACGCCTATGTTCCCTCACTGTAGGAACTCAGCTAGTCCCTGACACGGACGTCGGTGTTTCCTCACTGTAGGAACTCAGCTTGTCCCTGACACGGACGCCTATGTTCCCTCACTGTAGGAACTCAGCTTGTCCCTGACACGGACGCCTATGTTCCCTCACTGTAGGAACTCAGCTAGTCCCTGACACGGACGCCTGCGTATTTTTCTCTGTGGTCAGTTAACATATTCTTGACACTGGCGTCTCTTCACTGTGGGCAGCTGGCAGTCGTTGACACGGACGCCGTTGTACCCTCATTGTGTGCAGCTAGTCAGTTCTTGGCACATAAGCAATGTTCTCTCACAATTGGCAGCTAGCAAACCCTTTTACGTAGTCCGGGGCGTTATGAAAACGGTGATGTTGCTCCAACACTTTTAACTTCTACTTTTTACTTATAAGAAGGGATATAAGGGTGCTTAAAATGCATGGAAAGAGACAGAACCCCTTGTATACCCCACATGATTAGATCTACCACTTCTATGTCATCAATTGATTAATTATTATACACTATTTCAAGACTATTTCAAGTTTCAGTAGTGGATGCATTGCATTGAAATTTATACCTTTGCAAAGAATGCACCCAAAATGTGACGGATTTTGATTTATACTCATGTAAAAGACCCAAATCACATGAAATAGCGAGTGATTTTAGGCACTGTGGGACTTCACCTCAAAGCCACGGCTTACAGCCGGACTGTAAGGCAGGACCTCTCGATTTCATGCCAAATACACCTCATATTTATGTAATGCATGCCATGCTGTTTTACAAAGCTCCTTATTTCGGAGTAAAATATGTCAGAATTAAAAGTGTCGTAGTTTAAACTGTCGGAGTGAAAAGAAGAAACAACAAACGCCTTATGCAGGTTCTTATCAAATTTACATGTATGACAGGATCTACAATAAATGTGACATATGTATAGAATTATGCATCATTCGTTTCCATTTATGTACATATTATATCTTAAATTCTACACAACAATATTTCCATTTAAACAAAGTTGCCAATGTAAATGAGAGTTATGTCCCGTAGAAAAACGAGCGCATGATATATGAAGACAACATTATATCATCCAATATTAGAGTTTATATTTCAGACCAGAATAAACCTTCCACACACCTGTATCTTGTACAGAGCCCCATGCAAGAGACAAAACTATGTCTTCCTGCATGGTTATCCAATATGATGAATAAATACAAATAAAAGTCACACAATCGTAAAATTCAATACACTTGTGTACCGAAAGTTTGCAAATAAGCAAACATGAATATGGCTATTCATTAATGATATGGGCATTCAAGCCATAACATTGCACCCATAAATCTCTGTATTCATAAACCGATTAAATTTCATGTAATTAGTACTTCAAGTACTCATTTACCCGAATATATAGTAATACATTGCAGTTTTCTTGATACAAGATCTCCCACAGTCAATTTGGTAAGGGACGGTCAATTTGGTAAGGGACCGGTCAAATTTTATCAAAACATGGGACCGGTGCAAAAAGCATGGGGACAAGGACTTTTTTTTTTTTAACTTTTCGGGTAATGGGACCATGAGTTTTTTGTTGTATTCATGAGCATGGGACATGAACTTTTTTAAACAAGAGGTTCAAGTGGGCCTATATCGCTCACTTGAGTACCTACATATAGATGATCAGTCATGCAGGGAGGAAGAAGTCATTTATTTAGCATTACTGTGACTCTTAAAGTCAACACAAATGTTGAAAATATGTCAAATTTTATTTCAGACCAGAATAAAAAACAACACATTTTTTTGCAAAATATCACAAAAACTATTCTTATTTTAATTACATATTCAAATAAACATACATATGCAGTCATGAAAAATTACAAGGTTTAAATGTATCTCAGTGGTGAGGAGAAAATGACTCAAAATTGCATGAAATAGAAAAGTGAGAATTTTTACAGATTTGTTTCTTTTAAAATGCTGGATTTGAACTGCTACTCTCCATATTTTAATTACCAAGTGATATATATACCATTGTGAGACCTATTTTATAGCCATAGTAGCACCACCTGTTGACCAATTTGGATCAAATGTACAAAAGTGATAGAGGACCTATAGTACTTCATGTTACCATGTTTCATCAAAATCTTTCATGTGGTATAACAGCAGAAATTAGAAATGTGAAGAATTGTCCCTATACACCCTCATCTGGAAGTCTTAGAAAATTTATAGAAAATCCAAAAATTGAAATATTGACAAATTTTTTGCAATATAACATTCGTTACTATAATTATGATCAAAGTAGTCCATATGAAATCATCATTATCAAATAACTAGGAAATATGACACTTGAAAACACCAAGTCCAAAACAATGTCGAAAAAAGTTCTAAAATTTGATTTTGGAAGGTAACCAAAATGACAATACTTCTTCACTCATCCCTCTAGATCATTTCTGTGCTTTCTGCAGCTGTTTGTCTCTGTACAGAGCAAGTATGAAGAAGATTGTCAAAGGAGGGTACTCTTTTGTGACCTACTTTTGACTGTGGTGGCGCCAACTGTAAAGAGGTCTGGACAAAGACAATAAAATATGAAGGGAGTCAGAAGTTATTTATTTCAGGTTAGTTTTATTAAAATCCTTCCAACAGTTTAGCAGAAAAAGTTGAAAATGTCGTAAAAATGGCCACCCCCCCCCCCCTTTTTTTTGAAAGTCTTTAAAAATTCATAAAAAATCCAAAAATTGAGATATTGACAAAATTTCTTCACAGTAATATTCCTTACCATAATTATGATCAAAATAGTCCATAAGAAATCATCACTATCAATCAACTGAGAAATACGACACTTTTCTGCATTGAAATTACTAAGTCCAAAAAATGTTGCAAAAACATCAAAAATTTTATTTTGGAACAGAACCAAATAACAACACTTCTTCACACATCCCTCGAGATCATTCCTATGCATTCAGTTTGTCTCTATATGCACCTGGTCTGAAGATGAAGTTTGTCAAATGAGGATACTCTGTGTGACCTACTTTTGCATGTGGTGGTGCCACCTGTCGACAGATTGGGACAAAAACAACAACACTTGTAGGGGAGCACGAGTACTTTATTCCTATCATGTTTCATAGAAATCTGTTCAGCTCTTCTTGAGACTAAGTCGAAAATGTGAAAAGTTTACGACAGACGGACTGACAAAGCGCTATGACTATAGCTCATTTGAGTATTTGGCTCAGGTGAGCTGATAAAAAGTAATAGATTCACTAACATAAAAGTTTATTCAGTACAGCAGCTAACTTGAAAAAGGTATTAAACATATCTACAACAATTCACAACCAACATCATATTATATACAGTCATAAGTCTGGACTCTTGACAATAAATTGAGCAGTCAAATTTTTAAGGTTGATTTAATTTATTATGAGTATATAGTTTGATACGCTGTGGCCATGGCATGTAACATTGTTGCAGCTTTCAGTAGGAATATTTTGTATAAAGTCGTACTGTTGAAAAGTTGTGTTACTTAAGTGTACTCTCAGCTTGTGGTCATAGGCTAGTGACTTGCATGGGACACCAACTTTTTAGCAAGTTGGAGAGCATGGGGCCCGATTTTTTTTTACATACATGAGGTCATGGGGTCTGAATTTTTTAAAATTAATTTGCCATAATTCTGCACCGGTCCCATGTTTAGATAAATTTTGACCAGTCCCTAAATGTACCCGATTATATAGTTATACGTTGCATTATGCGAGTGTGAGCGTTTTACTAAAACTGACAGGCTATTCGCCGATACGCTGTCAGTTTTATAAGCACAAGCATGGTAATCCCATTCTAATGCATTTAACAAAATAATTACAACAAGAGGCAATACCACAGAGTTACGGATTTCTGAACCAAGTCGCTAATCACAGACTCCATATATCAAAAACTGTTGGGTATTGTGACGTTACAAATAAAAAACTGAAAGGTATTATGACATCATATCAAAGACAGCAGGGTATGGTGAATACCCCTGCGGTTTTTAAATCGGACAGCCAAGGAGATCCCAAAATGCATTAGAATGTATTTTTCTTGATAAAAGATCTGTTACAGTCAATTCGGTAAATGTAGTCAATATCCGTAACCGTTCATTTCGACATCTAGATCTACATACCAGTTGAATAACGATCATAAATTTTACTGACAGTCTTAGAACCAGAATCAGAATCAGAATATTTTATTCTCAACACTATCAATCAATAGATATAGTACAGAGATGTAATATATATACATAAAACTTAAGTCTGTACCACCACTGAATTATAATCGGTTTTCTGTTTTATTGGTTCGGTTTTCTGTTTTATTGGTTTGGTTTTGTGTGATCTGTATGTCCTTGATGACTTTTCTCACACAATGTCTGCTTTCCTTTCATTTAATCATAAACTAATAACCTCTATATATAATAATAAAAACCATTTTATACAAACCAAAGAAAAAAGTATATCAAAGCTTCTTACATATTTCCTATAAATTATACACAGGATGTAATGTGATATACAAAATAGCTATCAGTGATTTATGTCATCAATACATACTTTCGGGTGAGATATATATACATTTGTGAATACAACAGAAGACAAATTACTGCCGTAGGCTCATTACACTTTACACAAATTACTGGCGTAGGCTCATTACACTTTACACAAATGATTGTTGGGTGATGATGAACTTAATTGAGGGATCGCCAGATCCGACTTTAACCACGCCCTTTACGTAGTTCCATTGTGACGTCATAATCAAATTCATGTTTGACGGGCCATTTGCTTATGACGTCATAATGAACAAATGTGCCAAAATGTGTGATGTCGGGCATTTGACGATCACTCAATTGATATTCAAAGTAAGAGATTAAAGGTCAAGGTCAAACTGTCGATGGGATGTCGAGATTTGCATTGCCATTGTTTACATTTATTTACAATGGTTTTGTGTGACAAATATTACTTGAATTCACTTATCATCAAATGTATACATTATTAAACGTAATTCATTTAGTTATTGTTTCGAAAATTTTCTCCCAAAAAACATCATGGTTTTGAAGTTCTTGGGGGTATTTTATGTAGGACTGCTCCTGAAATAGTTGAAGCATCTTTGGAGAAATATCTTTCTCTGGAATATCCTCTAACATTATCAAGCAAATTATTTTTTCATCTTTTCTGGCATTGAAATTTTCTATGCATGCCATATTGAATTCAAAATTACACCAATATGACTTTAAGAAGCTTTTCGATACTATGCAAATAGTCTTTTTGCTCTCTCGGATGGCGGCCATAATGTTATCGCTTATATCGTTTCCGGGAAGGAAGTCTCGGTCATGGACGAGGAGTCTCAGATTACGCTGGTTTTCAAGGGCAGGAATCATTTTATTCACAACAAAACCTCTTTCATTCTCTGCATAAGAAATGAATGCATCGAAATCAAAGGTATGATTATGGAAAGCGAGGTAAGTCCCGCGATATCGCATCTTGGCCATGTATAGAGCATAACGTAGTTTCCATCGTTGTTTGTGGATAAACTTGGCTATCAGCAGTGTTACAAAGACAGCGATGAGTATGACACAGCTTATTATCAACAGTACATAAGATGAACAAAATCGCTCCATATCCCCTATAGATTCATGTATGTTAGAGAAGTTGAAGGCGACTTCTTGTGACATGTCATAACATGTATATCTGTCTATATGCAAGAAATTAGCGGTGTTCTTTGACATCCACTGGAGATTTTGAAAATTAGCACATGAACACGACAATGGATTGTTGGATAGTTCAACGATAGCTCCATTTGATTTAAACACTCGCTGAAATGCAACACGTGATTCCTTTGTGAGAGTAGTAATTCTATTATTTGACAGATCGAGGAACGTTAGATTTTTCATATGATCTACAGTTATTCTAAATATAGATAAATAATTATTGCTTAAATCAATTTTTCTCAATGAAATTGCAGTTCTTAGTATAGCATTTGGTAGTGAATATATGGTATTCATTGAAAGATCAATTTGCTCCATGTTGACTAGACTTTTAAAAATGTCTCCATTCCAATCTTTTGCCAAACTAGGACCCAATTTGTTGTTTCCTAACCGCAGCTCCTTTAAAGTGGTTATGTATTTGAAAAAATATTTGGAAAGGAAGATGCAATATGTATTTGATAAATCAACGATTTTTATATGATTAAAACCCAAAATTGGCCCTCTCCATCGGAAAAGGAAATTGTCCTGTAGGTACACCTCCTCAAGGGAATTTTTACCTACTTTGAAAGAACCAACTTCGTTATAGAAAAGTCGACTCGAGTTGTAAAATAACACCTTCATATTTGCTGGAAAGGGCAACTGAAATGCCAGCATATCAAATGCACGTGACGTCTGCCTTGGGTTAACTCCTAGGCTACCGTTATACTTAATGACAGGATATTTCACAATTTTACTTGAGCTCTTCAGTCTTTCAGTTTTATCGAAATTTTCATCTGTCAGACAGTGTGGGTCATTTGATCGTTCTTTACATACGCTTAGAAGAACATCGAGCGGATCATGCGGTACTAATTGAAGGCTTGCATTCACAATTGATAGGTTTTCTAAATAAGCAAATTCTATAATTGAATGACTCATAGTTAGTTTATTACGTGCAATTGTTAACTTGGTTAATGTTATTGGTAAATTTTTAATGAGACCATACTCAAAAACTTCGAGTCGATTCTCAGCAAGTGATAATGATTGTATATTTGTTTGAAATATATTCCTCATTTGACAATTCCGTAGTATGGTGCCCACTCCGCCTGGACAATGTATTCTGTTCATTTTCAGAGTTGCAATCGACGTGTTGTTCATACCAAACGTCAGGTTATACAGTGATGCAAAAGTGAGCTCCTCATTTCCGGAAATATCCAAAACTGTAAGATTCCTCAAGTGCTGAAAGGGGCCTCTGCTTGTAGATTGTATTTTACAATACCCGATGTCTATATACCGGAGATTCTGTAAATTAACGAAGAAATCAGACGACAAGTGTCCTACAGAGCAATGCACTCCAGGTCCAGACATAGTGAGGTTCGTTAGATTTGTCAAACCCGAGAATCCAACACCGAATCTTCTTAGATAAAGACCGTCGATTTTCAGATCTTCTAAGCGGCTCAAAGAGCTAAACGTTACATCCGGATAATAGCTAGTATTGTATTTCAAGTGTAGATATGGGACGTTTCGTAGCAGATTGATTGACCTAAGATTTTGTAGATCACGGAATGAATCTTTTGGATAAAATATGTAGTTTAATAAGAGTTTATTTCCCTCAAGATTTAAGTTCCGGAGAGAACACATACCCTTAAATGATCGACGATCTATTTTTGTAATCAGGTTGTACGATAAATCAAGGGTGATAATACTATGCGGTTTAGGAAGTGCAGGAACTCTCGATAAATTCCTGTGAGAACAGTTCACTATGGAATTATTGAGAAAATCGCAAGTAGTCATATTTTGTATCCTCTCTCCACTAAAGATTTCCTCCTTCAAACTCTTTGCCATAAATAATGGTAGATAAATGAAAAAAATAATAAAGTAGAATTCTACAGTCTTCATGGCTGTTACATGGACACTGAACTTCTATCCTAAAAAGAAATCAATATCTATTATGATAAAAACATAACGCACTCAGTCTAGATCAATATTGTCACAGCAATCACAGATACTCATACTCGTAGATATGTATGTGCGTAGGTGTGTGTGTGTGTGTGTGTGTGTGTGTATGTAAAGTTGGAGGAGAGGTTGAATATACACCACAAAGTAAATTAAACGATGAATACATGACATCATACTCGACTTATGTGACCTACTGGCTTAAAGCTGAGCTCTGACTATTTAAACGTGGGTGACGTGATAAAAATTTTTGGGGAACGGAAATTGCCAGAAATAGAACTGGCAAACTCCGTTCCCAACTAAATATAGAGACATGGTGACGTATGTATGGTTAATCAGCCGAGCCGAGTGACCCAAAATCCATGTACATCGCTGTTATCGGGGTATATAAGGAAATCTCGGTGTGCATACACCGTGACAGTTAGATAGTTGACTCGATAGAGTAATCAGCTAAAGATAAGAATTCGATAATGTTTTGTTTGTTTGATTATTGTTTTACGTCACTCCACGATTATTTCACGTATATGGTGACGGCATCTGCCTGATGCATTGCATACAAATTTAGACCTTTGCAACGGACCCACCCGAAGCAGTGAGGGATCTTTTACGTGCCACGCCTACCGTGACACGGGACCTCGGTTTTTACTGTCTCATCCGAAAGACAGAACACCGGTGTGCCCCGGGCGGGAGTCGAACCCGCGACCTCTCGATCACGAGCCGAGCACCTTATCCACTAGGCCACACCGGCTTAATTCGATAATGAAAAAAAAAAAAAAAAAAAAAAAAAAAATGTTTGACGAATGAATTGATTAATCATACATAATTCAAACAAATAAGGCTAATAGTGTAAATATATAATAACGAAGAATAGGAAGTTAATTTAGCCATTATGTTCCATATTTGTAGAAGACATAAATCTATCGTTTACATTCCTATCGCCATATTCCAAATAAATTTAGATTTACTGGACATTTTTCATAGAAGTCTTAAAAAAATTTCTCATAAAAGCATTCCTTAATTAATTCTGGCTAAAATATAACAATAAAGTGCATAAAACATCAACCATAGGGAAATATTTATGAAATGCTATTTTTGCATTAAAATGACATAGTCCATAAGCAAGTCAAAAAACGAATATTCATTTCAGTTCAATTCAGTTCAATCATTCAGACTGAAATCCAAAACAGCAACACTTCTTCACAAATCCTTTTATATCACTCTGATGTATTCAGTTTCTCTCTGCAGTTCTGAAAAAGGAAGTTTGTTAACGGAGACTTACCTTTGGCTATGGTGACGTCACCTGTTTTAAGATCCGGAAGAAAAACCTATACAGGTAGCAGGCCTCTAGTACTTTATTCCTATTACATTTCATCGAAATCTGTTGAGTCATTTCAGAGTAAAATTTGCAAGCGTGAAAAATACCCCCTCTACTTTTTTGCAGTCTTTAAACTTTATGAGAATCCCCAAATTTAAAATTGTCAAAATTCTTATCAAAAAATTACTATATTCTGACTAAAATAAGTGCATTAACAGTGCATCAACAGTCAACTATAGGAAAAAATGATGTAAACCATATTTTTTACTTAGTGCCACCTGTAAAGAGGTCTGGGCGAAAACAACAGAATTTGAAGGGGATCATAAGTGATTTATTTCTACCAAGATTTATTAAAATCCTTCCAACAGTTTTGCAGAAAAAGTTGAAAATGTGAAAAATGGCCACCACCACCCCCCCCCCTTTATTTGGAAGTCTTAAAAAATTCATAAAAAGTCTAAAAATCGAGATATAGACAAAATTCTTTCACAATGTAAAAATGATGGATAAATCCAAACCATAAGTCTAAAAATCATGAAACCAGAGGACATACAAAATCAGTGAAAATGAAAAACAAGTGGAAAATAACAAAATATGTCTACTTGAAGAGCATATGTGAACCCCTGTGATGGAGTGAGATCAGGTGCCCAGGGAGAGTGAGCATCTCATGCTTGCTAGCAACACCCGTCACCTATATCCAATAAAAAGAGTCAAATCGTGGAAATTCCATTTGTATTTATATATGGAGAAGTCAAAGTAGGTAACCTTCTAGTAGAGAAGGTGTCAAATCTGTGTAAAATGATCGAAATCGGTCTCAGTCCAGAATATCATTTAAAAGTCTGGATAACGAGATATATGGAGTAATATGAGTCTCGTAACGACCTTAGAACTTCCTCAGTGACGTTGCTAGTCTAGCACATATATAACCCTGGTTGAGGAGCTTAACTGAAAGTCGCATAGCCCTCAGAACAAAGTCACTGTAATTTGAACATGCTCTGGAATAACGTATTAAGTGAGATATGAATACGCCGTATGCGGGCGATTATTCCTTACCATAATTATGATCAAAACAGTCATTAAGAAATCATCAATATCAATTAACTGAAAAACATGACACTTTTCTGCATTGAAATTACTAAGTCCTGAAACACATCAAGAAGCGTAAATTTCTATTTGGGGGATCTTAACCCCGAACACAATTTTTAATAACCCATCTTTATAGATTGTTGAAATGCAGTTAGTTTCCCATTTATGCACTGTTTCTGGAGGAGCAGATTTTTGAAGCGGGGTACCGTTTTGGGCACTTTTGATCCCGCCCTGAATCCACCCCTGAGGGAATCTGGATTCACGAACACAATTTTAGTAGGGGACCTTGAGTAATCATTTTTTATACAAAGTTTGATCCAAATCTGCAATGCAGTTCCAGAAAAGAAGTCGAAAGTGTGAAAAAGTTTAAAACAACGGACGGACGACGACGGACGACGCACTATGACTATAGCTCACTTGAGCCTTTGGCTCAGGTGAGCTAAAAAGCGTCAAAAATTATTTATCCGATATCAACAATATGAACAGACTTGAAACATTTAGGCTTTTTGATCCTTTTAGATCACTCAAATACCACTAGTTAAATTATATATATATATATTTTTTCTCATCAATACAGTGGTTCTGGAGAAGATTTTCAAAGAGTTGTACCCTCTGAGACCTAATTTTTACCATGGTAGCGCCACATTGCAACGGATTGGAAAAAATGAACAAACTTGGTAGAGGACACATAGTACTTCATGTCTCATCATAACCCATGGTGTCTTTCCAGAGTAAAATTTGAAAATGTGGAAAAACCTCTCTCTCTTCTTCTTCTTCTTCTTCTTCTTCTTCTTCTTTTTCTTCTTCCAATGCGAAGTATACTCAAAAGTTGAGCGTTTTACTTCACATGACAATCAAGATAAAAGCCTCACAGGGCAATATAATACAGTTAAAGTGTTGAAATCCTTGATCCTCACCCTAAGCTGAAGTGGCCAGATGGTACGTTCCCATTGCATTCCGGTAGTCCTCCAAGGAACATGCTGATGTTATTGGTGATGGAAGTATGTCCCTATCCCCGATGGTCATGGGAAGAAGGAGAAGCAGTACATATCCTTTTTCGTTGTTGGGATATGAAAAGTATGTTGTCCCCTTGTCCTGGTGTCTTGATTAGGTATTGTTCTGCTGGAAAGGTCACTAGATTGTGCTGGGTCTTGAATAGCAAAAGAAGGTGGATCTTTACTCTTCTGATTTATAACGGTTCCCATCACAGATAGTTGACCATGTTGATGACAATGCCTGCTTTCCTATCCCAGTAGTTCCTTGTAGCGAATCGTGCCGCTCTACGTTGGACTTTCTCTCTCTGGTTGATCTGTCCGCTGGTGTGAGGGTCCCATATGGAGGCAGCATACTCCAGCGTAGGACGTACACCGGCACGGCTTCGTATGCTTTTCGTAGGCTTCTGCAACCTCTTAGGTTTCGCTTTAGGAAGCTAAGAGTCCTATTTGCTTTCGCTGTAATGGCATCGATATGCTTATTCTACTTCAAGTTGCTGCTGATTGTAACTCCCAGGTATTCGCTTGAATCCACTATTTTAGCTTATGTTTGTGTAGCCTATTGTATAAGCTAATACTTTTTCCGCTTTAATGAGACCTGTATGACATCGCGCACCTCCGGATGGAAGGACGTTTGTCACTCCTTTTCCCATTTCTCAAGTGCTGTAAGGTCTTGCTGTAGACTGTTGCTGTCCTCTGTGTTGTTGAACGGGCGGTACAGTAAACAATCATCTGCGAACAACCTGGCTTCTGACTTGGTGACTTCAAGGAGGTCGTTCATGAATGTGAGGAAGAGCAGCGGGTCAAGCACTGTTCCCTCTGGTACTCCTGATAGGATATCTGGACTAGATGTTCGGTTGATTGATGTTTTACTTCGCTTTCAACAATTTTTCAGTTATATCGCGACATGGAAGCAGGAGGTGGAGGTAGGTTGGTTGGTTGATTGGTGTTTTACGTCGCTTTCAACAATATTTCAGTTATATCGCGACATGGAAGCAGGAGGTTACCAACCTCTTAAACATAGTGGCGCAACCCGGGAATCGAACCCGGATCGTCGGCGCCGCAAGCCAAGCCCTTAACCACTACACCAAGCCTGCCCCTCTCTGGGCAAGATGAGGCATGACCGTCTAGAAGGACTTGTTGTCTTTTGATCAGTAAGTTCTTCTTCCATATCAAGGTGTTGTCTCGTGCACCGTAAATCTGCAGCTTATGAAGCAACCTTGTCAAATGCTTTCGAGAGGTCTAGCAGAACAATGTCAACTTACCCTCCCTGGTCGAAAGTGCGGGCAATATTGTCTATGCTGATGGCTAGCTGAATTTCACAGGAATGCTTGGATCTGAAGCCATGTTGACTGTTGGTGAGGATAGAGTGCTGGTCAAAGTGGTCAATTACCTGGGTGTGAATGATGTGTTCCAGTAATTTACAGGAGACGGAGGTAAAGGAGACTAGTCTGTAGTTAGAGGCCTGATGCTTATCATCTTTCTTGTATGCTGGAACAAAAGAAGCTGATCGCCAATTGTCAGGAATGGATCCTGAATAAGTGAATTCAATGAGATTTGGAAAACTCTGCTCAATGAAGGAGCAATTTGGTGTGTATACTCATGTAGAGGCTTGGCTTGTATTCCATCTGGTCCTGTTGCTTTGTGGGAGTCAATGTTCCTGAGTAACTTGTGGACTCCTGCTTGGCTGACTTGGATTGAAGGCATCGCTGGATAAGGAATCGCACCTTTGTTTGGCATCGATGTGCTATCCTCCCTGGTGAAGCCGGGATGGAATTGCTGGTTGAATATTTCCGCTTTGGATTCAGTATCACTGTAGAGGAGTCCACCCGTTTTCCTTAGTGGGGCTACCTGTTGTGAGTCCTGACGTTTGCTCTTCAGGTATGACCAGCATCTCTTGCTGTTGTTCTTCATAACATCACATACTGTTTGGTATACGAACTCATCATGAGCTGTCCTCATTTCCCTTTGTGCTGCTGCCTTGAGTTGTCGATATCGGGCCTGGTACTTGGGGTTCACTATGCCGTGCTTTTTGAAGGCTTTCTGGCGTTAACGTAGTAGGCGTTTGACCTTTGTTGTCATCTGTGGATTTGAATATCGGTTCCTGCTGATCTTGGTGGGAATGGCGTCTTCTACTATATAGTTGATTTAGATCTTCTGAGGTCAATCCAGATGTTGTTGGTTGTTGTGTATTCTTTCGCCATGATGTTGTTCACTGCTGCTGTTATATGCTGAGTGACCATTTCTCTGTTTGCCTTGTCCCATAGTAGAATCTTCCGAGGGCATGACTGCTGATGGTATGTATGAAGATTGCACTGCATCTGTCGACCAAGAATGGATGTAATGTGAAGAGAGGGTCAAGAACATTGCTGCCTCTAGTAGGGAAGGATCACTATTTGCTCTTTAGCTAAATCATCTCGTATGATGAGAAATGCATCGTTCACCTGTCTCAGGATATTTCGGCCGTTGATGGTTCCAGACTCCCAGTTGATGTCAGGTAGGTTGAAATTTCCTCCAAGTACAAAGTATGCTGATTTGTGGTCAGATCTGACCGCTATGATGTCTGTAACTAGCCCCTGAGTATACTCCCCATCTGCTCTGTTTGGTGGTCTGTGGGCTGCTGATATCAAAGCTGAATTCCATCACTAAGCTTCAATTTGACGCTGATGAATTTACAGGTTTTTCCAATCAAGGCTGTAAAACTCACCATGGAACGTTTGATTGCTATCAGTACTCCACCATGCGGATCGTCTCGCCTGTTTCTTCTGAACACTTCGCATTCTACAGGGATGAATGACCTCTGATGAATTCAGATCGGGTCCTGGGCATGTCTCCGTGCCAATAATGGTATCTGGCTGGATTGAGTCGATTAGCGATCGTAAATCTGGTGCCTTGTTCCTTACACTCTGGAAGTTGATGACAATCACTCTCAGTTTCTCATCCAGCTTCTTTCATTCCTGTTGTTGCTGTTAAAATTCTTGGGTGATGCTGCTGCTATGCTAGAGGGTCTCGGAAGGATGAGTTCGATATGGCACTGTTGTCTATGGTGTCCTCTTGACATTCCATAAGACTCGACAGTTGATTAAACGAAATGGAAACAGATAAGGTTATGTCATACAGGATTATCGAGTAGTTGGGTTTCTCACAGCTGTCATACATAGATGTTGAGATTCCCATGCACGATATTTGGTACCACTGGTCACAGCTGTCACATGCAGCTGCCTTCTGGTTCCATCTGCAGGCTTCGCTACAGGTTCCACAAGGAAGTTTGGCTGCAGGTTCTGGGTTGGGTTCGACTCCTCCAATGGCTGTCAAACGCATGAGACACTTATACCGGTGATGTTGTTTATGCGATTGTATGTTCTGTGAGCAATGCCTTATCCAATAGTAACAACTGTTTGCAGAGGAAATGCGGGCTGATGCTGTAACTAAGATCGTTCGACCTATACAGTAACAAGTTTTCATCTAGGTCATAAATAAGATTATAAGGGGTGACAGATTACAAAGGTAGAGATCTTCATGTCGATCAGCTGTTCGAGGTTGTTTACTTCAGATTTAAAACCGGAAGTTAAGAAAAAGAATTGAATCAAAGATATATTTAAAACATATGGGTATTTACAAATCAATTTTTGTTATACTTATCCTTGTAGTATCTGATAGATGTTTACATCGATGATGTAACGGACAGACAGACGAACGGACGTGCGACGAACTACAGGCAATCAGAATAGCTCACTTGAGCTTTCAACTCATGTGAACTAAAAAGTGTATGTTTGTGTGTATACTTGTATCTGGGAGTGGAGGGTATTCTTTCTTTTCTGTCGACAAACACATGTATGACATGCATATGATAACACAATAGATGTTTCAAGATATTTGTCTATTTCGATTGAACATATATTCATCAAAATATATCAGAGAGTGGGCATTCATTATAATCAACATGGTAGTCTTTTGAGTGGTAAAATCATCAGTATTATATCATGACATCAAAACTTTTACGAGAATCGTTACTATTAGCCATTGGAAACATCAGACCCGCAGTCACGTGATACGGTCTTTCATGACTTTTCATGTCAGCTATATTAGTCCCTGATCCAGAAACACTTTTGTCCCCCCCCCCTGGGGGAATTTTGCAGACATACTTCATGTGAATGTACATTCTCTAAGAAACATTTTAATCGATGTTTGCACTCTGGCCATTGAGGCTTTACTGAGTTTTGGGGCAAAAACCTAAGATTTTTATCAAAAATCGCTGAAAATTTGAAATTTTCAATAAAATGTAAACAACTTGATGAATTCATGAAAAAAAAATGTTATCTGATAGATCTTGATATGATCTATGAAATAAAAAAGGTTTCAGTACCATACCATGTATCAAACATGTTATTTTTTGGGTTAAATATGCTATTTTTGCCAAATTAATAGATTTTTTTCTTATTTTATTCCATTTCGTCTATCCGACTTAGTGTAGGTCCAAATATTTGTTTTAATGGTTATGGAATGATAAAACAATGTCTAATCCATTTAATGATATGCCATTTACCCAATTATGAATTATCGAAAAAGGTGTATTTAAAAATATTTCCATTAAAGTGATGCCGATTATGAAAATCGCTGAAAATTGGAAATTTGGAGTAAAATGTAAACAACTCAATAAATTCATAAAAAAACAAGTAATCCAATAGATTTTTATATGTTCTTTCCAATAAAAGAGGTTTCAGTAGCATATCATGCATGAAAAATGTTATTTTTTGGGTTAAAAATGCTATTTTTGCAAAATTAATAGATTTTCCCCTTATTTTATTCCATTTCGTCTATCCGACTTAGTGTAGATCCAGATATTTATTTTAATGGTTATGGAATGATAAAACAATGTCTTATCTCTCTAATGATATGCCATTTACCCAATCATAAATTATTGAAAAAGAATATTTAGAAATATTTTCCATCAAAGTGATGCCGAAAATGAAAATCGCTAAAAATTGGAAAATCTTCATAAATCATTTATGCTTTATCATTTACGAGTTTTAAATGTATCATGTTATAGGAATTTCTATACACTTTGCAAATACACAATTTGAAAGACACCCCATCCACCCCCCAAAAAAACAAACATCATTTATCATTCAAGCCGGCGTGGCCTAGTGGTATCGCGTCGGACTCCCGATCGGGAGGCCGGGGTTCGAGTACCGCTCTGGTCATGCCGGTGTTATGTCTTTCGGGTGAGAGAGTAAAAACCCAAGCCCCGTGTCGTGGTATGCATGGCACGTTAAAGATCCCTCACTGCTTCGGATGGGTCCGTTGCAAAGGTCAAAATTTGTATGCCCCGCATCAAGCAGATGCCGTCATCATATACGTGAAATATTCGTGGTGTGATGTAAAACAAAAATCAATCAATCAATCATTCAATCATTTATCATTCCATAACCATTAAAACAAATATATTGATCTACACTAAGCCGGATAGATGGAATGGAATAAAATAAGGGGGGAAATCTATTAATTTTGCAAAAATAGCACATTTAAACACCACCCCCACCCCCAACAAAAATCTCATTTTCCATGCATTATGTGGTACTGAAACCTCTTTTACTAGAAAGATCATATAATAATCTATAAGATTACATTTTACTTTTTTTTTTTTATGAATTTATTGAGTTGTTTACATTTTATTCCAAATTTTAGACATTGTTTTATCATTCCATTAGCATTAAAACAAATATTTGGACCTACACTAAGCCGGATAGACGAAATGGAATAAAATCAGAAAAAAAATCTATTAATTTGAATTTGAACGGACGAACATAAAACGGATGTCGTTATTACGACTTCTCATCTCGATAATAAATCGTTATAATACGATAAGTCGTAATAATGACATCCGTCATTTGTGGTAATAAGAGATATAAAGTCGTAACGAGATATTAAGTACGGAAACGTTTTGGTGTCTGGTGTTGTTGTGTTGTAAGTAGGTACCGGTATTATAACAAAACTAAGATTGACTTGCCGAGATTAATACAACTTGATGACGTAATGAAGTCGAAAAGTTGCCGTACACTGTCCTTAAAGGTAAATCTGCCTATTGTTTGTGCGCATCAAGGGCGACGCGTTTGTATGACGTTTCTCTCGATAAATCAACGTCGTTATTATATTCAAAATAGCGTTGCGTTACAAAGGACGCTTCTTCATGTGTCAACAAAACAAGGGTTGTTACTCGACATGATGCGAAAAAGTAATACCTACTGATATTCTTTTTGACGACCATTGTCTACATGCTGAATATTCTGTATAAATGTATTTCCAAAATAGATATGTTTTCCAGAAAAAAATGATTAATTTCTTCATAATATCTTTAATTAACAGTACTTTATATAGATATGTATATATATGAGTGGCGGATCCAGGATTTTCGAAAAAGCCGGGGGAGGGGCACATGTGATAGTCAAGTATTTGCCAAATTACTTAGCCATTTTGGTGC
Source organism: Pteria penguin (assembly GCA_035048485.1). Classification (NCBI taxonomy): domain Eukaryota; kingdom Metazoa; phylum Mollusca; class Bivalvia; order Pterioida; family Pteriidae; genus Pteria; species Pteria penguin. The sequence continues at coordinate 43,101,742 of CM068583.1, read as the reverse complement.
AAAGTTTGGAGTTTTACTCTCAGTATTTTAGTGTTTTCAATCTTTTTATCTGTATAAGCCTTGCAAATCTGTAGCGTAAAAAGGAGCTCCCTCCCTCCCTCTAAACCCGCAACTGTATATTCTAAGTATCCAGTGTTTTTTTTCTCCAAATCAAGTCCGTTATGAGAGAAAACAGAAGACATCTGACAAAGCTGTATGACAAAAATCACCAAAGACATGCACATTAAACATGATAATAATAAAATATACACAGAGAAACATGACAAAAATCTTCGAAGCATTTAAAGATTTATAAATAATTCTCCATATAGAGACAAGGATCAACGGGTTTTTCAAGAGACCCTCCCAATGAAAATTTCATTGTCGACATTTACTTCCCTAAAATTTGTCTAAATTCTTCCCAAACATTGATCTTTTAGCTTTATGCAAATATTTAAAGGACAAAAAATTCCCAAATGTAATGGTAGGGGCACCTTTGAAAAACAAAAGAAACAAAATACATTTAACTGACTGAGCATGTACAATGTGTTCATTCGAGAGCAAATTGTCATGTGATTTGAAGAGTTTTCTTTAGAGCGTTCTTTTATGGAATTAATACATATTTTCTATGCAGTATTGAGGAAAAAAAATCTCTTTTGCAAAAGTGGGGGTTTTTCAGTATCCCTCCTTTCATCCTGATGAATTACCCCTGGTCCCAACCACTACCCTTCCCACTTCCCTCCCTTTTTCCCACTTCGTTCCGTTTCCGGCTACTCTTTCAGCTTCATGTCTCAGACAAGATATCAAAACAAAATGGCTAATCACACTTTCAGTGGAGAGTGCACATAAACTCTGCCCAATGATCATTTGCTTTGATCTTCGTGATTTATATAAGTCTCTGAAGTGATGACTTTGGCCCCAGGTCGTCAAAAACTATATCGATAAGTGTTACTTTATCGCATCATGTCGACTTCAACAAAGTCATTAGTTCGAGGTTTTCATACAAATGCGAGTTTAATAACTCGATTTCGAAGAGAAATTGACTTACGAAATCTCGAATTGGTATTTTTAAAACAACAACTCGACAAAGAATTCTCGTTAGTAGCATGTTAAATGCAACATATCAACAAAAATGATGTCAATGAATGAATGAAACATATTTTATTTCCATAAATAAGGAAACGGGATCGGGCCACAAGTTAAGCAACATTATGAAAGGCCCTCTCCCTACAAATTCGAATGTTGTTAACAATATGTCATAATGGCGGTACAATAATGATACTACTATCCATTTTATATGAAAAAACGAGACAAAAGGTAGGAAGAAGAAAGAAAAGAAGAGAATGGAAAGTTTATGAATCTTCAATTGAAAAGAAAGCACATACATTTACATCTAAAAAGAATTGTTTGAATAGACCCAACAATCTAATGGTTAAAAGCGTTTAGTAGCCTTAATATATGCTTGTACAGCTAACACAATTTCAACATTATTTTCAAACGAAAGTGCCGGATCGCCGGAAAGTAGTTTTTCAGTTGTAACTGGTGGGAATTTCATAACGGTATTGTAAAGAATGGCTCGTTGATTAACATACAAAATACATTCAAAGAGGAAATGATACGCGTCTTCATTCATGTTTCCACACTGGCAAGAAGGAGAGGCAATGAGATTTACTCGATATAAATCCGAGTTGAGGTTACTACTGAAACATCTTAGTCTTGTTTGGATAATGTTAAATTTTCTATCACCCAGTAGTAGGTATTTAGGTAGAACATGGATATCGCGTCTTGATTTAAGAGTTTCTTTGAAATTTGAAATTGATGGACAGTGTCTTAAATCTGAGTTTAGTGTATCCCAACTACGCATAGTGGAAGGAAAGAAGGATCTGTTAGTAGCGAGTAATCTGTAACTAGGAGGTACAAAATCAGCATCGCTTCGAAGATTATATGGGTTATTACGTTTATGTGGTGTTATGATTTCATTAAGATACGTTGGTGTATAATTGTGGAATATTTTATGAAACAGCGTTAATTTTCTCCTCTCTCTTCGATCACATAATTTTTCTAATCCTGTTTCTATATAAAGATAATGCCTAGCGGTAAACAATGGAAGTCCTGTAATTAACCTTGCCGCTTCAAGTTGTACCTTTTCTAGTTTTTCCCCATCCCCTACACTACACCCTCCCCAGACTTCACAACCATATTCTAGAATTGGCAGAATAAAGGTACAATATATTTTACTCAATGTGCATCTGGACAGTGTATATTTCAATTTTTTCAAGAAGTTTATTTTCCTTAATGCTGAGTTGCATATATTGTCGATGTGACATGACCATTTTGCATTGGACGAGAAAGTAAGTCCGAGATGCTTGTGGGTATCTACTGGTTTTATCGGGGTGTTATTAAATAATATTTCAAAGTCATCGGGACAGTTTCCGATGAATAGTAATTCGGTTTTTGTAGGATTAAACGAAACTTTCCATTTGACAGACCAGTCTAAGATTTCAGCCATATCGTGCTCAATGGTACGTTTTATTTCTTGAATATCGTTCGAAGAAGAAGAAACAGAAGTGTCATCGGCAAACAGACGCAATATATTTAAAAGGTTGTCTGCTATGTCGGTAACGTACAATAAGAACATCAGGGGGCCAAGGACGGACCCCTGGGGGACCCCAGCATTCGTGGTTTTAAAGGTAGACATTGAACTATTTACAAAGACAGACTGTGTTCGGTTTGACAGGTAGTTACTAAGAAATAGCAAAAGTGAACCAGTTATACCATGAGCTTCTAGTTTTACTAGAAGTCCTCTGTGCCAAACGCGGTCAAAGGCCTTAGAGACATCACAAAATATGAAGCATGTGTTCTTTTTATCTTCCATACCAGTTACTATTGAGTGGTAAATCTCAAGAAGTTGATACACTGTAGAGTTGTTGGGTAAGAATCCACTTTGATTCATTATCTAATAAGAAATTATGAATGATGTCAATATTTCTTGTTTTTCATGGAAAGGCGACTTTATTACAGTTTGATTTAAAATTGACATGAGGGTGGTTGGTTGATTGGTGTTTTACGTCGCTTTCAACAATATTTCAGTTATATCGCGACATGGAAGCAGGAGGTTACCAACCTCTTAAACACAGTGGCGCAACCCGGGAATCGAACCCGGATCGTCGGTGCCGCAAGCCAAGCGCTTAACTACTATACCAAACCTGCCCCTAAATTGACATGAGGAAAATCGCATAAAACTATATTGCCTTAAAGAAAATCAACTAACTGTTTTATAGATGACAAGTTGCCCAAAAGAACTCGTTTAAGGACAGTTTACGGCGACTTTTCGACTTCATTACACCATCAAGTTTTATTAATCTCGGCAAGTCAATTTTGTTTTTGTCATGATACCTACTTACAACACAACAACACCAGGCACCAAAACGTTTCCGTAATTAAGTCGTAAAAAAAAGATAATACGTCGTAATAACAATATATGTCGTAATAAAAAGATATTCAAAAGTTGTCATGTTAACATATATGTCGTTACAACGACAAAATTATTTTTCTTTAATATGGCTCCCATACATTTCAGATTACGTTTAGGAGAACAAAACTGATTTACGTTTTCGGAATAGAAAAGTGTATTATAGATTTCTTATATACAAGTAGATATAATTTAATTAATTTTTAGACGAATATATACTTACACAATGTAGGAAAATCTGACAAACTGTCGACTCAAAAGCTGAACGATATATTATTGCGACATTGCAGATCACGGAGTTTTACAGAAGAATGCAGTACTGATTAATCATATAGCTACATCGCACCCCATACTGACTGCATCATGTCCCAATCTCGATTTAGCGCATAAAATGTAGTAACTACTTCGATATCGTCAGAACAGTTAAACTGGCAAACGTTCACCTTATATGCAAATCATTATAAGTCAAATTACCTATGAACTTTGAACTTCGCACCCTTAATGCAAGATCGTAGCGGAGTGTTCTCTCCATTTATGAGACAACATTTAATGACGGTGTCATGAACAGTTTTGGGTATTTCCCTTCGGGTAAATTTTCATGAACACAGTTTTAGGTATTTCCCCACAGGAAAACCTGTGACCATGTAAAGGTTAGAGAATAGTTTCGAGTTACCAAGTGATTTGGTACACTCCGAGCGTTAGCGAGGAGTTACTAAATCACGCGGAATGAGAAAACTTTTCTTTAATTTTCTTAGTGTATACTTGACACCTCGAACAATTGTCTTGACCAATAAACAAACCCAGCAATAATGTTAATAATCTCAAATGTAAAATTGTTATGTAATCTGGTTTAATATGTGAAATAGACCCAAAATATCGTTTTTGCTAAAGAAAAACAATCATTTACATGTAGTGAGTTTCGTCGAGATTTGGATGGAAAAAATGAAACAATTATATTTCGAAGGAAAGGGAGTTGTGACGTACCGTAGGAGAGAACGAAATTAAATAATGGAATACAGGTTAAATTGATTTGCTGCCTGACATTAGAAGTGTAGTCATTCAAAGTGGGCAAAAGAAGTAAAAGTTGGTGTTTAAAAACATTGGTAAAAAAATCAAAAATAAAATAATTTTTCATCATGGACATTATTTTCTGAAATGGTTTTGGTAAGTTACATAGTTTCCAGATATTCTTGAAATTGAACTTGAACTTGAGAAAAAAAGATATTCTTGTGGGGGATTTGGTTATCAAATCATATTGTGTTTGTCTTCGCTGAAATCAGTCAGGGGAGACGTGACACTTTGGAATCTGGTGATCAATTAAATCTATTGTGAGAGGTGTCAAGTATACACTAAGATAATGGTTTACATAGCCTTTACTATCATGATTTTTAAAACATGGCAGAAATACTATCTTATACACTTAATTAAATCTATTTCACATCCGCTATATCAACCCTTATACACACACACACACACACACACACACACACACATCTGTGTGTGTGTATCACATCCACTATTTCAAACCCTTAGTTATTTCTATATCACATCCACTATCTCAAAGCCTTAGTTATATCCATACGGTATCACATCCACTATCTGAAACTCTTAGTTATATCTATATCACATCCACTATCTCAAACCTTTAGTTTTATTTATTATATATTACATCCAATATCTTAAATCCTTAGTTATATCTATATCACATCCACTATCTCAAACTCTTAGTTATATCTACATGTATATCACACCCACTATCTCAAACCCTTAGTTATATCTATATCATAGCCACTATCTTAAACTCTCTGTATTATCTATATTATAATCAATATCTCAATCCTTTAGTAATATCATAACCACTTCTCAAACCGATACTTATATTCATATCATAACCCCGATCTCAAACCATATAAAATCTATATAGCAGCCAATATCTCAAATTCTTGGTTGTGTTTATATCATAATCACTATCTCAAGCCCTTACTAATATCTATACCATAGCCAATATCTCAAACTTTCTGTTATATCTATAACACAGCCAATATCTCCATCCTTTAGTTATATCTATATCATAGCCACTGTCTCAGACCCTTAATACTATTTATATCACAGCCGCTGTCTAGTCTCATATGCTTAGGTACATCGAAATCATTGCCACTATCTCAAACCCTTAGTTTTATCCATAAAACAGGCATTACCCCATGCCCTTAGTTATATAGATAATAAACATTACAGTCATTATATCATGCCCCTTGTCATATTGATATCAATGCCACTAATATCAAATACTAAGTTATACTGATATCAGTCTCCAATCTCATATCCTATATTATATCGATATCAATGCCACTAATATCAAATACTAAGTTATACTGATATCAGTCCCCAATCTCATACCCTATATTATATCGATATCAATGCCACTAATATCAAATACTAAGTTATACTGATATCAGTCCCCAGTCTAATACCCTATATTATATCGATATCAATGCCACTAATATCAAACACTAAGTTATACTGATATCAGTCCCCAATCTCATACCCTATATTATATCGATATCAATGCCACTAATATCAAATACTAAGCTATACTGATATCACTCCCCAATCTCATACCCTGTATTATATCGATATCAATGCCACTAATATAAAACACTAAGTTATACTGATATCAGTCTCCAATCTCATACCCTATATTATATCGATATCAATGCCACTAATATCAAACACTAAGTTATACTGATATCAGTCCCCAATCTCATATCCTATATTATATCGATATCAATGCCACTAATATCAAACACTAAGTTATACTGATATCAGTCCCCAATCTCATATCCTATATTATATCGATATCAATGCCACTAATATCAAATACTAAGCTATACTGATATCAGTCCCCAATCTCATACCCTATATTATATCGATATCAATGCCACTAATATCAAACACTAAGTTATACTGATATCAGTCCCCAATCTCATACCCTATATTATATCGATATCAACTCTTTGTCTTGTACTCTAATTCATATCGATATTAGTCCGATATCGCGTACCCTAATTCATGGCGTTATCATTACTTTATCTCATATCCTATTTCATAACGAAATCAGTCTCCCAACTCGTATCCTAAGTTATATGGCTATCAGTCCCTTATCTCATGCCCTAAGTTATATCAATATCATTCCCCTATCTGTATCCTAATTTATAACCAAATCAGTCTCCCAATTCGTATCTCAAGTTATATCGATATCAGTCCCCTACCTCATACCCTAAGTTATTTCGATATCATTCCCCGTTCTCATAATCTAATTTATATCGATATGAGCCACATCCCATACCTTAATTATACCGATAACGGAGTTTATTTTCCATCATGATTCAGTATAGATTTGATATCACAATCTTTATTACATTATTGAGGATTTAAGAAAAATGTAGTGATATATAAAGAACCCTATAGTCTTTGATACAGCTTTGCAATACACAGCGAGATCAGTTATATAACGACAATAATATCGGTTTATACATTTATCAAGACCACAACTATCCCGAAGGCAGCGAATAAGGTATTGAATACACAGCGAGACTGCACAGAAGTTAATTATATAATTTTCGTCATAATCCAGTAAAAATGTTTAAAATGCAAGCCAATATCATAACCAGACCTTAAATCTCAAGTACTGATGATATTATATATAAATCTCAAGTACTGGGTCCGGCGCCATAAACTGAGAATATACTTAAGTCAAAAATTCATATTCTTCTGTTCATCAATGAATTAATAACTAGGATTTGGATTTTATTTAGTTTTATTCTACTGATAGATAGAATTAAACCATTCTGCATTAAAATTTATTTGAATGTTTGATAATGGAATAAATCAAAATGAAATTTTTGACTTAAGTATATTCTCAGTTTATGGCGTCGGACCCTGGTGATGTTACGTATAAACCTCAGGTACTGATGATGTTACATATAAATATCAAGTATTGATGATGCTACATATATAATATATCACAAGCACTGATAATACTCTATATAAATCTCAAGTACTGATGATGTTACATATATTGAATAAATCTGAAGTGCTGATGATGTTATATATAAATCTCAAGTACTGATGATGTTATATATATTGAATAAATCTCAAGTACTGATGATATTATATATAAATCTCAAGTACTGATGATGCTACATATATAATAAATCTCAAGCACTGATGATGTTATATTAAGCGCTATCCTTCCATCCGTCACACAGTATTGTAAGGGAGATCACAACAGGATAACAAACAATGATGTACGGTCAGACTGTATCAGGACAACAAACTCAATCCGTCACACAGTTATGTAAGGAAGACCCTAACAGGACTACAAACAATTATGCACGGCCAGATTGTATCAGGACAACAAACTCAATCCGTCACATAGTAATGTAGGGGAGATCACAACAGGATCACAAACAATGATGTACGGCCAGATTGTATCAGGACAACAAAGTCAATTCATCACACAGTAATGTAGGGGAGATCACAACAGGACTACAAACAATGATGTACGGCCAGATTGTATCAGGACAACAAACTCAATCCGTCACATAGTAATGTAGGGGAGATCACAACAGGACCACAAACAATGATGTACGGCTAGATTGTATCAGGACAACAATCTCAATCCGTCACACAGTTTGTAAGGGAGATAACAACAGGATCACAAACAATGATGTACGGCCAGATTGTATCAGGACAACAATCTCAATCCGTCAGAAAGTAATGTAGAGAAGATCACAACAGGATCACAAACAATGATGTACGGCCTAATTGTACCAGGACAAGAAACTCAATCTGTCACATAGTAATTTAAAGGAGATCACAACAGGATCACAAACAATGATGTACGGCCTAATTGTACCAGGACGACAAACTCAATCTGTCACATAGTAATTTAGAGGAGATCACAACAGGACCACAAACAATGATGTACGGCGTAATTGTACCAGGACAACAAACTCAAATCGTCACATAGTAATGTAGGGGAGATTACAACAGGATCACAATCAATGATGCACGGCCAGATTGTATCAGGACAACAATCTCAATCCGTCACATAGTAATGTAAAGGAGATCACAACCGGATCACAAACAATGATGTACGGCCAGATTATATCAGGACTACAAACCCAGCCCTTTAAACAGTAATGTTACAGGACAATTAACCCATTCCGTTAGACGGTAATGTAAGGGAGGTCTATAAGGACAACAAACTCAATCCGTTAGGCCGTAATGAAAGGGAAATCTCCCAAGACAACAAACCCGATCCGATAGACAGTAATATACAGGGATGTCGTATCAGGACAATATACTCAATACGTTAAACACGGGGATGTATCAAGAACACAAACTCATTTCGTTGGACTGTAATATATGGGTATGTTGCATGAAGACAATAACCTCATTCCGATAGACAGTACTGTACGGGGATGTCGTATCTGGACCACAAATTCAAAGCGTTGGACAGTAATGTACGGAAAATATCGTATCAATCCGATACAGATAGCAATATACGGGAATGTCGTATCAGGACAACACATTCAATGCGTTAGACGGTAGTATACGGAAATGTCGTATCAGGATAGCAATCTCGATAGACAGTACTGTACGGGGATATTTTATCAGGGCAACAAACCCACCCCGATAGACAGTTATGTACGGGGATATCTTATCAGGGCAACAAACTCACCCCGATAGACAGTTATGTACGGGGATATCTTATCAGGGCAACAAACTCACCCCGATAGACAGTAATGTACGGGGGTGTCGTCTTAAGACCACAAACTCAATCAACCCAATGGACAATTTTATACGGGTACGCTATATCAGAACAACAAACTCAATGGGTTAGACAGTAATGCATAATGATGTCGAATCAGGACAGCAATCTCGATACGATAGACAATAATGCACGGGGATGTCGAATCAGGAGAGCAATCTCGATGTCGTATCACGATAACAATCTCGATGCGATAGACAGTGATGTAAAGGGATGTCATATAAGGACAACAAACTCAATGCGTTGGATAGCATTGCACGGGGATGTCGTATCAGGACAGCAACCTCGATGAGATAAACAGTAATGCATGGGGATGTCGTATCAGGACAACAAATTCAATGCTTTAGGCAGTAATGTACAGAGATGTCTTATCATGGGATTATATAGGGATGTTGCATCAGGACAACAGACCCGATCCATGGGACAGTAATGTACGGGGATGTCGCATCAGAACAACAAATTCAATCCATAGGAAAATAATGTCCGGGAATGTATCAGGACAACAGACTCAATCCATTGGACAGTAATGTACCATGATGTATCAGGACAATAGACTCAATCCATTGGACTGTAATGTACGGGAATGTCGCATCAGGAGAACAGACTCAATCCATTGGACTGTAATGTACCATGATGTATCAGAACAACTGACTCAATTCATTGAACAGTAATGTACCGGTTTCTATCAGGACAATAGGGTCAATCCACCGGACAGTAATGTACCGGGATGTTGCATCAGGATAATAGACTCAATCCATTGGGCAGCAATGTACCGGGATGTATCAAGACAACAGACTCAATCCATTGGACAGTACTGTACCGGAATGTTGCATCAGGTAAACAGATTCCATCCATTGGACTGTAATGTACCGGGATGTTGCATCAGGACAATAGACTCAATCCATTGGACAGTAATGCACAGGGATGCATCAGGACAATAGACTCAATCCATTGGACAGTAATGCACAGGAATGCATCAGGACAACAGACTCAATCCATTGGACAGCAATGTACCGGGATGTTGCATCAGGACAACAGACTCAATCCATTGGACTGTAATGTACCGGGGTATATCAGGACAATAGACTTAATCCATTGAACAGTAATGTACCGGGTTGTATCAGGACAATAGACTCAATCCACTAGACAGTAATGTACTGGGATGTTGCATCAGGACAATAGACTCAATCCATTGGACAGTAATGTACAGGGATGTTCCATCAGGACAACAGACTCAATCCATTGGACTGTAATGTACCGGGATGTATCAGGACAATAGACTCAATCCATTGAACAGTAATGTACCGGGTTGTATCAGGACAATAGACTCAATCCATTGAACAGTAATGTACAGGGATGCATCAGGACAATAGACTCAATCCATTGGACAGTAATGTACAGGGATGCATCAGGACAGTAGACTCACTCCATTGGACTGTAATGTACCGGGATGTATCAGGACAATACACTCAATCCATTGGACAGTAATGTACCGGGATGTTGCATCAGGACAATAGATTCAATATATTGGACCGTAATGTACAGGGATGTTGCATCAGGACAAAAGACTCAATCCATTGGACAGTAATGTACAGGGATGTTGCATCAGGACAATAGATTCAATATATTGGACTGTAATATACAGGGATGTTGCATCAGGACAAAAGACTCAATCCATTGGACAGTAATGTACGGGGATGTATTAGGACAATAGACCCAATCCATTGGACAGCAATATACCGGGATGCTGCATCAGGACAAAAGACTCAAACCAGTGGACTGTAATGTACAGGGGTTGTAACAGGACAACAGACTCAATCCATCGGACAAGTAATGTACCGGGATTTTGCATCAGGACAATAGACTCAATCTATTGGACAGTAATGTATCGGGATGTTGCTTCAGGACAACAGACTCAATCCATTGGACTGTAATGTACCGGGGTGTATCAGGACAATAGACTCAATCCATTGAACAGTAATGTACCGGGTTGTATCAGGACAATAGACTCAATCCATTGGACAGTAATGTACTGGGATGTAGCATCAGGACAGTAGACTCAATCCATTGGACAGTAATGTACAGGGATGTTCCATCAGGACAACAGACTCAATCCATTGGACTGTAATGTACCGGGATGTATCAGGACAATAGACTCAATCTATTGAACAGTAATGTACCGGGTTGTATCAGGACAATAGACTCAATCCATTGAACAGTAATGTACAGGGATGCATCAGGACAATAGACTCAATCCATTGGACAGTAATGTACAGGGATGCATCAGGACAGTAGACTCACTCCATTGGACTGTAATGTACCGGGATGTATCAGGACAATACACTCAATCCATTGGACAGTAATGTACCGGGATGTTGCATCAGGACAATAGATTCAATATATTGGACCGTAATGTACAGGGATGTTGCATCAGGACAAAAGACTCAATCCATTGGACAGTAATGTACAGGGATGTTGCATCAGGACAATAGATTCAATATATTGGACCGTAATATACAGGGATGTTGCATCAGGACAAAAGACTCAATCCATTGGACAGTAATGTACGGGGATGTATTAGGACAACAGACCCAATCCATTGGACAGCAATATACCGGGATGCTGCATCAGGACAAAAGACTCAAACCAGTGGACAGTAATGTACAGGGGTTGTAACAGGACAACAGACTCAATCCATCGGACAAGTAATGTACCGGGATTTTGCATCAGGACAATAGACTCAATCTATTGGACAGTAATGTATCGGGATGTTGCTTCAGGACAACAGACTCAATCCATTGGACTGTAATGTACCGGGGTGTATCAGGACAATAGACTCAATCCATTGAACAGTAATGTACCGGGTTGTATCAGGACAATAGACTCAATCCATTGGACAGTAATGTACTGTGATGTTGCATCAGGACAGTAGACTCAATCCATTGGACAGTAATGTACAGGGATGTTCCATCAGGACAACAGACTCAATCCATTGGACTGTAATGTACCCGGATGTATCAAGACAATAGACTCAATCCATTGAACAGTAATGTACAGGGATGCATCAGGACAATAGACTCAATCCATTGGACAGTAATGTACAGGGATGCATCAGGACAGTAGACTCACTCCATTGGACTGTAATGTACCGGGATGTATCAGGACAATAGACTCAATCCATTGGACAGTAATGTACTGGGATGTTCCATCAGGACAATAGATTCAATATAATGGACCGTAATGTACAGGAATGTTGCATCAGGACAATAGACTCAATCCATTGGACAGTAATGTATTGGGATTTATCAGGACTACAGACCCAATCCATTGGACAGTAATACACCGGGATGTTGCATCATCACAATAGACTCAATCTATTGGACAGTAATGTAAAGGGATGTTGCATCAGGACAACAGACTCAATCCGTTGGACTGTAATGTACCGTGATGTATCAGGACAATAGACTCAATCCATTGAACAGTAATGTACTGGATTGTATCAGGACAACAGGCTCAATCCATTGGACAGTAATGTACAGGGATGTTGCATCAGGACAACAGATTCCATCCATTGGACAGTCATGTACCGGGATGTTGCATCAGGACAATAGACTCAATCCATTGGACAGTAATGCACAGGGATGCATCAGGACAACAGACTCAATCCATTGGACAGCAATGTACCGGGATGTTGCATCAGGACAATAGACTCAATTCCTTGGACTGTAATGTACCGGGATGTATCAGGACAATAGACTTAATCCATTGAACAGTAATGTACCGGGTTGTATCAGGACAATAGACTCAATCCACTAGACAGTAATGTAATGGGATGTTGCATCAGGACAATAGACTCAATTCATTGCACAGTAATGTACAGGGATGTTCCATCAGGACAAGAGACTCAATCCATTGGACTGTATAGTACAGGGATGTATCAGGACAATAGACTCAATCCATTGAACAGTAATGTACCGGGTTGTATCAAGACAATAGACTAAATCCATTGGACAGTAATGTACAGGGATGTTGCATCAGGACAATAGATTCAATATATTGGACCGTAATGTACAGGGATGTTGCATCAGGACAAAAGACTCAATCCATTGGACAGTAATGTACGGGGATGTATTAGGACAACAGACCCAATCCATTGGACAGTAATATACCACGATGTTGCATCAGGACAACAGACTCAATCCATTGGACAGTAATGTACCGGGATGTATCAGGACAATAGACTCAATCCATTGGACAGTAATGTACCGGGTTGTATCAGGACAATAGACTCAATCCATTGGACAGTAATGTATGGGGATGTATCAGGACAACAGACCGAATCCATTGGACAGTAATATACCGGGATGTTGCATCATGACAATAGACTCAATCTATTGGACAGTAATGTAAAGGGATGTTGCATCAGGATAACAGACTCAATCCATTGGACTGTAATGTACCGGGATGTATTATGACAATAGACTCAATCCATTGAACAATAATGTACTGGGTTGTATCAGGATAACAGGCTCAATCCATTGGACAGTAATGTACCGGGATGTTGCATCAGGCCAACAGATTCTATCCATTGGACAGTAATGTACCGGGATTTTGTATTAGGACAATAGGCTCAATCCATTGGACAGTAATGCACAGGGATGCATCAGGACAACGGACTCAATCCATTGGACAGTAAAGTACCGGGATTTATCAGGACAATAGACTTAATCCATTGAACAGTAATGTACCGGGTTGTATCAGGACAATAGACTCAATCCATTGGACAGTAATGTACTGGAATGTTGCATCAGGACAATAGACTCAATCCATTGGACTGTAATGTACCGGGATGTTGCATCAGGACAACAGACTTAATCCATTGAACAGTAATGTACGGGGTTGTATCAGGACAATAGACTCAATCCATTGGACAGTAATGTACCGGGATGTTGCATCAGGACAACAGACTCAATCCATTGGACTGTAATGTACCGGGATGTATCAGGACAATAGACTTAATCCATTGAACAGTAATGTACCGGGTTGTATCAGGACAATAGACTCAATCCATTGGACAGTAATGTACTGGGATGTTGCATCAGGACAATAGACTCAATTTATTGGACAGTAATGTACAGGGATGTTCCATCAGGACAATAGACTCAATCCATTGGACTGTAATGTACCGGGATGTATTATGACAATAGACTCAATCCATTGAACAATAATGTACTGGGTTGTATCAGGATAACAGGCTCAATCCATTGGACAGTAATGTACCGGGATGCTGCATCAGGACAACAGATTCTATCCATTGGACAGTAATGTACCGGGATTTTGTATTAGGACAATAGGCTCAATCCATTAGACAGTAATGCACAGGGATGCATCAGGACAACGGACTCAATCCATTGGACAGTAAAGTACCGGGATTTATCAGGACAATAGACTTAATCCATTGAACAGTAATGTACCGGGTTGTATCAGGACAATAGACTCCATCCATTGGACAGTAATGTACTGGGATGTTGCATCAGGACAATAGACTCAATCCATTGGACTGTAATGTACCGGGATGTTGCATCAGGACAACAGACTTAATCCATTGAACAGTAATGTACGGGGTTGTATCAGGACAATAGACTCAATCCATTGGACAGTAATGTACCGGGATGTTGCATCAGGACAACAGACTCAATCCATTGGACTATAATGTACCGGGATGTATCAGGACAATAGACTTAATCCATTGAACAGTAATGTACCGGGTTGTATCAGGACAATAGACTCAATCCATTGGACAGTAATGTACTGGGATGTTGCATCAGGACAATAGACTCAATTTATTGGACAGTAATGTACAGGGATGTTCCATCAGGACAATAGACTCAATCCATTGGACTGTATTGTACAGGGATGTATCAGGACAATAGACTCAATCCATTGAACAGTAATGTACCGGGTTGTATCAAGACAATAGACTAAATCCATTGGACAGTAATGTACAGGGATGTTGCATCAGGACAATAGATTCAATATATTGGACCGTAATGAACAGAGAAGTTGCATCAGGACAAAAGACTCAATCCATTGGACAAGTAATGTACCGGGATGTATTAGGACAACAGACCCAATCCATTGGACAGCAATATTCCGGGATGTTGCATCAGGACAACAGACTCAATCCAGTGGACTGTAATGTACAGGGGTTGTATCAGGACAACAGACTCAATTCATCGGACAAGTAATGTACCGGGATGTTGCATCAGGACAATAGACTCAATCTATTGGACAGTAATGTACAGGGATGTTGCATCAGGACAACAGACTCAATCCATTGGACTGTAATGTACCTAGGTGTCTCAGGACAATAGACTCAATCCACTAGACAGTAATGTACTGGGATCTTGCATCAGGACAGTAGACTCAATCCATTGGACAGTAATGTACAGGGATGTTCCATCAGGACTACAGACTCAACCCATTGGACTGTAATGTACCGGGATGCATCAGGACAATAGACTAAATCCATTGAACAGTAATTTACTGGGTTGTATCAGGACAATAGACTCAATCCATGGGACAGTAATGTACAGGGATGCATCAGGATAATAGATTCAATCCATTGGACAGTAATGTACAGGGGTGTATCAGGACAATAGACTCAATCCATTGGACAGTAATGTATCGGGATGTTGCATCAGGACAATAGATTCAATATATTGGACGTAATGTACAGGAATGTTGCATCAGGACAATAGACTCAATCCATTGGACAGTAATGTATGGGAATGTATTAGGACAACAGACCCAATCCATTGGACAGTAATATACCGGGACGTTGCATCAGGACAACAGACTCAATCCATTGGACTGTAATGTATCGGGATGTATCAGGACAATAGACCCAAACCATTGAACAGTAATGTACCGGGTTGCATCAGGACAAAAGACTCAATCCATTGGACAGTAATGTACGGGGATGTATTAGGACAACAGACCCAATCCATTGGACAGCAATAAACCGGGATGCTGCATCAGGACAAAAGTCTCAAACCAGTGGACTGCAACAGGACAACAGACTCAATCCATCGGACAAGTAATGTACCGGGATTTTGCATCAGGACAATAGACTCAATCTATTGGACAGTAATGTATCGGGATGTTGCTTAAGGACAACAGACTCAATCCATTGGACTGTAATGTACCAGGGTGTATCAGGACTATAGACTCAATCCATTGAACAGTAATGTACCGGGTTGTATCAGGACAATAGACTCAATCCATTGGACAGGAATGTACAGGGATGTAGCATCAGGACAGTAGACTCAATCCATTGCACAGTAATGTACAGGGATGTTCCATCAGGACAACAGACCCAATCCATTGGACAGTAATATACCACGATGTTGCATCAGGACAACAGACTCAATCCATTGGACTGTAATGTACCGGGGTGTATCAGGACAATAGACTCAATCCATTGAACAGTATTGTACCGGGTTGTATCAGGACAATAGAATCAATCCATTGGACAGTAATGTACTGGGATGTTGCATCAGGACAGTAGACTCAATCCATTGGACAGTAATGTACAGGGATGTTCCATCAGGACAACAGACTCAATCCATTGAACTGTAATGTACCGGGATGTATCAGGACAATAGACTCAATCCATTGGACAGTAATGTACCGGGTTGTATCAGGACAATAGACTCAATCCATTGAACAGTAATGTACAGGGATGCATCAGGACAATAGACTCAATCCATTGGACAGTAATGAACAGGGATGCATCAGGACAGTAGACTCACTCCATTGGACTGTAATGTACCGGGATGTATCAGGACAATAGACTCAATCCATTGGACAGTAATGTACCGGGATGTTGCATCAGGACAATAGATTCAATATAATGGACCGTAATGTACAGGAATGTTGCATCAGGACAATAGACTCAATCCATTGGACAGTAATGTATGGGGATTTATCAGGACTACAGACCCAATCCATTGGACAGTAATACACCGGGATGTTGCATCATCACAATAGACTCAATCTATTGGACAGTAATGTAAAGGGATGTTGCATCAGGACAACAGACTCAATCCATTGGACTGTAATGTACCGGGATGTATCAGGACACTAGACTCAATCCATTGAACAGTAATGTACTGGGTTGTATCAGGACAAGAGGCTCAATCCATTGGACAGTAATGTACAGGGATGTTGCATCAAGACAATAGACCCAATTAATTGGACAGTCATGTACCGGGATGTTGCATCAGGACAATAGACTCAATCCATTGGACAGTAATGCACAGGGATGCATCAGGACAATAGATTCAATCCATTGGACAGCAATGTACCGGGATGTTGCATCAGGACAACAGACTCAATCCCTTGGACTGTAATGTACCGGGATGTATCAGGACAATAGACTTAATCCATTGAACAGGAATGTACCGGGTTGTATCAGGACAATAGACTCAATCCACTAGACAGTAATGTACTGGGGTGTTGCATCAGGACAATAGACTCAATTCAATGCACAGTAATGTACAGGGATGTTCCATCAGGACAAGAGACTCAATCCTTTGGACTGTATAGTACAGGGATGTATCAGGACAATAGACTCAATCCATTGAACAGTAATGTACCGGGTTGTATAAAGACAATAGACTAAATCCATTGGACAGTAATGTACAGGGATGTTGCATCAGGACAATAGATTCAATATATTGGACTGTAATGTACAGGGATGTTGCATTAGGACAATAGATTCAATATATTGGACCGTAATGTACAGGGATGTTGCATCAGGACAATAGATTGAATATATTGGACCGTAATGTACAGGAATGTTGCATCTGGACAATAGACTCAATCCATTGGACAGTAATGTATGGGGATGTATTAGGACAACAGACCCAATCCATTGGACATCAATATACCGGGATGTTGCATCAGGACAATAGACTCAAACCAGTGGAATGTAATGTACAGGGGTTGTATCAGGACAACAGACTCAATCCATCGGACAAGTAATGTACCGGGATGTTGCATCAGGACAATAGACTCGATCTATTTGACAGTAATGTACAGGGATGTTGCATCAGCACAACAGACTCAATCCATTGGACTGTAATGTACAGGGATGTTCCATCAGGACAACAGACTCAATCCATTGGACTGTAATGTACGGGGATGTATCAGGACAATAGACTATATCCATTGAACAGTAATGTACTGGGTTGTATCAGGACAATAGACTAAATCCATTGGACAGTAATGTACAGGGATGCATGAGGATAATAGATTCAATCCATTGGACAGTAATGTACAGGGATGTTGCATCAGGACAGTAGACTCAATCCATTGGACAGTAATGTACAGGGATGTTCCATCAGGACAACAGACTCAATCCATTGGACTGTAATGTACCGGGATGTATCAGGACAATAGACTCAATCGATTGAACAGTGAAGTACCGGGTTGTATCAGGACAATAGACTCAATCTATTGAACAGTAATGTACAGGGATGCATCAGGACAATAGACTCAATCCATTGGACAGTAATGTACAGGGATGCATCAGGACAGTAGACTCACTCCATTGGACTGTAATGTACCGGGATGTATCAGGACAATAGACTCAATCCATTGGGAAGTAATGTACCGGGATGTTGCATCAGGACAATAGATTCAATATAATGGACCGTAATGTACAGGAATGTTGCATCAGGACAATAGACTCAATCCATTGGACAGTAATGTATGGGGATTTATCAGGACTACAGACCCAATCCATTGGACAGTAATACACCGGGATGTTGCATCATCACAATAGACTGAATCTATTGGACAGTAATGTAAAGGGATGTTGCATCAGGACAACAGACTCAATCCATTGGACTGTAATGTACCGGGATGTATCAGGACAATAGACTCAATCCATTGAACAGTAATGCACTGGGTTGTATCAGGACAAGAGGCTCAATCCATTGGACAGTAATGTACAGGATTGTTGCATCAGGACAATAGACCCAATCCATTGGACAGTCATGTACCGGGATGTTGCATCAGGACAACAGACTCAATCCATTGGACAGCAATGTACCGGGATGTTGCATCAGGACAACAGACTCAATCCCTTGGACTGTAATGTACCGGGATGTATCAGGACAATAGACTTAATCCATTGAACAGTAATGTACCGGGTTGTATCAGGACAATAGACTCAATCCACTAGACAGTAATGTACTGGGATGTTGCATCAGGACAATAGACTCAATTTATTGCACAGTAATGTACAGGGATGTTCCATCAGGACAACAGACTCAATCCATTGGACTGTATAGTACAGGGATGTATCAGGATAATAGACTCAATCCATTGAACAGTAATGTACCGGGTTGTATCAAGACAATAGACTAAATCCATTGGACAGTAATGTACAGGGATGTTGCATCAGGACAATAGATTCAATATATTGGACCGTAATGTACAGGGATGTTGCATCAGGACAAAAGACTCAATCCATTGGACAGTAATGTACGGGGATGTATTAGGACAACAGACCCAATCCATTGGACATCAATATACCGGGATGTTGCATCAGGACAACAGACTCAATCCAGTGGAATGTAATGTACATGGGTTGTATCAGGACAACAGACTCAATCCATCGGACAAGTAATGTACCGGGATGTTGCATCAGGACAATAGACTGGATCTATTTGACAGTAATGTACAGGGATGTTGCATCAGGACAACAGACTCAATCCATTGGACTGTAATGTACAGGGATGTTCCATCAGGACAACAGACTCAATCCATTGGACTGTAATGTACCGGGATGTATCAGGACAATAGACTACATCCATTGAACAGTAATGTACTGGGTTGTATCAGGACAATAGACTCAATCCATTGGACAGTAATGTACAGGGATGCATCAGGACAATAGACTCAATCCATTGAACAGTAATGTACAGGGTTGTATCAGGACAATAGACTCAATCCATTGGACAGTAATGTATGGGGATGTATCAGGACAATAGATTGAATATATTGGACAGTAATATACCGGGATGTTGCATCATGACAATAGACTCAATCTATTGGACTGTAATGTACCGGGATGTATTAGGACAATAGACTCAATCCATTGAACAGTAATGTACTGGGTTGTATCAGGATAACAGGCTCAATCCATTCGACAGGAATGTACCGGATTGTTGCATCAGGACAACAGATTCTATCCATTGGACAGTAATGTACCGGGATGTTGCATCAGGACAATAGGCTCAATCCATTGGACAGTAATGCACAGGGATGCATCAGGACAACGGACTCAATCCATTGGACAGTAAAGTACCGGGATGTATCAGGACAATAGACTTAATCCATTGAACAGTAATGTACCGGGTTGTATCAGGACAATAGACTCAATCCATTGGACAGTAATGTACTGGGATGTTGCATCAGGACAATAGACTCAATCCATTGGACTGTAATGTACCGGGATGTTGCATCAGGACAACAGACTTAATCCATTGGACAGTAATGTACCGGGTTGTATCAGGACAATAGACTCAATCCATTGGACAGTAATGTACCGGGATGTTGCATCAGGACAACAGACTCAATCCATTGGACTGTAATGTACGGGGATGTATCAGGGCAATAGACTTAATCCATTGAACAGTAATGTACCGGGTTGTATCAGGACAATAGACTTAATCCATTGAACAGTAATGTACCGGGTTGTATCAGGACAATAGATTCAATCCATTGGACAGTAATGTACTGGGATGTTGCATCAGGACAATAGAGTCAATTTATTGCACAGTAATGTACAGGGATGTTCCATCAGGACAACAGACTCAATCCATTGGACTGTATTGTACAGGGATGTATCAGGACAATAGACTCAATATATTGGACCGTAATGTACAGAGAAGTTGCATCAGGACAAAAGACTCAATCCATTGGACAAGTATTGTACCGCGATGTATTAGGACAACAGACCCAATCCATTGGACAGCAATGTACCGGGATGTTGCATCAGGACAACAGACTCAATCCAGTGGACTGTAATGTACAGGGGTTGTATCAGGACAACAGACTCAATTCATCGGACAAGTAATGTACCGGGATGTTGCATCAGGACAATAGACTCAATCTATTGGACAGTAATGTACAGGGATGTTGCATCAGGACAACAGACTCAATCCATTGGACTGTAATGTACCTAGGTGTATCAGGACAATAGACTCAATCCACTAGACAGTAATGTACTGGGATGTTGCATCAGGACAGTAGACTCAATCCATTGGACAGTAATGTACAGGGATGTTCCATCAGGACTACAAACTCAACCCATTGGACTGTAATGTACCGGGATGCATCAGGACAATAGACTAAATCCATTGAACAGTAATTTACTGGGTTGTATCAGGACAATAGACTCAATCCATGGGACAGTAATGTACAGGGATGCATCAGGATAATAGATTCAATCCATTCGACAGTAATGTACAGGGGTGTATCAGGACAATAGACTCACTCAATTGGACAGTAATGTATCGGGATGTTGCATCAGGACAATAGATTCAATATATTGGACGTAATATACAGGACTGTTGCATCAGGACAATAGACTCAATCCATTCGACAGTAATGTATGGGAATGTATTAGGACAACAGACCCAATCCATTGGACAGTAATATACCGGGACGTTGCATCAGGACAACAGACTCAATCCATTGGACTGTAATGTACCGGGATGTATCAGGACAATAGACCCAAACCATTGAACAGTAATGTACCGGGTTGTATCAGGACAATAGACTCAATCCATTGGACAGTAATGTACCGGGATGTTGCATCAGGACAATAGATTCAATATATTGGACCGTAATGTACAGGGATGTTGCATCAGGACAAAAGACTCAATCCACTAGACAGTAATGTACTGGGATGTTGCATCAGGACAGTAGACTCAATCCATTGGACAGTAATGTACAGGGATGTATTAGGACAAGAGACCAAATCCATTGGACAGCAATAAACCGGGATGCTGCATCAGGACAAAAGACTCACACCAGTGGACTGTAATGTACAGGGGTTGTAACAGGACAACAGACTCAATCCATCGGACAAGTAACGTACCGGGATTTTGCATCAGGACAATAGACTCAATCTATTGGACAGTAATGTATCGGGATGTTGCTTAAGGACAACAGACTCAATCCATTGGACTGTAATGTACAGGGATGTTCCATCAGGACAACAGACTCAATCCATTGGACTGTAATGTACCGGGATGTATCAGGACAATAGACTACATCCATTGAACAGTAATGTACTGGGTTGTATCAGGACAATAGACTCAATCCATTGGACAGTAATGTACAGGGATGCATCAGGACAATAGACTCAATCCATTGAACAGTAATGTACAGGGTTGTATCAGGACAATAGACTCAATCCATTGGACAGTAATGTATGGGGATGTATCAGGACAATAGATTGAATATATTGGACAGTAATATACCGGGATGTTGCATCATGACAATAGACTCAATCTATTGGACAGTAATGTACCGGGATGTTGCATCAGGACAACAGATTTAATCCATTGGACTGTAATGTACCGGGATGTATTAGGACAATAGACTCAATCCATTGAACAGTAATGTACTGGGTTGTATCAGGATAACAGGCTCAATCCATTCGACAGTAATGTACCGGATTGTTGCATCAGGACAACAGATTCTATCCATTGGACAGTAATGTACCGGGATGTTGCATCAGGACAATAGGCTCAATCCATTGGACAGTAATGCACAGGGATGCATCAGGACAACGGACTCAATCCATTGGACAGTAAAGTACCGGGATGTATCAGGACAATAGACTTAATCCATTGAACAGTAATGTACCGGGTTGTATCAGGATAATAGACTCAATCCATTGGACAGTAATGTACTGGGATGTTGCATCAGGACAATAGACTCAATCCATTGGACTGTAATGTACTGGGATGTTGCATCAGGACAACAGACTTAATCCATTGGACAGTAATGTACCGGGTTGTATCAGGACAATAGACTCAATCCATTGGACAGTAATGTACCGGGATGTTGCATCAGGACAACAGACTCAATCCATTGGACTGTAATGTACGGGGATGTATCAGGGCAATAGACTTAATCCATTGAACAGTAATGTACCGGGTTGTATCAGGACAATAGACTTAATCCATTGAACAGTAATGTACCGGGTTGTATCAGGACAATAGATTCAATCCATTGGACAGTAATGTACTGGGGTGTTGCATCAGGACAATAGAGTCAATTTATTGCACAGTAATGTACAGGGATGTTCCATCAGGACAACAGACTCAATCCATTGGACTGTATTGTACAGGGATGTATCAGGACAATAGACTCAATATATTGGACCGTAATGTACAGAGAAGTTGCATCAGGACAAAAGACTCAATCCATTGGACAAGTATTGTACCGCGATGTATTAGGACAACAGACCCAATCCATTGGACAGCAATGTACCGGGATGTTGCATCAGGACAACAGACTCAATCCAGTGGACTGTAATGTACAGGGGTTGTATCAGGACAACAGACTCAATTCATCGGACAAGTAATGTACCGGGATGTTGCATCAGGACAATAGACTCAATCTATTGGACAGTAATGTACAGGGATGTTGCATCAGGACAACAGACTCAATCCATTGGACTGTAATGTACCTAGGTGTATCAGGACAATAGACTCAATCCACTAGACAGTAATGTACTGGGATGTTGCATCAGGACAGTAGACTCAATCCATTGGACAGTAATGTACAGGGATGTTCCATCAGGACTACAGACTCAACCCATTGGACTGTAATGTACCGGGATGCATCAGGACAATAGACTAAATCCATTGAACAGTAATTTACTGGGTTGTATCAGGACAATAGACTCAATCCATGGGACAGTAATGTACAGGGATGCATCAGGATAATAGATTCAATCCATTGGACAGTAATGTACAGGGGTGTATCAGGACAATAGACTCACTCAATTGGACAGTAATGTATCGGGATGTTGCATCAGGACAATAGATTCAATATATTGGACGTAATATACAGGACTGTTGCATCAGGACAATAGACTCAATCCATTCGACAGTAATGTATGGGAATGTATTAGGACAACAGACCCAATCCATTGGACAGTAATATACCGGGACGTTGCATCAGGACAACAGACTCAATCCATTGGACTGTAATGTACCGGGATGTATCAGGACAATAGACCCAAACCATTGAACAGTAATGTACCGGGTTGTATCAGGACAATAGACTCAATCCATTGGACAGTAATGTACCGGGATGTTGCATCAGGACAATAGATTCAATATATTGGACCGTAATGTACAGGGATGTTGCATCAGGACAAAAGACTCAATCCACTAGACAGTAATGTACTGGGATGTTGCATCAGGACAGTAGACTCAATCCATTGGACAGTAATGTACAGGGATGTATTAGGACAAGAGACCCAATCCATTGGACAGCAATAAACCGGGATGCTGCATCAGGACAAAAGACTCAAACCAGTGGACTGTAATGTACAGGGGTTGTAACAGGACAACAGACTCAATCCATCGGACAAGTAACGTACCGGGATTTTGCATCAGGACAATAGACTCAATCTATTGGACAGTAATGTATCGGGATGTTGCTTAAGGACAACAGACTCAATCCATTGGACTGTAATGTACCGGGGTGTATCAGGACAATAGACTCAATCCATTGAGCAGTAATGTACCGGGTTGTATCAGGACAATAGGCTCAATCCATTGGACAGTAATGTACTGGGATGTAGCATCAGGACAGTAGACTCAATCCATTGGACAGTAATGTATAGGGATGTTCCATCAGGACAACAGACTCAATCCATTGGACTGTAATGTACCGGGATGTATCAGGACAATAGACTCAATCCATTGAACAGTAATGTACCGGGTTGTATCAGGACAATAGACTCAATCCATTGAACAGTAATGTACAGGGATGCATCAGGACAATAGACTCAATCCGTTGGACAGTAATGTACAGGGATGCATCAGGACAGTAGACTCACTCCATTGGACTGTAATGAACCGGGATGTATCAGGACAATAGACTCAATCCATTGGACAGTAATGTACCGGGATGTTGCATCAGGACAATAGATTCAATATAATGGACCGTAATGTACAGGAATGTTGCATCAGGACAATAGACTCAATCCATTGGACAGTAATGTATGGGGATGTATCAGGACAACAGACCCAATCCATTGGACAGTTATATACCGGGATATTGCATCATGACTATAGACTCAATCTATTGGACAGTAATGTAAAGGGATGTTGCATCCGGACAACAGACTCAATCCATTGGACTGTAATGTACCGGGATGTATCAGGACAATAGACTCAATCCATTGAATAGTAATGTACTGGGTTGTATCAGGACAAGAGGCTCATTCCATTGGACAGTAATGTACAGGGATGTTGCATCAGGACAACAGATTCCATCCATTGGACAGTCATGTACCGGGATGTTGCATCAAGGCAATAGACTCAATCCATCGGACAGTAATGCACAGGGATGCATCAGGACAACAGACTCAATCCATTGGACAGCAATGTACCGGGATGTTGCATCAGGACAACAAACTCAATCCCTTGGACTGTAATGTACCGGGATGTATCAGGACAATAGACTTAATCCATTGAACAGTAATGTACCGGGTTGTATCAGGACAGTAGACTCAATCCTCTAGACAGTAATGTACTGGGATGTTGCATCAGGACAATAGACTCAATCGATTGGACTGTATAGTACAGGGATGTATCAGGACAATAGACTCAATCCATTGAACAGGAATGTACCGGGTTGTATCAAGACAATAGACTAAATCCATTGGACAGTAATGTACAGGGATGTTGCATCAGGACAAAAGACTCAATCCATTGGACAGTAATGTACGGGGATGTATTAGGACAACAGACCGAATCCATTGGACATCAATATACCGGGATGTTGCATCAGGACAACAGACTCAATCCAGTGGACTGTAATGTACAGGGGTTGTATCAGGACAACAGACTCAATCCATCGGACAAGTAATGTACCGGGATGTTGCATCAGGACAATAGACTCAATCTATTGGACAGTAATGTACAGGGATGTTGCATCAGGACAACAGACTCAATCCATTGGACTGTAATGTACCTGGGTATATCAGGACAATAGACTCAATCCACTAGACAGTAATGTACTGGGATGTTGCATCAGGACAGTAGACTCAATCCATTGGACAGTAATGTACAGGGATGTTCCATCAGGACAACAGACTCAATCCATTGGACTGTAATGTACCGGGATGTATCAGGACAATAGACTACATCCATTGAACAGTAATGTACTGGGTTGTATCAGGACAATAGACTCAATCCATGGGACAGTAATGTACAGGGATGCATCAGGATAATAGATTCAATCCATTGGACAGTAATGTACAGGGATGTATCAGGACAATAGACTCAATCCATTGGACAGTAATGTATCGGGATGTTGCATCAGGACAATAGATTGAATATATTGGACAGTATTGTACAGGAATGTTGCATCAGGACAAAAGACTCAATCCATTGGACAGTAATGTATGGGGATGTATTAGGACAACAGACCCAATCCATTGGACAGTAATATACCGCGATGCTGCATCATGACAACAAAGTCAATCCATTGGACTGTAATGTACCGGGATGTATCAGGACAATAGACTCAATCCATTGAACAGTAATGTACCGGGTTGTATTAGCACAATATACTCAATCCATTAGACAGTAATGTATGGGGATGTATCAGGACAACAGACCCAATCCATTGGACAGTAATATACCGGGATGTTGCATCATGACAATAGACTCAATCTATTGGACAGTAATGTAAAGGGATGTTGCATCAGGACAACAGACTCAATCCATTGGACTGTAATGTACCGGGATGTATCAGGACAATAGACTCAATCCATTGAACAGTAATGTACTGGGTTGTATCAGGACAACAGGCTCAATCCATTGGACAGTAATGTACCGGGATGTTGCATCAGGACAACAGATTCTATCCATTGGACAGTAATGTACCGGGATGTTGCATCAGGACAATAGGCTCAATCCATTGGACAGTAATGCACAGGGATGCATCAGGACAATAGACTTAATCCATTGAACAGTAATGTACCGGGTTGTATCAGGACAATAGACTCAATCCATTGGACAGTAATGTACTGGGATGTTGCATCAGGACAATAGACTCAATTCATTGGACAGTAATGTACAGGGATGTTCCATCAGGACAACAGACTCAATCCATTGTACTGTATTGTACAGGGATGTATGAGGACAATAGACTCAATCCATTGAACAGTAATGTACAGGGATGTTGCGTCAGGAGAATAGATTCAATATATTGGACAGTAATGTACAGAGAAGTTGCATCAGGACAAAAGACTCAATCCATTGGACAAGTAATGTACCGGGATGTATTAGGACAACAGACCCAATCCATTGTACAGCAATGTACCGGGATGTTGCATCAGGACAACAGACTCAATCCAGTGGACTGTAATGTACAGGGGTTGTATCAGGACAACAGACTCAATTCATCGGACAAGTAATGTACCGGGATGTTGCATCAGGACAATAGACTCAATCTATT
The DNA here is from genome assembly GCA_035048485.1 of Pteria penguin. Taxonomy (NCBI): domain Eukaryota; kingdom Metazoa; phylum Mollusca; class Bivalvia; order Pterioida; family Pteriidae; genus Pteria; species Pteria penguin. Next base: position 43,073,663 of record CM068583.1, on the reverse strand, counting down.
GGACAGTAATGTACAGGGATGTTGCATCAGGACAACAGACTCAATCCATTGGACTGTAATGTACCTAGGTGTATCAGGACAATAGACTCAATCCACTAGACAGTAATGTACTGGGATGTTGCATCAGGACAGTAGACTCAATCCATTGGACAGTAATGTACAGGGATGTTCCATCAGGACAACAGACTCAACCCATTGGACTGTAATGTAGCGGGATGCATCAGGACAATAGACTAAATCCATTGAACAGTAATATACTGGGTTGTATCAGGACAATAGACGGAATCCATGGGACAGTAATGTACAGGGATGCATCAGGATAATAGATTCAATCCATTGGACAGTAATGTACAGGGGTGTATCAGGACAATAGACTCAATCCATTGGACAGTAATGTATCGGGATGTTGCATCAGGACAATAGATTCAATATATTGGACGTAATGTACAGGAATGTTGCATCAGGACAATAGACTCAATCCATTGGACAGTAATGTATGGGAATGTATTAGGACAACAGACCCAATCCATTGGACAGTAATATACCGGGATGTTGCATCAGGACAACAGACTCAATCCATTGGACTGTAATGTACCGGGATGTATCAGGACAATAGACTCAAACCATTGAACAGTAATGTACCGGGTTGTATCAGGACAATAGACTCAATCCATTGGACAGTAAAGTACTGGGATGTTGCATCCGGACAACAGACTCAATCCATTGAACAGTAATGTACCGGGTTGTATAAAGACAATAGACTCAATCCATTGGACAGTAATGTACCGGGATGTTGCATCAGGACAACAGACTCAATATATTGGACAGTAATGTACAGGAATGTTGCACCAGGACAATAGACTGAATCCATTGGACAGTAATGTACGGGGATGTATAAGGACAACAGACTCAATCCATTGGACAGTAATGTACCGAGATGTTGCATCAGGACAATAGACTCAATCCATTGGACAGTAATGTACGGAGAGATCGTATCGGTCAGAAAAATGGATACGATCTTTTCCTACCCAAAACATTGACTTAATGGAGTCTTTTATACACACCTACATCAATATTTATGTAAAAACCTATCTGACAAATATAAAAAAATACATGTATATGCAACTATGTAAAAGCCCTCTATCACATTTCAATATCTGAAAAGAAGTGTAATGTGCGGTTTCAAAGGAAACCAATTTACCTTTAGTCTGCAGAATTCTCGTACAAGAGACAAGAAGTAAATACTATTTACTGAGTGATATAATAGCGTTATGTTTTGGCACTCTTTTCTTTATCTGCGGCTTTATGATCATTGGATTTTCGAAGTTTACGAATGTTAACCCTGTACTTTTAATACAATAATTGTTATAATATCCCTCTTCTTACTAGAGCAGGTAGCATGACATAGGACTTGGACTCTTCACGAGCATACCTTCTATTACTGTTCCTCACAGTATATGGATGTTCTGTCTTTACATTTGTTATTAACTTGGAATTGTGACAGACATTTATGTCATTTATCCTGCCTTATTGCTTTCTGCCCTCCTGTCGGATAGATAAAATCATTGACAAAATGTGAATCATCGCAACATAGTGATTAGATTTTATTCCTCAGTAGTGAACCAAAGAGTAAACATTGAATAAAATGATTTCTGGGTATTTTCTGTATAGATTCTCATATATTTACAAACTAGGAAGAAAGTAATTCCCATGTCTCAAGCTTTTGCTCTGCCGGGATGTGTCCGTTTCTTCTACAACTGCAATAAACTGCATTCAATCCATACTCTGGGTGTTTACTTACTCTACAAGATTAATGAAGTTGTACAGGTTAGTTAAGTTGAATTCATATCACTATTTAAATGTCGATTGGGGGAGCTGTTGCTGTGAATCTCACGTAGACATTGTAGTAAGCATAATATACCTTTATTCGGTACTACCTTTCGAGTATGTACCACTCTACACTTTTTATCTCATTCTATTTCTGTATAAAACGCCAACTGTTGACCTCAATAAAGGGTTTTAGATCGAGTTTCACCATGTGATGTACGTCTAGATTTACAAGCTGGTTTTTAAGTTGTAAGCAGTTTTACCTTTATGGCAGATGTCTTACCCATATGTTATTTAGTAGTATGTTATTTATGAGTATGTATATTATCTATTATTAATGTTCAGTTTCTAATTTTAAATGTGTATCTTTATTCATTGATGCTACCTGCTGAAACGATTTGTCAGAATAGAAATATTACTATCTGGGCCACCATGTCCGTGCAATAATTTGAATATTTCTAAAGACATGGCCCCTGCAGGAGTCTTTTCGTTTTGCTGAGTTATTTCCCATATGAGCGGGTATCTGACGTCAAACATTGTGACGTCATACAATTTCTATATCATTTCCCGTAATTTTACTCCGGTCTCCACAGAACTGGTTGATGTCACAATGGTTTGATGTAAAATACCCGATGGAAACTTGTCTATATAATCGGAACAGAAAATAACATGACTTGACACATAGGTCATGCTGTCTGTCAATTCTAGCCAGAACTCAATATGAATAGGACATTTACAATGAATTTGAAATATTGATAATTAGCAGGGCAGAATGTTTAAAATGATAGAGATGTAATAAGAGATCGGTCAGCATTTCTAAAATATAAAATATAACTTTTGAAATATGATATCTCGTATAGAGTTATCGTTCTTGATTGTGTTACTTTTCAATTTTCTCGTAGTGTTTTATTTTGGTATTAATAGCGTAAAAACCGAAATTATCATTTTTACGAAAACATGACTTCTATAGACATGTAAAATAATATTGTTGGTTATGCTAGAAATGTTTAAATAAACACGATTTTTTTTTTCGTTTACACGGGTTTGGTGATCCAGACGATGGCCATCGTATTATGATCAGCTTGGTTTGATTAAGACCAGGCGCATGTCCTTTTGTGAAGCTCTGTCCAGTTAACTAAAGCATTATATACCAAAGATATTCAATATTTATCATTATTATTATCTATATTGAGTAGATATATAATACTGTATCTTTATGGTCTGATTGATTGATTGATTGGATATTGTTTTACGTCAATCCACGATTATTTCACGTATATGGTGACGGCATCTACATGATGCATTGCATACAAATTTAGACCTTTGCAACGGACCCACCCGAAGCAGTGAGGGATCTTTTAAGTGTCACGCCTACCGTGACACGGGACCTCGGTGTTTACTGTCTCATCCGAAAGACAGAACACCGGTGTCCCCAGGGCGGGAGTCGAACCCGGGACCTCTCGATCACGAGCCGAGCACCTTATCCACTAAGCCACACCGGCTTTGTTTATGGTCTGAAGTCATACAACTTATATACATATAGCGGGCATGAGTGTCGGGAAACACCGCGTTGTTTACGAAATCTTCCTGTTTCTATGCACAGAAAGTCTATAATTGGCAATGTATTCTTTAATAATATACATGTAAAGGGGTTTTGGAGGGAATTCCAAATGTACTTTAAAAGTTGTGTTATACCCCGAGTGTCCTACATGACTATACAATATAACTGTCACTAAATCAATACTGGAGGGGAAAATAAAAATAATGATAAAGTTTAAGATATTTTTGGACATTGATTATGTGAATAGAAATCATCAAGCTGAAATGACAAGTCCAACACGCACGCCCAAACATCTTTATCATAATCAGGCACTTCAAGCAGCCAACGAAATCAGCATCCAAACAACTGACCACCGGAGGAGTTCCTCGACCAAACCGACAAATGTACAGAGTACATGTACAGAAATGTGAAAATCCATCTCTAAAGGTTGAATCAGCGACTGACCAATGGTGACACACACCACGCAGATGCAGCCTCTCCATTTTTTTATATCTAGGGTGAAGTGTGATGAATTTTTAAACGTGACTGTGATTTGTGACCAAAGGCATATTGAATTATTAATTATAAAATCTCCAAATAAAAAGCAGATCAGTAGTATGCAAACACACCATGCTTCTACAACAAAGACTAAGTTCAGTGTTTATCATGGTCCTTCTGTATTTTCTTACTACCACTACCATACAGATTTTAAAGTGTGAGGGTTAGCAGTGTTATACAACTGTTTATATATCCTGTTTAAGACCAAAGTAAATGGTGATTCATATCCCCATAGGTCCAATGTTAAATTCTGAATTTCCAGCAAGAATAACACTTTCTTAACTTTATATATTTCAGATATCAGAATGTTTCTCAAACTCCCATCAAAATTTTAACAATTTGACTATAGTTTATCAATCTTAACTTTGAGAAAAAAAAATGCGATGGAAGGTGTTACCCCAATCACGCACCAAATTCCAAATGTTTACTACATATGTGAATGATTTGCTAAATATGAACTTACATCAAGTAATGATATCAGATTCAAATTCAAAATTTTATTTTACAGCAATTTCAAACATCTTATCTAATCAGAGCCCATGATACATGGAACTAGCAAATCTTCTTTCCCAACAACAGATGAGCTAATCAAATTCTCCGATACTTAGCGTGCTTTGATCTGTCCGATGATACTGCATTTGACATAGTATGATGAATCGCGTTTGATTCAGACTACTGGCAAGGATGATTCTGATATAATTTATTTACTGATTCCCTATCTGTTTTTCGGATTTAACACTTTAAACTGAGGTCCCTTGTCTCGGGACACGTTTAAAATCTCTCTTTTTTCTGGCAAGTCTTCTGCAGCTGCAAAGGTAATACCGGTACGTAGTCAGTTGTGCCGTAAGTGTACGATACGCCCGTCTGAAGATGCGAGCAAATTTATGACCTTAAATTGGTATATCATGTTTGTATATTGCATAAGGTGAAGTAGAAATATTTGTAGGCATTGCTATAAAAGTAGATGCCCCCTGTTATCTCCTGCTGGACACATATTTAAATGAAGTTGGATAAGTTCTAATAGCGAGACAGCACTCATATTAAATATGTCCAAGACCACAATGAAATAGAGAAAAAAGAGATCAATTTCAAATCGACAGATGCCATATCCTATCTTTGGACAATTACATTAAACCAGGGACGTACATATGTACGTCCCTGATTAAACAAATATTCATGAAGATCAATTCATGGTCTTCATAGATTTTTTCAAATAAATACTGAATGTGCAAGTGCTTGAAATCCAGCACTATAACGGATGAGACGGACACAAGGTCATCCCTCCCAGCTGTGACGATATGTTTACAAGACGTAACTCAAAGATCCTCACCATAGGTATAAATCAGTGAATTTTAAATTTCAGGATACATGATAATAAGCATAAAAGGGTAAGGGAGGCATACCAGTCATACTATCTTAATGCAATGTCCAAGTCATTTCTTCATAGTAATAAGCCCATTGATATACAACTTAATGAGTAAATGAAATTACACCCACCACATTAGTCACAATTTGTAGGTTGTTCAATGGCCTTCTGCAAATGTCCGTTAACTATAGATAGCTAATTCATGTGCTGGTCTTTTATTTGTTTCAACAGACATTTCCTCTCGTCTTTTTTTTTCTGGATAATCTCTAGCGAATTTGTGTCATTTAGAATTCTTTAGGAAAAAGCCGTGTTTGTGAAACAGTAATGCCTCCGACGGCAACAAAGCCCCAGAAGTTCTTTTTAGCGTGAAAGTCGACGGTTTATTCCCGATACGTCGCAAATATTTTAATTATTTATTGATAATTGGGTGTGAAAGGGGCCTTCCAAGGGTAACCAAATATCAAATTAATGTATTTTACTTGTCTTACCTTTACATACTCTAGTAAGACGAAAAAGGAGTATTTTTGAAGACATCAATGCACCTATCAATTATACTTGATGCTGTTTAAATGACAACGTAAAATTTGTTATGAAATTCACACATCACAAAATAAATTAGATTGTTATTGCACAAACGACAAATATTTTGTGATTTATTTTAAGAAATTATTAATCTTCTGATAAATATACTATATTCTTATTTATTATTATGTATTATTTGAAATGATCAATACAAGAACAGCGCAGACCACTAACTTCAGATTCCCTACAGAGAGAACGACAACATCAGAATTGATACTTGTACGCAGAGCAGCCATTCTTCCACTCATCTTCCTTCGACGCTATCAAAGACGTTTGGTTCCAAGCTCTGTGAAATATTATTGAAATCCATGCACAGGGGAAGAAGTTATGGCCCAGACAAGGTTTTATTCACTTTGCATGTTGTGCCCTTGGCCTTGGAGCTATGACCTTGGGTCAAGGTCATGACACACCATTGGATCCTAAGCAACAATTCTGTGAAATATTATTGAAATCCATGCACAGGGGAAGAAGTAATAGCCCGGACAAGCTTATCCCGGACGCCGGACGGACAACGCCATAACATAACACGCCCCATCTGAAAAAGGGTGTATAAAAAGCACTAAAATTTATTTATTCATGCATGTTATCATTATATTGGGAAATGCATGATTACCATTTTCTCACAGGTAAACTTTCACCAATGTTTACCCCTTTGTGGGCCCCGTTCACACGTTATTAACACTGCATCATTAAAATATTTGCGACGTATCGGGAACACACCCCATCGACCTTGGTGTCATTTGAAATGGCTTCCTTAGTTGAGTACGCATGTGAAATATGAAGGCTCTATCCCTCATGGTTCAAAAGTTATGGCCAAGGATAAAGTTGACAACAGCCAAACACACAGAGACGCAAACAAACAGACAGGACAAAACAGTAAGCCCCCGATCTATCGATCCGGGGGCATAAAAATGGTAAAGATTTGACGAATATAATTCCATAACTCCATAATAAAAAATCAAAATTCATCCAAAAAGTATACAGACCGTCGGTCAATTATTCACAACTAACAACTATGTTAACTTAGGTAATTTACAGCAAGTCTTCCCATGAAATGGTGCGACATGTGGACGACGGAGGGACGGACAGACATTGCATACGTTCGTTATAGATAGGCGTATAAAAATTTATGAAGCCAAGCACAAGATAGTTGCCACCACCATAGCGTATACTAATCTTCGTATGGCATTAAGCAATAATCAAACAAATGTTTTGTAAGAAGCAAGAGAAGATTCAATTTCTTATACCACCGAACATATCCTGGGAATGATGTCATTTTGACAGAATATGAGACATACCACCTTATCTGTTAAGAAGACGCAAAAGAACTACATTCCAATTGTTTGTTTATTGAATCCGGTTATATTTTTTGTATTTTTAAAACTTAAATCAGTAACAATTATGATTTATTTAATATGAGTTACAATCAATGAAAAACAATTTCAATGAATAAAGCAGCGTATTTATTTTATAATGCAAGCGCTTCTTATTAATAATATTGGTTTTCATACAGGCAGACAAGGCTCCTGATTCCCATCACACTAGTTCATCCATATATGAATGCATAATTTTGTTCTACATGTATGCACCATATGATTATATTTAGTCCAATCTTGAAATCAGATTTATAATTTGTTTGTACAGCACCCATCAACCAACCAGATGTCAGAGCTGCAGTCACCGCCGGGATAGCGGACCTCGTGTGCCATCACGGGCCCATTTGGTTCATTTCCAAAATCAACTAAGAAGCTCTGATTGAGAGAAAGACCACCTTTTTCATTGTCGACATCAATCACATAGAGTTGCGAACCTTTCCTGTAAGAATAAAACACATTTTTTTCTTTCTATATTTTCCCCTGTATAATTATTATTACTCTCACGTATTAATATTATAATTGTTTTTTATAATAATGATGCTTCTTACTAATAATATTGGTTTTCAAACAGGCAGATAAAGCTCCTGATTCCTATCACACTAGTTCATCGGTATACATGTATGAATGCATAATTTTGTTCTACATGTATGCACCATATGCATGGTGATCATCATCATCATCATCATCATCATCATCATAATAATAATAATTATTATTATTATTATTATTATTATTATTATTATTATTATTATTATTATTATATATTTTAGCATGTATGATGCTTTCGAGTACATAGATTAGCATTCACAATAGCCGCTAGGGAATGTCAAAGACCAATAACTCCATTCACAGAAACTTAAAATATTTAACAATAGAATAAAAGTCATGCAGAAGATACATTTGAACATAACACCTCAATTATGTTCACCTGTAAATACCTGCTCAAATAAAAAATACTGGGATGTAAGATGGCATCTGCAAGAATCAGTGATGATGATATTTGTATGTACCGGGTATGAATATCAATTTGACAATGATTAAAAACTATTTATAAGATATTATCTACGGCCGTGCACGTTTGGGGAGGATTGCCGAAAAAGTATATATTTTAATTCTTATTCTATGGAAAAGAAGAGGACGTGTTGGAAGCTATCGGAGATTTTGATGGTAACCTACTACAACAGCTTGTGGAAAAGTTTATATTTAGTTAATTTGATGCCAGGTATGCGCAGGAATGCTCACAACGATTTAAAAGCTGAAGCGAGAAAATCGATCAGAATGCGTGCAAAATTATGGTTCTTAGTATGTAGGTCGTTTCAAAAATAATTGTTTTTAGTTGCTTCAACTTTTACAACAGGTAATTCATCTCAGTAAAATACATTATATACAGCCATATATTCTAAATATTCATGCAACAATATAATGTTATGATGCATGGTTTCTTAAAGAAGTATGCGGAGTAATAAAGACTATACATTATTTGTACTGGCGGGAGTCAGGATGATTTCAAAATAAGTCTCATAACTGATTATTGAGTTAATCCCCTTTTATCACAAATTTGTTTTAAACAGTACATGCTTTATATTCTTTCATTTTATAAAAGATAACGCAATCTAATGATGGCTATCTTTGAAAACGAGTTTCGGATGCATTTCGGAGTAGGAAAAACACGGTTAGAGCAAAATTATTGCTATTTCAAATTTTAGTTGTGAATGCTGCATAGATTAATATAACTGTACACATGGTTTTTTTACTATTAATTTTTACAAAAGGAAGGTAGAGTTACCTCTCTTTTTAAGCTATCGATTTTCCACGATCCTATTTCGCATATAAAGATTACATATTAAAATCATATACATGTATCTATTTCTTTCATATTCACTTACTTGGTAATGTCTTCCGGGTAAAATTGTGCATCCCACGAAGAGAAGAGGGATGTGGTGACGTACAGGCGCTTCCCATCCAAACTCAACTGGATCATCTGCGGGGCACCGCGCATTCTCTTTCCACCAATGTACACCGGGTCAGGCTGTTTCTGATTAACATAAAATTATAGTATTGTTTAGAATATATTTCTCTCAATGAATACATCCTGCTGATGATTTTTCACCTACAATGTATATGGTTAGCGGTGTAGCATGAGAAATCCGTAAACACTCAGCAGTAATTTTGCTATAAATGTCATAAAGTCAATGCAGTATAGGAGACTGGACAATCCAGATAATAAAGAACACAGTTATCTATGATTGAAAGCCATGTAAAAAAGCTTTAGCAATATGATGCAAAGCATTAAGATATCATTAAATAGTTTGGGGTTTCAATAGCGCTTCATATTGTAATTCAGAGATCAAAAAGTCAGAAATTTCAATTTCCGATTGTGGATTACATTTGAAATTCTTACATACAATGGTGGATGAATTCCCATAGAAAATTAATATTCTTTATTAATGTAGAGTATATTAGATTTTTGGTTCAGACCATCTGGTTCGATAGAATTTAAAAGAAGCTAGCGCTGCAAGAAGTTTTCTTTTGACTTAAATATTTCTACTTTGACTTCAATTATATATCTATTTACTTAATCTGAATTTAAACTTTACCTAGTTATTATTCAGGATCACATAGAAGTAAGAATATGTATTATTTCAGATTTGGCTGGAACATAACAAATACAAATGCAGGTCTGCGTATCTTTTGATCGCTTCACTTACTTTCAGTTCTGGATCATGCGTAACCTTTACTTTACCATCGCTGACAATACTTCCATTTATGAAAATCTAAAATAAAAATGTACTCCAATTAATTATTTTCTGATATTTTTTCTATTTCAATTAGATTTCGCACACCATGCATGCATGCATCTATCCATCCATCCATCAATCCAGCCAGACATACACATAAGTACGTACCTGCGTGCTTGCGTATGCATTTGTGTGTGTGTGTGTGTGCATGCATACACACAATTATCTATGATTGACTGCCATGTAAAAGCGCTTTAGCAATACGTTGCAAGGCATTAAGATAGCATCTAACTAGCTAGAGGTAACAATAACACTTCATATTGTAATTCAGAGATCAAAGAACCAGAAATTTCAATTTCCGAGTTGTCAATTACGATTTGAAATTCTTAAATATTATCATAACCCCAATGTGTGCGTATGCATGCATGCATCCGTTCGTCCGCCCATCCATCCATTTTCTGGTGTTACATCATACATAGATAATTGCAAGTATAGGCCATTTTGAGAAGGTGAATTATCTGCTTTCACTTAGTTTGGTAGTCCGCTGAAGATGAACAGCAGTTATTTAAAATAAATATAACGACTATAAATTCAGTTTATTTTTCGTTTTAGTATTGTCAATTGACCATGATGAGATAAGGTCAGTCAAGAAGCAGTCACCTTTATACACTTCATCATGATATGTAGAAAGATTGAGAGAGTTCTTATAAGGGACAGACAAGTCATCTCACTGAAATGACTAAAATGGTGTTGACATGCCTGATGCAATGCACAGAAATTTTTATCTATGCTACCGATCTACACGAAGCAGTGAGGGGTGTTTTATATGTCACGTACATGTATACAGTGACACGAGGACCTGGTTTTCGCTGTTCATCCAATAAACAGGACACCGACGTGCCAAAGTCGGACTTGAACTCGAGACCTTTCAGTCACAAACCAATCATCTTAAAAATTAACTTTATATATCGTAAATGAAATACATATCAACTTCAAGTATCCAATTACGACTTTAATTGAAAATTACAGAGATAATACCTTTTGATACGGTGACCATCGTAGACCTATCTGTTCAGTGATATTGGTCGATGACTGACGGACACTATCCAGGTACATGTACTTTTGACAAGGCAAAAAATATTGGTACGAACTTCATAAAGATTTAACCATAATGAACTCAAATGTGAAATATGAAAGTTCTACCTCTACTAGTTAACGAGTTATGGGCAAGGTTAATGTTTTGGAAAGGTCAAACGTCAAGGCCAAGATCGCGAAGTCAATAATGATAGTACCAATGGTTAGGTCTTGTCACAAGGAATGAACATGTGGCATATGAAAACTCAATGCTTAATAGTTTTGAAGTTATACCAAGGTTAAACTTTTCGTTGACACTGCCGACGCCGACATGGACGTGGACCCCGACACCTACGCTAGGGCTATTGGCATTAGCTCTCCGGGCGTTCATCCCGGACAGCTAAAACCCCCTTACAAGTGTTAGCAAAATGTCGCCCGATCATTGCCGATGGGGTACCTAGATGAGATGACCACTATCAGACACCATTAAATGTCTGTCGATATCGTAATATCTTACATTGAACTTTGGAAATGTTCTGAGCATTATGCCCTCAGTGTACGTAACTTTATGACAAATGATTTTTTGTTTGTTTGTGTGATGTCACAGCCGAATATTACGCCTACAAAATGGCTTCTGTAGTTTATGACGAAGGAAAGAAAACTGAAATATCTAGAGACAGTAACTTCAGAGGGCACTATACAATAAAATGACAGTAATAATAGATACTCTTTACGACATGACTTTTCCCGTATTTTCCCCAGAGATTACCCAAATGAAATCAAATGAACATCCTTTTTAATGATCTTCATAAAATATGAATTTGTATTGGAAACTTATGACAACTAAATTTTGGGTTTTTTTAAATTGCAAAAACTTTCAACGGTGACTGGACTATTTTTACTATAAATCGTTCGGGCTCTTTTGATGTTAAAAGTTAACTCGTTGTGACCAGCCGGGGAGGAGACGGCGGGATATCACATGGCTCAACCAAGAAAGCTAAATATTGAGTCATAAAAAATATTGCAGGCATTATTAGGTAAAAGCTTAAATCATCTCAAATTAGGTAAACATTCCAAACGTTTCAAAAATTGTCGTATGTCTATTTGTTAGTGGTAGAAAAATAGGACTAAAAATCTTAACGGTCATCTAAGAAACAAACCCTTCGAAGAAAATCCTATTGTCTATTTGTCAATATGACATTCTGTATCCATCCCTGGATCCACACCAAATGGATCTCAGTAAATTTTAGAAAAGTCATATGCTTGTTTCTTGAAAACAAATTGTAAATGTTAATTGTTTATGGATGACGAACGACACACGTGTCATGACGACGGACAAAAGACGATCGCATTACATAACTCGTTACAGATACGAGCTTAGGAAACCTAATATGGCCCCGAACTCAAATGTTCCGAGAGAAATAAGGGAAAAAATGCAAATTAACTGCTTAATATATAGATAAAATTTCCGTGTCCCTATATTTTAAAATGTTGTAGTAATCAGCTTTAATCTATTGCGCATTACAAACCAAGAATGTGAAGAATTTGTTTTGGTTACCTGGCCGACGAGCTTTGGATTCCTAGTGTCACTGACGTCGTATTGTCTGATATCGCCATGTAGCCAGTTACTGAAGTACAAAAATCTGTCATCCAGGGACAACAAAATATCGGTTATCAGGCCTGAAAAAAAAATAAAAGCAAAATACCTTTAATTGTGAACTATTAGAAAATCGCCACATCGACATAACACAAAAGACACAAAGTCATGACCGTTTTAATGTTATTGTTTATGTGCATTTAGATCACATTCATTCCGAGGTTTCAAATTTCAGATTATGATCTTTACCAAGGTAAGTCCTACCTATTTAACCTTGACCGACATACATTCCAAAATTATAGCACGAATACCAGACACAAATCATCAACTTGAAATGCAATCTAGATAGATGAAGTCCTACACCTTACACGATTATGAAGAATGCTAACCTGGCATCTCCGGCAAGGCCCAGTTTTGTACTTTCTTTGATGGCACAGAAATGACTTTTTCAGCATCCCATCTTCCATCCTACAATATATAAGGAATACTATAGGTATTTATGATTAGTATGTGCTGTAAACAGCATTTGCGTCATATGTAAATACAGTAGTTATAACCGGTGGGGTGGGGGGGGGGAGTAATGTATTGCATCAATCATCATCATTGTAGACGAAATCGCAACACAAATTAATTTGAAGTGTAAGAAGTATTAATGTTTTAATAATAAAATCGACAGTATGCAATCTGCGCTTGGTGTGTGTGGGTGTGGGGGGGGGGGGGGGGGGGGGGGTTGGACATGCAGAATACTAATACGGAATACACAAATCAATAAAATAAGGTGACCGTCTAAACAGTTACCCTGGTGAGAGGCTTTAAACTCTCTGTGACTCATGACCGTTTAATTTTCGCAAGGAAAGTTCTTTTGTGTGGTAGTTAGGTCCATATATTTGATATTTGATATAAATTTCATGCGCAAATTTAGAGGTGGGGGAGGAGTCCCCTGGAATTTGCATAATATATACCATGATTTATGAAAAAAAGTCGAGATGTACCAAAATCAGAAGATTTAGACTCGGCGTATCCTGTAAGTTGCATGGCTCGTGATCAAGAGGTCACGGATTCGAATCCCGTCTGTATCCTGTCTTTGGGATGAATTAGTCAAACCTGAGGTTTCGTGTCTCGATAGACATAATACCTAAAAGGTCCCGTATAGCCTCTGGTGGGTCCGTTGTATTGGTCTAAATCTCTGGGCAAATGTATTGGCCAGACTCCTTAACCATAGAGACATTATCTAGACTTGACGGGAAACAAAATGCAAAACTTATGATTTACTGTATGTAACAGATGATACATGATTCATGTCTAGTAACACACGGTCAATGATACATATGTAGAAGTCCTTGATGCGTCTCTAATAACACATGGTCCATGATACATCTCTAGTAACACATGGCCTATGATACATCTGTAGTGTAACACGTGGTCCTTGATACATCTCTTATAACATATGGCCCATGATACGTCTCTAGTAACACATAGTCCATGATACATCTCTAGTAACCTATGGTCCATGATACATCTCTAGTACTTAACACATTGTCCATACCTCTCTAGAAACACATGGTCCATGCTACATTATTAGAAACACATGGTCCTTGATACATCTCTAGTAACACATGGTCCATGATACATCTTTAGAAACACATGGTCCATAATACATCTCTAAAAACACATGATACTTGATACATCTCTAAAAAACATTGCCCATAATACACCTCTAGTAACACATTGTCCTTGATACATCTCTAGCAACACATGGTCCATGATACATCTATAGAAACACATGGTCCATGATACATCTCTAGTAACACATTGTCCATGATACAAATCTAGTAACACATGGTCTATTGATACATCTCTAGCAACACATGGTACATAATACATCTTTAGATACACATAGTCCATGATACATCTCTAGAAACACATGGTACATAATACATCTTTAGATACACATAGTCCATGATACATCTCTAGAAACACATGGTACATAATACATCTTTAGATACACATAGTCCATGATACATCTCTAGTAACACATGTTCCATGATACATCTCTAGTAACACATGGTCCTTGATACAGCTCTAGTAACACATGGTACTTGATATGTCTCCAGTAACACATGGTGCATTATACATCTCTAGAAACACATGGTGCATGATACATCTTTAGTAGCACATGTTCCATGATACATCTCTAGTTACACATGGTCCTTGATACGTCTCTAGTAACACATGGTACTTGATATGTCTCTAGTAACACATGGTGCATGATACAACTTTAGTAACATCTGGTCCATTATACCCATTTAGTAACATATGATACTAAATACACCTTTATTCTTCAACATGTTTACACTTAGTCTGGCTCCCAGAGCAACATGAAGAATATATGGATACAACTTCGACTTTTATTTACAACTTCAATTTGGTTATATTACCTGATGGATAGTTTAAAATAAATTTATTCAATATCTAGCATTATCTAAACATTCAAAGTATACCTTCGTTTTGAAAAATCTGAAAACAGTTGAGCTGAGAGCACATCCAACAAAGCCTTCCGCTGCTTCAGGGTTATGGAGAAATCTTATTTCAAGTGGAATAAGTCCATCAGGTCCAAGGTCAATTCTCTGTTTCAACTCATGAGTGGTCCAATCAAACACGTTCAAACTATGTCCATAAAGACCTACACAATGTACCATGGTATAAGTAACTGAGCACAGAAGTAGCATACACTGAAACTTGTTATGCAGATCAAAACCTCCCTCTTCAAGAAGAAGCAAACACTGAATATATATATATATATATATATATATATATATTTAAGGATTAACTTTACCAATTTTGCAATTTATTGAGATATAATAATAAAATTGGTTTGAGGCTTTGAGGCGGTGCACACTTTATAATCTGCAGAGTGGATTATAAAAAGTGACAGCACTGCCTCAAACCATATTATATCTCAATTACCGGTAATTGCAAAATTGTTAAAGTTAATCCTTATAATTTAATTAGAGACTAGAACAGATCTAATTTGAGTAACTTGTGTTCACATGTTTTAAAATTATCATAATTAGATTTCTTTTTAAACTGCAGATGGAAATGTAACAAGGGCAGAGAAAAATATTTGCATAGCTGGTTGTTCCTATTGCAACCACCGAAACAGGTTCCCTCGATCGTCAGCCATATTGTGAATGTGTACAACACACAACCAAGAGTGTTTATCATTACCAACCTCAATAGAGAGCCAATTACTTATTCACAAATAAATGGAACACACAATTGGTGTTATATAGTTTATTCATAAAAAAAAACCAAAAAAAACTATAACACTAATTGTGAGTTCCATTTAATTATGAATAAGAAAATTTGGCTCTCTATTAAAGCTGGTAATGTTAAACACTCTTGGTTGTGAAGGAGATCAAAAGTACTTACAGGAAGTGAGCATGTCTAATGAACCAAACCAATTTATGAAGCTGTAATATGCTTTAAACGGCGAATCAAATTTCTTGTTTCATAAAAACTTAAATTATATATATATATATATATATATATATATATATATATATATATATATATATATATATATATATATAATTTCAACTCTGTTTGAAATATAAGAGGAAAAAAAGGTAAGTAGTTTGTAAAAGTTTAGTGATAATATCCTTTTCTTGACACCATTTTATTTACATTGTAACATTGACTGTGATCATTTGATCTCTTTAACAATAAGGTTAACATTGGCAGTATCTTTTGAATAATTTAAGGTAGGGTTTTCATATTTCTCACGATGACAATACTTTATTCTTGACAATAAATTTTTACACCTTGTGATCTTGACTGACTTTTGATCTACTTTCCTCAACCCTAACATTGATAATAATCTATGAACAATGAAAGAAAAGGCTTTAATACTAAACATATGTAAATATGGTTACACAATCTCCCTATTGAAGCCAAAATTTTTCACATCGTGGGATTGATTACGACCTTTAACCTATTTTTCAAAAATACACTTTAACATTGGCTATAGTCTGGTAAGTAGTAAGAAATATGTTTGTGATATTCAACATGTGTAATTCTTGTGAAAATACCTTTTTTTGACATCAAAATGTTTCAAATTGTTATCTTGACTGACGTTTGACCTACTTTTCACAATTTGCAATATTGGCATCTGTGTTTTAAAAACATACATGTATGTTGTTTATTTACCTTTGGAAACATCAGCTGGATCAAATCCTTTTCTGAAGCAGTTAGGTGCTCCCCATTCTGTACTAATCATGACATTATGATAAGGTTGATACCAATAATCATAACCGAATTCAAGAGGTGCTTTCTCCCAATTCCCCTTCACGATAAAACTTTGTCCATCCAACAACACAAAGCCACCTGAATATGGAACATACATACATGTGTGTATATCAACAGTTTTGATGTACACCAATGTATCCTTTGACATGTTTAAATAAGAGGCCTACAATATATTGCTCACTTGAGACAATGAAAATATTGCACATAATGATATTATACAACAATGCTTATTGGAGGTTGTATTTCTTAAGTTTCTTTAAAACTTTTAAAACATATGAAATTGTACAAGACCATCTTTACTTGATATCTTCCAAGTTTCCACAAAATCAATGCAGAAGTATGGAAGAAAAAGTTGAAAATGTAAAAAATCACCCTTCCCCCTCAACCTACTTCTTTTTGCAGTCTTAAATAATTCTGTGACACAAGCTTTCCTTTAATTAATTCTCATTAAAATACAGCAATTAATTAAATGCATCAAGAATCAACCATAGGGAAAATATTGTTTTGCATTAAAATGACATAATCCAAAGTTAAAAACAAATAAAATATTATCATTCGGACTGTAATCTAAAACAGCAACACGTCTTTCCACATCCTAATATATCACTCTGATGCATTCAGTTTGTTTCTGTATGCAGTGGTTCTGAAAAAGAATTTTGTCAACAGAGGATACCGTCTAAGATTTACTTTTGGCTATGGTAGCACAACCTATTGAAAGATCCAGATCACAAATGATTACACTTGTAGGGGACCTACTGAGTTTCGTAAATCCATTAAGTTGTACCAAAGTAAAATTTGAAAATGTGAAAAAAAAAATACCCCCACTCTATCCTTTTTGCAATATTAAAAACATCATCAAAATCCAAAAGTTAAAATTTTGTCAAAATTCTTTCAGAAACATTCCTTTACTATATTCAGGCTAAGATAAGCATTTCAGTATATCAAAAGTCAACCATAGGGAAAATATTGATGAAAACCATGCTATTTTGCATGAAAATGTTAAAGTCCGAAAAGATGTCAAAAACGTGTCAAAAGTTATTTATCCGGCAACAAAATTAACAAACTTTAAATATACATCCAATAAGATCCTTCTGATGTCATTAGTTTTATTATCCAAAGTAGTTCTGGAGAAGAATTTCAATCATCAGGGGTATCCTCTGAGACTTATTATAGCCATGGTGGCGCCACCTGTCAACGGATTTAGACGAAATTAAAAACTTGGTAGAGGCCGACTCACAGTACTTATGTATACCAAGTATCATCAAAATCCGTCAAACGGTTCTGAAAAAGAATTCGAAAATGTTAAGACTTTACAGACAGACAAAAAGACAGACAGACGGACAGACAATAGGTAATCAGAAAAGCTCACTTGAACTTTCAGCTCAGGTGAACTAAAAATATATCATGATAATCGGCTTGTGGTCATAATGCATATTTAAGACAGATCTTTTGTATATTTATAGACTGAATTGTCTACCTAATTCATTATCAAGTTTAATTTACTAGATAAGATTTCATTGTAGAAAAAGATGTATTTAAACATGTTTTTAGATATAGGCATACATTTCGATACAAGAACATAAACTGTAACAAGTACAGTAGTGGTATACTTGCTTTGGATGTTTCTCTGCGAAATATTATTTCCGCCTACATGTACCTATCTTCATTATGTCACTGAGTTTAATGATAAATTACTAGTGTGGTTGAACTGAGTGAAGTATTTTGTTGTAAGTGCAAAACATACTTCATCGGAAATTCGTCAAGTATTACAAAGTACAAAATACAGTTTCATTATCTTTATGGTTCCACACCTTTGTTGTTTCCATCTAAGTCTCCCATACAACTGATCAGTACTTCGCCGGATCCCAGACAGTGCGTCGTATGAGGTGCAGAGAGGTTGGTTTTTTCATGCATTTGCCATGGCTCGACACTCTGTTGGGAAACAAACATTACTAGTATTTTGGAAACAAACATAACTAGTATTGATGCAGGACTTATGATGAGATGTCTAGAACTGAGCTAGCACGTTCTTCTTAACTAAGTCGCTCATTTTGAAAATGCATCGGGTACTGTTTTAGTATTAACAGACTCATCTTCACAATACCAAGAGTCTTTGATTAAGGTACTCACATAAACCCTTGACAAAAAGCTTGACTTTCAATTAACACTATGGAGTTTATATAAATATATATCATCAAATGAAATAGCTAGGTCCAGATGGTGCTAAAAAAAGAAGATAATTTAGCCACACTACAGTTGTCAAGCAAGGGCTTATGTGAGGGAGTATTAAATCACAAAACCTTGACATTGTAAAGATATTATAGACATGAACCTTGATGTATTTACTTCTTGGTAGTTAGATCAACACAATAAGTAGTAAGAATCAACCCAATCTGATTAAAACCATATCTTTATTCTGCTTTTCTATTTGTCCAATTGTGGAGAAACAGAGAAGTGGAATGAAAAAAGGGTTTTAATCAGATTGAGATCAACCAGACTAATGTTCCTTATTTTGGTCACTAAATCCCCATCTTAAATACAACACATTTTCTTGATACCATCTCGCAATTACAGCCATAAAAACAATATCATTACATCTGAAGAGACAGACACACTCTCTGTTTTCCTCTTCCCATAAGATTTCCTTTCATGCATCCCATGTCTCCTCCTTCCCCTCTCCTCTCCCTCCACCTTCTTTCTCTCCTCCTCCACACTTCTTCCTCTCACACTCACCACACTCTCAGTACGATCACCCATTATTATATAAATTTAAATAAAAATTAAAGATGCCCATTCTTCCATACTGTCTCTCTTACATTCCCCTGCAAAGACATACCGTGAAGAGTTGTGGCGCCCTGGGGTTCGTGCCAACGTCAACTACGTAAATTCTGTCACTGTTTACACTGGGGAGAATCAAGCGATTTCTCTTTTTGGTCGCGTCTCCATGACAACTGGAACATGCATTCCAACCAGAATGATGAAGTTCATCAGCATTATTTGGCATGTATAAACGATGAATAACCTGAAATGGAAAAATCATAATATTCGCTAAAATTTTTGTATTTCGTCACGTCAAGGTGCAATGCATCTGCCAGATGCACTGCACAGACAATTAGACTTACATGCATATTACGTGCCCACCCAAAACGGTGAAGTATCTTTTACGATCCTCTTTACCCGTGGCACAGAACCTCAGTTTGACTGTCTCGTCCCAAAGATCCATCAGTCAGGACTCGAAGCCTTGATCTCCGGGTCGCCGAACCATGAACGTGAACCTAACCAACTGAGCTAGATTCCGGCTAGAAATGAATACAAACACGCTATATCTTTATGCGTGTGACTGCATCATTTTCATGATGAATTTGTTATACACGCTATCGTGGAAGTGATTACCATGCCAGGAATCACATTCAGTGTTTACAGTAAAGCTGAAAATTACGATGACCCATATGTCACTTTCACTTTTCATTTCTCAGCTTAAAAACTGATGACATGCTATAAATATACGAGAAAAGGATTACACTGTATTCTCTCTTCATTGTATATACATTTAAGCATCCCTTACTTTCCTTGTCAATGCAATGTTACATTACCGAGAGAAAAGATGATACATGTATATTTACTACAATTTGATATTACACTACGATTATTCATGGCATGTGATAAAGTGTGATTTTCTTCTAAGTATATTTATAAATAGTCTTTTAGTGTAATTGTTGCTCACTATTCTATGATTTTATTACTCGATGAAGTGCTTGGTGTGCAAATATTGAAGTGTATTGATTTGGTTGGTTGATTGGTGTTTTACGTCGCTTTCAACAATATTTCATTTATATCGCGACATGGAAGCAGGAGGTTACCAACCTCTTAAACATAGTGGCGCAACCCGGGAATCGAACCCGGATCGTCGGCGCCGCAAGCCAAGCGCTTAACCACTACACCACGCCTGCCCCTTGAAGTGTATTGAAGACCTAATTCGGTAATTGATATACCTGGCTGAATGTGGGTGACTTTGGATCTACATCGACTGTAGCTAGGTAGTCGGGTCGTCGACCTCGTGAATCAGATGGTACAATGCAAGGCAAGTAGACAATTGTTTCCCTAGGACCTTTCCGCATAGCATCAAGGGGCGTGGCATACCCCGGGCCTATGGGCTTGTCATCTACCAGAAAGAAAATGAAAAATAATCAAAAATTAATGATCGAATATTCAGTAATAGTGGTGGTGGTGTTAATAGAAGTAGTAGTAGTAGTATGTAGCAGCAGCGGCGGCGGCAGCGGCAGAAGCAGTTGTTGTTGTTGTTGTTGTTGTTGAAATAGTAGAAGTAATTTATCAACAAAAAGCGAAACTATAAAACTAGAACATGTTTGTAAAGCATATGTCCCCGTTGTGGGCTTAATTCATAGCAGCAACACAGCTTTTCTATATTATAAGTTTCATGGACCAAAACTGTTATAAATATTACAAGCAGTGACCTTGCCTTTTGACATATTTAATCTATAGGGTTTCTTCCTTTTTAATAAGATTTCAAATTACCTCTGACCCGTAAAAATATGTGAAATATAATCAAATTCTGATGAGCTGTCAATGATATACATTATAATAACGATATATGAATATCACACGGAAATCAAAAATTTCAATCTTTTCTATAGCTGTTACCTCGACCTTTGACCTTTTGATCGATAAGTAAGCATATACCCAAATTTGTTTTCAATTTAATGATAGGTACTTGAATTATTAATAACCATCCGGAAACCAGTAAATACAGTTTATTATCGTCAGCCGTGACCTTGACCTTTGAGCCCCAAATCATTAGGGTTCTTCCTCTCTTGACTAGTAAGCATATCCAATTTTGGTTTGAAAATGTTGACAGGTACTTGAGTTATCATCCGGAAAACAAATCTGACGGAAAGACAGAAGGACGGACAAGGTTTAATGCCCACGGCCACACCTGGCATGGGCATATGAATCCCTCATGGCTTATATACATACTATGATAATATTATTGATTGATTCATTGTTGCTTTACGTCAAGGCACGATTATTTCATGTAAATGGTAACCGCGTCTGCCTGATGCATTGCATAGACATTTATACCTTTGCACTCGATGCAGTGAGGGTCTTTTACCGTGACAAGTCCTCGGTTTTTACTGTCTCAGCCAAAACTAAGAACACCAGTGTAACCATCGCGGGAGTTGAACTCAGGACCTCTTGGCCTCAGGTTCATTCTGCATCCTACCTACAAGGTTTTTTCACCAAGTAGTACTACGACCTTCACTTATGACCTTGAAAAACAATAGAGTCTTTGTTTTATCATGAGGAGTTAGTGTACCAAGTCTTGGCATGAGGAGTAAGTGTACCAAGTTTCACAGTCCTAGCCCCAATGGTTTGGGCTGTATCCTGTCTACAAGAGTTTCCTACCGAGTGGTACTACGATCTTGACATTTGACCTCTGACCTTGAAAAACAATAGGCGTCTTCGGCTTGGCATGATGAGTAAATGTACCAACGGTTTGATCTGTATCCTGCCTACAAGGGTTTCCTACCAAGTAGTTCTTCGACCTTGACCTTCAACCTCTGACCTTGAAATATTTTAGGCGTCTTTGTCTTGGTATAATGAGCAAAGGTACCAAGCCTGACAGTTTTAGCCCTGATGGTTTGGTCTGTATCTTGCCTACAAGGTCCGGACAGACGGACAGACAGACGGACAACACCATACCATAATACGTCCGGTCAAAGACGGGCGCATAAAAATGGGACACGAGACTGGACCCTTTATGACTTGGCCAAGAAAACCTTTTGTGGTATTGTTTCAATGTTTGTTGTAAAATTGCACTTTCCCTCCTTACCGCCTCCTCAGCAAAGACAAAAGCAAATGACAATAGTCGGGGGGGGGGGGGTTGTCTTCCTTTTCGACTTTTTTTGTGTAATTTATGCACAAGTAATATGTCTTACATCAAAGGTTAACACTGATGACCTTGATCCTTTCCTTATTTAGTATATCATTGATTTTACGCGTTATGATGGCCACGTTCACACGATAACGAAAGATAACTAACAAAGTATTTGTTATCAATGAAGTGTTTAATAGAGACACATATCGATCATAAAGCTTCAAAGGTTGAATTGTAATGTTGTACTGTATATCCATTTGGACAGCTGTATATATTTCATATTCTCCTATGGCAAGGAATGAACTAGGAACAGCAAATAATGTCTATACTGACCATCAGGGCCATCCGACAATTCAAATGACGGCAAACTCGAAACAAGATAGAATGAGAAAACAGGCTTGTATTTCATAATTTGTGGTTATTAATACTATATGCAGGTAAATGAATATTGTTGTGTTATTATAAAACATAAGCACATCATACCGTAATATTACCATAAACTAAAAGGTCCCTCATTGCTTCAGTTGTATAAAATTAAGAAGCAATGCAAGAGCCAGGTATAAATGCAGAAATCTTGGAGTGGCGTAATCCAATAACAAATACTCTGATTACTTAGAAATTAAGTATTTAAATCAATGCATACTATTGTTGATAAACATGGAATACCGCCTTTCAAATCCAGTTTTGCCAATTGCATTACGGAGTAGGATTGATACCAACTGATTGGTAAATAGTTTGGGAATTATACAAGACGCACTGATATTTTATGTTTTGTTGACTTTGTTTTTGTTTCTTCGTTCATTCATTTCTTCATTCATCCATCCATCAATTCCTCCAATATTTGTCGTTTTATGGGTAAGAATGTGCTCAAAAATAATAACAAGATGTATGTGTGTGAAAGACGAATGCCTCCGACGGCTACAAAGTACAAAAAGCAAACTTTGCAATGTCCTTTATCTTCATTAGGAATACGCATGTGAAATATGAAAGCCCTACCTCTTACGATTCAAAGGTTATAACCAATGTTAAAGTTTTCGAAATGTACGTCAAAGGTCAGTCAAAGACACGAGGTCAAAATTATTGTAGCAACAGGATGGTCTTGTGTACGAAAGTATGGAAGGGACACGTGGAAAAAAATATCATGACGATGAGATAGTTATGTCGTGCGCACGACATAAAAAGTCGTGCATACGAGATAGTTATGTCGTGCGCACGACTTAATCAGCCAATAGCAGTATCTCTCACATAATTACTATGGGATCTCTTGCATTAATAGAAATCTTACTGAATAAATCTCTGATTTAGAAAGAGTTCCTATTGAAATCAGGAATCATGGTGCTTCAACTACATTCCATATATTTACTGAAATCATGGGCTGACCCAGAATTTGGAGTTAGCGTGGGGACTACGTCAGACGAGAGGTCTGAGGACCGCCTAAATCCCCAGCAAGTCCAAAGCTTTTTATCATTCTGCCGGAAACTCATGCAATTTGGCAATTTTGGGGCCTAAAATTTCACTTCAACTGACCGTCCTCAGTTGGTATTATAAACAAAACAGAGAGAGACAGAGACACAGACACAGACAGACAGAGAGAGAGAGAGAGACAGGGGAAGAGAGACAGAGACAGAGATGTGGCAGACCTATTATGTGATAATTTACTCGACTTCTCTGAGTTTTCTTTTCCATGAATATTTTAGTCTTTACATGTCCTTATCAATTACAGTCTCAGTTCAAAATGTGAGTCATAATCGTAAGTTCTTCTTTATATTTCAACATTCTTAAAGGGGGTATGGGTTAAAAATGGGAAAACCAAGAAAACTGCAAGTATAAAGCGCCCTCCAGTTGGAGAGGGTAAAGAGATAGCGTCATCTTCACAGCGTCAGGGTTTGAAATTACACTGCGCTTTAGTGTAGAGTAGTGTAACCTCAAACTTTGACTTTCTTAAGATGACATGGCGTGGGTAGGGGACGTAAGGTAAGGAAAAGGGCGTTTGTAAGCTTTGTTGACATGGCAGCTACAATACCAATAGAGGACGGTCAGTTGAAGTGATATTTTAGGTCCCAAAATTTTCCGGGGGGACCAACCTTTGGACCTGTTGGGGACCTAGGCGGTCCCCAGACCTCGCCTGACTTCACCCCACCCTAACTCCACATCCTGGATCAGCTCCTGATTTCAACAAAATTATGAAATGTAGCTCAAGCATCATGGGTCCTAATATCCATGCGATCTCTTTATAAATCAGATATTTATTCAGCAAGATTTCTGATAAAGCAAGAAAATCCATAGCAATTATGTAAGACATGTTGCTATTGGCTGATTAAGTCGTGCGCACGACATAACTACCTCGTTCGCACGACTTAGTAAGTCGCACAACATAATTATCTCGTGCGCATGACTTTTTATGTCGTGAGAACGACTTGGTAAGTCGTACGCACGAGATATTTTTTTCCACATGTCTTTTGCATACTTCAGTTCTTGTCACAAGGAATACGCATGTGAAATATGAACGCTCTACATCTTACGATTCAAAAGCCGGTGTGGCCTTAGTAGTAGATAAGATGCTCGGCTCGTGATCGAGAGGTCCCGGGTTTGACTCCCGCCCTAGGCACACCCGGTGTTTTGTCTTTCGGATAAGACGGTAAAAACCGAGGTCCCGTGTCACGGTAGGCGTGGCACGTATAAGATCCCTCACTGCTACGGGTGGGTCCGTTGCAAAGGTCTAAATTTGCATGCAATGCATCAGGCAGATGCCGTCATTACATACGTGAAATAATCGTGGAATGACGTAAAACAATAATCAATCAATCAATCTTGACAAAATTGTTGTAGCGATGGAAAGGTCTTGTCACAAGGAAATATGAAACCCCTATCTCTTACGTTACGATTCAAAAGTTATAACCATTGTTTTGAAATGTAGGTCAAACGTCACGGTCAAGGTCAGGAGGTCAAAAATTAATGTACCAACGGAAAGGTCTTTTCTCAAGGAATATTATGCAAAATATGAAAGCCCTATCTTTTACAGTTGAAAAGTTACGTGGAATGTTAAAGGGGTTTTTTGCCACACACAAACGGATAAACGGATAGACATACAGGTAGGCCAAAAACTAGACTAGGTGGCCAAAAAAAGCCATAATTGACTCTCCTAGTAAAAAATATCTTCTGATCTTATTTCATAACTCATAAATGCCATTCAAATCAGAAAACCGTTCTGTCCATTTCTTTTTCTTTTGAGGTTTAGAGTTTATTGTTTCTAGAGACTATTGCAAATATTCACTTAAAGTTATCCTGTCAAGACCTAATCACACCTTTGAGGAGTTCTCGAACCTTACTGGATAACCTAGGGAAGGTATAATACTTTATAATGGATTGAACTCATTGAGGCTACAATGAATTATATACAAAACGTTTAAAAACTCTTGTCTATCTCCCCAACCTCAACCCTTTTCTGCAAAAGGCTGACTGATGTTCCACTTATACTCTTTATTTGGTATCACTATAACATTATGACGAAAGATGATCAGAGGAAAGTGGCATTTCTCGGTCCTATACAATTTCAGTCTGCAGTATAACTACACTGAATTTCTTTCTTTTTCTTTTTTTGTCGTTGAAGGACCTTCACAATATTTTGGCATGGTTACGCCAAGTACTGAGATCACAATAGAGCTATCTTGCATGCAGACACTAACTCTACCTGATAATCTTAACTTAAAATAGATATCCCTTTGACATATTATCTGCTCCCTGCCATAAGCATGTACGTTTGTTATCTGCTCCCTGCCATAAGCATGTACATGTTTGTACAGCTATCATTTTAGTGCTCTTAAAATCATTAACACAATATATGACAAAAATGTTTTGAAAAAGGAGTCAGTGCTACTTTGTCCTTAGCGTGCTGACTCAGGCCAAAAGGTCTCTAGTCCGAGACCGAACGTCGACTCCATGATGTTCTGTCCTCTGGATACTACAGTATATCCCGAGGTCCCATTTCATAGGACGGTACGAAAAGGATCTCTCATCGAATCCTGCTTGTCCGTTCACTTGTATAAATTTGTGCAATGCATAAGGAAGATACTTTCTTGTATAAGGAAAATTATCTTCGTTTGTTGCAATACATTTACAACTACGGAAGCCCATTTAGGACCTATCAAAAATATTTTTGAATTTGATATAACGAATTCTTGAATTTGTTAAAACGGATTAAATTCCTTTTAACGAATTCTTGAATTTGTTAAAACGGATTAAATTCGTTTTAACAAATTTGAGGAATTCGTTATAACGTATTAAATCTGTAATAACAAATTTGAGGAATTCGTTATAACGAATAGAGACCTATCAAAAAATATTTTTGAATTTGATATAAAGAATTCTGGACTTTGTTAAAACGGATTAAGTTCGTTTTAACAGACTCTCTAATTTGTTAAAACGGATTAAATGCGTTTTAAGAAATTTGAGGAATTCTTTATAATGTATTTAATCTGTTATAACAAATTTGAAGAATATATGAATTTAAGAATTCGTTATTTCGAATTCGATTTGTTAAAACGAATGTCAAAATCTGTTAAAACGATTTCAACAAATTTGTTATAACAGATTTAATTCGTTATAATGAATTTCTCAGATTTGTTATAACATATTTAATTCGTTATAACGAATTCTTCAAATTTGTTAAAACGAATTTAATCCGAAAATGATTCCTCAAATTTGTTTTAACGAATTTAATCCATTTTAACAAATTCAAGAATTCGTTAAGACGATTTTAAGGACAGTGGCGGGAGTCATATTTTTTATATCTCCGCGTTGAAGAGTTCCACCCCGTCCGTGTACGATAACCGGCAGGAGTTCCGTTTTGACTACGTACTTTTCTTTGCCCGCGGCAAAAGGCATAATAACACTTGAGTCAATCCCATTGTTAGTCAATCCCATTGTTAGTCACACTTCAATGCTCATATAAATCAGGATTCATAACCTGAGTAGTCATTATAATTCTCCAAGGAAAGGAAATGAATCAACTGAAAACCCTGTTCAAAGGGAATCCGAAGAAGAAAGTAAGGCAAATATTTCCAATCATTTTCTTGGAATTGCCTTATAGGTATTTCATATTCTTCATGCATACTCTTTTATGCGTTTTTGCAAAGACTGCAATGCATATTGTAGGTACTGAGCGTTGTGCTGGCAAGACTATATCATCAAGAGAGATAACTCTTATTCATGGTTTACAGAATAAATGCAAGTGTCACTTTTCCAGTGCCAATTTCATAAAAGGTACAAGGGAAAGGTCCCAATTTCCTGTCTTTATTTAGAAATATGTATTTCAGAGATCTTGTATTTGAATTCTGAACAGAAAATATCTGATAGAAAATTTTTTATTGTGAACTGTGTATTTCTGCCTATATGAGGCAATGAAGAAATGTTCTGTCAAATCAGGAAGCTGGAAAATCTCAAAATGTTTATTGATAGCCATATAAAAGGTTACAATGAAGCTCAATAATGCTCAAGTTTAATACAGCATCTCAAAATTGATAGAAAGACATTTGAAAATTGAATAACCGGGATCTGTCCTTAATCCGTTTTAACAAATTCAATTATTCATTATATCAAATTCAAAAATATTTTTGATAGGTTCTAAATGGGCTTCCGTATACAACAAAGAAACTTCGAAGAAAGCGACACAATCACTACCGGTTACTCATGCAAGCAGTCGTGATAAACTTGGTAAATACGATTCCCTATTGGTGTTGCAGTTTATAGATACTGAAAAAAATCGTCCATATAAAACAATACCCCCCCCCTCAAATCGCAGCAAAGTCATACAGGAAGAATTTATTCATAGGATCACTATAACCTTGACCCTAGAAATGTGATCTTGAGTCTAGGTCATTTGCATACTCTTGTGTTATGATAGCAACCGTGTGAAATTTGAAGCAGATTCATATTAGTTAGTTTTATGAATAACACACTAAATTGGTTATAAGGTCCCCTTGACCATGACCTTGCTCAGATAATGTTGGATTATGGTCATACTAGTTCACCCTTGTTTCATGTGTAACAATTACCTGAAGTATCAATCATGCCAATGGTATATAACTATTGTATTTATGTGATCTTGGTGGAATGCCTTTAGATCAAGGTTAAAAGACACCTTGTCATTGGTAACAATTCTGTGAAGTATCAACCAGATCAATACCATACAGGAATAGTATTTATATGGCAAAATAGTTTTCAAAACTTGCTAACAGGACGAAAGCACAGATAGATTACTATTACCATTCCAACACAGCCACATCATACCCTTCAAACCCCGCAACTCCATTCAGATACCGCCACACCGTACTGGTCAGACACCGCCATATCATACCATTCTGACACAATCACATCATACCCTTCAGACCCCCCAACTCCATTCAGATACCGCCACACCATACTGGTCAGACACTGCCACATCATACCATTCCAACACAGCCACATCATACCCTTCAAAACCCGGAACTGTGGCAGTGTCTGACCAGTACGGTGTGGCGGTATCTGAATGGAGTTGCGGGGTCTGAAGGGTATGATGTGACTGTGTCGGAATGGTATGATGTGGCAGTGTCTGACCAATACGGTGTGGCGGTATCTGAATGGAGTTGCGCTGTCTAAAGTGTATGATGTGACTGTGTCGGAATGGTATGATGTGGCAGTGTCTGACAAGTACGGTGTGGCGGTATCTGAATGGAGTTGCGGGGTCTGAAAAGTAGGATTTGACTATGTCGGAATGGTATGATGTGGCAGTGTCTGACCAGTACGGTGTGGCGGTATCTGAATGGAGATGCGGGGTCTGAAGGGTATGGTGTGACTGTGTCAGAATGGTATGATGTGGCAGTGTCTGACCAGTACGGTGTGGCGGTATCT
This sequence comes from Pteria penguin, assembly GCA_035048485.1. NCBI lineage: Eukaryota > Metazoa > Mollusca > Bivalvia > Pterioida > Pteriidae > Pteria > Pteria penguin. Next base: position 43,043,913 of record CM068583.1, on the reverse strand, counting down.
GAATGGAGTTGCGGGGTCTGAAGGGTATGATGTGACTGTGTCAGAATGGTATGATGTGACAGTGTCTGACCAGTACGGTGTGGCGGTATCTGAATGGAGTTGTGGGGTCTGAAGGGTATGATGTGACTGTGTCGGAATGGTATGATGTGGCGGTGTCTGACCAGTACGGTGTGGCGGTATCTGAATGGAGTTGCGGGGTCTGAAAAGTAGGATTTGACTATGTCGGAATGGTATGATGTGGCAGTGTCTGACCAGTACGGTGTGGCGGTATCTGAATGGAGTTGCGGGGTCTGAAGGGTATGATGTGACTGTGTCGGAATGGTATGATGTGGCAGTGTCTGACCAGTACGGTGTGGCGGTATCTGAATGGAGTTGCGGGGTCTGAAGGGTATGATGTGACTGTGTCAGAATGGTATGATGTGGCGGTGTCTGACCATTACGGTGTGGCGGTATCTGAATGGAGTTGCGGGGTCTGAAGGGTAGGATTTGACTATGTCGGAATGGTATGATGTGGCAGTGTCTGATCAGTGCGGTGTGGCGGTATCTGAATGGAGTTGGGGAGTCTGAAGGGTATGATGTGACTGTGTCAGAATGGTATGATGTGGCAGTGTCTGAGCAGTACGGTGTGGCGGTATCTGAATGGAGTTGGGGGGTCTGAAGGGTATAATGTGACTATGTCGGAATGGTATGATGTGGCTGTGTCTGACCAGTACGGTGTGGCGGTATCTGAATGGAGTTGCGGGGTCTGAAGGGTAGGATGTGACTGTGTCGGAATAGTATGATATGGCAGTGTCTGACCAATACGGTGTGGAGGTATCTGAATGGAGTTGCGGGGTTTGAAGGGTATGATGTGATTGTGTCAGAATGGTATGATATGGCGGTGTCTGACCAGTACGGTGTGGCGGTATCTGAATGAAGTTGCGGGGTTTGAAGGGTATGATGTGACTGTGTCGGAATGGTATGATGTGGCAGTGTCTGACAAGTACGGTGTGGCGGTATCTGAATGGAGCTGGGGGGGGGGGGGTCTGAAGGGTAAGGTGTGGCTGTGTCGGAATGGTATGATGTGTCAGTGTCTGACCAGTACGGTGTGGCGGTATCTGAATGGAGTTGGGGTCTGAAGGGTATGATGTGGCTGTGTCGGAATGGTATGATGTGGCAGGGTGTGACCAGTACGGTGTGGCGGTATCTGAATGGAGTTGTGGGGTCTGAAGGGTATGATGTGGCTGTGTCGGAATGGTATGATGTGGCAGGGTGTGACCAGTACGGTGTAGCGGTATCTGAATGGAATTGGGGGGTCTGAAGGGTATGATGTGACTATGTCGGAATGGTATGATGTGGCAGTGTCTGACCAGTACGGTGTGGCGGTATCTGAATGGAGTTGCGGGGTTTGAAGTGTATGATGTGATTGTGTCGGAATGGTATGATATGGCAGTGTCTGACCGGTACGGTGTGGCGGTATCTGAATGGAGTAGCGGGGTCTGAGGGGTATGATGTGACTATGTCGGAATGGTATAATGTGGCAGTGTCTGACCAATACGGTGTGGTGGTATCTGAATGGAGTTTCCGGGTCTGACGGGTATGAAGTGACTATGTCTGAATAGTATGATATGGCAGTGTCTGACCAGTACAGTGTGGCGGTATCTGAATGGAGTTGCGGGGTCTAAAGGGTATGATGTGACTATGTCGGAATGGTATGATGTTGCAGTGTCTGACCAGTACGGTGTGGCGGTATCTGAATGGAGTTGCGGGGGCTGAAAGGTATGATGTTACTATGTCGAAATGGTATGATGTGGCGCTGTCTATAGGGTATGGTTTTGTGGAAATGGTGTGATTTAGCGGTGTCTGAATGGTAAGAGTTGCATTGTCTGAATGGTGTGATGTACGTACGTATGTACGATATAAAACCATCTCAGTCAACAGTTAAACGACACGGCCATGCCATCTTAGCCAGACACGTGACTACCATGCCATCACATTCAGATGTCACCATCTCCATTCAGTCTTATGGCAATGTCTGTTCATCATTCATACACCACCACATTCGGACTTCATCCACATCCAAAAAAAACAAAAAAAACATGAATTTGACATGTACAATGGGTAAATCATAAAATCCCTGTAAATCATATAGTTATCATGACGACATGTAAACCTTCGTGATACAAAATAAAGTTGTAATTTCTACATTTCTTTTTTCCTTTTTTTTTCAATATTCTCATAATGAAAATATACATGTACATGGTTTGATTTCTCTGCACTGTTACATCAAATATTGCATCATAAAGTGGATTACATCTGTAGTATCCTGTAGTAGATTCAGAGAGGGGCGAAGGGGATGTCCGCATCTATGCATAAATTCAAAAAGGGGGAAACGAGAGAAAGACAGAGGCTATTATCTGTAATTTCGATACTCGTGCCCATTCCCTTCACTTTCTACACTGAAAAACATTTCTGGCAGATCGTTACACCTATCTCTAGATCTCTAGATCTATACTGTTCACTAGAAACAGGCCTATGTATGTGAGAAAAGGCAAGGGATACATGTGTCTTTTTCTAACTTTGAATTTTTGTTATTATTAGAAAAAGACATATGTAATGATGGATTTTGCTAAACTGCAGAGACAGATTTATTTTGCTAAACTGCTCAATCTTATTAAAACGCGACTTGTATTTCGTTCCTATACGATACTGGAAGAGAAATCGGAGCGGAAAGAAATACAAATCGCGTTTTAATTAGATTGCTAAACTGCTGAGACAGAATTATTATTTTTAAAACATCAAACACGACTCAGATGTATAAAATCCGCCGCTGGAATATGAAAAAAGATATGAATAACAATAAGCATCGTTTACACACAGCTGTGACAATGACTTAGGACGGTGAAAATGTACAATTTTATGCCTTAAAACCTCAAAATTGCAGGAGCTTCTGGATGAATTTTTTTCTTTTGCCTTTAGTTGTGCCCTGGGACTGCTGGGGAAACGGTTCCCAGTCCCTCGCCCGATTTCGCCTCACTTTTTAACTCTAACACCCTGTACCCGCTCCTGATATCTGTTTTCGGTAGTGTGAACAAACATTAAATGCACCGTTCCACAAAATTATTAAACGACCTCCGACAAATTACATATTAGGTTATGCCTTCATAAATAGAACGAATAAATGAAAAGCATTTATACTAAGTGTCACGTTCTTTTACGAATCATGGAAGGATCAATTCTGTGATATTGTCGTGATTTGTTACAAACGTCCACCTCTCATCCCAAGTTTGGGGCCATTGTCGTTATATACAGCCACCCCCCCCCCTTTTTTTTTTTTGCCCATGGATGCTTATAGTTATAGGTATTATATTTGATAATGGAATACAGAATACAAAGAGAAACTGTCAAAAAATGCTGAGTTAACTCACAGTTACATTGGTGAATTAAATCATAAATACTAGTGTACAAAAGACGCAATTGTGCTGCGTGTATGTGTGTGAACCGGGCCGTGACATTTTTATATACAGCAGTATAACGTATCGACATCAGGTAAAAATAGCACCTTACTTAATAGATGTAAGAAAACTCACCCAATCCTGTTCTGCGTCGACTGTTCAGATTGTACATTTTGAAACTTCTGCACAGTGTGAACTTATTTCGTGTATAATCTATAGTAGAGCGAATGGCACACAAAACGTGTTTACATAAAGACACACTCCTATCACATGCTCGATATAAACCACGAGGACAAAATATAGCACAGTACAAGTTTACTTATTTAGAACTAATGCAGAAAAGCGATTCATGGCACTAACTGATTTATTGGTTTGTCAATTTTGCTAAATATTTGATGATTCTACTTTTTAAAAAGAATATCGAAGATATGTTTCTGAAACACTAGATCTATGCCCACAGGAGCAAGAAATTTATTGATGACACTTACTAGATGTGGGAAGCCGGTGTGGCCTGGTGGATAAGGTGCTCTGCTCGTGATCGAGAGGTCCCGGGTTCGACACCCGCCCTCGGCGCACCGGTGTTCTGTCTTTCAGATGAGACCGTAAAAACCGAGGTCCCGCGTCACGGTAGGCGTGGCACGTAAAAGACCCCTCACTGCTTTGGGTGGGTCCGTTGTAAAGGTCTAAATTTGTATGCAATGCATCAGGCAGATGCCGTCACCATATACGTGAAATAATCATGGAGTGACGTAAAACAATATTCAGTCATTCAATACTAGATGTGGGTCAACATTGACGGTTCTCAAGGTCATAAATTATTATATCAATTATGAAAAGGTCTGCCACAAGGAACATACATGTGAAATACATATCTAATATGGTTCAAAAGGTAAAAAGTCAAAGGCCAAGGTAAAATGTTTTAATGCATGCTAAATTAAGGTCAAACTTGACGGCCAATGGCGGATCCAGCGGCGTCTAGACCCCCCCCCCCCCCCCCCCCACTCCTGAGATTTTCATAAAATGGGACTATTGATATTACCAATTTGTTAACGACATAATTCAACATATTCTTAATATATGACAATTATTTAGGCGTAAAGCACTCGCATCTTGCGGCTAGCTGCAACAAGTTCAAGCATTGATATAAAAAATACAATGTATGCATTTAAAACATTTTGGCAAATCGAATCAAAAGATGAATTCTGGGTCTGAAGATTTTGGAACGCCCCCCCCCCCCCTTTGACAAAAAAGCTGGTCCCGCCCCTGAATAATGGTATCTATGTAAATGCCTCGCCACAACGAAGACACACGACGTACAGTATGAAAGCCCTAATTCCCATAGTTGAATAGTTGCGAGCAAGGAGTGAAGATCTGTCGAAATCGGATTAGGAGTCAGGCAGTCAGTTAGATTTCCCTCAAGCCGGCATGGCCTAGTGGTATCGCGTCGGACTCCTGATCGGGAGGCCAGGGTTCGAGTCCCGCTCTGGTCATGCCGGTGTCATGTCTTTCGGATGAGACAGTAAAAACCGAGGCCCCGTGTCGTGGTATGTATGGCACGTTAAAGATCCCTCACTGCTTCGGGTGGGTCCGTTGCAAAGGTCAAAATTTGTTTGCCCCGCATCAGGCAGATGCCGTCACCATATACGTGAAATATTCGTGATGTGACGTAAAACAAAAAACCGTTACTACAAATTTACGGAAAAAATCATACATGGCGGCTATTAAGATAAACCAATAACCGACTGCTACAAAGAACTTAACCCAATTACACGTAGCAAGTATAGGTCACGCTTACCTTGAAACGTAGACACTATCATGTGACTCAGTTACGCATTAAGATTATATTACTATACATCCGCGATCACTACGCATGTTTTACAATGTGGAGTAGGTAGTGTTCAACGCCCCCTCCCCTTCCATTTTCTCCTACATGTACGCCCTTGATGTGAAATATGAGGGTCTTATCTCCTTTGATGCGATGGCAAGAGAGGGTCCCGAAAACTCCCATCCCTGTCCCTTTCCTTCGCCTATGTTGATCACTGTGTATACTTAAATTAGTGTTACCGCTTTGTGGTTCGCTTTAGTTTCAGTACAGCCATATTCGCAGTGTAGTTTATTATTATGGAACATTCGTACTTCAGCAGGATACATTTTTGTTCGTCGATTTAACATGCAGTAGGACATAAGTTTACCTTGTAGAATTGCGTCAGTATCTTATCTCTTCGGTTTAGCGAGCAAGCATAGCCGACAAGGTGATAGGTTTCGCACCTTTATACAGACATCACAGGCATTAAATCTAGAGATGATATAATACGCGGAGGTTTGTACAATATCACAAGGAAACTCCGACATTCCTTCCATGTTCAATGGACGTACAATATCACAAGGAAACTCCGACATTTGTTTCATGTTCAATAGACGTACAATATCACACGGAAACTCCAACATTTGTTCCATGTTCAATGAATGTACAATATCACAAGGAATCTACGACATTTGTTCCATGTTCAATGAACGTACAATATCACATGGAAAGTCCGACATTTGTTCCATGCACAATGGATGAACAATATCACAAGGAAACTCCGATATTTGTTCCATGTTCAATGGACGTACAATATCACAAGAAAACTCCGACATTCGTGCCATGTACAATATCACAAGGAAACTCCAACATTCGTTCCATGTTAAATGGACGTATAATATAGATATGTTTTGTCTTTAAGAATATTTGGACCATAAAGAAAAATGTTGGAAAGCCTGGCAATGTATTTTCGAAGGGGTTTTTATCTGAACTACGCCACAATCTGATTAAAACCATATCTTTATTCTGCTTCTCTATTTGTCCCATTGAAGATAAAGAGGATTCTGATGGAACTTGATAGGGATGAGATAATTAAGATCCCCGGCAAGTCTTATTGTGTTCTAGCCACTGCTAGAGATGGATCCAGGGCGAACGATTTACTTCCCAGAGGAAACACTAATTTGACAAACTTCTTCAGATCGGCTGCATATAATATAGACCTTCGTGAGACACTAATAAAATCAAGAAAATTAAATGAATTAATATATTTAGCATAATATTCCCCCTGTTTTTGCCCCTGTATAGATTTACCACTCGACCATCGTATTTCTTGAGCCAAAGGTATGGCTAACCTGAGTTTTTTTAACCGTTTCATATTGCTATACCATAACTAATGCTATTCGAGAATTCCAAATTACAGTTTATTAGTCCCCTGCTGGAAAAATCGGGGGAGGATAGCTTTTGTTTGTCCGTTCGTCCGTCCGTCTGTCCGTCTTTCACTTGTTTTTCCGAGTTATTTTACGTTAATCTTTGAGGCATTTGATTGAAAGTTAGTCCACTGTATGAGAATCTAGAATCACCACGAGTCTCCGAGACCGAAAGATATCAGTCGATGGTGACATACTTTGACATAATCCCAACCGATTCGTACGCCTTCATCAAGCATACTGGTCGTCCTTCGTCACGTACTATGGCACATCTTCATTAGACATACTGGTCGTCATTCGTCACGTACTCTGTCACACCTTCATTAGGCATACTGTTCTTCTCCTTTATTCACAGAGTTATTCTCATATTTACTGCAAAATGATCAGCCTGTCTCCCACAGGTGTGGAAGATAAGCTACACCACCTATTTCGCGCTCAATGTTATCATGACGTCATAAGCAAACACGACATACGTCAACGTCAAGCAACCTAATTTTTGTTCATTTCCAACAAAACGGAAGGGAAAATGACAAATTTAAGGGCAAATTATTGAGTGGGAGAAAAATAATCTACCGCTATTGTCCGGTGGTGACAAAGAAATCAATTAACCCTCGTGTCAAATTAGCTTAGTCCATGCCTCGGCAAGCCTCGGCATGGACTAAGCTAATTTGACACTCGGGTTGGTTGATTTCTCTGTCACCACCATACAATAGCGGTAGATTCTATTAGTCATTCGTCACGTACTCTGTCACACCTTCTTTAAGCATACTATTCGTCATTCGTCACGTACTCTGTCACACCTTCCTTAGACATACTGTTCGTCATTCGTCACGTACTCTGTCACACCTTCATTAGGCATACAGGTCGTCCTTTGTCACGTACTCTGGCACACCTTCATTAGGCATACATGTCGTCCTTCGTCACGTACTCTGACACACATTCATCAGGCATACTGGCCGCCATTCGTCACGTATTCAGACAGACCTTCCTCAGGCATACTAGCCGCTACTCGTCACCTACTCTAGAAGACCTTCATCAGGCATACTGGCCGTCCTTCGTTACGTACTCTAGCAGACCTTCATCGCGCATAATGACTGCCATTCGTCACGTTCACTGACAGACCTTCCCACTAGCCCCAGTCGGATTTGAGCCCACACCTAACAAGCATAAAGAGGATCGAGCACCGAAACTCTCAAATGAACATACATGTACGGCAAAGCGAATACCGACGAATAAGTAATGAAAAAGTAATTAATTGCTTGGGGTGGACAGTCGTGCGCTTTTGGTGACATCAATATTTTACACTAAACTTTATCATAAGAGTTCCTTAAATTTCATCTACCAAAAGAAAGAACGAATATGGAGAAAAGACCAAAAAAAAAAAAAAAAGAATTTTAATAGCACATACCGTCGGAAGACATCCTCTCTAAATCAACCTGGAGAATACAAATGAACTTCACCAATGAAGAAAAGGTTTAAGAAATCATTCGTCTAACGCACACAACAGATGTTTAAATAACATGCATGGTTAACGACACGGTAGTGCATTTTATTTTTGGTTCTCAAGACCACAATGATGTAAGAGGAAAATATTGAACAATCAAAACCGAAAAACAAAACAAAAATTTACATTTTCTTTTTTTTTTTTTATTTAATTTTTATCAAATAAGAAAGAAAACTTTAGAGCAACCAATTTGAGCATTAGTTCCCGTTAAAGGTATATTGAGATAAAAATAGAATGTGTTTCTTGTCAAAATATTTCACTTACATTAAACATATTTTATTGTCACAGTAAGACTTGGGGATTGGGTAAAAATTTTTCAACTTTGTAAAATCCTTTCCCGTTACAATAAGTATATATAACATACATAGATGGACATTAAATATAAAATATATTACATGTATATTTATGCATTTTCTTTATTAACAAAGAGAGAGAGAAGGGAAGGGGTTGCTGTAGTTATATACTGGGGTGCTATTAGAGAATTATTGCTGGTATTTGGTGTTGTTGCCTTCGGTCACTTTTTGTGTGTACATGTATCTGTGAACTGCTTTAAACATTTCTTCAGTTTGATTATTTGAAATATCGCTTTCATCGTAAAGTATGGTGCCTATGTTTAACACATTATATCTCGTTAAGGCATGGAGTAAGTCATGCCTTAATATTATGTTTCTATGTTTTCGACAGCGCAAAAAGAAACGTGCTTTATCTTCTTTGTGATATCTACTACTGTTTTACTTATACACAGACGGCCTCTCAGTCCACAGGCACTGCGTAACATGAAGAGTGCCCTTTTAAAAACTTTCCCCCTATACCGCCTCGTTGCCATTTCGCATACAACGCACCCAGGGAACGAGATGAGACACAAAGGAAGGAGGGGTAGATTTAAAGAGAGGCACTCTTCATGTAACGCAGTGCTTGTGCTTAGCCTTTGCAAATCATCGAGCCAAAGCAGTTACCCGTATAGAAACGGCCATCAACCCATACAACGTACCCAGGCAAAGCATTTAGTGATATAGATACGGCCCTCAACCCATACAACGCACCCAGCCAAAGCAGTAAGGGATACAGAAAAGGCCCTAATCACAGACAACGCACCCAGCCAAAGCATTTAGTGATATAGAAACGGCCCTCAAACTATACAACACACCAGCCAATGCAGTTAGGGATATAGAAGCGGCCCTCAACCCAAACAACGCACCCAGCCGAAGCAGTTAGGGATATAGAAACGGCCCTTAATCCATACAACGCACCCAGCCAAAGCATTATGGGATATAGAAACGGCCCTCAACACATACAACGCACCCAGCCAAAGCAGTTAGTGATATAGGAACAGCTCTTAACAGATACAACGCACCCAACCAAAGCAGTTAGGGATATAAAAACGGCCCTCAACCCATAGAACGCACCCAGCCAAAGCAGTTAGTGATATAGATAAGACCCTCAACCGATACAAAGCACCAGCCAATGCAGTTAGGGATATAGAAACGGCCCTCAACACAGACAACGCACCCAGCCAAAGCAGTTAGGGATACAGAAAGGGCCCTCAACACAGACAACGCACCCAGCCAAAGCAGTTAGTGATATAGAAACGGCCCTCAACCTATACAACGCACCAGCCGAAGCATTTAGGGATATAGAAACGGCCCTCAACACAGCCAACGCACCTAACCAAAGCGGTTAGGGATATAGAAACGGTCCTCATCCCAAACAACGCACCCAGCCGAAGTCGTTAGGGATATAGAAACTGCCCTTAATCCATACAACGCACCCAGTAAAAGCAGTTAGGATCGATATAGAAACGGCCCTCAACCCACACAACGCACCCAGCCAAAGCAGTGAGGGATATAGAAACGGCCCTCAACACATACAACGCACCCAGCCAGAGCAGTTAGAGATATAGAAACAGCCTTCAACCCAAACAACGCACCCAGCAAAATTTGTAAGGGATATAGCAACGGCCCTCAACCCATACAACGCACCCAATCAAAGCAGTTAGGGATATAGAAACGGCCCTCAACACAGACAACGCACCCAGCCAAAGCAGTTAGGGATACAGAAAGGGCCCTCAACACAGACAACGCACCCAGCCAAAGCAGTTAGTGATATAAAAACGGCCCTCAACCTATACAACGCACCAGCCGAAGCATTTAGGGATATAGAAACGGCCCTCAACACAGCCAACGCACCTAACCAAAGCGGTTAGGGATATAGAAACGGTCCTCATCCCAAACAACGCACCCAGCCGAAGTCGTTAGGGATATAGAAACTGCCCTTAATCCATACAACGCACCCAGTAAAAGCAGTTAGGATCGATATAGAAACGGCCCTCAACCCACACAACGCACCCAGCCAAAGCAGTGAGGGATATAGAAACGGCCCTCAACACATACAACGCACCCAGCCAGAGCAGTTAGAGATATAGAAACAGCCTTTAACCCAAACAACGCACCCAGCAAAATTTGTAAGGGATATAGCAACGGCCCTCAACCCATACAACGCACCCAATCAAAGCAGTTATGGATATAGAAACGGCCCTTAACACATACAACGCACCCAGCCAAAGCAGTTAAGGACATAGGAACGGCCCTCAACCCATACAAAACACCAAGCCAAAGCAGTTAGTGATATAGAGACGGCCCTCAACCCATACAACGCACCCAGCCAAACCAAAGCAGTTAGGGATATAGAAACGGCCCTCAACCCACACAAAGCACCAGCCAATGCAGTTAGGGATATAGAAACGGCCCTCAACACAGACAACGCACCCAGCCAAAGCAATTAGGAGTATAGAAAACGCCTCTCAGCCCTTGCAACGCACCCAGCAAAAAGCTGTAAGGGATATCGAAACGGCTTTCAACACATCCAACGCATACAAAGCAATTAGGGATATAGAAACAGCAGTAAGAGATATAGAGACTGCCTCTTAATCCATGCTACATACCCATCTAAAACTGATAGGGACATTTTATGTATCAATGTTTATTGTTTATTGAAGCAGAGAACATCAGTTTTTATGGTCTCATTCAAATGACAAGACACTGACGAGTTACCAGAGGAATTCGAACCTAGTAATGATTTGCTATATGGTACTAGTATGTTTCTAATCTTATTCGGATCCAAAGTAGGTCTGTAGGATTTGAAACGGGTTCGACCTCCATTTCCTACAAATTTCACAGACCAACTTGGGACCGAAATTTGACAGAAAATAAAACATGTAAGTAATAAAAGTAAACACTGATTTTGTCTACTCCATCTTGTTAATAATTTCCCTAAATAAGCCCGTTACAGCAATGAGTAGCCAGAATATTCAAACAAAGATTGTCAGAAGACAACAGAACTCGCCGGTGACAACTAAATTTAAATAGCAAAAGTTTTCTGTAAGTAGGTCAGTCTTCACGGTCAATTTAAAAACGTAAAAAAAGTGATACTTAATGAAAAGTTTTGTCACAAGGAATACACACATAAATATTTAAGCCCTATCTCTTTCTGATCATAAGTTATGACCAAGGTTAAATTTTTTTTTAAAATATGTCAAACTTCAAGGCCGAGGTTTCACAAGGTCTTGGCACGTATGTGAAATATTAAATCCCTGTCTCTAATATTCCTAATTATATGATTCAAGTTAAAAGTTTTTATCTACGGACGACGAAGACAACAACTACAATAACAACGACGGCGACACCAGGTATGACAAAAGCTGTCCAGACATTCGTCCCGGCGAGCTAAAAAAAAAATAATAATAAAGACATTTGTACAGAATATAGCGCTGCGTTACCACACAATGTTATACTAAATTGAAATGAATTACACTGCAAAATTATGTGTCAAAGCATAATAATGTCTTTTCTTATAGGATAACATATTAAATTACCAAACAAGATTTACCTAACTTTATATAACCCATATATCAAAATGTTCATCTCCCCCTCCTCTATCAAAATTATAACAGTGCACTATAGGCAATCCACCCCTAATAACGTAGTACCCGGTAACTGGTCTTAGCCGGGGACTAGTCCTTGACCAGTAGAGTTGCGACTTGCGAAAATCAAATATTACAAAGAATATCTCAGCGTTACACACACACACACACACTCACACACACACACACACACACACACACACACCACCTTCAGTTAAATGCATTTTGCGTAATTTGCAGTTGGTTGATACATAACTCCAGTCACCTTCGTATTTAAATGCTCTCAGGCCAAAGTCACCATTAGTAATTCACAGACTTTTTTGTATCCATGATGCCGGAATACCAAGGTCGTCAGAGTAACGCTCGTACGGAGTTCTCAAGTAGTTCTTATCCTTTTAATAGGATCGTTTGCATCCGTGTGAAGGAGTCCTCACGCGGTTTGGACGTTCCCACCAAATTGTATTCACTTTTCATTGTCAGGTCGGGCCATAGTTGTAACAGGGATTATTATATAGATGGCAATTAGGGTTCACCAACTATACAGGTCCGTTTTGAGTTTCACATAATGCCCTATACTTTATTGAGAACAGCTCCGAAATATTCCGAATGTATGACTGGTTTTGGAGTTAAAAGAGTGGGCGATGTCATACTATACTATTCACAAAGAATCTTAAGATTAATACTTAAACTTAGGCTTAAGAGTAGTCATTAGTGTAAACTTAGGACCTATTCACGAAACATCGGAAATCCCTCCTATTGACACCTTTTTTTCAAATTATATCTCTTCACTTTCAGACTACCCGGTAAACTTCAAATTACTTGTTCATCCTCGATTTATTAATTTAGGATTTTTTTTCCAAAGGAGGAAGGAATATGAAACAGATACATATCAGACATACTATTCTTTGTGAACAGTATGCCTGAGATCGCCCTTTCTTTTAACTCCAAAACCTTTTATTTTTCCTTTTTTTAATACTTTTTGTCAAATCATATTTTTTCACTTTTAAACTAAACTAAACTTCAAATTACTTGTTCACCCTCGACTTATCACTTTAGGATTTTTCTGAGGGATTGGTTGGTTGGTTGATTAGTGTTTTACGTCACTTTCAACAAATTTTCAGTTATACCGCGACATGGAAACAGGAGGTAACCAACCTCTTAAACATAGTGGCGCAGCAAGGGAATCGAACCCGGATCGTTGGCGCCGCAAGCCAAGCGCTTAACCACTACACCAAGCCTGCCCCCTTTTTCCCGAAGGAGGAAGGAATATGAAATAGATACATAGATAGATTGATTATTGTTTCACGTCACTACAGGATTATGTCACATACATGGTAACGGCATACATAACATAGCAATTTATACCTTTACAACAGACCCACCAAAAGCAGTGAGGGATCTTTTAAGTGACACGGGGCCTCGGTTTTTACTGTATCATCATAAAGACTGGACACTGGTGTTTTCACTGTGGAAGTCGAACCTGGGTCCTTTCGGTCACGGGCCGAGCACCTTATCCACTGTGCCACATCGATTTATATGGAATAGAATAATGAAAATGTTAATAACTTACTATATATACAATTTATGTTTAGAGTAACAAAAATGTGTGGTCAAGTAAACAACTCTTTGATACCTGCAGACTGCTTGTACATTGCTTTAAACGCATCGAATGCTTAGCCTACATGTAGATATGAGACAGGACTGAATAATCACTGGAATGTGAAATTCTGCAATTATAATACTGTATCGACCATATTGTGAAGATGTACACGCGATAAATTACTAAATCTTATTACGACAAAATGAACCTCACTCAGCTGTGTTCGATGTAGTATCTACATGTACTACACAGTATTTAAAGAACACTCCCCTTCCCTCCAATTTCAATTTTTCGTGATTAAGTGCACTATCGTTCATGAATTTCACATATTTGGTAGATAGCTTCTCACTAGTTCATACTGTTTCACGTATTTGGTAGATAGCTTCTCACTGGTTCATACTATGCATACAATTTCTCTTCCAAATATACAGAAATAGAGAAGAAAATTTCGAAGATACATATTTTTAAAAGCAGATTTGACCCTATAGAAAGTCCGAAGTGTGTGAGGATCGTGTTCAAACTATCTTAACCTATTAAGTTATAATTCATATTCAACCTATCTTAAAGATGCTTCACATGAAATTTGGTAACAAAACGCTTTGAAATTTTCAAGTACCACATTCTCCTTATTGGATATCATAATGAATGTAGTTTATCACCGGTAGAAAAATAATAAAATGAATCCTAATCCCGTTCCATGTTTATTCTAAAGTATGTGTACAGCCACTAGTAAGACGGCTCGGTTTGGCTCGAGACTGAGACGTTCTGGATTCGAGGTCCGCTTGTGACTGAGAAGTCTTGGGTTCTAGATTCTAGACCGACTTGTGACTGAGATATTCTGAGTTCGAGGGCCGTTTGTGACTGAGAAGTTCTGGGTTCGAGGCCCGCTTGTGACTGAGAAGTTCTGGGTTCGAAGGCCGCTTGTGACTGAAAGGTTCTATGTTCGAGGCCCGCTTGTGACAGAGATGTTCTGGGTTCGGGGTCCGCTTGTGACTGAGAGGTTCTGGTTCAAGGTCCGCTTGTTACTGAGCTGTTCTGGGTTCGAAGCCCGCTTGTGACTGAGGGGTTCTGGATTCAAGGCCCGCGTGTGACTGAGAAGTTCTGGGTTCGAGACCCGTTTGTGGATTGCCAGTGTCCTGTCTTTTGCATGAGATACTAAAGGCTGAGGACAGAGTAGACATGGCATGTAAAATATCCCTTACTGCCTCAGGTGGGTTCGTTGCTAAATTGTAAATTCTGCACATTGCATCAGGTAGATGCCGTCACCATAGACGTGAAATGAATTTACTATTGTTACATTAACAAAACTGAACAGTACTCAAATTCTGTCAATTGTTATTATTAACAGTTCATGGGTGAATGATTTCATACATGGGTAGTTTAATTTTTTGAGCGAGGATGAAATTTAAATCATTCGAGATCTCTTACTCGGGAAGTTCAGTCGGTATCGTAACCATGATGATGATGATGGTGATGATGATGGTGATGATGATGATGATGTTGTTGATGTTGTTGTTGTTGTTGTTGTGTTTGATGGACATTTGGAACTCTGACAATCTTAGCTCTAATTGAGCAGCTAAGGAAATGAGAAATTTATTGATTCAAGGTCCACTAAGAGCGCCTCGCTCCTCCATATTTTCTATTTTCTATTTATTTTCTATTATATTATAAATAATTAATATTCGTTTCATACAGGAGATACCAAAACAGCTTCAAATTAAACTATTGACCACAATACTCAGTGCGTCAAAGCACTTCTACATATAATGGAATATACATAATTTATATAGTTTATTCATCAGACGTAATCAGGTAAATATAAATAAGGTAGACAAAGTACAAAATATATAAAAGGTCTAAACACATACATACATACATACATACATACATACATTGAAAGGAATTTTGAACATGAAATGAAACATGTAAATAGTTTAAATAGATATTAGAATAAAGTTTTTTTTAGCTGTAACCAAATAAACACGAAATTGCATGTCAACAAATAAGAGAGAGAGAGAGAGAGAGAGAGAGAGAGAGACAGAGAGAGAGAGAGAGAGAGAGTAATCTGTGTAATCTGTGATCGTCTACCAGACTGACTTGCATGAATCCATTCTGGTAATCGTACATCTATTCGTCTTCTCCGGGTTATTTTGGCTAGGTTTAGGGATACAGCCCCAACCCGACCCATTTCCGAACTGGTCACAACAATTTCGTCAAAATCTCTAGATCCGTCTTCAGATGCTTCTGTACTGTTCATCATCAGGAATAATGCACGCGAGTAAAGACAAGAGAAGAAGGTGGATTTTGCGATGCAGCTGAGTCAGATTTATTAGCAGATCAGATCTGAATCTGCTGGTTGGTTGGTTAGTCGGTGTTTTATGTCGCTTTCAACAATTGTATTTAGTTATAATGCGGCATAGAAGCAGGAGGTAAGTAACATATCAAACATAGTGGCACAGTCCGGGAGTTGAACCGGATCGTTTGCATCGCAAGCCAATCGCTTGCCCACTACAGTCTGGTCCTTGACTCAATCTTATGACAAAATCTAGCACAAGGATAACATCACAAAAGCCACGACAGCTGTGGTACTGACTTAGGATGGTGAAATTTAGGTTTTTAACGGCAAAATTTGGGACTTCGGGGGGGGGGGGGGGAGTGGTGTTCGTTCCCTGATTCCCCACCAGGGATCCACCCTGAACCTGCTAGAATCTTTATAGTCTCCAGACCTCTTGTCTTACTTGGCTCCTAACTCCATAACCTAAATCCGCGAATGTCAACATTTTGGTGGGGGGGGGGGGGGGGGGGGGGGGGGGGGGGGGGGGGGGGGGGGGGGGGGGAGGTTGTTTGTAATTTCCAGATTTCTCTTTTTGCATTCAACTGTTTTACATGTACAATCTGAAATTGTAAAGCATATCTTCAGTTGTGAGGGACTCTCGGTTTTGCCGATTCTTCCACAGTGCCAGTGGTCACTCTTTGGATATGTTTATTACGCATAAAATTAGGAATTGCGTTAACTGTGTTTGTTAAATTCTTCTGGCGCTCTCAGGAGAAATTGGTTAGATATGACTGACAGAAAATCTTTGGAATTTTCTGTGAAGCAGACTTACGAGACGAATTTTTGGGGATTAATAATGACGTTTATTTAATTGACATATATCATACAATTCAATAGAATTATACATACGCTTATATGCATTTTTCAAAAAATTAAAAAATGGAGCCGGTTTAGCTTAGTGGATAATGTGCCCAGCTTGGTTTAAGTTCAAACATAATTCTTTTCGTTAAATGAAATGGGATTGGGCATAAGTAATTACAACATTATTTGTGCCCTCTCCCTAAAATTACAACAGAATTATAAAGCCCCAAATGGCGGTACATGCACGATCATATAATAACATTTAATTGAAAATATAAATACAACTAAGAAGAAGAAGAAGAAAAAGAAGAGGAATAGAGGAAGAAATAGTTATGATGATATACATGGTGACCCTAATTTACTTGGAAGATTGCAAAAACTTTTGCATAGAAAGCATAATCTTTTCATTTTCTTCACTGCTCAATGATATATCACCAAACAATAGTTGCTGGAATTGAATTAAGGCAGTATATAGGTAAATCTTTGATTATCATAGTTAGGGCACCTCAGCAGAAAATGGAAAGAATCTTCACAAGAGTGACCGCAACTGCAAGTTTGATCAAATACTAAATTAACTCTGAATAAGTCAACTTTTGATATGCTACACTTATTTCTTAATTTTGTTATATAGATGTTACTTTTTCTACCACCTGTATGAAGGTAAGAAGGGAATTTTATTAACCCCATTTCTATTTTAAGAGCAAGTTTGAATTGATTTAAGGTATAATTATGGCACAACTCGAAGTCGAGGTCATCCCAAAGTTTCATTGATGATGGAGAGGAGTTTAATGTATAATTTAATCTGTATTTTGGAATCATGTAGTCTCTACTTCTACGTAAATTTCTTCATTATTTCTATAAATGGTAAAACAATATTTGTTTAAAAAATTTGGGGCAATATTATTATGAATTTTGTAAAATAAATTAAGTTTTCTTCGTTTCCTTCTTTCTGCTAAGGTTTTCCATCCGGTTTCATTATACAAAGATTCACGACTGGCATACAGGAGTTAACCAGTTACAAGTCTGGCCGTCTCCAATTGAACTTTTTCCAATTTGTTTTCATCAAAAGAAGAACAACACACATGTATGGAACGCCTAAGCTGCCTTATAGTGTAAAAAACCACAACATTATATCAATACGTCATTACATTATGTGGTTACGTCTTTATCTTATGTAAATACTTTACTACGTATTGTGGAAACATCTTTACTAAAAGTCAATATTTCAATATGTTGTGTGGAGTCTTATTTATGTTATGACAAAAGGTCTGTGTGTTATGTCAAAACCCCTTTATGTTATGTCAAAACCTCTTTATGTTATGTCAAAACCCCTTTATGTTATGTCAAAACCTCTTTATGTTATGTCAAAACCTCTTTGTTATGTCAAAACCTCTTTATGTTATGTCAAAACCTCTTTATGACATGTCAAAACCTCTTTATGTTATGTCAAAACCTCTTTATGGCATGTCAGGGCCCATTTATGTTATGACAAAATGTTTTTATGTTATGTCGTGACCTCGTTATGTTATGTCAAAACCTCTCTATGTTATGTCAAAACCCCTTAATGTTATGTCAAAACCCCTTAATGTTTTATCAAAACCTCTCCATGCTCTGTCAAAATTCTTTTATGTTTTGCCAAGATCCCTTTTTGTTATGGTAAAACGTCTTTATGTTATGCCAAGACGTTTTTATGTTGTGTCATTTCTTTATGTCGAGCAAGTTCTTTATCATAAACATTTTAATGATCAGGATTCCGTATCTACGGCTGTCGGGTGCAGGTCAAAACGCACCCATGCCAAAACGTACCCAACCAAAACGTACCCAGATTTGGTCAAAACGTACCCAATGTTTTGGTCAAAACGTACCCACCCCACCAAAACGTACGTGTAAATTAATAAGGTAATATTTTAAAAAATCAAGGATTAAGTAAATAAAAAATTTAAAATATCAATGTATTAAATCAAAACCTTTTGCAAAATTTGTTCTTGCATCGTACAGGTATTAGCGATATCGTTATAAAAACACTATTAATTATACTAATAACAGTTCTATTGTCTGCCCCCCCCCCCCCCCCCCCCCCCCCCCCCCCCCCCCCCCCCCCCCCCCCCCCCCCCCCCCCCCCCCCCCCCCCCCCCCCCCCCCCCCCCCCCCCCCCCATTTTCCTGAAATCCTGAATCCGCCACTAAAATGGTAAACTGAAATCCTGAATCCGCCACTAAAATGGTAAAATGATTACATACTTAAAATCAGCAAAGCCGACTTTTGAGTCCTTTGATTATTTTATTATGACGTGAATGCTAGCATATTTACGGTACATCATCCTATGTTTGGCATTAAAATGAAATATAAATACATCGTCATAAGTATAACAATAAAAAAAAATCCGCTAAACATCGCTTTCTATGTTGAAAAGTAGAACGTGCATGTATACAATTTCGATCACTTCGGTTTTTTTTTTTGCATGGAAATGTAAAAAAACATTATTGTCAAAGGTTCAATTACTCAGTATTACCAAGATCGAAATAATATAAATATTTATGTAGATATTTTATATTTCTACGACCCAATGCCCTTCTTAAATTTTTCAAACCATTATTTAATCATCAAATCATTATTTATTACTGACTCTATTTCATTTTTATCTTTTGACGAGGTTTACATAGAAGTATCATCTTCAAATAGTCTTGCAATAGTAGCAAGGTTATCGGCTATGTCATTTATAAATAGTAAAAATAGAAGGGGGTCCAACACAGACCCCTGGGGAACCCCAGCATTGTTGATAGAAATTCTGAATAAGAACATATGTACAAAAACCGACTGTTGCCTATCACACAGGTATTTTTATTAAAAGAGAGAGGATATTCTCAGAAACCCCATATGCTTGAAGTTTTGTTAAAAGCCCCGTGTGTCAAACCTTATCAAATGCCTTTGATACATCGCAAAATACAAAACATGTATTTTTCTCGCATGTATTTTCCCTATTTATGCAAATATTGTGATAAATTTCTATCAGTTGATATACAGTGGAATTGTTGGACAGAAATCCAGATTGAAGATGATATAACAAGCCATTATTAAGTGTAAAAATATGAAGATGTTTATGAATAAACCTTTCAAATACTTTACCTAAAGTACTTAAGAGCGCTATAGGTCTGTAATTACATGGCTGATGCATATCACAATTTTTAAAAAGAGTCTCGTTTTTTTTCCAAAGAGTTGGAAAGACTGACTGATTGGTTGAGACAGATTTTAAATAAAATATATAAGAGCACGCTAACGGAGGAAGCAGTACTTAATAACATCTGATGGCTTATTTCATCAAGCCCAGTTGCCTTATGTAATTTAAGGAACATAAGTACGTCAATAATATCATCTTGTGAGATATTAATATTACTAATAGTGTGATCGGTTCTGCGTGATAAAAATCGGGAATTTCAACATCACTACCTTCAGCTAGTTATCGAAAGATCCCGGGTTCGACTCCCGCAATGAACACATCGGATTGTTTTGGGAGCCGATGTAGCTCAGTGAATGACATGCTCAGGTTGTTACCGAGAGGTCCTGCGTTCGACTCTCGCTCTGGGCTCACCAGTGTCTTGTCCTTCAACTGAAGCAGTAAAAACCGAGGTCCCGTGTTACAGTATGTGTAGAACGTACGTAAAAGATCCTTCACTGGTTCGGTTGAATCTGTTGCAAAGGCATAAATGACTATGCAATAATCAGAGAGACGCGAAATGATATACGTAAAATAGTCATGAAATGACGCAGTGAATCATGAAATCCCTTTCAGTAACATTTCTAAATATATCAAGACCAAAACTATATTCTGTTACACCATATTTTATTCGTACTTGAGTGAATTGTGATGCTCTACTGAACAACAAAAAATTACGCGATATGTGACACCATAAAGTTGTGGAATCAGGATAGGGTCATATTCACACCATCGCATTGGAAAGTTGGATGACTGAAACGCGATGATGCGATGATCGCACCATCGAATCATCGCCTTTTCATAGTTTATTAGTTTTACTATGCGCTTGTTCATTTATATATGTCCGTTTGAGAAAATGGCTGACATTGATGAAGCCACATGCAATTATTTCTTTCAAGGATATACAAATGAGGAGATACGACTGTTACTGTGTGTATGTGTATGTGCGTGTGTATGTGTGACTGTGTGTGTAGGCGTGTGTGTGTGTGTTTATAAACTATATAAGTATCCCTTTCACCATTAATTTAGAAACGTTGTCCTTCGACGAAATGGATGGTATTGTATCCTACAAAGTGGAACGATTACAATGAATTTAGTCCTTCCGTGAAAAATTGTATTATAAAACCCTCTTAGTTCAGGAGTGAATGATGTTCACCTTGTTACAGTTCCAGGCATTTGAAAAGACAGCTTCAAAGACCTTATTTTAAAAGACGGAATTCTTTGGGTAATATTGAAAGGACAATTACAACAATGCAGGTGATTTCAAGTTTTATTAATGCAACATGTATGGAGTATGGAGTTATCTATTTTTTCTATGGCGATGAACTCCTTGAGAGAGGTTAGACTGTCATATGCATCCCAGTTAAAGTAAACTAATTTGTGAGAGACATTGAATAAATTTATCTTATCAACCTAAATTATACATGTAATTTTTACTGTTCAAATGGCGGAAATGGACAAAAGCCAATTACTGTCAAAGAAAAAAAATACATGTATATCGTTAATTTTTAAATAAGAAAGCGGATTTATCCCAAAATTTCCCTTAATGACCACACCACAGAAGTAGACCCTAATACCGATGCCTTCCAGGGCAATTCCTGTGCCTTATTTTAACAGCTGCTTTTTATTGTATTATTTTATTTTTAGAAAAATAAAAATGTATCATAGTGTGTTTTAAAGAAATACACGGTTCATGGATGAAATCAGATTCATCGGTCAGACGCTGGGCTATCAGCTGATGCTACGGCGTTTGTTGACAAAGAACGGTTTATATTAAGGCAGGTATGTAAAACAAGAGCTGTCCTAACGGGACAAATACTCCCCGCGGCAACAAAGTTGAAACATGCAATAATTCTTCTCAAGATGCATCACTGATATAAGTGTAATGGGTGTCCCACTTGTACAATTTGAGGTATAATCAATGAAAACAATCTGGTTTGTGTGCACTTTGACCTTAAACTTGTAGATATGACCTTGGTTCTAGGTCATTACAAATCCTTGGGTCATGTGTCATGTTCTAATTTTTAAAATTTACTTGGGGTGGTAAATACAGATGTCATGTTCTAATTTTTGTATTTACCACCCCCAAGTAAATTCAAAATTAGAACATGACACATGGACAGCAATTGTGTAAAGTATAATCTTTCAGCAACGTAACAGGAAGAAGACATGGCCTAGGAGAAATCTGGCTATGGGTGCTCTGTGACCTTGACCTTGTAGATGTCACCTTGGTTCAAGTTTATGACACACCTTTAGGCTATGGACAACAATTGTGTAAGAAATTATCTCCCTCCAAATTAAAAGGAATAAGTTACGACTCGGACAAGAATTCCAGTTATGTATGCTTTGTGACCTTGATCTTGTAGATATGACCTTGGCTCAAGATCGTGGTACACCCTTGGGTTATTAGCAACAACTGTGTAAAATATGGTCTCATTCCAAAATAAAAGGCAGAATGTATGGGCCAGACAAATTTCATGAACAGACAGACAGTCGGACAGACAGACACACAGAAGGACAACATGCTCCATACAGTGTGATACATATCTTTGGATTATGGAAAGCAATGGTGGGAAATATTATCCAGATCTGACATAGTAGTAAGGACCTATGATACGTTCAATGATTTTGACTATTGGTGCACTGGGACCTTGACCTAGAAGATATGCTCTTGAGTCAATATCAAGACACACCCTTAGGTCATGGACAACAATTAGATATAATCTAGATCCAACCTGGCAGTAAGACGTTATGGCACGTAGAAAGATTTTTGTTATGTGTGCACTGTGACCTTGACCTCTAGATATAACCTTGGTCAAGGTCTTGACACACCCTTGGTCATGGACAATAATTGTGTGAAATGTTATCTACATCCAACAGAGCAGTAAAGAGTTATGGCTGAGACAAGGATTTTGACCTTAACCTTGGAGATACGATAATCAGTCTAGGTCATGACACACCTTCGGGTCATTGACAACAATTGTGTGATATATTATCCAAATCCAACATAGCAATAAAAGGTAATGGCCTGGAAAAAGACTTTGGCTATGTGTGCACTATGACCTTGACCTTGAAGATATGACCTTGTGTCGAGGTAATGACACACCCTTGGTCATGGACAACAATTGTGTGAAATATTATCCAGATCCAACATAGCAGTAAGAAGATATGTCCCTGACAATGGTTTTGACCATGCGTGCACTTTGACTTTGACCTTGGAGATACGATATTCAGTCAAGGCCATTAACAACAATTGTGTGACATATTATTCAAACCCAACTTAGCAGGAAGATGTTATGGCCTGGACAAGGATTTTGGCTATGTGTACACTGTGATCTTGATCTTAAAGATGTGACCTTGGGTTGAGGTTATGACACACCTTTGGACATGGACAACAATCGTGTGAAATATAATCTGGATAATAATCCAACCGGGTAGTAAGAAGTTATGGCCCGGACTAGGATTTTGGCTATGTAAGCATTGTGACCTTGACCTTGAAGATATGACCTTGGAGTGAGGTCATGACACTCCCTTTGGTCATGGACAACAGTTGTATAAAATACTATCCAAATCAAATTTGGCAGTAAGAAGTTCTGGCCCAGACAAGGAATTTGCTTTGTGTGCACTTTGACCTTGACCTCGAAGATATGAGTCAAGGTCATGACCCATTCTTGGGTCATGTACAACAATTGTGTGGAATATTATCCAGATCCGACAATTGGATAAAAAGTTATGGCCTGGACAACTGTGAACAGACGGGCAGAGAGACAGACAACAGACAGACAGGGTGATTTCTATATGCCCCCCAAACTTTGTTTGCGGGGGTGGGGGTGGTTGTGGTGGTGGTGTTATCAATACAGTTGTAACGCCGTTCAATAATAAATAAATGAATTAATTAAAGAAAAAAAAGAGAGAAAATCCATTAAGACACATAGAAATATTAATTGCATGTAGCTTCATCAATGTCAGCTATTTCCTCAAAAAACAAAGCAAAACCAAAAAACTATGATTGATTTAATGATTGATTGATTGATTATTGTTTTACGTCACTACACTACTATTTCACGTATATGGTGACGACATCTGCCTGATACATTGCATAGAAATTTAGACCTTTGCAACGGACCCACCCGAAGCAGTGAAAGATCTTTTACGTGCCACGCCTATCGTGACACGGGACCTCGGTTTTTACTGTCTCATCCGAAAGACAGAACACCGGTGTGCCCAGGGCAGGAGTCGAACCCGGGATCTCTCAATCAAGAGCCGAGCACCTTATGCACTAAGCCACACCGGCTTTACTATGTGATTGGACATTATGTTGTTTGATAAGGTGTTATACTGCGTGATAGAATGTTATATTGCGTGATTGGACGTTATACTGTGTGATAGAGTGTTATACTTTGTAATAGTATACATTTATTGCCCATTTGGGAGGGAGACATAAAGATTTGTGCAAACCAGAAAAATTATGTCGCCCGAAGGAGACATTATTTTTCTTGGTTGAACAAATCTTCATGTCTCCCTCCCAACTGGGCAATAAATTGTTTATTATACCGAAAGCTGAAGAAATACTAAGGTCATTTTTAAAACATGTTTTCATGTAGCATGCAGTAGCTAGCTGTAATAATACTTTCAATCTAAAGCGAATATTTTGAAGAGCACTTTTCTTAAAGAAAGTCCATCTGTTTTGTTTTTGTGCTGCAATGTAAAACTTTCGGAGGGAATTGTCTAGCTCACTTGTTGAAAATTGTAGAAAGTCTACATCTTTTTCTCCCTCCCGAAAAAAATCTTCGAAGCACTTAACTTCACACTTTGTTGCTATTTTCGTATTTATAGCGTCTTTATTTTTCAATCAATCTTCAATATTATCCTCTGTTATGTGTACGAACCTACTCATGCTACTGGGATCAACCATCTTTGTTTGCAATAGGCCACTCGCCTCTCGGTCAATCTCGACATTAATCGTAACAAGAGAGGCAACTCTTACTCAACGTAGAATTGGGGTTCCGAATGCATGGGCGGAGACACGACGTAGAACCGTGAGACACGACCGTCAGACACAACGTTTTGTCTCCCTCCCACGTGACTTCTCTTGACCAATCGCATTTCCTTATTTGTCATATAAATTATATGAGGTATAAGAAAATGTTATATTGTTTGACTTGATATTATGTTATTTTTCTAGAATGTTATATTGTGTGGTAAAATGTTATGCTATTTGACCGGACGTTATGCTGTGTAATAGAGTGTTACACTGTGTGGTTTGACGTTATGTTGTATTATAGAGTGTTATACTGTGTGATTGGACCTTATGCTGTTTGATAAAGTGTTATACTATGTGATTGGACGTTATGTTGTGTTATAGAGTGTTATACTATGTGATTGGACGTTATGTTGTGTTATAGAGTGTTATACTATGTGATTGGACGTTATGTTGTGTTATAGAGTGTTATAGTATGTGATTGGGCGTTGGTGTGTGATAGAGTGTTATACTGTGTGATAGAATGTTATATTGTGTGATTTGACATTATGTTAGTTTTATAGAGTAATATTGTGTAGTAGAATGTTATACTATGTGATTGGACGTTATGTTGTGTGATAGAGTGTTTACTGTCTGATTGGACACTCTGTTGAATAATAGAGTGTTATGCTGATAGAATGTTATACTGTGTTAATAGACGTTATGTTGTGTGATAGAGTGTTACACTACGTGATTAGACGTTCCGTTGAGTGATAGAGTAATACTGTCTGATTCTACGTTATGTTGTGTTATATATAGAATTTTATATTGTGTAAATGGACGTTATAATGTGTTAAAGAGTGTTATACAGTGTGATTGGACGTTATGTTATGTAATAGAATGTTATATTGTGTGAATGGACGTTATGTTGTGTTATAGAGTGTTATACTGAGTGATTGGACGTCATGTTGTGTAATAGAAAGTTATACTATGTGAATGGACGTTATGTTGTGTTACAGAGTGTTATACTGAGTGATTGGACGTTATGTTGTGTAATAGAAAGTTATACTATGTGAATGGACGTTATGTTGTGTAAAAGAGTGTTATATTGTGCGAGTGTAAGTTATTGTGTGTTATAGAGTGTTATACTGTCTGATTGAACATTATAGTGTGTAATAGAATGTTATACTGTGTGAATGGACGTTATGTTGTATTATAGAATCTTATACTGTCTGATTGGACGTTATGTTGTGTAATAGAATGTTATACTGTGTTAATGGACGTTATGATGTGTTATAGGGTGTAATACTGAGTGACTGGACGTTATGTTATGTAATAGAAAGTTATACTATGTGAATGGACGTTATGTTGTGTTATACGGTGTTATACTGAGTGATTGGACGTTATGGTGTGTAATAGAAAGTTATACTATGTGAATGGACGTTATGTTGTGTTATACGGTGTTATACTGAGTGATTGGACGTTATGGTGTGTAATAAAAAGTTATACTATGTGAATGGACGTTATGATGTGTTATACGGTGTTATACTGAGTGATTGGACGTTATGTTGTGTAATAGAATGTTATACTATGTGAATGGACGTTATGATGTGTTATACGGTGTTATACTGAGTGATTGGACGTTATGGTGTGTAATAGAAAGTTATGCTATGTGAATGGACGTTATGTTGTGTTATACGGTGTTATACTGAGTGATTGGACGTTATGGTGTGTAATAGAAAGTTATACTATGTGAATGGACGTTATGTTGTGTTATACGGTGTTATACTGAGTGATTGGACGTTATGGTGTGTAATAGAAAGTTATACTATGTGAATGGACGTTATGTTGTGTTATACGGTGTTATACTGAGTGATTGGACGTTATGTTGTGTAATAGAATGTTATACTATGTAAATGGACGTTATGTTGTGTTACAGAGTGTTATACTAAGTGATTGTACATTATGTTGTGTAATAGAATGTTATACTATGTGAATGGACGTTATGATGTGTTATACGGTGTTATACTGAGTGATTGGACATTGTGTTGTGTAATAGAAAGTTATACTATGTGAATGGACGTTATAATGTGTTATACGGTGTTATACTGAGTGATTGGACGTTATGTTGTGTAATAGAATGTTATACTATGTGAATGGACGTTATGATGTGTTATAGAGTGTTATACTGAGTGATTGGACGTTATGTTGTGTAATAGAAAGTTTTACTATGTGAATGGACGTTATGATGTGTTATACGGTGTTATACTGAGTGATCGGACGTTATGTTGTGTAATAGAAAGTTATACTATGTGAATGGACGTTATGTTGTGTTACAGAGTGTTATACTAAGTGATTGGACATTATGTTGTGTAATAGAATGTTATACTATGTAAATGGACGTTATGTTGTGTTACAGAGTGTTATACTAAGTGATTGGACATTATGTTGTGTAATAGAATGTTATTCTATGTGAATGGACGTTATGATGTGTTACAGAGTGTTATACTAAGTGATTGGACATTATGTTGTGTAATAGAATGTTATACTATGTGAATGGACGTTATGTTGTGTAATAGAATGTTATACTATGTGAATGGACGTTATGATGTGTTACAGAGTGTTATACTAAGTGATTGGACATTATGTTGTGTAATAGAATGTTATACTATGTAAATGGACGTTATGTTGTGTTACAGAGTGTTATACTAAGTGATTGGACATTATGTTGTGTAATAGAATGTTATACTATGTGAATGGACGTTATGTTGTGTTACAGAGTGTTATACTAAGTGATTGGACATTATGTTGTGTAATAGAATGTTATACTATGTGAATGGACGTTATGTTGTGTTACAGAGTGTTATACTAAGTGATTGGACATTATGTTGTGTAATAGAATGTTATACTATGTGAATGGACGTTATGTTGTGTTACAGAGTGTTATACTAAGTGATTGGACATTATGTTGTGTAATAGAATGTTATACTATGTGAATGGACGTTATGTTGTGTTACAGAGTGTTATACTAAGTGATTGGACATTATGTTGTGTAATAGAATGTTATACTATGTGAATGGACGTTATGTTGTGTTACAGAGTGTTATACTAAGTGATTGGACATTATGTTATGTAATAGAAAGTTATACTATGTGAATGGACGTTATGATGTGTTATACGGTGTTATACTGAGTGATTGGACATTGTGTTGTGTAATAGAATGTTATACTATGTGAATGGACGTTATGATGTGTTATACGGTGTTATACTGAGTGATTGGACGTTATGGTGTGTAATAGAAAGTTATACTATGTGAATGGACGTTATGATGTGTTATACGGTGTTATACTGAGTGATTGGACGTTATGGTGTGTAATAGAAAGTTATACTATGTGAATGGACGTTATGATGTGTTATACGGTGTTATACTGAGTGATTGGACGTTATGTTGTGTAATAGAAAGTTATACTATGTGAATGGACGTTATGATGTGTTATACGGTGTTATACTGAGTGATTGGACGTTATGTTGTGTAATAGAATGTTATACTATGTGATTGGACGTTCTGTTGAGTGATATTGTGTTATACTGCCTGATTGGACGTCATGTTGTGTTATAGAGTGTTATATTATGTGACTGGATGTTATGTTATGTGAAAGAGTGTTATACAGTGTGATGTTATGTTATACTGTGTAATATAATGTTATACTTATATGATATGATGTTATATTGAGTGATAGAGTGTTATACTATATGATTTAAGGCCATATCCGGCTCGCAAAACTTTTATATCTCTGTAATAAAGAGTTCCTCTTATCAAATGCAGTACATGTAGATATCAAGAAAGATAACTGTAATTTAGTCATAAATGAAGCTCCAGGGTTGTCAGGAATATTACAGATACAGATTTTCTCTGTCTTTTCACAGGAAGTTTTCATGAATATGAAAATACACAGCATAATAGAGAGCTAGTCATAGTAGAGATGTTAGGGGCTGTGTGTATATACAATTATCATAACCTCGTATATTTATGCAGTCATATGCCTTGTTAGTTACCTGTCTCTTATTGTCCCTTTTATTGTGTTGTGCATCAACTGGCTCCACAGCATAATAGAAAGGCCAGTAATAATGCCAAAGCCCCACCTTTGGGCTATTTTGGTGGCTGGGCTTCGGTCATTACACAAACCTGTATGAAAGCATATACATTGTAATTTATTCCCGATCCATGAGAGGGTCGAGCTCCATCGCCTCTTATAACTACCCTTTGGTCGAAAAAAAATCCCAACAAAGGTCATTTTGGCTCGGTTCAGGGCTTCAACGCCAAACTTACCCTTTCCTGTCTGAAGAGCATTCATGACAAATTGCAAACTCTATTAAATCATTTCTATATTCGCCTGATATAGATGCTTCGGTTCTGTCTACTAAAAGTAATGATGGTGGATTTTGCGATATAGCTGAATCAGATTTATTAGAAGATCAGATCTGGCTCAGCTGTATGACAAACTCCTCCACATGTATAACAAGAATAACAAGATATGGACAAGAAACGAATAATATCACAAAAAGTATCGTCCACACGGCAGCTGCGGTACAGACTGCCAACGGTCAGTTGAGGTGAAAACGCTTAGATTTTTAGGCCCCCAAATTGCTGGAGCTTCGAGGAGGGGGTTTACTCCCCTGTTCCTCTACCTAAGCGGTCTCCAGATCCCTTGCCTGACTCCCCCCTTTCCCACTAAAATCCCGCAAAATCTCGATCCGCCTCTATGGACATTACAGTGATTGTCTTGGAAATTTAAGTTAAACGATCACTTTATCGTAATCAACTTAATCAAGTAATGCGATTCTTATATCGATATACATCTAGTATGATCAGAAATATTCAATGTTTTCATAAAGGTTTGCGCTCTTATTAAAACCCCACCGAATAACGGCCAACGGCGAGGTATTTGGTGAGATGTTTTAGAACTGATGCCAGTCCGTTAGCGTTCCGTAGTCATGCACACGTAGACGTTGTTAAAGTGCATAATCCTTCAAAGATTGACCGTACACTTTGTTACATCGAAAAGCTTTCCAGCAGGTCATTCCACAAAAATTCTTTCGAAATTCTTCATCCCCAGATTTTGCAAATGGTTGGGAAGCTGAATTGGAGATTGTTAACTTTATGATGACATTTTTCATCCCAAACAAGGACTTATATTCAAGATTGTTTATGAGTCCTTGTCCCAAAGTACAACAAAACATTTGATATTCTACATACTAAAGTTTAAAGTCTAGAGAAATTTTCTGGGATTTTTCGTAACTTTCGTAATAATTGTCTATGTAGTTAGAAGTTACGAAAAATCCTTACTTCCGTAAGAAGTTTTGTGATGGTCCTTCCCTGTAGTCCTGCAGTCGATAGCAATGTCAAAATGATATCAAGTCATTGGTACAACGATACCTACGGATGACGAATAGATTTATATGCGAATAGGTTTATGGGCGGCTTTAGGAGCTTTAGGGTATATTGTAAGTTACGTTACGTTTTCGTC
Organism: Pteria penguin; assembly: GCA_035048485.1. NCBI lineage: Eukaryota > Metazoa > Mollusca > Bivalvia > Pterioida > Pteriidae > Pteria > Pteria penguin. The sequence goes on along the minus strand of CM068583.1, from coordinate 43,013,387 downwards.
CTTTTTTCCGCACCGGGAATCTTCGCAGTAGAACAGTTTCAGTGTTTATAATGTCATATTACAATACACCACCCTGATGCCACATACATCAAAATATATGGTATATTGTAATATTATATGAATAAATACCTTTGTTTTTCATAGAGACCAATACATACATACATACATACATACATACATACATACATACATACATACATACATACATACATACATACATACATACACACAGACAGACAGACAGACAGACAGACACACACACACACACACACACATGCATGCATTGCTTTTAAACTGTGACTTGAATTTTTTTTATCTATCGTGTATACATATTTCTGTTTGAACTTTCATGCAAGCGGCTTAGCCTATTACATATGCATTTCAATATGCAGTTATTATAGCTAGATGTTTATAAACCTGTAATTATGTAGTCTATGTCTCTGAATTAAATGGTTTTACTATACATGAAACGGATATTAAAATCGTTATAAACGCAGCTTGTATTGGCTTTCTACATGTATACATGTATGGCAGGTCGCCCTTTAAATGTCATACATACAATACTGAAGAGCAAATCAAATAATTGCCATACAAACATCCAATTATTTTAATTTGATTATAAGCGGGACGAAAATACCCGAATGAAAACTTTCTAGTATGAAAATTCTCATGTGCGAAAACGTTTGGTGCGAAAACCCCCGTTACCGAGTTCGACGTTAAGCGTACAGAAGACGTTGAGGGAGAGGTGTGTGCTAGAAATGGCCAACTCTACAAGTGTTATTGAGCAAGCTCTTCAAGTGTTGGTACCACAGCCATGTTTCGATGAATTTTTTATTAAATTCAATTTCTTTGAACGTAAGATTTATAAATATTCTTTGGCACTTATAGTAAAAATAATACACAATAATGGCAGGGAAGTATCTTAAAAAATACATCCTTGGTGGTTACTGCCAGTACCTGAGTACTGGGTCCTACTAAACAGAGAACCCTAGAGAACCTTAGAGAACCCTAGAGAACCCTAGCTTTTTTATCAAATGTAGCGGTTAATGTGATTATGTTTGATACTAAATTAGTATAATTTGCTATAATCTAACATAATTTACAAGTTTTCAATCAATTAAGTGATTATACATCCAAATATAGGGAAAAGGGGGGTGACGTAGGAAAATGTAAAGAACCTTACAACAAACTTGGGTACTCCACACTCGATTTGAACTTTACAGTGTGTATTTATTGTAGTGTATTAGTCAAAGTAGTTACATTTATTAACACATCAATGTGATATTTTAATCACACATGTTAATGGGTAATCATATGCATCTAATAAGAGGAAAATGATTAATAATCAAGAAGACTAGAGAATACTGTGTGTTTATGTATTGTACTGATTAAGTGGTTGTATGGCATTATTAATTGATTATGTTTGCTGTAATCCACCTCCAATTATCATTTAGAGAATACATACATATCCCAATCTTCGGATAAAAGGGGGGGGGTTAGAAGTATAAGAATTCTATAGAGTCATATCAGCATTTTTATGAAGAGCATCAGTGAAAGTCCTCATATTTCATTACATACTAGATGTACATGTTATAATTTACAAACTGCCATGTTCGCTTTTATTGTTAATTGTTCTGTACTTCTTATACCATGAACGGACAGCGTGCAAGGGAGGTGGGGTATGGGAAGGGAGGCAATGAGGCGGGAGATGGGTCGTATACTTCTAAAGCGACAAAAAATTGTACCAGGTATGTAATGGGAGGGTGGGAGTTAGAGTAACCCCCTGTCTGCCCGCTTCCTCCTATTTGGTTATGCTCAGAAGATTTTGATAAAATAGTGCAAAATGGAGATATCCAGAGCGTATTTTAGCGGTTAATTGTTGGCACAAAATATACCAAATTTTTATATGAATGACATTTTGAACCTGTCAGTCTTTCCTTAGGCATCATATCTATTTTGAACTTTGTTTGGAATTTCGATCAAGTTTTAACAAGGGTCTTTAGCCATTATTTGACTAGTGAATTAATCATTAAGGAAACAGTAACCTCAAAATAATGGAGAAGTGCCCCTTTCCCTATCAATCTGAATGGTTGGTTGGTTGATTAGGATTTATGTCGCTTTCCACAATATTTGAAGCAGGAGGTCATCAACCTCTTAAACATAGTGGTGCAATCTGGGAATGGAACCCCGGCCGTCTGCCCTATCAATCTGAATGTATGCAGTGTAGGGTATTGGTAGTTTGGTATATGTACCTGTATATAGAAAAAATATAAGAATCAGTTTATAATGACTGATAAGAGTTAAATAATTTTATGCGAGGAAAAAGCCGGAATTTAAGTTGTAGAACTCTTAGCCATTCACATTGCATGAATGTTACCAGATCCCACGACGTGGACGTGGTTCTACACAGGATCCATTTTTATTTTTATGTACAAAAGAGAATTTATTTATGTTCAGGGTTGCCAGCAGTCTTGAAAAGTCAGGGACATTTCTTTTTCAAGATCAGAGAATGTTACTAGTGGTCCATGAAAATTGTAAATCATGAAAAACCATGAAAAGATTATTTCAGAGGTTGTATTATTTAAATTGATTAAAATGTTGTGGCTTTGGCAGCTTTTAAGTATTAAACTTAAGCAATTAAACACAAAGTTTAATGAAGTCTTCCTAATGATACGTTTGAAACATTCTTTTTGCTATTGTTGTTGTTGTATTGAAATTTAATACATTCATAAAATGCTTTTGGGCGATAGGGCGTATAAACAGATCAGGAATCGGTAGAAATATTTGGTGGCTTTACTCAGGGAAAAGTTATTGAAAGACCATGGCATATTATTTACTCGGAGTGCTGACAACCCTTTATCGTTTAAACTACTTTCAAATTATTCATTTTTTTTATCATTATTTTATTGTTTTTCAAAATCTATTTTCATATTATTTCAATTTTTCTTATTCTTCCTATGAATTTTAGGCACATTTTTAACTTTTGTTAACTCAACCTCCCTTTTTTTTAATTTTTTTTTAAACTTTTCATTTTGAAAACTACACTGGAACATAATTCAAAAATTATCTTACTTCTTAGATCAGGAAATAAATACAATATTAGATTTCTATTTCGAAGTACCTCTCTATTAATGTAATACGAAGGTAGCTTTCATTTAAATAAAAATTGAATGACATTATCTGAAATAAAGAAGAAAAGGGTGATGGATAAATATTTTAAATAAGACATGTGATTCACTATCATAAGAACTCTCTGTTTACTCTGGCCTTCCTTCTCTGTCAAACTTCCTCTTCTTTGGAGCACTCCTGCTTTTGCAGGATTTGGTCCTCTTTATTTGTCCTGGCTTCTTGGCTACAGTAGCTACTTTTGGAATCGTAAGAGAGCCATCAGTCGATGTGACATAGTTGGATGGCAAGACATAATTCAATAGACGAGTGACTCTTCGGTTTCTCTGGTCCTGGGTCATATTAGCCCAAACTTCGTCTGATACTTTTAGACTTTCTGCAGGACCTTTGACAGTGAAATCTCCTCTATGGTGTAAGGCATCTCTCATATTCTGTGTCTGTACGTTATCAAGTTATTAGTCTCCTTTCGTGTACTACCTGGCTGGGAGTTAGGACGTGCAATGGGTGAAATCGTCATATGAATTTACTTCATATTGCAGATTTCCCCGTGTCCAGCATTAAATCTCCTCCCAGAAGCCCTTAAAAGGACTCGACCGCAGATATGAAAGAAGTGAGGTTTTATGTGCGAAACACAAAGTAAATAAAAACATGTACTTCGTTGCGGTCACCGTTAGGTATCCGTACATGTTATACTATACCTGGGCAGTTGGACTTGTTGTTCAAGTTTTTGTTTCTATATATATCTTTATATTAAAAGTTTATCTTAAATCTGAAAGCGTCAAATCTGACCTTGAACAACACATCAAACTGCAGTTCCGTATCGATGATATTAGATAGTAAACATGAATAATGTAATATATAAATTTAATTACCTAAGAAATTGAATGCGAGAATCGCGACCGATCACGCAACAACTACATAAGAAGCGAAACTTGCCATGAAACCAACGTTTCTGGCACCGATTTTCACAACTAATGCAAACGCGAACAGCGAAACCGACTTTACGTGCTTTTCCCATCGTGATAGGTAAGCGATAATAATGAAAATTGAAAAATTTGCTTATATACTCGCTGTCAAAACTGTGACATTTTGTGGGTTTCTATTTCTAAATATTCAGGTGCATAATTTTGACTCCAAAGAACTGCCAAAAATCTATTAATAGAAACAAAGTCTTAGAATTTCGGGTTTCGGTCTATCATTGTTTATTTAGTGATATTGAAACAGCGTTCTTGCATATGTACTATGACGTGTCATTATGTGTGCAGTGCAATCAAATATGGTTTATTGTATAGTAGTTTTGCTTTCCACTTGTTTAAGATATTTATTACATATTTATCTATAATTTAAATAATGAAAAATGATAAGGATGAGGCGAGAGTTAAATTATATTTTACATTTTACATGTAATTTCTGTTTGTAAAAATTGTACTTTCCGATACGATTACTAGTTAAATTAAATTCGTTACCAGTATTCCTTTAGAATTTTTACATCAGGATTACTGGAAGCACCAGTATCCTTGTGTGAAAATATTCTTTATCAATATAAGTGTATGTGTTTAAAATGCTTGTTTCTGCATATTCTCCAAGAATTCTGGATATATACCAGGATCTTTGTGATAAAGTTGAAAAAGATGTTTTATCAACATATTTTGTTTCTTTTCTAGTTTTAAGTTAAGACTAAAAATAGACTGAGCTTGACAGAATTTTGTTTAATGTCACACCTACCCGAAGCAGTGAGGGATCTTTAACGTGCCACTCCTACCATGACACGACCTCGGCTTTACTGTCTCATCCGAAAGACAGAACAGACGGTACACGAACCGGCGACCTCTCAATCACAAGTTCAAAATAATAAAACGTTTTATATGAAAACAATTATAACGCTTCGAACTCTAAGTAATCACATGATGGGATTGCTACACTTTCTTCGGCTAATTTTAAAACAATGTGATGACCATGACAACGATATGAAACTGGCTCATCATCCAGCAAACATTTAGAACAAAAGTGTTTTACATAACAAATAGACCTTTTAATGTGTCTCATTTCTACATATGTAAAATACATTTAATTTTCCATTAACTTTTATTTGTTACTCAGAGAGAGAGAGAGAGAGAGAGAGAGAGAGAGACTTGGTGTTGTGGTTAAGCACTTGGCTTGCGGTGCGGACGACAGGGGTTCGAATCCTGGATTTCGCCAATATGTTTTAAAAAGAGTTGACATATAAAGAGGTGTGTAACCTCATGCTTCCATGTCGCGATATGACTGAAAAATTGTTGAAAGCGACGTAAAACCCTATTTAACCAACCAACCAATCATGGGAGAGAGAGAGAGAGATTCTCTGTTCTGATATATATCTTACTGTTTTATGTGTACGTCATTGCATACTGATTAAAGATTCATTATTAGATAATTATTTCTCTATTATATTAATAGTATATTCATTTCTCAAACTTGTGTTAATTGCTTGTAATTGACTGGTGTTGACAACGGAGATGTTGGATAATAAAAATTAGCCAAAGTGTTTGAAATACCATTCTGAGTAGAGATACCTATTCGAATGTTTCTTAAAGAGAAAATAAAACATAAAAACTTCTCTTTTATTTGTAATTGATATCGTAACAATGAACGAAGTCATATGGAATAGAGTCTGTCGATCTGCATCGAATGCATCTGGCGTGTCCGGCCGCTTTATAGTGATCTGAAAAAGAAAAAAAAATACCAGGACATATACATAGATATATATTAAAATATATAAATAAACTTTATACACATCGATGATAAAATTTCACTAAACAATCGGTTTTGCCGAATTCACTACACTGTTTTGTAATGAAATTACACCCGAAATACATTCCGCTCATTATATTCATGCCATCCAAGTACTATCATTCCTTCTCTTCGGTCGATAATAACCACTATGAAAATAGATAATAATGATGAATTTGATTATAAATAATGTATATGTATATATTTTATCACATTAATGCAAAATAGAAGCAATACAACCAACCCCGCGGTTTTAAAAGCTAGAGTTCTCTAAAGTTCCGGAACAGAGAATCCATAAGTTTCGTGTTCCGGTCATTAATAATCGCTATAAACATAGGTATAAATGATAAATTTGGGTTATAAATAATGTATATTTATATATTTAATCACATTAATACAAAATATAATCAATACGATCATTGCCGCGGTTTTAAAAGCTAGGGTTCTCTAGGGTTCTCTAAGGTTCTCTAGGGTTCTCTGTTTAGTAGGACCGCCTGAGTACTTTATCTAAGTCATTTAATTATATACGTTTGAAATTAACAAACACAGTAACAAGCGACACCAATATATAATACATACATTTACTGAATTCAACAATAAGCCTCTTTGTGAAATATATTTGCCATTTATTGAAGGTATTTTGAAAATAGAATTAATTAATACTACTGTATAATCTTCGACTGCGTTACTGTTATGTATACTTCCAATCCAACATGGCCGCCAGTAGTGGATCATTAAAATTTAAAAAAATAAAATGGTTATAAGTCTATCAATTGTTGTTTAATATATCTGAAACTTGCTATAAGGGTGAATGATGGTCCTATCTATTTACATATCGGTGATTTTTGATAAAGTAATGGGGATTTCTGTATTTTTTATAGGGATTTCTGTAAATACACGGTGATTTCTGTAATTCTATGGACCCGTGTTTTATTGTTAATTCTTCAGAGCCTTGCATTGCAATACAGTGACTGCAGGGATGGAAATTAGCGGTGGTCCGTTCGCCCGAGGCGACCGAATTTACGATCGGGCGAATTGTTTTATATCCGAAGTCGCCCGTTTGGCGAATTGTCTAGAATGGCGATGCTCGTCTTGATCAAGTAAATGCTTAACGTAGTTTCTTCCGTCAGTTAAACATCTGTCCGACCACATCTATTTCCTAATCTCAATTTGTATACCCCCCTATAGGCAAGTATTGCGGGCTGTCTCCCGAGTTTTCATTGCGTGAATGAAAAAGCGTTATGTTATGAAAAGCAGCATGGCGGCCCCCAGGCCCTTGTTTGCTGCCCTCGATGGGTACAGAAAACAAAAAGTAGCGGGGGAACAAAGCGCAAAGCGCAAACGGGATTACGATAGGGAATATGATAAGTCTGTGCATGAGAGAGGGGTAGAGTCTGTGAATGAGAGAGGGGCAGAGTCTGTGAATGAGAGAGGGGCAGAGTCTGTGGATGAGAGAGAGAGAGTCAGAATCAGTGAATGAGAGAATGGATGAATCTGAGAGTGAATCAGAGAGTGATTCAGATTTATCAGAGGAGGAGGGAGTCTTTCAAAGAATATATGAAATAGAAATGGAGTATGACGAGTTAATGTAATCAATTAAAGGAATAAAGATTTAAAAAAAATTAACTTTGCTTAAACATTTACATAAATATAACGGGCCCCTATGTTTTAGAACGGGCTACCAGAATTTCAAACCTACGAGCCCGTTTGGCTCCTGGGAAATTCTTGCCAATTTCCATCCCTGCAGTGTCAGTTGAGCCACAGACAGCTGAGAGAGTTGGTGTTAGCTCAGTTTAACAATGCAGGATATGGTATTGTTTTATCAATACAGTAAAGTCCAATTCTTTTGGAGAAATTGCATAAAATACATTGGGGGGGGGGGAACACCCAAAATCTCAGTGGGCATCTAGGTGGAAATTTATCTTTGCTCATTCACACCTTTGTAAATACATTTTCTACACAGTTTATGTGTAATTTTTGAATGTGGCCCACTGTGGCAGATGGAAAAATTCCAAAACACCTAGTTTCACAGAAATGTTTTGTTTGCAGATTGATGGGATCTAAAGTACTCTTTTAGTCTGACATTGAGCTCAACAAATCAATTCGTCATTCTGGTATTCTACATGTTTGATAGATACGATAATGTGTACATAGACATTCATATGTAAAAGTGGTAACATCTCCATGTTCTCTTGTAATATGCATTTTTACCATTAACATTGGTAAAATGGTCCCATCTATATTATGTACATGCATACTGTTAGTACTTTGATTACTTGAAAGCAGGATATAACATTACTTCCCTGAACAAATGTTTAAAGCCGGTACACATAGGCAAAACTACTCAGTGATTTCAGGGTATTTTGTGATTTCTATCTATATTGTCAGAAGAGGCACAATAGCAGTATACATGCATATATCCTTCCTGGTGATGCTGTTTCTGTGTATACCTAACAGAAAAATATATATTATAATACTAAATTTGTTATTTAATTTTTTCCGAATTTGGACCAGAGTATTTCATTTAGAATGTTCAGAATTCAATTACATGTATCTGTGAATGTAATAATTCCATTCAGACTCCTCAGGTATTTACATAGACTAAAAATTCTGAAAATTCGAGTTCTGCTGACAATTTTTACTTGATATTATTATTCAACAATGTGACTAAATGATATGGATGTAAAATTTTATGTTGGACATTTCTGAAATACCCCAGTAATTAAAGTTTATTGAAATAATGGCAGAGTTTTCTTGAATAGGTATTTCCATGTATGGTGAATAACATTTCTTTTGTTCCAAAAAAAGGGGAGGGGGTTACTAGCGGGAGGGCATTTATTACAGAATACATGTTACACAAAGTAATAAACTCAGTCAGACTCCTCAGATATATGTATGGAGTAATGGTATATACAATGGTGTTAAACTGACTTTTCAGGTTTGGTCCCTCACTTTTGAAATGCGTCCTACAGTCCTGTTAATATATTTACAGTTGACTCTGGTATTATCAACACACTGATAACTTGGTCCCTAAACAATCAAGAGTTGACTTTATAATTTGGCAGAGACGTTAGAACCTAAAATTTATTTGCAGTAAGAACAATGAGCTTAGGGGTGAGATGTTCCAACACATGTAGAAGTGACTGAAAATAGAAAGCACAACCTGAAATAAATTTTTACTTGCATCTAATACATTCAGCAAGTATTTGTATTACTGTTTTGATCTTTCTATTCCAGCAGATTGCCCAAAAATGTTATGTTTATACAATGTTAGCATTTGATCTTTCTATTTCAGTGGATTGTCCAAAAATGTTTTGTTTGTACAATACTAGCATTTTGATCTTTAATTTTAGCGAATTGCCTGAAACTGGTGATCAGCAAATGTTTGGGCTTCAGCATTATTCTGGGATCAGTATTGGGTAAGATAGATTAAAAAAATAGCAGGTATTTGGCTACAAAATTATCTGCACTGATTAAAAGATCACATGAATTTACATCATACTGTGATATTTACTGAAACTTAATTTGTAATGAATGTTTAAACTTCTTTACAAATATGGATTACAACAATAATTCTTAGATATTCATAGCCTGATCCATATGATTAATAAACAAATATGGCATGGCAGAATCCAATAAAACTGTAATTAAGCATGATGAAATGTGGTCAGAAACAAAATTTTGTTTGTTGTTTTACATCTTGTGAAATTTATTTCACTAGATATACATGTAATACATGAAATACAGAGGGTATCTGCCCTCTAAGGCATGCTCAGATATACATGTAATACATGAAATACAGAGGATATCTGCCCTCTAAGGCATGCTCAGATATACATGTAATACATAAAATACAGAGGGTATCTGCCCTCTAAGGCATGCTCAGATATACATGTAATACATAAAATACAGAGGATATCTGCCCTCTAAGGCATGCTCAGATATACATGTAATACATGAAATACAGAGGATATCTGCCTTCTAAGGCATGCTCAGATATACATGTAATACATGAAATACAGAGGATATCTGCCCTCTAAGGCATGCTCAGATATACATGTAATACATAAAATACAGAGGGTATCTGCCCTCTAAGGCATGCTCAGATATACATGTAATACATGAAATACAGAGGATATCTGCCTTCTAAGGCATGCTCAGATATTTTAACCTTTACAGTGGAAATAATGTTACTGCATGTGTTGCAAAGTTGATATCAAATCAATATTTTGGACTGATAAATGTCCACATGACGTCAGTCCTAATGTCTGACAAATAAAAATACATTTCAGGAACTCTGAATTAAAGTAATCCACATGTCTGTCCATGCATCTGTTCGTGTTACACTAAATATTTTCATATGAGAGGAGTAATTTACAGTATATGTTTACATAAGTTCAAAGTATAATATGTCAGCTAAGTCCTATTCTTTCTACTCTCTCTTTGATCATTCAGAAGTTGTTGCCCTTTATAGTGGTAGGAATTTAATGGGGTATCCTAGATTGATGAAATAATTTTACTAATCTTAATTTCATTCTGTAGTGAAGTTTCCTCAGATCATCAAAATTGTACAAAACAAAAGTGCAGAAGGGATCAGTTTGATGGCAGTACTTTGTGAACTCCTTGCTGTGTCTGCTACAACAGCCTACAGTTATGCCAATTCTTTTCCATTTAGGTAAGAAGGACCAGTGTACTCAGCATTTTATTATAAATTGTTAGGTTCTAATAGTCTAAACATAAACTCAAAGCAAAATTTGACTCCAGTCAACAGTTTTGTCATTAATTTTTGTAGAGTATCCATAGAACTAAAATGTAGTAAAATATGAGCTATGATCAAAATCTGTAAGATAATTTCAAGAAACTATGGACATGTAATGCAATGCTTTCTACAAAAATTTCAGATAGCATAGAGGCATTTCCGCATGGTACACTGTATGGCAATGTCCCATGTTGCGACACGTCTCATCGCATCATGTCACATTACATACATGTACTTTATATAGCAAACACCCCATCACAAGTTTTAGTGTCTTTTCAAGCTCTGTTTTACCACCACTTACATGTTTTGCATGTATTTATACCAAGACAAACTAGTGATCTTGACCTTTCAAGTACCCTTAAGACTGGAGTGCATAAAAACAAATGAGAGACAAAAGATCTTCTTTAAAATTATATTTCATTCCAGCAATATCAATGTAATTCTTAATATACAGTGTGCAGGTACATGTAATAACAACTTTTATTCAATATGATTAAAATACATTACATGAAAGCTACTATTATGACATAAGATACATGTACATGTAAGACTAAAGCATTGGTATAAAGAAACAGTACTACAACTTACAACAGTATCAACTACATGTATTGTAACTTAATATGATAACATTAAAATTCATTAGATTATTACATGAGACAAGATTGAAACATCTGTATATAAAAGAAAAAGCTGTGTACATATGTAAATTACATTATCAGCAAGAATTGAAAACAGTCAGTGTAGAAAAATGACTTGATATGTCAATATAACAAATCAGCCCATTGCTATTTTTCTTCTCTTCAATTGTCCAAATGATGTAACACACTTGGCAAAGGTGAAGTGGGCAAGTGCTGGTCCTTCTGTAGGTATAGTAATCAGAAAGTTCAGTATGCTCTGATTCAGCTGGTTGCAGAGGGTGATCTTAATGCAGCCCATGGTACTGAATGTCCTCTCACAATCAGTCTGATACTCTTAATTATTTAAAGAGGAACTCCATTTTTTTCCCATGAATTCCATATTTATTGCAGACCACAAAGTTTTCAAGAATTAAATGTTTAATCTAGCCAGATCTGTCATGAGATGGATCCAGGGTAGGGCAAAATAGGCCTTAGAGGGTACCCTCCTTTGACAAACTTCTTTAAACCGGCTGTATAGATTGATGAACCAAATGTATCAGAACGATGTAGCGGGGTGCCTTAAGGAGTGCTCTTAGTTCCATTCTGAAATCAAATTTTTGATGGTTTTTGCTTTTTTGCACACCTTCATTGATTTCCTCATTGAAGATTTCTTTATAATGCAGTCATTTTTTATCATTAATCTGGTGTTACATAGATTTGAAATGCAAAAAGTATTTGAAAGATGTTAATTAGATTTTTATGATAAAAAATGTAAAGGAAGTGCATTATTTGTTTGTTATATCAAGCACTGTTGGACTCCTTCAGGACAGATGAAACGTTTTTCATGAAATTTGGTAAAGATAAATTACTCAAGGTCTTCTACAATTACATATTTTGTTTATCAAACAGATCCTTCTTAGGATGATTCCAGATTAGGGCAACATAGGCCCCAGAGTGTACCCTCCTTTAACAAACTTCTTTAGTTTGTACCAAAATATTTGACCTTGTGACTTTGATCTTGAAGTTTGATATCTTACCAAGAACTTTTGCTTTTTTCATTTGGTTACCACCAGCAAGGTCTGTTGTCTTCAGACAAGTCTCATTTGTAATATTTTGAAGATTAAAACAAGGAAAGGGGCACTGTTTATATGTTATTTATCTCTGAGGAGAAAATTCTGATAAAATCCAGAACATTTTATCATATACTCAAGATGATCAGGTGAATGATAAAGTCCCATTTAGGCCACTTGTTTGGATGATAAAGTAAAAGTTTATAGCAGCTTTAGATTATTCATGTACATAAACAGAAGTATTATAAACTGTATTAAGAAGAGCTGGAATTCTCAGTTACCATGATTAATATTCAGGGAATTGACAAGACAGTTACTGTAGTACAGGTATAATAAGTGCCTAAATGTTCATGTGAGTAGTTCTGTAAAAGGTTATTTACTGATCTGTAGCACTATATACTAATTATTATGTAGATTGTATAGATAGTATTGATATAACATAAGTAGCATTGAATTGATGTACATGTTGATAAAAGCATTGATTTTGAATAGATACATGTAACATGGGATTGGTGTTGTATGGGTACCACAATATATTCATTGCATAAATAGCAAAAGAGTGATAAATTGTATAGATAGTAAAGTATTGCTTTAATACAGAAAGTACATAAGTGACATTGTATAGATAGTAAAGTATTGCTATAATACAGAGAGTACATTATTGACTTGTATAGATAGTAAAGTATTACTGTAATACAGAGAGTACATTATTGACATTGTATAGATAGTAAAGTATTACTGTAATACAGAGAGTACATTATTGACATTGTATAGATAGTAAAGTATTACTGTAATACAGAGAGTACATTACTGACTTGTATAGATAGTAAAGTATTACTGTAATACAGAGAGTACATTACTGACTTGTATAGATAGTAAAGTATTACTGTAATACAGAGAGTACATTATTGACATTGTATAGATAGTAAAGTATTGCTATAATACAGAGAGTACATTACTGACTTGTATAGATAGTAAAGTATTACTGTAATACAGAGAGTACATTATTGACATTGTATAGATAGTAAAGTATTACTGTAATACAGAGAGTACATTATTGACATTGTATAGATAGAAAAGTATTACTGTAATACAGAGAGTACATTATTGACATTGTATAGATTGTAAAGTATTACTGTAATACAGAGAGTACATTATAGACATTGTAAAGATAGTAAAGTATTGCTATAATACAGAGAGTACATTACTGACTTGTATAGATAATAAAGTATTACTGTAATACAGAGAGTACATTATTGACATTGTTTAGATAGTAAAGTATTACTGTAATACAGAGAGTACATTATTGACATTGTATAGATAGTAAAGTATTGCTATAATACAGAGAGTACATTACTGACTTGTATAGATAGTAAAGTATTACTGTAATACAGAGAGTACATTATTGACATTGTATAGATAGTAAAGTATTGCTATAATACAGAGAGTACATTACTGACTTGTATAGATAGTAAAGTATTACTGTAATACAGAGAGTACATTATTGACATTGTATAGATAGTAAACAGTTTTACCCAAAACTCACTAGCCCGATGCCCGAGGCTAGTAATTTTCGGTTCGGACTAGTAAAATCAGGCCAGTGGGTAGCCCGACTGGCTAGTAAAAATCGATCGTTGTTTCGCTGAACGAACTGTACTTCTCACGAGTCGTTCTTACTTGTCGTGGTCATGCATGCGCTTTTTAATACAATGGCACATCATTTCAAGCGTTTTATGATCATGCCTTGTGTGCACGTTTTTTCTCCCGATTTGCCGGATTGACAGAGTTATTAGTTTCAAGATGAATGCCTTTGAGGCTTTGAAAGCAGGGTTACTGGCCGTGGGCAATAAAAAGAGAAAGCAGAACGAGGAACCGCCGAAAATAAATGTTACCTTTAATATAAAGAATGATTTTATTTTGAATATTTTAGAATCTTTCAGTTGGGGCTAGTAAAAATTTTCATTGGCTAGTAGATTTGTGATGACCACTAGCCCTACTGGCTAGTGACCTGAAAAAGTTTTTGGAAAGACTGAGTAAAGTATCGTCATAGTATACAGAGTATGTGATAGATATTGAATAGATAGCACAGTATTGCTATTGTAAAGATGGTATATTACTAATATTGTGTTGATAGCAAAGAATTTATATTGTATAAATACCACATGAATGTGCTGTGATTTGATAGTGATGTTTGAAGTTTCTTTCTTGTAGTTCATATGGAGAGGGTGTATTCTTACTGATACAGACCAGTTTAATTGCATTCCTTGTGTTAGCCTATAATGATAATCTAGCTGGAGGTGTCGGCTTTGTGACTGTCTACGCATCATTGATGGGCTTCTTGATGTCTCCACTGGTCCCTATGCCTGTTCTTAGTGTGCTCCAAAGTTCAAACATTCCTATAGTTATCATAAGCAAAGTATGTACCATTGTTAAAAACCATAGATTTACCTTCTCATAAATTATTACATTTGTAATGTGACCTGTGTTAAAAAATTTAGTGATGCTCGACAGCATATACTGGAATCAGTATTTTGTTATACTTCTCGAAAAATTTCATGGAATAATATAGTGGCTGTCCGATCTATCTGCCTGCCTATCTGTCAATCTTTCGATACAAGCTAATTCCATTAGTTGTTGTCCTGTCTGTCTGTCTCTCTGTCCATCTTTCGGCAAGCTAAAACCAGTAACTCCGAAAATATTAATCAAAATTTGATCATGCTTCACTTAATTGTTATTCTTGGTGACAAAGTTCACTCAAGGTTATTCTGTAATGATTAAGGTATTAAAAAATAGGATGTAAATATCAAAAAGGGCTTATGTTTTAGTGTAATTTCAGCAGGTAATGGTAATGCTTTACACAAATGTTATGCTGGACCAAGACTATAACATTAGTCATTCATGGTCATATGTACTGGGTAACAGGTCAAGGTCACTCAGGAAATAGAATTTTAAATACCAGAAATGGCTTATATATTAGCTGATTTCAATTAGTAAAGATGCAAATGTTACTATGGACTTAGATTTTTAGACCATGGTTTTCAAGGGCATGTCTGAAAAATCGAGGTCGTTTAGAAAATAGTATTAAAAAATATAAATACTAATATTTTAGCTAATTTTTAAAAGGTGATGATCATACTTTACACATGAGTGAGACAAAGACTTCCCGACTTTTGTGCCGCAGGGTCATTCCTGAAGGGTCAAGGTCACTTTGAAAATTAATTCATTATGTCAGTAAGGCTCATGTTTTAGCTAATTTTAAAAGATGTTGATCATATTTCACACAGATATATCTATTAGCAAAGCAATTCTGGTCTATCCAAATGCCTGTCCGTCAACATTTTGGTTGAAGCAAAATCTCAGCAACTAAGAGGAGTATAAACACAATACTTCACACATAGCTTTTTTTATGACCAGAGCTTTTAATTGATACATGACTTGTGACCTTGACCTTGTTTTGCATTTGCTTTGCAATCTGGCCATGACGTCTTTAACGGTTTCTTGTTTTTACACTAGTCTCCTTTAAGGTAATCCTTGATAGGTCAAGGTCAGTAAGGAAAATTTGTTATAACTTTTGTTATGTATCAGCTAGGTATGGCATTGGGGCATTGAAAGTTTGCTTTGTATGTCCTTATCCTTCCATCACACATTTTGTTTCCGGATGATAACTCAAATACTTTTCATCATATTCAAACCAAATTCGGATATATGCTATTAAGAGGGGAAGAAGCCTTTTTGTTTTTTAGATCAAAAGGTTAAAGACTGGAGGTCACAGCTGACGAAAATAGACTGTAATTATTGATTTCTCACTTATTGATAACTCAAGTACCTTTCATCATATTTAAATCAAATTAGGATGAATGCTTACCGTATATACTCGCTTATAAGACCGACTCGCTTATAAGACGACCCCCCTACTTTTAGACAAAAATTCTAGTACTTTAGCATTGACCCGCTTATAAGACGAGGTAAAAAATTGCTCTCAGACACGATGTACGATGTACGTATTGACCTTTTTGGGGCAGTGCCAACTGCCTCAATCTCGTTCACTGTTCAATGTGCGGTTTGACAATGCACAAGTTTTTCCATAATTACTGTGTAATATTAATAAATAACAAGATCTTTATTTGTTTTACATTAATTTATTACATATTTTATTTCAATCACGGACTTATAAACTTACCTTCTCCTCATTATTTGATAATTAACTGTCGAATGGGCTTGGCATAATTATTGCTAAATAAACAACAATGCAATCAATCACCAATTACTGATTTTTTTCTCGTCAGTATTGAAAGAAGTTATATCGGACATAGACATTTAGTTCCTTGTTTCTAGGTCATTCACTGAGAACTGACAGAAATTTCTTATAAAAATGCTTGATACATGTACTAAAACAAATTTTAAATAGGTATAAATCATGTTATTCTTCACAGCAAATTACATGAAATATGCAAATCAAAGGGAAAATTTCTTTTTCATTCTGCTTTAAAATTATA
This sequence comes from Pteria penguin, assembly GCA_035048485.1. Lineage (NCBI taxonomy): Eukaryota > Metazoa > Mollusca > Bivalvia > Pterioida > Pteriidae > Pteria > Pteria penguin. The sequence continues at coordinate 42,996,550 of CM068583.1, read as the reverse complement.
AATGATTGATGCAGTTTTGGGAGTATCCATTGGTTTCCTGATTTTAGTGTGTTTTCATCGACAATGTTTGTCCTAGTAATAAAGCAGTCCCTTTTCAATGGTTTTCCAACATTTTGTATGCATGATCCTCACAAGGTGCAATAGTGTATTTATTAACAAGAGCTTTTAATGATTACTGTATTTTTGTCAAAAAATAATTTATGTTTGAAGCAATAAACTTGATACATTTTATTATGATTTTTAGTTCACAAGGACAAAAGTCTGGAGAGCTAATGTCACACTGCCAGCATTTTGTCAACAGTATCATCTGTAGACAGAACCTCAACAAGGGCAATATCTTTTGAACTGCAAAGGATTGACCTTTGACATTTCACATATAGATTCTTCATGACCAGATCATTTAGGGTCATGATTTTTTACCGAATGACCCAAGCTTGGACTTTAACCTACTTTTTCTAATACTTAAAACGAGACTATATCTTTTTGAGTTGTATGAGATCAGACGTTGATATTTTACATAGATTCCTTGGGATCACAGCTTTCATTTGGTACCATAGCTTTTGACTTAGTAACTGGCCTTTAACTTTGACCTACTTTCAAAATGTTTTAACCTTGGCTTTATTTTCCCCTCTTTAAGTTTCAGGGGGGATATAGTATCGATATCTTTCGTGTATGGGTGCATATGTGGGTATGTGCATGTGTTTGTAGACACTGTATTGTGTTCATACCTCACATATAGCTTTAGAATAAGGAGAGGAATATCCCTAATTATTTGGGGGTAAAAAAAGTCAGGGGTTAAGATCACAAGAGGTCGTCATAGAAAAACTTTATAGACACTCTAGAAGCCACAATTTTAGGCCTGTTGGGTTCATACTTCACATATAGCTTTAGCATAATGAGTAGAAGATCTGTATTGAATTTGGAGAGGGGGGGGGTTCAAAAGTTAAGGTCAATGTAGCACCATGAAGTTTGCTGCCATGCAAGGGGGCAGGAATGGTGTTGTCCTTTTTTTTTACCGTAAGGGAAACACTGTCATATTTTTCATTATATAGATTTAATATCACAATTGCTTACATTTGGCACTCTTGATTTGGTGGCACTCTTGATTTGGTGGCATTGACTTGAAATTTGCTCAATGTTTAATTTTATGATTTTCTATTCTCATTAAAACTAAGTACTGTATCTGGAATCCCTGAATCTAGGATGCTTTTTAACAAATGGTAGTGGAATCATATCTTACATGCAACATTTTAAAAGTTGCCCATTTCCAGGGAGATTTGTTGTCTTTCGAGAACTCTTTTTCTTTAGTGAACTCCAGTAAATGTTTACAGGTATAATATAAGAGTTACTTGTATGGATATATGTTTTTGTATTTTTTCTTTCAGTTAATACAAGCTGTAACAAATGTAAGGAATGGGAGTACAGGGCAGCTATCGGTAGTTACAGTTTTCTTGTTATTTGCTGGGTCTATAGCAAGAATATTTACTTCTATCCAGGAGACAGGAGATTCCTTGGTCATTGCATCATACGTTGCTTCCACTGCATGTAATGGATTAATATTTGCTCAGATTCTGTATTATTGGAATGCAAAGCTAAAGAGTGAATGAAACAATCATTCTAGACTGCAATTAGGAATATTTCATGTGTGTGTAATAAGGAAAGAATTCCATATATTTGAGTGTGACATTAGGTTAATACAAGGAAAAATACTTAATGTTTTTATTTATTGTTTATCTTTAAAAGAACTGAGAAATAAATAATGTAATGATTTAAAATGCAATGTATCTTTTAATCTGTTCATGAAGTTTTGGCTACAATGTTATTTTTTGTTGAAAGGGATGATGGATTTCACTTTTTCTGTACGTAAGTCTGTCACAAAAGTTTTACAGACTATGTCTGTACTTTTTACAGATGATTAGGTGGAACTTGCAGTGATACTTCAGTATCACCAATTATAGATCAAGTTTGACTTCGGTCTTGATTGACCTACTTTTATACCAGGTTCTGCACTTGTAGAAAATAAGTTTCTCAGATTTTTCTCTTTCACCTTTCCAATAATTAGAACTACACATGTATTTTGTCTATTTCAACTATGAATCACAAAAAAATACACTGCTACAAAGTCAATGGAAAGGAGTGGTGTGTGACACATACTTCTGTAGAAACGTCCATTGAATATGCTTGTTTTATATTTCTCATGAGCAACAGTGTCTACAGTTTGTGACTGCAGGGATGTTTTACTTAAAAATACCCAAATGTTGATATCTTTACCTTTAAATGAGCCAGATGGATACAAAGGAGAAAACACGCTTGTAAACTGCTTCTTTATAGCTAGATGTATATCTAAGAAGATTTTAATCTCATTTCTGCATAATATTCTATGAACTAGTGATGGACAGATAGTTGACTGATCTGGATTATCGATAAGGGAATTCTGTAATTGATTATTTAGGTCAAAACAGAAAGTTTAAGTAGCGTTTGGGATAAAACCAGTTTCAATGCCTCCTTTTTATGAAGGTAATGCTTTGGCCAGGGACTGGAGCTTTCCTCTGTTGGTCTGACTGTTTGGGTAATCTTGTTATAGTAATTGTTATAGACCACTCAGTGGATAGCCTGATCATCACAACACCTCCTAGACCACTCAGTGGATAGCCTGGTCATCACAACGTGTCCTAGACCACTCAGTGGATAGCTTGGTCATCACAACACCTCCTAGACCACTTGGTGGATAGCCTGGTCATCACAACGTGTCCTAGACCACTCAGTGGATAGCCTTATCATCAATGCATTCTAGACCACTCAGTGGATAGCCTGGTCATCACAACACCTAGACCAACCAGTGAATAGCCTGGTCATCACAGCACCTCCTAGACCACTCAGTGGATAGCCTGGTCATCACAACACCTCCTAGACCACTCAGTGGATAGCCTGGTCATCACAACACCTCCTAGACCATTCAGTGGATAGCCTGGTCATCACAACACCTAGACCAACCAGTGAATAGCCTGGTCATCACAACACCTAGACCACTAAGTGGATAGCCTGGTCATCAAAACACCTCCTAGACCACTCAGTGGATAGCCTGATCATCACAACACCTCCTAGACCACTCAGTAAATAGCCTGGTCATCACAACACCTCCTAGACCACTCAGTAGAATACCTGGTAATCACAATTCCTCCTAGACCACTCAGTGGATAGCCTGGCCATAACAACACCTCCTAGACCACTCAGTAAATAGCCTGGTCATCACAACACCTCCTAGACCAACCAGTGGATAGTCTGGTCATCACAACACCTCCTAGACCACTCAGTGGATAGTCTGTTCATCACAACACCTCCTAGACCACTCAGTGGATAGTCTGTTCATCACAACACCTCCTAGACCATTAAGTGGATAGCCTGGTCATCACAACACCTCCTAGACCACTCAGTGGATAGCCTGGTCATCACAACACCTCCTAGACCTCTCAGTAAATAGCCTGGTCATCACAACACCTCCTAGACCACTCAGTAAATAGCCTGGGCATCACAACACCTCCTAGACCACTCAGTAAATATCCTGGGCATCACACACCTCCTAGATCACTCAGTGGATAACCTGGTCATCACCGCTCCTCCTAGACCACTCGGTGGTTCACTTGTTCATCACACTTCCTCCTAGACAACTCAGTAGATAACCTGGTCATCGCAAATTGTCCTAAACCACTCTCTGGATAACCTGGTCATCACAACTCATCCTAAACCATTCGGTGGATAACCTGGTCATCACAATTCATCCTAAACCATTCAGTGGATAACCTGGTCATCACAACTCGACCTAGACCGCTCAGTAGAATACCTGGTAATCACAATTCCTCCTAGACCACTAAATGGATATTTTGGTCATCACATCACATCCTAGTCCATTCAGTGGATAACCCTGTGATCACAACTCTCCGAGACCATTCCATGGATAACCTGATCACCTGATACTGGACAACTCGGTGGATATCACAACTCGTACTCCTCTTCACTCGTTAGATTATCTTGTCATCACCATTTGTCGTTCATATCTCAGTGAATATCTTGGTCATAACAACTCGTCCTTGACCACTCAGTGGATATCATGGTCATCACAACTCCTGAACCACTCAGTGGATAACCTGATCATCACAAATCCCCCCTAGACCTCTAAGTGGATATCTTTGTCATCACAACTCGTCTTGATCCACCTCTCCTAAACCACTCAGTAGATACCCTGATCAACACAACTCGACCGGGACTATTCAATAGATATCTTGGTCATCGCAAGTCCTCTTCCTTACTCGATAGATAGCCTGGTCATCACAACTCCTCCTAGTCGGTTCAGTGGAGGTCTTGGATCTTCACAACTCCTCCTAGGCTACTCAGTGGATACTTTATTCAAAACAGCTCGACCTAACCCACTCGTTTGATATCAGTTGTTAACCTGGTCATCGTGACTCCTCCTAGACCACTCACTGCATACTCAGGTCATCACGCCTCCTAAACTACTCGGTGCATAATCTGATCTTCACAACCCGTCCTAGATCACTCAGTGGATATCTTGGTCATCACAACTCCTAGTCTTCCCAGACCAGTAAGTAGATAACCTGGTTATTACAATTCCTTCTCGACCCTCAGTGGATATATTGATCATTGCAACTCCTCCTAAACCATTCAGTGATAACCTAATCTCCAATACTCCTCCTACTCCACTCTAGAAAATACGCGCAGCACAACTCTTAGACCATTCAATGGATATCTTGATCATCACAACCCAACCTAAACCACTTATTGAATATCTTGATTATCAAAACGACTACTCAGTAGGTACCCTTTTCATTACAATGTATCATACACCGTTCAGTAGATAACCTGGTAATCGCACTTCCTCCAAGACCATTTACTGGATCACCTGGTCATCACCTCTTCTAAACCACTCATTAGATAACCTGGTAATCAAAATGTTGTGGATATCTTGATCATCACAACTCGTCTTGGACCACTCGGGGATATCTAGGTCATCACAACTCCTCCTAGATTACTCGGGGATAATTTGGTCATCAGACCTCGTCCTGGCTGACTCTGTGGATATCTTGGTCATAACAACTCCTCCTCCTCACTCTGTAGATAACCACACAGTAGATAGCCTGGTCATCACAACTCCTCCTAGACCACTAGGTTGATATCGTGATCATCACAACTCTTAAACAACTCAGTAGATAGAGTGGTCATCGCAACTCTTAGACCACTCACTGAATCTCTTGGTCATCACAACTTGTCCTAGATCACTCGGTAGATACCCTGTTCATTACAGCTCGTCCTGTTTTACTAGGTGGATATTTTCGTTATCAGGGTTCGAAATTAGCAGTGGTCTGGTCGTCAAAAACAACCTAAAATCTTTTTGGGCAACATAAAATATAAGTTAATACAATGGAGGCCAAATTTTTATATAAATTTGTTAATTTGACCCAACAATTGTGTATATATATATAGTTCAAAACAAACTTGGATATTTACTTGATTATTTTAATGAGTAAGGAGAAACACAGAAATCGGTGTATTAATTTTTATCAAAATTGTGGCAAACAAAAATTTCCTTGACAGTAAGTAAATAAAGGGCCCTAACTGAGATAATAGTGTGCTATACTTCAATCAAATACCTCACGGTATAACCTAAATAATATAGCAAAAAAAAAAAGAAATAACAGAATTTTCATTGATTTGCAGTGAATTAAGGCGCATAATTCAGTAAAAAATTAACGAAATCCCACGAAAGGCGAACTTGATCTGTAACTCTGCTATATAGAACAGCACCAAGTTTCAATCAAATGCCTCAGTTTAATCTAAAACAATTCGGGAAAACAGAATTTTTATTGAGTATAAGTCAATACAATGCCATAATTCAGTAAAATATTGACAAAATCCTGAGACGCAAACTTGATCATTATCCTTGCTATATTATATAGTAAATTTCAGGAAAACAGAACTTTCATACATTTTCAGTCCATATGGGGCCAAAATTCAGTCAAAAAGTAACGAAATTCCACGAAGAGCGATCTTCATCTTCATCTTCTCTTTAGAGCAGTACACGAACTCTCAATTAACTGCCTCAAAGTTTAACATAAAATAACTCGGAAAAACAAAAGTGACCGACTGACGGACGGACGGAGACGAACATTTAGCCCCTCGGTTTCACCAGTATGGGACTACACGGAAAACAAAACTAAGATTTATATTGGAATTAAAACACTCGGACATCATTATTTATTTAAAACATAAACATTCAATATGTTTTTAGATTGTCATTATTAATAAAGTATAAAGCACCATGCAATAAATAAAGATGCACATTCTATGGAAAAAATAATGTTACAGAATCAAGAGAATAAATACAAATGCTCGTTAAAAATCGATTTCGCGCTTTGGAAACATGGCCATGGGATATCAACCAACAAATGATGTCTTTACTATAAAATTTTAACATTATATCAATGTGATCATAGCAGTAAATTATCATGATTAGTTTGAAAATTAAATTATAAATATGTTAAGGACTACATTTTATGGTGTAACTGATGAAAATGATTGAAAAGTTTCAATGTATGCCATTTCACGATAAGAATTGAAATCTACATCATTAAAAATAGGGCACCGCTAACGGGTGCATGATACGCCCGCATCATGTTTTAATGTGGTGGTAATGGATGTGTGAAAGAAGAATTAAGTTTTCAAACTAATCACATCCTTTCATATGACACCATCAAAAGTTTTGTTTCTCTTTTAGTTAAGGAGAAGGACGGACGGACGGACAGACGACAGCGGTATAGCATAATACGCCCACATTTTTAAATGCGGGCATATAAAAGCAAGAAAATTTTATTTTAATGTATCATATGCTCTAACTGGATAAGGTGATAAAATATTTTATTTCATATGACATTATTATTATTGAGACAATAAGGGAGGGGAATTATACATTTTGAAAATTGTGCGAAACTTGGAATCATCTCCAACTACCAAGGAATTTTTCCCCAAAATGTTAATGTGGTTTATAATGGTAAATTCTTCAAGTGTTGATAGACGAGGGGCTGACAACCATTTAGATATATAGGTTTTATATAGCTAACATATAAAATGAAGGTTGTATAATTCTTTCTGGCAGTTAACCAATACATGGGAACAGAATTTACTATGGCTTGACCGGACAATAGATCACAGTCTTCGTTTATCACCCGGTGGTGTGCTCGGAACAGTAAGGTTATAGGTCTCAGGAATACCGATGGCTTTCGAATTACACCGTGAATCTCATAGTATCACGTCAAGAATTGAAGTGAATATAATCTGAAACATCGGATTCAAATGTATGACTTTTATACCTTATAGCAAAAGTACTATGCTAACATCTGATATTTCGGATCAAGATGCAAGATAAACGATCATGTCTGTTAGTAGTAATACATTTGATATCGCCTAAATGAGGAAAACATTCAAATGATAATAGATCTTTAAATTCTATTCCGGACATGTCAGTAAGGGTCCTTTTGCATCTTTTTCATATTCGCTTGCCCCCTCTTTCAAATGTATTTGTTCCAGATCAGATTTTTCCGTATCATATTTGTCTTTGACAACTATAGTCTCGTCCGTGCAATGCGCTTCTCTTCTCGAGACTTTACCTTTGTCAAAACAAGCGATCGACCATCCCATAATAGCACCTGCTAGCACAGTAAACCCTTGAAAAAAAATATGTATTCAAAATTATATATTCTGGAAATTAATAGAATATTAAAAATCAATCGGCAATTTACATGAATTTTAAAATTCACAACAGAGTGATTTATTACACGATGATTCCTACATAATTCCCAGGTACATTCTAAAGAGTTAACGCCAATAAGAGAGCAGGATAAATAGAGACAGGTTGTTGTTGTATAAAGTATATAAATAAATAATTTACAATAGAAAAGATTTACCTGCCAGCAAGAAGGACTGACTATATGTTCCTCCTTCGCGAATCAAAACACCTGTATAATGATATAGATAATTTCATTGCTCTCAGAGTATCAAATATGTTTTATAATGCATTTAAAAAAATACATGTACAATTTATATGGCAAATGATAAGGCGGTTCAAACTGCGTAAAAGGAAGACCAAACGTAGTTTCATACGACTTGCGTCTCATTAAAATGGAATCTTTACTTTTGCAGTTTACTAGAAAAGCACTTAAAAACCCAATAGTACATATGGGATCTACATCAATCTAATTAAGTTCTAGCTCTCTTTATTGCGTAAACTAAGGAATTTACGGATTAAAGGAGGCTAGATTTTAATCAGATTGGGTTCTATAATGACTTTATTACCACCTAGTCAGATCAAAACACCTTGGGCTGAATGAAGAATTAATGGACGCTACTGGGCGAACGGACAATACATATTTCTAATGGAAATACATAGAACGGAAATTTAAAGAGTATAGAAATCCAGTACATATATACCACAATCAGGGATGTTAGTCAAACACGGATCTGTGGAGAAGCAAAGGTGAGATCAGGTGCCATGGAGGAGAAAGCATCCTCTGCCGACCAATCACACTCGCCATTAGCTTGCAGTATAAAGTGTAGTTAATATTCATGATCATTATATACGACTTTACAATTACTACTATCAAAAAGATAAGTCAACATATAATGTATACTGTATTAACAATATAAAGCTGTTAATATAACGACCGTAAAATTTGCAAAAAGTTCACACAAGGTGTGAAATTTTGTGTGCTTGCGATGGGAAAGTTTCAGAAGATAGAACAAGAGGCCAAAGTGGGCCTATATCGCTCACCTGAGGACCTAGATGATCAGTCATGCAGGAATTCATTTATATTTACATTACTGTGACTAAGTCAACACAAATGTTGAAAATAGGTCAAATTTTATTTCAGACCATAATAAAAAACAACACTTTTTGCACATCCATTCAGGTGATTTTGATATTAAGCATTTGCTTTGTCTCTGCAAGATGTGATTCAGGGCAACAAGTAAGTCATTTTCTTTAGGTGGGGCCTTTTGTTGACTGATTTCAAGTCTGGGTCATGAACAACAATTGTTTCAAATATTGTCCAGATCCAACTTAAAATGACCTAATTTCATATGTTGAGTGTTGAGAAACATTTAAAAACTTATTTAGATGTGTAAAGATGTGAAAAAAAAATTTGACCACAGCTGGATTTGAACCGCTACTCTCAAAATTCTAATTACCATGAAGTGATATATGTTCCATTGTGAGACCTAGATTTTAGACATGGTGGCATTACCTGTTGACCAGTTTGGGTGAAATGTACAAAATTATAGAGGACCTATAGTACTTCATGTATACCAAATTTCATTAAAATCTTTCACGTGGTATAACATCAGAAGTAAAAAATGTTACGAATTGTCCACATACACCCTCATTTGGAAGTCTTAAAAAAATTCATAGAAAATTCAAAAATTGAGATATTGACAAAATTCTTTCAAAGTAACATCCCTTACCATAATTATGATCACAATAGTCCATAAGAAATCGTCATTATCAATAAACTAGGAAATATGACGCTTTTCTGCATTGAAATCACCAAGTCCAAACAAATGCTGAAAAAAATTATAAAATTTGATCTTGGAAGGGAACCAAAATGACAATACGTCTTCACTCATCCTTCTAGATCATTTCTATGCATTCTGTTTGTCTCTGTTTACAGCCAGTATGAAGATTGACTGATTGATTTTTGTTTAACGTCACACCACAAATATTTCACATATATGGTGACGGCATCTGCCTGATGCAGGGCATACAAATTTTGACCTTTGCAACGGACCCACCCGAAGCAGTGAGAAATCTTTAACGTGCCAAGCATACCACGACACGGGGCCTCGGTTTTTACCGTCTCATCCGAAAGACAGGACGCCGACAAGACCAGAGCGGGAATCGAACATTTATTAAAATCTTTCCAACAGTCTTGCAGAAAAAGTTGAAAATGTGAAAAATAGCCAACCCCCCGCCTTTGGGGGGGGGGGGAGTCTTAAAAAATTCATAAAAAATAAAAAAAAAATGAGATATTGACAACATTCTTTCACAATAATATTCCTTACCATAATTATGATCAAAATAATCATTAAGAAATCAGCAATATCAATCAACTGAAAAACATGATACTTTTCTGCATTGAAATTACAAAGTCCAGAAACATGTCAAAAGCGTAAATTTCTATTTAACTGATCCCGAACACAATTTTTGATAACCCATCTTTATAGATTGTTGAAATGCAATTAGTTTTCCCATTTATGCACTGGTTCTGGAGAAAAAGATTTTTGAAGAGGGGTACCGTTTTGGGCACTTTTGACCCCGCCCTGGATCCACCCCTGAGGAAATCTGGATCCTGAACACGTTTTTAGTAGGGGACCTAGAGTACATCATTTATACAAAATTTGACCCAAAGCAGCAATGCCGTTCCAGAGAAGTCGAAAATGTGAAAAAGTTAACGGCAGACAAAGCCTTTGGCTCAGGTTGGGTAAAAACCGGTACACATGAAGTTATCATACGCCAGACAGGTTCTTGCTGAGGGACATTAACACCACATGAAGGTGATAAAGGATTGAGGAAAGTTTGTAACCCAAATTGTTAAAGTCAAGTTGGTTTTTTTCTATAGTTTATTACAGGACAAAGAAAGGATAAACATGTGCATACATTCGTTTCTGTTCTTTAAAATGTTCCCAGTATTAGGAAAGACTTGTGTTCATATAGTTCTGTTCTGATGTTGTGTGGTCTCTTTTTTACAATTTAATTCCACATAAATCTATTTCATGTCCATACAGTGCTGAACAAATTCAGTGTCTTTTTCATGTTTTAGATATTCATGGCGGATAAGATTAAACCTTAATTCCACAGGGCACATCAGTTATACTAGGCTACTTGACGTCAATATTAAGAAAGAATGGAAGAGAAGACAACAATGTTTCCCCGATTCGGCGTTTTCCGTATTTTTTATTTTATTTTTTTTTATTGATGCAATGAAAGCTTTCGTTAGTTACCTTGCACTTTATTATGTATTCTGTTACCAGCCAACAGAAATGTGCCAGTTTCGTCAACCAGACGTCTACAGCTGATCATAGACTACAGTTTCCTCCCTTGTTTCATGTACCACGCACATAGTCCCCAAAACAATAATGTTTACATCTTTCTCAATTTATTTACCAGTGTTGTCATGCTATATAGTGATTTAAATATGCTCACTGGTAGAACAGAATTTGAAAAAAAATTTAAATGATATTAAAGCTTTTTGGTGCATGTCTGAGTGTGGCATGATGCTGAAATGTTGTCGCATGAATGCACTACTGCAAGACCTGAGAATGAAGTCATAGGGGTCAAGATATGTATTGATAAATATTTTGAGTTTGGCGTATGCAATGTTTTCTGCAGAAGAAAAAATGACAGCTCCTATGTAGTATGACAACAAACTTGAATTTCAGAAAAAAAATAAGCGGTGGATTTTTGCAATGATTTTTTTTAATGTAAAATGGAATCCACAGGAAAAAATGTAGTCTATGGTCAGCTGCAAACGTTTATAACAACTTCCGGTTGGCACGGACCGAATTTCAAGGTAAGCTCTGATTGGTCAATATTCACTGCAAAAAAAACCCCAAGTTTCCGCAACTCCGGAAACCTTGCGGAAACTGGGACATCAAGTTTCCGGAAGGTTTCCGCAATGGAAACCTGCGGAAACGTGCATGTGAAGTTTCCGCAGGTTTCGGTTTTGCGGAAACTTGGTGGAAACTTTTGGCTTAAAGTTTCCGCAGGTTTCCGCAAGGCGAAAACTTAATGGAAACTTATATTCAAAACTTAACAACCTGATTTCTACAGAAAATTTATATCAAGATTCAACTTTTTTTTTTCATTCAGTTCAATAATATGTGTATGGTCTTCTTAAAAATGCTAAGAGTACACTTGGACATCAAGTTTCCGGAAGGTTTCTGCAACGGAAACCTGCGGAAACTTGCATAATTGAAACTTCTCACAAACACTTCTATAGGTTTCTGCAAGGCGGAAACTTAATGGAAACTAATATTCAAAACTAAAACAATCTGAGTTCTACAGGAACTTTATGTCAATTAAGATTTAACTTTTATTTTTTAATCATTTCAATAATATGTGTATGTTCTTTTTACAAATGCTGAGAGAAGTGAAATGTCATAAAGCTTAATAATAAAGTTAAGCAGACTACAGATGACTGTCAATTTTTTATTAAATATAAAGACATAAAGCTGATAGAAATTATACCTTTTAAAATTCTTTCTAAACCCAAAAGTCTACTATATGCATTGTGATTTTGTTTGTTCAAGTTAAATGAGATATATGATAATCTAGTTTTACAAGAGGTAGACTGGTTCATAACGGTATATATAATCCTATGATATTTTGATAAAATCATTTCTCATATTATCTGAAAATTGTTATCTCATTTTCATGTAAAAGCTCTTTTCTGTATATTACTTAAACACTTAAATGTCACATTCAGAATGTACTCCACTGTCTAAGTAAATAAATTAAGCAATTTCTCATTTAAAAGAAAATGACAATTAACTGAAATGTATTGAATAAGTAATCATAATAAAAAAAAGGCAAATCAATATATTGCTAGAAGCTAGAAATGCAATTTATAATTATACTTCACAAGTTCTTCTATAAATATCTTGACATTTCCTATAATAGACTTTACATGGGATACAGTATATCTATTTCAAACTATATTTTTGTTTCAAATTCAAATATATTTATGTATCTTACTCTTAGATTTAGTACATGATGATACTAAATCAATCAAGTTAGATGAGCAACCTAATAGTAATATTGATAAAGATAACCAAGAACTTACACTAAACATAATATTGAATTACAAAGTCAAAGGCAGAGACATATATACTTTATATGTCTCTGGTCAAAGGCCATTTTTGTAACTAGGTTTAGTATCAAAGCCATTAATTTATACAGGCCTAATCGATACATGTACTGTACTGTAGTGGTGCCAACAGACTACAGACAGAGAAAATTCAAACTGAACTTCAAAGTATGAACAAACAAAATTTACCCATACATATTTCTACAAAAGTCAGAATAATTTGCATACTATTGTTTCACTAATGTTTAATACTGTTTAATAAAAATGTACTCCTAGTTCAACAGGCATCTCAATGTTTACACGTTTCATCTCGACTGATTTTTTATTTCGAACCAATCCAAGTCACGGCAATACCTGGTAAAAATTAATTAATGTATATTAAAACCACATGGCTCTCGGCTCGTTGCCCCCCCCCCCCCCCCCCTTCAATTATACCAATATATATTTATATATATAAACCCAAGAATATATATTATACAAACATGTATACAGATATGAACAAGGGATTAGGGCGATAGGTCGGAAAGCGAGGCGGGAGCATTTTTCCCTACTTGCTCATTGATGGATGTATCGAACATCTACTGAAATAAATTATATACAAAATTCTCTGCACAATTTGAAAATAAAGATAAAATCTTTTATTGTAATGTTATTTATTACTGAATATCAAGGACTTATAAACAAGTTGTTTATAAGTCCTTGTTAATATCAACTTCTAAAATTCTGTAACAGCATAATAACTGTACGGAGGCAGTGGCATTCACTGCTCAGAGAGAGAGAGAGAGAGAGATAGACAGAGAGAGAAAGCCTCGGAGAGAGAGATTTAGTTAATCCAGAAACATATATATGTCTCTGGTTAATCCCATGTGAGAAAAGGCAAAAAAAAATCAATCTCAGTTACCACTGAGACTAAACCTACCAAGATACAGTGAAAAATAGAGTACATGTATGTAAAAGTATGAAGAACTTCAAAGAAAGTCCCGATTACCTGACAAAAAAAGGGGGGGGGTGTTGCACAATTGTATTGAACAATGGAGCGTGTTTTGTTAAATCAATTCCTTGGTAAAACTTTTGATCAATTAAGTTTTAAACATTGATGTGCGTGGAATTTGTAAAAATGTATCAGAAAAAAGAATTAATTTCATTTCCTGCATATTTAACAATTTGCAATTTGAGGAACTTCCTTAAGCTCCATCCTTGCGCCCATTTTTTCACACCTTTCTATGCGGTCTATTGTTCTCCAATAAACTTTACCGTTACCAGGTATATGTTATATGCATTGTGACATTACACAGTATATTCATATTATATACGTACATTTATACCATGCTGCTGAATATTGAATGACTAGGCTAACAGATCATTTCAAATATATGTAAAATTCGAAGCGAAGTCCCCGCGTATAGGCCTACAGGGGCACACGAAGTTGTTCAGTACTTTTTAGCCGAGAATGGGGAAACGGGAGAAATGTCTGTGTGGGTTTTTTTTCCATATGCTATTAATTAATAAAGTCCTGCGCCGGCATGAGAATAGCCAAGCACTTATATATCTACACATATAAGTCCTTGGAATAGCATGCGAGATTTTGAAACCAAAACTTTGTTTCTAAATCCTTCCCACAGTCGTATCAAGATAATCCGTGAAGAGGGAAAATAAATATCAAAACTGTGTAAAGTGTGCCAGTGGCGGACCCAGAGGCATGTGTGACAAGGATGTAGACTTGGCGCCTGTAGACTTTCATCCAAGCCTGGAGTGGAGTACATCTACATGTATCTAATGCACTAATGACATTGACACCAATGCATATGTGAAGAAAGGGACAATATTACATAAGATAAATACTTTTCAGTTCTGTAAAAGTTGGTAGCTTTCATAACAATGCATGTCACTTAAATCAGTATATTATCTAGGCCAATATCCATCTGTCTGCCATGTACATGTATAGATAATATCCTATCAAGCATATAACATGATAATTTTATTAGAAAATGATATATAAGTAGTAATTATAAATATCGGGTGTATTATCTGAGCATAACATACCATAAAATCATATTTTTATTTTGACTTGTATGTAATTTTGATCAATCAGAGCATCCCTTGAAATTCGGTCCGTACCAACCGGAAGTTGCTATAAAGGTTTGCAACTGTAGACGACTGATTGACGAATCTGGTCGATTTCTGTTATTGAAAGGAGATACCGCTATTAACTGCGGTTCTAATATTTAGGGAGGACATAAACATATTCCCACAAAAATGACATAAAGAACAATGACACGTTATTGTGACGTCAGAGGGTTGCTAACTCCAATGCTACTAACTGATGGTACACAAGCGCCGCCTAACGGACGGTACCTCCCATTGCGCATGGTTGATAGTAAGATTTTTGGTATTTAGTATAATTAATGAACAGTTCATATATAAAATGTTATGTGAACTAGAAACATTTATTATAATCTTATAAAACCAAGTATGAATAAATCAATAAAAATAGCAATACACACCGTATGAAGGCCAAATCATGGTAATACGAAAAAATACATCGTTAAAC
Source organism: Pteria penguin (assembly GCA_035048485.1). Taxonomy (NCBI): domain Eukaryota; kingdom Metazoa; phylum Mollusca; class Bivalvia; order Pterioida; family Pteriidae; genus Pteria; species Pteria penguin. Next base: position 42,981,070 of record CM068583.1, on the reverse strand, counting down.
AAAAGTTATGATATTTTTGACTCATTTATATTATGTAATATGCTGAGATTATTGAAGGAATACGAGGTACGTCAGTACATTTCATTTTATTTTAAAATCTTACTGCAAAGAAAAAGGAATTTTAAAACAAAGTTAGGATTAGAGAAGTCGTGTGATTAGTACAATTTCCTTATACTTACCGGCCATTGGTGGTCCTATAAACGAGCCAATTCCTGCTCCAAACATCTCCATTCCAAACGCCGAGGCCAACTCTCGTATCCCCACTAACTTGACTGTGATGGAGTTTAACAGGGAATAGCAGCACCCCGAGTACATTCCCAGCATAATCACAAACACTGCCTGCCCTAAGTAATATTTTACAAAGAGAGGGAAGATGATCCCTGATAAACCTAACAAACTGAAACAACCACAGTATAATAATAGTTCGTTGATGTTGTCACTGTTCGATGCCATACCCACAAGAAAACGAGAAACACCATTACAGATACCAGATATAGCCAACAAATATGAGGTATCTATTTCTGAAGTCCCATGATGAATTGCAAGACTTGAGAAATGAACATACATGAGGTACATTCCATTGCTACAGAATATTAAACTAAAAAACAGACACAAAAACGCCTTGTTAAAAAGTACACTAGCACTTCGAGACAACCATATTATAAATTTATGCCTTTCACCCTTTTGAATGTCATGGTCTTTCTGCAGTATTTTCCTTTTCTCTTCTAATTGTGATGGTCGAAACAAAGCACCAAAAACGCAGTGATGAGCAGACAGTGCCCCGCACATGAGACAAAGCCCTGAATAACCGTAAGTGTCCTTTGTCAGCTGCATCAAAGGCGCTAATGAGAAGGCGCCAATCCCACAACCGGAAACAGCTATACCGGAAGCGAGGTTTACATGTCGCTCAAAATTAAATCCAACGACCACAACTGAAGCACTGTAACATAATCCTGCGCCAAAACCTAAAGCAAAAACAATGTAATTAGAAATTAGGCTTAGGTGTGTGTGTGTGTGTGTGTGTGTGTGTGTGTGTGTGTCTTAGATTTCCATAAAGAGGACTTTATTTGGTAGGGATTTGTTCCGTCTATATCAAAATATTTGTAGGCTCTGGTATGAGTCATTTAATATGTTCCAATAAATACCATCACCTATCTTCTATTGTTTTGGCCAATAAAAACGATTATTTTTGCTAACTTAAATGCATACAATTTCATTGCCATACCCTACATCCTCTACATACCCAGGATATGGTATCCCATCGTACAGCACCATAACATTTTTTGCAAACATTCTTTGGGCTTACAAATCTCTCTAATTTTAAACTACCTAGCTTTTCATTCTCATCATTTGTTGGCTTGCTCTCTTGTACTAACTGTTGCATTTGTTCTATAAATTAATTCTTGTATTCTTTCGGTTTTTTTGTCTCTTTTTTATTCTCATGTAGTCAAAATTCCCCATCATTTTTCGCGCGTACAATCATACATTCTTTTGTCTCAGAATTAATATTTCTTCCATTTTCGCTTCCTATAGCATGAGTGTTAAGCTCTGTACATTCTCCTCTCCATTTATTTGATCCTTTTCATCATTTTTCTTGCTTGACTTTTACTTGAGCATTGCACGCTGACTACCAGGGCAGCGGGGACTCTATGACGGACCTTGCCCAAATCTTTTCAGAGGAGACAAGGTCCTGAGCCTCGTCCCCTCTGAATGTTAGTCGGGACTCCTATAGATCAGGGATTTTAGCTCGCTAACAGACGAGCAGAGCACGGTTTACTCATGCTGATGTCGCATTACATATTTTGATACTAGCATATTATTTTTAAACGTTAACTTTCATGTGAAAATATTTTTATGACCTCTCGTCTTGGGAAAACTGTTGATTCTTGTTCTCTATATGGAGGATTATTTATCAAATGTTAAAATGAGTGGCCTTTGATTGTGCTTCAATTATTATCATGTTTTATGTTTTATGTTTTATGGTGATTTGCGTCATAAAGCTTCTTCTGTTTTCTCTTTTACAACATTTCCTGCTTTCTCATCGCTAATATCTTCGTTCTTACGTTCAACATCCTCTCTTTTTTCTTCCCTCTCATGATTCATTTTATCCTTCTCATCAATTCTACTTACAACATCTTCTGATTGTTCGTTGCTTACATCTTTCTTTCACTTCAAATACCCAGTCCTCTTTCTACTTTGTCGTCCTTCATTTTATTCTTCTCGTGGATTCTACTTGCAACTTTGTCTGATTCCGCATCGCTAACATCTTCCATCTCCCTTTTGATACCTTCTCTTTTTTCTTTCTCATTATTCATTTCACCTTTCTCCTCATTCTTCTTTTTACACTTTCTGGTTGCAAACTTGCTATGTGTAGCTTAGGTACAAAGGGATTCGGAATGAATTGCGTAAAATCAGTTCGTGACTTATCCCGCTCTTTCACTTTCAGTATATATCTAATATGATATTTCTAACTTTAAGCTGAAGAGTATTTCTACACTTTGAAAGAGTTATCTTATCTTCTTAGTAAAAATGACACAATTGACATAAAGCAATGGGCTTCTTGAACTCAACCCTGTCACTTCAAACGTAAGGATGCCTTTGAGACGTAAATTATATTATATAGATGCTTTACACATAATGTCTGTATTATTATACCAAAACATGCGGAAATCATATGTTATAAGTGAATGAAATGAAAGAATTTATAAGGAACTGTACACAGGGACAAGAATATTATTACCCATGGCAGCCTATCAACCACAAATTAATTAATCAAATCATTAATTGTGAGTATGTGATTGATATGAATATGTAAAATAAAGTGTGTTTACTCATTTGTAACATTTTTTTCTGAATGTGAGCATCCTCATGTAAAGCATTATGACCTGGACAGGAACTTGCACTTTTTTGATATCGTGCCATATAATAGTCGACCAAAACAAGTAGGAAAAAGTCAAATCATTCAATCAAAGAATTCACGATAGTCTAAAATTAAGGGAGTAATGAAAATGGTTTTAGTTTAGTTTATTTGTCAAAAGCAATACAGCTTACAGATATTTCAATATATGTAATAATACATGTATACAGAAATAATTCTATACAGCTTGTTTTCTTTTATCAAAAGAATATTTAATATATTTACCAAGCGCACAAAGTTCTTTTACATTTTGAGTTGAAAGTAATTGTACTACTCTATATACACAGGGTTTTACAGGGTTACAGGGTGCCCACTCACTTTTGACGTCAGAAATATAGGATTCAGACACCAATATAGGATTTTTTGAAAGAAAATATAGGAAAAATATAGGAATAATTGCAGAAAATATAGGAAATATATAGGAATATTCTGCTCTATTTAAGGTGTTTAAAGTAATTCAATAATATTTTTCATTAATATTTTGTCATTTCGAGGACAATGTGGCCTCCTCCACCCCTTACAGCCATCCAGTCCTCCACTTTATTATGAACCAACAGTAAATACAATGTACACAGATTGATACAGGTGTGTTTGCACCTGCTATGTATATTAATTAAAACAGAACTGGGATATTTCTCCCTACATAAGATATATATACATCCAAATATCCATTCCTTCTTATGATACTTTTCAAACAATGAAGATTTTTCCAGCTCAAGTTTTCTTTGCTGTACTCTAATCCCTTCTAACTGCTCCAAAGCTTTATTAGACTTTTGGGATGCTGTTTCGATCATCATATGTGCAACAGTCAGTTTTTGTCTGTCTATTTCTTTGGCTTTAAGCACATTGTCCAGATTCTCCCGACCTTGCTTTATTAGCTCCCCAGCTGCAGTAACATTATCTTTTGCTTTCTTCTCTGCATCCATGAGCTCTTGTTCCTTAGTACTTATTCGTTTTCTTTTTGCATCTAGTCTTTCTCGTTCCTCTTGTATTTTCTTTGCTTCTTCTTCTAGTAATTTCCTCTTTCGCGTTCTTTCTTCTTTCTTTTCTCTGTCACTCTCTAGTCTGATCATATATGCTGAGTGTGCACTTCTTAAACTTGCATATATATCTTTATTGAATGGAATCTGTTCTGGCCTACAGAGCTCTGGGTCATGAAATTTCACAGCATCTTTCGTCATCCTTATCCCATTGATTACTGTCTCACCTAGCTCCGATCTTTCCTTGGTGACTACATTGACATTCACTGACAAACTTCTTTCAACGTCCGCATTTCCATGTGGGAAGATAAGAGCTGTCTTTACTACTTTCTTTATATGTTGTATTTAGGTTCACCATTTGCATTAGTGAGTTTGAAAACCTCTCTCCAGTAGTGATCTATCCTTCCTGATTTAACCTCATCGCTTACATGTATGTCATCAGCCAGATAACATTTCCACTCATCAATAATAATAACTGAATCTGTCTTTGGCTGGAGTTTCCGTGCCAGTTCTTGAATCTGCTGGACTGACTCTGCTTTGTCAATTGTTCTGTTGGCTGGGTTGAGGCATCTCAAACTGTACAGTAGTTTGTTGGAAAGTGGTAATTTCTCCTTCATGTATTCAGTAGACTTGATAAAAAATGACCTCATGGACAGCAATTCTCTCTTTCTAAGTTCAGGTTTTAGTTTACCTAGTTGCTTTCTCACTTTTTCACAGAGAAAACATTGATTTATAGAAATTTAAATGCATTTAAGTGTTAGAAACTAAATCTATATACAGATGATACCAATAGTTCTTGAAATTTGGTACATATTCACATAACTGACCTGAAAATTTACAAAAATATAGGAATTTATAGGAATTTTGAAGATATATAGGAAATATATAGGAAATGTCAGATTTAAAGGAATTTATAGGAATTTATAGGAAGTGGGCACCCTGGGGTTATAACTTTTTCATATCGTTTTTGCTTTAAATTATTGGAAAAAGGACATTTCAAAACAAAGCGGAATTCATTTTCTACATCTACTTTACAATACGGCATAATCATCTATCTAAAGGATTTTTTTTTGGTATCGGCCTGTTTCTACAATAAGACAATGGGTAGAAACCATTAATTTTCAAGTAAGTGTTTTGTATAATGGCAGGATTTGTTTGAAGAGGTAAGTTTTCAATGTAAAGTTATGTATAAAAAATTCATAAATATAAGATTTCTATTAAAAATTAAACCTCATGTACTAAAACATTTATTGTTCTTAAAAGGTAAGTACAGATGATGTGTTTGATGTGATGCTTTGTCAGGATGCATCATATTTATCCAAGAAAACTACTAGTGTATGTAATAACAAAAATGCTGAAGATATAGCTTTCTCCAAGCTTTCTCTATAGAAAACCAACAATTACCTGATCAAGAGGGAATCGATAAAATATTACATCAAACGGTAAGTTATTGGTGATTAAAGAAATGTTTATTTAACAAAATGCCAAATTGAAAGGGGAATCATGGAAATCATTAACATTAATGGATTAGATATTCATTTGGATGCATTTTCAGAAAAAAAACCTAGATCACCAAGTTCCCTGTAGAAATATTCATGCTCAAACAGAAGAGCAGAAAAAGGCATATACATGCAATTCACATCCCCTAAAATATTATGGGGTCAAGCTCAGGGGCCCCATCATTATAGATCTATTCTTGTGTCCAACTTAATGCAAACCAACCCACTTATATTGCATTCATTATCTCACAGTGAAGCCTCTTGCAAAATGATTTTCTTTCATCAGATGATTAATTAGGCATTTCGAAAAGGATACAAGTTACATAATCACTAATATATAGTAAGTTATATCAATATATATATATATATATATATATATATATATATTTGGTTTCGTCAGACATTGAGGGTTAGTGGGAGGGATCCTCATCCCGAAGATAATTTCTAGATCCGCAGCCGATAAAACAGATAAGTCATTAAGTGCCTTGAGATTTCCATAAGGTATAAGATGACGGTATATTATGGTCATGGAAACAGTAACTCTTTCAGAGCTCATTGTCTCAAGTAGGTTTTCCCCAAAGGGAATTTAAAAAGTCCCAGGGTGTTATACTTCACAGGTCTAATTACATAACCAATGAACTTTAATTTTTAATGAGAATTTTATAATGCTTCATTCCGTTTAACGTCTCAAGGTTTATTTCTTTTTTCAGTTTAATTCAACGACAAGTATTGTCATTCTAAAATAGAATTCACGTCATAAGTTTGGATGTACACATGAGGTATAAAAAAAGAAGAAATGTTAAACATTGTAATAATCCAAATGTCATTTAGCTAGCTATTCTACTTATCGGACAAACTGACCAAATGTCTATTTGGGACCAAAATACAGGTCATATCATATCGACCAATCAAAATCCAAAATCAGTAAGACTTACCGCATAGGAGGAGAGGTGATAACAAGATTTTGAAGATTATTGCAATGACGGACATTTTGAATATCGGAAGGGTCTAATTTTAGTTTTGGGTCAAGAACAGGTCATATTCAATCAAGGTTTCAGATCAATAGTACCTTACTATACAGAAACAACAAAACATGTTTTGACGGACGTGCTATGGTTTACGCCATAATCGAAGACCAGAAGAGAAAAACAAGATAACCTTATGGTCTTATATTGCTCACCTGAGCACATTAAGCACACGAGAAACTTAGAGTATCAAAATTTTCCCTACGAAAATATCCTTTTTAGAAGTTCACATCACATTATAAAATAGTTTTACATTATGAAAATCAAAGAAAATACGTGCAAATGTGCAAAACCAACAGATTTCAGAAAGATTGACTTTGGAAAGGAACAGAAAGTTAAACAACACATCTTGAGACAACCTTCTAAATTACTCTTAAACATTTGGTTTGATGATTTATGTAGCCGGTCTAAAGAGAGAAGGTACCTACTGGGGCCTATGTCTCCAAACCAAGGACCTTTCCTTAAAGTATGTGGTCAGGAACAGCAACATTTGTAGGAAACTTGAGTATTACATATCTACCGAGTTCCATCAATATTTATGGATAAATGAAGGAGAAATCCATCAAAGTTCATCATAACATCTTCTGCTCAAGTGAGCTAAAAATGGTTGAATTGTAATGCGTTATTCTACAGAGAATTTGTCAACAGATCCTACCTGCTATAACTCCAAATGTAAGTAATAGGAGATTTATGTCGTTGATGAACGCCGACATGACAAATCCTGATGTCATTAGGAAAGATCCAATTAACATGCAAGTTCGACAACTCCATTTGTTTGAAATTATACCGGAAAGTGGACCTGTAAATTTCAAATTTAGTTGATTTATTAATATATCATGAGACATACCGTGGTATATCCTTATGTATTTTATGCATATTATGCTATAATATCTTTCAATTGGCTACACCAATGTAATGCACGAAAGCCGATTAGACTCACTTAATAAGAAAAAATTTTAATATATCATCTCGTTATTACGAGATGATTAATATCTTTTGTCATTATTACGAGATAATTAACTCGTTATTTCAAGATCTTTTCTCGTAATTTCGAGATAATTAACTCGTTATTTCGAGATCTTTTCTCGTTATTTCGAGATAATTAACTCGTTATTTCGAGATAATTATCTCGATATTTCGAGATCTTTCCTCTTTATTTCAAGATAATTAACTCGTTATTTCGAGATGTTTTCTCGTTATTTCGAGATAATTAACTCGTTATATCGAGATCTTTTCTCGTTATTTTGATATAATTATCTCGTAATTTCGAGATCTTTTCTAGCTTAAAATCATTTCGTTAATACAGAATGAAAATAATGCGATGACAATCTCGTAAAAACGAGATAATTTTCTCGTAATAACGAGATAATAACGAGAAAAGTTCTCGAAATAACGAGTTATTTATCTCAAAATAACGAGATAATAACTCGAAATAGCGAGAAAAGATCTCCAAATAACGAGTTACTTATCTCGAAATAACGAGAAAAGATTTCGAAATAACGAGTTATTTATCTCGAAATAACGAGAAAAGATATCGAGATAACTAGTTAATTATCTCGAAATAATGAGAAAATATATAAAATTTTTTCTTAGTTAGTGAGTCTAATCGGCTTTCGTAGTAATTTAATAATATAGTATACTTTTTAAACCATCCATATTTTGACCAGTAATAGAAAGCCTGGGATTTGGGGAAAAAGGACCGAAGTGGAAAATTGAGTACTCGAGTGGTAAAGCAACAGATGTATATTCTAACACATTTCTGACGTATGTTTATCCGTTTAATTATGGCGATCTTTGCCATACAGCTGAAGTTTGTGTAGCCATTTGGTTGTGGATGTCTTTGTCATACAGCTGACAGTTCTGTATCTGTTTGGTTGCGGAGGTCTTTGACATACAGCTGATGGTAGTGTATCTGTTTGGTTGTGGAGGTCTTTTTGCTGTACAGCTGATGGTTGTGTATCTGTTTTGTTGTCTAGGTCTTTGCTATAGAGCTGACAGTTGTGTATCTGTTTTGTTGTCTAGGTCTTTACCATACAGCTCATAGTTGTGTACATGTTTGGTTGTGGAGATCTTTGCCATACAGTTGACAGTTGTGTGTCTGTTTGTTTTTGGAGTTTTTTCCCATACAGCTGATGGTTGTGTATCCGTTTTGTTGTCTGGGTCTTTGCTATACAGCTGATGGTTGTGTATCTGTTTTGTTGTCTAGATCTTTGCTATACAGCTGACAGTTGTGTATCTGTTTGTTTTTGGAGTTCTTTGCCATACAGCTGATGGTTGTGTATCTGTTTGGTTGTCTAGGTCTTTGCTATACAGCTGATGGTTGTGTATCTGTTTGGTTGTCTAGGTCTTTGCTATACAGCTGATGGTTGTGTATCTGTTTTGTTGTCTAGGTCTTTACTATACAGCTGACAGTTGTGTATATGTTTAGTTGTAGGAATCTTTGCCATACAGTTGACAATTGTGTATCTCTTTGTTTTTGGAGGTCTTTGCCATACAGCTGATGGTTGTGTATCTGTTTTGTTGTCTAGATCTTTGCTATACAGCTGACAGTTGTGTATCTGTTTGTTTTTGGAGGTCTTTGCCATACAGCTGATGGTTGTGTATCTGTTTGGTTGTCTAGGTCTTTGCTATACAGCTGATGGTTGTGTATCTGTTTTGTTGTCTAGGTCTTTACTATACAGCTGACAGTTGTGTATATTTTTAGTTGTAGGAATCTTTGCCATACAGTTGACAATTGTGTATCTCTTTGTTTTTGGAGGTCTTTGCTATACAGCTGATGGTTGTGTATCTGTTTTGTTGTCTAGGTCTTTGCTATACAGCTGACAGTTGTGTATCTGTTTGTTTTTGCAGGTCTTTGCTAAACAGCTGATGGTTGTGTATCGGTTTTGTTGTCTAGGTCTTTACTATACAGCTGACAGTTTTGTATCTGTTTGGTTTTGGAGGCTTTGTCATACAGCTGACAGTTGTGTATCTGTTTTGTTGTCTAGGTCTTTGCTATACAGCTGATGGTTGTGTATCTGTTTGGTTGTCTAGCTCTTTGCTATACAGCTGACAGTTGCGTACATGTTTGGTTGTGGAGATCTTTGCCACACAGCTGATGGTTGTGTATCTGTTTTGTTTTCTAGGTCTTTGCTATACAGCTGACAGTTGTGTATATGTTTGGTTGTGGAGATTTTGCTATACAGCTGACAGTTGTGTATCTGTGTGTTTTTGGAGGTGTTTGCCATGCAGCTGATGGTTGTGTACAGGGATGGAAACTCCCGATGGCCGTTCGCCCGAGGAGACCAAAATCGTATTCGGGCGAATGGTTATGCGTACGAATTAGCCCGTTTGGCGAATTGGCTCGTGGGCTATCAGCTGACTCTGATTTTGCCTCGTCTCGGGTCAATTGAATGATTGACTTTAAAAGGGCTTTCCAGTGCTCGATTGGAAGTCTATTCTATCAATAAGTATTATCCCCCTATAGGCCACAACTGCTCAGTTGTTATTGGAAACTAAAGTGGCGGCGCCCTGGTACGCCGCGCTGAATGGCTATAAAAACACAAACAAACAAGGTTGTAAAAAGACTATGGTAGAGAGAACGAAAAATAAAGCTTGAGGGACAGTCAATTCAAAATTTTGATCCCACAGAGGCAATACATTATTGGAATGGTACCGGGAGCAGGAGGCCTTACTACATGGAGAGGAGTAGTGATCGGAATGTGAGAAAGATGAGTTTGAGTGGGTCTTTTGTAAACAAAACTGAAAGAGGGGAGAGAGAAGTCTCAGAGGGTGAAAGAGAGAATGAAACAGTGAGAGAAAGTAGTAATGAGTCAGGGAATGGCAGAAGGGATGGAAGAGATGAGTCAGAGAATGAGAGAATGGATAATTCAGATTCGGATAGTGAAATGTCAGATGTACAAGGGGTATTTGAGAGAATGATTGTATTTGAAAAGGAATTAGAAATAGAAATGGAATTGGAAATGGAGTAGACCTTATTTCAATACATATTGTCACCAGATCAACTTACTATATTGTTTGTAATAAAGGCATTCAGAGTTTTAGAAATTAGTTTCTGATTTATGTCACTTCTATAACGGGCCCATTACTTTTAATCGGGGCTCCTAAATTTTCACTTTCATGAGCCCGTTTGGCTACTTAGATATTTTCCCGAGTTTCCATCCCTGGTGTATCTGTTTTGTTGTCTAGGTCTTTGCTATAGAGCTGACAGTTGTGTATATGTTTGGTTGTGGAGGTCTTTGCCACACAGCTGATGGTTGTGTATCTGTTTTGTTGTCTAGGTCTTTGCTATACAGCTGACAGTTGTGTATCTGTTTGGTTGTGGAGGTCTTTGCCATACAAGTGATGGCTGTGTATCTGTGTGTTTTTGGAGGTCTTTGCCATACAGCTGATGGCTGTGTATCTGTGTGTTTTAGAGGTCTTTGCCATACAGCTGATAGTTGTGTATATGTTTGGTTGTCTAGGTCTTTGCTATACAGCTGATGGCTGTGTATCTGTGTGTTTTTGGAGGTCTTTGCCATACAGCTGATGGCTGTGTATCTGCGTGTTTTAGAGGTCTTTGCCACACAGCTGATAGTTGTGTATATGTTTGGTTGTCTAGGTCTTTGCTATACAGCTGATGGCTGTGTATATGTTTGGTTGTCTAGGTCTTTGCTATACAGCTGATGGCTGTGTATCTGTGTGTTTTTGGAGGTCTTTGCCATACAGCTGATGGTTGTGTATATGTTTGGTTGTCTAGGTCTTTGCTATACAGCTGATGGTTGTGTATCTGTTTTGTTGTCTAGGTCTTTGCTATACAGCTGATGGTTGAGTATTTGTTTTGTTGTCTAGGTCTTTGCCATACAGCATTGGGTTGTGTATATGTTTGGTTGTCTAGGTCTTTACCGTACAGCATAGCAGGGACTAAATAAAATTAGCGGTCGCCCGGTAGCCCGTGTGTGTACAGTCGCTTCCGGGCCCCTGAAATCCTCCTATTTGATCGCCCCTGTGGCGACTAAACCTCATGAGCGCTAGTAAACATTTATTGATGTTTCATTAATAGTGCATTCATATTATGAGTCGTTTGAGCGCTTCTTTTGTTGATATCAATGTTCTTTGGATGCTTAGATTATCTCCGTCTGTTGATTGTTTGAAGTCGCGGAGGAAAACAAAACTATTGATTTCTCTAAAAGTTCGAAGTATCTCTTCTTGAAACTTTATACTAGCATTATTCTGGTAATATTTAAAAATATTTACTTTAGTACATCTTTAATAGCGATAAATCAAGGTTTGTTGTGTCGGACTTTTTCAAGTCAGCATTGGAATGCAAATGAGTTATAGTCTCGTAGACCTGACTAAGAGTACAAAAACACAAGACTAACAGTAATCAGAGACAGAATGAAGGGGAAGATGTCCAGGAGATATGTGAGTATGGCGTGCAAGATATAGAAAAAGAGCATACAGAGAGAAGTAATGGACAGAGAGAGTCAGATATGGACAAGTATACATGTAGGAAAAGACTGGGAGAAGACCAAGAGGATTATGACTCAAAGGTGTCACAGGATGGAAGTGATGTGATTAAGTATACATGAATTTTTGGAAAATGAAGAGAAATAGAAAAAATTTAATGTTTAAAGTAATTAAAGTTAAATTTAAATGAGTACACAAAACTTTACATCTGAGTAATTGAATAAAGTTCGAAAAAGTTAGAAAGTCTGCATTTACCTACAGGCTACTAAACGCTACTCCGGGCTCCTAATTTTTGAAATCTAGGGGCCCGGGTGGCTACCATGTTAAAACAGTTAATTTTAGTTCCCGCAAAGGGTTAAGTATCTATTTGGTTGTCTAGGTCTTAGCCATACAACTGAGGGCTGTGACTGGTTGCGGATGTCTCTGCTATTGTCTAAGGTTTGTGTATCTGTTTGGCTATGAAGGTCTTTGCCATACAACTGAGGGCTGTGTTTGGTTGCAGATGTCTGTTCTATCGTCTAAGGTTTGTGTATCTGTTGGGCTATGAAGGTCTTTGCTATACAACTGAGGGTTGTGTTTGGTTGTGGATGTCTCTGCTATTGTCTAAGGTTTGTGTATCTGTTTGGCTATGAAGGTCTTTGCTATACAACTGAGGGTTGTGTTTGGTTGTGGATGTCTCTGCTATTGTCTAAGGTTTGTGTATCTGTTTGGCCTATGAAGGTCTTTGCTATACAACTGGGGATGTGTTTGGTTGCAGATGTCTGTACTATCGTCTAAGTTTTGTGTATCTGTTTGGCTATGAAAGTCTTTGCCATACAACTGAGGGTTGTGTTTGGTTGCAGATGTCTCTGCTATTGTCTAAGGTTTGTGTATCTGTTTGGCTATGAAGGTCTTTGCTTTACAACTGAAGGCTGTGTTTCGTTGTGGATGTCTCTGCTATCGTCTAAGGTTTGTGTATCTGTTTGGCTATGAAGGTCTTTGCCATACAACTGAGGGCTGTGTTTGGTTGCGGATGTCTGTACTATCGTCTAAGGGTTGTGTATCTGTTTGGCTATGAAGGTCTTTGCCATACAACTGAGGGTTGTGTTTGGTTGCGGATGTCTGTACTGTCGTCTAAGGTTTGTGTATCTGTTTGGCTATGAAGGTCTTTGCCATACAACTGAGGGTTGTGTTTGGTTGCGGATGTCTCTGCTATTGTCTAAGGTTTGTGTATCTGTTTGGCTATGAAGGTCTTTGCTTTACAACTGAAGGCTGTGTTTGGTTGTGGATGTCTCTGCTATCGTCTAAGGTTTGTGTATCTGTTTGGCCTATGAAGGTCTTTGCTATACAACTGGGGATGTGTTTGGTTGCAGATGTCTGTACTATCGTCTAAGGTTTGTGTATCTGTTTGGCTATGAAGGTCTTTGCCATACAACTGAGGGTTGTGTTTGGTTGCGGATGTCTCTGCTATTGTCTAAGGTTTGTGTATCTGTTTGGCTATGAAGGTCTTTGCTTTACAACTGAAGGCTGTGTTTGGTTGTGGATGTCTGCTATCGTCTAAGGTTTGTGTATCTATTTGGCCTATGAAGGTCTTTTCTATACAACTGAGGGTTGTGTTTGGTTGCGGATGTCTGTACTATCGTCTAAGGTTTGTGTATCTGTTTGGCTATGAAGGTCTTTGCCATACAACTGAGGGTTGTGTTTGGTTGCGGATGTCTCTGCTATTGTCTAAGGTTTGTGTATCTGGCTATGAAGGTCTTTGCTTTACAACTGAAGGCTGTGTTTGGTTGTGGATGTCTCTGCTATCGTCTAAGGTTTGTGTATCTGTTTGGCCTATGAAGGTCTTTGCCATACAACTGAGGGTTGTGTTTGGTTGCGGATGTCTGTGCTATCGCCTAAGATTTGTGTATTTGTTTGGCTATGAAGGTCTTTGCCATACAACTGAGGGTTGTCTTTGGTTGCGGATGTCTGTGCTATTGTCTAAGGTTTGTGTATCTGTTTGGCCTATGAAGGTCTTTGCTATACAACTGGGGGCTGTGTTTGGTTGCAGATGTCTGTGCTATCGTCTAAGGTTTGTGTATCTGTTGGGCTATGAAGGTCTTTGCCATACAACTGAAGGTTGTGTTTGGTTGCGGATGTCTGTACTATTGTCTAAGTTTTGTGTATCTGTTTGGCTATGAAGGTCTTTGCCATACAACTGAGGGTTGTGTTTGGTTGCGGATGTCTGTACTATCGTCTAAGGTTTGTGTATCTGTTTGGCCTATGAAGGTCTTTGCCATACAACTGAGGGTTGTGTTTGGTTGTGGATGTCTCTGCTACTGTCTAAGGTTTGTGTATCTGTTTGGCTATGAAGGTCTTTGCCATACAACCAAGGGTTGTGTTGTGGAAGTCTCTGCTATTGTCTAAGGTTTGTGTATCTGTTTGGCCTATGAAGGTCTTTGCTATACAACTGGGGCTGTGTTTGGCTGCGGATGTCTGTGCTATCGTCTAAGGTTTGTGTATCTGTTTGGCTATGAAGGTCTTTGCCATACAACTGAGGGTTGTGTTTGGTTGCGAATGTCTCTGCTATTGTCTAAGGTTTGTGTATCTGTTTGGCTATGAAGGTCTTTGCTTTACAACTGAAGGCTGTGTTTGGTTGTGGATGTCTCTGCTATCGTCTAAGGTTTGTGTATCTGTTTGGCTATGAAGGTCTTTGCCATACAACTGGGGGTTGTGTTTGGTTGCAGATGTCTGTGCTATCGCCTAAGATTTGTGTATCTGTTTGGCTATGAAGGTCTTTGCCATACAACTGAGGGTTGTCTTTGGTTGTGGATGTCTGTGTCTGTGCTATTGTCTAAAGTTTGTGTATCTGTTTGGCTATGAAGGTCTTTGCCATACAACTGAGGGTTGCCTTTGGTTGCGGATGTCTGTGCTATTGTCTAAGGTTTGTGTATCTGTTTGGCTATGAAGGTCTTTGCTTTACAACTGAAGGCTGTGTTTGGTTGTGGATGTCTCTGCTATCGTCTAAGGTTTGTGTATCTGTTTGGCCTATGAAGGTCTTTGTTATACAACTGAGGGTTGTGTTTGGTTGCGGATGTCTGTGCTATTGTCTAAGGTTTGTGTATCTGTTTGGCTATGAAGGTCTTTGCCATACAACCGAGGGTTGTGTTGTGGAAGTCTCTGCTATTGTCTAAGGTTTGTGTATCTGTTTGGCTATGAAGGTCTTTGCCATACAACTGAGGGTTGTGTTTGGTTGCGGATGTCTCTGCTATTGTCTAAGGTTTGTGTATCTGTTTGGCTATGAAGGTCTTTGCTTTACAACTGAAGGCTGTGTTTGGTTGTGGATGTCTCTGCTATTGTCTAAGGTTTGTGTATCTGTTTGGCCTATGAAAGTCTTTGCTATACAACTGGGGGCTGTGTTTGGTTGCGGATGTCTGTGCTATCGTCTAAGGTTTGTGTATCTGTTTGGCTATGAAGGTCTTTGCCATACAACTGAGGGTTGTGTTTGGTTGTCGATGTCTCTGCTACTGTCTAAGGTTTGTGTATCTGTTTGGCTATGAAGGTCTTTGCCATACAACCGAAGGTTGTGTTGTGGAAGTCTCTGCTATTGTCTAAGGTTTGTGTATCTGTTTGGCCTATGAAGGTCTTTGCTATACAACTGGGGCTGTGTTTGGCTGCGGATGTCTGTACTATCGTCTAAGGTTTGTGTATCTGTTTGGCTATGAAGGTCTTTGCTATACAACTGAGGGTTGTGTTTGGTTGTGGATGTCTCTGCTATTGTCTAAGGTTTGTGTATCTGTTTGGCCTATGAAGGTCTTTGCTATACAACTGAGGGTTGTGTTTGGTTGTGGATGTCTCTGCTATTGTCTAAGGTTTGTGTATCTGTTTGGCTATGAAGGTCTTTGCCATACAACTGAGGGTTGTGTTTGATTGCGGATGTCTCTGCTATTGTCTAAGGTTTGTGTATCTGTTTGGCTATGAAGGTCTTTGCTTTACAACTGAAGGCTGTGTTTGGTTGTGGATGTCTCTGCTATCGTCTAAGGTTTGTGTATCTGTTTGGCCTATGAAGGTCTTTGCCATACAACTGAGGGTTGTGTTTGGTTGCGGATATCTGTACTATCGTCTAAGGTTTGTGTATCTGTTTGGCTATGAAGGTCTTTGCCATACAACTGAGGGTTGTGTTTGGTTGCGGATGTCTCTGCTATTGTCTAAGGTTTGTGTATCTGTTTGGCTATGAAGGTCTTTGCTTTACAACTGAAGGCTGTGTTTGGTTGTGGATGTCTCTGCTATCGTCTAAGGTTTGTGTATCTGTTTGGCCTATGAAGGTCTTTGCTATACAACTGGGGATGTGTTTGGTTGCAGATGTCTGTACTATCGTCTAAGGTTTGTGTATCTGTTTGGCTATGAAGGTCTTTGCCATACAACTGAGGGTTGTGTTTGGTTGCGGATGTCTCTGCTATTGTCTAAGGTTTGTGTATCTGTTTGGCTATGAAGGTCTTTGCTTTACAACTGAAGGCTGTGTTTGGTTGTGGATGTCTGCTATCGTCTAAGGTTTGTGTATCTATTTGGCCTATGAAGGTCTTTTCTATACAACTGAGGGTTGTGTTTGGTTGCGGATGTCTGTACTATCGTCTAAGGTTTGTGTATCTGTTTGGCTATGAAGGTCTTTGCCATACAACTGAGGGTTGTGTTTGGTTGCGGATGTCTCTGCTATTGTCTAAGGTTTGTGTATCTGGCTATGAAGGTCTTTGCTTTACAAGTGAAGGCTGTGTTTGGTTGTGGATGTCTCTGCTATCGTCTAAGGTTTGTGTATCTGTTTGGCCTATGAAGGTCTTTGCCATACAACTGAGGGTTGTGTTTGGTTGCGGATGTCTGTGCTATCGCCCAAGATTTCTGTATCTGTTTGGCTATGAAGGTCTTTGCCATACAACTGAGGGTTGTCTTTGGTTGCGGATGTCTGTGCTATTGTCTAAGGTTTCTGTATCTGTTTGGCCTATGAAGGTCTTTGCTATACAACTGGGGGCTGTGTTTGGTTGCGGATGTCTGTGCTATCGTCTAAGGTTTGTGTATCTGTTGGGCTATGAAGGTCTTTGCCATACAACTGAAGGTTGTGTTTGGTTGCGGATGTCTGTACTATTGTCTAAGGTTTGTGTATCTGTTTGGCTATGAAGGTCTTTGCCATACAACTGAGGGTTGTGTTTGGTTGTGGATGTCTCTGCTATTGTCTAAGGTTTGTGTATCTGTTTGGCCTATGAAGGTCTTTGCCATACAACTGAGGGTTGTGTTTGGTTGTGGATGTCTCTGCTACTGTCTAAGGTTTGTGTATCTGTTTGGCTATGAAGGTCTTTGCCATACAACCGAGGGTTGTGTTGTGGAAGTCTCTGCTATTGTCTAAGGTTTGTGTATCTGTTTGGCCTGTGAAGGTCTTTGCTATACAACTGGGGCTGTGTTTGGCTGCGGATGTCTGTACTATCGTCTAAGGTTTGTGTATCTGTTTGGCTATGAAGGTCTTTGCCATACAACTGAGGGTTGTGTTTGGTTGCGAATGTCTCTGCTATTGTCTAAGGTTTGTGTATCTGTTTGGCTATGAAGGTCTTTGCTTTACAACTGAAGGCTGTGTTTGGTTGTGGATGTCTCTGCTATCGTCTAAGGTTTGTGTATCTGTTTGGCTATGAAGGTCTTTGCCATACAACTGGGGGTTGTGTTTGGTTGCAGATGTCTGTGCTATCGCCTAAGATTTGTGTATCCGTTTGGCTATGAAGGTCTTTGCCATACAACTGAGGGTTGTCTTTGGTTGTGGATGTCTGTGCTATTGTCTAAAGTTTGTGTATCTGTTTGGCTATGAAGGTCTTTGCCATACAACTGAGGGTTGCCTTTGGTTGCGGATGTCTCTGCTATTGTCTAAGGTTTGTGTATCTGTTTGGCTATGAAGGTCTTTGCTTTACAACTGAAGGCTGTGTTTGGTTGTGGATGTCTCTGCTATCGTCTAAGGTTTGTGTATCTGTTTGGCTATGAAGGTCTTTGTTATACAACTGAGGGTTGTGTTTGGTTGCGGATGTCTGTGCTATCGCCTAAGATTTGTGTATCTGTTTGGCTATGAAGGTCTTTGCCATACAACCGAGGGTTGTGTTGTGGAAGTCTCTGCTATTGTCTAAGGTTTGTGTATCTGTTTGGCTATGAAGGTCTTTGCCATACAACTGAGGGTTGTCTTTGGTTGCGGATGTCTGTGCTATTGTCTAAGGTTTGTGTATCTGTTTGGCTATGAAGGTCTTTGCTATACAACCGAGGGTTGTGTTGTGGAAGTCTCTGCTATTGTCTAAGGTTTGTGTATCTGTTTGGCTATGAAGGTCTTTGCCATACAACTGAGGGCTGTGTTTGGTTGCGGATGTCTCTGCTATTGTCTAAGGTTTGTGTATCTGTTTGGCTATGAAGGTCTTTGCTTTACAACTGAAGGCTGTGTTTGGTTGTGGATGTCTCTGCTATTGTCTAAGGTTTGTGTATCTGTTTGGCTATGAAGGTCTTTGCTTTACAACTGAAGGCTGTGTTTGGTTGCGGATGTCTGTACTATCGTCTAAGGTTTGTGTATCTGTTGGGCCTATGAAGGTCTTTGCCATACAACTGAGGGTTGTGTTTGGTTGTCGATGTCTCTGCTATTGTCTAAGGTTTGTGTATCTGTTTGGCTATGAAGGTCTTTGCTTTACAAGTGAAGGTTGTGTTTGGTTGTGGATGTCTGTGCTGTCGTCTAAGGTTTGTGTATCTGTTTGGCTATGAAGGTCTTTGCCATACAACTGAGGGTTGTGTTCGGTTGCGGATGTCTTTACTATATTGTATTGTTTAAGGTTTGTGTATCTGTTTGGCTATGAAGGTCTTTGCCATACAACTGAGGGTTGTGTTTGGTTGCGAATGTCTCTGCTATTGTCTAAGGTTTATGTATCTGTTTGGCTATGAAGGTCTTTGCCATACAACTGAGGGTTGTGTTTGGTTGCGGATGTCTTAACTATTGTCTAAGGTTTGTGTATCTGTTTGGCTATGAAGGTCTTTGCCATACAACTGAGGGTTGTGTTTGGTTGCGAATGTCTCTGCTATTGTCTAAGGTTTATGTATCTGTTTGGCTATGAAGGTCTTTGCTATACAACTGAGTCAGATCTCATTCCTGTTCTTATTGAATGCGTAGGAGGACACAAGGTATTTCATGTCATTTGAACGCCAGAAATACATTTCAGGTTGCAATTATATCCTATCTGTATGCAAAAATAGAGCGCCGATAAATACATAGTACATACCGGTAGTATGCCCGCATTTTGTTATCCTAGGTGTCGTACAAACGAGAACTTAATAATATTTAATTTAATTGCGTTAAATACATTACCTTGGATCCTAGCAGAATAGTTCAATTTTCTTCTTCAATAATTCTTTGTATGTTAACTGATTTTCTTCGCGGATCCATCATTTCCCATGTATACACCCCCTTTCATAAATGCACCAATTACTGTTATATTAAATTTTGAGATGTGAAAAATATCCACATCTTTATGATGTGACCTTCCTTTGTACCAAGTTTCATCAAAATCCTCCCAAGGATTTAGGGGGAGTTGTGAAGACAAGATGGTTCGAACAGATATATTTATATATATATTTAAAGTCGTATATACGAAATGGTAACAGAAAAATATAAATCACTCATAACTGGGGCAATCCCTCCCTTGTGTAAAATCTTTTGCAACATCCATGATTCGACAAGCCTCGTCCTGGATTGCAAATTATGTGGTTGGGACTTCCGTGTACTTTTACAAAGTACTTGTACTGACAAATTGAATCAATCAACAGACATTGCTCTTCAGTGAATATCATTCTTGCGATGACGTTTTCTTTGATACGTCGAAAATATGGGATTTCAATCATATCGGTTTCAATATCAAGAGCAAATACACTGAATAATAGGATTATTGAGATATAGCACTGACTTTCAGTTTGTCATCTATTCGTTTTACTAGTAAAATTGACTACGGTGACATGATTTACAAAAATTCAGAACACTTGGAGTGGGGAGGAGCATTAACAAAACACGTGCTTTTCAGCCTTTCGATATAAATAACAAGTAGTATTACTGGATTTACTACAAGTGGCAAGACACTGATATAAACTCTCGGAAGAAGTTTCAGTTTCGTATAAAGTACATGTGTTACACTAATAATCTCCGATTTAGGATTCCATTTCTTCAATACGGTCAGCTGTTGTAGTAAGCTGAAGAAGATCGATGAAGATAGGACATTTTTCACCATAGCTTTGGCCTAGTTGTATGACATGTTGAGCTTGGACACGGAAAGTCTTATCCGCATTTATCTACATGTACTTGTAGCGTGGCGTCCTAGTTATTTGACAACACTAAATCAATAAAAGAAAGGTAACTTTGTACTTCAGTATCATGCATGTCATTACCTTATTCAGTTAGTCTCCTATCCCTTTAAGGGGCAGCTTGGCTTTCGGTGTAGACGGTCTGGGTTCGATGTCTTAAATGCGCCGCTACGTTTAAGAAGATGGTGATCTCCTGCCTCCGTGTCGCAATACAACTAAACAATTGTTGAAATCGACATAAAACCCAATCAATCAACCAACCAACCAATCCTACCCCTTTCTCGTTTGCCTTTTTAGGCAGAGCTGAGCCGGCAAAGTTCAATCGGTGACATAATTCTCTCGTGATCAAGGAGTCCTGGGTTCGAGTCAAGCCAGTGGCTCGTCGGTGTCACTAGTGTAATTCGAATGAGACAGTATAACCTTGAAGTTGAAGTGATGTAAAAATAATTTTAAAAAATGGATTTTTATCAGACATATTTTGAAAATGAGCACGTACATTATTTACACAGCACATATATCACTGATTTTAAGATAAGGGGTTACTTTGCCAGTGATGTACAACAACTGACAGGGTATCGGTGAATCCCATGTCAGAAACTGAGTTTCACGGCGAGGCGATAGGAGGTCAGTTCCCAGAAACCGGGCCAAAGTACCGATGATAGAGCTCTGCCTGTTTATCCTCTGAACATGGAATCATCTGCAAGTGGTACCAAGACCAAAAAGTGCAAATGAGCTGTTCCCAGAATGACACATGTCTACAGAGTGCCATACTGGTACCTGGGTCCGGCGCCATAAACTGAGAATATACTTAAATCAAAATTTCATATTCATTTCATAATTATAAAGAATTAATAACTGGGATTTGGATTTTATTTAGTTTTATTTCATTGATAAATAGAATTACACCATTCTGCATGAGAATTCATTTGAACGTTTGACAATGAAATAAATTGAAATGAAATATTTGACTTTAGTTTATTCTCAGTTAATGGTGCCGGACCCTGTTCCCTAAACGAATTTTGCGCACCAAACATGCGCGGATCCAGGATTATTATGGGGTATCAAACTTCGGGTAAAAGACCCCCTAAAATGAGCTTTTTAATAAATCATGGTATATATTTTGCGAATTCCAGAGGGATAATGACCCCCAACCCTATATGTCTAGCAATATCGAAGTGGATTTGTAATTTTACTATTACGATACCACTATACAAAATAACACCCCCCCCCCCCCAAATGATAAAATGAAAATATGATTAATTACAATAAATGAATTTCAAAATAAAATCAAAGAAATCAATATTCAGTGTGCAATGATCCAAACGTCCACAGTTCAAATTGATTATACTGTATAACCGAATGTATATTGTCTGGGGCAAAAGTAATGAAAGAATCACGAATAAATTAACTATCTTGACGGTTTCAACTACTTACTGTGTTGAGACAGAAGTAAGAATCATAGTGGTTAATCAAATTTCCTGTGCTGTTTTGAGTTCGAATATCTCGGCAGACTTGCCAGAAGTCTATGGTAAAAAGTTACGATGCACGCTCATCTGTTATGATCAGGACCCACGCATACATGTAGGTCTTTCTCATTTATTTTATACTGATGTCCTCTGTCTAATGCACTGCTAGATCCTAGGTCACGAGGGACGTTTACCGGGACACGGACGCTCGAATTTTTTCTCTCTTATTCACATCGAAAAGATCAATCATGAACTTAATTTCTCTGAGGCAGCTATGCACAATCATCGCAAACCACAGTTACCCGAACCCATCCCCCTACCTCCAATTGCAAACTACGGTAAACCGATTCTTTTCTCCTACTTCCAATTGTAAACCACGGTATTCGGGTCCGTTCCCCTACCTCCAATTGCAAACTAGGATATTCCGAGTCCGTTCCCTTACCTCTAATCACAAACCATGGTATTCCGAGTCCATTTCCCTTCTTCCAATCACAAACCATGGTATTCCGAGTCCGTTTCCCTTCTTCCAATCACAAACTTAATCACAAACCATGGTATTTTGAGTCCTTTCCCTTACCTCTAATCGCAAACCATGGTACTGGATACAGGAGGTAGGGAAACGGACACGGAATACCATGGTTTGCAACGATGGTCATGGGACCGACGAAGGGAAGGTGTAGCCTCCTCAATATGATTGAAACATAGTCAAGACGAAAACCGTAATTGAACTTTGTAGTGATGTGATGGTGGATAGATATGCATAAGATATAATGTGCACTTACGGTAACTATTTAAAGGAATATTCTCAACAGAAAAGAAATAACTACCTACCACATAGGCTAAATAGTCCTAGAAATATCCCGCATGCCCACGCACTCTTCCCCACGTCCTTATTAAAGTTTTCAAGAAATGCTACATTTAGGATTCCAATATCATAAAGGAAGAATCCATGAATAATATGCGATCCAAACGACCCCAACATGGTCATCCAAGCCCATCCCACGTCTGGTTGGGTACCATCGAACATCTTAAGCAAACTCTATGATGATTCTGACAACAAAAAGTAAGTGTATTGTATTAGTTCCATCAGTCATATTTAGATTGGAAATAGATGAAATTCAGTAAGAACGCAATGGTTGCCAGAACGGTAAAGAAAACTTCAGGTGCAGTTTGGATATCTACATACTTAATCCATACAATGGATAACTCGTGGAGTTCCCATTGAAAACATGATATTTTGTTAAATGTGACCAAAGTCAGTACTAAAAAGCGTTAATCATGAAAAATCTGTTAGAAATTCAACATTTCATTTTATTTCATCACTTACATAAATTTTACATAATGGATGTATCTTAATGTAATTTTAACTAGGATTCTTTCAGTCAGCCCACTCTTAGAGAACACAGTAAATTGTGCATAAAAGCTTTACCTATATCAAATTACCTTCTATGACACGCTGCCGTCCTTTTTCTAGACGAGGGAAATGTTGTATTGGAATCCTTCTGTCAATAGAACACATATATGACAATGAATGCTTTACCTCGTGACGGCTAGTGAGACAGCAATGTGCAAACGCAGCGAAAATGTTTCAATTATAAATAACCCCACTCTTCCGAACAATGATAATATATTTATAAAATGTTACGTGTTGACGAAATTTTCTTTTGAAGTGTATACAGCTAAATTCGTCACAATGGAAATAGTTACGTAGAACATGCTTAGCGGCGTGAGTCTGACCTTTAAACTGTATTGTATTTATACACTGAATACCAATAGTAAAAATGGTTGCGAATGGCACTGCTATTAAAAGAAATACTTAACGGTACACACACACACACAGGATCAAAGAAGGATCATCTAGGTTCCTGTAAGCAGAAATTTGATTCTCAAAATTGAACATGTAATTTAACATTTAAATACTTAGTGTATAGGAACGGAAACATCTACGCAGGACAGTCTGCTGTGCAATCTTTGCAATGAAATACCGGCTTTTTACAAATCACATTTCCCGAATGACTACATGCACCTTTTTCAGTCAAATGAATGATGTAAGCTATTTTCCCTCCCATACAAATACAGTTCATTCCTTGTATTATACATGTAGTATAATACACAACAGGTTAAATACAATTTTAACTTACCCGTTTTACATCTCTCCCTTCTATCTGAATCTTGTATCTCCACATATCAGTCTCTAGTCCCCCCTCCCCCTCCATCATTTCTTCCAACTTTTAGTGTATTTCGATATCAGCGCTCTTCAATCTGTTTTGGTCATACATGTGTATCAAAACGTATCTCTACATCCGGTAAGTTATTGCAAGGGTCGAAAGCCAATCAGAAGTGAGAAGCAAACCTCTATATTGTCTATTTTTGGTGGCCAGTGCCGAAGTTAAATTCCATTTGCAACTTACTTTAACAAATCATCCTGTGATAAACAAGACTGTTGGCCCCTCCCTACGACTCTTTGTGTTATTCACTATACAATGGGTAACTTCCTACCCACCTACCGATACACAGAACTTCCGGTGTATTGATCTGTAGAACACGTAACCTAACACTAGCATAGTCTGACCAGCGGCGTTGGAATCAGATCGTTATTTCAGGGGTGTAGCTAGGGGTGTTTTAACGTAGATGGAACACATCGGCAGATACTTTATTATGGCAGACCATACATTTGGCGTAATGTCTTCTGTTTTGAATGTATCGAATAATATTTCTTATCGCACCTCGGACTAAACTGTCGTATTTTACCGAGTAAAAACGTGTCACGTGGTGACCCCCTATCAGACTATAGGTGGTCAATTAAATTTCTTAGGGGGCAATATCTCCGCCGTCTGTCCTTTTCGTTACCGCCAACTGTATAAACAAAACCAAAAAAATAGTCCTTCCACAGTTGTTCAATGAACACTTTCGAGTTACCTCCCTCATTGTGCGTGACGTCAGATAAATTGAAAGCGTTTGGGCGATCTAGTTTGTTGAAAAGTATGGCTCGGTTTGGGCAGACGACACAATCGGAAATCAACGAGAAAAGAAGAAATTATCAAGTATTTTTTCATTCGTTATAGGGTATAAAAAGGTCTTCAGTGCGATAAATTCGTTATAAGGTTTGTTACTGACCTACCACGGACCCATAGAGTGTTCAGTGGTAGGTCAGTAACAAATCATATAACTAATGATATCAAACACTAGAGAAGACAAAACGAGGTAGAGATGGTCCTCTGTATTTTGCAGCTATTTGTCTCTCTTCCTTTTTTAGATG
This sequence comes from Pteria penguin, assembly GCA_035048485.1. Classification (NCBI taxonomy): domain Eukaryota; kingdom Metazoa; phylum Mollusca; class Bivalvia; order Pterioida; family Pteriidae; genus Pteria; species Pteria penguin. The sequence goes on along the minus strand of CM068583.1, from coordinate 42,956,163 downwards.
AATATTTTCAATTGAATTGATGTTTTCAATATAATCTACACTTCCGAAGGATACTCATATCTATGGATTACATGTATATCCCATTTTGTTGTTGATCATTTTGGTTTCAAGTAAACATTTCAGTACTCATCCTCCAATAACCCAAACAGATGAAATTGTTTTCTTTTCTTTCTCTTATCCTTTACTTGTTTGTTTCTTTGCTTTATTTTCATTTAAGATTTTATTCGTTTATCAATTACTAATTGTAATTCTTTGGCTTTGCATGAAAGTTGCGGATACATCAGCATTTAGGAGTCCGCTTACTTACGCCCCTGGAATCATTGGTTTTCCTTGGTCCGTTATTGATGTGATTTAAGTTGATTGTAAAGAAGCTATCCAGACAATGAGATCAATCCCAAGATGGCTACAATGAATCCCAAAACGCAGTGGCAAAGCCGTTTCAACTACATAGATCAGTCATTCGATGGGAAATTGGCTGAAGTGGGAATTAATTGCAAAACTTTATTCCTTCTCACTTTTACAGTGTTTGATGTGTCCTGTGTCCAATACAACAATGGTATTAGAAAACATATGAACAGGAAAGTGCATTTTGAGTCACATAATCTCAAGAAAATCGAGAAAGAAGTGTGAAAGTAAAAGCAAAACTATGGCAGGGTTTAATGACCTGCGTCGTCCTAAAGCGAAATATTGTGAGGTCGAATAATTTTTGCCGCTGAAACAGTTTTAGTCAATATTTTCATAGTCATTATCGTCGCCAAGGATGCCTATTAAATGTTAATCGAGCAGACATATCCCAGACGGTAGCACATCTTTTTTTCACATATTTTTGGTGGTCTTGGGCTCGAATCCCACGAGCACATCAGTGTTCTTTCTGTCGTACGAGGGGTGTTCCGAAATTATTGTTACTTGCGCAATATCTCGTGGAAATAGTGCTAAATGAGCTTTAAACTACCTCATGGCGATAGCGTGATATCTGAAGGGTGGTATAGGTAAATTTCTCGCTCACAATTACACTGACCTTGGTGCTGTGTACATTGTTTTGTAGCGTACTCGTTACACTCTATATAAATATGGTTGGCAAGAGAGCTGAAAACGTAATTGAAATTAGGGCCTATATCAAAGGTAGGTCTCTACTTGGCTTAAAGGCGGTAGATATTCATCGTGAGGTGTGTGATATTTATGGGAAGGGTCAAATGTCATATATGGCTATTTGTAGGTGGGTTGCTCGATTTAAGTCGGGACACCAGCAGCTGAAAGATGCTGCTCACACAGGTCGCCCTGCAACAACAACACCAAAGCATAACATTGAACGAATTCGGCAAATCCTTGAAAAAGATGCAAGGTACACTGTCAGGCAGTTAGCTAAAATGACAGGCTTGTCTTTAGCACGTATTCACTGTATTTTAAAGAAACATCTTAAGCTGGGCAAGATCAATGCCAGGTGGATACCCCATTTACTAACTGACGACCAAAAGAGGTCCCGGGTTGACAAGGCCAAATCCTTATTGAAGAATTACCCAAAATACAGCAAAAAGGCTTTTGATAATTTGGTCACAGGTGATGAAACATGGGTGTATTTTTTCGAGCCCAAAAGAAAATGCTCTAATCGAATCTGGGCAAACAAAAACGCCAGGCGCCCTAGCATTGCTAAAAGAATACGCACCGTGAGGAAGGTTTTGTATGTCATATTCTTTGATAACAAGGGTCCAATCATGCAAATCCCTGTTCCGAAAGGCAAAACTGTCACAGCAAAGTATTATAGAGACGTTGTACTTCGAAAACTGAAGAAAGTCCACAAACGCCGCCGCCCACATACAGGTTTGAAGTACCTCAGGCTCTTGCATGACAATGCGCCAGCACACAAGGCGCGTATTGTAACGGAGTTTTTAAAGTCAGAAAAGGTCACTGTCCTCCCCCACCCTGCATTTTTACCAGACTTGGCCCCCTGTGACTTTTTCTTGTTCCCCAAACTAAAATTTCACCTATCTGGAAAAAAATATAAATCAAGAAATGCCCTTGGCTCTGCCATTCACCAGTATCTTATGAGTATACCAATTCAAGAGTACGAAAACTGTTTCCAAAAGTGGATTGATAGGTTGAAACGATGCATAAATGCAGAGGGGGAGTACTTCGAAGGACAGGGCAAAGTAAAATGATCACAATTACTTCTATCAAAAAGAAATCGCCAAAGTAACAATAATGTCGGAACATCCCTCGTATGTGACAATAAAACCGGGTGTCCCTTGTCACGGAGGATATTGGTACGTATCAATACGACAATAGATTCCTCACTGCTTCGGGAACACCCGTACAAGTAAACCAAACAAATATATATTTAAATTCATTTTCAACTGTCGGGGCGAACGTAAAATAACAGGAAACAGTGAGTTACGCTCTTGTCTTTACATTATTTCATAGAGTTCAACGAGTTACCTGCGATACAGTAAAGACATCTGCCCGACGCATTACACTGAAATGTAAACCTTTGTAAAGACCCCACTAGAGCAGTGAAAGAAGCATCTTCAACTAAATTTTAAAATTACCGAATATTTAGCACAGACCAAATTTTTCTTGCTTAGAAGTATATATAAAACTCATTTATTATTATTATTATTATTATTATTATTATTATTATTATTATTATTATTATTATTATTATTATTACTAATGATTCATTCTCAATATCTAATGAAAGCATTTGATTCCTTTTTCAAAACTTGTGATAAAGAGGAATAACCACAACATCGTTGTCAAGACGAATTTTGAAAGCAGGTTAACTCTAGTTTATAAAAAGAACATGCAATCATCTAATATAATAATTCAACCCCATTGGCGGATCCGGGATTTCCGAAAAAGGGGAAGGGCACATGTGAATATCAAGTATTAGTCAAAACACTCAGCCATTTTGGGTGCCAAATCTGGAGTCTTACTAATATAATTTAAGTTTTTTCAACGTTATCATCTATACATGCCTTGTAAGTTTGTGGCCAAAAAGGAGGGAGGGGGCTCTAAATCTAGACGTCTTCTAGACGATATTTTCCTAGTGACAAATATATTGAGTTCTAGTATATGTGAGGTATCGATTTCTTAAATCCTCTAGCGGTAGCTGTATATGCTAGTGATGTCTATCGTGACCCGAAATCTTGCCTCTAACTATCTAATACCTTACCCGAAATCATGCCTCTTACTATCTAATACCTTACCCGGAATATTGACTCTAACTATCTAATACCTTACCCGAAAGACATTTCCATATTTAACAGAACCATCATTCTGCGGCTATTTCCAAATTGAAAATGGATCTATAAATATACAGTCCTTTTCACCAAATTCCGGTCTTGCGTAGAAAGGAATCCGATACAAGGAAGTATTGAAATGTTTAAAATATTTACAAAAGAGTGTCTCATGTTTTGGTGATTATGGATCATAATTCTAGGTTGTGCAAATTTCATGAATCACAAAGCTGTCTCGATACATTTTAAGTGTATAATGTTCATGTAATACAATAATAGACAAGTAGAAGTAATTTTGAATTACTTGTACAGTAATAAATTTACAATCCAAACTGAGATGTACATAAGAAAGTTAAAATACAATCTTGGAGATAATATTTTAAATTTATTCAAAATCATCACTGAGAAAAGAAGTGGGTTCCTTCCGGTTCCTACGTCTATGAGCCTGTAAATCTAAGTTGCTCAACAATATTTGGGACAGTCGGATATAATAATGCCTACGATACTCAGTTGCTACTTTACCTTCAAAACGAAGCACGATGCAACGAGAACAATTGTTTAGAATAACAGTTAATGACATGAAAATTTGCAGAATATACAATCCAAACTAGAAACATCCTAGAACTTGCTGAGTGACTGAAACCATACAAGGCTACGAAACTTGACGGAGTTCAGCTATCGGAACGCAAAACGCTATACCGCCAGACTTGATACTGTCAAAATTACAAAAACGTGTATCGTTACTTAATATACATGATAACAAAAGTAAAAAGAGTCCTAAGTGGGCCTACATTGTTCACCTGAGAACACGAACCATTAACTAGATACAGACACAGTAACCACTATCTGGATGTCAGTAAATACAAGTCTACGAGCCATTAACAAAACACAGACAAAGTAACCACTATCTGGATGCCAGTAAATACGAGTCTACGAGCCATTAACTAGATACAGACACAGTACCACTATTTGGATGTCAGTAAATACGAATCTACGAGCCATTAACAAAATACAGACAAAGTAACCACTATCTGGATGCCAGTAAATACGAGTCTACGAGGCATTGACTAGATACAGATACAGTAACCACTGTCTAGATGCTAGTAAATACGAATCTACGAGCCATGGACTAGATACAGACACAGTAACCACTGTCTAGATGCCAGTAAATACGAGTCTACGAGGCATTGACTAGATACAGATACAGTAACCACTGTCTAGATGCTAGTAAATACGAATCTACGAGCCATTAACAAAACACAGATAAAGTAACCACTATCTGGATGCCAGTAAATACGAGTCTACGAGCCATTAACTAGATACAGACACAGTAACCACTATCTGGATGTCAGTAAATACGAGTCTACGAGCCATTAACAAGAAACACACACACAGTAACCACTATCTGGATGTCAGTAAATACGAGTCTACGAGCCATTAACTAGATACAGACACAGTAACCACTATCTGGATGTCAGTAAATACGAGTCTACGAGCCATTAACTAGACAGAGACACAGTAACCACTATCTGGATGTCAGTAAATACGAGGCTACGAGCCATTAACTAGATACAGACACAGTAACCACTATCTGGATGGCAGTAAATACGAGTCTACGAGCCATTAACTAGATACAGACACAGTAACCACTATCTGGATGGCAGTAAATACGAGGCTACGAGTCATTAACTAGATACAGACGCAGTAACCACTTAGTCTATCTGGATGCCAGTAAATACGAGTCTACGAGCCATTACCTAGATACAGACGCAGTAACCACTATCTGGATGGCAGTAAATACGAGTCTACTAGCCATTACCTAGATACAGACGCAGTAACCACTATCTGGATGCCAGTAAATACGAGTCTACGAGCCATTACCTAGATACAGACGCAGTAACCACTATCTGGATGGCAGTAAATATGAGTCTACGAGCAATTACCTAGATACAGACACAGTAACCACTATCTGGATGTCAGTAAATACGAGTCTACGAGCCATTAAAACACAGACAAAGTAACCACTATCTGGATGGCAGTAAATACGAGTCTACGAGCCATTAACTAGATACAGACACAGTAACCACTATCTGGATGTCAGTAAATACGAGTCTACGAGCCATTAAAACACAGACAAAGTAACCACTATCTGGATGGCAGTAAATACGAGTCTACGAGCCATTACCTAGATACAGACACAGTAACCACTATCTGGATGTCAGTAAATACGAGTCTACGAGCCATTAAAACACAGACAAAGTAACCACTATCTGGATGCCAGTAAATACGAGTCTACGAGCCATTACCTAGATACAGACACAGTAGCCACTATCTGGATGTCAGTAAATACGAGTCTACGAGCCATTAAAACACAGACAAAGTAACCACTATCTGGATGGCAGTAAATACGAGGCTACGAGCCATTAACTAGACAGAGACACAGTAACCACTGTGTAGATGCCAGTAAATACGAGTCTACGAGCCATTAACTAGACAGAGACACAGTAACCACTGTGTAGATGCCAGTAAATACGAGTCTACGAGCCATTAACTAGACAGAGACACAGTAACCACTGTGCAGATGTCAGTAAATACGAGTCTACGAGCAATTAACTAGATACAGACACAGTAACCACTGTGTAGATGTCAGTAAATACGAGTCTACGAGCCATTAACTAGACAAAGACACAGTAACCACTGTGTAGATGTCAGTAAATACGAGTCTACGTGCCATTAACTAGACACAGACACAGTAACCACTGTGTAGATGCCAGTAAATACGAGTCTATGAGCTATTAACTAGACAAAGACACAGTAACCACTGTGTAGATGTCAGTAAATACGAGTCTACGAGCCATTAACTAGACAAAGACACAGTAACCACTGTGTAGATGCCAGTAAATACGAGTCTACGAGCCATTAACTAGACAAAGACACAGTAACCACTGTGTAGATGCCAGTAAATACGAGTCTACGAGCCATTAACTAGATGAGGGCACTGTCTGCATGCAAGTAAATACAAGCGTACTTGCCATTAGCCTACTACTAGAACTAGACACAGACAAAGTAACCACTATCTAGTTGTCAGTAAATACAATCCTACGTGTCATTGATTAGATACAGACATAGTTATTGCTATCTGGATGCCAGTAAATACAAGACATAACACCAGATTAACCAAATTATTACATTTCCAGCAGGATATATCAACATTTTAGTCATATTCTTTATCAACACACCAGGACTAATGAATAGATGCAGACGAATGTGGTCAACGAGGCAGCTGCTCAAGATGGATACTTACCCACATTTTTGCATATTACTGACATCAAATTACAGGCCGGTGTCACGTACTCCTGTTACATTCAATATCATGGAACATGTACAGCACGGCACTATTATAGCTCGCTTGGTGAACCTTAACATTCTTTCCGAATATCAACACGGATTCTGTAAAAAGAGATCATGTGAGAATCAATGGTCATGACAATCCAGGAGCTGGCACATAGCTTAAATTCAGTCCATTATGTCTTGTTTGATTTCTCCGAGGTTTTCAACTGAAGTCCTACGCCAATGACTTCGCCATAAATACAAGAATTACTGTTTCAGAGGCATGATTCTTCAGTGGATAGCCAGTTGACCCCAACAATGCAACCTGGAAGTCTTATGCAAAGGGCATCCGGTGGGCCCCAGGGCTCGGTCCTCGGCCATTCTATCCGACGTGGATGTAAACAAACTGCCAAGGTCATAACATCTACAACATGGATGGAGGAATCCAATGTCCTTCAAAAAGACTTGGGTTTAGTTTAATCTGAATGCCTAATACAGACAACACACCAAAGAAAGCAAATAAAATCAATGCTATTCACCAACGCAGCGCTAATACATCGAGGAACACTGTTACAGGACTACCTATACTAGGAAGACGAATAATGCAGTATACCCGTACTGTGTAGAACAGATGGACTCCAACAAAGAAAGGGATTTTGTAAAGGAGAGTTGTATTGTTTGTCATTGAAGACTACGGAACAAAGAGCACTGTAACATCTATGCTCAGAGTGGGAATCAGGTCGAACTCGGTAGACAAACAATAGAATCTAGCGATGTGGTAGAGTTTAAAATGGGCTTGTGACTTACCAGCACATACATGTGTAGGCCCGACAGTCCTTTATTCCCTCCATTTAAAGGGGCGACTGCACAAAAGCCAAGCAATCAACTAGGTGCTGTTTGATATTCTAATGTAACCACCACAGTATTATCGTTTTATCGTGAAAATTGATGATACAGTACGTTGCCCAATGGATATTTGAAGCAAATCGGCGGTAGAGCAGAATGCAGAATATATGAATGACAAGAAACATGCAAAGATAATTTTTCTAATTGTCATATCTAGGCGATACAACTTTATCTTGGATAAACAGACAGAATAGAAAAATAAGATTTTAGAACACAATGTATGTCAAACGAAAAAAGTGACTAAAATAAGTAAAACTGATCTAAAATTCCAGACTCATAGATGTCCAATCAGTCATTACTTATCTCAGTGCTTTTAGTTTTATATATTATGAACCTTACCACAATGTCCAATCAGTCATTACTTATCTCAGTGCTGTTAGCTTTATATATTATGTACATTACGACAATGTCCAATCAGTCATTACTTATCTCAGTGCCGTTAGCTTTATACATTATGGACCTTACGACAATGTCCAATCAGTCATAACTTATCTCTGAGCTGTTAGCTTTATATATTATCGGGCGCGGATCCAGCCGGGGGGCACGTGCCCCCCCCCCCCCCGGCAGTGCCCGTCGAAGGGGGCACCATAGTCTATTTTAGGGCTTATTTTACTGCATTCTGTCTTAAATTTCAAAAATTTCCAGTTATTCTCTCATATTTCTTTAAATCTGCAGTTGAAAAAAAAAATCATTGACTCACTTCACTCACGATCAGTTTCATGATAAATCTCCCCTGATCCCCGTTAAGATCCATAATATATTCCAGAGGGAAACAAAATATAGGCGCAATCCAAATTAATATCCAGCGCACAAATGATTGGCCACTTTGCCTCAGGCGAGTAAAATCGTATGGCTACTTGTACATCGTGTAGCAAATGTTACAAATGTTTGAATCTACGCGCTGTACAAGATGGATTTTACTTATCCATACAATTTTACTCAAATACGTCTTGTACATCGTGTAGCTTCAGTACAAATTTTTGAAACGCTTGTACTGATGCTACGCGATGTACAAGATAGATTTCACTTATAGCCATTTCTAGAATAGTTTATTTTCACAACGTATTTTGTATCTCCAAAAGTCTCAAATACAGGAGCTTCCGTGGAGGGGGACTTTGCACCTTGTTTCCCATACCAAGGATCTACCCTGCATCCACCGGGGACCTATAGGCAGTCCCTAGTCCCCGCGCCGAGTTTTACGCCTCCTCAAACTGAAAATCTGGATCACAAAAAAGAGCACTAGATTGCACTATTTTGCCTCATTTTTGCAAAATTTTCTCGGGGCAGGCCCCCGAACCCCCACCTATGGGAGGGACGGACCCTCCCATACCCTCCCCATTCGGCTGTTCGGGCCTCATTTGTGAGGTGACCCCCAACCCCGGCACATGAAGTTCTGGATCCGCCCCTGATTATGTACCTTACCACAATATCCAATCAGTCATAACTTATCTCAGTGCCGTTAGCTTTATACATTACGCACCTTACGACAATTCCATTCGGTCATGTACCATACGAGAGTGTTCATTCGACCATAACTTATCTCAGTGTTGTTAGCTTTATACATTATGTACCTTAAGACAATGTTCAATCGGTCGTAACCTATCTCAGTACTGTTAGCTTTATACATTAGGCCTAAAAAAATAATTGTGTTAACTATAACCCGACCGACCCTGTTTTTAACCCCCCCCCCCCCCCCCCCCCAAGACATGACAAAAAATTGAGATCGTATTTCACAAACCAGAAAGGCTTCAAACTTGCAGCAAGCAACTGTGCTGGCTGTAATATATAGTAAATCAGGATACCGGACAATATTAGACAGACATTCCAGCCTGTACAACCTATCTGAGGAGTAAAAAAAATATCAAAGGACTGAAAGTCCTGTGTGTTGGCGAGTGTGAAAGGAGTTATTAAATACGAACTCTACAACCTATCAAATGTCTACATACATACCAATTACAATTGAATATTTGTAATGAGGCAAGTCAAGAAAACTATTGATTTCTCAGAAATGATCGAAGTCCAAGGTACATAATTCTGCCCAAATAAGTTAATGGGTACCACCTGTTGAGAGATCTAGACAAAAAGGTAAATTTAATGGGGGGTCATAAGTATTTCATTTCTTCCAAACTTCATCTACATGTAATTCCTTCACACAGTACATAAGAATAAAGAAGAAAATGTGAATACCACCCACCCACCCCTTTTTTAAATAAAAAATATCTTAAGATTGAGCTGTTGAAAAAATATTTCATTGTAAGTTCTTATCATACATATGATAACAAAAAATAGACAAGTTTGTCAAACAAGGGTACCTCTGTTACCTACTTTTGCTCTCGCTGTCGATGGATCTGGTTAAAAACATCCCTTGTATGGGACTATGAGTACTTCATGCTTACCAAGTTGCATCAAATTCCCTTTAGTGGTTCTCGAGAAGTTGTCAACACGCTATGATAACAGCTCACATAGCCTAAGGCTCAGTTGAGGTAAAAACTAGGTAAACGGTGTATGGTCAAAACGGCCCAAAAATAAAATGGCCCACACCAAAACGGCCAAATCCACTACTAAAACGGCCAAAATTTATATCACTATATATATGATAGGTAAAACGGCCCAGCTTTTTATTCACTATATATATCATAGTTAAAACGGCCAGACTTTTTATTTCGCTATAGATGGTAATTGCAGCAATTTTCAGAAAGTTATAAAACATTATTGATATATATGCCTTTGACGGGTTTAATTCTAAAGTTAATCGTGTACAAGCCATGTAATAATTATAATTAGCTATTTTTAGACTTTTTTAGGTACTTAAGAAAACATTTTCAATTTCAATAGAAATACAAATATATAATAAGCAACAATAATATAGTATAATGTCAAGGTCAACATAATGAATTTATACATCACATTAATTCAAAATATAGATATGTTTATATGTCAAATAGAGTACAATATATAACTACACAAGAAACCGTCAAGGACGGTATGACCGGATTGCAAATGCTAAACGCAAAATGTTGACGCCGGACGGACGGACAGACAGACGGACGGACGGACAGATTTTGCTAATTTATAGACCGGAATTGCTTTGCATTAACATTAACAATACATGTATGCAAGTGGTCACCCTAAAGGCAAAAAACAGTGTGTGTTCACTGAAGGGTAAAGTCAAGGTCAAGGTCACTAAATTTTTGTATTGGTTGGATGGAACATTCAAGTATCTACAAACCTACCAACTTTGACATAAGTACCCTTTAGGGTATGAAAGAAACCAAGCTAAACGCAAATGCTCAATGCAAAATGTTGACGCCGTGCGGACGGATGGACGGACGGACAGATGGATTTCGCCAATAATAGACCGGAATTGCTTTGCAATCCGGTCAAAAATGTGACTAAAATCTTCATTATGACTTAAAGTACTTCTAATTTTGACAGCACACTTTAGAAATTTACCAAAATTGCAAAGTTCCTTTGTGTTATTGGAACTCAGGAGTTGAACTAATTTGAAGACGGAGAGTTTTCTTTAATAAAAGTTTTTCAAATATTTAATTCTTATGTTTTCAAAAGCGGGACATTTCAAAATAAAATGAAACTCGTCCTCTATGCCTAATTTATAAATATAACATAAACGTCTTTCAACAGGTATATTTTTATATCGCCCAGTCTCAATAATCTGTTAATATGTTTCTTTGCATATAAATAGGTTTGGTCAAATAAGGCTGTAATGTAACGTGATCAATAATATGTTTATATAAAGAACATTTCGACGATGCATTTATTTCAGCTATAAAAAAAAAACAAAACAAAACGAAACAAAAAAAAAAAAACAAACAAATAATTTGAAATTGATTGCACGTGGCTCTGTTCCGAGGTGGGGATATCACACCCTCGACACCAGCGGACGTCCATGTAGGTGCATTTGTTATATATGTAGTAAATTTAAACCGTGCGGCGGCTTCGCCTAGCCTACAAAGCATGCCGCATATAACGTCACGCCACGGAGACAACCCTTAAAAAGGTTGTTCCAATGACGTACATATATTACGGCATGCTTAAAGAGTCTGGAAATCTGAAGTTTTTTAAGTGAAGAAACTGCAACAATTACGTTAATCATTAAAAGCTTCACTTGCTCTGCAACTTATTGATCTGTACTTACATGCCAACTGTCGGTCCAATATCTGAAGAAACAGCCAAGAAAACTAGACATTTCTAAGCAATTTTCTCAGTCAAGGATCGCTGCTTGGCAAAAAAAAAATGAGTCAATCACTACGAAAACTTCACATTACTCTGTAACCTTTTGATATGTACTTGCCAAAATTTCAGTTTAATATCTACATAAGTCCGAGACTGTTTCGAGCGCTTTTCAAGAAAACGAGCTGACCGGAAATAGAAACAAGATAGGCAACTCGCGCAAAACTAAATCGTTCCCTCGCACAGATTTTCCCATCGGAAAACGAGCCCGGGCTCGTCTTTCCCCCAGAGAAAGGGGGGAGGGGGCAGAGTAAAAAGTCTTGACTGGACAAGGTTTTCCCACCATATGCACTGTGACCTTGACCTTACGAACTCGGTTCAAGCTTATGACACACTGCCTCTCCATAATGAACATTTCTAATAATCATAAAGTTGATAAGGTTAGGGATTCAAAAGTTATGGCCCAGAACGACAGGCGTATAAAAACTGAACAAAAGTCAATGTGACTTTTCTTAAGGATTTGAGTATTCAATATTTCATTGGAACATATGTAATCGAGTAGTAGTGCCTGGTTACTGAGTATATTTATACAAGTATTGTTTCCAAGTGTACCTGCAAATCAAACGAAAGAACATTTTACAATGGATAACATGACATATGTACTTATTAGTTGTAAAAAGAGAGAAACGCAATAGCAATCAACCAACACACTGAGTCCACTTTGAACAGCCATCTACAAAGTCCACAGCCGACCAAGAGCTTAATAACTCATTTTCAACAACGGTAAGCCCATTTTATTACAAATATTTTATCACAACACTGACAGGGATAATATTACATGTATATTCATCTCTAAAAGATTAAGCACGTGTACAAAGTAAACAATTGTGCTGAGCCATTCACGTACATATGCTCTACACATAAGTCTATCTGCACAGCATTATGGAATATTCTAAACAGGAACTGCACACTACGGCTATTAGAAATGAAATATACACGTATATATGCAAGCATGCTCGACCATATTTGGTACGTTAATGAATACACTTCGACTACGAATATGGCATTCACTAAATTTTAAAGAAACAAGAGGAGAGACTTTGTGGTCAAGAATTTCCATTCTACAAAAAGAAGAGGAAAAAAATCCAATCATTAGGATTGATTAAAATGATGTTTGTGGTAAACACTAGAATGGAAGAAGGGGAGGGTAAAGATCCCGGAATGATGTTTTGATAAACTCTAGAATGGTAGGAGGGGAGGGTAAAGATGCCGGAATGATGTTTTGGTAAACTCTAGAATGGAAGGAGGGGGCGGGGTTAAAGATGCCGGAATGATGTTTTGGTTAACTCTAGAATGGAAGAAGGGGATGAAAAAGATGCCGGACGAAAATGGAAGGAGGGGAGGGTAAAGATCTCGGGTTAATGTTTTGGTAAACTCTAGATTGAAAGGAGGGGAGGGTAAAGATCCCGGAATAATGATTTTGTTAAACTCTAAATCGGAAGGAGGGGAGGGTAAAGATCTCGGATTAATGTTTTTCTAAACTCTAGAATGGAAGGAGGGCAGAGTAAATATCCCTGACTTATGTTTTTGTAAACTCTAGTATGAAAGGAGGAGATGGTAAAGAATCGTGTTTTTCGTGAACTCTAAAATGTAAGGAGAGGTGGTAAAGATCACGGAATAATTTTTGGTAAACTCTAGAATGGAAGGAGGGGAAGGTATATAAAGATCAAGGAATAATGTTTGGTAAATTCTAGAATGAAAGGAAGGAGGTTAAGAATTCCGCGATAATGTTATGGTAAACTCTAGAATGGAAGGAGAGGAGGATAAAGATACCAGAATGATGGTTTGGTGAACTTTAGAATTGAAGGAGGGAAGGGTAAAGATCCCGGATTAATGTTTTGGTTAACTCTAGAATGAATAATTTTTTTACAACCTCTACCATTTCCATGATCATGTTACACAGATAATCGGTAGATTGCTTGTAGAGATTGAGGGAGTGCCATTTCATTCCGGAGAAGCCCCTGCTCTCTGGCAACTTGTAGAAATTAACATTTAAACAATTTTATATCCTCGAGTGTCCTTATTTCGACGGCTTACTTTCCGATTCAAATTTCAAAGTGGAAGTTTCATAAATCCATCTGACTGCTTATATATATGCAACAAACACTCCAGCTATATACAAGTTAGTTCATTATGGTTATCAAAATGTCATCAAAGTATTACTTGTATTAATGAGGCACTTCTTTGGAATGGTGCCCTAATACTTTGGTCCCAATTAGTGTTGTAATTCCGACGATAGCGCCATCTGTGATCTCGATAAAGGCCAAACAAAAAATTTTTTTTTTGGTTCTTCATATTAATTGAACATAATACTTATATCAAATAATGCAATTTAAGCGAAGAATTGAAGTAAAATTATGATTATTTGACTAAATAGAAAGCTATAATTTTCAAATTTAGTGTGAAAGGTAGTTACACACCGTGAGGACAGTACAACTTGTAATTTCTTCTTACAACTTTGGTACTACAACAAAACTTGAGATGAATCCAGTGATTACATGGTTGTCCGTCTGTCACACCATCACACTGTGCCCACTTGGTGGACATAAAGATATCACTGTCTCTAATTTGTTTTGGGGTGAACTGTTTACATAAACAGCAGAGCTCTTCCTCCCCGATCTCCACCTTCTCCTCTCTATCCTCAGGATCTATAACTTCCATGGATGTTTTCTTCTGTTTAATTCTTGCTTCCTGATGTAGATGGTTCTTGAACGTCCCTTACCCTACTCCTTTTTACAGCACCTGTAAGCTTTTTTGAATGCTGACCTATAACATGATCCTCCTTCTGATTTATCAAAGTAGTGGAATAACCAGGGTTCTACGCCAGATACCTTAACATGGGGAGAGGCGTAATGCCTCCCTCATCGGGAGGCGCAGATGACGTCATTGTTGACCCCTCCCCTGACCCCGCGACCTCTGCACTGACCCCACGACCTCTCTACTGACCCCACGACCTCTCTACTGACCCCCTATCCGGCCTTTCATTTAAGGTAAGGATTTCTATTTTTAGAAACTATAGAAAAAAAGAATGAGTCAGCAGTTATTTAACTTCTGTGACGTATTGCTGCTATACGGACTCCCTATTGTTCGTTACATGAAAGGGTGGTGACTTATTGTACCCTTATACGGACATACAATGCCAGGAATATCATCGTTATTGTTCGTTTACACAATGGGGTCGTGACGTATTTAAACGGCATCATCTGTTTTACGTTATTAATGTAAAATATAAAGCTGATTGATGTCATGTTACTATGGCGATTGTACCATAGATGACGGTAAAATATGAATATAATATGTGTTACACAAAGAATAATAAAGAACGACAACTCTAATGAAAGTACAATATTTTATTGACAATATGCAATACATATCGACAGCTCTATTCAAAGTAAAATATTTTATTGATGCAATACATATTTACATATGCAAATCAGTGGCTAGAATCCAAGAATTAAACTTGGAAGGCCAATGTAACCATTTCACATAATATTGTTTATTAGGTCCAGTGCCTTTATTCTATAGAATCTTTTATACTTTAAATACATCGTCCTCTCCTCGTACGTCCACTTTCCGCAGTTCCAAAGGATAGAAGGTTAGAAGGTTCGTTTGATGTCTTCATCGTTATAGTCTTTGAGTTTATACACTAGTAATCCTCCACGCAAGCGCCTATCTGCGACGATAAAGATCTCTCCCGACCACCTTTGATCATATTCTCGGAAAAATACATTTCTAAGATGACTGATCCGTACGTCGTCCCCCACTTTGAACCTGAAACCTTTTCCAACCCGTTTAGTCTTGGGCATCTTCTTTGGCTAGTACATTCTCCACCAGAGATTCGTTTCTTTGGATTTGGTCACTTTCACGTGTGCTATTCCTATCGTCCGATGGTAAGTGTTATATGGTATCTATATATCTCAATTAGTTCGATTTGTCAGAGGCTGCACCGATGTTTTAGACTTTCATAAACGAAATTTACAAATTACTACTAAACTTTTAACTCAGGGTTACAGATATCACAAGCTAAGAAAAACATTCGGCAAATTCTTCAGATCTTATTAAGAACTTCTATCTAAATTTGGAAATATTTCTTTTCAACAGTATGTATCCAATGGAATTTCCCATCCTAATTTTTCACGGTGATCTCGTATATAAACTAAGGAAAGTAAAAGGCTCCGATAACGTTATTTTATCATGTAATAAAATAGTCAAACGTCTCCTAAATAGACAATATGATATTGAGATCATCAAAAAAACTATAGGTCTTGTATTTGGCCCCTCTACAGCCTTATGCAGACTTTTACTTGAACGTTGCACGCTGACTAACAGGGCGGTGGGGACTATATGACGGGCCTTGTCCAAACCTCTTTCAGAGGAGACATGGTCCTGAACCTCGTCCCCTCTGACTGTTAGTCGGGACTCCTACAGATCTAGGGTCTTAGCTCGCTTTCAGACTGGCAGAGCACGGTTTATCATGTTGATGTCGCATATATTTTTATACCATTATGTGTTTTACAATACCTTACGTGTTTATATTTTTATGACCTCTCAATATGCGATACCTGTTGACCCTTGTTCTTTACATGGAGGATTATTTATAAATTTTCAAATGTACGTCTTTTGATTGTTCTGCTGTTACGGTGAGTGGGAAGGTGGGCCCGTAAACCGATTAACCACACCATTTGTTTGGCTTTTGTCAAATTAAATGACCGTCCTAAGTCGGTATCGTAATTGCACTACAATCAAATATTTTTGTAATGTGTTAAATGTTCTATTATATTATTTATATTTATGTATTGTATAGCTCCATGGTGACTTCTGCCACATAACTGAGCCGGTAACTCCTCTTTTTTCTTTTATAATTTGTAACAAACTCTTGTAGGCGATCGACATAGCGATGTGTTTGTTTATAAGTCAAATAGCGGTAGACTTTTTATCTTATCGTTTTGATGACCCGCTCTGCATAATTGGCTTTCACTTCCGTGTTTTTGGAATATAAATGATTGATGCCACGATCTTTTAACAAGACATTGAAAGCCTGTCCTTTATCCGTACGAATTCTGGTAGGCTTTCTCCCTTCTTCCAACACGTCTGTAAATGCTTGAGAAACACTCTCGCTTCTCTTATCTTTCAAAGGACGCATCCACAGGTATTTCGAAAATATGTCGATGACGACCAAAACATATACACATCCGTCGTTATCTTTAGAGAATTTAGCCATGTCTATGAGATCTGCATCCCACCGAGAGTAATCACCCTGTTTCTCTTGAAATTTCTTTTTAAAGGTCTTTGTAAGCTGTAAGCGTCCTGACTCTGTAGTCATTTTCGAATCTTGTGCTTACTGACAACGTATCTTCCCGCATTTTTGACATATCGATATAGTTTATCTGGTCCGCTGAACTCCCGGCATTGATAGGGTTATAGTAAATGTCTCTCAAGTAATCTTTCCACGTCATTTTCCTCCGACTGACTGATATAAAATGAATAAAAAGTCGTTGTTTTTATGTCTTATTGGGATTCTTCATCAGTTTCCATGTCTTCTTTCCCGTTGTCAGTTTCCATTTCTTCTTCCCCATCATCAGTTCCAATTTCTGCGTCCGTATCTCCTTCCCAGATCTCTTCTAGTATGTCTTTATGCTTCTTGAGTATGATCAGTATGTATTGAAATATTATACACAATATCAATATACATAAAGAAAAACTTGGGATTGAGCATCAAGATATTAAGCTCCCCCCTGTATGGAATCTATGATTACTAGTATATCCATGAGCAGTGTAGCGTGTCCTCAAATCACTGAAGCGTATCCTCCTCCTCTTTCTCCTCAGTGATTCTCTCCTCCTCCTCCTCCTCCTCAAGGATTCACTCCTCCTCCTCCTCCTCCTCAGTGATTCATTCCTTCTCCTTAGTGATTCCCTCCTCCTCCTCAGTGATTCCCTCCTCCTTCTCCTCATAAGGGATTCTCTTCTGGATTTTCTTTGGTCAAGGAAGACGATCAGAACACATGAAAAAGATAGACATTGATTCAAAGGCTCATTTTTCATCGTGGCGTCATGCTGTCAACATCGTGTCCTATGTGCTCAAAGATTTTTTCTCGATCAGACAACCTGAAGAGACATAGAAGGATTGCTCGTGGAAGCAGTCAACCATATCCGCAATCGTATCCTGAAATCAATGACGCGTATCCTCCTCCTCGTAAGAAAATCATATTTGATTCGTCATATGATACAGAAGATTTGTTTAAATTTCGACATCCGTTCACCATGACAGTGGCAGGACCGACGATGAGTGGTAAGAGTACATGGATTAAAGACCCCTTGAAAGTAAACAGACTTGTGATTGAGCCTCCTCCAACAAGGATTATATGGATATACAAGAGATGGCAACCGATGTATGACGTCATCAGATCAACTGTACGACCTCCTCTTGAGTTTATTCAAGATTTAACTGATGACCTACGCAGAGACGATTTTATAAACCCAAAAAGAAAACAATTTACTCGTCATGGACGATATTCAAAGGGATGCGTCTGGAAGTCCAGAGGCCTGTGCACTTTACACAGAAGGAGCACATCATTGCAATCTTAACGTGGTGTGCTTGATGCAAAATATATACAACAAAGGAAAAGAAAATAGGACGATGAGTTTGAACAGCTAATACCTCGTTCTATTCAAAAACCTAAGAGACCAGCTACAAATAAGGAACCTTGCCAAACAAATGTATCCGGGAAACACAAAGACATTCTTGGATACCTATCGACAAGCGATAGACAGGCCATTTGGTTATTTACTCGTAGATTTAAAACAAAGCATCCCGGAATCCAAAAGACTACAAACGAACGTCTTCGGTTCCTATAAAAGGCCTAATTTACAAGAAGACTGTCATTTCTCGTCTGACGGCGAAGGTGTACAGACGTGTCATTCACGTGAACATATTACAATCCGCTGGTCTATCACACCCAGACATGTCGGAAAGACGCGCCCCATTTTACATGGATAATCACCGATCTAAATATGAAAACAGCTCCATATAAGGATAGACCCATCCCATTTTACATGGCAAATAATCATCGTATGAAATATGAAGATTCAGACAAAACACCATCGTGTGTCGATTGTGGAACCATGTTTGCTACTGAACATGATCTCCAGAGACATATTAAACTCGGATGTCCGATGGATGACGATGAAGAGAGCTTGGAGATCGACGGTGATGATGATGATGATGATGATAATGGTTTCAATTTCATCATCAACGAGGTCTGAGACTAACATAATTCTCAATACGAGAAGAAAATCAATCAGTTAATGACCGAAGATACAAATTTAACCCAACAAGATGCGAAGGAGGAGACCAGTGAACTCATGTTGCCGAAAGACAGATCGTCGTTTTTTATGAAAAATATGGAACTTCGAGATATTAAACGAGAGATTACCAAACTAATGGAAGACGAATCAATCGACATAGAAAAGGCTTGCACTCTTGTAATCAAACGGCATGAATTGGATTTTGATCCTCTTTTCGAAGACAATGAAGAAAATGATGTCGAAAGTGACACTAAATGATATCAAAATCAATGCTATATATTGATATTGAAAATAGATAATCTCGCCAGTGATTGAATTGAATTGAACTAACTTTAAGAATAGACAAATGCAACACATGTCCATGTAAAATTTATCATGGATAACAAAAGCTTTTTTCGTCACTCGCCTAGAACACCGGATACACATTAGACATATCAATATAAAATAGTAAAGATGGTAACTCGGTGGTATGAGAAGAGTCGCCAAGAACATACGGATGATAACAAATGTAAGCACACAAATCGACATCACAAAAACATTCGATTGTAAAGAAGCTGTACCGGCTTAATCACGCATTTGGTGTGAATAAAGATACGACTAAAGACAGCAATTGATAGCAATGGTCACATTTTAGATAAATCACTCAGCTAGGAAATGTAGGTTTCAATGACGCAGTTTTATCGGAAACCAAATGTACATGTTAAAATCATCATAAATACTAAGTATCAAGTCTGTGACCCTTCTATTTTCGGAATTTTGGCTTCTGCTAGAAACAGAATTAAATTCTGACGTGCAGGCAGACAATGGCACGGAGAGACAAATAAGCAGAATACTCATGTTGGCACCTTTTGACGAACGGGATATTTCAGAGATCTGGGAAGAAAACCATATATCTATGGGTTTCAAATTAAAGCCATTCTAATAACGTTGCGAATGTACTGATTTTCCAGTTTTCAGCATTTTTTATATGAATTCTCCCCTACGCCTTGGCGCTAATATGATTCACTTTGTAGGATGTGTCGTTTGCTAACTTTCAAATTCTACTAATTTTAGTAGTCATGTGGTCCCTTAGAAATTATTAGAATTTGAAATTTAGCAAACGACAGATGTAGGGAACAAAATCCACTTTATCAGAAAGTGCAAATTAAAGCCTCTTATGACATTAATTTCTGGAAATTTAAAATGCATGGGACTTCTGCTGACCCCGTAATTTAACACCTATTTACCATTTAAAACTTTACACTGACTGTAAAATCGCTTACTTTCTTTGTTCTGTGCTATACACAACAGGAGTTACCACTGCATTTAGAGTGATAATAGGACACACATTGACCAAGATAGATCCACAGCGTCTCTAATATTCTGCTGTGCTGTATCACCGTGTGATTGGTCACTAATAAAGCTTATAATTTTGAGAAGTTATCCGTTCAGACGGGCATCTAAAGATGGTGTGGCACACGTAGCAATGTCTGACGTACATTAACGATTATACTTCATGGCAAAACTTTATTTTCTGTACTGAAATAATATGGATACATCATATGACATTAGTTTATATACTTGAAAATAATGTAATTCACACAAAATTTTGTATCCCTTTAGTCAGGTGTAATATACGTCTGTTTGAAGCATATGTACAGTGCAGAATATAAACTTTCTTTTCAGTTTGAAACACACAGCAAAGACAGAATCATTTCATCACCTTCCAGTGATGATGATGATGATGATGATGATGATGAAGATGGTGATGATGATGATGATGATGATGATGATGATGATGATGATGATGATGATGATGATGATGATGATGATGATAATCACACCATGATTATTTCACGTATATGGTGACGGCATCTGTCTGATGCGGGGCATACAAATTTTGACCTTTGCAACGGACCCATCCGAAGCAGTGAGGGGTCTTTAACGTGCCATGCATACCACGACACGGGGCCTTGGTTTTTACTGTCTCATCCGAAAGACAGGACACCGGCATGACCAGAGCGGGAATCGAACCCCGGCCTCCCGATCAGGAGTTCAGCGCGATACCACTAGGCCACGCCGGCTTATAATGATAATAATAATAATAGTAATAATAAAGAACTATTTCAATTCATTACCTCAATACACGAAATACAAAGGATATTATGTATATACAATGTATATTCACATGAAATTTGTCGTTTCTGTCAAGAAAAACAAAAAGATAGTATACTAAGAATGAAATTCTTCTCCTTGATTGATTTGAAAAAAAATATTCAACACAAGAGAATGTACCACTCTCGTCCTCCTCGGAGTTTCTTGGTCATCCTCTAAGATTAGTTTTCATTTACCAGTGCATATAATCAGTAAAACTATTTATTTCCGTATATTTATCGGCTGCTTGGATATGCAAACAATAATTAATAGTTTTCATCACAAAATAACAGGACTTTTATTTACCATTAATGCATCAAATAAAGTGCATCGAACACAAATATTTAACATGCTTCTTAGTTACCTTGCCAATTCATCTACATGTACGTGTCGATATCACCATATATACGTACAATATTTTGCAATTAGATCAATTTTTATTATGTAAATGAACGGTAACTCTTACCAAAATATATGTTTCAAAATATTTTAGGCAAACATTTTTTCAGTATTTTATGAATGACGAGTTAAAGTTTGTTAAAGTTTCTTTAATCATCTTTGGTAACTAACCATTAGGTAGAGACGGCGGGAATTATTCGATGATTACAAACAATTTAATATAAAGACAATTCGATATATAATTTATCAGCTCTTTGTTGATATTGAAGCAGGATGATACATTTTGATGTTCATCAACATGCTAGTGTTGGAATATAATGATACCATTCCTATCAACACTGTGTAAACGTTGGAACGTCAGTGATACCAACGACTTATCAACACTTTACATGTCTTCGTAAGGAATGATACTTACGATTTATCAATACTTCGTAAGTGTTGGTACGTAATGATACCAAAGGTTTATCAACATTTCATAAGGGTTGGTAAGATCATCATATTGAAGTCTTGTGAATATTGTATTATCGTTGAAAGGAATGATACTGCAGTTAGTCAGGTACATACACGACTATACATACATACATACATATATATATATATATATATATATATATATATATATATATATATATATATATATATATATATATATATATATATATATATATATATATATATATATATATATATATATATATATATATATATAATATATATATATATATATATATATATATATATATATATATATATATATATATGTCTTTTTCTAACTTTCACATTTTTGTTATTTAAAGTGAGCACAAGTCATGTGCTCACTTTAAATAACCAAATTTAAAGTTAAAAAAAAACATATATATATATATATATATATATATATTGTAACGCAATGTTACCATTTATATAAACGTTTTGTAAGAGTTTGAAAATAGTGATACCAACTCTTTGTAAGTATTGGTTAGTTGTAAATGACAGAAAGTGAAAATGTAGAGCAAAATATATTCCCCAATATGTTACCAATGATGAAAATATAACTAGGCTATGAAGCGCTTCTGAAAAGAGGAAAAATCTTCAAGTGTAAAGACAACTATATATCTATTAAATGTTAACAAAAGAAGATAACAGTAAACAGCGATTTATATCTTAAAAGTGACTTGAGTTAATGTACTTTGTTACCGTTGTTACGGAAATGTCATGCAATCACCAGCATGTTACTTATGAAAATGCGTTTCTGTATATATCTGCTGAAAAGTCAAATATTTACAGATTTGGTAAATTCAGGAACGTAGGTAACTATAGTTTAATGTGTTGTAGTTTTCCAAAATAATACCAGTAAATCTTGTACTGTACTTAATATCGATAATCACGCTTAATATAGAAAAGCTTTCGATATTTGATCTGTCAGAAAGTTATCAATCGATGGATATTGATACGTAACTGTATATTTACATCAGCGCAGTTTTCCAATCATCAACATGTTTTCACTATTTGACACCGTGTTCCACATTATTAACATACCATTTTCAATTATCCATACTGTTTTGCTTGTGTTTTACAAACAGTTTAATCAGATGTCGTTCACTCTGGATTTTTTTTGGGGGGGGGGGGCTAAAATCATTTCCATTGATTTCCATTTCCAATTATGTACATATAACTATGCTTATATACATACATACGCTTTTCTTTTGGAAAAGTTTAATGGGTTTTGATTGATTGTTCTTTGTTATTTTCCTAAATTTGTTACGCTAACTTCTGCTATGTCTCACGAAAGTCGATTAGGACAGTGGTTATAATGCTTAAGATGTATATTTTTTCCTTGATAACGGATTAATTTAGTGTGATATCGGCTGATGTTTGAAGCATAAACCTGCTGAAATAGTTCGCTGAAAAAGTTCATAATGTTTCTAATAATCGACAAGTAGACATTGCATTTAATTAATACATCAATTTCTATTCTCTTTTCAACAGTGAGGTATGGATTCTTTGCTCTATCCAACATCTTCCACTGAAATAATTGACATTCACAAATCAAATAACGGCTGGATATTTTTAATCAATTCGAAATTTGAAGATTTTTCTTATTTCTTTCATCAATGCTGTAAATGACGTATATAAAATGTCATGATCGGCATTAAAAACCGGGTTTTCTCCGAGTACTTCGGTTTCCTCCCACACAAACGACACACTTAGGCCAAGATCTGTGCCAACGATCAAGATTTATATAAGTTGTTAACTTGTTTCTTAATCGTTGTAAAATAAATAAAATTTGATTTTTTAAGTAGAGTAATAAACATTATGCTTTAATAATTATAACGTCTTAATTGTAGGACTGCCATTGTTGTTAAAAAATAATAAACAGTCATTGTCAACGATAATTCCAGGATAAGGGTCGGTGTCAGCGACGATTCCAGGAAAACGATTAGTCCGAAATTCTCTGCCCTTCTCCCACTTCGGCGGTTTGTGGGAGAGGGTCAGAGAGACTTTCTTCATCCAATCTCCAAGCAGAGTTACGGTCCTTGCACCCCCTTTAATCTCTGCCAACTACTGAAAGTAGTTCCTAGTCAGAAGGTAGAAAATAGAGACTGCTCTGCGTGTTTTGGGGAAAAAAAACGTCATCGTATTCAAGTTATCTGGGCGAAAATCAGACAATGAGTGATTCATTCAGAAATTACAAGACGTGTTAGAAATTATAAGAGCTGAGAAAATATAGTGCGGTATAGATTCAGGGTTGAATTCATGTAGAAGCATACATGGTAAATGCTTTAAATTTAACTAATAAAACCACCGAAGACCAAGTCATCTCGTTTAGAGGCAAAATCTGATTTTACAAGAATCTTGTAAAACCTGAGACGTTGGCAGAGAGGTGTGTGGATTGTAAAGGAACGACAACTCTGCTTTGGAGATTGTTTCTTCATCAAAAATTGGAATTTTAGCAATACCAGCCGGCATCGGGATGTACAAGGCTCTGGCGACAAATAAATGTTTGCACAGCGAACTTACAACTTATGATCCAATAAATGAACGTTTAACTTTTAATTCTAGCTAACGCATCGCGGTGAAATCCATTATCTGACAGGGGATTCGTCGATACCCTGTCAGTTTTTGTAATAAAAAAAAACCAAAACAAAAAAACCCCCCAAACACTAGCCCTAACTACCCTAACTAAACAACTAACCCTATTCTGATGTTTTGATCTGAAAAATCTTACACATGTTAGTTTTGAATGACGTAGAGTGCAGTAGAATTTGAATGACGTAGAGTGCAGTAGAATTTGAATGACGTAGAGTGCAGTAGAATTTGAATGACGTAGAGTGCAGTAGAATAAAGTTTCAGCGGCGAAGCCTATAGGAGGAAGGCGTATTCATTGTTCCATATCGAATGTGGAAGCAAAAGCTGTTCTTGCCTTAATATAAATAGATCACTATAAATACAGGAAATGGAATTCCCTCTCCTACTTTATGATTCTACGATATTTATTCTAGCAATTAAACACTTGAATACTAAAAGATTTTTTTATATTTTATTAACATTCAAAAAAGTGATATATCATTATCAAATAACTTTGATATATCAAAGTGTTACCAGGTCATCTGGGCATGGAGATAATGATGGACTAATAAGGCATTCAAAGATGGATGAAATTAATCAACTGTTGCGTGTAAAATTGCATAAATTGATTTAAAAGCTACTATTTTTACTTATATACAGAATTGCGACAGCAGTCTTTGCATTGTGAGGTGACAAATAACTTTATAATCTCAAATCTATTCATAAAACAGAACATGCTATAATTCTCATAGAGAAAATACCTTCAATGTGGATTTTATAGAATTGTGTGGATACTGGTTACATAAGGATTACTGGTTATTCTATAAACACTATGAAAGAATTATGTGAGAACGTGAATGATAGTAAAATATAGAGGATTCCAAAATAGTCTCTAAATAAATTAGTATGATTAACTGATATATATATATATATATATATATATATATATATATATATATATACATCAATATCACATACACACACACAGATATATATATATATATATATATATATACATCAATATCACATACACACACACACAGATATATATATATATATATATATATATATATATATACATCAATATCACATACACACACACAGATATATATATATATATATATATAATATATATATATATATATATATATATATATATATATATATATATATATATATATATATATATATATATATGGGAATTATTTTAGCGTCTGTTAAATACGTATGTAACTTATAGAAGGAGAGCTGATTCATAGAAATGTTTAATTTTGTCTTATATATACTGAATTGTCAGATTAGGAATTGTAAGTGTAGCAATAAGATTGATATATTCCTGATGTCATTAATATTTTCATCAATATAATTAGCTCAATCGGTAGGATGCTGGGCTCCTGACCGAGAGGTACTAGGTTTGAGATCCGTTGGTGACTCGCCCGTCGGTAGACTGTCTCTCGTATAAGACAGTGAAAACTGAGGTCTCGTATCACGGTAGATTAACCACGGGATTCCTCAATGCTTCGGGTAGGTCCGATACATAGACTTTAATGTCTGTGTACTGCATCAGACAGAAGTCATCACCATATAAGAACAACGATCTACGTCTGATGTAAAATAAAAATCAATCAGTATGATCTACTCTGATCTCCGCAAGGCTCTTTAAGCAAGCAACAGACCCTCACTCCTCCCTGGCACATGGTCTCACCTCAAGTGTAATTTAGGGTTCGCATTCGTCTTGAAGTGAAACCAAACATGATATTGTCTGTTTCTTGTAGAATTTTGAGATTTGACTAACTCCAAGGTAGTTCTTCTTTAGTTTTTACTTTTTTCCAGCTGATTCTGCAATAGTTCATTTTGTATACAAGTATACAATAGGCTACATGTCGTTCTATATATCCAAGGTCAAATGGTGGGAAGGCCCGTCAAAATACCATACACATATTCGATAAATCCCTGGCTGATGGTCACGATTTTAACTTCTTTGTCTTATTTGTATACGGGGCTACACCCTTTGTCATACCGCTGTCGTATCATAGCTATATTTGTCCCGACGTCTTTGCCCAAAACTCCAAATAGCAACAGAAACTCTTAATCTCGTCTTTCACGAAATAAATTAAGGGACGTTATGGGAAAGCAAGAAAAATCAGATCTTATCAGACCATAGTCTCACACTACTTAAATTAAGTGATTTTATGAGACAGCAAAATATTCATAATTAATGGTCCCCTGTAATTACACAAAAATGTATTACGAAATTCCAGGGAAACAGGTCTCACACGGTTACACCCTTAAAAGAATTAGGTACGGGAAAAAAAAGAAAGCGCGCGCGCGCACGCGCTTGCGCGTGTGTGTGTGTGTGTGTGTGTGTGTGTAGGGGTGTGTGTGTACCCCGTGATAATTCACTTGTATATATTTGCATACTGTTCACAGTTGAAACTTACATTGTATTTACATTAAATACTGAAATGTGTACTTCATATACAATCTATTTTTACCCTGAAGTCTTGGTTTCTGTTCCAAATAGAATTCGAAAATAAATTCACTTTAATGTTATGTATTAACATTATCTAAAACACATGTGTGTCAAACTTCACTCTTAAAAAGAAAAGAAAAATACTACTCTATTTGCATAATTCATTACTTATCTACTAGGTCTGCATTTAATAGAGATATCCCGCATCTATATTTACGATCTTAGAATTCTATTTACCATCTCGAACATTCGTGCACAAATCATGGAAGAAACAGAGAACAGATTTCCGTATTTCCGTACCTAGACCTATGTCATGGTGGTTTCCGTACCTAGACCTATGTCATGGTGGTTTCCGTAACTAGACCTATGTCATGGTGGTTTGGTGATTTCCGTATTTCCGTACTAAGACCTATGTCATGGTGGTTTGGTGATTTCCGTATTTCCGTACCTAGACCTATATCAAGGAGGTTTGGTGATTTCCGTATTTCCTTACCTAGACCTATGTCATGGTGGTTTGGTGATTTTCGTATTTCCGTACATATACCTATGTCATGGTGGTTTGATGATTTCCGTACCTAGACCCATGTCATGGAGGTTTGGTGATTTCCGTATTTCCGTACCTAGACCTACATGTATGTCATGGAGGTTTGGTGATTTCCGTATTTCCGTATCTAGACCTATGTCATGGTGGTTTGGTGATTTCCGTATTTCCGTACCTAGACCTATGTCATGGAGGTTTGGTGATTTCCGTATTTCCGTACCTAGACCTATGTCATGGAGGTTTGGTGATTTCCGTATTTCCGTACCTAGACCTATGTCATGGTGGTTTGGTGATTTCCGTATTTCCGTACCTAGACCTATGTCATGGTGGTTTGGTGATTTCCGTATTTCCGTACCTAGACCTATGTCATGGTGGTTTGGTGATTTCGGTACATGTTTTATTTCTCTTCTAAAATGACAAGAAGAGAGAAAATTTTCACCTGTAGACTGTTGTAAATTACTTAAATTAGTAAGCACATAAATGTAATGGCTACATTATTTTTTAAGTTAACTATGTATTCCTTTTATATTCCGAATTCACCAGGTACCGCATTCATCTGTACCTTTTTAATCGGTCCGACAAGATTTTAATCGCTTTCGATCGTCCGACTTTTTAGGAGAAAGCTCTCAACCTAAGAGTTTTATAAACGGATCCACCAATTTTAGGGGTTTTGGTTATCATTATCAGTGAAGGCGTCAGGCGACTGTCGCTTGATGATCGCTCGGTAGGCGAAAGTTTATTGCATAATTTGTGAGCATTTTTAGAAAATTCGAGATTGTAAATCGTATATTTTTTAACAATGGTGTACCTGTTGTACATTTATTTCAAGACACCAGTTTGCATTAAAGCTTCTTCATGAACTTCTTCCTATAAAGCTGGGTTTCTTATTACAAAATTAAAGCAAGGTCAAAGAACCTGCAAGTACAACCAAGTTCAACTCCACAGTACATCTGGATGGTATCAGTTCAGTAAAATCTAGATTCTGCTATACACACTCATGTTGTTATTAACCAGTTAACACAAAAATGTTTTTTAAAACGTATTAGAAATGTTATAGATAATGGTTCGAAAACATTTTAAAAATGTTCTTTAACATCAATTTATGGTGTTCCAGAAATATAACTAAAACATTTTAACAAAACGTTTTGTCAAAATATTTTATATATTCAGCTAAAACATTAGAAAAATTGTTTTGTTGTTATAAACATTTTAAAATGATGTTTCGTCTGAAATGTTATAAAATATTTTATATAAATGTTTTGTTTATGTTCATTCGTGGTGTTCCAGAAGCGTTTTAAAAATGTTTCATTAAAACGTCATACAACAGTTTGATAGAGTATTTTCAAAACATTCTATGCAAACAAATTCCAACAAACAAAAACATTATATTTATATATTTTATTGAAAAATTCTTTGAGTAAGAAATGAGACTGTAGCACGAAATGTAGTTACTTCTTCTTCTTCCTCATACGAGTTTTCTTCTAGTTAGAGTGATATACACATGTACTCGGTGTGCGCATCGGACAAGGTTAAAAAAAACCATGGCCATGAGGGCAATATTTACAGTTAAAAAGAGGAAAACGGGCACGCTTAGTTGGTGATGGTGCTGGTCAGCTGGCTCCTGGTGTATGTATCCAGCTGAGACTTGAAGATTCCTAAAGATGGTGCTTGGTCAATCAGGTGGTAATTGGTTCCAGTCACCAATAGTCCTCGGAATGTGTGTGTGGTTACCGAAAGGTGTGGCTGCCTCTAGTCCTTCGGTCACTTGTTGCTAGATGTAGCTCAGCTGGTATTGCCACTAGCGCATGCTGGACCTTGTATAAAAAGGTCGAGTCTGATATTAAATTGTCTGGTATGTAATGATTCCCAGTGAAGGTCTTCATTCATCTGGGTAACACTACCTGGATGTCGATCATGGTAGTTTGTGATAAAGAAACCAAGAGGACCAAGTGGGCCTATATCGTTCACCTGAGTACCTATATGATCAGTCATGCAGGAAACAGGAAGGAAGAATTCATTTATTTTTGCATTACTGTGACTAAGTCAACACAAATGTTGAAAATATGTCAAATTCTATTTCAGACCAGAATAAAAAACAACACTTTTTTGCACATCCATTCAGGTAATTTTGATATTATGCATTTGCTTTGTCTCTGCAAGATGTAATTCAGGGCAACATGTTAGTCATTTTCTTTAGGTGGAGCCTTTTGTTGACTGATTTCAAGTCTGGGTCATGTACAACAATTGTTTCAAATATTGTCCAGATCTAACTAAACATTGCCTAATTTCATATGTTCAGTGTTGAAAAACATCTAAAAACTTATTTACATGTATAAAGAAACGAAAAAAAAAAACATTTTTGACCACAGCTGGATTTGAATTGCTACTCTCCATATTTTAATTACCAAGTGGTATATGTACCATTGTGAGACCTAGTTTTTAGACATGGTGGCATTATCTGTTTACTAATTTGGATGAAATTTACAAAATCGATAGAAGACCTATAGTACTTCATGTATTCCATGTTTCATTAAAATCTTTCATGTGGTAAAACAGCAGAAGTTAAAAATGTGAAGAATTGTTCCTATACACCCTCATTTGGAAGTCTTAAAAATTCATAGAAAATCAAAAAATTGAGATATTGACAAAATTCTTTCAAAGTAACATTCCTTACCATAACTATGATCACAATAGTCCATAAGAAATCATCATTATCAATTAACAAGAAGAAAATGACACTTTTCTGCATTGAAATCACCAAGTCCAAACAAATGTTGAAAAAAAAATTCTAAAATTTATTTTGGAAGGGAACCAAAATGACAATACGTCTTAACTCATCCCTCTAGATCATTTCTATGCATTCTGTTTGTCTCTGTGTACAGCACATATGAAGAAGAATATTGTCAACTTTTGACTATGGTGGCGCCACCTGTAAAGTTGGTTGGTTGGTTGATTGGTGTTTTACGTCGCTTTCAACAATATTTCAGTTATATCGCGACATGGAAGCAGGAGGTTACCAACCTCTTAAACATAGTGGCGCAACCCGGGAATCGAACCCGGATCGTCGGCGCCGCAAGCCAAGCGCTTAACCACTACACCAAGTCTGCCCCTCCACCTGTAAAGAGGTCTGGTTGAAAACAATAGAATTTGAAGAGGATCATAGGTGATTTATTTCTACCAAGATTTATTAAAATCCTTTGAATAGTTTTGCAGAAAAAGTTGAAAATGTGAGAAAATGCCAACCCCCCCCCCCTTTTTTTTTGGAAGTATTCAAAAATTCATAAAAATCGAAAAATTGAGATACTAACGAAATTCTTTCACAGTAATATTCCTTACCATAATTATGATCAAAATAATCATTAAGAAATCATCAATATCAATTAACTGAAAAACATGACACTTTTCTGCATTGAAATTACTAAGTCCAGAAACATGTCAAAAAGCGTAAAATTCTGTTTGACAGATCTTAACCCCGAACACAATTTTTGATAACCCATCTTTATAGATTGTTGAAATGCAATTAGTGTCCCCATTATATACTGGTTCTGGAGGAGAAGATGTTTGAAGAGGGGTACCGTTTTGGGCACTTTTGGCCCGCCTTGGATCCACCCCTGAGGGAATCTGGATCCCGAACACAATTTTAGTAGGGAACCTTGAGTACATCATTTATACAACGTTTGATCCAAATCTGCAATGCAGTTCCAGA
Source organism: Pteria penguin (assembly GCA_035048485.1). Classification (NCBI taxonomy): domain Eukaryota; kingdom Metazoa; phylum Mollusca; class Bivalvia; order Pterioida; family Pteriidae; genus Pteria; species Pteria penguin. Next base: position 42,924,838 of record CM068583.1, on the reverse strand, counting down.
GAAGAAGTCGAAAATGTGAAAAAATTAACGACGGACGGACGACGACGGACGGCGCACTATGACTATAACTCCCTTGAGCCTTTGGCTCAGGTGAGCTAAATAAAACCCCAAAACAAACGAAAAATTGACTTAGAAAAGACAACAAACACAAGTACACATCTTCAAAGTTAAAGTTAGCTGTCAAAATTGCTATAACAAGAATGTTTCATTTAATTATCTGAAATTACATACAATCAAACTACAAAACAAAGTTATACTACATCGAAAGTCAACTCTTTTGACGACATTGACCCGTTTTTATAAACTGGAAAAATTGAGAAATGTTCGTTGCATTCACCATTTACACAACATTTGACACGTATGTAGATCGGGTCAGAAAATCACGTGATAAAAACAATGTACTAAAGTGTGTCGCTGAGTATATCTTCGTAAAAACATGTTTCATCTAGCTTTGTAAACTCAAAGATATATAAGCGCATACTAAATGCACAGAAGAAAAGAAAAAATGTCATTAGTAATACTGTCAATAGTAATTTGGTTATATACAACGAACATTTTAAAGCTTTATGTCACATTAGTAGTCCCACATGATTTGATCGAGGGACCCCAAAAAGGGACTCATAAAACAATTTCTTTTTAAGAATTTTACAAAATGCATCTACGTTTCTTTCATGTCGTCCACTTTACACATTATTATCAACAGTTAATTTTAAGAGATTACCTTACATAATGACAGTAAATATCGGACCGCTTTCATAATACAAACACGCAAGTAATCAATACAATAGAATGTCAAGGCCTCGTGCTGACGTGGTATTGAAAAATGTAAACATTAAAGACTCGTGCGAAGTATTTTGTGTAAATTGACAACTCTCCCCCGTTCCCATCGCTCTAGTGCAACTTCTATGTTGTTCTTGATCTAAAAATGTTTCGTCACAGATTTTTTCATCCCTGATGTTATCGAATTCTGTCTTTAATCGAGGACGTCTAATCCCCGATTACTTTGTCTACGTCACCAGTGTTGTTGTTATTAGTGAAAGTTTCCTAATCTCGCTTTAGTTGGCTAGGTCACTGATACACTGAGCATGCCAGGTGAAGAAAAAATTACCGACTTTGTGCGGGTAGGTTGTAATTATTTAATTACATTTTGATGATTTTTTTCCACTACTAACCGAACTTATATAACACTGTAATTTCGTATAAAGGCTTAACTTCAGGAGAGAGTCCAGGGTTAAAAGTTACAGCTTTCGTTTTTAATACGGAAAATGACAGCTAGTGCAACTTTAATGTGTATAGTTACAATCTAATTTGGAGGGCGACAATGAAACTGAGAAGAGATATCTTTTAGCACGCATTATCCTAATAATTTTCCTTTATTCTCATGATGTGTTTACCGCTTATGTAGAATTTTTAAATAGCAGGAAAACACTCGATCACCGCTCATATAAATTGATATTTATTTTTTAGTACAATAAACCTTAATACTCGATCGGTTTATGAAAAATATAAATACAGATTTTGGCTGAAATCGTAAAACAATCCAGAGGAGATCCTGGGTATGCTTAAACAAAAACTGACTGATAATTTAAAAATCATACGCATTTGAAATAAGCAGCTACTTTGTAACAATTGGTAGTTTAAATTTCGTAATGTCACCTGAATTTGATGAAAATTACACCTTGCAAGAATTTAAGTTTGATTACTTTAAAAGAAAAATGTTCATAATTTACTTACATATATCGTGAACAATTTTCTCTTTTGTGGTAATTCAAGTTCCTTTCTCTAGTGAGCTTTCCATGAAAAATGCGCGTTACTTGACTTACTCGCTCCAAGCTGTGGAATCAGAAATTTAAAGGCGTTTTTGACCAGACCGACATAGTATTTCGCTATTTTTATCTATAGCATCACTACGATGAACTTTGATCGGAAAAGAATTGAATTCATAAAGCTTAAAATGTTAATCCCCCTCCCTTCCGTTGTTTTTGTCAACAATATATTTAAACAACATTTACATTTATATGAGGCATCATTTTACTATTTATTTACAATTTCTCGCGATCAATAAGCTTATTTCTATATCAATAGGTCAAATTCCAGATGTTTATTCGATATCGAGAAATGTTGATTAAACAATGAAACTTCGTCTCACACAATTGGACATTTCATGATTGTTTTACTGCGAAATTTTTCAATCAATAAGACTAACATTTTAATAAGATTACAAATATAATTTGTATTGTACATGAACGCGTAACATTTCATGACATTTTCAGATAATGTTTCGACTTAATGTTTCAAAATGTTCTAAAGCCGACGTGGCCTAGTGGTATCGCGTCGGACTCCTGATCGGGAGGCCGGGGTTCGAGTCCCGCTCTGGTCATGCCGCTGTTCTGTCTTTCGAATGAGACAGTAAAAACCGAAGCCCCGTGTCATGGTATGCATGGCACGTTAAAGATTCCTCACTGCTTTGGATGGGTCCGTTGCAAAGGTCAAAATTTGTATGCCCCACATCAGACAGATGCCGTCACCATATACGTGAAATATTCGTGGTGTGACGTAAAACAAAAATTAATCAATCAATCAATCAATCAAAATGTTCTATAGATCATTTCAATTACATGAGCGCGTAACATTTTAAAAATGTTTTCAGAATACATTTGGATCTAATGTTTAAAAATGTGGTACAGAAATCATTTTAATAACATGAACGTGTAAAATTTTTAACATGTTTTCAGATTATAATTCGATCTAATGTCTTCAATTGTTTTACAGAGATGATTATATTCTCAAGAACGCGTAACATTTTAACATGTTTTAAAATAATGTTCCCACAAAATGTTTTAAAATGTTTTACAGAGAGCATTTCAAGACGGCGTGGCCTAGTGGTATCGCGCTCGTCTCCTAATCTGGAGGCCGGGGTTCGAGTCCTACTCTGGTCATGCCGGTGTGATGTCTGTCGGATGAGACAGTGAAAACCGAGGCCCCATGTCGTGGTATGCATGGCATGTTAAAGATCCTTCACTACTTCGGGTGGGTCCGTTGCAAAGGTCAAAATTTGTATGCCCCGCATCATGCAGATGCCTTCACCATATAAGTGAAATATTCGTGGTGTGACGTTGAACAAAAATCAATCAATCAATCAATAAGAGAGCATTCCAATTTCACGACCGCGTAGCATTTTAAAAACGTCTTCAAAATATACTTCGACGATGTCTGATAAATGAGTTTGATTTTAAACTACTTGTTTGACAGTTGACAAATTTTCGAGGTGAAAGCTAAATACTGTGAAATATGTAGTTCGTAGGTTCTTTTTACTTTTTATGGTTCATAACATAATAGAATTTGATAACACTTTCCACATAACATTTTTATAACGTCACAAATATGTTATAGTGACTCTACACCTTTATGAGCATTTTATTTCCATCTGGAAAATTTAGTTTTTAAAAAAATTTTCAAACAATATATCTGAAGCATATACAATTCTTTATTTGCTGTATTTTGACAAACTGCATGGTTATGTTATAGCAACATCATAAAGATATCGAAAATCAAACGTTATATCACATCGAGTTTCAAATGTTAAAACATTTGAAACTCGATATGATATAACGTTTTTGAGATGTTTTAAAATCATTTTACAAAATAATTACAATTCAACAAATGAAATATTGCAATAAAATGTTCTGAAAACATGTTAAAAACATTTCACCAATGTAATAAAAACATTTTAAAAACATTTCAAAGAAATATTATGAAAAAAATATATTATAACCAAATGAAAATATTTCGAAAATGTTATGTGTTACCTATATAGTATGGGGCTATCCAGATGCCAATACAGCTATTTCTACGCTTAATTATCACAGCTGTACTTACAATGCTGTCATCCTCACTTTATCAGAAGGCACTTTCAAATTCATGTGGCGATTTATTTCTAACCTATTTGTATGTACAAAATGGCATACAACATAATTATGCCATAAAATAATAATATGCAAAATTCACTTTAAATGCATTTTATGTTCACGTGTTTCCTCAGAGGAAACTGCCAGACTGTGAAACATTGAGAGGATTTCACTGCACCCAAAAATATAGGTTGCCATTACATAATTCCTGCATGCTAAAGTTGCTTACGTCAAGACTCAATGCACATTTAAAATCAGTGACGGATTTAGAGGGGGGCCGGGGGGGGGGGTTCCGCCCCTCCCCTTTCACCACATATTTATAAGTAAAAAATTCAGATTTGGCACCAAAAATGGCTGCATAGTTTGGCTAATACCCATGTGTCCCCCCTCCCTTTTTTGGAGATCATGGATCCGCCACTCAGACCGACGTTGACTCGCAGCCTGGCCAAATTTGTTACCATATGATCTTAAAATGTTTTCTGCGCTTTTCCATTTCTAGTTGTATGTAGACTGCTGGCCTTGAAAATGCGCATTGATATTAAAATTTACTACATGTTTCGCGCAGTATAAAATTAAATGTTTATCGTAAATATAAGCATTAATTCTTCTAAGAAAAGAGCCCTGAAACATTTCAGTACAGGATTGTGAATTTAATGCCTGTACTTTGGTTTTGTGAGACTCAGACACTTTCTATACGGTGTCATTCTACACTCATCTCGTGTCTGCAGGGTTGAAATACCGGTTTCGTTTGTATGTTTCTGACATTCATGATGGTTTCAGCAAGATGTCGAATGATGTAAAACTGATAAGATGATCGCTAAAACCATGTAGACCAAAAGTCATGAAGGGAAAGAAAAGAGAAGAGAAGACATACCAAATAATATTTATGTCAGAACCATATATCAACCGAACACCAAAATGGAGTATGATTACGTGCCAAGGGAGACGAAGTATCTCATGCGTGCTAGCAAATGCATTCTCTTACATCCAGTAAAAATCGTTAAATCGGGTAAATTCTATATACCGAAGGTGTCAACTTCCGTGTTCAAAATGGTTTCAACCAAAATTGTCATGTGTTATTCTGAATGAGTAAATAAACAAGAGGTCGGTTTGCTATTCGAACTAAGTCATTGTTAAACTGAGATATTAATCCGCCATATAATTAGTAAACGATAATTGGATTTTGCTACCCATAAATAGAAAATTTATGGTGACTGAATTGTAATCGTCACGTTCGACACAGAACGAGATTCTCATGTAACCATAAATGACGTAAAATATCATGATATCTAGATACGTAGTGGAAGTTTTGTTATCTGGGGTTTTTATTTTTTACTTTCAGGTCACTTGGATATATAATGCTAAGTTAATCTGCGAATGTAAGGTTATTAATTGAAAGCAGATCATGTATATATCAGTATATGCAGTTGAGCGGAAGGGCTAATTGTTTTTCCCGACAGTTAGCAAAGTAAAGAAACATGACAGCTTGGAGCATCTGGGAAACAAGCTGACCACTTGCGCAATGGAGCACATATCCTTTCAACAATAATTTAGATTTTATTACGTAGATCTTCATATATTGTTCATTGATTCTAGTAAAAATGAATTTTATGAACGAAAGACGAGTTTTAATACATTTTGGCATGTTTACCGTAGGCAAAAACTCGATCGTTTTAATTCTGTAAGTACTACAATTAGATCTTTTTTTAATCAAAACAGGGTATCATCGCCTATAACGGCCCAAACAAAAACGCTACTCGTCTAGACACCATGATGTGCAACACAAAGTATGCAGCAGTTATAAAGAAAACAGTTCAAGACAATATGTGTACTGATAGTGATATTCATTTTGTGTATCTCATTTAATAACGTAAGGCAGCCGTGTGAATAGAGCTGATATTTCTTAAAATAACAAGTGTATGTGTTTGCTCGTATGATTTTTAAATGTTATCCATTGATAAAAGAAATGTGTTATTTCTTTTGACAAAATCAAACTAAAATCATTGAAGCCTTAAACTAACACATCGATACGAAACATACCTTACTGCACTTCCTCAGACATGCTTTGTGAATTTGCACATTCTGTCATTCATTTAGTAACTGTTTATGGATAATCATTAGTTAGACCTTCCTCTCTCACATCCTTAACATGATAAGCTATTCGTTGACTCAAGGATATCTGTAATAATAGGAACATTTCAATATTTGTCATCGTAAAATGTCTTTTTTATATTTGCCTTCGTTTAACGTGAAACATGTTGCTATACTGGGTTTATAATGTTTCATCACAAAGTCGGCAAACGTGACGGGAAGTACAAAAAATAAGGCTTCTTGTGTTCTGCTATGGTTTTGAACACATTACTATAATAGTTATAATTTATGAAGCAATCTTGAAACTAATTTAAAAGTAGAATAAGTAATCTGTGGTCTGTTAAACAGAGAGATATGCAAATCAAGGTATACTGAAATGTTTAACTTGGTATTTCATGACGCTTGTGTGCAGAGCTATTGTATGAGTTACCCATTCATAAGCGGAGCGTTTAATTCTATAAAAGTAGCAATTTTTTTTCAAATTTCTTTCAATTTAGTAATAATAATAATAATAATAATAATAATAAATATTTTATTTAAGTGTCACATGTTTGACCAACAATACAAAGATATACAATTATACCATAAAACAACGTTCTAATTAAAAAGGTCAGACATCCAGCCAAAAGATGACTTATGAGACACTGTCTTTTATATACAGATAAAACATAAAATCTTAAAAATCAAAACAAAATTTTACGTGTCTGTAATATAGGTCTAAAATTTAAAAGCGCAATATTTAGTACTATTTATATATACTATATATAATAATAGTATTATTGAACAGTTCGTATGTCAAGTCACTGTATAGTGTGCAGTCAATCGAAAAATGTTTTTTTCGTTTTCTACATCATTTGTACAAAATACACAAGTTCTCTTTTCATATGGTATTGGCGGTCTGGAGTATCGTCCAGTTTCCACGGCCAAAGGTAACGCCCCAACGCGAACGTGGGTCTCTGGTACCTTGGAACATTGCACTTAATATATGTTTCCAATTTACAGTTCGATTTATATTAACGGTATGAACGAAGCTTATTCCATCTAGCCTGGTTATTTCTGTCATTAAATAACTCCTGATGCCACTCTTGATTGTCAAGTACTTTAAAATACAATTCCATTTGCTTCATAACCTGTTTTGGAGAAAGTTGTAAATTGGCGACAATACCCAGCGCATTAACCGAATTTATGACATTGCGCAATTTGGCGTTCCATCCTTTCCTTGTATTATCCGCCCAAGGAAATATCCTATGTTGTACCCTCCCTTCACTCACACGTAGGGTTTTGCTATATAGCCGAACAGATTCTGTCCTTTGCTTTGTCATACACGCAGTCCATCCCATGTCACCTCGCGTCGCAGTGTTTGACGTGTATTTCCAGACTGCTAAAAAGTATTTACACGCCTTATTTTGCACGGAATATAATAACAATGTTTAATAACTGTTTAGTTCCCCAGACACTGCTTCTATAAAACAAAATAGGTTCCACCATAGTCGTATAAAGCTTTGTGTACACAGAGAATGATGGCCCACCAGTTGCAACCATTTTTCCAAATAAGACTCCAAGGGCTCTACTGGCCAATTTCGCGAGCTCGAGCTCGTCATAGTCAGATGTTCATCGAACCATACGCCAAGATATTTATAAGAGTCACAGAACTCTATGTTCGTCTCCGAGAAGGTCAATGTCGCATTTGATTTCGCAAATGAAGGTGGTATGAAGTGCATAATTTCTGTTTGTGTAGGGTTTACCGCGAATTTCCATCTCTCACACCACTCATGCATATATAACTGCGGATGAGATCAGGAAGTGTATTTATTTACTCAAGAATGACAAGTCGGCGGGTGTAGACGACATTGTTAATGAGTATATTAAGTCATCAATTGGTTATATGATGCCACTATAAGTTAAATTATTTAACATTGTTCTGGAAACAGGTATTTTGCCTGAGGCGTGGCTGATAGGTACCATTGTACCAATTTATAAAAATAATATACTTGCCCTTCTAATTACAGACCCATCACTTTATTGAGTTGTCTCGGAAAACTTTTTACGTCAATTATTTCAAAAAGATTTGCATGCTTTCTCTGATATGTATGAAGTTTTATCGGAAAATCAAGCCGGATTTAGGGCAAAATACTCTACGCTTGATCACATATTTACTTTACATTGCTTAATAGATTTATACCAAATGGGTAAAAAGAAATTGTATTGTGCTTTTATTGATTTTAAAGCGGCATTTGACAAAGTATGGCGTGTTGGATTGTGGAAGAAAATGTTAAAGTATGGTATCTCAGGAAAATGTTTCAATGTTATTTTTAACTTGTACAATGAAAGCAAATCTCCTGTCAGATGTAATAATACTTGTTCAAACTTTTTTCCATGCACTGTTGGTGTAAGACAAGGTGAAAACCTGTCACCTTTCCGTTTTGCTCTTTTTCTAAATGATTCAGAAGAATTCCTTTTTTCATATGACGCCAATGGGCTTCCATACATTTCTAATGAAATGGAAAATGAACTCAACTTATACATGAAAATACTTGTTATATTGTATGCTGTCGACACAGTGCTTGTTGCAGAATCTAAAAATGAATTACAAACGTATCTTGATACATTTTTATTATATTGTAATACCTGGAAGCTTCAAGTAAATGTTGATAAAACTAAAATTATGATTTTCTCTAAAGGTCGCCCACTTAATGAAACGTTTTCTTTTAATGGAAATCCTGTTGAAATTGTGAATCACTTCAAATACTTGGATGTCGTTTTTTCAAGAACAGGTTCTTTTAAGGAAATGAAAAAATATGTATGTAATAGAGGCAATGTATTCTATATTAAGCAAAGGTCGTGATCTAAATCTTTCAATCGAACACCGTTTGCATTTATTTGACAAAATTGTTGTTCCTGTCTTTCTTTATGGTTGCGAAATTTGGGGTTTTGGCAATAATGAAATTATTGAAAAAATACATTTGAAATTCTGTAAATTATTATTACACATTAAATCATCAACTCCAAATTTTATGGTATACGGTGAGCTTGGTAGGCCACCGCTGTATTTACTTATACAATCAAGAATTGTCAGTTTTTGGTGTCGAATGATGCATGGGAAGAAGGAAAAATATTGTTATATGTTATACAAATTATTTGTACATAAGTGTAACAATGGATATCAATCTAAATGGTTTTTAAATCTTAAGAAAATATTAGACAATTGTGGTATATCAAATGTTTTACATAATGTGAACAACTTGAATAGTAATTGGATTATATGTCATAAAAAGCACAAGTTGAAAGATCAATTTATCCAAAATTGGTCATCGTTATGTAATAAATCATCTAAAGGTATTATTTATAGACTTTTTACTATTTCAATATTTAAATGCCAAAATTATATATCATCTAATATTTCTACACACAAGCAAAGCATTTTAGCCAGGTTTAGAACAACTAACCAATTACCAATAGAAACTGGAAGATGGCTAAATATAGATAGAGATTAAAGGAAATGTCATTTCTGTAATACTGATATTGGTGATGAAATGCATTATGTTCTTATATGTCCAGCTCTTAACGATATTAGACGTGATTATATACCAGAAATGTTTTATCTAAGACCTAATATTATAAAATTTCACAATTTATTTGCAACAAAAAATGAAACTTTGCTGTTAAAATTATGTAAATATTATATACAGCTTGTTAATGAGAGAGTCAACCCTCCGGGTTAAATGTATATACTAATAATATTTATTTATTATCGATATTTATTTTCAATATTGTGATGTACATGTATATTAATGTGTATAATTTGCGCATGCGTGATGATTATGATCAAATTATTTATGTATATGTTCTCCATGTTGTTATGTACAACGAATGAGGAAAAATAAAAACTTGAAACTTGAAACTCACTTAATTACGACATTGAGCATTTTGTGTAGGCTGTCACTGTCGGGCGAAATCGGCACAATATCATCTGCATATAGAAGGATGCTGACTATTAATCATCGATGGTTATTCCGCACTGAATGTTGTTAATTTATTCTGCTAGATCATTTATGTATACCGAAGACAATGTCGGCGAAAGCACACACCCTTGTTTCACACCGGAATTTACGTCAAAACAGGGGGTATGGTCATCGTTCACTCTAACGTGATCATCGTACATTTTCATATATTGATCCAATGGCCTTTATGAATTTCCCGCGAATTCCGATTCTCTGTAATTTGTAAAGGAGAAATCCACGGTTCACTGTGTCAAATGCTTTTTTCATATCTATAAAACACGCATAAGTTGATTGTCTCGAGATCTTCCTTTCGTTTTTTATAGTGTACAGCGATAAAATATGTTCTTCGCAGCTTCGATTATGTCTAAAACCGTTTTGTTCATCGCATAATACATCGTGCTCCTCTAGCCACTCGGTCAACCAATTATTCAGTACTGTGCATTATACTTTGCGGGCACAGAGCTAAGAGTTATCCCTCTGTAGTCCAAAGGGTTACGTTCGTCGTCTGATCCTTATTTAGAGATTGGGTTTATATTGCCAAGTGACCACTGATCTGGAACCTTCCCAATGTCGAAGCACCCGTTACAAATTTTATACAAAATATATACAACAGCGTCATTTTTAAGAACCTCTGACAATATCTCGTCAAATCCGGATGCCTGGTTATTCTTAAGATGGCTGACCGCTTTCAAAACTTCTTCCATTGTGATCTGTTCATTTAAAATACTAGTATCAAACACAGGTTCTTGTAATTCTGGGATTTCATTATCCTCCCTGACTCCATCTGGATTATATAGTTTTTCCATTTCCATTTTCCATTTCTCCAACACGACTGTTTTGTCTGTCACTACGTTTCCATTGTCGTCAATTATTTCACACAGTATTCCTTTGTTTTTCTCATTGGCCATACCAATCCGTCCTTTTGTTTTCCAGAAGTCACGCTTATTTATCCCATTAAGTTTGTCGTCCAAGTTCTTTTGTTCATCATCTCTGTGTTTACGCTTGATTTTTTGATTTATTTTGTCAAATTCCTTTCTTTACAGAACTCTTCTTTCAGTCGTCTTTTAGTGATCATCGATCCTCGAAATTTAGACCATATCCGCTCTACAACCTTCACTCTAATCCACTGCTCCTGCAATGTTTCATTCCAATACGGCTTGTTCGGTTAGATGTATGCTTTCGGTTCAGCGTGATTCTAGATAAACAGTTATTCATTTCCTCTTTTAATAGTTTTTCGAACTTATCATACGCACTTTGTATATCTCTATTTGTAGTAATTTCAAATTCTATCCTCTGTATGGTGTTAAACATTTGTTCCTGGATATTTTCATTGGTCATCATTTTGAGAGATGTTTAAGGAAATTGCTCCAATTATTTCATAAACGGTAACAATAAGCAGTTACAAAATGAAATAAATGATGACGCACCAAAGTGAACAACAATGGACCTCTAAAAATAAATCAGAGATGAAACCAGATGCCCATGAGGAGTAGGGTCTACTGTTTGATTAGATGTATCTACAATGAATGCACCAAAATGCAGAGAAGGATTATCTAACAAAAAGTATTTCAACACTGCAAGCTTCACCTTGATGTATGTGGGAACCATATTTCAGCGGTACATTGATGAGAGGAATATGAATTATCACTGTGTAGGGATGGCCACAGCTATACAAATGAATTAAACGAAACCAACCTTACTTGCAAAATCTTCCCTTGAAACTTTTTTGTTTCGAGATGAACTTTCTTTACTTTTGTTTTGTTGTTGTTGCTGAGTCGAGCAACTCATAATTTGGTAAAAAGGTTTACTTTCTGTCCATATTTAAATAAATTACTTATCATATAGATGATTCTAAATTAATACAGAATTTTACAACCATGTTGAGACGTAACATTAATCATATGATTGCATGGTATAAGAACATTATGCCCAGATTAATGAGCACTGAAAATGCCAAAGTGCATTTATACGACACAATACTAAGAATCTTTATTTCTCGGATAAGTAAAAACCGATGTCCCTTGATGTCACGGAAGACGTGGCATATAAAAGATCTCTCGCTGTTTAAGGTGGGTCCGTTGCAAAGATCTAAATTTCTATGCAATGCATAATGCAAATGTCGTCACCATATACTTGAAATACATGTGGAGTGACAAAAAGCAATAATCATCAATCACACAGTCAATCACACAATCAATCAATCAATCAATCATACTATCATATTCCTTTGAAACGGACCCACCCGAAGCAGTAAGGGATCTTTTATGTGCCTCGTTTCAAGCTACCGAATCAGGAGGTCGTGCAATGTTTGTGGACAGTATTGTCACGAAGGAAAAAGTTTTACTTTTTCAATATAATTTTTCTATAACGTAATTTTTAAATAACTTTAAACTTTTGTTATTTAAAGTGAGCATAGTCATGTGCTCACTTTAAATAACAAAAATTTAAAGTTAGAAAAAGACAGTATCTAATGTTTACGTACTCCAATGTTAGTAACGTAGTATTACGGAGAGGCAAGCTGGACCATGGCTATTTCAAATAGCATGCTGAGGAAACTGACACTTCGAACGACGACGTATTTTAATTGTAATTGCGTCATCTAATGTCTACGAAAGCCTAGGAGGGTCAAATTCAAAGTAGGGATAACTTTTTAAAGTTGTAATTGTGAGATAAATACGGAAACGTCTTGGTGCCTGCTGTTGTTGTGTTGTAAGTAGGTATCATGACAAAAATAAAATTGACTTGCCGAGATTCACAAAACTTGATGACGTAATGAAGTCGAAAAGTTGCCGTAAACTGTCCTTAAGCGAGTTCTTTTGGGCAACATGTCATCTATAAAAGACTTAATTTATTTTCTTTCAGTCAAGATAAATTTATGCGATTTCCTTTATCTCAATTTTAAAATAAATCGTCGTAATAAAGTCGCATTTCCATAAAAATAAAGAATTATTGACATCATTTTTGTTGATATGTTGCAATAAACATGTTACTAACGAGAATTTTATGTCGAGTTATTGTTTTAAAAATACCATTTCGATATTTCGTAAGTCAGTTTCTCTTCGAAATCGACATATCAAGCTCGTATTTATATGAAAATCTCGAAATATTGACTTTGTTGAAGTCGTTATGATGCGATAAAGTAATAGTTACTGGTATTCTTTTTGACGACCATTATTTATGTGCTGAATACCTATACCTTGTATAAATGTATTTCCAAAATAGATATGTTTTCCATAAACAATTATTTGTCCTCTCGGTATCGTAACTGCAGCATATTCGAATATTTTTGTAATGTCGTTTTTCCGTGTATATTCCACTATTACCATGTTTTGTGTGCATGTCCTTGGTGATTTGTCATACAGCTTTGTCAGATGTATTCTGTTTTCTCTCTTACATATAAAATATATATTATCTCCATGACAGAATGCCCTACAGAAATTCTTCAAATCACATGACAATTTCTTTCTTGTTATTTGCTCGCGAATGAACACATTGTATATGCTCATAATTTTGTTTAAATAGTATATTGTGTTAAGAATTTAGCAGCAAGTACCGGTATATACAAGTACTTTAAATCAAGCTCTCTCCTTGTGATGAACGTTTAATGCATAATTAGATTGCAAGATACCAGTTGTTGGGGTTTTTTTTTTTGTCCTTTCTTTCTTTTTTCAATCTTTTGTTTTTCAAAGGTGCCTGTACCATTTCATTTGAAAATTTTTTATCCTTTAAATATTTGCATAAATCTAAGAGATCAATTTTTGGAAAGAATTCAGACAAATTTTGGGAAAAAATCAAAGCCAACAATGAAATTTTCATTGGGAAGGACTCTTAAAACGATTTGATTTGACTTGATTTGAAAAACTCCACAGAATACTTATCATATACCGGTACAGTGGCGGATTTAGAAGGGGCTACCTTTTTCACTACAGATTTGCAAGGGTTATACAGATGATAGATTGAAAACACTCAAATAATTCAGTAAAACTCCAGTACATGTATTCACAAAGAAACTTAAGTCTAAGTGTAAGACTTCAGACCTATAATGGCATTTGCCCTAATTCTAAGAATAAGTTGAAAGTTTCTCTATTTACAGAGAAACTATTGACTTATTCTTAGAATTAAGACGCACGTTATTATAGGTCACAAGTCTTGCACTTAGACTTAAGTTTCTTTGTGAATAATACGCCAGACTTTGCACCAAAATGGCTAAGTAATTCGGCCAATACTTGACTATCACAGGTGTCTCCCCCCCCCCTTTTCGGAAATCCTGGAACCGCTGGATACACAGTTTTTTCAGAGGACCCGCCTGTGTTTACGTCGGGTAAATCCCTACACTTTCCGCCGTGTTATCATACATACGATTAGCTAATGATTGGCTATTAAAGCTCTATTTTTGTAGAGCTCGGGTAGCTCAGTCGGTCGGACGGTCGGATGCATGGCAGCTAGGTGATTCGGTACCATAGATCGTGGGTTCGAGTCCCCGTCGGGGAACGAATATAAGTGAAATATAGGGTGCATTGTTAACTGTAGTGTCTTTGTGCTACATACACACACACACACATATAAATAAATAAATAAATAAATAAATATATATATATATATATATATATATATATATATATATATATATATATATATATATATATATATATATATATATATATATATATATATATATATACTTTTTTATTTCCTCTTTTTCATTCTAAATTTTTCATCTCTTTTTCTCCTTTTTTCATTCTTATTTCTCTCTTTTTCTTACTTTTTTTTATCTCCTTACAACAACATACACTCATCCTCTTACTCTCTTATATATATATATATATATATATATATATATATATATATATATATATATATATATATATATATATATATACGTATATATATATATCGCAAAAATTTTATCAGAAATTAAATCTGGCCTTCATAGATATTGCGAAACAGTATATTCCGGAAGTGGAATTAATCAAATGTGGATCCTTAAAAATTCAAAAGAGTTGTTAGAACATCTAAAATCAAAAAGTTTTACTAAAATTCACTCCATCAAGTCTTTTGACTTTTAGACTCTTTACACAACGATCCCTCATCAGAAATTAAAAGACAGTTCAGCGGAAAGGTTTTTCAACAAATTGTCGGCATTCCAATGGGCACTAACTGTGCTCCGCTTCTGGCGGACAAATTCCTTTACTCATACGAAGCTGAATTCATTCAGTCTTTGCTTTGCAAACAATTGGCTCTTGGCTTCAATTTTACTTACAGATATATAGATGACTTGCTTTCAATTAACAATCCTTCGTTCGCGGATTACCTTAGCACCATTTATCCAAGTGAACTGGAGGTCATAGAAACCACAGAAAGTAGTAAGTCTACTTTGTATTTAGATATTATGTCGTCTTTCGACATTAATGGTCAATTGAACACCTCACTCTATGACAAACGTGACGATTTCAATTTCGCTATCACAAACTTTCCATTCATAAGAAGCAACATTCCATCATCGCCCGCATACGGCGTATTCATATCTCAGTTAATACCTTATTCCAGAGCATGTTCAAATTACAATGACTTTGTTCTGAGGGCTAGGCGACTTTCAGTTAAGCTGCTCAACCAGGAAGTTCTACGGTCGTTACGAATCTCTTATTACTCCATATGATATCTCGTTATCCAGACTTTTAAATGATATTCTGGACTGAGACCGATTCTGATCATTTACACCGATTTGACACCTTCTATACTAAAAGGTTACCTACTTTGACTTCTCCATATATAAATACATATGGAATTTACACGATTTGACTCTTTCTACTGGGTATATGTGACGGATGTTGCTAGCAAGCAGGAGATGCTCACTCTCCCCGGGCACCTGATCTCACTCCATCACAGGGGTCACATATGCTCTTCAAGTAGACATTTTTTGGTTTTTTTTTCACTTGTTTTTCATTTTCACTGATTTTGTATGTCCTCTGGTTTCATGATTTTCAGACTTATGGTTTGGATTTATCCATCATCTTTACATCCCAAGATGAACCATTGATGCAAGGTTTGTAGCTGTAGCACATTTACTTTGTCCAGAACTGAGCTACCCCAATGAGGTTATCCAAATCACAGAAGCGGAAAAAGTAGATCAAAATCAGCATCCGAAGCATACATTCAGGTCTATGTCATAAGTTGAACCATTGGTATAAGTTTTATACCTGTAGCACTTATAGTTTCTAAAACATAACTTAATCACTCAAGCGGAAAAAGTAGGCCAAATCAGGCATTTGATATTTGCACACCAACTACTATCCTCATCTGAACCTCTTGTGCAAGTTTGGTACCTGCAGCTCTTAGAATTTGACGAGAATATCATAAATCACTCATGTAGTTGATCAGATGCAGTATCCGAAGCATGAACTCAAGTCGGCATCTCAAGATGAACCACTCATGTTAGTTTGGTACATGCAGCACTTGAAGTATGCCCAGAACTGAGTTGTCCCAAATACCTTTACAGAATCACTCTTGCGGAACAAGGTCAGGTGCAACATCCAAAGCATGCGTTCAAGTCGGCATACCAAGATGAACCACTGGTGCAAGTTTGGTACATGTAGCACTTGTAGTATGCCTAGAGCTGAGCTGCCCCAAATACCTTAACAAAATCACTCATGCAGAAAAAGTAGGTGAGATGCAGCATCCGAAGCATGAACTCAAGTCGGCATCCCAAGATGAACCACTGGTGCAAGTTTGGTACATCAGAGACATATATGTGTATATATGTCTCTGGGTACATGTAGCACTTGTAGTATGCCCAGAACTGAGTTATCCCAAAAACTTCAAGCGAACACGGGCGCGGACGGGGACGCCCGGGGTATAGCATTAGCTGATCTCAACTTCGTCGAGGTTAGCTAAAAAGGCTGTTACTTCCAAGATGGAGTCTATTGTTGTGAATTGTTGTGAGTTCACTTTTTGATATGAACCTATAGAATTACAGGTATAAAATAAATAGATTAATTTCAAATGTCATTTGGCATTATATGATGTATAATGGAATTAAGTATTGTGATATACACAAAAAGTACTTTTTATTTACACTTTTGAGAAAATTAATCATTTCAAATAATTTTACTCAATGGGCATAAAAATTAAATCACTAGCCGTAATGAACAGTACCAATGGCTCAATAGTTAAGGTGGCGGACCAACAACACCAAGTGCGCGAGCTGGACAACCAACGCCGGCAAAAAGTTCATCATGACTTATTATTATTATTTTAGATGATATAAATTTCCATTTCTTACAGTAATAACCACTTTTTATCTCGTATAGTCCGTCGGCGATAATATTGCACATGTTATGAAGGACATACCCGGTTCGCAAATCTTTTATATCTCTGTACTAAAGAGTTCCTCTTATCAAATGCAATTGATGACAAGAAAGATGTGGTAACTCTAATTTAGTCATGAATAAAGCTCCAGGGTTGCCAGGAATATTGTAAATACAGATTTTCTCTGTCTTTTCACCGGAAAGGGTTCAATTTCTTTGCTTCATCCAAGGGATTATGTATCCAATATATTTTATGTCAAATATCAAGAGAAAATATCCACTATAAAAGAAAACATTGAGTATTGTTTGTTTTGCCTATACTTGGCAATGAAAAATGTTGGATCAAGGAAATTGAAAAAAAACTTCAAATTTTCATTTGGTAACCACATCAGACGTCACTATAAGTCTCTATGATAGACCATAAGAAGCAATTGGTTCAGTCTATCCTAAAACTGAATAAGAAGGATATTATCTTAAACAACGATTCCATGTGAGAAGGGCGGCAGGTTATAAATCAAAATAAAAGCATTGGAAGTCGACATCATCGCACTGACATACCCTTATTAGAATATCTTTATCCTGGTTTTACCTGAGCGCCGAATTAGTCCAGTGGTATAAAGTCGGCGTACCGATTGTGTTGGCGGTCGAAGTATTCTTTGCACTGTTTGTTTTGGTTTTATTTTTAACCTGGATGAGAAAACTTATCTCTAACGAACTATTATAATGACTTTCTTAATTCGTAAAAACGACTTTTTAACTCGTAATAACGACTTTCAATTTTTTCTCCTACTTTGAATTTGACTCTCCTAAGCTTTCGTAAATGTCTGACAATCATCAGACAAATGACGGATTAGTTTATGACGTCTTGAATATAACAAAAGAAAATTTCGAAAATGTAGGTTCTTTCACAATCACAGGAATGGTCAATTCAGTGTTGGTTGTTTATTTTACTATTTGTAAAGAACTATCTCAAGAATATGGTATTACGTTGTTAATTATCAACCTGGTTATAATAGTGTACTAGGTAAACACTGGTATCTTTCTTTTACCTCAATGAATGTTTACATATTGCGTATACGAATGAGATGATTGCTACAATGTTGGCAAGACGCTTATGTTTGTTGTTGTAGTACAACCTTGGCACTAACATCAGAGTCCCTATTAAAATACATTTATTGAAGGAGATATTAATAAGAATTCTAACCAGTAATTATGGAATGTCATAGCTGTCTTAAGATTACATTATTAACAATAAATAGTCATTTTACAATAAAAGTACGTCAAAACAGTATGCCATTAAGTAGTTTTTATATTATATGAAGTCGAACAAATATGATGTGAAGTCGAAGTAGTGCGTTATGGGGTCAAAACATTACGTTATGAAGTCACAAAAGCATGCTATGGAGTCAAAATAGTATGTTATGAAGTCAAAAAATTACGTTATAAAGTCACAAAAATACGGTATGGAGTCAAAATAATTTGTTATGAAGTCAAAGCATTATGTTATGAAGTCACACAATACGTTAAGGAGTCAAAATAGTATGCTATGAAGTCATCAATGTTCGTTATGAAGTAAAACCATTACGGTATGAAGTCACAAAATAACGCTATGCATTCAAAATATTATGTTATGAAGTCATTAAAGTACCTTATGAAGTCAAACATTACGTTATGGAGTCACAAAAGTACGCTATTCAGTCAGAATAATTACATTGTAAAGTCATAATAGTATTTTACAAAGTAATAAAGCATGTTATGAAGTCATAACAGCACATTATAAAGTACAATAGTAAGTCATTAAGACAAAACAGTAAGTCATGAAGCCAAATGTTCAGTTAAGGTCTTATACAGAGGACGGATCCAGGTTTTAGAGTAGGGGACGGGGGCGAAGTCAGGCGAGGGGTATGGGGACTTCAGTTGACCGTTCTCAGTCGGTACCGCAGCTGTCGTATGAAGGAAGCTTTTTGTGATGTTATTCATGTCTTGTCCATATCTTGTTATTCTTGTTGTGCATATGGTGGATTTTGTCATACAGCTGAGTCAGAGCAGATCTTGTAATAAATCTGATTCAGCTATATCGCAAAATCCAGAGACCTATGATACAGGTCTCTGGCAAAACCCACTATCATTACTTTTAGTAGACAGAAACGAAGCATCTATACTAGGCGAATATAGAAATGTTTGAAAAAGGGGTTGCGACTTGTCATCAATGCTTTTCAGTCAGGAAAGGATGGGGTTGGGATTGAAGCCCTGAACCTCACCAAAATCACCTTTGTTGGACAAAATTTTTTTATCAAAGGGGTTGCAACCCCGCATCCCCTGCCTACTACCGATTTATAAATTCTCATAAAACGGATAGGCGGAGTTTAGTGAACGATGGATTTTTTTCACTTAGATGAATTCTATTGACTAAATAAGAAAAGAAACCAAGTCATATTAGAGCATACAATGATAAACATCTATATTGGAAGAGAAGCAAGCCGGTGTAACCCAGTGGATGAGGTGCTCGGCTCGTGACCAGGAAGTCCAGGTTCGACTCCTGCCATGAGTGCACAGGTGTTCTGTTTTTCGGATACGTTGTTTGTTTATTAACACTGAATCATGTGAACGAACATAAATATAATCTAAATACATGAATTTTTCTTCTGCAAGCCAGATTCTTACGTAATAAACTACTCCAAGAGATTTTTGACCCGATAATTTTCTGTTGTGTATCTTGAAAATAGACACTACACGAACAATGTATTGATTGATTATTGTTTAAGTCAATCCACGATTATTTCACGTATATGATGACGGCGTCTGTCTGATGCATTGCATAGAAATTTATATCTTTGCAACGGACATCCCCCTCCCCCCTCCCGCCGAAGCAGTGAGGGATCTTTTATGTGCCACGCCTACCGCTACCCCTAAATTTCATCGTTCACCTATCAGTTTTATGAAAATTTATAAACCGATCGTAGTGACTGAAAAGCATTCATTGCAGGTCGCAACCCCTTTTTTAAACATTTCTATATTCGCCTAGTATATATACAGGGGCGGATTTAAAGGGGGGCCATCCCCCCTTTCGCTACATATTTACATGTAAAAAAAACAGATCTGGCACCAAAATGACCGCGTAGTTTGGCTAATACATATGTGCCCCCCCCCCCCTTTTCAAAAATTCTGGATCCGCCACAAACGAAGCATCTATATGATGCTTCGTTTCTGTCTACTAAAAGTAATGATGGTGGTTTTTGCCAGAGACCTGTATTATAAGTCTCTGAATTTTGCGAAGATAAGGACAAGACTTGCATAACGGTCACAAAAAGCTTAGTTCACACGACAGTTGTGGTACCGACTGAGAACGGTCAATTGAAGTTCCCATACCCCTCGCCTGACTTCGCCCCCTTTCTTAACTCTAAAACCTGGATCTGCCATCCGTATAAAACACTTGGCTTCATGTCTTACTGTTTTGTCATAATAATGTGTTGCTATGACTTCATAACATGCTTTATTACTCTATAAAATGCTTTATAAGTTCATAATGTAATGTTTTGACTTCATAATGTAATGTTTTGACTTCATAACAAAATATTCTCACTGCATAGCATACATTTGTGACTTCATAACATAATATTCTCACTACATAGCATACATATGTGACTTCAGAACGTAATTTTTGACTTCATAACGTACTTTAATGACTTCATAACATATTATTTTGATTCCATAACGTATTTTTGTGACTTCATAACGTAATGTTTTGACTTCATAACATACTTCGATGAATTCATAACATACTATTTTGACTCCATAACGTATTGTGTGACTTCACAACGTGATGTTTGACTTCATAACATATCATTTTGACCCCAAAACATATTTTTGTGACTTCATAACGTAATGTTTTGACTTTATAACGTACTATTGTTAATAATGTAATCTTAAGACAGCTAAGGCGTTCCATAGACGGAGCTCGGAGAACTTCGATTCACAGCATTTTTAATAATTACTCAAGACCTTGTATAAGACCTTAAATTAACATTTAGCTTCATGACTTACTGTTTTGTCTTAATGACTTACTATTGCACTTCATAATGTGTTGTTATGACTTCATAACATGTTTTATTATTTTATAAAATACTTTTATGACTATACAATGTAATGTGATGACTTCATAACATAATCTAACACCATATCGTATTTTTGTGACTTCATAACGTAATATTTTGACTTCATAACATACTATTTTGACTGCATAGCATAATTTTGTGACTCCATAACGTATCGTGTGACTTCATAACATAGTGCTTTGACTTCATAACATACTATTCTGACTCCATAAAATACTTTTATGACTATATAATGTAATGTTTTGACTATATAACATAATATTCTGACTCCATAACGTATTTTTGTGACTTCATATCGTAATATTTTGTCTTCATAACATAATATTTTGACTCCATGACATGCTTTTGTGACTTCATAACGGAATGTTTTGACCTCATAAGACACTATTTCGACTTCACATCATATTTGATGGCATACTGTTTTGACGTAATGTTATTGTGAGTATTTATTGTTAAAAATGTAATCTTAAGACAGCTATGGTATTCCATAAGTAATTATGCATTCTTAATAACACGTCATTCTGATCATATCATTCTGAACTCGACTTCTATTATTCTCATTCTGCATTATTTTACGAGATTCATCTGTAGATCCATTTTAAGTCACTGATTATATTACCATTGCTTGAATGATTTCAGGCAGGAACTGTTACGAATACTAGTAAGTATATGACTATAAGTGAATAAGAGCAGGCACGAAACGGAGTGACTTACATGCAAATACATTACACAGTCCTTCCCAGGATAAAGAAACAATTAGATACGCGAAAATACAGAGATATCTAAATGCACTTGTGTTTTAACGGTTTTTCTGAGTTTTGGGGGGATTTGTTTTGTTTGTTTGTTTGTTTTTGGGGGGGTTGTTTGTTTGGGGTTTTTTTTTTTTTTTTGTTTTGTTTTGTTTTAGCTTGGTTATTTTTTTTTTTGGGGGGGGGGGGGGGGGGGGGGGTTCATTCAATTCATTGTCACATAATTTTTATTTCCACTATGCCTGAGAAAATATCTTCTACAAATATTTGAGTAACTTAATATATATGCTTCGTTTATATAGATGTGCAATAATTCGGAATACATTTTATCAGCATCAAACTTTTGTTAATAAAGTCGACAGTACGTTCACGCAATGAATAAATGATGCATAATATTATTTCCCTTTCAAATTTTACATTTGTCTCAGTACTTTTATTTTTTGAATTAATTCTGTAAAACTTGTTTCATTGTTTACGACAAAATAAATTTGATAGATTTTATTATCATTTATTGTATCAAAACCTTCGAACGGGATAAAGAGGTAAAAATATTTGAATAAGCGCTATTTTTCAAGCGCACGACTTTGACGGTTCAGACAGTGTCACCGACGTGTTTATGTCTCTTATACATTCCATGTCATCTTTTAAACATTATCGTTATAGGTTTCCGAGAATACAAATAATACAGCATTCTCTACCCAAGGTTCCGTGTTCTACGAGCACTAGATATGCAAGCGTAAGGAACGATAACTCTGGGTAGGGAGTGGTAATTCACTACCTGTGTAGTAGTT
Organism: Pteria penguin; assembly: GCA_035048485.1. Classification (NCBI taxonomy): domain Eukaryota; kingdom Metazoa; phylum Mollusca; class Bivalvia; order Pterioida; family Pteriidae; genus Pteria; species Pteria penguin. The sequence continues at coordinate 42,901,879 of CM068583.1, read as the reverse complement.
TAGGTGAGTTAGGTGATGTATTTCATTATTTGTATAATTGCACCTTTTTCAGTGATGAAAGAAGTAGACTTCTTTCTCATAATCAAAACAGAATTAGAAACATATTAAGCTTTAAGGAATTAATGAAAAGTCATGACAAATATGTACTTGTAGGATTAGCAAAGTTTTGTAAAACAGTAATGTCAATTTTCAGTACCAATTAATATTTCCTTCTTATATATTCATGTTCATTGTCTGTTTGCAGTAAGCAAATTTTAGTGTCAGTTATTGCCATCTGTTTTAGTAGTTATTCTTAGTTATTATTAGTTTTTTTTACCATACTGTGTTCATTCATTTGTACAATTGTTTGCCAAATCATTTTGTATTGTTATGCCTCATGTGAGGCCTTCAGTGAAATAAATAAATGTTCAAAATATTCAAACCACAGAATCTTTACAAAAAAGAATTAAAGCAGTGAAGAGATCAGTATGATTGGGCAATGACCTTTGGTTCAATTTTAGGGACTATGCAATATTTATCACCAGGGTGGGACCAGGACAAAATATGATGGGACATACACTTTTTTATGATCATACAACATGGGACAAGGAGATTTTTTACAGAGATTCTGCATGGGATAACTACTTTTTTTCACAACAATGCATTGATTTTTATTTCACCTGAGTCAAAGGCTCAAGTGAGCTATAGTCAGTGCGCCATCCGTCGTCTGTCCGTCATTAACTTTTTCACATTTTCAACTTCTTCTCTGGAACTGCATTGCAGATTTGGATCAAACTTTGTATAAATGATGTACTCAAGGTCCCCTACTAAAATTGTGTTCAAGGTTAAGAACTGTCAAATAGAAATTTCCGTTTTTTTGTTTTTCGACGTGTTTCTGGACTTAGTAATTTCAATGCAGAAAAGTGTCTTGTTTTTCAGTTAATTGATATTGATGATTTCTTAATGACTATTTTGATCATAATTATGGTAAGTAATATTATTGTGAAAGAATTTTATCAATATCTCAATTTTGGGATTTTTCATGAATTTTTTAAGACTTCCAAAAAAAGGGGGGATTTGCCATTTTTCACATTTTTCTGCAAAACTGTTCTAAGGATTTTAATAAATCTTGGTAGAAATAAGTCACTTATGACCCCCTTAAAATTCTGTTGTTTTCGTCCAGACCTCTTTACAGGTGGCGCCACCATAGTCAAAAGTAGGTATAAAAGAGTACCCTCTTTTGACAATATTCTTCTTCATACTGGCTGTATAAAGAGACAAACAGAATGCATAGAAATGATCTAGAGGGATGAATGAAGACATATTGTCATTTTGGTTCCCTTCCAAAATCAAATTTTAGAATTTTTTTTTTGACATTTGATTGGACTAGATGATTTCAATGCTAAAAAGTGTCATATTTCCTAGTTAATTGATAATGATGATTTCTTATGGACTATTAATGTGATCATAATTATAATAAGGAATGTTACTTTGAAAGAATTTTGTCATATCTCAATTTTTGGATTTTCTATGAATTCTTTAAGACTTCCAAATGAGGATGTATAGGAACAATTCTTCACATGTTTAACTTCTGCTGTCATACCACATGAAAGATTTTAATGAAACATGGTATACATGAAGTACTATAGGTCCTCTATCAATTTTGTACATTTCATCCAAATTGGTCAACAGATAATGCCACCATGTCTAATAAATAGGTCTCACAATGGTACATATACTACTGGGTAATTAAAATATGGAGAGTAGCGGTTCAAATCCAGCTGTGGTCATTTTTTTTTCATTTCCTTACACATCTAAATAAGTTTTTAGATGTTTCTCAACACTCAACATATGAAATTAGGATCTGGACAATATTTGAAACAATTGTGTGATAGAAAAAGTCATAGGACGTATGGCCTGGGGTCACCCTTTCACATATGACATAGTAATGCATGCTTCATTTGAACAGTTTTGTTATTAGTAACATTTTTATGCTTCTGAGTAAATGATATTTAATATATTTTTACAATTTATAAATTACACAGTGCTTTAGGAAAAGTAATTTACTTATGGATATTTCCAAATACACATACATGTACAAACATTGATTTCTTTCCCCTTATTTAACTGTTCTTTTTAATAAATCTTTAGAATTATGTACCTTTCCTGCTCAATGGAAATTAGCCAATATCATTCCTGTTCACAAAAGGGGAATAAGTCAGATACCTCAAACTATAGACCTATATTTCTCATAAGATGTCTAGGTAAAGTGTTTGAGAAATGTGTATTTAAATACATATACAATTACCTAGTACAACAAAACAATATTACGTCCGTGCAATCTGGTTTTAGACCAAAGGACTCTGCTGTTTTCCAACTCATTGACCTTTATAACACATTCTGTCGAGCCTTGGATGATGGAAAGGAAGAGTAGTATTTTGTGACATCAGCAAGGCTGTCGACAGAGTATGGCACAAGGGTCTTCTATTTAAGTTGAGGCGGATGGGAATAACAGGCTCAATACTAGATTGGTTTCAAAGTTATCTTGTAAATCGGCTTCAGAGGGTTGCTATAGAGGGATGTCTCAAATTACCAAAACGTACAAGCCGGGGTACCACAAGGGTCTATACTAGGGCCTCTTTTATTTCTCATTTATATAAGTGACATAGTAAGTGATATTAATAGTAATATAAGGTTATTTGCAGATGACACATCCCTCTACTTAATCGTGGAAGATCCGGAAACAGCAGCTGAGATGATGAACTCTGACTTGGAAAAAATCAATCAATGGGCTAAATCATGGCTAGTAAATTTCAATCCCCAAAAAACAGAACAACTGGTAATTTCAAGAAAAGCTGTTCCACCTAGGCATCCAGTTTTGGAAATGAACAACATAGAAATTCAAAAAGTAAATTCTCACAAACATTTGGGTATAGTACGGTAATTTATAAAACATGCACTTGGTATGAACACATTTTGGACATCACAACAAAAGCTTGGAAAAGAATAAATATTCTTAGGTCATTGAAATATAAGCTGGATAGAAAAACTTTGGAAACTGTTTACTTATACTTCATTAGGCCTAATTTGGAATATGGAGATGTAGCATGGGATAATTGTTTGAAAACTGAAAAAGATGAAATTGAAAGTGTACAATATGAAGCAGCAAGAATTGTTACTGGAGCCACCAGATCCTGTTCAAAAAGTAAACTTTTGGAAGAATCTGGGTGGGACAGCTTAGTACAGAGAAGATATAAACATCGTATTATTATTTTTTCAAAATGGTAAATAAAGAGGCACCATCTTACTTGAAAAACTTAATGCCCCCCCCCCCTCCCGCCAGAGTTCATCAGGTCAGCGAAAGACAGATGCGGTCAGGTTTACAATTGCAAATACCAAATGTTCATACAAACATATACCAAAATTCTTTTATTCCCATAACTTCAAAGGACTGGAATTCTATACCAGAAAATATTTTTATCTAATAACTCACTCCCAGAATTTAAAAGGTATTTGTACAAAGATAAAAACTACAATTCCTCCATATTATTATTTCGGGGACCGCCGCTGTCAAATACTCCATACTCGACTACGATTGAGATGCAGTTCTCTGAATGCAGATCTTTTTAAAAATCATCTTTCAGAATCAGATAAATGTGTATGTGGCAAGCCAGAAACTGTAAAACATTTCTTCTTTGAATGTGACAGCTATAGTATGGTCCGAGCGGAAACAATCCAATTGATACCTCACCAGATAAACATTGATGTCATCCTAAAGGGATGTCCTTTATATGATCTTAGCGAAAACGAGGAGATATTTCTTCAAGTGCAAGATTTCATCAAAAGTAGCAACAGATTTTGAATACAATGTGAAAGTAATTTATTATCGCATATGATACATAGTAGACAATCCTATCTCCATCTAAAACACCCTTCCATTACTATCTCTCAACTATATACCTACACCCACATGTTGATTGATACAACATCCCTATCAATTTATCTATTTATTTGCCTATTTATATACTTAAGTTGCTTACCATCCCACAATCAACGAATTTACTTATGTATTTATTCATAAATTTGTTTATGCAAATAAGTATGTGTATATGTATATATACATATGAATATAAATACATTTTGTACATGTGTACAAATATGTGTGTATAATTTTTACCCACCCAATTTGTATATACATCAGAATATAAATACATTTTGTGCATATATACAAATATGTATGTATAATTCTTACCCACCCCATTTTCTCACTACCTTTCATTACCCTCTCTCTACGCTCTTAAATGGTTTAAACATATCACAGCTAATGTATACTGTCTGCTCTCTTGCTTTGTTCCTGATAGTCATGTATGTTTTCCAGGAGATGACTTAACATAAGATTATTATCTTGTTGCCAAATCCTGATAGTTTTTAATTGTTGATTGATTTATGTATATGAAATTAATAAATAATGTTTAAACCAAACATATTATATTGTGTGTTAGCTGATAATATGTTTATACATACATAAACATTAAAACTATACCAAACATTGTGATTTGTGATGGGACATGTACTTTTTTCTATTACAATTGATATCGGACAGTTATTTTTTTTTTAAAGAAGTATGCATGGGACACATACATGTACATTTTTTTAAATCAAATTTCCAAATGCACCGGTCCCACCAGGTGATAAATATTACATGGTCCCTTATAGTCGTGTCGCACATTATTTACGCATATCGCTATTCTTCTATAGTGAAATGTATGGTGAAAAATGTCCATTGATTGCATTGTACATAGAATTTTTAAAAAAGGAAATACATGAAGTGAACTCACAACGGAGCACGGTAAATATTTATAAATTCTAAGAGTGAGAGCTAAGTTAGCTATACCTCACTTAAGCAAATGCTTCAAAGCTTCAAATATATGAAAGAATAAAAGTCATATATTTATACAGTGCTCGTGTTATCCAAAGTGCTGATAACTTAAAAAGCAATATAAAGGTAAAATAAATAGAAGTGTAAATGTGTTACCATATGTTGATGAAACACTATATAATATGTATATATACCAATGTATACCTTCAAATGCCTTTATTTGAGCGTCCCAGGGTGATATTTTATGCCACTTTCTAATTGAAAAAAAATGGATCGGTGTATGCATAATTAATAGTTACAATGCATGAAATTCCATTTCATTAGTAAAATACATTATAACAAGCTATTATCTGTTAAAGTTATACTTTTCTCGATACTGCTTTCCAAGGTCAAAGTCAAGCTTGATGCACAAACACTTACCTCACTACACTTGCTATGTTGCTATTTTTATACAGGTAAAACATGGTTTATATATACACAGCAATGCCACTGAACGACTAAATGTAAATAATCCAACCAAGAACGGAAACACGCCTCTACAAGAACTAGTCTTACCTCTACTCAATACCGGTAGATGACACAACAATTATATTAGATTGCCGACCAGCCCGTGGAATATGTAGGGAGTCGATATTTATTAACATATTTATAAACATAAATAATTTACCTATAATACGTATAAGCATGAATTAGCTGAATACATTCACACACATACAACATTTGATTAGGTACAATTAATCACGTACAAGAAAATTAAACTTACACAATCATAACATTAAAATTTCAATTATACATCAAACGATCTCTTAGCGGGTATTCATGACCGGACAGGAAAAACCATAGATAAAAATACTAAGCCGAAAGAAAAAATTCACCATGGAAACCTGCATCTGTAGCCGTGCGCTAATCACACAAATGTCATGTCACCAAGGTCGTTAAGCGACAGACCTCGCTTATATTTTATTTATCATTATACCTAATTCACAATCAACAATTTTCTGAATAACCTATTATTATATTCATAACATAAAACATCCATTATTACAATAATAATAATAATAATAATAATAATAATAATAATAATAATAATAATAATAATGATAATAATATACCCCATTAGGAAAAAATGAGATGTTTTCTGTTTAGCGGCTGGACTAGAACTGACCACGCTTACATTTACCGCCAAAATCAAGGGACCATGAATCACACGATTCCATATTACGAATCGGCAAGACAATTATTTTCCGCTTTTCTACGAACCGCGGAAAATATGAATTTTTGTGACCTCTCTTGATATTTAGCTTTCTGAGAAGTAACCAGTGGTGAATTTAGAGGGTCGGAGCCACAAATCTGCATAGCATATATAGATGGTAAGGTTGAAAACACTCCAACAATTGGAGTGAAACTCCAGATTTGGCACCCAAAATGGCTATTTATGGCTATTATGGCTAATACTTGACTTTCAAATGTCGGCCCCCTTTTCGGAGATCTTCGATCCGCCACTGTTAACACTTTTTTATCTTGCTTTAAATACACTTGGAAGAAGTTTTATTTTCATTTAGGTAATTTTTAACTTCCTAGTGACCTAATTGATGGCCGTGAAACAAATACCTAACATCAATTTTGATATGTTATTACAGTACATACATGTAGGAGTGAGAATGCACCAGGGTGTAATCAGAGTGTAATTATTGATCTTAGTACTTTTAATTATCGTATTCATTTGCTTGAATTCCTGCGGTGAATTCGGCAGTCAGCTAGGAATTAAATATTAAATGGTCATTCTATATTGAATTGTAATACAATATGCAATATCGAATTCATTTTATGATATTGATTTTTAATTTACTTTAACTCTTAACCTTCGTTTCTCTTTAGAAGGAGGGGGGTTTTTTTGCAATTAAGGACATACCCGGCTCGCAAAACTTTTATCTCTGTACTAAAGAGTTCCTTTAGTTCCTTAAAACAAAATAACGAAAGCATAATCTGAATATAAGTGATTTTGACGGATTTTGGAAAGATATGAGATGGAATCAGTCGTCATGTAGAAATAGAAATCTTTTATATACGTTACCCATTAAAGCTGTAGTTATCACTTGGGCAGGTTTAGTAAATAAGTGAGGAAAATACGGCTTTTACGTGCTTTTCTTTATAAAGACAAAACTGTTCACATATGTACGGGATCCTGTCAAAAAAAGACATGGTGATTACTTTCTTATAAGTTATGGACAAACCTCATGTTTAAACGCTTCTATTTTCCATCATTAACTCGAAATGCCGGCATACAAAGGGTTTAGAAGCAGAGAAATTCGGACTAAACACGTGTTTAATTTAGATAATATTCTACTTTACTCCTGTGCATTATGACGATAGTTATAGTGAGCAGAAGGTCGTGTTTCAAAAATGGGATGTTTATTACCCCTGGGACATCGATTCAAGTTTTAGACCGTGGCTTGTCCGAAGATTGAGACTCAAGCATAAGACTTCGCCCTTTTGTAGAGTGAAATGACGGGAATTGAACAAAATCCAAAATCTTCATTATACACCATTCGCTTTGTCATTCATATGTTTACATCCAAATTAGAAATACTTCCATATCAGTTTGATGTATATTAAAATCGAGGAAGTACCGAAGGGTTAACCATATCTCATAGTCCATGGAACAAAAGGACAATATCGTGTATAGTGTCATATTCAGACAAATGCGAACCCCAATAAAATCGAGGTGAGACCAGGTGCCCGGGAGGAGTAAGCGTCCCCTGGTTGCATACAACACCCGTCGCAAAAGTCCTGCAACAACTTTTCAAGTCGAGGAAGTAAATACATAAATATACACATATGGACACATGAAGGAAACAAGAACACGAACTCAAATTATTCTATTCACGGTATGAAATGTTGTTTATGTGAAATTCCGGCGTCGGAAATGCACGTGAACAAATATCTGTACATACACATATTACGTCAAATCATGTGTATGTGTAAATCTTGTAAAGTAGCAAGTTGTTTTAAAAATTCTTCCTACTATTTCAAAGCCGGTGTAATATGAAAATGTTAATCGTGGACAAGTTTGGCCAAAGGATGTTTAAAGTCGTTTGCTTATCGGCCTTTTATCAAATTTCCTGATTCGAAACGGGATCGGTATCTAGATTTATAGTGATATAGAAGCATTATAATTTGGATATAAACAAGTGAATGGCGAATTGCGAGTAATATTCTACAAAGAAAGTTTCGATTTTTTCAGTTGCCGTCGATTCTTTTTGAAAGAATTCAAACCAAGTCTTATGCCTGGGTCAAACATTTCGGACTAGAACGTGGCAAAGACAACTTACATATACAATATATTGTGTTTGAGAAAATAATTTTTACTTTTGATTATCGTCGTGACAAAATATATGCATAGTTAAGAAACCCACAAAACTCGCGAATTTCATTACTCTCCGACAGGTTCAGGGTAGTATGAAAGAACCCCTTAGCCTTATTTTCTCCTATGCATTTTTATAGTATAAAGAGGATGACATCATCTAAGACTGGTCTGTATATCTTACCTAATTCGAAGTCTTTATTTCTGTTCTTTGTGACAATAACACAGCGGCAAAATAACAGTAACTTTCGGATTTATATTAAAATGATCGGAAAGTAAGCGATTATAAGTTAGTCTGATGAACGACGAAGTGGGATGTATACGATGATAGTTTCATACATCTGTAAGGAAAGTTTATAAATTCATTGGCACTACAATTTAGAGAATAGTTTTGCATGTTTCATAGCAAGCTTTCGAAGCGGTAATGAGCAAACTTAGAACATAAAGTATTATGTTTGATAGACACATTTACTATGATTTAATAAAAACAAAAAAAAACAAAAAAAAAAAAACCCAACTTTATAATATATTTATAAAATCCTTTGTAAAAATAGGCTGCCACTAGCCATACCATAGTCATGTGAAAAGTAAAGAAGTTACAACCAGACCATACTATAGTCATACGAAAAGTACAACTAAACCACATCTTAGTGTGATACGAAAATCTAAAAAGTTACAATTAGACCATACCATAGTCATACGAAAAGTAAAGAAAAGTAAAAAAAAAAAAAAGTTACAACTTGAACATACCATAGTCATACAAAAAGTAAAAATAAAAGGTACAACTAGACCATACCATAGTCATACGAAAAATAAAAAAGTTACAACCAGACCATACCATAGTCATACGAAAAGTAAAAAGTGATAATAAGACCATGCCATAGTGGTGCCAAAAGTAAAGCAGAAGTTACAACTAGACCATACCATAGTGATACGAAAAGTAAAGAAGTTACAATAAGACCATACCATAATGATACGGTAAGTTAGAGAGTTACAACTAGAACATATCATAGTCATACGTAAAGTAAAGAAGTTACACCCAGACCATACCATAGTCATACGTAAAATAAGGAAGTTACAAATAGACCATACCATAGTCATACGAAAAGTAAAAAGATGACAACCAGACCATATTATAGTCGTACGAAAAGTACAATTAAACCATATCTTTGTGTGATACGAAAATCTGAAAAGTTACAACTACACCACACAATAGCCATATGAAAAGTAAATAAATTACAACTAGACCTTAGCATAGTCATACGAAAAGTAAAGAAGTTACAAACAAACTATACCAAAGTCATACGAAAAGTAAAAAAAAAGATACAACTAGACCATATTATAGTGTGATACGAAAGTTGTAAAAGTTAAACTACATTTTGTAGACCATGCAATACTCATACTAAAAGTAAAGAAGTTACAACTAGACTATACTGTAGTTATACGAAAAGTAAGGAAGTTACAAATAAAACATACCATAGTCATACGAAAACTTAAAATGTTACAAATAGACCATACCATAGTCATACGAAAAGTAAGGAAGTTACAAATAGAACATACCATAGTCATACGCAAAGGAAAAAAGTTACAAATAGAACATACCTTAGTCATACGAAAACTTAAAATGTTACAAATAGACCATACCATAGTCATACGAAAAGTAAGGAAGTTACAAATAGAACATACCATAGTCATACGCAAAGGAAAAAAGTTACAAATAGAACATATCTTAGTCATACGAAAAGTTAAAAGGTTACAACTAGACCATACCATAGTCATACGAAAAGTAAAAAAGGTACAACTAGAGCATACTATAGTCATACGAAAAGTAAAAAAGCCACAACTAGACCATACCATAGACATATGAAAAGAAACAACATTACAACTAGACCATACTACAGTCATACGAAAAATAAAGAAGTTACACCAGACTATGCCATAGTCATACGAAAATAAAAACAAGTTACAACTACACCATACCATAGTCATGCGAAAAGTAAGGAAGCTACAAATTGACCATACCATAGTGATGCGAAAATTAAGGACATTACAACTAGGCCATACCATAATCATACGAAAAGTAAAGAAGTTACAACTAGATCATACCACAGTCATACGAAAAGTAAAGAAGTTACAACTAGACCATACAATAGTCATACGAAAAGTAAAGAAGTTACAACTAGACCATACCATAGTCATACGAAAAGTAAAGAAGAAGTTACAACTAGACCATACAATAGTCATACGAAAAGTAAAGAAGTTACAACTAGACCTTACCATAGTCATACGAAAAGTAAAGGATTTACAACTAGACCATACCATAGTCATACGAAAAGCAAAAACGTTACAACTAAACCATACCATAGAAGTTACAGCTAGACCATACCATAGTCATACAAGAAGAATTTACAAAGAGGCCTTACCATAGTGATACGAGATTATAATCATATAATATGCGTTGTAATATGTTGAATTTATTAAAGGTAAGTGTGGTTTTCCACATTCCTGCGTACCGACCATTAGTGGTTATATAGATGGGCCACTTCCTGTATCAAACATCTCCAATCCTAACACTGAGGTCAACTCTCGTATCCCAACTACCCCGGTAGCTTGAATTTGATATATATACTAACGGGGGAAAATTATGAAAAAAGGAATGATATTCAAGGGCATCTAGTTTTTGACCTGTGTGTGACTCTGATTCTGTGGTAAACCATTGACTATATCGTTTGTACCAAAGGTGTAAGGCTTTGAAACTTCGCAGATAGATTCCCTGTGATAAGACCTTTCATTTAGGACCTTGACCTTGGAGTTTGACCTACTTTTTAAAAACTTTAACCTTGGCTGTATCTTTTGTACTAAAAGGTGTAGGGCTTTGAAACTTCACATATAGATTCCTTGTGATAAGACTTATTATTTGTGACCTTGGCCTTGGAGTCTGACCCACATTAAAAACTTAAACATTGGCTATAACTTTCCAACCGTTACAGGTAGGGATTTCATATTTCACATTGTGATGCGCCTAATCGGTTTCGTTTGGCCCATTGGAAACGTGTTGTTCAGTGACGAGTCTCGCTTCACGCTCGGTCAGATGGACAACAACGTGTCTAGCGACGTCGTGGTGAGCTTGCATAATGGATAGCGACATATTCGGGGGTGGGGAAGGTGTCTGTTATGGTATGGACGGGGATATCTCACGTCGTGGAAACACCTCTCATGGCATTTTTACAACAATAAGATTCGCCGTATGCGCGCCCTTTGTCGTCATAATGGTGCATTACCGTACAAATGTTGAAAAACAAATCACGAATAATGAAATACGAATGTCGAACTAACATTGCACGGATCAACAAATAACAAGTTTCTGAAAACTCGCAACTGCAATTTACGGAAGATCAGATAAGAATTACGGAGATATACATTTTGAATTACAATGAACGAATAAAGCATTCGCTTGTTGTACATTTACACAGACAACATCTTACATCTTCATTTTGTAAACGAACAGTTATGTACTACAAATATCAAGTTACGGATTAACATGTTAATGTTTACAATGACCCAATAACGCATTTCACAACAAGAAGTACATAACTACATAGATAGAATATTGAACCCTTTGGCTTTCCATGGGTTTCAATTGCATTAGCCTATCTTTTGAACGAGAGCATGAAAGCGGGATGCAGGAGTGCGGAAACAGGAATACAAGTCTCTAGTAAATAGTTATAAGACGTACAGTCTTTCTTCCGACACTCTGTCGTCGCTGAACATGCTGACGATTATTTCGTGGAAGTCTTTCAAACACGTCACTTGATCCAACATGTTTCGCCATTCGGATCGTATAAAAATGGTCAAGCTAAACCAAATCCTCCATCGCATTAAAAGTGATAGCATGATGAATGATATACATGTAGTAGTTTTCCCCCGGAAAAACTGCTATATAGTAGTCTTTCCCCCATAGTAGCCCCCCCCCCCCCCCCCTTTACATAACGGTTTGGAAATTATACGCGTTCGTATCAATCAAATACCGTACAAATGTACAACTGTAATAGCCTGTGGATAAAACCGATGGTGTTTTGGTTAAGGGGTTTCTATATATTGTTAAGTCTTTTGTTTTAAATGTATACAAGTCCTTTTATTTCGTATATTTACCATAGTGTGGTATTTTCTCCTATTATTTCATTGTATAAATTGTCTTTCATGACATGTCATTCATTCTAGTAGTAATGGTAGAATTTCTACCAGATATGTCATTTTCGTTCCGATCCCTCAACAAATGTTACCGCCAAGGACTCTGATTGACTGATGCAATTTTGACTTTTCCTTTGCATCCGCTAAATGGAAAGATTGGCGACAAGCCTGGGCTGTATGGTGGCCAATCAGGAACTGGGGTGTTGTGAGTCAGAAAGTCACGACAAATTCTAGCAACAAGGAGCTCCGCATTGTCCTGCTGCAATTTTAAGTTACATTGATGGGTAAGAGGAAGGACGTGTGGTCCCAAGACCAGATTCCGATATCTTATTATTGTAAAAATGTTTCCACGACGTGAGATATCCTCGTCCATCCCATAACAGACCCCCCCCCCCCCCACCGAATATGTCGCTATCCATTATGCAAGCGTCAGATTATCGCTCACCACGACATCGTTAGACACATTGTTGTCCATCTGACCGAGCGTGAAGCAAGACTCGTCACTGAACAACACGTTTCCAATGGGCCAAACGAAACCGATTAGGCGCATCACAAGGAATACAATGTGAAATATGAAATCCCTACCTGTAACGGTTGGAAAGTTATATATAGAGATTTCTCGGATTAAATAGCGATATCTCGAATGAAATTTTAGTAGATATATCTCTATTCTAAATAAAACCTTCAAAGAAACTATCATTCTAAGAAATTTTCTATGTTCAAGGGCGGGCAATAACTTTGTCAAAAAGTACCGGTCCACATCCATATTCAAAGTTGATCTGCATTTTCCCTTGATACATCTATATGCCTAATCTAAATATATGCATCTGTATTTGGAAAAGAGATTAAAATTGAAGACATTTATATTTAAGAAAATGAGATATCTCTAAATTCAATGGAAATATCTCCCTATCAAAAGTTCAGATATCTCTATCTTAAATAGAAATCTCTCTTTTTGTTGTTAACAAAGTTACGAGCTGGATTTACTAATGTGTGAAAAGAAAATCCGGAAATTTAAATTTGGGGGGGGGGGGATTCAGTAGTTTTTCTCCGGAGGAAAATGGCTATACGAGGGGGGGGGGGATTGCTATATAGCCAAATTTCCCCCAGGGGGAAAGACTACTATAAACCCATTTTCCGGGGGAAAACTGCTATATAGCCATTTTTCCGGGGGAGGGACGGGAATGGCTAGGGGGAAACTACTATATAACACCGGTGTTATATAGTAGTCTTTCCCCATAGTAGTTTTCCCCCTTACGTAACGGATTGGAATTTATACACATTCGTTCTGTATCAGTCAAATAACATTTGAAATACAAATGTACTATAGTAATAACCTGTGGATCAAACCTATTTGTGTTATGGTTTATGGGTTTCTATATACTGTTAAGTGTGTGTGTGTGTGTGTGTGTGTGTGTGTGTGTGTGTGTGTGCGTTCGTAAACACCTGAACCCCACTACACGTGTATGAATACACACCTTCTATCACACTACACATTCCGATCCCGCTACATACACTCGTGTAGTGGGATAGACAATAGTTCGCAAACCTATTTTTTCATCGTTTTCTATCCGAAAAATATAAAAACATATAATGTTTTGGGTTTCCGGTGTTTATGTGAAAAATTACACTTATTTCGAGAGCCATATTTTCCTTCTTTACACACTTTCATCGGGACGAATAACGCGCATGCGCAATTACAATTTCCGTTTCATCGGACCAGAGATGTTGGCCTTGGAAGAATAGCGGTAAATAGTGTAAGTTTGTGCTTATTTTTGTTAAAATAGTTAATGGTAATTATAACAGTAACCTTAATGATCCAATGTTGTATTATTATGTCACTACTCGGTCAGTCGAGGCTTAAATCAGGTCTTTATTTTGTCAATGGAAAAGTGCATGGCGTAATTCCGGGTACCGCGTAATTCCTGTGGCTGTGGACACGTGGAAACGTTGATCAAAAACGGAGATGTTTTTGTCATCCCACAGGAATTATGCATGGCGATGACCAATAGTTAAAAAGTAGCTATTTCACACATGTCACAAAGTCGGAGTCCTGTCCATCAAATCAGACCTCCAAAAGCTGCATAAATCTTGCATAAAATCGTTATATAGCTAATAACCAGTTCATGCACAAATGATGCATAAATTGTTATAACATTGTTATTTAGAAATTGACCTAAGTTATCTGTTCATTCACCAGGGTTCCTAGCTGTCCTGTTGTGTACACATGACAGTTGTGTCTATCCCCGGCAGTATGGGGATAGAGATTCTATATGTCCGTGTTTACAGTGAATTCGTAAGGTGGGGAGTGGGGTGGGGGCTATCCAAGTAATGGTGCTGAACTACGAAAATTACCTTTTTTGCATGTGAAAATGGCAATTTTATTACCTATGTACAGGGGAATTATTCCCACTCCCCCCTTTGTTACTGACGGCCTGGTTTAGATTCTTCTAGATTTTGTATGTATATGGGCAACTAGATCTCCGGCCACTACAAACTTGGTCTATATACATGTATGATTAATTTTTCATTTAAGTCACGACTTAGATGAACAATTAATCAAAGAGAAGGGAAAATTAATGATAATATATTGATATGAGACATGAATTTGATAATATATTTCTTACATGACATAAGACTATCAAAATCAACGTACAAAAATGCAAGAAAACCGATGGAATATACATATATCCGCCATCTTGTGAATTGATGCTAAACGTATTTCATGTACATCATTGTATTATCAATGACGTCACAATGGGAAAGACTGTTGATGACATTTCAACAACGTTCAACCAATGAAATGACCTAAAAGTATTGTTCAGTGTGTGATCAATTTATAAAAGAATCGCCCGGGAGCTTGATATCATGAGAAGTCATGTGGGAAATAATTTTAATCAATAATATATTAATTACATGTACATGTTTATCTAATTCTCAGACATCATAAAAGGAATTTAAAAGTCAGATCAGCAGTTTGTAGGTAGAAGCCACAACTTCATAGGCCATCATGAAATTTATAATCAAAATTAATCTTTTTTTGCAGATAGGAAACCCATTAGTAGAAATACATATAAATTTTATAGATTATGAATTTATCAATGCATGTTTTATCTGTCTCCACTCTTCATTTGAAATAATTTCATTGTACTGTACATAAACATAAAAGAAACTACAAATATATTTAATTGATTCTATAAACCCTTCAAATATATTACATGATATAAAACATCAGGGCTCAGCATTAAGGACTGTCCGACTGTCCAAGACAGGTAAAATTGCTTGTTGGACACTGGTAAAAGTTATCCCTGACTGGACACTGTAGGGCCGTTACGATATGCCTACATGCACATATGTACCTCACGATACAATACATATCTCGATACGATATGTATCACGATATGCATCTCTACATAGAAAGATAACCTTAACATTAATTATTTGTTCAATTATAGCTAATTGTGTCATTGATACAAATAGACAATATACTTTCAAAAAACATTTAATGAAATTTGAAGCTGCATTAATCAAATGGAAAGTGGATTTACACTCTATGATGATAAGTATATCTTTTCAAAGTTAAGCAAGAAATGAAGTAGTATATCTGGTGTTTCATGATACAAAGAACACAAAACTATGCAATACCGTACACAAAACAATATTGCGATTTGATTTCAGTGATATGTAACAGCTCTACTGGACAGGCATAAAAAACTTAATGATGAGCCCTGAACGTACGTGTTATAAATCCATATCCTTTACATTTGAATAATTGGGGTAAATGTAATTAGCATATTAAAAAAACCTAGAATTCCATCTTTAACCCACCAATAATTCATATTAGAAATGGCAACTTGTTCATCAAAGTTATTTTTTGTCTGTAAGCTCACATGTAGAAAATACAGAAAATTCAATTCTTTGTTCCAGCCTCATAAAGTTACATATAGTGTTAGTCGCAATATTTGCTCATCAAGATGAGTTCCAGGGGAAAACGTGCAGTAAGTATATACGGTTACACTTTAAATTACATTCATCAAGATACATGTATAGTTAACAATTCATTATATATAAGTGGCATAAATACTTGTGTACTAACTCTATGACTAAGGATTTAAAATAATATGTTCTAAATTATATTTTTGGATTAAAAATGCGAGATATTTGAATTTCCATTGAACCTGATTACCTTTCTCCTAAAAAAATTTATCTCGCAAAATAAAAGTGATTTATAAGGCCTAAGGGGAAGAACCAGACCAAGAGTCACCATCATTGGGATGGAATGTTAAACTGAGGTACCTTGTACTTATAATTAGGTGCCCTACTTGTAGCTCCCTGTGCACATTAAAAGCCCAAATCTGTGTCCAGGGGAAAGTGTTTAGTCAAAATTCCCAGTCCCCAGTTCCCCTTTCTTTCCCCCTCCTCTTTTCTCTTCTCTTACTCTCTGTAAATGATCATGATCAGTAGATGTTTTTAGGACAAAAGTGCCATTATGGATATACATTTTGTAGGTGTCCTTTATACACAAAATCATCCACTTTTCAAATATCTTCAATATTATCTAATGTAAATAATAAATCATTTATAAAAATGAATTTATTATTATTATGGCATATGTACATGTATGATGAGCAATTTTTAAAACAACAACAAAAAAATGAACACATGACATCAGTAGTTTTAATGTAGTTAGTTACAATTTTATTTCAAATTACATGTACGTTAAAAATTGTTGGGAATTTATTTTCAGATTTATATGAAAGCCATAAAATACTGTTCAGGGTAAAGGGGTGTGGTCCCAAAATCTTGTTTCCTCTTTTTCTCTGAAGGTATATATCCTAGAGACCTAATTATAGTCTCATTTTGTTGGATAGGTGGTCTAGTTGTGCATGTATAATTTTGGTGCGGTTCGGACCCCCTGAGGTCCCACAAATGGGTGTGGCCTAAAAATCTTTTTCCCTCTTCTCAGGGATTATTTTGGATTATGAAGTTGGAGGGTCATTTTAGTCATTTTCAAAGAAAAAATACAATTTGGAGGGGCCATTACATAGAAAATTAAAGAAAATCTCTAAAACACATGGGCCATTCAAAAAATTAGGGGGCCAATGGCCCCATCTAAAATGATCCCTGCTTCTTCTATGAAGGTATATATCCCAGAGACCTAATTATAGTCTCATTTTGTGTAGTAGGTGGTTTAGTTGTGAATGTGCAATTTTGGTCCAGTGTGGACCCATTTGGGCCCCACAAAAGGGGCGTGGTCCCAAAATCTTGTTTCGTCTTCTTCTCTGAAGGTATATATCCTAGAGACCTAATTATAGTCTCATTTTGTTGGATAGGTGGTCTAGTTGTGCATGTGCAATTTTGGTCTGGTCTGGACCCCTTGGGGCCCCACATATGGGTGTGGTCCAAATATATTTTCCCCCTTCTTCTTTGAAAGTATATTGTTGTTTAATAAGAGGCGATCAGTAGAGCTCCAGTCTCGACAGAGTCTTCTGGTTTTTCTGCATAACAATGATGCTATAGGTGTGATTGAAATTATAAACATATATGACTTGGAAAAATCTCTCTGAAAATCACTTAAAAATACTCGTATGAAAAGCAGGGTCCCTTCTTACTGAAAAATTATTTGAGGGTACACAGGTCTGCATATAATTACCATTCTCAACATTCTGTTTATGAGTTTGTCGTTGAACTTATTTTATCATTTATCTACATGTATGACTAGTGGACTAGATGCCATCGCCATTATTTATTGAAATCAAAGTATTAAACATTTTGCTGTATTTGCAGCTGAAACTGGCACTGGAAAAAAATGAAATAACAGGACCACCTAATAAGGTATTGTTTCAAACTTTATTTTGATATAAATTGATTACATGTACATGTAGGTCACCTGAATGCATATAGTCATGGTGACCTACTGTGATCATTCTTTGTCCATTGTAAAGGCATGTGGCTTAGTGGTTAACACACTGGACTCGTAATCGGGAGGACCCAGCTATGGTGTTGTGTCCTTGGGCAAGATGCTTTACTTTACAGTGTACTCTCTCCACCCAGGAGTAAATGAGTACCTGGCATTGACGAGAAAGATTGTAATATGAGTGACTAGAATGAGTGCTGAAAATGGTAGCCGGCTATATGCTCCCCAGGGGGTTAAAATATAAGGGCGTGTGAATAGGGTCGTAGACTCTAATACAAGATTTGAAACCTGCACTTTAACACTTTAACTTTATTGTGGTGAAGCATCTTGCATTATCGATTGAGTATTGTTTTCATTTGAATGAGATGAGTGATATTGATGTTCAGCCAAAAGAAACATGAAGAGAGTTGCAATGAATACTTTGATTATGCTGCTCAGTGCAGGCCACAGCACTTTTTTTAGCTCACCTGAGCTATTGCCATCCGTCTTTCGTCCGTAATGTAATGTACATGTATCTTAAAAGTCATTATTTTTTTGGTCTGTCAATCATGGATTCATGAGGACACAAAGACAAATATATAGAAAGTTCATTTTAATACAAAAAGTACAAAGGGTTTCTTCATCTGTCAAGACAAGTATCAGAACGTACTCACTGGAATTTGATTTAAGATATCGTCAATTTATATATTCAGTACTCGGGGCGAATCATCCGTACATTGCTGACCTCAATCACGGTTCGTAAAATTCACTTGATTTGAATGAGTACATTTTCATAGAGAACTCGCCCTAGTAGCGAGAACGTATCACTGTGGTGTAAATACAAATTCAGACGTTATTTCTGACAACTTATATTTTACAATTTATCTAGCTAAAATATGGCTAAAATTGTGAGTCCCTTAAAGCAAATTTTGCAATTTGCATTGGTTGACATTAAATTCTGAGTGGTTACATGTATGCTTTTCAGTGCCGTATGTCGTTCCTAACAAACATTGGGGCTTTTGGACGGTACTGACATCATGAATGTCCCAAAAACACTTTGGTGGTTTCTGAAAAAAGAGTACCAATTACCGTAATGGCCACCCCCAATCACAATTTTTCCCACTCCCAAAAAGAATGCAATGAGTAGAATTTTAAAGCATTCTGTAACAAACATCAATGAAATTTTCAAAATTTGTTGTTTAAATCTTATTCGTTTTGTTCAATGGTAGGTTTGTTTAAGAATTTATTACCCATGAGTTTATTGTTAATTTTCTACATTTGTTTCTGGTTGCAATCCACACGGTTAATCTGGATAGAAGTAGTAATTCTTTACTTGCCAAAAGGAGTTTGTACAATTCAGTACTCATTTTTAGCTTACCATCTACAGATTTTGGGCTGTTTGCATCGCCCTTATCAATTAATGGTTCATACATGCCAGTCGTCTGTCATCTGTAAACAATACTTGTTAATATTACTACGGTGCTGAATGTTACTGTGTTTAGCCCACTATCATCAAATGGTGGGCTATTTAAATCACTCTGCGTCCATGGTCCGTTGTCTGTCCGTCCTTTAACAACTCAGAAAGAACTGAAGGGATCTTTTTGAAATTTGACATGAAAGTTTCCCCTAAGGCGTAGTTGTGCATATCGCATTTTCAGACGGATCAGAAAACAAACATGGCTGACAGGTGGCCATCTAGGATTTTGACTTTGAAAGTTTGTTACCTCTATTTCTGAGAAAGGACTGAAGGGATCTTTTTGAAATTTGACATGAAGGTTCCCCCTGAGGTGTAGTTGTTGATATCACATTTTGAGATGGATTGGAAAACAAACATGGCCGACAGGTGTCCATCTTGGATTTTGACTTTGAAAGTTTATCACTATTTCTCACAAAGTACTGAGAGGATCTTTTTAAAACTTGACAGAAGGGTTGCCCCTGAGGTTAAGTTGTGCACATCACATTTTTAAATAGATCAGAAAACAAACATGGCTGCCAGGCAGCAATCTTTATCACCTAGAAGAACAATGCACTTCATTGGTCAATTAGGGCAGGTGGTGTGAATTGTTAGCATATCCTGTAGGTATATATAGAAGAGAAAAGTACAAAAAATAACAGTCTGTCATAGATCTAACAAAGAACTTATGATGGTGGGCACCAAGATCCCTTTGGGATCTCTTGTTTTAACTTGTAAGTTTCCATTTTAGGTCTATATAACATTGTGCGTTGTACCATTTTTGAACTGATCCAAAACAAGATGGCCACATTGCAGCCATCTTTGATTTCGACAATATAGAAGTCTTAATATTTCATTAAGATATTTAATGCTTAAAATATATTTTAAAATCAAAGTTAAAATCCCTAATTTTAAAGGAAGGCTCAACATTTCATCAAGATAATTTTATTTTTAACAGAGAAGACTAACCCCAGATGCTGATGCTAATTATTGGTGCCAGGCTGGTCTAGACAAGCCAGGATTCCAGAAGCGCTGGATCAATCATTACATTGGTAAGAATTTTAAATCAACTCAAATTTTCATATCACATGTATTTTGCAAGTCCTTCTGTAATAACAGACCCGATACATTGATTAACACTGAAATGTTCAGTAATGTATGTATAAGTAAGCTATATTATATACATGTACATTATGAGGGATATTCCATGAATAATGACACTTGGCTGTTTTCACACACATTTACAGGGGTCAGGAAAAACTTTTTGAACTATACTTGTCCGCAGGGCAAGTGCAAGACAAAAAGTAATCGTCCAAACCTCGTTTGATTGTTTGATTTTGTTTAATGTCACACCACGCATATTTCACGTATATGGTGACGGCATCTGCCTGATGCAGGGCATACAAATTTAGACCTGTGCAACGGACCCACCGTTGGGATCTTTTACGTGTCACGCCTACCATGACACTTGACCTCGGTTTTTACTGTCTCATCCGAAAGACAGAACACCAGTGTGGCCAGGACGGGGCTCGAACCGGCGACCTCTCGATCAGAAGCTGAACACGCTAACCACTGTGCCACACTGGCTGTGATCCACTCGTCAAAAAATTTAACTTGTAAATGATTTCGTAGATAACAACACCATAATTCAAATTAAAAACAAAGGCAACAAATTGAAATTAAAACTTGATAAGTACCTTTCACATTTTTAAGCATTGCATTATAACATATAAACAATACATGAGTGACGTAAACCGTGTGTATATCCCATTATGTCAGAGATATTCAAACGCTGACACTTGCGATCGTGTCCAGGACACTGCCATAACTTTATTCTCTCGTTAACGTTTGATATACATGCATTCGAGCTTATATTATTAAACTTTAAAGCTAACTTAATAGCTATCAATGGCAGACACAGCTGTTGATAACATCAACATTGCTCATATTGCACTTCTGGTTTTTTTTTTTTTGAAGTCTTTGAAAGTGTAAGTCTAACTACCGCCATAGTGTTTATTGATATGAATCATGTGATCACGAGTCTCAGTCATAGCTGCATTTGGCTAAAGGCCTAGGGGGGGGGCATATTGTTTTTGGTCCGTGTGTCAGTGTCTGTCTGTTTGACCTTTACCATCAAATAACTTCCTGATTTGTTATTGGATTTAAATCAAATTTGGTGTACAGCTAGCTTTATAGCAATGAAATATATTGGATGAGTTCAAAGGTCTGGAAAATCCATCTATATTTACTGGAATTATGGGACTTTGAATATGAGAAATCTTCATTTCAGTCAAATAACTTCAATATGAATTTGACTGTAGCAACTAAATTTCAAATATAGCTTAGAAATAAGAAGATAAAGGATGAGTTAGAATTTTGAAGATAACAGTCAATATTTCACAGAGTTATGCAGTGGTTCAATTAAGATGCATAGCTGCATAATTTTGCCATACATATATTTTGTTAGTTAACCCTCAAGAAAAAAATACTTGCATAGCTTTTATGCAAAACCTTCAAAAATTTGCGTAGCAATTATGCAAGCAGGTCCAAATGTTGCTCAAATAGGACTAGCTCCCATCATATTGATCAATTGCTGACCCAAGGGTATTGCGTGATTTGTATCTTTTTCCAGATAGGTAAACTTTAAATTTAGGGAACAGAAAGTTGACACATGGGGCAAAAACTGTAGAAAGCAGGGAATGTAGTAGGACAGTAACTTTTCTGCCACCAAAAACTTGTTCACAAGGTGTGCTTTAATTTGTGTGCATGCATATTGTTGTGCAGAAGTTGGAGATACTTCAGGGTGAAACAAATGTACCCATCCACTCGTCCTGGACAGGTAAAAATAGGACAAAGACAAGGGCTTTTCAACTGGGCTTGTCACCAGGGATGAGTGCAAAATTGTTTGTCAATGTCTTTGCTTTTAAATGAAATCATGAAGTCAAAATATTTCAATATTCAGAGATAAAAAAGTTCTGTTGATCGACTTTTTCACCACTGATGTAGGGCTGTAACAATATATCCATACTACGATATGTATTGATACTGTGCCCACGATATAATACACATTACACCAAGTCAAAACCGCGATACTTTTTTAACTGTCTTACCGCCCTTTGAGACTTAATTCTCTAAAATGCATCAAAAACCAAAATTGGAAACATGGCTGACATTGAGATTTGCAATTCATCAATGACTCTTGCTGTTTTCGTGCCACCAAGACAACAGTATTTTCATTCATAAATGAACACATCAGTGGAGTAAATTTCCTATAAAGCAGATAGACTTAGCAACTTCAAAGCTTTTATAATCCTGGTTCTCAATATATCCGCAGATAAGCAAATTTTATTTCGAAAAGAAGTTCTGAATTATATATGGAGAAGAAAACTCCATGTAATAAGCTAAATTAATGAGTCATTTTTTAGATCAATGTAAATCAGGTGAGAAAATGTTCAGGGGTGGGTGGAGGGTAGATATATACATGTATGTCTGACTTTGATGCTTTTGAAACAATCTCCATCAATTCCATTTTAAAAGATGCATATAAAATTAAGTTAAGACCACAAGTTTCTGGTTCAAACTGGTCAGGATACTCATGATCCTTGTGAAATTGAAAGTACGAAGGGGATCAACTCTTACATCAGCCTTATGTTTTTTTTGTAAATCTATCAATTTTTTTTATTATGCATATACATTTGAAAGTTGTAGGGCCCAACTAAATTACAATGTAAATGCAAGGATTATTTCTGGGAAAGATTCAGTCATCTTAGTGAAACTCTTTGTATTTGAAATAAATGTAGTTAATGTACAATGATGATATTCAGTATATCGGTACCTTGTCATGACTTGAACATGATGCACATGTGTGTGTTGCAAATAACTTCATCTCATTGATGTTATTGTATTTATGACAGTACAAATTTACACAGGCATTGGAAACTGATAAACAAATTAAACAACCTTATTTAATCTTCAGTGAGTTCCATTTTCAAAGATATCACCTATTCCTCTAGAACTGAACATTGTCAAAGACAAAGCAGGTAATCTCTCATTTTGTATTAGGGGAGACATTTGATCTTTTGACAGCTTTTTTCTTCTTCTTTAGGATTTGGGGTCTTTGCTGAAAAGAGCTTTCCAAAAGGGGCATTCCTTTTGGAATATGTTGGAAAAAGGAGCAATAGGAGCAAGAACATTGATAAAATCAAGAATAATGGATACACCTTTGTGTTCAAATGGAATGGAAACCACATGTAAGACTTCAATTATTCAAGTTGCCAAGATCAGGCTTATTCCAACATTTTTGTTGTGTCTCAAACAATATTATTGAAACATGTTTTCTTACTTGTCTGTCCGAGCAGGTACAGTTGAAAATAACTTGGCCAATTCAGATGATCTTAATAGTTGCGCTATTACAGTTTCAAGATTATCCATTTGTTGTTTCTGAATGAATATTGATATGTCCTTTCTGAAAGTATTTGACCTTAAAAACAGAACATGTCCTGTCTGCAATGCTTTCTGCATTTCTAGGTATGTCTGACAGTACATTTTGCTCCCTTGGGCACTTCCCCTGCAAAAAGTGACCATGTTTGACAACACTTGAAGATAGTTGTTAGATTGGTCAACCATGGTCATTTAACCATGGTCAAACCATGGACGACCATGATAGACCACGGTTAGCATTGATTTACCATGGTAAGCAATGGTTGACCATGATCATTAAACCATGGTCATATTAATTGGTCATTTAACCATGGACAGCCATGGTACACTATGATTGGCATTGGTTTACCATGGTTAGCATTGGTTGACCATGGTCAGCAATGAGTCACCAGTTTTAACTTTAAATAACAGTCGTTGACCATGGATATAAGTTACCATGGTCGACATAGGTCAATCATGGTCACCAATGGTTGCCTATACTTATCCATGATTGGCAATGATAACCATGGTCAGCAATGGTAGACCATGAACATTCAACCATGATGCAGCAAAGGTTAGTTGTCAACGAGTGAATTGTCAACTGCAAGATAGAAAACATAGAAAATGTAAACTACTTAGTCATGAGATCTAAAATCAATTTTGCTGCCAGTTTTTTATGCATGCGTACAACATCTATCATATGTAATTTGATGTTGTTTTGCATTAATATAATGTAATGCTGATTGCTGAATTAATTGTTAAACTGCTATTGGATAAAGACTTAAACAAGTTTAATTTTACATATCTTGCTGGATTGGTTTCAAACCAATGATAATAATGACAAGGATTCTATGGTATCAGGTATGAATGATAATAATGACACTGATTCTATGGTATCAGGTATGAATGATAATAATGACACTGATTCTATGGTATCAGGTATGAATGATAATAATGACAATGATTCTATGGTATCAGGTATGAATGATAATAATGACAATGATTCTATGGTATCAGGTATGAATGATAATAATGACACTGATTCTATGGTATCAGGTATGAATGATAATAATGACACTGATTCTATGGTATCAGGTATGAATGATAATAATGACAATGATTCTATGGTATCAGGTATGAATGATAATAATGACAATGATTCTATGGTATCAGGTATGAATGATAATAATGACAATGATTCTATGGTATCAGGTATGAATGATTAAGCTTATTTATGTTATAATTTCAGAAAGGAAATTTAAAGAGATTGCTTTTCTCCTTTTACAGTATATATCACTCTGTCTGTGTTAGGAATCTGATTGCATATATCAATATCAATAATATAATATGCATATCGTCACAGGGCTCGAAATGGCGATATTATGTACATTGTAGTCACTGGGATATTAATTTTTTTCTTAGTGAAACCGACTTTGAGTTGCTGAGTATTCCGTCGGGAATACCAGAATCTTGTTACCTAGATTTTCAATAATTTCACTGGCCATGATCAATTTCTGATGACTTTATTTGAGCCAAGCCAGAGATTGGGAGCTAAATATCCCAATACCAGTAATACTTGGTCACTTGGCAACATGGATCTCATGCTTGTAATGTGTCGGACTAAGTGTTGAACTTTGCACTACCATAATTTCCAGTATTGAAAATGTTGTTTAACAATGTGGCAGTGAATTGGTGGATCTTGGATAAGCCAAGTTCCATTTGGATGACCTGAAAATCGAAGAAGCTCGTGCGAATGTCAACCTCTGATAAAGACAAGTTTACAACACTGAATTTGTGAATAAATCATAGTCTAGTACACAGCAATGGCTGCTCTTTAAGACAGACTTATTAATTATGTCTATTTCGACCATTTCACTTATTGTATACCATTGAAGTTAAAGATTAATAATTGTTGTCTTATTAAAATGTTTGAAATGCATTTTTTTCAGATGATGATCCTTTTGATGTTGGCCCTTCTGACAATGAGCAGCAGTTGGATGTAAAAGAGAGTGAAGCAGATGATGATGATAATAATGACAATGATTCTATGGTATCAGGTATGAATGATAATAATGACACTGATTCTATGGTATCAGGTATGAATGATAATAATGACAGTGATTCTATGGTATCAGGTATGAATGATAATAATGACAATGATTCTATGGTATCAGGTATGAATGATAATAATGACAGTGATTCTATGGTATCAGGTATGAATGATAATAATGACACTGATTCTATGGTATCAGGTATGAATGATAATAATGACACTGATTCTATGGTATCAGGTATGAATGATAATAATGACACTGATTCTATGGTATCAGGTATGAATGATAATAATGACAATGATTCTATGGTATCAGGTATGAATGATAATAATGACAATGATTCTATGGTATCAGGTATGAATGATAATAATGACACTGATTCTATGGTATCAGGTATGAATGATAATAATGACAATGATTCTATGGTATCAGGTATGAATGATAATAATGACACTGATTCTATGGTATCAGGTATGAATGATAATAATGACACTGATTCTATGGTATCAGGTATGAATGATAATAATGACAATGATTCTATGGTATCAGGTATGAATGATAATAATGACACTGATTCTATGGTATCAGGTATGAATGATAATAATGACAATGATTCTATGGTATCAGGTATGAATGATTGATGATATCAATAATATAATATGCATATCGTCACAGGGCTCGAAATTGGCGATATTATGTACATTGTAGTCACTGGGATACTAATTTTTTTCTTAGGGAAACCGACTTTGAGTTGCTGAGTATTCCATCGGGAATGATAAAGATACAATAAGTATTTATAAGCACAGTTTTTATTGTTGGATTGCAGTCAATGAATGACCATCAACAAAGATGGAATGCCAAATATTCAGACGGGATACCAGGACACAGTATAGTGGTATTCTGTCTGGAAAACCATACTTTTTTTCTTAATTTCTACCCTTGCAGCATATGTGTGTGATTCGATGTACCACTGTATGTATGTGACAGGAATCTCACTACATACATACCACTGTATGTGTGTGACAGGAATCTTCCTAGACATATACCACTGTATGTGTGTGACAGGAATCTCACTACATATGTACTACTGTATGTGTGTGACAGGAATCTCACTACACATATACCACTGTATGTGTGTGACAGGAATCTCACTACACATATACCACTGTGTGACAGGAATCTCACTACACATATACCACTGTGTGTGACAGGAATCTCACTACATATGTACCACTGTATGTGTGTGGCAGGAATCTCACTACACATATACCACTGTGTGTGACAGGAATCTCAATACACATATACCACTGTATGTGTGTGACAGGAATCTCACTACACATATACCACTGTGTGTGACAGGAATCTCACTACATATATACCACTGTATGTGTGTGACAGGAATCTCACTACACATATACCACTGTGTGTGACAGGAATCTCACTACACATATACCACTGTGTGTGACAGGAATCTCACTACATATGTACCACTGTATGTGTGTGGCAGGAATCTCACTACACATATACCACTGTGTGTGACAGGAATCTCAATACACATATACCACTGTATGTGTGTGACAGGAATCTCACTACACATATACCACTGTGTGTGACAGGAATCTCACTACATATATACCACTGTATGTGTGTGACAGGAATCTCACTACACATATACCACTGTATGTGTGTGACAGGAATCTCACTACATATATACCACTGTATGTGTGTGACAGGAATCTCACTACACACATACCACTGTGTGTGACAGGAATCTCACTACATATATATCACTGTATGTGTGTGACAGGAATCTCACTACACATATACCACTGTATGTGTGTGACAGGAATCTCACTACATATGTACCACTGTATGTGTGTGACAGGAATCTCGCTACACATATACCACTGTATGTGTGTGACAGGAATCTCACTACACATATACCACTGTATGTGTGTGACAGGAATCTCATTTCATATACCACTGTATGAGTGTGACAGGAATCTGACATGTCATCATATGATGCATGGGATGCCAGCTCATTTCATGCCATATGTTGTAGTGACCATTGTGGTTTACAGAGCAATGAAAATCAAAATATATGCACTTTAATCCATCTGTATTTGTGTGACAAGACGCATGATGTTTGGGTTGTGATAACACTACATTTACATTAATGATACTGTTATTTCTTTGAGGAACATAAAGCTATTTGCACATTTGTTATTTTAATTCCCCCTTCCCTCACCTCTTATTCTTGTCGTTACAGAAGTCTATAATTTCTTTGTAGTACCTTCAATGAAAACTTCATTTGAAGCAGATGTTAACAATGAGGGCAATGATACAGATGATAATAATGAGGGTGATGATACGGATGCTTATAATGAGGATGATGTTGCAGATGATGATAATGAGGATCATGATGAAGATGATAAAGACAGGGACAATGATAATGGCGAAAATGTGAAATCAGGTATGAATGATCAATCAGTAATATATTACTCTGAGTGTGATAGGAATCTGACTACATATACAGAGACCACTTCCATTTGGATAGAGTTCCTTCAATTTTTAGCATTAAAATCATACCTCCTATTTCTTGTTGTTTTATCCAATTTTTTCCAGGCAATTAATCAAGGGTCAAATACCCCAGACACCGGTCAGGGTGGTATATCCTTGTCTCTGGTAATTCAGTGCATGTAAGACAATGTGTTTACAAGACACTCTATCTCTTAATATTTCACGCTCACAGTTGTAAAAATATGTATGAACTTGAAGATCAACATGTATATAGACCATTACACCAAGTAAGAAGACTTGCAATCATTTTAATAGCTGTACTCAAGGTTTTCACATTGCTGACAAATTTCCCTCAGTTTACAGTCATACAAAATGGCGTCTGGTAATTCTGTGGATTTGTGACATCATTTCCCATGCTATTGTGGCATGAAATGAAAGGTCTTAAACAAGGTGCCCTGCAGATGCAGATTCTACATAGTATCAGATATAAAGTTAATATTTGAGCAGATTTTTTTAATGTTAAAGACAAATTCACTGCATATTCTGGATTTTGAGCATAGCAGGCAGAAAAAGATATTGGTAAAAAAAATTGATTAAGAAAACCTTTTGAAGGGGATAGAAATTTATTATTTAGAATTAGTATCAATAAATATTTTCATGATATAGAAATAAAGACATTTTGGACCTATTTGAATCTGTCATTAGACAGCATCTAGCCATTTAGATTCATTTGAACACAACCTTTAGTCTGAATTTAACAAATTCCAAACTCAATTT
This sequence comes from Pteria penguin, assembly GCA_035048485.1. Classification (NCBI taxonomy): domain Eukaryota; kingdom Metazoa; phylum Mollusca; class Bivalvia; order Pterioida; family Pteriidae; genus Pteria; species Pteria penguin. The sequence goes on along the minus strand of CM068583.1, from coordinate 42,872,347 downwards.
CTATATGTACAAAAATTGTTGTTAGGAACTTGCTCATTGGGATATTAAAGCTAGGTGCTAAGTGCCCTAGAAATATACCTGTCCCTAAAAATTGATAATCCTGTTGCTTATGCCTGTTTTTTTCCCCATTTACCATGAGAGTAGCTGACGAATGGTGTAGGAATTGCCTGGACCAATAAAAATCCTAGAAATTTCCCATAGTTTGTTTGTTTGATTTTGTTTAACATCACACCAGGAATATTTCACGTATATGGTGACGGCATCTGCCTGATGTGGGGCATACAAATTTAGACCTGTGCAACGGACCCACCCAAAGCAGTGAGGGATCTTTTACGTGCCACGCCTACCAAAACATGGGACCTCGGTTTTTACTGTCTCATCCGAAAGACAGAACACCAGTGTGGCCGGGACGGTGCTCAAACCGTTGACCTCTTGATCACAAGCCGAACACGCTAGCCACTGCGCCACACTGGCTTGAAATTTCCCATAGACATGATAAACCTCTGTATGTGTGTGACAGGAATGTAAACGTGAGTACATGTTGTATTTGTGTAACAAGAAAGTAAGTACTCAAGGTCCTCTACCAAGTTTGTGTTTTTTATGCCGATCCGTGATCCAAGATGGCCTCCATTGACTCTGTTTGGTTGAAACATTTTCAACTTCTTCTCCAGAACCGCTGCACAGAATTTCTTGCTTGCTTGTAAATATGCAGATATTGCTCAGGTGAGCAATATAGGCATAGGCCACTTGGGCCTCTTGTGTTTGGTATGCTTTGAGCTAGCTTAGGTATTCATAGCTTGGTACATGGTTTTAGTCTGACGGTTTAGAGATTGGGTTTGAATCCTGAACGAGAATTTCATTTTTTGGTGGAGTTATGACCCTTTGCACATGTGAATTTTCATATTATGCAGTTTTATGCACTGATTTTCGCTACGCTTTGAACTACGTATTTATAGCTTGGTATATGGCTTCAGCCTGAGCCTGATGGTTTACAGATCGAGTTGGAATTCCGGACCAGAATTTTCAATTTTGGCAGAGTTAAGGCCCTTTGTACATGTGAATTTTCACATTTTGCAGCTTCACTCATGAATTTCATTTTTCCTACAATTTCATAGATTGTCTTCTGTATGGAAAGCTGATCAACTCAGTACTAGTGCATGCATTTTTGACGAAGAGGGCATTAGGCGATGCATATAATTAAGAGTATTTCTTGTTACTGTATAGCAACCACATTTTTTTTAATATAGCTTAGAAATAAGACGATAAAGGATAAGTTTGAATTTTGAGGATATCGGTCGATATTTCATCGAGTTATCATATAATGGGACTTTGTGAGAAAATGCATAATTTCAACATTTCTGTCAGATAACTTCAATATTCATTATCAAACAGCTACCAAATTTACAAGGATGAGTTCTAATTCGGATAAAATTGGTCAATATTGTTTGACTGAGTTATGAAACTTTGACTTTTGAAATATACTGGTCAGTTGTTACATAGTATTTAATGGTGCATGCCTGGCTTGGTAGTTTTTTGGTGGGAATTATCTCCCTCGGTCATTGTCATAACAGGTCAGTCATTTGATAAATTACCATTAAGTATTCATATCAATTCCTCAAAACACTTAAATACTGCCTCATGCTCCATCTCTCAAATTGCTGTGCCTTCCTAAATGGCTACCTTCTGTGGCATAATGTTTCTCAAACATACCTTGTTGGTTTTGCTTTGGCCATGCAGTCATGTGAAGTTTTATATTATAATTTTCCATAGTATAAGTAAAATGCTTCTTACAGTGCCCCAGATAAGCAGCGAAATGCATAGGGTAAATATGCACTTTTTTTTTAACAGGGTGGATATTTTGATTTTTCAATGGAGTATTCTCACCCAGTATTCACATTCTGTGCTTTACTGCTTCGTGAAGCGATTCCGCTTTAATATGTATGCAAGATCTTCTCTTGGGTACAGTATCGTTACAAAAACTGACCCATGTCTAATAAGAATGGCCAAGATTAACGTAATGAAGTTCAAAAGTCTCCTTTAGATGTTGTTCCAAACAAGTTGAATCAAATGTGCAAGTTGTACGCTCCATACTATAAATGATTTCGTTTTTCATTGTTTTTATTTGCGTAAATACACAAATACGCAGCTTATCTGGGTGTCTGTTCTTATATGATAAGAATCATAATTATCACTCAAGATCCATTTGGCTTCCAAGATGCATATGATTTACATGTATGTAATTGATTGCTAGTAATGATATGGAATAGAGATATTTTCACACTCAAGGGCATAGGTTGCTATCAGAGTTAACATTTAGCAAAGGCTTCAGGTATCAAATCTTGTGCCTGCGGGTGTGAGATTTCTCTTTCCCTAAGCCCATATCATTACTAGTGATTGGATATCTTGATAACTGCAAAGAAATTAGTCACTTTTTATTGTGATGTCACGCTCATTTCACTAGCTCACAGATGAGACAGAAGAATCTCACACTAGTAAAGATGTGGTTAAACTGGTCAGTCACACTGTGTGGGGTACTTTAAAGTTTCCTTTAAAACTTGTAGATAATATTTTAACAAACGTTTTATAGAATACATGCACAATGAAAATTCAAAAAAGGTTCTGACACCCAATGGAATGAGAAAATGAGAACTGTCAATTGATGCTCTTTGAGATTATGTATCTTATTGTTCTCAAAGCAATTGTACATGTATGTAGATCCTACACAAAGGAGGTGTTCTACATTGTATTGGATTTGTTATTACAGTTGATACTGATTAATTCTCAGTGTTGTATTCACAGGACCAAAGTCCAGGCATCAATGGACAGTTGATGAGAAAAGTGCCTTAACAAGGCAGTTCAGACAATCCATAGCTACTGAGAAAACTCCTGGACAGTTGCAATGCCTGAATGCCATAAAGAACGAGCCATGTCTGTCAAAGTTCAACTGGAAACAGATTAAATTTGCCGTTAAAAATTTGATCACAACACATGTAAATCGTGCCAAAAGACAGCAAAAAATATGAGACATACTGTAAAACGATTTAATTAAGTGCAGCAAATATTTAGCGCTCTGGTGCCTTGACACCATTTTATGTGTTATAGATTAATGCTCATGTTATTTCACTCATTTAATTATAATAGCATAAGTTATAAAATAGCAGTAGCTGTATATGTATTTTGATTTCCTATTTTGACCATGTATTTCTTTGTGATGCCATACAAGAACCGAAGGTGGAAATAATAATGAGTTGAAAGTGGTCAGTATACTATATAGTTATAAAAACTGTCTCATGTTAAGTAGGATAATATTTTGCACCCATAAATACTGCTTTGTAATAGTTTATCTACTGTAAACCAACTTTTATTCCTGTGCTATTTACTTTTGTGCATTTCATGACTGAGACGAAATCGCAAATCTCCATTGCCATAAATTATTAATTTAGAGTGATTTTTACATGATTTTCAATGTAATTATTAACCTTTCGGCAGAAGTTTATTACCACTAACTCGTTCTCAAGGTAAAATTGCAAAAAAAAAAGTGTCCACGAATAAAAGTATGTTGTTCTGTGAAGTATAAAGGTACAGATAAAAATCTGTTTGTAGGGAAACATACAGAAAGGCACCTGCCAACAACTATATTTTTACAGTAGTTACTACTTGCTCTTGGTGGTTATTACTATTTTTTCTGAAATTATATGGCTAAATACTTTTTTCATGTGAACATAGGTAGTAAAAGCTTATTTCCATTACTACTGTAAGTTTTCACCCTTTGTCAACACCAAATACATTTGCCCAATTTTATATTCGCCCTTATCGACACTCTACCTATAGCTGTATAAGAGAATGAAATTTTCACTTTCAACTTAAATTTGCCCTATCTTCAAAGGTCAAAAATGGCGAAAATTTCCTGGTATACAGTATTTTTCTTTAAAAAATTGCTACAAATTACTGTTCCTGATGCGTTATGCAATGATTGTATAAGATAAATATTTCAAGGTCACAGAGTCAAAAGTTATTGATACTGAATTGCCAATATTCTCAAAAACTAATAATAAGTTCACCTGAACTATGGTCTACTTAATTTAATGTAGGTTCATCTGATTTTTCATGAATTCAATCATTTATATAAATGTTATGATGAAACAACAAACAGCTTGGTTGAAAAAAACCAGGGTAGTCAAACAGAAGAGAATGATATTTATGTCTGTAAAGTGTAAGACAATACAACAATCATAGAAATTTGATCTATGCTATAGTTTTGTCCACTTCAAGGTTACATTATTACATGGTTCAGTCCATGATTAAACTTTCATTTTGTGACAATATGAGGAATCTTGATAGTTGTACACAAATGTACTTTGTCATTTTCTAGCTTTAAATGTTATCTGTGGTCACTGCAGTAATACATTTTAAGCAAAAGCATATGTATGTATATGACTATAATTTTCTCAGAAAAAAACCCTCAATAAAAAGAATTTTGGAGCAGGTAAGCGGTATGATGGGTCTTTCTCCCTTACTATCTTAGATATATTAACCAAATGTATTTATCTTTAGAAAAATAAAACATCATCATTTCACTTGTTTTGTGGTTGTTTTTTTCCAGACCTCTATGAAATCACATTGGTCTACAGTCAGTCCTGATATTGCATAATTATGTACTTATTGTAGTGGTAATCTAATTGTAGAGCTTTTCTGGCTCAAGTATGTTCACTATTTAAGTACATCGCTAAAATTACTTTATCCATCATTATGATGGGCTTAAACAGAAATACCAGCCACTACAGATATTGCAGATTTGAGGTGTTAAAATTAAGGAAATGACATTTTTCTAGGTAAACATATTTTAGATTATAATAATGCCCTTGTCACTGTTTCTTAATCACTTAAACGCTAAAGAAATATTTTGAAATTCAAATTGCGGATTTCTCCTTAGGTCAAATTTGCATATATACTGACAGAAATCTCGCTACATAAATACCTCTATGTGTGTGACAGGAATCTCACTACACATATACCACTGTGTGTGACAGGAATCTCACTACACATATACCACTGTATGTGTGTGACAGGAATCTCACTACATATATACCACTGTATGTGTGTGACAGGAATCTCACTACATATATACCACTGTATGTGTGTGACAGGAATCTCACTACATATATACCACTGTATGTGTGTGACAGGAATCTCACTACACATATACCACTGTATGTGTGTGACAGGAATCTCGCTACACATATACCACTGTATGTGTGTGACAGGAATCTAACTACATATTTCCCACAAAATATGAATGACAGGAGTTTCACTACATAAGATACCACTCAGCATAAGTTTTGAAGTACAGAACGTATATGTTCTCTGTCTACACCATACAAGACGTCTATGTTCTCTGTCAGCATCATACAAGACGTTTATGTTCTCTGTCTGCATGATACAGAACGTATATGTTCTCTGTCTACACCATACAAGACGTGTATGTTCTCTGTCAGCATCATACAAGACGTCTATGTTCTTTGTCTGCACCATACAAGACGTCCATGTTCTCTATCTGCACCATACAAGACGTCCATGTTCTCTATCTGCACCATACAAGACGTTTATGTTCTCTGTCTGCATCATACAAGACGTCTATGTTCTCTATCTGCACCATACAAGACGTCCATGTTCTCTATTTGCACCATACAAGACGTCCATGTTCTCTATCTGCACCATACGAGACGTCCATGTTCTCTATCTGCATCATACAAGACGTCTATGTTTTCTGTGTGCATCATACAGAACGTATATATTCTCTGTCTACACCATACAAGACGTCTATGTTCTCTGTCAGCATCATACAAGACGTCTATGTTCTCTGTCTGCATCATACAAGACGTCTATGTTCTCTGTCTGCATCATACAGAACGTCTATGTTCTCTGTCTGCACCATACAAGACGTCTATGTTCTCTGTCTGCATGATACAGAACGTATATGTTCTCTGTCTACACCATACAAGACGTGTATGTTCTCTGTCAGCATCATACAAGACGTCTATGTTCTTTGTCTGCACCATACAAGACGTCCATGTTCTCTATCTGCACCATACAAGACGTCCATGTTCTCTATCTGCACCATACAAGACGTTTATGTTCTCTGTCTGCATCATACAAGACGTCTATGTTCTCTATCTGCACCATACAAGACGTCCATGTTCTCTATCTGCACCATACAAGACGTCCATGTTCTCTATCTGCACCATACGAGACGTCCATGTTCTCTATCTGCATCATACAAGACGTCTATGTTTTCTGTGTGCATCATACAGAACGTATATATTCTCTGTCTACACCATACAAGACGTCTATGTTCTCTGTCAGCATCATACAAGACGTCCATGTTCTCTGTCTGCATCATACAAGACGTCTATGTTCTCTGTCTGCATCATACAGAACCTCTATGTTCTCTGTCTGCACCATACAAGACGTCTATGTTCTCTGTCTGCATGATACAGAACGTCTATGTTCTCTGTCTTCACCATACAAGACGTCTATATTCTCTGTCTGCATCATACAGAACGTATATGTTCTCTATCTGCACCATACAAGACGTCCATGTTCTCTATCTGCACCATACAAGACGTCCATGTTCTCTGTCTGCATCATACAGAACGTCTATGTTCTCTGTCTGCATCATACAAGACATCATGCAAGACGTCCATGTTCTCTATCTGCACCATACAAGACGTCCATGTTTTCTATCTGCATCATACAGAACGTATAAATTCTCTGTCTGCACCACACAAGACGTCCATGTCCTCTATCTGCACCATACAAGACGTCCATGTTCTCTATCTGCACCATACAAGATGTCAATGTTCTTTGTCTGCATCATACAGAACGTATATGTTCTCTATCTGCACCATACAAGACGTCCATGTTCTCTATCTGCATCATACAGAACGTATATGTTCTCTGTTTGCATCATACAGAACGTATATGTTCTCTGTCTGCATCATACAAGACGTCCATGTTCTCTATCTGCTCCATACAAGACGTCCATGTTCTCTATCTGCATCATACAGAACGTATATGTTCTCTGTCTGCATCATACAGAACGTATATGTTCTCTGTCTGCACCACACAAGACGTCCATGTTCTCTATCTGCACCATACAAGACGTCGATGTTCTTTATCTGCACCATACAAGACGTCCATGTTCTCTGTCTGCATCATACAGAACGTATATGTTCTCTGTCTGCACCACACAAGACGTCCATGTTCTCTATCTGCACCATACAAGACGTCCATGTTCTCTATCTGCATCATACAGAACGTATAAGTTCTCTGTCTGCATCACACAATACGTCCATGTCCTCTATCTGCACCATACAAGACGTCCATGTTCTCTATCTGCACCATACAGAACGTATATGTTCTCTGTTTGCATCATACAGAACGTATATGTTCTCTGTCTGCATCATACAAGACGTCCATGTTCTCTATCTGCACCATACAAGACGTCCATGTTCTCTATCTGCATCATACAGAACGTATATGTTCTCTGTCTGCATCATACAGAACGTATATGTTCTCTGTCTGCACCACACAAGACGTCCATGTTCTCTATCTGCACCATACAAGACGTCGATGTTCTTTATCTGCACCATACAAGACGTCCATGTTCTCTGTCTGCATCATACAGAACGTATATGTTCTCTGTCTGCACCACAGAAGACGTCCATGTTCTCTATCTGCACCATACAAGACGTCCATGTTCTCTGTCAGCATCATACAGGACGTCCATGTTCTCTGTCTGCATCATACAAGACGTCCATGTTCTCTATCTGCATCATACAAGACGTCTATGTTCTCTGTCTGCATCATACAAGACGTCTATGTTCTCTGTCTACATCATACAAGACGTCAATGTTCTCTATCTGCACCATACAAGACGTCCATGTTCTCTATCTGCACCATACAAGACGTCCATTTTCTCTATCTGCACCATACAAGACGTCTATATATGTTCTCTATCTGCACCATACAAGACGTCTATGTTCTCTATCTGCACCATACAAGACGTCCATGTTCTCTATCTGCACCATACAAGACGTCCATGTTCTCTATCTGCACCATACAAGACGTCCATGTTCTTTATCTGCACCATAAAAGACGTCTATGTTCTCTGTCTGCATCATACAAGACGTCCATGTTCTCTGTCAGCATCATACAAGACGTCTATGTTCTCCGTCTGCACCACACAAGACGTCTATGTTCTCTGTCTGCATCATACAAGACGTCTATGTTCTCTGTCTGCATCATACAAGACATCATACAAGACGTCTTTGTTCTCTATCTGCACCATACAAGACGTCCTTGTTCTCTATCTGCACCATACAAGACGTCCATGTTCTCTATCTGCACCATACAAGACATCCATGTTCACTATCTGCACCATACAAGACGTCTATGTTCTCTATCTGCACCATACCAGACGTCTATGTTCTCTATCTGCACCATACAAGACGTCCATGTTCTCTATCTGCACCATACAAGACCTCCATGTTCTTTATCTGCACCATAAAAGACGTCTATGTTCTCTGTCTGCATCATACATGTACAAGACATCTATGTTCTCTGTCAGCATCATACAAGACGTCTATGTTCTCTGTCTGCACCATACAAGGCGTCCATGTTCTCTATCTGCACCATACAAGACCTCCACGTTCTTTATCTGCACCATAAAAGACGTCTATGTTCTCTGTCTGCATCATACAAGACATCTATGTTCTCTGTCAGCATCATACAAGACGTCTATGTTCTCTGTCTGCACCACACAAGACGTCTATGTTATCTGTCTGCATCATACAAGACGTCTATGTTCTCTGTCTGCATCATACAAGAAATCATACAAGACGTCTATGTTCTCTATCTGCACCATACAAGGCGTATATGTTCTCTATCTGCATCATACAACACGTCTATGTTCTCTGTCTGCATCATGCAGAACGTAAATGTTCTCTATCTGCACCATACAAGACGTCCATGTTCTCTATCTGCAACATACAGAACGTATATGTTCTCTGTCTGCACCACACAAGACGTCTATGTTCTCTATCTGCATCATACAGAACGTATATGTTCTCTATCTGCACCATACAAGACGTCCATGTTCTCTATCTGCATCATACAGAACGTATATGTTCTTTATCTGCACCATACAAGACGTCCATATTCTCTATCTGCACCATACAAGACGTCGATGTTCTTTATCTGCACCATACAAGACGTCCATGTTCTCTGTCTGCATCATACAAGACGTCCGTGTTCTCTATCTGTACCATACAAGACGTCTTTGTTCTCTGTCTCCATCATACAGAACGTCTGTGTTTTCTGTGTGCATCATACAGAACGTATATGTTCTCCATCTACACCATACAAAACGTCCATGTTCTCTCTCTGCACCATACAAGACGTCCATGTTCTCTGTCTGCATCATACAAGACGTCTATGTTCTCTGTCTGCATCATACAGAACGTATATGTTCTCTGTCTGCATCATACAGGACGTCTATGTTATCTGTCTGCATCATACAGAACGTATATGTTCTCTATCTGCATCATACCAGACGTCTATGTTCTCTATCTACACCATACAAGACGTCCATGTCCTCTCTCTGCACCATACAAGACGTCCATGTTCTCTATCTGCATCATACAGAACGTATATGTTCTCTATCTGCACCATACAAGACGTCCATATTCTCTATCTCCATCATACAAGACGTCTATGTTCTCTATCTGCACCATACAAGACGTCCGTGTTCTCTATCTGTACCATACAAGACGTCTATGTTCTCTGTCTGCATCATACAAGACGTCTATGTTCTCTGTCAGCATCATACAGAACGTCTATGTTCTCTGTCTGCACCATACAAGACGTCTATGTTCTCTGTCTGCATCATACAAGACGTCTATGTTCTATGTCTGCATCATAGAGAACGTATATGTTCTCTGTCTGCATCATACAAGACGTTTCTGTTCTCTGTCTGCATCATACAGAACGTATATGTTCTCTATCTGCACCCTACAAGACGTCTATGTTCTCTATCTACACCATACAAGACGTCCATGTACTCTCTCTTCACCATACAAGACGTTCATGTTCTCTATCTGCACCATACAAGACGTCCATGTTCTCTATCTGCACCATACAAGACGTCTATGTTCTCTGTCTGCATCATACAAGACGTCTATGTTCTCTGTCTGCATCATACAAGAAGTCTATGTTCTCTGTCTGCATCATACAGAACGTATATATTCTCTGTATGCATCATACAAGACGTCTATGTTCTCTGTCAGCATCATACAGAACGTCTATGTTCTCTGTCTGCACCATACAAGACGTCTATGTTCTCTGTCTGCATCATACAAGACGTCTATGTTCTCTGTCTGCATCATGCAGAACGTATATGTTCTCTGTCTGCATCATACAAGACGTCTATGTTCTCTGTCTGCATCATACAGAACGTATATGTTCTCTAACTGCACCATACAAGACGGGTATGTTCTCTATCTGCATCATACAGAACGTATATGTTCTCTGTATGCATCATACAAGACGTCTATGTTCTCTGTCTGCATCATACAGAACGTATATGTTCTCTATCTGCATCATACAGAACGTATATGTTCTCTATCTGCGCCATACAAGACGTCCATGTTCTCTATCTGCATCATACAAGACGTCTATGTTCTCTATCTGCATCATACAAGACGTCCATGTTCTCTATCTGCACCATACAAGACGTCCATGGTCTCTATCTGCACCATACAAGACGTCTATGTTCTCTGTCTGCATCATACAAGACGTCTATGTTCTCTGTCTGCATCATACAAGACGTCTATGTTCTCTGTCTGCATCATACATAACGTACATGTTCTCTATCTGCATCATACAAGACGTCCATGTTCTCTGTCTGCACCATACAGGACGTCCATGTTCTCTATCTGCACCATACAAGATATCCATGTTCTCTGTCTGCACCATACAAGACGTCCATGTTCTCTGTCTGCACCATATAAGACGTCCATGGTCTCTCTCTGCATCATACAGAACGTATATGTTCTCTATCTGCACCATACAGAACGTATATGTTCTCTATCTGCACCATACAAGACGTCTATGTTCTCTGTCTGCATCATACAAGACATCATAGAAGACGTCCATGTTCTCTATCTGCACCATACAAGACGTCTTTGTTCTCTGTCTGCATCATACAAGACGTATCTGTTCTCTATCTGCACCATACAAGACGTCTATGTTCCCTATCTGCATCAAACAGAACGTATATGTTCTCCATCTGCATCATACAGAACGTATATGTTCTCTATCTGCACCATACAAGACGTCTATGTTCTCTGTCAGCATCATACAAGACGTCTATGTTCTCTGTCTGCATCATACAGAACGTATATGTTCTCAGTCTGCACCATACAAGACGTCCATGTTCTCTGTCTGCATCATACAAGACGTCTATGTTCTCTGTCTGCATCATACAGAACGTATATGTTCTCTATCTGCACCATACAAGACGTCCATGTTCTCTATCTGCACCATACAAGACGTCTATGTTCTTTGTCTGCATCATACAGAACGTATATGTTCTCTATCTGCACCATACAAGACGTCTATTATCTGTGTTCTATACTTTTTATATAAGTATTATACAACACATATATGTTCTCTGTCGGCATTATACAAGTATATTTTCTATTTCGGCATTTTGTAACGTTGGAAACGACCGTCTGGAAATAAAAACTCGAAGTCCAGGGACAAAACAAGGCCAATAGAAAATGTCCGTCTTAAAGTACCACGGACCCTCGAATAATCGAGAGTGACGATAGGTACCCGGGAAGACTAAACTCGTCCTGCTGTGCCAACGCATACGCCGTGCAACCTAAAGGCCCAACCACTTAGCATGTTGACTACTTATAGTCAAATTGAGTGTATCAACATAACTCAATGTGAATTATAATTGAGTGAGTGGCACATGGTAGGGATGAATCAAGTTAGCGTAACGACAGTAGAACTTCCTACCGTAAACTCTTATACCCTTGCTCTATCAGAGTCGTCGCGTTTGTCCTAACGTCCTGTTGACAGTGTCCCGTTAGACACAGCAAGTAATAAGTCGAGGTATGAGGCAGACGTAGAAGTTTCATCGTTTTTAGTGAAAGTACATTATCTATATATCTGAATGTGAAATTAAAAGACGCTGCCAGCTTTTTTTCTATTTGTTGGATATCAAATTTTGAACAAACTCTGCCTCATATGAATAAAGAAACAGATCAGTAAGTGCCCATTAGAATCCCAATAGTCTGTTGGAAAATAGTGAACACCGAAGAAAACAAATATGTTGTCTATGAGGAAGTTTATTATTTCAATGTTGTTTGTTTGTGTATTCAGTGTGTTCTCTTATAAAGCAGTTACCAAGCGGAGGGATTACGAGTTATTTATAACGGCGACTGCCGTTCTTATGATTGAAAGCGCCTTTGACAATATCAGCGAGGCGAAGTTTAAGTTGTTTTGTGAGGTATGGTAGTGTAAAAAGTTGAAAACTCATTAGATCGCATAGAGTGGACACGATTTAAATGAGATGATTGGAAACTTGTGAGCAGTTCTTTTTAATTCACGACTGATTCACACAACTTCTGGAATACGCCGTGTTACAGTATGACTGAAGACCCTCCTTCATAGTTGTCAAAATCCTAGTCAGCAAAATAGGAAGTGATTTAGTAGAACAACATGATGATCCAGCAATGTATCTTTGTAAAGGTTTTTGAGTAATAAAGAATCTGTGTCAACTGTGAAAAAAAATGATGACAAAACAGACTGGTGGTTATCTAGTACTTCAAATATAGAAAATGTAGTAGATTTGTAAGTCGGGTTGTTTGAATGATGGTGTAACGATAAACTGATTATGGCGTTCAGATAGCTCAGAGCTGTCACAAGGGTCATATCCATGACTGTGTCACAATTAGGCAGCAGGCCTTGTTTAATAAGTTTCGATACATTTATTTGTTTTAGGTTTATAAAGGTTTATATGCTTGATATGGTGTTCATATTTTTTGTGTTCTACCATTTCATTACATATTTGGTAAGACCGTATTTGGTTGCATGAAAACAAACGGATAATATATTCTGAATGCCTTTAAAAAGAGCTGTGGTGTTCCACAGTCTGAGATGGAATTATTAATCACATTTAAATAGAGTTAATTTAGTTGCGTCACCAGTGCTTGTGCTTGTGGGTATTCTACTGAAAATGCTAGCACTACTTGCTCTCATTTGTTGAATATGAAGTTATTCACTGTTTAATAATATAGGCAATCGTAACACGTGTTAGCTATATTTGTCATCGGTATATTGCTTCTATTTATATGCATTGTATTGCCCGAGATAGCGTATCATACGTTGAAAAAAAAAACTTGTTCCCAATCATTTTGTTTTTCGATAAAATAGTAAAAACCCAAACTCACATTTAAATACTGTGCATCTGTGCTTTCAGTTGACATTATGAAGCTTATTCGAAATGTAGACAGATGCTTTTGTATCTGAGATGTTTTAATACATTGGTTCGTGTGATTCTAATGTCTGTTAGTTGTACAAAATGATGGCGTGTTTGTGACGTAGTGAAATGATGGTGTGTTTGTGACGTAGTGAAATGATGGTGTGTTTGTGACGTAGTGAGATGATGGTGTGTTTGTGACGTAGTGGTATGATGGTGTGTTTGTGACGTAGTGAGATGCTGGCGTGTGTATGTAATGTAGTCTAATGCTGGTCTTATGTCATAACAAAAAACGATTCTCTTTTTGAGAATTTTAAATACATCGATATATTTACAACCATCATAATATCGGTAATATGCAATCAGTTTCACTCTAACTGCTGATATCATAGTGTAGTGGGATTCAGGGATAAATTCGTATGTAGTGGGATTCATGTGTAAACCGGTATGTGTGTGTGTGTGTGTGTATTTATTATTTGTTTCATTTATTTATTTACAAGTCTTTTTATATATTTACCATAGTATGCTATTTCCTTCTATTATTTCATTGTAAAAATTGTCGATTACTTGCGCATAGATGTCAATCATGATGTCAGGCTTTGATTGTTTGGTTGATTGGTGTTTTACGTCGCTTTCAACAATATTTCATTTATATCGCGACATGGAAGCAGGAGGTTACCAACCTCTTAAACATAGTGGCGCAACCCGGGAATTGAACCCGGATCGTCGGCGCCGCAAGCCAAGCGCTTAACCACTACACCACGCCTGACCCTCGTCAGTCTTTGACTCAAGATTCGATCCCAGGCAACTTTTCATAATACATCATAAGTAACATAGGAATTTATTAATCAAAATGGTCCAATGATAAATATAAGAATTGAACGTGCAAGAATTCCTTGAATATTCAGTCCCTAAATAAATTAAGACTGATGCATTATATATATATATATATATATCACAATATCACTCATCATGTACAGAGTACATGATGAACATGGAAATAACAAAAGGGAATTCCACCTAGGTGTCCACGATTTGCAATCTACGACAAGGCTTGTCTAGTCGCAGATGTTATAAATCATGAACACAAGAATGTGATTTCCTTGTCCCTTACGCAAAGTATGAAAGGTTTCATCTTAATATCTAAGATAAGTATCTATATGCTAATTATATAAGTTTCAAAGCTTTACACCCTTTTGTGTAGAAGATATAGTCAAGGTTAAAGTTTTTGAAAAGTAGGTCACACTTCAAGGTCGAGGTCATTAGGTCAAAGTCATGGTCCCAAATTAAAGATCTTATCACAAGTAATCTATATATGAAGTTCAAAACCCCTTCTCCTTTTAATACAAAAGATACAGCCAAAGTTAAGTTTTTCAAAACGTAGAGCACCAAGGTCAAAGTCACTAGTTAAAAAATCATGGTCCCAAATAAAAGGTCTCATCACAAGAAAACTATATGTGGAGTTTCAAAGCCTTGTACCTCTTGGTACAAACGATATAGTCAAGGTTTTTACCACAGGGTAAGAGTCACAGACAGGTCAAAAACTAGATGCCCCCGAATTTCATTCTGGGGGCATAAAAACGAACTTGTTTTTCTTTTTTCCATTTGTATATATAGAGATTTCTCTGATTAAATAAAGATATCTCGAATGAAATTCTAGTAGATAAATGTCTATTCTAAATTTATGCATTTGTATTTGGAAAAGAGATTAAAACTGAAGATAATTCTACTTAAGAAAATGATATATCTCTAAATTAATTGGATATATCTCCGAATCAAAAGTTGAAATATCTCTATTTTAAACAGAAATCTATTTATTGTTAACAAGGTAACAAGCTGGATTTACTTATGTGTGAAAGGAAAATCCGGAATTTCACTCTGGGGGAAAATCCACTATATAGTAGTTTTTCCCCGAGGGGAAAAATGGCTATATAGCCAAATTTCCCCCGGGAGAAAAACTACTATATAGCCATTTTCCGGGGGGAAAACTACTATATAGCCATTTTTCCGAGGGGAAAAACTACTATATAGCCATTTTTCCGGGGGGAAAACTACTATATAGCCATTTTTCCGAGGGGAAAAATGGCTAGGGGGAAAACTACTATATAACACCGGCACTGGATTTATATACTACTCCCTCATGTCACCTTGCTAGTTTTTTTGCCCTTGGTCGTCCTTTTGTCCTTGCTTGTTCTTTCAGTGTTTTAGTGTAACTCTTCGTCTACACATGAGACAGATTTGTAACATTTCTTGGTTGGAATGATCGAGTTTTCCTAGACAATCGGTGACATTTTGGAGGAGACAATGATAAGGGGAATGAGGATGATGAAGGAGAGGACAATGATGAAAATACTGACGAAATCTTGGACTGAATGAATGTGTATAATAGGACACTGTGCACAAATGATATTAGCTGATATATCAAAGTAAATATGCAAATGACCTGACGTCTTATTTACAAAGAGACTTAAGTCTAAGTGTAAGACTTGAGACCTATAATAGCATGTGTCTTAATTCTAAGAATAAATCAACAGTTTCTCTGTAAATAGTATATCAGGCATACTATTCATAGGTAAACTTTAAACTCATTCTTAGAAATAGGACACAATCTATTATAGGTCTCAAGTCTTACACTTAGACTTAAGTCTCTTTGTGAATACATGTACTGGACATTGTGTAGATTTGTTTTTTTTTTTACCAGAGGGGTTTATTCTATTTAACATTTTGCTAAATTAGAAACGTATGTCTGCTAATAGAAAATTACAGTTTTGACACTGAAAATGTGTATTCTGTACGATTTTGCCTTTTATTTCTGTTTTATTAATATTCATGTTCTGCAAATGGCCAATCTGGTTAAAATTATATCTTTATTCCGCCTCTCTATTTGTCCCATTGCAGACAAAGATCTGGCGAAACCCCGTAAGCGGCCTTGTTCTGATGAACTCTGATGACGTTTCATTCACAGAAACCGTTATTTCTGTCATATGTAATATAGATAATTTGTTTGGTCAATTATCATATTTATTATGACTATATTCATATCATAACCAATCATTGACTCGGCTAGGCACGTGCAAGTGAAGCAATATGTAACAAACACTGCTCAAAAACTACCTTGTATATTGTAGGACACGCAAACTGGATATGTTAACTTCATTCCTAGGAATTTGTAGCCGATCCACTGATTGGCTGAAAATCAGAGTTCACCAGAACATGACCCATTACGGGGTTTTGCCATCTTCGCAAGCCAAGGCTCCGTTTCGTTCTACTGCAGTAGAACGAAACAGAGCCTTGGCTTGCGAAGATGGGGTTTTGCCAGATCTATATTCACAATAGGACAAATAAAGAAGCGGAATAAAGATAAGGTTTTAATCAGATTGGCAAATGGCATACATTAAAATTAAAGGCTACTGTATGAGCTGTATTGTGGTATCGACTTTTTTCCATTTATGATCAAAACTGGCCAAGTTATAATGGAATATTTATATATAAATTCACTGTTTTTGCCTGGAGTAAAGGAGTTCTTACGGAAGTCTATACGTGCCACATAAAACAAAAATAATTATGTCGTTATAACGACTTTTGTTTATTGTTTATTTAGTCTAAAGCAAATACAGCTTATTGACAGGATATATATACAGGATATGAATATTATATAAAATAATATTATATTAAAGATACATAAATACAAGGTCAGTTTGAGAAAGTGTTGTTATACATAAATTTGTCTGATCTCAAAGCAGTTATTAATATATTTACCCAAGTTACATAGTTCTTTGACATTTTGTGTTGACAATAGTTGAATTAATTTAAAGACAGAGGGTCTAATATAGTAATACTTTTTCAAACATTTTATTCTTAAATGATTGTAACGAGGACATATCAAGAAAAAATGAAATTCGTCCTCAATATCTAAGGTGCATAAAGGGCATAAGCGTTTTTCTACAGGAATACTTTTATATCTACCAGTCTCAATATGCAAACAATGTGAAGACATTCTTAATTTACTTTTGTATTGCATAGGAATTCTTTTTGTTAAATATGATTGCAAAGTAAAAGTATCAATTAGATGTTTGTAAATAAAACACTTTAAGGATCTGTTCACATCAGAAAGAATAGTCTGTTTATAATGATCAAAATTACGTTGCTTGGCAAGTCTTTAACCAACATTGGTTTAACCACAAATCCAATATTCAACATTTCACAAAATATCTTTCACATTAGCTACCCAATTTTTGCAGTTGTGATTACCATTCAATTCATTACACATGACGTCAAAGCATGATTTTAAAATACAGTTTTTTGTTGACAAAAGTTTCGGCCAATATTTCAATATACGTAATTTTCTCACACATTGCATAGGTAATCTCCCTAATTCACAATTTATGACTGCATTTGGAGTAGATCTTTGACTCCAAGTGTACTTTTACAAAAATTTATATGGACTTTTTCTATATCTGGAGCAGAATGAGCTCCCCAAATTTCACTAGCATAGTTAGCAACACTTCCAACATAAGTATCAAATAAAGACAAAAGTGTAATAAAATTCAAATTCATATTGTAGCATTTGCGTTTAAGGGAGAAAAGTGTTTTTCTGCATTGTAAAGATAATTTTGGGTGAGATTAAATTTACTATTAAAATTCAAAATGAAACCAAGATAACAAAATCTATCTACTATTTCAATTTTTTCATTCATGTAATACCAAGGTCATCTGGTCGTAAAATACCGCCGTTCCTGAAAACCAATTTTTTTGTTTTTCCAACATTAACACTTAAAGCCCATTTTTCTGTATAATTTTGCAATGAATCCAACTTAAGTTGTAAATCAGAAGCCGACTGGGCTAACATAACCATAACATCGGCATACATTAATAAAAAGAAGGATAACTCTTGGAGTTCTATAGGAGCATTTCCCTTAATCAAAAATTCATTCTTGCAGTCATTGAAATATAAAGAAAAAAGGAGTGGAGAAATTATCTCCCTTTATATATTTATATATTGTTATTACGACTTAATATCTCTTTATTACGACATACGACGGATGTCGTCATTACGACTTATTATTTCGTTATAATGACATAC
The DNA here is from genome assembly GCA_035048485.1 of Pteria penguin. Classification (NCBI taxonomy): domain Eukaryota; kingdom Metazoa; phylum Mollusca; class Bivalvia; order Pterioida; family Pteriidae; genus Pteria; species Pteria penguin. Next base: position 42,853,715 of record CM068583.1, on the reverse strand, counting down.
GACGGATGTCGTTATAAAGATTCATTATCTCGTTATATTATCTCATTATAACGACATCTTATCCCGTTATAACGACATATACAGGATGTCGTTATTACGACTTAATATCTCGTTATTACTACTTTTAATATCTCGTTATTACGACTTATCATTATAAAAATGACATCCGTCATAAGTCGTTATAACGAGATATAAAGTCGTAATAACGAGATATTAAGTCGTTATAACAAGATAATTACGTAAACGTTTTGGTGCCTGGTGTTGTTGTGTTGTTAGTAGTATCATGACAAAAATAAAACTGACTTGCCGAGATTAATAAAACTTCATGACGTAATGAAGTCGAAAAGTTGCCGTAAACTGTCCTTAAACGAGTTTTTTGGGGAAACTTGTCATCTATAAAACACTTAGCTGATTTTTTTTAGGTCAAAATTACGGAAACGTTTTGGTGCATGGTGTTGTTGTGTTATAAGTAGTTATTATGACAAAACTAAGATTGACTTGCCGAGATTAATAAAACCTGATGATGTAATGAAGCCGAAAAGTTGCCATAAAATGTCCTTAAACGAGTTCTTTGGGCAACTTGTCATCTACAAAACAGTTGGTTGATATTCATTAAGTCAAAATAACTTTATGCGATTTCCGTCATGTCAATTTTAAAATACATCAATGTAATAAAGTCGCAGTTCCATGAAAATTACGGAAACGTTTGGTGCCTGGTGTTGTTGTGTTGTAAGTGACATCATGACAAAAATAAAATTGACTTGCCGAGATTTATAAAACTTAATGACGTAATGAAGTCGAAAAGTTGCCGTAAACTGCCCTTAAACGAGTTCTTTTGGGCAACTTGTCATCTATAAAACACTTAGTTGATTTTCTTTAAGTCAAGATAAATTTATGCGATTTCCCTTATGTCAATTTTAAAAATAAATTGTCATAATAAACTCGCATTGCCATGAAAATCAAGAATTATTGACATCATTTTGTTGATATGTTGCAAAAATCATGCTACTAACGAGAATTTTATGTCGAGTTATTGTTTTAAAAATAGCAAATCGAGATTTTCGAAAATCAATTTCTCTTCGAAATCGAGTTATCAAACTCGCATTTGTATGAAAATCTCGAAATATTGACTTTGTTGAAGTCGATATGATACGAAAAAGTAATACTTACTGATATTCTTTTTGACGACCAATATTTATATACTGAAAAATAAATGAATTCTTCCTTCCTGCATGACTGATCATCAAGGTACTCAGGTGAGCGATTTAGGCCCACTTGGACCTCTTGTGTTACTCAACGAATCTACCAATATATCTGGCACTCATAGACAAATAATAGAGGAGGGCGATTGGTAATGCATACTGGCCCTTGACATAATGGTACTCAATAAGAAGACTACCATGTAAATATGTACAGTGAGTGATATTACCATGTAAATATGTACAGTGAGTGATATTACCACATAACTATGTACAGTGAGTGTTATTACCACATAAACTTGTATGCTGCAATTTAGCCGATACAATACATTCTTATATTGCTTTTGGTACTGGAGATAGGTTCATGTGGCTTGTAATCAAGGTAATATCACCCAGAGTGCTGAGTGTTCCAAGTTAAATAAAGTGATTATATAAATGAATTCTCTCATTTCGGGCACATGATGTCACTACTGTTTCCCCGGGTCTAGGAATGTTCTGTGTGATACGTTGTTATGCATGGTTCAGTCCTATTGCACAGCTACTCTCTTTATTCTTTCTTTTTTTACGTAATGACAAATAACAGCTGACTAAGCACAATAACACGTGGAAGGTTTTCCCTTTTTCATTGTGCAGAGAAAACAATGAGAATTACATATCCTAACTGAAATCACAAATTGTTTCATGAAAGTATTACTTTGTAATTTATTTTGTAAACTTTTACTGGATATTTGTGCTGAGATCTCATTAAATTTGTACAAATTAGTTTCATGACTGTGACATCAAACGTCATACAATATTAATGTAATTTGTGTCATACCAAACACTGAATATAGTACATATTGCTTCACTATTTAACAATATGTATCAAATCAAACCAAAATAAGTATGTTGCTCTACTTAACAAAATATGTGTGATACCAAATCTGAATGTTGTATATGCCGCTTCACTTTTTTCAAATATGTGTATGGTGCACCAGAATTTATACATGTATAATTAGGGGTTACCATGTTAGTGTTTTACACATTGTGACAGGGTATCCGTGAATACCTTGTCAGGAATGCAATTTCACTTCGAGGCGTTACGTAGAGTTATGACTAACACTTACAGACAGTGCGTAGAGTTGTGATTAACACTAACACCTGGTGACAGTTCATTGAGGAGTGACTAAAACTAATACCAAGAGACAGTACGGAGAGTTGTGACTAACATTAACACCAGAAGAAAGTGCGTAGTGTTGTGATTAACACTAACACCTAGAGACAGTACGTAGAGTTATGACTAACACTTACATCAGGAGACAGTGCGTGGAGTTGTGATTAACACTAACACTTGGATATATTCCTGACAGGGTATTCACGGATACCCTGTCAAATTGTGTAAAACACTAAAGTGGTAACCTTATTCCAGTTCACTATCTCATTTTTTGCATTATTTGTCCTGATTTCGGGACATATGAATGAACTCATCAAAATATTATTGCGCAGCTAAGAAGTAGTTCTCATACAAGTATACAATGTTCGAGGTCGATTCATCGACTTTCGCCGTATTGATTACTGAATGATAAGAAGTTTGTAAATTTTTCTAAAATTAAAAAGTATCTCTCTCATGCATAGCTCTGCCTTTAGGTGGGTCCTGGTTCTTACTTTTAGTTCAATTTTGCATTGAGCATCACTGAAGAGACATAAGTTGTCGAAATGCGCATGCATTTGGTGCACCAATATACACATATATATGTTCTGATATTTATTATTTATATGTATCATACCAAATTATACCAAACCTGAAAGTTGTACATATATACATTTACACTTACACCAGGAGACGGCGCGTAGAGTTGTGATTAACGCTAACACTTAGAGACAGTACATTGAGTTGTGACTAACATTAACACCAAGAGACAGTGCGTAGAGTTATGACTGACACTTACACCAGGAGACAGTGCGTAGAGTTGTGATTAACACTAACACTTGGAGACAGTACATTGAGTTGTGACTAACATAAAAACCAAGAGACAGTACGTAGAGTTGTGACTAACACTAACACCAGGGGACAGTGCGTATAGTTGTGACTAACACTAACACCAGGAGACAGTACGGAGAGTTGCGACTAACATTAATAACAGAAGAAAGTGCGTAGAGTTATGACTAAGACTAACACCAAGAGACAGTACGTAGAGTTGTGACTAACATTAACAACAGAAGAAAGTGCGTAGAGTTATGACTAACACTAACAACAAGAGACAGTGCGTAGAGCTATGACTAACACTAACACTTGGAGACAGTACATGGAGTTGTGACTAACATTAACACCAAGAGACAATACGGAGAGTTGTGACACCTGGGGACAGTGCGTAGAGTTGTGACTAACACCAGGAGACAGTACATTGAGTTGTGACTAACACCAGGAGACAGTAGAGTTGTGATTAACACTAACAACAGGAGACAGTGCCTAGGGTAATGACTAACACTAACATCAGGAGAGAGTACGGAAAGTTGTGACTAACACTAACACCAGGAGACAGTATGTAGAGTTGTGACTAACACTTACACCAGGAAACAGTTCGTGGATTTGTGATTAACACTAACATTTGGAGACAGTACATTGAGTTGTGACTAACACTAATACCAGAAAACAGTGCGGAAAGTTGTGACTAACATTAACTCCAGAGGAAAGTGCGTAGAGTTATGACTAACACTAACACCTAGAGACAGTACATAGGGTTATGACTAACACTTACACCAGGAGACAGTTCGTAGAGTTGTGATTAACACTAACACTAGGAGACAGTACATTGAGTTGTGACTAACATTAACACCAAGAGACAGTACGGAGAGTTATGACTAACACTAACACCAGGGGACAGTGCGTATAGTTGTGACTAACACTAACACCAGGAGACAGTACGGAGAGTTGTGACTAAAACTAACACCAGGAGACAGTACGGAGAGTTGTGATTAACATTAACACCAGAAGAAAGTTCGTAGAGTTGTGATTAACACTAACACTTCGAGACAGTACATTGAGTTGTGACTAACATTAACACCAAGAGACAGTATAGAGAGTTGTGACTAACACTAACATCAGGGGACAGTGCGTAGAGTTGTGATTAACACTAACACCAGGGGACAGTGCGTAGAGTTGTGACTAACACTTACCCCGGAAGACAGTGCGTAGAGCTGTGACTAACACTAACACCAGTGGACAGTGCGTAGAGTTGTGTTTAACACCAAGAGACAGTATGGAGAGTTGTGACTAACACTAACATCAGGGGACAGTGCGTAGAGTTGTGATTAACACTAACACCAGGGGACAGTGCGTAGAGTTGTGACTAACACTTACTCCAGAAGACAGTGCGTAGAGTTGTGACTAACACTAACACCAGTGGACAATGCGTAGAGTTGTGACTAACACTAACACCAGGAGACAGTACGGAGACTTGTGACTAACATTAACACCAGAAGAAAGTGCGTAGAGTTATGACTAACACTAACACAAAGAAACAGTGAGTAGAGTTGTGACTAACATTAACACAAAGAGACAGTGCGGAGAGTTATAACTAACACTAACACCAGAGGAAGGTGTGTAGAGTTATGAATAACACTAATACAAGGAGACAGTGCGTAGAGTTGTGCCTAACACTAACACAAATCAGAAAGTGTGTCGAGTTATGACTAACACTAACACAAAAAGGAAAGTGCGTAGGGTTGTGACTAACACTAACACAAGGAGACTGCGTAGAGTTGTGCCTAACACTAACACAAAGAAGAAAGTGCGTAGAGTTGTGACTGACACTTACACCGGGAGACAGTGCGTAGAGTTGTGACTGACACTAACTTCAGGAGACAGTGCCTAGAGTTGTGACTAACACCAGGAGACAGTGCACAGAGTTGTGACTTACACTAACACAAAGAAGAAAGTGCGGAGAGTTATGACTAACACTAACACAAGGAGACTGCGTAGAGTTGTGACTAACACTAACACCGGGAGACATTGCGTAGAGTTGTGACTAACACTAACACCGGGAGACAGTGCGTAGAGTTATGACTAACACTAACACAAAGAGGAAAGTGCGTAGGGTTGTGACTAACACTAACACCGGGAGACAGTGCGTAGAGTTGTGACTAACACTAACACAAATCAGAAAGTGCGTAGAGTTGTGACTGACACTAACACCGGGAGACAGTGCGTAGAGTTATGACTAACACTAACACAAAGAGGAAAGTGCGTAGGGTTGTGACTAACACTAACACAAGGAGACTGCCTAGAGTTGTGCCTAACACTAACACAAAGAAGAAAGTGCGTAGAGTTGTGACACTTACACCGGGAGACAGTGCGTAGAGTTATGACTAACACTAACTTCAGGAGACAGTGCCTAGAGTTGTGACTAACACCAGGAGACAGTGCACAGAGTTGTGACTAACACTAACACAAATCAGAAAGTGCGTAGAGTTGTGACTGGCACTAACACCGGGAGACAGTGCACAGACTTGTGACTAGCACTAACACCAGGAGACAGTGCGCAGAGTTGTGACTAACACTAACACAAGGAGACAGTGCGTAGAGTTGTGACTAGCACTAACACCAGGAGACAGTGCACAGACTTGTGACTAGCACTAACACAAGGAGACAGTGCGTAGAGTTGTGACTAACACTAACACAAGGAGACAGTGCACAGACTTGTGACTAGCACTAACACAAGGAGACAGTGCGTAGAGTTGTGACTGACACTAACACCGGGAGACAGTGCGTAGAGTTGTGACTAACACTAACACAAGGAGACAGTGCGTAGAGTTGTGACTAGCACTAACACCAGGAGACAGTGCACAGACTTGTGACTAGCACTAACACCAGGAGACAGTGCGCAGAGTTGTGACTAACACTAACACAAGGAGACAGTGCGTAGAGTTGTGACTAACACTAACACCGGGAGACAGTGCGTAGAGTTGTGACTAACACTAACACCGGGAGACAGTGCGTAGAGTTGTGACTAATATTAGCACCAGAAAACAGTACATTCAGTTGATTATTGATAGCGGCAACAGATGTGAAATCTTCAGATAATACTTTGAAGAAAAATTACAACTCTTTCGGGTTGGGGAGTAAAAATATTTATTGATAAAAATACGCAAAGGAAATTTAGTATATTGATACTTTCATTTTTCATCAACAACATGAGTGTATCATTTTCTAACCCGTAGCAATTTTTTTCTATCTACTGGAAAAAAAATCCAAACATCTACAGTGAAAAGATGGTATAGGATCTGATCAAGTAATGTTTCCCCTCAAAGGGAAAATGGGAAATTTTATATAAAGGTGATTAGGGGGAATAACTACACAGGGGAATTGTTATATACTGACACCAGCACTTGGAGTGTAAACTCATCAATCAGATGATCAGAGCCGCCAACATGATCGTAAAAACTGAGTAACTTAAAGGAAACTTCAATTTATTATCACTCACTAATTCAAACAGTTTCAAAAACCAATAAATAAACAAAATTCGATCTTCATACCTCTTTGAAACTTGTAAATAAAACTCAAACAATTAGAAAACGAAATGTAAAATGTTTGTAAGGTTATTCTGTCGTATTGTACAATCATTTAAAATTTATAATGCAATTATAGTCGTTTAAACACCATTGAAGAGTGGAAATTTAATGAAAATATCCTTGACCTGTATCTACAAGACTCTCAAATTTAATGCATGATAAATATTGAGGTATTATCACTGAAGATGTTTCTCACTTGGTTTACAGACCTTATCGACCGTGAAAGACTCCGGTACACTTTCAACATGAATGGTCAATAGATAACGGCTATGGACGTATGACGTACATACATATGTTTAGGTCCATTTGATTTTGACATGAACCTATTGTCTAATTTAAAAAAAAATAACTCTTTAAACAAGAATGTGGGATGGAATGTAGAGCAATTTCCTTCTCCACAAATTTAACCAAACAAACTAAACAAAACACCACTGAATGATTATATTAAATCGCTGCACCCACGTTAATTCCGTGTCTTCGGTATATCATACTCCTGTCATATCTTACCTGTATTACGGCACTGACTTCTACTCAACAAATCACATACAATTTTCTTTTAAAATGAAAATATACGAGCGACTAAGAAAAAAAAGAGTTAATGTTGTGAGAACGTAGAAGTCAACAGAGCACGTCGGTGGCAACCAAATTCAAATAGAAAAGGGGTATTTTTGTAAATATGTCAGTCCTCTAGGTAAAGATCAAAACGTACAAAAGTTTTATACGTAAACAAAGGTCTTGTCACAAGGAATACACATGTGAAATATTTAAGTCTCTCTTTCTGTTCATAAGTTATGACCAACTTTAAAGTTTCTTAAAAGTGGGTCAAACTTCAAGGTCAGTGTCACTATGTCAAATATTTTGGTACCCAATGTGAAATATTAAATCTTTGCTTAATGTTTCTAGATGAAGTTATGATCCAGGATAAAGTTTTTGTCTACGAAAGACGACAACGGTGACGACGACAGCGATACCGGGGGTATGACAAAAGCTCTCCGGACATTTGTCCTGGCGAGCTAAAATACTTCAAATCTCCATAATGAATAACAATCCATCAATATATTTGACTTATAATTTGTTAATCCTTTTCACTGTCATAATGGACGATGTTCCACACACCCACTAATGCCCTTTATCAATAAATGATACATTGCATTCAAAGCTGAATTGTTCTTATTCAAAAACAAAATAATAATGATAAAATGGTAATAATAATAATAATAATAATAATAATAATAATAATAATAATAATAATAACGAGAGGTAAGAGACATTCATTCATGATAACAATCTGTTGTATCCTTTGTCGACGGTAAGAACACGTGTTTGACATAAAATGAAGACATGTTTAGACACAAACGAAATCCGAACAATTCTCACTCATTCAGATATAACTGAATATGTTTTATTTAAATCTGAAGTCTTTTCCATTTATCCTAATATATCTCATGTATGAAACTGTACATAGATAAAGACTATTCCATAGTAGCACAATAGTAATATTAGAGATGAATTTATATATAAGCTCTGGGCCTTTTTTCAGATCCCGATCATTTATTGCTTTGTAATTGTATGATGCTTGTCTTTTTCTTGAATAAATATTGTTTGAACCGTATCCGGACAATTTCGGACAACTTTGAAACAATCAGGAAGCTAATCGAATCTTAAGCAATGATTAAAGAAATTTTCTAATTCCAAGGGCCGTAATTCCGTCAAAAATCAGTGGACCGAAACGGAACTCGAACTTTATCTGTAACTCATGGTGGTAGACTCACACACCAAAAATTGGATGGATATCTACAAGCATTTAGAAAAAAAGTCCGGAAAACTGCCATTTTAAAGAAATTTTCTATTTCCAAGGGCCGTAATTAAGTCAAAAATCGGTGGACCGACACAGAACTCGAACTTGATCTGTAACTCATGGTGGTAGACTCACACACCAAAAATTGGACGAGTATCTACAAGCGTTTAGAAAAAAAGTCCGGAAAACGTGTGTGTGACTGACGGACAGACGGACAGATGGACGAAGTTCAAACCTATAGTCCCCTTCGACGATGCCTGTAGAGGACTAAAAACTACATAAATAGAAATATGAAAAAAGAAAGCTATATACAAAGCAGTAGTCTAATTATACGGTGCTATCGGGCGTCAGCTACACTTTGCGTGTTTGTAGTTCGCTGTCTAAATGTAAAATGACCAGGCCTTTATCCGACATCTTGGTCATCGGGGAATAGGGCGACACCTACATGTGTTGTGGTTTGCCTTGACCCATTCATGTTGTAATATGACTAAGTGATTGATTGATTTTTGTTTAACGTCACACCACGAATATTTCACGTATATGGTGACGGCATCTGTCTGATACGGGGCATACAGATTTTGACCTGTGCAACGGACCCACCCGAAGCAGTGAGGGATCTTTAACGTGCCATGCATACCACGGCACTGGGCCTCGGTTTTTATTGTCTCATCCGAAAGACAGAACCCCGGCCTCCCGATCAGAGTCCAGATACCACTAGGCCACGCCGGCTTATATGACTAAGTGAAATAAGAGAATGCTGAGAGATGAAAGTAGAATAGGAAAGGACAAAATGCTTTAAAAGTCTTTTACATTGTTATCATTCTTGAGGCTTTGTCGCGCACTATACAATATATATATAATTATATAGAAATAGAGATTTGCAAGTTCATGTTCTAACTAAGAGAAGGTGGTCAAGATTAGTGGGAGGTGTATTGTATTGTTTATTAATCAAAAACTTGTAGATAATGTATAATAAGCAACAATAACATAGTGTAATGCCAAGGTCAACATAATGAATGTATATACCACATTAAATCAAAATACAAATACACATGTATGTTTATATATCAAATAGAGTATAATATATTTATATAAATATGAACTATGACTTAAAGCACTTCTAATTTTGAAAGCACACTTTAGAAATTTACCCAATTTGCAAAGTTCCTTTGTGTTATTGGAACTCAGGAGTTAAACTAGTTTGAAGACGGAGGGTCTTCCATAATAATAATTTTTCAAATATTTAATTCTTATGTTTTCAAAAGCGGGACATTTCAAAATAAAATGAAACTAGTCCTCTATGTCTAATTTACAATTATTACATAAACGTCTTTCAACAGGTATATTTTATATCGCCCAGTTTCAATACTCAAACAATGCGAAGAAATGCGCAATCTGCTAATATGTTTCTTATATTGCATATAAATGGGTTTGGTCAAATAAGGCTGTAATGTTACGTGAACAATAATATGTTTATATAAAAAACATTTCGACGATGCGTTTATTTCAGCAATAATAGCATGCACCAATTTCTGATAAAATTCTTTTTACATTAGATTACCAGTTTGTACAGTTAGGTTTAAGTGACAATTCTTTATAGAAAAAATAAACAAATGACTTAAGAGTACAATTGTTCGAGCGTAAGAGTTTTAACCAATATTTAATCATTTTAAGTTTTCTAATACAAACCATAGGAACTCTACCCAACTCTGCATATATCATGGCATTTGGGGTTGATCTTTTCACCCCTAGAATACTTTTTTAAAAATCTACATGTACATTCTCTATATCTTGAGCTGCATGTAAACCCCAAATTTCACTCCCATAATACGATATACTGGAAACATAAGTGTCAAATAATGATAGTAGAGTGTTGTAATTAAAACCCATTTCTCTACAATTTCTTTTCAGTGAAAACATAGCTTTTCTACGGAAGCCGATTGGGGACATTTTGTCTTAGGACTTCTGAATTATGGCTAACGTCTTAGCTCTTATGCATTATGACTTACGTGTTATGAAGTGTCTAATGAAACATTCGTAAAAGCATGGCGGAAGGATCAGGAGGGAGTGAAGACGAAGTTTTGGTAAGTAGATCTACAGTTTTATGATGAGTTTATTTATTAGTTTGATATACATAACATTATATTTTAGCTGAAATTGTAGAAATGAAGCTAAACACGTGCCAATCCCGGTCTACATAGCCTAGGCTCCTCGTACAACATTTTAGCATGGCGGATAAAGAGGGGGTACCGAGTGTCCTGACCCTGCCCCCTGGAATCCGAAAATTTTACCAAAATAATCTAATATTTGGGAATTTTGGGGGTTGAACCCCTCGTCTAAATATAGGTATATTTATAGGCTAATCTACGACCGAAGTGCCTATGACTGGAAATTACATTGGCATGCTAAAAATTTTGTATAGATCATAAGATGCATTGTAAAGTAGCTTATAAAGAGTATTGAACTAAAATATTATCAGCTAGGTGAAAGAGGTCCTCACTGTCGCTTGGTGGGGAGAGGTTTTAAAATCAAAGAAGTTGGTGAACGGTTAGTTTCAAAAGGCCAAATAGTTACTAGTACGTCACTGTCTCAGTGGGCAGTCAGTGTCAGACTCTGAACTTTTGAACAAATCATGGATTGATAAAACTCCTACTTGTACAATTGTCATGAAGTAAATATATTACACCAGAAAATTCCCATCACAAGGTAGAGGGTGTATGCATATGTGGCCTTAAAGGGGGTAGGGCAAGAGGGGTTAACAATGGTTTTGGTAAGGCGTAACTATAATCACAGTGAACCTAAAGGCTAAACTAATTAATTTCGCCATCTGTGGCTGCCATCTTAGGTTCAGCATTAAAATCAATATTTATTTGTAATTCTTTTGTAAATATTTTATGTCAAGTAAGCAAAGTGATAAGAAAACTTTTTTTAACTTAAACAGATTTTCATCAAGTACCAATAATAACTTATTCAAGATGAAGATGTTAGCTAGTTTAAACACACACCACAGCTCTTTCACAGAATTTATCTAATTTTTATTTTCAGCTGCAACAATCCAAGTATGAAATATGTGTCTTTAGTTTATGTCCAACATCAAATAGGATAGATTCCCTTTCAATTACAATTATTAACAGAATGTCTTGTAATATAATTATCATAATTTTGTGATTATTCTGAATGTTAATGTAATACTGACATGATCAAGTCATGCCCGGCACATGTATTTTCCCATTTAAAACACTAAATAAATAAATAGATACCGGTAAATTGAAAATACGGTTTACAGAACCTTCTGCCTCCCCCTCCTACCCCTGTTCTTCTTCTTGGGTACCTTGTCCGTTCTGAAGAAAAAAAGAATGATATAATAGTGTAGATCTCGGATTGTAGATATATATACATGTATATATATATATATATATATATATATATATATATATATATATATATATATATATATATATATATATATATATATATATATATATATATATATATATATATATATATATATATATATTAAACAAATATCCTTAAATAATGTGTTCACCTTTATATGTTGGGTTATCTAATTCACATAATGTTGTATAATATTTATGTTTTCTCTGTTTTTTGATATAAGATGTTTATATTTATTGTATTTTATTTCTATTACATAAGTCAGATATATATATATATATATATATATTGATTTTTTTTTCAGGAAAGTGGGAGAAGAAAAAGAATTTAGGAGTTAGTTAAATGTATAGCAAATTAAAAACAACCCCCAAAACGTTCCAAGTTAATTGTTAAGGCTTTGGAAATGGAAAAACCCAAAAAGGTATAAAACAGAATGTGAGAATAGCCATCAACTATTTTTCAGGCCTTAATATTGTCCCTTAAACAAATATCCTTAAATAATGTGTTCACCTTTATATGTTGGGTTATCTACTTTACATAATGTTGTATAATATTTATGTTTTCCCTGTTTTTTGATATAAGATGTTTATATTTATTGTATTTTATTTCTATTACATAAGTCAGATATATATATATATATATATATATTGATTTTTTTTTCAGGAAAGTGGGAGAAGAAAAAGAATTTAGGAGTTAGTTAAATGTATAGCAAATTAAAAACAACCCCCAAAACGTTCCAAGTTAATTGTTAAGGCTTTGGAAATGGAAAAACCCAAAAAGGTATAAAACAGAATGTGAGAATAGCCATCAACTATTTTTCAGGCCTTAATATTGTCCCTTAAACAAATATCCTTAAATAATGTGTTCACCTTTATGTGTTGGGTTATCTACTTTACATAATGTTGAATAATATTTATGTATTCCCTGTTTTTTGATATAAGATGTTTATATTTATTGTATTTTATTTCTATTACATAAGTCAGAAGTCACAATTCCTAATACATAAGACAAATTACCTAAGTCAGATGGCATAAGTCAGAAGTCAGAAGTCAGAAGTCATAATACATTAGTCAGAAGGCATAATACATAACTCAGAAGTCATAATACATAAGACAGAAGTCATAATATATAAGTCAGAAGGCATAATACATAAGTCAGAAGTCATAATACATAAGTCAGAAGACATAATACATAAGTCAGAAGACATAAATCACTATATAATTAAGAACAAAATATAGTACATCACCAAAAGTATATTTTGGAAGAGTCTTGTCGTTAAAATTAAAATTAAATTTAATTAATGAAATAGATCAAAGTATCCATTTGCAAGTTTTGTCTTATCTGGATCTTTAGGGCCCCACAAAGGGCCTGATCCAAAAAGTTGTGGTCCCTCTTCTGCTCTTAAAATATGTGTCCGGTAGACATAATTAAGTCTTCCAAAAGAGGTTTGGAGACTTATTGTTTTGTGAAGTTTTTATTATGCCCCTCCTATGGATAGATCGGGGGGCATATAGTTTTTGGCCTGTCTGGTGTCTGTCTGTCTGTCTGTGGCAAAAAACTTTAACCTTGGCCATATCTCATGAACTATAAGTGATAGAGCTTAGACATTGCACACTTGGATACCTTATGACAAAACATTTCATTGATGCCATGACCATGACCCTGTGATCTAGTTTCAAGAAAACTGTTCAAAAATTGCTGCCCACGGGGGCATCAGTGTTTCACAAACACAGCTTGTTATTATTATTTATATTACACTTCTTCTTCTTCTTTCTTTCTTCTGAACTTGGAATTCCATAAAACTGTAGGATATCATAGACCCATGTATCTAGTTGTGCACCCTTGTTTATTTTTTATGCCCCCCTTCGTAGAAAGAGGGGCATATTGCTTTGTGTCCGTCTGTCTTTCTATCTGTTGGTCAGACTGTCGGTCTAAAGGTTGCAGATATCGAAATGAAATTTGGTATACAGATTTATCATAAGAATATCTAAGCCAAGTTGTAATTTGGCTACCATCCAATTATTTTTGACAGAGATTTGCCCCTTTGACTTAGAAAAATTCAAGTAAATTCAAATAAATTAATGTTTCCGTTCATTATCTCTGCAAAGAATGCATACTTTTTTGTGTCAGTTAATACTCATATATAAATCAAATGAAGACATGCGATATATTTGTTTTCATCATAAGACACAAACTTTTGATTGAAGAATGTTTGTGCGTGGTTATGAGGAGTAGATGACCTCTGATGTGGTCATGTGAGTTATATCCAGAGGGTTGGGGGTTGCTCTTGTTCAAATTGGGGGTTAGTTAACCATATTTTGGATGGGGCAAAGAGGGATGGGATCTAACATTGAATCCAATGGCAAAACTTATACACTATCTTGTAAATGATAATAACTTATAACTCATAAAGCGTCAGAGACATTTACATCGGATCTTTTGAAACAGATATAAAATGTAACACACAATATATATGGTGCATAAAAACTCGTCCCTGGGGTCATCATTCCCTCACCCACCTACCCCCAACCAACCAACCAACCAACCGATTTCCCTGCTTCGTTTTGGACACTTTATAATCGCCCCGATTATAATTACATCTTGTAATAGTCTGAGTTTGTGGAATAGGTGATGTAGATGTGGTTCTGTGTGGTGTGCAGACATCACTGGGTGCCATATGTATGTATGTATTATTACCATCTTCTATTTCTCGTCTTTATTTCCTGTTCTTTATTGTTGATAAGTGAAGACCAGTAGAGCTCCAGTCTCGACAGAGACTTCTGGTTATGATACTGTAACTGTATAAATGTCCGTCAAAATCAATTTAATACTTTTTGTAGCAAGATGTTCTGCAAAGGGTGAATAGTACTGAATACCTAACTTCTTTCTCCAGAAAGATATATAACCTCGGTCTTCTTACTCTGTGAGGTGAACTCCTTGATGTCCACATTAAAAAATTCCTAAAAATGTTACTTCAGTGTTATGATAATTTTCATCTTGATTTGTGTTCCGCAAATTGATGTTACATACATGTAAGTATCATATTGTATCATTTCAGAAACCTCGTGGTAGTGGAAGACACCCAACACTTAAGTTGCAACTGGCATGGCTACAACAAACAAGAGGAAGATTTCGACAGGTTACTGGTAGAAAAGGTGGAGGAACAAGAATATATGAATTCAATAGAGATGATGAACAAACAGTTAGTACAGTGCTCAATTATGCCAAGAAAGTCTTTTTCCAGGTGGAAAAAATGATAAGGGAAAATTGGCAGATATGGAAGTTAACCTTTCTTCATATATTGGAGAAGGGATTGAAAAATTCACCGATACTGACGGACAAGAATGTTGTCTTCAAGACTATTTGAAAAATATTGGTGTGTATTCATAACAATATTATTTGTACTTGAGAAATAAAACAAACCCTCACTCGCATGGCAAACCTCAGTCATGATTTACTCATGGCAAATCTCAGTCATGACAGTCTAATCATGTTTTACGCATGAAAAACCTCAATCATGTTTTACGCATGGCAAACCTCAATCATGTTTTACGCATGGCAAATCTCAGTCATGTTTTACACATGACAGCCTTAATCATGTTTTACGCATGAAAAACCTCAATCATGTTTTACGCATGGCAAACCTCAATCATGTTTTACGCATGATAGCTTCAGTCATGTTTTACACATGATAGCCTTAGTCGCGGTTACACATGGCAAATATAAATGACAGACTCTAGTCATGATTTACGTATGATACTCGCTTCGTTATGTTAACACATAGTTATCTATACTCATGTTTTCCTCATGATACACTTGCAGTCATGTTTTACGTATGAAGGCAAATTCAACTTCTCATGTACAATACTCGATTAGTGTTAGTGCTTTTACATGTATTGCTGTCTTGGTCACAGAATTAACTTTTTTCTGTCCCATATTAATTTGGAACAATATCCCCCAAGTATTTAGTGGGGCGGTTTACTCTCAATAACTTGAGCAGTTGTTATTTTGATCCGTGTATTCATATTATTTATTTTATCACGCAATCATTTTTCAGTGTTTTTATATGTACATGTAATAGTTTTCTCCCTCATGCTGTTTTTGAGTGGGAATTTTTGTTCTTGTATTTTGTTATCAGCCTTTTTCGTATACAGAGCAATTGTTAGTCCCCTTAGCCAATATGTAGTTTTTCTAAATTGTTTACAGTAATTATATTCGTGTTAAAGTTTGTTCAATAAATAATTCTTTCAACTTATCTCTTGTTTATGTTTCTTGTATAAATAGTAATATAACGCGTGTCGATGTCCGTCTTGTAAATGCTTTTGATGGAGTACGCCATTACCTTTGACCCCCCCCCCAAAAAAAAAAAAACAAAAACAAAAGCAAAAACAAAAACAAAAAAAGAAAATCCGAATCCCCTTACATAAAGTGTTCCATCGTTAAATCGGTATTGCGTCAATCTGGGGCACTATTTGCATACTAATGAGCAATGCAAGGGCAGCCAGAGCGATAGTTAAATGATTCGCTCAGGCTAGCGAGAATGTGTGTCTTTCAAAACTAAGAAATGCAATAAAATATAACATTACAAATAACAGAATCAAACCCATTTTATTCTAATGTAGTCTAAAGATAATTTACCATGATATTTAGCGAAAATGAACAACAATATTGACTTTAATAATAGCTAGTATCATAAAAGTTAGTAGAAGAGGCAAGTAATTTCCAGAGGGTATGTTTATATTGTCTTGTGACAAAGAATAAGATACTGATAATGGTGGAGTATAATTGCCACTGCGCCTTGTACGGTTATAGAAAACTGAAGATCAGGCTGGAGTATCGCCGCCAAATCTTTAAACTCCTTACAACATATTGTTCTGCGTAAGTCGGACATTTCAGTACATATTTCAACATATTTCTGGTCAACTTTCTTTCCAAAATCATGACCACCAAATACTTCGGGAACAAAATACATTAAATCTGGCTTTCCATTTGGTACCTGTGCATTCCTTTGTATCCGCATGGAATGCAGGTATTCTGTCAAGTTGGGCTTGAATCATATGGGTAAAACAAAACTTCAAGCATTCGACATGCAAAGGATTTAATTCGTCATACTCGAAACTATCCTTTAAATCTTTGAAAAAGCAAATCCACCATTGCATTCCTTGACGTCGCATTGTTCCCCACCAAGCCTATATTCGTTGATTAAAAACACTTTTCCCATACATAAAATTTCTAAGACCAGACATACTATCCATATCGTTGTACCGGAAAAACGGCTGGAGAAGAGACAGAGTTGAGTTTTCCGTTCCATTATCACAACGCAGAAGTCTTGGGGCAACCCAAGCGTCTTCAATGCTTCAAGATAATACATGGCGATGACTGCGGGATTGTTGTTACTCTGTGAAACTTCTAACCAAAGTATTCTTCTACTGTAACCATCAATAGCACCGTGTATACAAAATCCATAAGGTTTCAGTTTATCATATCCATCAACATGCCAAACATAATTGGGACCCTTGGCTGTGTACTTGCGTCGTTTTAGTCAGTGAGCCTTCCGGATACTAATTCCTTCAGGGTCAATATAGAACCTTTTCCCGTGGAACTCTTAGTCTATGTTCATTTACCAAACGTTTCCACGTGGAACGGTAACCAATGCACTGACCGCTTGTCTCAATTTCATTTCAACATTTGAAATGTAATTAGTAACGATATCTTCAGGTGTAAAATCCATCCGACGTCGTAAGTTGTTTCTTTTAAGTATTCTTTTAAACTGCTGCACTGATATCTTGATGTTATTTATCACAAACAACAAAAGAACCATTTCAGGATAAGTAAAGCCACAGTTAAAATATATTTTCGCCAAATCTAGCCGTGTACTTTCTGCTTTAGTCCTTTCAGGTATATTAAATGGTGTCACTCCTATAACAGGGCACATCAGATGCATCCACACCATATCAACAGAATAAATGCAGCCATTTTATATGTGAAACTTATCTGAAAATAGACAAACACATTCCATGACTTTTCATGAGTACAACGATAAACTGGACAATAATTAAGAACTTAACTGTTCATTGTCGTTTAATTTTTGCTTACCAGGCAATAAAGGCAGACGACTGACAACGATTGATCACAATGACAATGTATTTCACAATAAATTTCATTAATTAAAACTAATTTTAATTTCCATTCAAATAGTGCAAAGTGACGGGCTCATGACAAGACTCTTCCAAAATGTACTTTTGGTGATGTTCTTAATTATGTTGTGACTTATGTATTATGTCTTCTGATTTATGTATTATGTCTTCTGACTTATGTATTATGTCTTCTGACTTATGTATTATGTCTTCTGATTTATGTATTATGTCTTCTGACTTATGTATTATGCCTTCTGACTTATGTATTATGTCCTCTGACTTATGTATTATGTCTTCTGACTTATGTATTATGTCCTCTGACTTATGTATTATGTCTTCTGACTTAAGTATTATATCTTCTGACTTATGTATAATGCCTTCTGACTTATGTATTATGCTTTCTGACTTATGTAATAGAAATAAAATACAATTAATATGAAAAAGCAGGGAAAACATTAATATTAATTAATTATTTTATTTTATTTTATTATAAAGATATTCACTTCAATTTTCGCCGTGCGTAGAATCGTGCCGATCAAACCGTGTATGAAAAGTGCAATTCTAGGCAACGTATTGAATTGTGGCCCCATGCGCGGATAGGAAAGTATCAGAAATGGTTGATTTTCGTTACTTTCCTCACCTTATATATAAGTGTGTTCTCTGTACACTGTATGTTTTCCAAAAACATTTATACGTAGTAAGGTAATGTTACGAGGGGACGTAACTCTGACGTTAGATTTGGAAATATTTAATCTGCAAACCAAAAAGACCAACACCCCGCAGGATTACAAGACCGGGATGGCACGTGTAGAGCTTCAATTCTACAATTTCAGCTCAAATAAAATGTTATGCTTTTCGATAAAAACGTATATCAAACTAAAAGATAAACTAATATTAATTTAACATTTTCATGATTGACTAAACTTTGTAAAACTATAGTATAGATCTACTTACAATGAAGCAAATGAACAATGAAAAACAAATAAAATAGATCTACTTACCAAAACTTCATCTTCACTCCCTCCTGATCCTTCCGCCATGCTTTTACGAATGTTTCATAAGACACTTCATAACACGTAAGTCATAATGCATAAGTGCTAAGACGTTAGTCATAATTCAGAAGTCCTAAGACAAAATGTCCCCAATCGGCTTCCGTACTTTTCTACACTGCATAGACAACTACTTTTGGGTTTTATTAAATTTCCCGTTATAATTAAACACAATTCCTAAATAACAAAATTCATCCACTATTTCAATTTTTTCTCCCTTATAAAGCCAATATTCATGAGGTTTAACAATACCCCCATTTCTAAAAACCATAATTTTTGTTTTTGCAACGTTTACAGTTAGTTACCACTTCTCTGTATATATAGCTAAAGAGTCTAACAAAGACTGTAAACCAGGGATAGAATTAGTAAAAACACAGTGTCATTTGCGTACATCAATAGTAAAAGGGATTCTTCTTGAAGTCCGGTAGGTTCACAGCCATTACATATAAAATCCATTTCACAATCATTTACGTAGAATGAGTACAAAATTTGTGAAATTATTTCCCCCTGCAATAAACCGAGGTGATTAATAAATGGTTGTGAAATATTTCCATTTAAAAGAACACTAGTTTTAATTTGATTATATAAAGACTTGACAGTAAATAGCATTTGTCCCCTCAAACCCAAGTGCGAGAGTTTGCTCCATAAATTAATTCTATCAATGGAATCGAAAGCTTGCTTGTAGTCAATGAAACAACAATATAGGCGTGATTTATTACTAAGATGTTTACTAATAATTGCATGTAAAGCAAAACACAGTACCATATTATATTATAGCGGGAGGGGTAGTGGGGTTGAAAGAGAGAGAGAGAGAGAGAGGGGGGGAGATTAATATGCAATAAAATTGTTATTGCAATGTCGTAGGGAAGAAAATAAGATACTCTAAACTATTGTGGTTTTACACATTGTACATCAAGTATTTGTGATGTGAAAATTGATATCAAAGAATGAACTTCAATGTAAATGTTGATTTACAGATTCAGACGTTGATTATAAGAGACCAAATAATGTATTTCCCCGGGAACTTTGTCGAGCTGAAGAGTGTTATGGAGACTTACAGTGTCTGAAGTACATCTCTGTCTGACAATGTGGTCAACAATTATATCACAAAGAGATCCTGACATTCTACTATAGTATACTCTAGATATGATCATATGTGTTAACCTAACAATTTAAAACATTTATTATTTTTAAACTTACATTTATGTTGGTCAACATCTCCGTCTATCTGTACTATAAGCACTTTGATTATATACACGTATGGTGAGTGTCAATTGATCATCAATGATGAATAGGCCCCTTAGAAGTAATGAACATCTTTAGGATATTTCAAAATTGAACTACCTTCATATGGATTAAAACAAATTAATACTTGTTTTCTATACGATCCTTTTTTTTCCCCTTTTTTTGTAAGTTTAATATGTACGGTTTGTTTGTTTGTTTGATTATTGTTTTACGTCACTCCACGATTATTTCACGTATATGTTGACGGCATCTGCCTGATGCATTGCATACAAATTTAGACCTTTGCAACGGACCCACCCGAAGCAGTGAGGGATCTTTTACGTGCCACGCCTACCGTGACACGGGACCTCGGTTTTTACTGTCTCATCCGAAAGACAGAACACCGGTGTGCCCCGGGCGGGAGTCGAACCCGCGACCTCTCGATCACGAGCCGAGCACCTTATCCACTAGGCCACACCGGCTTTTAATATGTACGGAAGTATACTTCTGTAAACATGGTAAATATGTTACAATAAAAGTTGAGAGCATTTTCTGTTTTAAACTTGTCTGTATTTTTATCAATCTGGAAGTTTTGTAATTTAGAACTCTTTGAATTCCACGAAGTGAATTCTTAAAACAGTTTAATACTGTCTTCACAAAATATATTTGTATTCATCACTAATTTGTATATATAAATGAAATTATCTTTGATGTGTTTCTAAAGATTTATCAAAAGAATCGTGTTCATGAAAACTTGAATGCCTTTCACAAATACCGTATGTTACAACGTTCATTGCATGATTTAAACCGGGTTATCATCAATAAAGAATTGATGTACCTTATCAACCGTGAAAAATCTAGGTTGTACACTTCAATGATCACCTAGTTAGATTTAATCTTTATACACTTAATTTATGATGAATTAGGTTATACACACGAATAGTTACCTAGTTAGATCTAAACTTTATACACTTAATTTATTACAAATTAGACGGTGATTTTGCCGAAACATCGACCTGTTTGATTGTGACATAATTAAGAAATGAATGGTCAGATTGTTGTTATTGAAGTTTATATTATGATTATATAAATCTCCATGACGACAATCGGAATAACATTCAATTTGGATTTCATTAACATATTTACATTCAATTCTTTTTCTTTTGGTCTTTCATTCTTTTTAAATTTAAATCTTCCGCTTTGGCTGCAATCAACTTCAGACTGCTGAGGAAGTAGATTGGTGTTTAAAAATGGTGCATTGTGGAATTTGGTGGTATCGCGCTGGACTCCTAATCGGGAGGCCGGGGTTCGATTCCCGCTCTGGTCATGCCGGTGTCCCGTCTTTCGGATGAGACAGTAAAAAGCGAGCCCCCGTGTCGTGGTATGCATGGCACGTTAAAGATCCCTCACTGCTTCGGGTGGGTCCGTTGCAAAGGTCAAAATTTTTATGCCCCGCATCAGGCATATACGTGAAATATTCGTGGTGTGACGTTAAACAATTATTTTATATGTTCTCAATGTTTTTATGACAGCGAATGAGAAAAAATAAAAACTTGTAAACTTGTAATAATAATAAACCAAGAAAGAGAGAATGAACACCAATTATCTACTTTTATTGTAAACCAAGAAAGAGAGAATGAACACCAATTATCTACTTTTATTGTTTTCACATCAATGATTTGAAAATTTGGGAAAAAAGGTAATTTTATGTGGTCGTAACCACTGCAATCGACATGGAGACCTATATATGTAATATTATATAGGAAACGAAAAATGTTATTATTCTTGTAACAGTTGATCAATTACTTCCGATTCCTATCGATTCTTACAAATTCTATCTCTGTTCTACTTCTATCACGTACACGACGACCACAAACACTTCTATCACGTACACGACGACCACGAACACTTCTATCACGTACACAACGACCACAAACACTTCTAACACGTACATAAGGACCACGAACACTTCTATCACGTACACGACGACCACAAACACTTCTATCACGTACACAACGACCACGAACACTTCTATCACTTACACGACGACCACGAACACTTCTATCACGTACACAACGACCACGAACACTTCTATCTCGTACACAACGACCACAAACACTTCTATCACGTACACGACGACCACGAACACTTCTATCACGTACACAACGACCACGAACACTTCTATCACTTACACGACGACCACGAACACTTCTATCACGTACACAACGACCACGAACACTTCTATCTCGTACACAACGACCACAAACACTTCTATCACTTACACGACGACCACGAACACTTCTATCACGTACACAACGACCACGAACACTTCTATCTCGTACACAACGACCACAAACACTTCTATCACGTACACGACGACCACAAACACTTCTATCACGTACACGACGACCACGAACACTTCTATCACGTACACGACGATCACGAATACTTCTATCACTTACACTACGATCACGAATACTTCTATCACGTACACAACGACCACGAACACTTCTATCACGCACACAACGACCACGAACAATTTCATCACATATACGTCAATCTTATATACAAGGATCTTGTGTACACGATGATATCGTGAACACTTCTGTCATATTCACGATGACCACGATCAATTTCATCACATACACGACTATATCACAGACACCTCTATCTTGTACCCGACGACCACGAACACTTCTATCACGTACACGACGACCAAGAACGCTTTTGTCACGTACTCGACAGACCGGATCAGTCATTTCAGGTACAAATCACTTTACATAATAGGCAGGAACAGTCAATTTTACATAATAGACAGGAACAGTCAATTCAGATACAAATAACTTGATATAATAGTCAAGAACAGTCAATTCAAGTACAAATAACTTTACATAATAGACAGGAATAGTCAATTCAGATACAAATAACTTGATATAATAGTCAAGAACAGTCAATTCAGGTACAAATAACTTGATATAATAGTCAAGAACAGTCAATTCAGATACAGGTAACTTCACATAATAAACCGAAACAGTCAATTCAGATACAAGTAACTTCAGATACAGATAACTTGACATAATTAACAGGAACAGTCAATTAATATACAGGAACAATGAAGACAGATACCGACATCTTGATATAATAAACAAGAATAATCAATTCAAGTAAAGTAAATGTTATATTCAAAACATAATTGGTAAGTGACCGTTCCATTTATGCGTGAAAAATTGTTAAATCAGATGATGTCACAATACTTTATACCTCGGTCATACCACGGAAAATTTTAGAAAATGTATTGTGACGTCACAAAATGCAATAAATATTCCTCAAAAGCGATGGGTCAATTGGTAAGAGGTCAGTATTTTTTCGAAAGTGCCTTTTATTGAGTTCAAAATTATTAAACAACATTAATCTGTCATTATTGCAAAAATTTTGAGTAAGTTGAAATTTGACTAAAATGCTGTATGAATAATATGACAAACCTTTCTAAGCCGTTTCAAAGGAGATAGGGTCCTCAAATTTGTTCCATCTGTTATCCGGGTTTTAACAAATCAGGGACCTTACTTCGCTTTTAGATGTGTAGAGCATGGTTGTTATTTTTTATTTTATTATTATTATTTTTTTTTTTTTGCAATTTTCCGTGAACCCTATTCCTATTTTAAATAAAGTGGACCGTAAAACGACAAGGATACCAATTTGGAGACCATTGTCACTTCAACTTAATCTCCTATGTCGATAAGGCAGTGTATTGAAATCATTTTTCTTTTTTCTTTTCATATGATTTTTTCATTTGCTATATATGTCTGTAGCAAATTTTATCTGACAGCTTGGTCAGATTTCTTTCCCTCCTTCGTGAATAATCGTTTCTTTGTCAGACAAATAATGATGAACTTTTCTGTAGCAGTACATGTATCTATTATGTTACATAAATGAAACTTTGGCAAGATACAAGAGACATCCCACGGTATTGGGACGGTACTAACAATCATGACGTCATCAACTTCCTATGTATACGCCACTTATGGATTATCATTTCATGAGTTTTGATCCGTTTCTATAGAATTTGAGGACGTCATAATTGTTTCACGTCAAATATCGTCTGATTGGGAAATACCACTGTATAACGAAAAGACAGAAAGTCTCGAAAAAGAAATAAATAGATAATGGACAGATACTTTGTTAAACTATTGCATTTTCTAATGGATAATTGACAAACATCAAAAACAAAGGGTAAGTTTCAATTTTTTCATTTCGTTTATATTCGTGTATACAGAGCAGAAGAATTAAACACCATGACATCTCTCGCTTTTCCTTATTTATGAATGACAAAGCAACGCCCTCACGTTCAAATTTTTAACACTTGAAAATATCTAAAAATATGGCACAAATGGGACACTAGGAGAATAAAAACTGTTTTCAGGAAGCACTATGGCGTACTGATCCCTTATCTGGTCTATTGTGTATTGAAATTTACAAAATATTTAATAAAACCCTTTACCAATATCCCTAAGAATATGATGGATAATCTAAAGGTAATAGAAGATAGGCTCGTGTGTACTTTCAATTTTCTTTTTCATAAATTATTCTAAACGTAGTCACTCTTAGTCATGAACGATTGTTAATACTTCAAACATAAGCCATTTACAAAGAATGTTTTTATTTTCTTATATCGAACAGCTCTTTATATATTCTATCGACAACTTAAATCATAGAATTTTATTTATTTTGAATATCTTACAGTTATCAAATCTGAAACATGTCATTTTCATATCTAGTTTTTCAACTTCCATACCTTTATGTACACACATACAATATTTTACTGCTAAAATACTTCAAATTATCACAAATTTGCTTCATGACAACATGCATTTACATAGGAATAATACTGAACTACAAGGATATTTATTATCAATATTTTGACTTTATGCTGAACAACAACTTCTTGAATACCTTTCAAATGTTTCTCTTTTGTTTGTATGTTTGTATGGAAGCTCCAAAAAGTACTTCAAACAAGTTCAATGGTATTCGTTTTATATAGGAAATTTAAGCGACGCACAACGATAATTTCATGTTTATGGTACACGGTGTTTATCTTGTTTCGAATTCAACAAGAGCAACAAACTTTTTTGGTTCGATTGAAAAGGATCTGGTTCTGATATATTTACACTTGAAGTACGAGTGCTGTTCGTTTTTCGGTATATATTTTTCTTTCCAGCGTTTGAAAGCCCTAATTCTTTGTCTTCGACCTGCGGTCTGCATCGAGCTGCAAATCCTAAAGGAATTGATGTCAGTCCAGCATATAATGGTAAAAGTACCAAAGTTGCAAACATAAAAAGTACCATTGACCCTGGTATATAAAATAGCAAAATGAGAATGCATCCAAGAATTCCGAAAGTGCTGTATCCCCATAAATGTTTGAAAGATGATGCAAAAGCGTTGCAGTTGTTGAGTTCTATCTCCACCGCCCTTTGTGGAACCCACTTTGAATATATGCATATATTTGCTGTGAATGCTCGAATTATTCTAATACAACCAGTAGCCGCCTCTGGAGTAAATTGAAGAATTGAAGCAATAGTTTCCACTATCACAAATTTCAAATTACGGCAGTTACATGTTGCAAACTTTGGAAACACAAGAACAAAGAACATTATAATAATGATTGGTGCGTATTGGTATTTCAGCTCAACAGCAATGTGTATCAAAACAAATAACAAAAGCAATGGCTTCATGATCATCTGTCGAATAGCAGCGTAGGCAATGTGGCGACTGACGAAATCTAATTTTGACTCTGCCCGCAGGTGAGTTTCAATGAATTCTTGACGCTGAAATATCTTTTGTAACCAACGCATCGGTTTTCCAAAAGCCGTTTTCCAGAAATATATAGCGAGAAGAATTTCGCCTCTGTTCCACCTTCTTTCCCGTATGTTCCAGGAAACATAATTATAGCAAGGGGCTTCTTCTAGGAAAACTGTTCCTACGTACAAAGGCTGTAACAAAGCCGCCTCGAATGTATCGTGACTTAACACATCTATGGGTACACGTTCAATAAGATTTTCCCTAGAACCTAAAACTTTTTCAATGTAAATATCATTCCTTATCAAAGCTTTTCCAAAATAAGACGACTGTTCGAAGATAGCAGCATTCGAATTTGCAAGTGGTTCATTTAGTGTCTGTCGCATACATTCTAAATGCATAAATATAGTGTCACGTTTTTGACACTGCAGATTTATGGCGGGCTGAATAATTCCACGATTCCGATGTGCTTCCGCTATTCGTAATAAATCGTAAGCTGTTTTCTTTGGAACACCTGTATCCCCGTCAAGTACAAGTGTGTAATCGAAATTTTTACCCAAAATATTTAGTACATCAGCAGTTTCATAAAACAAAGGTTCTCCATATTTTCGAGCACTTCGACTGTAAAAGTCAACGTCACAATATGTGTATGCACGGTTATCGCCTGACGATAGGAGCATTAAATCTTGATATTGTCCGCATTTTCGAAGCACTCTACTTACTCTGTGAATGACCATAAATTCTCTAGCGAATCTTCCACAGATTTCATGAAGATAAATTCTTTTGAATTCACTGGGTTCTATATTTTGGTACTGTGCCCATATATGACGATAATGCGAAGGATCGATGGAGTCGAATTCTCCCCGAGCAAAGGCTAGTCCTTCGCTATACAGTTCATCAAAAATAGAAGTCCTATAATAGTCACGTGTGAATATCTCGTAGCCCCTCAGTAGATCATCACTGGTTGCACTGACAAGAACTGCTGATATCTTATAACTAAGATTTCCCATATATGCTTTATACATCATCTCCATACACTCGTCTATCTCTTCTTGACTGTAAGCTAGCAAATTGTAGTTCAGAATCAAAGTCTGTGAAAATGACGGTGCTCGTGGTACATCACGTTTCCAGCCACCGACGATTAGACAAGCAATGGTTTGTACGGGGTATTCGAGCACGCTTCCTTGTACTATACCCAATATTAATGTCAATACTATCCCAGTGGCATAATGGGTTTTGTCGAAGTTTATGTTCAGAAAATTCAAAATCACAGCAATGATAGCCAGTAAAACCCATGCTGTGAAGTAAAGAATTAACTTGTACTTTCTTTCCATTCAACCAGATGTGATGGTTACAATTAAACAGTACATGTGTAACTGCTATTTTAACGTTATATATCAACATAAAAAGCAACCTTAACACAAGAATATTTCCTTTCGCATCATCATCAATGTTCACATTTAGTACACTCAGAAAATAAGTATTTGTCTCACCCAGGAACTTTTTATTTCAGGCTGTGATATGAATATGATGTGGTTTTTGTTTTACTGTCCATTTGGTACATATATATTTAAGATGTGGGCGTCTATTTTTTGGTTGATAATACCCTACACTGAATAATTAATTTTGAGATAGGTCATTACGAATATTTGTATGGCGTGTAATAGAGCATACAAAGCTTTTTCGTCGTCATATGGTTACAGCTGAACACGAACAATCCTGTACCACTCAACTTTCATGTCATTAATCGGTTCACGATTGACAAAACCAACAGTCGCTGCTGTCTTGATCTTCAGCTATAAAATCTTTAAAATACACGTTATTTTCCATAATAATGTTCTCGTTAACAACCCTATCTCACTGTAATTATGTTTTACTATGTACCAAGCTTTCTAATGTTTCCAATTTCTATCTGGAAAATCCAAAAGTTAAATCTAACCTCTTATTTAGAAACCCAGATTTCATTAATCAGCCTGCTCTGCAAATATTTTCAAGTTTCGGCCTTGAGCACAGGTTGTCGAAATACGCACATAAATGTTCGGAATAAATATGCGTATGTATGTCCTAATATCTGTACTAAGAGATAATGTTTGGTAGTGTCTGATATCTATACTAAGAGATAATGTTTGGTGGTGTCTGATATCTATACTAAGAGGTAATGTTTGGTAGTGCCTGATATCTAAACTAAGAGATAATGTTTGGTAGTGTCTGATATCCATACTAAGAGATAATGTCTGGCAGTGGCTGATATCTATACTAAGAGATAATGTTTGGTAGTGTCTGATATCTATACTAAGAGATAATGTCTGGTAGTGGCTGATATCTATACTAAGAGATAATGCTTGGTAGTGTCTTATATCTATACTAAGAGATAATGTTTGGTAGTGTCTGATATCTATACTAAGAGATAATGTTTGGTGGTGTCTGATATCTATACTAAGAGATAATGTTTGGTAGTGCCTGATATCTATACTAAGAGATAATGTTTGGTAGTGTCTGATATCTATACTGAAAGATAATGTTTGGTAGTGTCTGATATCAACACTAAGAGATAATGTTTGGTAGTGTCTGATATCTACACTAAGAGATAATGTTTGGTAGTGTCTGATATCTATACTAAGAGATAATGTTTGGTAGTGTCTGATATCTATACTAAGAGATAATGTTTGGTAGTGTCTGATATCTATACTAAGAGATAATGTTTGGTAGTGTCTGATATCTATACTAAGAGATAATGTTTGGTAGTGTCTGATATCTACACTAAGAGATAATGTTTGGTAGTGTCTGATATCCATACTGAGAGATAATGTCTGGTAGTGTCTGATATCTACACTAAGAGATAATGTTTGGTAGTGTCTGATATCCATACTGAGAGATAATGTCTGGTAGTGTCTGATATCTATACTGAGAGATAATGTTTGGTAGTGTCTGATATCAACACTAAGAGATAATGTTTGGTAATGTCTAATATCAACACTAAGAGATAATGTCTGGTAGTGTCTGATATCTACACTAAGAGATAATGTTCGGTAGTGTCTGATATCTATACTAATAGATAATGTTTGGTAGTGTCTGATATCTACACTAAGAGTTAATGTCTGGTAGTGTCTGATAGCTATACTAATAGATAATGTTTGGTAGTGTCTGATATCTACACTAAGAGATAATATCTGGTAGTGTCTGATAGCTATACTGAGAGATAATGTCTGGTAGTGTCTGATATCTTTACTAAGAGATAATGTTTGGTATTGTCTGATATCTATACTAAGAGATAATATTTGGTAGTGTATGATATCTATACTAAGAGATAATGTTTGGTAGTGTATGATATCTATACTAAGAGATAATGTCTGGCAGTGGCTGATATCTATACTAAGAGATAATGTTTGGTAGTGTCTGATATCTATACTAAGAAATAATGTCTGGTAGTGGCTGATATCTATACGAAGAGATAATGCTTGGTAGTGTCTGATATCTATACTAAGAGATAATGTCTGGTAGTGTCTGATATTTATAATAAGAGATAATGTGTGGTAGTGCCTGATATCTATTCTAAGAGATAATGTGTGGTAGTGTCTGATATCTATACTAAGAGATAATGTGTGGTAGTGTCTGATATCTATACTAAGAGATAATGTGTGGCAGTGTTTGATATCTATACTAAGAGATAATGTGTGGCAGTGTTTGATATCTATACTAAGAGATAATGTTTGGTAGTGTCTGATATCTATACTAAGAGATAATGTTTGGAATTAGCATTAATCCGATACTGTAAATTTCCATTCTTTGTATATATACCTGATGATATTTATGCAGATTACGGATTATGGGATAATACGCACGGACAAATTATATTATTATTATTATAATTCCTATCACTTTGACTGCCATTTTCTTAAAAACAGCTTTACCAACAACCTTTTTCTCTCTGCTACTTATTTGCTTAGCCAGGGAAAATTGTTTAAAACGAAGAAAATTGAAAAAAATATGCTTTTAAAGGAAATTACGTAACAGTGCTTTATTTTTTCAATTTCTCAAATATAAGTTTATCATTCAAGATAGACTTTTCAAGTTTTTATTCTCATTTCTGACAGGTATGTTTTTTTTTGCATTAAAACCAACACCAACAATTATCTAGCTTTTATGGTATAGCCGCTATTTAAGTTTAAAAATTACGTAATTACGTAAACTTCTTTCTATCTACGTATTGTTCTTTTTTCTTTCTAAAAAGGAAGACCTGCCCTGTTGCCTCGGCAACAGGTAAGCTCTAGTTATTATTATTATTATTATTATTATTATTATTATTATTATTATTATTATTATTATTATTATTATTATTATTATTGTATACTTATTATTTATTTTCATAGAGCGTTTCTGTTTTGTATTGCATACAATGCTTTGATTTGCTTACACTATTTTGGTTTCAGGTACGTCGTTTTAGAGAGAAAAATTAATTGAAATGCATGTTCACTTTGCGTTGTGAAGGCAATATGTAAAAAAGAATGAATGTAACATTTGGTAGGGTCCGTTTAATTTTACAGAAGTTTGTATGTGTTGTTTCCCATTTACATGAATTATAGCAATGTGTCAATTATTCATATAACAACCAAGATACATGTAGCTACACCAGAAAGATGCATTATATGAAAAAAATTAACAAGCAACCAGCAGAAGAAATAAGTCTAGTGCAAGATACATAAAGAAAATCTTACTCAGCTGTATGACAGAATTTGCCTGTAAAGTATGCAGTATTCAGAATGTCACAGATTTTAGATACATGTAGAAAACTTGATTAAATCGGTCAGAGATTTCTACCATACTGTCTATTAATACCGGTCACTTGAACACCTCCCTGTACGACAAACGTGACGATTACAACTTGCACATAACGAACTTCCCTTTCCTGAGCAGCAACATCCCTTCCTCTCCTACCTATGGCATATCTCAGCTTATAAGATACGTCAGGGCATGCTCGAAATACAATAGTCATAAGGGCTAAGCGGCTGACTGAAAAGTACTTGTTCAGGGTTATGTTACAGAACGTCTAAAATCGTCATTGAGAAAGTTCTACGGTCGCTACGGTGATCTCATAAGAAAATATGAGACCCCATTTTGCAAAATGATTCGTGACGTTCTGGAGTGCGATTGAATGACTGTTCGACAATTCCTATTATGACGTCACTTTCACCATTTATGTACATTTCTGTGTGCATGGGGACTTTCACCGACTTTGACATGTTTCAATATAACTGTTGCGACGGGAGTTGGGTGCAAACAGGACATGCTCACTCTCCCCGGTCACCTGGTCTCACCTCGAAATGTTTTATTTTATGGGGTTTGTGAACGATTTGTATGGGACAATTCCATAGTTTAGCGTCCACTATTAGACTTCGAAATTAGATAACTGATCGGTAGACGGAAAAGAGAGAAAATTGTTTTTCATTCATTCATGATCTTATGGTGACGTTGCGTGATAGTTACTCAATTTTGTATTTATAAATTATAAAACGGTAATTCGCTATTAAGGTTAGGATTATAAGTGTGGTAAAATAACTTTCTTCTTCATTGTGTTTCATTACACCCATGATGCTGTGTGACTGTGACATTTTCTATATCTTTGTGTGTTGCCTTGTGCTGCTTTGTTGACACAGGTACCAGATACTTTCTCTTCTAAAGATTATACTGCAAATATCCAAATTAACATTCAGTTAAAATCTGTTATTTGCTTTTTTCAATTCATTCAACAAAATTTAACATGTATTTTGATGCAAAAATATTTAAAGCAAGTGCATATATACAAGTGCTTTTAGTTATAATTGCCTCTGGATCGATACCGCTGCTGTGGACTGTCAGTTTCCAATTCAGTGCTCTGATACTCACACGAAATATATATATCGTACCTTAAATCTTTTTGTAAATCATTGAATCATTAATAAAGAGCTCTGTACGTATATTATTTCCTTATATTTTGGACCGTGGAATCGTGGAACTACACTACTGCTTCAATTAATGTCGGTGCATATGTTCTGAGAGTTTCTTTACCACGTATGAGGTATACTACATATATACTATCTCATACAATGCTCTGTCCCTAGAAGCTTTGTTTATAGTGCCATAGTTATGTGACAACAGTTACTTTAGTATTTTACATTAACGTCACACTTATTCCCTCAAGGAGGATTTGACTTAAGTGTTATTTTACCCATTTTCCTGATATGACTGTGGCATTTTCTGCAGTGTTTGTGCACATTTATGTATATATACAGTGCTCTGTATGTAAGGGCATTCACGGCGGGTGTGACTAGCCAAACAGGACACGGTCACTCCTCCCAGACACCTTTTCTTACCTCTGAATATCAGGGGCTTGTGAATGGCCAGTGTGGTACATTGTTGTTATTGGTATAGTCAGTCATGTGACACCAGTTAATTTCGTATTTTCACTCTTATAATAAGTCAGCTTGGTTCTTACTTTGCTTTTCAAATATTTATACTTTTATAAATAGTTTCATTCTTGAGCATCACTGAAGAGACGCAAGTTGTCGCACATACGGTGCGCTAATTTGCTACACGAGTATATATTTTTATTTGTTCCTACAAAAGTAAAAAACGAAGAAGTACTGAAGGGTAAACCATATCTCATATTCCATGGAAAAAACGAACAATATCGTGTATAGTGTAATATTCAGACAAATGCAAACCCCAATAAAATCGAGGTGAGACCAGGTGCCCGGGAGGAGTAAGTGTCCCCTGGTTGCATGCAATACCCGTCGCAAATGTCCTGCAACAACCTTTCAAGTCGAGGATGTAAATACATAAATATACATGCACGAGCACACGAAGAAGACAAGAACACAAAGTCAAATTTTCCCATTCAAGACAAGAAATGCAGCTTGACTGAAAATCCGGTGTCGGAAACGCACGTGAACAAATGTCTGTATATATATGTACGTATTATGTCAAATGATGTATAGTCAAAAAGTTAAGATTGGTTATTTTGTATGGTTAGGTCCCAAAATATCAGTTAACATTCTTGAAAGAGGAATCTGAAATTGCACTAGATGCCTATATTGACCATAGAACTTCCTCAGTGACAATTTCAAACGTTCAACATATCCTTGTGAGAGTACTTTCGTGGCAAAAAGCCTCGCTCTCTTGACGACATTTTCGTATTTAGAGCATGCCCTGGCACAGCGTATAAGTTGTGAAATGAAGACGTCATATGCGGAAGAGGAAGGTATGTTGCTACTCAGAAAAGGGAAGTTGGTAATAATGAAATTGAAATCGTCATGTTTGTCATACATAGAGCTTACTAATAAACCATCGTCATATAAGTATATCGAGGTATGAAGCAGAAGATGGGCTCTCTGTTGTATCTTTTATCTCAAGTTCCTTTGGATATATTATATTGAGGTGATCCTTAAATACAGGGCTGTTAATCGACAGAACGCCATCGATGTATCTGTATGTAAAGTTGAACCAGGATGCTAATTGTTTATTGCCTTTAGAGAGCAGAGACTGTATGAATTCTGCTTCGTAAGAGTACAAAATATGTCGGCCAGACGAGGTGGGCAATTAGTACCCATAGGAATGCCAACAATCTGTTGGAACACTTTCCCACCAAATATCACAAAAATATTATCTATAAGAATTTCTAACATTTGGATGATCTTCTTTTCTGTATACTTGTGGTTGGAATCAGACTGCTTCTTTACAAAATATGTGTCTTTGTGGCCTAAAACGAGGTACTCATACCGGCGAGTTCCTTTTTTTTTTAAGAAGGCGTTTTGAATAATTGTTATTCTGTTCTTCAGTTTTTGATGAGGAATGGTTGTATAAAGAGTCGAAAAGCCAAAAGATTTTATGCTAGTGAAAATAGGAGATTTTAAGTGCTCTAGAAGATACTTGGAATTCACATTTGATTGATTCCGCTTCTCGGGTAAGCAGTAGAGCCGTATTTCTGAAGACTATATTTGATTTCTGTTAGACTTTTGGTGAGTAACACGGAGAGAGACTTGTGGAACACTTGGAAAATCCAGCTATGAATCGATGCTTATATGGAGTTTTATGCATCTTTGAAATCCAAAACAAGGTATGGTAGCTCGAGATCAGATTCATTTGTAGTAATACCGAAGAAACTGAGAACTGATTTGTGATTATCCAATACCTCTGAAGGAGACAGATTTATAACTGTGTAAGTTGGATTCCCAGGCGTTGAATGATGTCCTTGCTCTTCTGTAAGACATTAAATATAATATACCTTAAATACGAATGTGTAATTGTTAGCTGCCTTGTCAGCAGGAACAATAATGAAATTTTCACGAAGTCGAGAATGTTCTCTAACTACACTGGAGTCACGAAATATAGAATAGTGTTTGTTCTTGTTTATGGTTTCTATTCAAAAACCAAAACGTTTTGACCTCATTGACAAATTTAATAATACTTGCAGATATCCGGATGACAATTTGGTCATCGACAACCCTGAATTCGAACAATTTATATCAGAAATATATTCACCAGAGCTCACATTGGATAAAGCTAATACTTGAGATAAATCTACACCTTTCTTAGATTTAAACATCAAAATTATCAACCACCTAATATATACTAATATTTATGATAAACGTGAGGATTTTGGATTTCCTATTGTAAATTTCCCTTACTTGGATGGCGATGTCCCTCGACTCCCATCATATGGTATCTATATATCTCAATTAGTTCGATTTGTCAGAGGCTGCACCGATGTTTTGGACTTTCATAAACGAAATTTACAAATTACTACTAAACTTTTAACTCAGGGTTACAGATATCACAAGCTAAGAAAAACATTCGACAAATTCTTCAGATCTTATTCAGAACTTTTATCTAAATTTGGAAATATTTCTTTTCAACAGTATGTATCCAATAGAATTTCCCATCCTAATTTTTACGGTGATCTCGTATATAAACTAAGGAAAGTAAAAGGCTCCGATAACATTATTTTATCATGTAATAAAATAGTCAAACGTCTTCTAAATAGACAATATGATATTGAGATCATCAAAAAGACTATAGGTCTTGTATTTGGCCCCTCTACAGCCTTATGCAGACTTTTACTTGAACGATGCACGCTGACTAACAGGGCGGTGGGGACTATATGACGGACCTTGTCCAAACCTTTTTCACAGGAGACATGGTCCTGAACCTCGTCCCCTCTGACTGTTAGTCGAGACTCCTACAGATCTAGGGTCTTAGCTCGCTTTCAGACTGGCAGAGCAGTCAGTTTATCATGTTGATGTCGCATATATTTTTATACCATTATGTGTTTTACAACACCTTACGTGTTTATATTTTATGACCTCTCAATATGCGATATCTGTTGACCCTTGTTCTTTACATGGAGGATTATTTATAACTTTTTAAATGTACGTCCTTTGATTGTTCTGCTGTTACGGTGAGTGGGAAGGTGGGCCCGTAAACCGGTTAACCACACCATTTGTTTAGCTTTTGTCAAATTAAATGACCGTCCTAAGTCGGTATTGTAATTGCACTACAATCAAATATTTTTGTAATGTGTTATATGTTCTAGTATATTATTTATATTCATGTATTGTATAGCTCCATGGTGACTTCTGCCACATAACTGAGCCAGTAACTCCTCTTTTTTCTTTTGAAAAACTGACAAAATCTTCGATCTCTTTTCTTTAGCAGACCGCTGATCGACTTCAACCATTCAGAAAGTGTCTAATTCAACCTTCTCTCTCTAAGCCCAACGTCTGGCATACTCTTCACATGAGTTCGTAATTTTGACGCCATGTAAATGACTGTATCTCTCTATATTTTGGGCCAAAACTCAAGATGATAGATATGTACACAAAGTGATAGATATAAAAAGTGGGAAATTTTTACAATTAAGCAAGTATATTTTAATGCTCAGAACACCACAGAAAACATGAAAATCGAAATAGTCCGAGATTCGCTGTTTTTGAGCCCGTATTTTATGATGGCATTTCATTGGTATGGTCAGAGATATTTCATTTTAAAGGCCCTCGGTCTCCATTCAACTGCTTCTACAAGGGTTAAATTGGAAAACTATTAAAATGATTGGATAGGTGATTAATTACTTTATTAATATAAATGTCACAAGTAGGTGCAAATGTGTATTAATTCTTGTCAGAATATGTTGAATTTCGACTCATAGTGATGTCCCAGAAATGCAGATAAAATATGAATTTTATGAATAGTCTTTGACTAAAATCCTCAGACTGCAAATATATAAAATGGACAATATCTTAAGCAGTTAAATGTATTGAAACTTTATACTAGGATGCACCGTTAAAATTCATTAGATTTACTGTATGGACCAGAAATACATGACTGAATGATAAATCATCATCAATGATCTTAAATCTGAACAAAGTTCACACAAATGGTAAAGTCAGAAGATAACAATTCATTAAAACTGTGACAAAATGTGGATAACTTATCTAATTTATATTCTCATTACTACTCTGAGCTATTCAAGTTTTGTAACTAGTCTAAGCATCTTCACCAAAAGCTTAATGCCTAAATGTTCTTGTGTAGATTTAACATAATAGATATTAAAACATTTAAAAAATAGTCTTTCCATTATGTTTATTCATTTACTTATTTCCAGAAGGATCAAATTCACAAATAAAGTTTCTATTCTCTTCACAAATGTCGTCAGCCCATTGATATCCTCGATGTAGATCAATAAGTGCACAGTGATCTTGGTTGTTGAAGTTATCGGGCTCATTTGGAGCCCAGTTGATATAGTCGAATTCGCTTACTCCGGGAAGCCACAACCACTGTCCTTCCACTGCCAGATCTGTACCGCCAATCCAAAACAGTCCCGGGGAGAACGTAGCTACAATATCCGAATTTACATCCATATGAACTATATACTTTAATCTCTATAATAGGAGCATCTGACAGTCTTTTATGGTACTATAATAAACTAATATTAGCAACATACTATACAAAACTATAAGACCTTGAATGACAAGATAAAGCTATGCTTTTACCTGACGTCTTTCATCATTATAGATAGTATTTTCTTACCTACCTTTTTTTATATTAAATTTCTTGTTTTGCGTTCAACTACAGATATACATAATAATCTACTATCTTCATCTTGTATGAATATGAAATATATCAATTCTAGTTTTATTTATCGTAGTATACTTATAACACTCTAAATATGACAACGTCTCATTTTTATTTTCGAATTGTCTGATCATACCATTATTAAATGTCCAGATTCCTGTTGCACCCCACCCCGTGGCCACTGCTACATAATTGACATCATGTGGTCCCTGATCATCCCATTGCAAGATAATATTTTTGCCAACTATATTGCCTGTGCCAACTCTGATGATGTTGTGTGCCCAACTGACCCAGAACGGTTTAAAAGCAGTACAGCTTATTGGATGGTGATTATGATTGGCCACATCATAGTTTTGGCACTGTTTACAGTCTCGAATGACTGATTGGCTGTCCACCCATCCCCCAATCACAATCTCGTAGGTATCTCTGGTATCCACACCCTTCGTCTTCGATAGAGCGACATGGGCATCGTTGCATGCCATAACATTAAATGTTACAGATGTATGGCCCAGAACATCGATGCCGGAATCGTATATGTAATGGTATCTATAATCATTTCCTGTCCTCACGGTGATGTTGTTAGCTAAAACAGATATGTTACATTCAGTATAAAGACATCAGATATGAATATGGAGTAAATATTGTGATAAATCGCGGTTTCAAATAAACTTTCCAAAAGAAATAAAAGAAGACATCTGACCCAGTTTTATGAGACAAGTAATCACAGACTTGGTAGCCACAGGTTGAAAAATCATAAAAGTTAAAAGGGGAATAATATTATGGAACAAATATAAATCATAAGCCAACCGAATCTGAAAGTGACCCTAGGTCGCTTATCTGCAGTAGTCTAGACTAACAGTCAGAAGGGACACAGTTCAGGATCATATCTCGTCTGAAACATTTTAGACAAGGTCTGATACAGTCCCCACCGTGTTGTTAGTGAGAGTGCAAATC
Source organism: Pteria penguin (assembly GCA_035048485.1). NCBI lineage: Eukaryota > Metazoa > Mollusca > Bivalvia > Pterioida > Pteriidae > Pteria > Pteria penguin. Next base: position 42,815,509 of record CM068583.1, on the reverse strand, counting down.
TCGAGGAAAAGTCTGCATTATTCTGTAAAGGGCGTTGATGTAACATAAATCTTAAGTTAAAATAGATTAAGAACAGTATCAATCCATAGGGACAACATAATGAAACTACATATCTATGCTAAATAAACAATTACACTAGGGCAGTCAAAAGTGGTTTGCTAAATTATTTATCTTTAAAGATAATAACAGGCGCCGATGATGAGTAGGCATCTTCTGTAGCCAACCATACCAGTTGTGTATAACGGTCTAAAACAATATATAAAAAGTTTTCCATGTCTTTTTAACTATATCCTTTTGTTCTTTATAAGTACTTTGGTAATGATACTATCTTTCAATGGCAAAACAAAATTTGAAAATTTCACAAAATAGGGCAGACCATTAGATTAACTTTTCGACATAATAAGAAAAATATATTGATAGCATGTATTGATTTTTTTAATTTTGAGATACATGTATTTTCCCTTATAACGAAATGTTACGCAGATCTAAACTATGTGCATGTGAAATATAAACAATTCTCCTTTCATGAAGAAAGTAGGAAACTAATATATTCGTTCTGTATTGTAGAAAAAGTGACCGGGGTTAGGAAAATATGGGGGCACCTTCGGACACTTTTTCATAGTAGTCATTTCGATGCTCAAACTTTCGTTGCATACTCATATAGTAGTATCATATACATATATGTACATATATCAACAGATAATTCTGACATAATCATTAAGTTACAGCAAATTCAATTTCCCACTAAGTAGTAGTGAATTTTATATAGCATCCTCTTTCGATACATATGAGTTAAGCATTTTTGATATCACTTTTATAAGTAATATGTACGATAATACTTCACCTTTGTATTTAGAACTTATCTGAGTTTGGATAAAGTTCTGGACATCAGCGCTTTCTATTTTAGCCAATTTTCCGCCCATCGTTTTGCAATATCCCTAATAAAAAACATGGGAACATTAGATATATACACACTACTTGTTATGCAAACAGATCTCCTCATGTATAGACCTTGAAAACTATGTTATGCATGATACATTATGCATTTGTGAAAATCATATTCATCATTAAATCTGCATTTATATCTTAATGATAATAATGGCTAAAATAATGTTTAAATTCAAACTTATCATACAGCACAGTAAACGTGCTAGTTATTTTTTATATAGTAATGTTCACGATTATTTCTCGTATATAGAGATTGCATCTGCCTGAATTTAATAGAAGATTTTATCTTTGATAAGGACCCACCCGGCGCAGCGAAGGATCTTTATTTGCCACGTCCACCGTGACACGTGACCTCTGTTTTCACTCTCTAATCCAAAAGACACTACATCGGTGTGCGCATGGTTGTAATCGAACCACGGCTAAGTCAGTAACCGAGCACCTCATCCACTGCGATACACAGGCATTGGATATTGTTCATTTTAACAAGACAATATATTGAGCACAAGAATTGCTCAGATAAACATTAAAAAATTCAATATCAATCAAACAAATTATACGTTTAATTTGCTTACATTTTGTCTCACAGTTTTATGCTTCCAACAACACATTACAATTTATTAACGTGATTATAACTAGCTAATAGTACCATGGCCGAGTTTACTTTAGAAATTAAAAGGTATATATTTTCTATATTTATCGTAACGTTTTACTGAAAGCTTCTTTTGACATCTGTTATCATATAAATTAAGCGGTAAGTACAACTGACGAAAACTATGTAATAACTCGGCTTAGAAATCATGGATCATGTAAGAAAAAAGAGGAGTTACTGGCTCAGTTATGTGGCAGAAGTCACCATGGAGCTATACAATACATGAATATAAATAATATACTAGAACATATAACACATTACAAAAATATTTGATTGTAGTGCAATTACAATACCGACTTAGGACGGTCATTTAATTTGACAAAAGCCAAACAAATGGTGTGGTTAACCGGTTTATGGGCCCACCTTCCCACTCACCATAACAGCAGAACAATCAAAGGACGTACATTTAAAAATTTATAAATAATCCTCCATGTAAAGAACAAGGGTCAACAGGTATCGCATATTGAGAGGTCATAAAATATAAACACGTAAGGTATTGTAAAACACATAATGGTATAAAAATATATGCGACATCAACATGATAAACCGCGCTCTGCCAGTCTGAAAGCGAGCTAAGACCCTAGATCTGTAGGAGTCCCGACTAACAGTCAGAGGGGACGAGGTTCAGGACCATGTCTCCTCTGAAAGAGGTTTGGACAAGGCCCGTCATATAGACCCCACCGCCCTGTTAGTCAGCGTGCAACGTTCAAGTAAAAGTCTGCATAAGGCTGTAGAGGGGCCAAATACAAGACCTATAGTCTTTTTGATGATCTCAATATCAGATTGTCTATTTAGGAGACGTTTGACTATTTTATTACATAATGTAAGAATAATGAGATCATGTGCCAAGAAGGAGCAATGAACGTCTGATGTTAACTAAGGAGCAGTAATATTGGACGACAAATTGATTAACGTATCCACCAATCTCACTTGTCATCTGACAATCTGATCGATTTGGAAGGAACATTAATCATTTTACCATCCAATGTTACAGCTTCTCATATTACAGAAAGAAGAGAGAACGGAAGACATCTGACAAAGCTGTATGACACAAATCACAAAGGACCTGCATACAAAAAAATGATAATAGTAGAATATACACTGAACGGCATTACAAAATATCCGACGGTGCTGCGGTTACGATACCAACTTAGGACGGTCAATTGAAGTAAGAAACATCACTTTATTGGTGTGGTTAACCGATTACGGGCGTCCACCTTCCCACTCACCCCAAAAGCAGTACAATCAAAGGACACACATTTAAAAATTTATAAATAATCCTCCATATAGAAAACAAGGATCAACAGGTTTGTCAAGAAGAGAGGTTATAAAAATTGATTACACATGAAAAATTTCTAGAATAATATGTTGCTATCAAAAATGTGTAAGGCGACATCAACACAAGTAACCGTGCTCTGTTCGTCTGTAAGCGAGCTCAGATCCTTGATCAATAGGATTCCCGACTAAAGGTCAGAGTTGACGAGGATCAGGGCCTTGTCTCCTCTGAAAAGTTTTGGACAAGGCCCATCATAGAGTCCCCACCTCCCTGTTGGTCAGCGTGCAACGGTCAAGTAATTGGATTCTAGAGGGACCCAATACAAGACCTATGGTTTTATCGATGATCTTGGGGTCATACTGTCGATGTCGAAGACGTTTTATAATTTTAGAATCCGCGGATATGAAGTTATCGGAACCTTTGACCCTCCTTAGTTTGTACACTAGATCACCGTAGAAATTGGGATGGGAAATTCTGTTGGATACATATTGTTGAAAAGTCACATTTCCGAATTTAAAAGTCTATTGTGTTTGTTGTATATACTGTTATTTGCTTTATGATGTCAGAATTGTAAAGATATGGACTATGACGTAATACATGCAAAGCAAAAGTAAGAGTAATAGGAAACTAACGTAAACAAATATTGATATAACACATTTGCATCACAACATTAAACTAAACTTAACAAATATGTCATAACAAGAGCAACGCCTAGCGTTGCATAATACGCCCGTCGCTTAATTTCGACAGGATCAATTCGCATTTGGCATGATTTTCATGAAAAACATCTGACGTTTACTGAAGTTAATTGCGTTTCATAGCATTTTATCATAGGATAAGTCCAAGGGCAATAACTCCTGCAGAAATGGTCCTATCCAACCCCTCTTGGAACTTGACCTGCAAAAAAACTTGAAATATTTTAGGGACAACCCCCCCCCCCCCCTTACACCTCCCCCCCCCCCTCCTAAAATTATAAATTTCTCAAAAATGAAGAAAAAGATATCAATATCTGTAAAATATGTGGAAGTTCGTACATTTTATTTGTTTCATGGTAAATTTCATAATGATGTTAAAAAAATTAGATTTTTAATGAATTTTCAAAACGAAATCTTGAAATTCATGAGTCCAAGGGCCATAAATCCGTCAAAAGTAAGTCAATCGTAACAAAACTCGAACTGGTACTGACGCCGCTTGGAATATAGCTATATACCAAATTTCAACTTAATATCTTGAAAGACGGCAAAAAAAGTCTGGAAAACATGACCTAGGACATATGGTCAACCCCCCCCCCCTAAAATAAATTTCTCAAAAATGAAGGAAAAGATATTAAAACCCATAACATATGTGATAGTTGGTACATTTTACTTGTTTCATGATAAATTTCATAATGTTTTGACAAAAAATAGATTTTTAATGAATTTCTGAAAAAAAAAATCTTGAAATTTATAAGTCCAAGGGCCATAAATCCGTCAAAAGTAGATCAATCGTAACAAAACTCGAACTGGTATTGACGCCGCTTGAGATAAAGCATATTTCAACTCAATATCTTGAAAGACGGCAAAAAAAGTCCAGAAAAAACATGACCCCGGACGGACGGACGGACGGAGAGCGCCATAACATAATATATTCGTCCCGTCTAATGACGGGTGTATAAAAATGGTATTAAAATAAAAGTAAAAGTACAAACTTGTTTCACAGTAGCTCCTTTCACGATTTATACTTGATATATGCAGACGTAACCATAGACCTCATTGCAATGTAAGTAAAATGATTCTCATCTGTGTTTGTTAAAGAGAGGTAACTCTAACTTTGTTGCAAGGACATGGCCACTTTTTTGCGCACACACATGCACTTCTTTATTATTAATGTTTGATTTAATTCATCTTTGAAATACTTATTTTCCATCAATCCACCATATTGGTCAGGGATTTGTCTACAAATTACTAATAATTGGAGGTAAGAGTGCCTTTCATACCCAATCCCACTCAAAAGTTTTAGTGGTTCATCACTTAATGATAATAAATATAAAAATAATGGGATAAAAAGACCCCACTGTTCTGATACTACCCTTAAAATTAACTCTTTCAACACACTAGGATGGAGTCCTCCTTTTTTTTAAATCGGGTGGGGTAAAAAAAGAACTCGTTCCTAAATTGAATATATATTTAGTGTGTAAGAATAACAGGAAACACTATTTCTCACGGGCATGTAGTTTGACTTCTGATTTTCAGGAGTCCATGAATATCTACTGAGGTACATTACTCTCGTGTTGCAGCAACTCATAAGTTATACTGAAAACTGTCGTTAAATATTGATAGCATTTCTACTTTTATTACAAATAATGATATTTCATACATATTTGGATCTACATTTGTATATATTATTTTAGAATATGTATCTTTGTCATGACCATCAGACTTATTTATCGCCACCACTAATTGTCTTAATTAAATGAATGAAAAGATAACGACAAACTATTTTGAGTATGGATTTTTAATTTCGATAAAAAGCAACGCCTTGACAATGAAAACACAATTATCATATTTCAATACTGATAAAGATAAGAAATTGGCAATGTCACATATCGAATACATAAATGACCATGACATCGCGCGTCTTACATAAGTGTCTGTGGCATATAAATCATTATTGAATCCAAAAGTGCAAAACTAAGATGAAAGTGCATTATTCGTTAATAATAACTGCAACAACCTTAAGAATGTAAAATATGAAGAATTTGGTGTCATACAAATCGATGTACCATTAATTCAAACATTAATGGATCCTTGAAAAAAGTCAAAGTGAGACCTGAATGTATTTGACAGGATATACCTATCCTGAAATTCTTACAACAGACAACAAAAAATTACACCGTCTAGATAGTATCACATCTACACATGCACATGTGTATGGTAACACTAAATTCAAATCCTCAGCGCGGAATTTTAATCAACTGAATCGATTGAGAGTTTTCACAAGGCATACACATAGTCGAAAGTGTTATATACAGTATGATATATTACCATTGCTCCAGCCCATGACGCCTCAGTCTCCGATATGTGGTAACATTTTCCTAAATGAGCAACAAAGCCTGAAGGACATCCTGAAAAGAAATTTGATGCCAGTAAAATATTCTATCAAATTTTGTAGAGAAAAATCAGTTATTTACTTGTAATAAAGTGGTCCGGCTGTTCACGTGACAATATCTGTTTCAACTGGTATAGAATTACAGTCATTTGATTTTATCATTTGGCTGAACATACTGTCAAAATGATTAAACTGAATAAGGGAGAACGTAGTGTCTACATCAGGTAAAGCTCTGCTGTTACTTGTTAGTACAATTCTTCCTCTATACAAAGTTTGATGAATTTTACCTTTTCTTGAAAGGTCTGTTTAGCAAGTAATTTTTCTATAAATAATTAATACTTTTTAAAGTTTGTGAATTACAAAATAAGCATAATTGTCGCATCTGGTGCACGAAAATTAATATCCATGCACATGTATATTGTATATTATCTTACGTTATCTAGTCATTTCTGTAAATCATAGAGTTACATTTACCTGGCGGTTGGCAATATGCAATGTCTAAAACATAAGTAACAATGAAAAAGAATTCCACAAACAACGCCATAACGGAGACTTGCGGCGATAAGAAATTTCGTTCAAGGTTTATATAGATCAGACACCTTTCTTGGACGTCTGCACGTGTACATAATAGATATCATAAAGAGGTCGCAACAATTCCACCGAGTTTCGTGAAATCTACATACAATTAAACTTCATAAATCAGTATGTCAACATCTAGTTTAACTTAGTGCGCAAGTGGAGGAAATAGCTATTATCGTAAGCTCTAGTTTTGCATTATGTGGAACATAAGTCAACTGAGAATTAGTAAGATCAGTCTTAATCCAAGCGTAAGTCTGAATCCCTCACGTAGAGGGAACCAATAGGAATTTTCAAAAACGTCAAACGTTTTATTACTCACAATTTATTTTGTCATTCACTTATTTACGTTTAAATTATAATGCCTCCATACTACAAAATCCGATATACGTCCGATACAGTCCTGAAGCGAAAGATGCATTCTCTCACCGAATTTCATCCTATTTCATTCAAAATGGATTTTATCATAAACTGAAAATAGAAATTGTGGAAAAATTCAGCTAAAGAATGTTTACAATAGCTTGCTACAAGCCTTTTGTAGATCCTTCTAATATAGAAGCATTATGATTTGGACGTAAACAAGTGAAAGACAAAGTGAATTGTGAGTAATATCCTACTAAAAAAAATAAAGCTATGAAAATAGCATATCACCCGTCACCATGGATATAGTGACGTGAGTAGTTATCATCGCGGACGGTCAGACGTAGGGTCTGATGAATATTTCATTTATGTAATAAAGTTATCTTTACTCCCATTTCGCTCTTAGAATACTATATCAATTAATTTGCTCACAATTTGGAAAATAGGAAATTGATTAGATGTATTTCGTGTGCACATGCTATAACGAAAAACCAATGTAATCAGTTATATGATTAGCTATACCAAAGATCACTTTTGAATAATAAAATGCTATTGTATTTTTCAATATAAATATTCATATTCTATTATTTAAAATAAGTTTCTCTCCCATTCTGGTGATTTGACATCTGTCTGTGATTGTAAATTAAACAAACGCACGTGTGAATTTATAATGATAAATTTGATAGAAATGGAAAGAAAGCGTTTAACTCAGTCGTATAAGAAAAATAGGCACGGGCATGCAGAGAATACAAGAATAGGCGCATTACAGACTATCACAATTACATAAGACTGTGATGTAGCTGTGGTGCCAACTTAGGTCAGTCACCTGGAATGACAATCGTCACTCAAGTGGTGTCGTTATTCTGTTTGTGGGCTAACCGTCTAACCACAAGAAAACCAGTTTTCTGAGACATATACATCAAAATTATTGACAACAATGTGCATATTAGCATGTATTATAAACGTGGTTACCTGGGATTCTCAATCGCAACACATCCCAAGTGAAATGTCAGTGTCCTCAGACTCCCATTATATGGTATATGTATTTCTCTGTAATGAAGAGATGAATAAAATCTACTCAGCATCAAAATCTTCTGAAACCGAAGGTCACACAAAATCAGCAAATAGGAGGAAACCAAAGAACATTAATTTAAGAGGATAAGTAAATCCCCGATGGAAGTGAAGACTTCAAATCTTGTATTGGGTCCTATACAAACTGATACAGACTTTTCCTTGAGTGTTGCACTCAGACTAACGGGAGGATGGGTACTCCATGACGGACGATAAAGTGTTAAAATGTCAAGGTTGGTCATGTGAGTGGTCACGATTTGAGGAGATCCTGAATTTTGTGATTTTAAGAAGGAAAATCGATATTCCCGGTATTTTGTTGAAAAATTTTACCTAAATTGTGTGAATACTTGCCGTACCTATTTGTGTTAGTTTAAGAGAAAAGATTTCAGGATCTATGCCTTTTTTAATGTTTGCCCTTTTTGTGTATGTTTTGTGTATAATACAATCTCCAGTTTTCAAGAGACCGGGAACATAGTACTGAATAATTTAAACGTGGTGAACGAAAACTCATGTGAAGAAAAACTAGTTACGACAAAGGACTTGGAAGCTATTTATAAAATATCTCAGAATTTGGATTTAAAGATGAATAGAAATAGTGTTTTAGAGGATAGATTGACATGCATAGAATCTTTACTGCAGAGAGTTGATAATTTGAAAGTTAGAAGCCAGAGGTGGAATGTGCGCATATGAGAAATGATTTGTCGGAGATGGAGAGTAAACAAATAGAAACGGATACGTGTAATGACGGTTACAGCAACTTGTACGATGGTATGAATAACGAGATAAGTGAAATTATATCTGTTTTTACGGGGTTTCGCCATATCTTTATCCGAAAATGGACAAATAGAGAAGTGGAATAAAGATATGATTTAATCATATTAATCATCTGCTTGCTAGCAATACCTATCGCAAATGTTATTGTCGAATCGGGTGAAGTTCAAATAAGGTGTTCAGTTTTCAAAATGATTGGAGTATTTCCGATCCAAAATAATATCGTTCAACATTCTTGGTATCGAGATGTCATATACAGTCAAACTTCGATATCTCGACATCGTAGGGACGAATAAATGTATGTCGAGATATAGGTAGGTCGAGATATCCAAACTGAGTGAAAAAAGACAAATATTACGTGTCGAAGTTGATTTTGATAATCGCTGGTTAGAATATAAATGTAGCCGCATACTAGCGTAGCAAGAACACAGACATAAGACGGATTACTTTTAATGATTGTTTTATTCACATATGATAATAAATCAGTATGTTTTATTTCACAGTTAATAAGATACTTGGTCTCGACAGAATGAACTTTGAGTTTACGTTTTATCTCACCGTTTCGATTTACATTGCCGTTGGGGCAGGGATTGTGTAAAGATGAGAGGGTAAGAAATCTATCTGTGATATCGCATAGATGGTTTTGATGACAAAATGTGAATGAACACCCTTTTAAATTTTATTTATAAAAGTATTTGAAGTTTGCCGATAGCTTACTTTTGTAAAATGAATCACCAATTTCATCATTAAATGAACATTTCGTTGATTGTTATCTGCAAACATATTTCAATTTTATCATTAAGGTATATTAATTTGAACAGATTACACACTTATGATTATAAGCCAAGCCGTCGATGCGCAGGTCGTTACAGTCAAGTAATTACGCGTGTTGCGCAACGATCAGTTAAGGCTAGATCACAGTTATAATCCGCTAATAAGAAGCCATTGTCGAGATAAACCAGGTCAATTTTGCTCACGGTACTGCAAAACGAAGTCGAGATAAGCATGTTAGTCAACATAAGGGATGTTGAGATATCCGAACTAAATTTAATCAGATTATAAAAGTTGGGACCGACGATTGATGTCGAGATAATCCGGGTTGTCTAGATATCCGATGTCGAGATATCGAAGTTTACTTGTAATATGACAATAGCCTCGTATTTCCTAATAGAAAACTGAGTAATGTTAAGTAGTAAATTCACCATAATAATCAGTAGAAGATCTCAGTACAAAACGCAGGAACTGTATTTTGTTTATCTTTAATAATGAGTTTGTTAGGATATACAACGTGGACATATATTCAGCTTCAATAGTAAAAGTACACAATCGGTGCCCGATGGAATACCGATGTTTGATGGAATACTTCATCAGTAAGAACAACATATAAATTGTCAATCAGAAGGTTAGGCATGTTTGTTTCATTTTTAGAGTACTTAAACTAATAACCACTGTCAAATTTTAATAAAATATATGCCCATATAATCCAACATGGTATATTTATATTTGTGGGTTTCCTTCCCTTAGTAGAAACAGCTATCGACGATGCTAATAGTCTTTCTTTGAATTCGTCATTAGGGAAAGATTTAAAAGAGGTTAGAAGTCATGAGATTTATATATTTCACAGTTGACAAATTTTGAGATTTTAAGTCTTCTTAAAAGAGTTTTTCAATATCCAAAAAATTATAAACACCACTTCTCAGATAGAATATATCAGAGCACTTCTGAAGCTTCTTCTTCACTGCAGACAGTATTTTTGTAAGACTTTAACGAAGATGAGAATTTGCCATGGGTGGGGGATGATGTGATAGTGGTACTCATACTGGGAAAATTGGTGATGCTGCAATTGAAATTGTCAGTTTTCATGAACTGAGATATTAAAGTTGGTTGGTTGATTGGTGTTACGTCGCTTTCAATGATTTTTCAGTTATATCAGACATGGAAACAGGAGGTAACCAACCACTTATACACAGTGGCGCAACCCGGGAAAGATATTAAGGTGATAATCAATGTCGTAAGATAACGTGATATCTAGATATGTCGTAAGATAACGTAATATCTAGATATGTCCTAAGATAATGTGATATCTAGATATGTCGTAAGATAACGTAATATCTAGATATGTCCTAAGATAACGTGATATCTAGATATCTCGTAAGATAAAGTGATATATAGATATGTCGTAAGATAATGTGATATCTAGATATGTCGTAAGATAATGTGATATCTAGATATGTCCTAAGATAACGTCATATCTAGATATGTCGTAAGATAATGTGATATCTAGATATGTCCTAAGATAATGTGATATCTAGATATGTCCTAAGATAATGTGATATCTAGATATGTCGTAAGAAAATGTGATATCTAGATATGTCCTAAGATAATGTGATATCTAGATATATCGTAAGATAATGTGATTTGTAGATATGTCCTAAGATCACGTGATATCCAGATTATGTCGTAAGATAACGTGATATCTAGATATGTCCTAGAATAATCTGATATCTAGATATGTCCTAAGATAATCTGATATCTAAATATGTCCTAAGATAACGTGATATCTAGATATGTCCTAAGATAATGTGATGTCCTAAGATAATGTGATATCTAGATATATCGTAAGATAATGTGATTTGTAGATATGTCCTAAGATCACGTGATATCCAGATTATGTCGTAAGATAACGTGATATCTAGATATGTCCTAGAATAATCTGATATCTAGATATGTCCTAAGATAATCTGATATCTAAATATGTCCTAAGATAACGTGATATCTAGATATGTCCTAAGATAATCTGATATGTAGATATGTCCTAAGATAATGTGATATCTAGATATGTCCTAAGATAATCTGATATGTAGATATATCGTAAGATAATGTGATATGTAGATATTTCCTAAGATAACGTGATATGCAGATTATGTCGTAAGATAACGTGATATCTAGATATGTCCTAAGATAATGTGATATCTAGATATGTCCTAAGATAATGTGATATCTAGATATGTCCTAAGATAATGTGATATCTAGATATGTCCTAAGATAATCTGATATCTAGATATGTCCTAAGATAATCTGATATCTAGATATGTCCTAAGATAATCTGATATCTAGATATGTCCTAAGATAATGTGATATCTAGATATGTCGTACGATAATGTGGTATCTAGATATGTCGTAAGATAATGTGTTATCTAGATATGTCGTACGATAATGTGGTATCTAGATATGTCGTAAGATAATGTGATATCTAGATATGTCGTAAGATAATGTGATATCTGGATATGTCGTAAGATAATGTGATATCTAGATGTGTTGTAAGATAACGTGATATCTAGATATGTCGTAAGATAATGTGATATCTAGATATGTCGCAAGATAACGTGATATTTAGATATGTCGTAAGATAATGTGATATCTAGATGTGTCGTAAGATAACGTGATATCTAGATATGTCGTAAGATAACGTGATATCTAGATATGTCGTAAGATAATGTGATATCTAGATATGTCGCAAGATAACGTGATATCTAGATATGTCGTAAGATAATGTGACATCTAGATATGTCGTAGGATAACGTGATATTTAGATATGTCCTAAGATAATGTGATATCTAGATATGTCCTAAGATAATGTGATATCTAGATATGTCGCACGATAATGTGGTATCTAGATATGTCGTAAGATAATGTGATATCTAGATATGTCGTAAGATAATGTGATATCTAGATATGTCGTAAGATAATGTGATATCTAGATGTGTCGTAAGATAACGTGATATCTAGATATGTCGTAAGATAATGTGATATCTAGATATGTCGCAAGATAACGTGATATCTAGATATGTCGTAAGATAATGTGACATCTAGATATGTCGTAGGATAACGTGATATTTAGATATGTCGTAAGATAACGTGATATCTAGATATGTCGTAAGATAATGTGATATCTAGATATGTCGCAAGATAACGTGATATCTAGATATGTCGTAAGATAATGTGACATCTAGATATGTCGTAGGATAACGTGATATTTAGATATGTCGTAAGATAATGTGATATCTAGATATGTCGTAAGATAATGTGATATCTAGATATGTCGTAAGATAATGTGATATCTAGATGTGTCGTAAGATAGCGTGATATCTAGATATGTCGTAAGATAACGTGATATCTAGATATGTCGTAAGATAATGTGATATCTAGATATGTCGCAAGATAACGTGATATCTAGATATGTCGTAAGATAATGTGACATCTAGATATGTCGTAGGATAACGTGATATTTAGATATGTCGTAAGATAATGTGATATCTAGATATTAGAATTTTAGCTATTTCTAGTTTCCTTAACTTCATGCTTACATGAATATATAAGTAATAATCAATATTTTTACAGCGAATGTGTGATTATTTATTGACAGAAAGTCATCTCTTTATCTTTATATGAGGTTGAATTGATATCTTGATGAAATTTGTTTTAGGGTATTTTATATTTAGACTAAGATTTTTCCTTGACAAAATAATATTTATTATATTTAGAATTTAAGAAAAATCGTTGTGTAAAGCATAGATTCCAAAGAAAGAAAAAAGAGAAGTTACTGGCTCAGTTATGTGGCAGAAGTCACCATGGAGCTATACAATACATGAATATAAATAATATACTAGAACATATAACACATTACAAAAATATTTGATTGTAGTGCAACTACGATACCGACTTAGGACGGTCATTTAATTTGACAAAAGCCAAACAAATGGTGTGGTTAAGAGTACAATTTGATATTCAATACTCAAAGTCCAATAAAAACGCGCCAAATTCAGTGGTGCTGGTTTAATAAAAAAAAAACATTGCAAATTCCAAAAGGAATGAGACAAGGTGTCTGGAAGGAAGGGTGAACGTCCTCTGCTAGCATAATACACCATCGTTTTCGAGGGAAAATTCATTTATTGCGAAGTGTCAGACTTGTAAAAGAACGTCATAGTATATGATTATGTTCAAGAATGTCATATGGCATTCTGGAAAAGGGGTCATCATACTATCCTAATATTATTATTGTATATTATCTGTAAGTGAAATTAAATTGACATACTGTTTCTTTCTGTTAAACCATCTCCGCTGAAGATTTGACGTAAATGTTATTACACTTTTTCTTCATCTCTTTTGACCGTTGCATATATGTACAATATGTATTAAAAAGTACTTTTTATAACTTAATTAACGGTATACATGTAAGATAACGGCCCATTGCCTTACTTATTACTTCTTAATACATATGAATAGGATATAAACATTCACTGGAGGACTGTATTACATGATCTCACGCCTTTCATGGCAGTAATGTAAACAGAAGAGCTATGATGGTGCATCGAACTAATCAGCTTTACTGAAGGGCACCTGAGGTACAATGAATCATTCAGTTACATGGAGTAATATGGCAAACTTTATGATATTATACCTTGCCCTGCGCAACACTCGAACACCACTTAATTATTCTTAATAACAATGTCGTTATAGAGAGTCAGTGCAATATAAAGCCAGCAGTGTCCTTTATTAATTGCGTTAAGCCTATTCATTTTATAAAATACCTTTTAAAAAGAGTTACTTTGCTAAAATAGAGTACAATGTTCTATGTCAGATGTTAATAGATACATGTACACCATTAAAATAGACCACATACATCACAAGTCCAAAACTTATTTTTATACATGTGGCTACGTTTCACCACCATATCAACATGTTGTAGTGGATTTGTATTTTTTTAGACTTCCATAGGTATCGTATTTTCATTTATCAGATTATCAGTACGATGGATTTGGGGCCATACACATACACAATATATCTTCGTTTTATGTTTAACTGAAAGTATTGCACTAATCATTTATCTTCTTCAACACACACGGTCGGGGAGCGTCCACATCATTGACTTTTCGTTCAATCTACGTGCCACGTCTACCGTGACATGGACCTGGGTTTTCATTTTCTCATCCGAAAGACAGGAAACCGATGCTCCTCCGACGGAACTTTCGGGCATGATCCAAGCAACTCACCATCTATCATCGACTGTTTACATTACGTATAGTCATTTACTTTGTTTACTTCCGGGAAACGACACCCTCAAAGAAATTTGAACCTCGTAACTCCACAAATTATACCCCATTCCTACTAGCTTGCTGATTTTAGTTATTGGTGAAAGGTATTTTGGTGTATGGGGATATAGTTTGAATTGATATTACGGTTTCTTTTCTTCCGTGTGTTTTTATGTCTTGAACTACATACTTGTATAAATAATTTGACAGATTTTGATGCGTATTTTTGTTTCTTTGTTTGTTCGTTATGAGTAAAATGATTTGCCTTTATATGAATGATTTATTGACAACAATGTTTTTCAATAATCACATTTACGCAATTTCATCAATTTCAATAAACTACAGTACACACTATAACTAACTGTTCTTTCCTTTCTTTTATCTAAGAAGCGGAAAAACAGAGATGGGATCTCGAGTTTGGGTGGATTTGAAACATAAGCTTGTTAATTTTATCTATTGATTTATTTTCCGGATGGGCACCATCATGCTGTTCAGTCAGATCTCCTTTTTACATGATTTATTAGTGTTCTTTTATTTAATTAACTTTACTTTTAAGGATTGTTTTGTTTTTAATAATTCAGTATGTAACCTAATAGGAAAAATAACTTGAAATGGAATAAAACAAAGGGACAGAAATTTTGAAGACTGTGTATGGACAGAACGACTCTTCAGAAACAAAATCATTTATCGTAATAGTACAACCACTGCTTAATCATAATTATATTACTATTACTAGTAATAGATTTGCTTTTGGTAATTACATGAAATAATTATGATTTTATGAAAATGAAACCATGTCTTCTTCTAAATAATACCCAAATATAAACTTTAAGTTACTCAATACACAAAAGTAAGATTAAAATACTTTATTCCTTTAACAAATATCACAGATATATATGTATAAATATGTCTGATGTAAAATAAAATACAGAACATATATTCAATACGAATTAAAAATTCTAAATTTCAAATCATTCTTGATTTTACGTCAAAAAGCGATATTTTATGTAAGGCGCACTTTGATTGCATATAATATATTAAATTCATTTAGTTGGTTGTTTGGTTGATTGATGTTTTACGTCGTTTTAGTTGATTGGTTGGTGTTTTACGTCGCTTATTTGGTTGATGGATTGGTGTTTTACGTCGCTTATTTGGTTGGTGGGTTGGTGTTTTACGTCGCTTATTTGGTTGGTTGATTGGTGTTTTACGTCTCTTTCAAAAATGTTTCTCGCAATATGGAAGCAGGAATTTACCCACATTTCAAAAATACTGGCACAATCCAGGAATCGAATCCAGAGCGTCTGCATCGCAAGCAAAGTGCATAACTAAAATGTATTGATTTTGACAAAAGAGACTCGATATAGGGTAAAACCATAAAAATCAAAAAAATAATTGAGGGAAACATAAAACATTTTCCTCTCATACAGAAAACCAAATTACTATCCTGTATGATTTTTATTAATCCCACTGTACCTTATAATATTTGTTTTTATTCGTAAGAAGTTTATTCCTTATTGTGTTTGGATGATTAAGTTCATCGTATATCCGCATTCGGATCCAGCCAGCGCAACAGACTCTTTTGTGAAGATTGTGAGGGCGATGATGATTGGGAGATATGCGTACTTTTTGTACATGTGCTGCTCATTTTTCGATACATGTTTCTCCTTTGCGCGTTCGTGAGCCCTACTTCCTCATCTTCGACTCGTGGTCTGTAGCGAGCCGCAAATCCTAATGGAAGTGATGTCAGTCCTGTATATAAAGGTAAAAGTATTAAGGTTGCGAACATAAAGAGTACCATTACCCCTGGCATGTAAAATATCAAAATAAGAATGCTTCCAATGGCAGCACAGATACTGTATCCCCATAAGTGTTTGAAAGATGATACAAAAGCGTTGCAATTGTGGAATTCAGCTTCTACCGCTCGCTGTGGAACCCATTTTGCCGATGCACATATGTTTGCTTCAAACGCCCGTATTATCCTAATGCAACCAGTAGCCGCCTCTGGTGTAAACTGAAGAATTGACGCAATAGTTTCCACTATCACAAATTTCAAATTACGGCAGTTACATGTTGCAAACTTTGGAAACACAAGAACAAAGAACATTATAATAATGATTGGTGCGTATTGATATTTCAGCTCAACAGCAATGTGTATCAAAACAAATAACAAAAGCAATGGCTTCATGATCATCTGTCGAATAGCAGCGTGGGCAATGTGGCGACTCACGAAATCTAATTTTGACTCTGTTCGCAGATGAGTTTCAATGAATCGTTGTCGCTGAAATTTCTTTTGTAACCAACGCATCGGTTTCCCGAAAAATGTTTTCCAGAAATATATAGCTAGCAGAATTTCACCTCTGTTCCATCGCCTTTCTCGTATATTCCAAGAGACATAATTATAGCAAGGGGCTTCTTCTAGGAAAACTGTTCCTACGTACAAAGGCTGTAACAAAGCCGCCTCGAATGTATCGTGACTTAACACATCTATGGGTACACGTTCAATAAGATTTTCCCTAGAACCTAAAACTTTTTCAATGTAAATGTCATTCCTTATCAAAGCTTTTCCAAAATAAGACGACTGTTCGAAGATAGCAGCATTCGAATTTGTAAGTGGTTCATTTAGTGTCTGTCGCATGCATTCTAAATGCATAAATATGGTGTCACGTTTTTGACACTGCAGATTTATGGCGGGCTGAATAATTCCACGATTCCGATGTGCTTCCGCTATTCGTAATAAATCGTAAGCTGTTTTCTTTGGAACACCTGTATCCCCGTCAAGTACAAGTGTGTAATCGAAATTTTTACCCAAAATATTTAGTACATCAGCAGTTTCATAAAACAAAGGTTCTCCATATTTTCGAGCACTTCGACTGTAAAAGTCAACGTCACAATATGTGTATGCACGGTTATCGCCTGACGATAGGAGCATTAAATCTTGATATTGTCCGCATTTTCGAAGCACTCTACTTACTCTGTGAATGACCATAAATTCTCTAGCGAATCTTCCACAGATTTCATGAAGATAAATTCTTTTGAATTCACTGGGTTCTATATTTTGGTACTGTGCCCATATATGACGATAATGCGAAGGGTCGATGGAGTCGAATTCTCCCCGAGCAAAGGCTAGTCCTTCGCTATAAAGTTCATCAAAAATAGAAGTCCTATAATAGTCACGTGTGAATATCTCGTAGCCCCTCAGTAGATCATCACTGGTTGCACTGACAAGAACTGCTGATATCTTATAACTAAGATTTCCCATATATGCTTTATACATCATCTCCATACACTCGTCTATCTCTTCTTGACTGTAAGCAAGCAGATTGTAGTTCAGAATCAAAGTCTGTGAAAATGACGGTGCTCGTGGTACATCGCGTTTCCAGCCACCGACGATTAGACAAGCAATAGTTTGTACGGGGTATTCGAGCACGCTTCCTTGTACTATACCCAATATTAAAGTCAATACTATTCCAGTGGCATAATGGGTTTTGTCGAAGTTTATGTTCAGAAAATTCAGAATCACAGCAATGATAGCAAGTAAAACCCATGCTGTGAAGTAAAGAATCAATTTGTACCTTCTTTCCATTCAGCTCGATCCTATACATATTTTCCCAACAAATATTATATATCTATACAAGCATAATGCGCTGCATCTAACAGTAAAATAAATAAAGTGAATATATTATGTGGGATGCTAACTCGAGTTTAGAGACAGCAGCTGAAGTACCCGTATAAATATTTTCAAATATGGTGTCATAAATTTACCTATATGATATATCGACACCTGTCATTTGCTGTGGCTTGATTCGGAGATCCGTGTGTAATAGGACTTAAGGAGGCGGAGCTTAGTGCATACATTAGCAGCAGATCCCGGAAAGAACCATAAATAGATAAAAGCCAATTGGTTTTGGAAACAAAGTGAATGAATTTCTACCTCCATGAGTTTGCATACTTCTCTAGTGTTGTTTTTCATTTTTCCGTTTATAAAGAAATAAGAAACTGAATACTGTTGGTGTTTTATGCCTGTTAATTTAGAACGCTGTGAAAGGAAATGTCTTAATTAACTCATTCGTTCTGAAAACAGAAGGTTTATCGGAATTCGATCAACGGGGTGGAACAGTAATTGTTTGTTAAATGTTAGAAAAACAAGTGATTATATATTTGATTTCATCACTACTAGTATTCTTAAGGGTGGGTTTATCGAATCAGAATAATTACATAAAAATAGTAATCACTTAATGCTTATCTTAACTCTCAAATTGGACGTCCTGTTATTTAGCTAGACTATTCTTAAATGTCCCAAAAACACCAGTGAGGTTTCTTGACATTTTTGTGTTGTGTTGTTGTTGTATTTCGTGTGTGTATATAATAATAATAATAATAATAATAATAATAATAATAATAATAATAATAATAATAATAATAATGATGATAATAATAATAATAATTATTATTATTATTACTATTATAATTATTATTATTATTATTATTATTATTATTATTATTATTATTATTATTATTATTATTATTATTATTATTTTAAATAGTGGATAAGGCGCTCTGCTCATGATCGAGAGGTCCCGGTGTAACGGTTTCAAAGTTCCCCCATGCTGAAAGTTCCCTTTGTCGCACATACGCATGCGTCAATATTAGAATCCCTCAAATTTATCACAATTATATCCTAAAAGCCAGATCCAGTACAATTATAAGAATTAATCTTTATTCTTTCATATTTCACGTGGACCAAGGAAATTTCACCACGAGGAAACTTTCACCATGCATATAACACAGACTGAAAGTTTCCTACCGATACGCGCATGCGCAAAACATCAAAAGGGAACTTTCAGCACGGGGGAACTTTGAAACTGTTACACCTGGTTCGACTTCCGCCCTGGACACACCGGTGTTCTGTCTTTCAGAGGAGACAGTAAAAACCGAGGTCACGTGTCACGGTAGGCGTGGCACGTAGAAGATCCCTCACTGCTTTGGGTGGGTCTATTGCAAAGGTCTAAATTTGTATGCAATGCATCAGGCAGATGCCGTCACCATATACGTGAAATAATCGTGGAGTGACGTAAAACAATAATCAATCAATCAATATCATTATAGAAGATTTTCTGTCTTTACATTAATTCAGTTACTCAGCTTCAATAATACTATGAACTATGTAATCTTGGAAAGTTTTTGAAACATGCTTCTAAATTAAAGAAATACATTAAATTTATTTTCATAAATGACACATTGTCAATTTATACTATCTCTCAGTATTTTGTAAATAAACTTATTTATTGTATAAAATCAATATATGTATATGCTTATTTATGTTGACCTTAACGATGTGTATTTATATTTTTTGAATGATATTTAAGTATATCTATAAGTATTAATACTTTGGATCAATAAACAATATTAATAGGATTTTTTAGTAAATTATGGTGTTAAGATATTCTTGTTATCGTATTTAGACGTTATTGTTATATCTAGGTATATAGTGTTTTAATTTTCTGGTCCTCCCTGTATCACAGGCCATTGAATCAATATAGAAGCACAAACTATATTTTAATTATCATATATGACCCCCGTAGAGTACCGCCTTCTAAATAATGAATAATGCGTCGTGCACTCTCTCTACTCATCTGAATCCACGAATCTTTTGCAATTCTATCCTATGGCAAAATTATTTAACAAGCTATCATACAGTAACCCTGTGTTTTATGTGTTCGAACCCACGCCATCCAAATCCAACCAAAACCATCACAAAAAAAGAGGGTAGGTGTAAACATTCATGTGTTGAACTAATTCAAAAAACTTCTATACAATTAGCTGCTATGTTAATTTGTAATACATTGTTTACAAGAATACATATACCATTGTTTAAAAATCAACACACATGATTGAAGACTTAGTTATTAGCGCAAATCATAATCTTAATCATCAATACATAAAGATCAGCTCTTCAATCGTTAAATCAGATAGTTCGATCTCTTCTGGAGCTACCAACTAATCTTTTATATAAAATCATTAAAGGCCTTTGTGCTCTTTTATGTAAGGGCGTGAACAATTAAGCCGCCGAGTTATAGACAATACGCTCTATATCATTTATGTCGTAAGTTTACTGAAATAGCTTATAATTCTCAATGTTCAACCAAGCCCTACGTCAGTATACAAGCGCTTATTCTTCTCGCAACAATCTGTGTTGACTACATAGAAAATCCATCATTTCTTCTAGGACAGAATAGTATTCCACACCTTGGCCACTTTATTAAAAGTTTTAAAGCCTTTAGTGTTATACTTCATTTCTTAATTTCAAATTTATTGGATTTTTCTTGATAAGGTGGATCAAATGTCATGACACTTTCATAAATTGAATTTTCATGTATGAATAATTACTTTTAGCTGGACGTTAAAAATGATTACAGTAAAGCTTGCATGTAATCAATGACGGTAATGCTTTCCATTTGAATAGAATTTATTGTGCTCGAATATAAAATCATTAGTGTTTCACCTTATACAAAGACCTGACGCACATTACTGAGTTGTTAAAAGAACTTTAAAATTTTAAGATCGAGGTCCAACGGAAACAATTTGTTTTAAAAATTGGGAACACCCCCAAAAAATGTTATGGTGAAAAGATCAGTAATTTGTGTAAAGATATTGGCATTTTCTTGGGAGGAAAATCTGAAATTTTAAATTTTGAACAGAGAAATCTACGTTTCATAAGGATCTGCAAGCATTTTTACAAAGAGTCGTAAGGTTTTCCGTAAGTGTTTTACGTACGGATTCTTTATGCAAATCCTCAAGTCATTTTCACAAACGAAAGGAAATTCCTTATAAAGAGTTACGACAACTTTTACATATCCTTAAAGTTAAGGATTTTCCGTTAGGAAATTTTTATATTTACGATTTTTAAGCGAAAATGACTTAAGGATTTATTCTGTACATACGTAAAAGAAAATACATTTATAATTCTTTGTAAAAATGCCTGCTGTTCACTTATTCTTATTATAAGTCGGTATCGTAATTGCACTACAATCAAATATTTTTGTAATGTGTTAAATGTTCTATTATATTATTTATATTCATGTATTGTGACTTCTGCCACATAACTCAGCCGGTAACTCCTCTTTTTTCTTTATTATGTACATCACTGCTATCAGGTATATCCCAACTGCCATTTAAAAAAAAACAAAAAAATTAACTTCTATTGAAAACTTTAAAAAAAAAAAACCGTAGAGTTGCCCCATACACATTATTATATTCGTGTAATGTTAACTTTGATCATCGACCTTTTTTTTCAATTCTCGCGCACCTGTTCACATCATTTTATTTAATTGACCTTCACCTTCGCGTTGACGACGACATCAACAACATGGCCGACTTACTTCAGGCGGGACGGTTCCTTACGTTTTCATGAAACACATCCCGTGTATTTCACAACATGACGCTTGATTTATTATTATCGGAATAGAAAATGATTAAAAATTATTATACAATATAAATAAGGAGTAATTAACATGACGAATAAAGGCACCCGGTCGAGAAATTGTCGAAAACCCAAGCTTAGACTTCTGGATTTGACCTTTGATAAACCAGTATTAGATGAGTTTCAGAATGGGAAAAGACCCCATGGAGGTGTCAGAGGTATTACTTTCAATTTTATCATTATATGTATAAAGTAAATAAAATAAACGAGAAATATTCGGCAAGAGATCTTTTTAAAAACGTTTGAATCCTACAGTACAAATCTGATGGAAAATGTTCATTAAATAGTACGACATGGATCCGTGGAAAACACCGATCCACTTTCAATGAATGTTAAGCATTTTAGTGCAAAATACGATTATGATGCAAGGTTGGAAAAGTCGGACATTTGACTATGCCGTCATAAGTATAACAATCAAAAGTTTGCCAAACATCACTTTCTATGCTGAAAAATGAATCGGTGTATTGCCAAAAACACCAACATGTGAGTGAAGGAGGTCTAAATACATTTATATCTCAAGTTTCATTAATATTCATTAAGATTTTACTTACTTCAGGCCTTTTTAAAATTTCATATGGCTGGATTCATTGACAGGTGACCATGTTGCTGTTGTTTACATTGACTGCCATTAATAAATTTATTTGTATTTAATTCACCAATATATCATTGAAACATTTGCTGATTAAAATTAATTTCCTCAAAAAGTATTTTTCATAAAAATATTTACTTTTATCTATCTGTATTGTATATCACTGCACAGTCAAAGCAGTGAATATGAAATTATAAAACATTTTACAAGACATTCAGTCTGTTAAACTAGGACAATTCACTGGACCAAAGCAACTTTTACCAGACTGAAAACAAAATGTATATTTTAGAAAGATGCATGTTACAAAACTCATACAACTGCTCACTTTGATTTTCATTGCGGGGTTATGGTAAAAACACATATCTCCAGTCATCTTCTCTTCAACAAAATTAATACAATAATCATCATTGTCAACATCTTTTTCCCATATAAATGAAAAGGCCTCTAAACTTTTTGTTTCACTTTTAGTTTTTGTTCATCTTCACTGGAAAGTCGGTCAGGAAATTTAAGGTTATTTATGGGACTTGTTTACTGGACATGTTCGTTAGTCCAACATTATTTTATTTTCACTGGTCAGGAGCCATTGATTATGTTGGGTAAAGGATCTAGCTCATAGCAAATTTACTCTAGCTCTGTTCTATTCTAGTTAGTCAAATTTTGATGAATATTAATGAAACTTGAGATATAGATGTACTTGAATTTCCTTACCCATATTTAGGCATTTTTTAATGATGCAATGGTGTTTTCAGTACTTTTTAGGGCAAATATGATATATACTCAGCATGATGGACAAGTAATAATCACAAAACTTGTTACATAGAAAATGATTTTTAATGGATAAATGACTTATTATGGTAAAACTTTTACCTTTATGTCTCTGGACTTTTTATAAAAAAGTGCATTCTACATTACTTTCAGATAATCCATGGTCTTGATCAAATGGCCTTAAATACATTGTTAAGTCAGAATTATTCCATATTTTCATTATAAATATTTTTATTATAAGAGATTGATTATTGACTTTTTATCCACTAATAATGTCAGTAGACCAAAGTGTCTAATAATGTCAGTAGACCAGAGTGTCTGGGAGAAAAGTCGGAAAAAATGGCAGAAAGTGCTAGTTGTAAAAGTGCCCTCTCATATTAAGTAAATGCATGATTTTGGTCATAAGTTATATATTTCATATATATGCATAAAGGGTCGACTGTGCAGTGTATACTATACCAAACATCATACATTTTGGTCCACTGTAACAAAAATTGTTTGCCAAAAACCTCAGAATTTGTCTGGGAACTGTTACTGGACTACTGGTAGAGTTTTAGCTGCTTCTTCTGAGTTGGGCACTGCACAAAACTATTACTGGTTACAAGACATATCATCACCAAGTACATATTTTTGCTGTCTTGTTGATGATGATTCAAATTTTACACTCTGACAATTTTCAGTACAAAATGTAGTCACAACACAATAAACATCAGGGAATATCAATATGTATATTTATCTGCAAATTTTCAAGCTGTCAGTTGAAAAAGCAAATTGTATTCAGGTGAGCAATATAGGTCCACTTAGGCCTCTTGCTTGCATTTAGCTCTTTTAAGTCCCCTTCCTTATCCTTAAAATCTTGAATCTATCACTGAAGCCGGCATGGCCTAGTGGTATCGCATCGGACTCCTGATCGAGAGGTGGGGGTTCGAGTCCCGCTCTGGTCATGCCGGTGTCATGTCTTTTGATGAGACAGTTAAAACCAAGGCCCTGTGTTGTGGTATGCATGGCACGTTAAAGATCCCTCACTGCTTCGGGTGGGTCCGTTGCAAAGGTCAAAAGTTGTATGCCCCGCATCAGGCAGATGCTGTCACCATATACGTGAAATATTCGTGGTGCGACGTAAAACAAAAATCAATCAATCAATCAATCTATCACTGCATATATTTAAACTTCGATATCCCTTGCATTAGTTGATGCATCTGACCTACATTTTCTGCTTGAGTGACTTGCTTAAGTAGTGTGAGGTAATTCAATATTGAAGAAAGGAGAGGTGCTACAGTTACCAAACTTACACCATAGGTTCATCTTGAAATACTGACTTAAACACATGCATCTTATGATGCATCTGATCCACATTTTCTGCTTGAGTGACTTGGGTTAAGTAGTTTGGGGTAATTTAGTATTGGTGAAAGTTTAGGTGCTAACAGTTACCAAACTTGCAACATGGTTTCATCTTTAGAATACTGACTTAAGCGCATACATCAGAGGATAATCTGACCTTGATCTTATGCTTGAGTGACTTAGTTCAAGATAACAATGTTTTATAGAACTTCTAACTATATCTTGTTTTTGTTTGACAAATACTGTATCAAGGTGAGTGTGGTAATCTTTAATTACACTATCTTTTGGACTTTTTCTTTTCTTGTACAATACTTTAGAATAGTACCTTGGACAAAAAGTTTTACATAATTTCCTATGTATAGAAATAGAGCTGCTCTGGCTGTCTTGTTTTTCCACTATGTTTATTATGGTAATGAAGAGTACATTAGCCTTCAGAACACAGTATTCTAATAGATAAAAAGCAATATGCCCTTGATAAATTGATACAGGGGCATAATAATTATGAGTCATAAACTGACTTGAAAGGTTGATCTCTATAAGTATTAAAACAATTTGTTTTCCAATTTCAGACTTTTCTATCTGATAATTATAATTTACTAAATATACATGAATTACAATCTTTTCTTATGAAAATGTAGACATTTTTTGTTCAGGCTATCTTTCTTTAAACAAAGATTGCTATTCTTTACATTATCATTATTTTAGTGCTAGATCATGTGCTCAACATGGATAATTCTTTTTTTTTTTGTCAGGGAAAAAGGCTCACCCTATGAGTCAATATTCCTTCAACAGAAGCAGTGAGTATCAAAATCAAATGAATGAAGAAATTAACAGACTATTTCATGAGGAATTCATCCAAGGCAGAGCCTCACCAGCTTGGGCTTTTGATATCAGTAAGGAAATTACACACAGTGGAGAGTCCCCCTTTTACGTCCATGGACTTCTTAGTAGCAGTCGAGTAAGCATTCCAAGTCAAAATATTCTGATGTTTTTTCATCCTAAATAAAGATTCAAATATGATTGTATTTCAGATTGACCTAGAAGATTAAGATACTTATCAAGGCTTTCAAAATAACCCAACACTAGGTACTTTTACCATTGGCTTGAAATCATGAAAATTACCAGCTGAAAAACTTTGATCGAAAAAAAAAAAACAAATGCACTTTTTACCTGGCTTACCATCAGATGGTTACAGTAAAAGTCTATTCCCAATCACTACTGATATTGGATACTAACTTGATAGTTCACCTGACTGAAGTGATCTATTGTGATCATTGGCTTCGATTTTCTGTCCTGCATGAACTTGTGCAGTGTGCATCCTTAGTAAACTATTTAAATTTTCAGTTTTTTTTCAAGAACTGACAGTAGAGTTTTGATCAAACTTGGCCAGATCTGTTGAGGATCTGAGATGCATCAAGGGAAGATGCAGGTCAAGTTTGAATATGGGTGTGGTCTGATTATTTTTGTCCTTGAACATAGAAAATTTCTTAAAAATGACAGTTTCAGCTCATTTTCTCTTTGAAGGTTTGATGGATTAAATTGATATTTGGTATACAGATGTATCAAGGGAAGATGCAGGTCATATTTGAATATAAGTTTGGTCCCTTAGTTTTTGACAGAGTTATTGCCCTTTACAGTTTCTGCTAATTATCTGTGTTACCAATAAAGATAAATGTTTTATATTGATATTTGGTATACAGATATATCTCAAGGGTATCTAGGTCAAGTTCAAACTTGGTTATTGTTCAATAATTTTTCTCATAGTTATCCTCCTTAGACTTCTATATGTACATGTTAATATAAGTTTTAGGTTGTAAGCAAGCGAATGTGACTAACAAACATGTTCACATGGCAGTCGAGCATGTTTATGCCGTCTTGAAATTAAGTTCACAAGGAAAGCAAACTTCACGTTAACGCGATGATATGTTAGGACTGCACCTCACTGTAGGTACCTTTCTTTGGGAAACTACAACATACCAGTTTCATAAATTGAAAAACTAAATTATAAGAGTAATTTAGATGGGTGTTTGAAGAGATGTTGTTGCTATTTTTGGTTTTGTTTTAAAGTAAAGTTTTTTAAGGTTTTTTTTTGAGCTGGTTTTTGTTTTTTCAACTTGGTCAACTGTTATTAGGGCCCGCTTCATAAGTGGGTGCCCTATAGACCCTTTTGACGTTACTGCGAGACTAACATTTTGGTTGGCAAGATGATTACTGTTCCCGGAATATGAATTCAGAGACAATCAGTTATTTATTATGACTTTAAAATTTCTATGGGAAACTTTCTCATCCTTAAAAATGTTTATTTACATTAGATCTAAGAAATTCATCCATTACATAGTGTATATTTTTCATTATATTTTGTTAAGTTTTCTTCATTATGTGTCAGATTTCAACAAAACTCTCAGGAATGTTTACTTGCATGAAGTTCTTGGTTCCTCTTGATAACCAACTTGAATCTGTCATGCATCAGTAATTCTGAGGCCAAAAATACTAAATGTTTGAGAGCATATTAAAAATAAAAAAAAAATGATTTGTACCTTGTAGTCATGATTCTGATTTCATTTCTAATAAGATTTTAAGAGAACTTTCAGAAATGTTTACTTGCATAAAGTTCTTTGTTCTTTTTGATAACTGGCATGATATGTCATGTATCAGTGATTTTGAGGTCAAAAATATGAAATTGTTTAGAAAATATTATAAAAAATCATAGCAAATTTATCTTTTGCACAAATTTTCTCAAACTTAATGTGATTCAGGATCTGTGCATTAACTTTCCTATTAATTACAGGTCTTCAGATATTTTCTTACAGTTTAATGAGTTAGAGAAATTAGACACAGTAGAGAAAGGGGGAGGGGTGGGGGATTCACCACTGTTGACGTATGCCAAGTGTAGGATGCCTATTGTTTTTAAAGGTCAAAGGTCAAGGTTTTTGTATGAAACCTGCTATGTCTGCCCTATAGTTGCTTTTTCAAATCATAACGATTGTCACTGTAACTTGTGTCTGATGGATGTATCATGCAATGTAGGCATTTGTCTTGTTTTTTGTTTTGTTATGTATACTTTTTTTTATGCCCCCACCAGGTGTGGCAGGGGCATTAAGTGTTTGCTTTGTGCATCCTTCTGTCCATCTGTCCTTCTGTCCTTCCGTCACACATTGGTTTCTGGATAACAACTCAAGTACCTTTCAACAACTTCAAAGCAAATTTGGATAAATGCTTACTTATAAAAAGAGGAAGAACCCTATTGATTTTGGGGTGAAATTTAAAGGTCAAAGGTCACAGCTGATGAGAATAAACTAATTATTGGTTTCTTGATGATAACTCAAGTACATTTCATCATATTCAAACCAAATTGGATACATGCTTAATTATCAAGAGAGAAAGAATCCTATTGATTTCTTGGTCCAAAGGTCAAGGTCACAGCTTATAAAAAAAAAGTTAGAAAAGTCAGAAATTATTTGTTTCTAAATGATTCTCATAAATTATCAAACATCATTAACTGCTCATCAGAATTTGATCATATTTCACATATTTTACAGGTCAAGTTTTTTTAAACAGATGTATTTAAAATGTTATTAAAAGGGAAGGATGCCTATAGATTTAAGGGTCAATATGTCAAAAGGCAATGTTACTACTGGTAATATTAATAGGAGTTAAGGTCCATGAAACTTACAGTTTAGGAAAGCTTTGTTCCTGCTATGATTTAAGCCTACGTGAGGGCATATATTTTACAAACATGCTCTAGTTTTTGTTATTGTTGTTGTTTGTTTCTGGGGCTTTGTTTACCAAATACTTATTCACCAGTGGATCTAGTGGTCAAGTATTTTGTGAGTTTTTAACAAATTTCTTGGATTTTCACATTTTGACTGTATAGATTACTAATAATGCATTACTTTTTTAGTTCACCTGAGCCAAAGGCTCAAGTGAGCTATTGTGATCAATCATATTCTGTCGTCCGTCGTTAACTTTTCACAATTTTGACTTCATCTTCAGAACAGCCGAACAGAATTTGATGAAACTTGGTATGCATGAAGTACTCATGGTTCCCTACAAGTGTTGTTGTTTTTTGTCCAGATCCGTCAATAGGTGGCGTCACCACAGGCAAAAGTAGGTCACAGAGGGTACCTTCCTTTAACAAATTTCTTCTTCAGACCAGGGGCATACAGAGACAAACCGAATGCATACGAATGCTCTAGAGGGATGTGTAAAGAAGTGTTGTTATTTTTGGTTCTATTCCAAAATCAAATTTTTGACTTTTTTTTTTTTGACATTTTTTGGACTTGTCATGTTTTTCAGTTAATTGATAATGATGATTTTTTATGGACTATTTTGATCAGAATTATGTAATATTAATATTAGGAATATTATTGTGAAAGAATTTTGTCAAAATCTCAATTTTTGGATTTTTTATGAATTTTTTAAGACTTCCAAAAAAAGGGGGGAGATTGGCCATTTTCACATTTTCAACTTTTTCTGCAAAACTGTTCGAAAGATTTTAATAAATCTTGGTAGAAATAAATCACTTATGATCCCCTTCAAATTCTGTCGTTTGCATCCAGACCTCTTTACAGGTGGTGCCACAACAGTCAAAAGTAGGTCACAAAAGAGTACCCTCCTTTGACAATCTTCTTCTTCATACTGGCTGTATACATAGACAAACAGAATACACAGAAATGATCTAGAGGGATGAGTGAAGAAGTCTTATCATTTTGGTTCAAAATCAAATTTTAGAAATTTTTTCGACATTTTTTTTGGACTTGGTGATTTCAATGCAGAAAAGTGTCATATTTCCTAGTTAATCGATAATGATGATTTCATATGGATTATTTTGATCATAATAATTATGGTAAGGAATGTTATTTTGAAAGAATTTTGTCAATATCTCAATTTTTGGGTTTTCTATGAATTTTTTAAGACTTCCAAATGGGGGTTCATAGGGACAATTCTTCACATTTTTAACTTCTGATATTGTACTACATAAAAGATTTTAATGTAACATGGTATACATGAAGTACTATAGGTCCTCTATCATTTTTTGTACATTTCATCCAAATTGGTCAACAGATGGTGCCACCATGTCTAAAAGAAAGGTCTCACAATGGTACATATACCACTTGGTAATTAAAATATGGACAGTAGAGGATCAAATCCAGCTATCAAAAATTTTTTTTTTCATTTCTTTACACATGTAAATAAGTTTTTAGATGTTTCTCAACACCCAACATATGAAATTAGGCCATTTTAAGTTGGATCTGGACAATATTTGAAACAATTGTTCATGACCCAGACTTGAAATCAGTCAACAAAAGGCCCCACGTAAAGAAAATGACTAACTTGTTGCCCTGAATCACATCTTGCAGAGACAAAGCAAATGCTTAATATCAAAATCGCATGAATGGATGTGCAAAAAACTGTTGCTGTTTTTTATTCTGGTCTGAAATAGAATTTGACATATATTCAACATTTGTGTTGACTTAGTCACAGTAATGCAAAAATAAATAACTTCTTCCTTCCTGCATGACTGATAATCAAGGTACTCAGGTGAGCGATATAGGCCCATTTGGGCCTCTTGTTTATTTGCTCTTTTTGTTTGGAGTAGGGAGTAAATGTTAATGTAAATAATTGGATTAAAAAAATAAGTCTTTAAAGTTATCTAATGACTTTTAAAAACCGGATCAGGGGTTTACTGTTATAGCTTTTATATAGATCTATAATCTTCTTTAGAACTAAAGGACAGACTTTTATGAAACACTTCAGAAGTAAAGTTCTCAAAGTTTTCTACAAACGTTGTGTTTTAGGTAAGAGGTAGGACCATGGCAAAGCATAATGGATCTTACAAGGCTTTTTTAGCTCACCTGAGCCAAAGGCTCAAGTGAGCTATTGGCATCACTCTTCGTCCGTCGTCCGTCCGTCGTCCGTCCGTAAACTTTTCACATTTTCAACTTCTTCTTCAGAACCGCTTAAAGGATTTGCATGAAACTTGGTGTGGATGAAGTACTAGGGGTCCTCTACCAAGTTTGTTCATTTCATATAAATCCCTCAATAGGTGGCGCCACCATTGCTAAAAATAGATCTCAGAGGGTACCCCTCTTTGAAAATCTTCTTCTCCAGAACCAGTGTATGGACTATAAAACTAATGGCATCTGAGTGATCTAGAAGGATGTATGTCTAAAGTTTGTTCATATCGTTGAAATCCGATAAATAATTTTTGACGTTTTTTTTTACGTTTTTTTGGACTTTGTAATTTTAATGCAGAAAAGAAGTATTTTTGTCTTTTAGTAAACATTGATGCATTAATTTGGTTTAATTTGATCATTTTTATGATGAGAAATACTACTGCGAAGAAATTTTTTCAATATTTCATTTTTTGGATTTTTTATGAATTTTCTAAGACTTTCAAGAAGAAGGGGGGTGGGACAATTGGTGTAAACATTTCACAGTTTGAACTTTTTCTTCAGAACCACTTGCTGGAATTCAATGAAACTTGGCATGCATCAAGTACTCAAGGTCCCCGACAAATGTGGTCATCTTTGTCAGGATCCATCAATAGGTGGCGCCACCACAGGCAAAAGTAGGTCAAAGAGGGTACCCTACTTTGACAAACTTCTTCTTCAGACCGGGGGCATACAGAGACTAACCGAATGCATAGGAATGATCTAGAGGGATGTGTGAAGAAGTGTTCTTATTTTTGGTTCCATTCCGAAATCAAATTTTTGACGTTTTTTCATTTTTATTTTGGACTTTGTTATTTTAATGCATTAAAGAGTTATTATTTTCTTTTAGTAAACATTGATGCATTCATTTGGTTTCATTTAATCATTTCTATGGTAAGGAATGCTGGTGTGAAGGAATTTTTTCAATATCTCGATTTTTGAATTTTTTATGAATTTTTTAAGACTTCCAAGAAAAGGGGGGGGGGACAATTTTTCATATCTTCAACTTGATCTACAGAACAACTTGAAGGATTGTGATAAAACTGGGTAGGATGCAAGTACTCATAGTCCTTTTCAAAGGTTTTGTTTTTTGTGCGGATCATCCAAATTGGTTAACAGATAATGCCACCATGTCTAAAAGTAGGTCTCACAATGGTACATATACCACTAGGTAATTGAAATATGGAGAGTAGCGGTTCAAATCCAGCTGTGGTCAAAAAAATTTTTTTTTTTTTTACACATCTAAATACGTTTTTAGATGTTTCTCAACACTCAACATATGAAATTAGGAATTTTACGTTTAAGACTTCCAAAAAAAAAAGGGGGGGGGGGGGGGGGGGGTGGCCATTTTTCACATTTTCAACTTTTTCTACAAAACTGTTTGAAGGATTTTAATAAATCTTGGTAGAAATAAGTCACTTATGATCCTCTTCAAATTCTGTTGTTTTCGTCCAGACCTCTTTACAGGTGGCGCCACCATAGTCAAGAGTAGGTCACAAAAGAGTTCCCTCGTTTAACAATATTCTTTTTCATACGGGCTGTATACAGAGACAAACAGAATGCATAGAAATGATCTAGAGGGATGAGTGAAGATGTATTGTCATTTTGGTTCCCTTCCAAAATCAAATTTTAGAATTTTTTTCGACATTTCTTTGGACTTGGTGATTCAATGCAGAAAAAAGTGTCTTATTTCCTAGTTAATTGATAATGATGATTTCTTATGGACTATTGTGATCATAATTATGGTAAGGATTGTTACTTTGAAAGAATTTTGTCAATATCGCAATTTTTGGATTTTCTATGAATTTTTTAAGACTTCCAAATGAGGGTGTATAGGAACAATTCAATCACATTTTTCACTTCTGCTGTTATACCACATGAAAGATTTTAATGAAACATGGAATACATGAAGTACTAAAAGTCCTCTATCAATTTGGTAAATTTCATCCAAATTGGTTAACAGATAATGCCACCATGTCTAAAAAGCAGTTCTCACAATAGTACATATACCACTTGGTAATTGAAATATGGAGAGTAGCGGTTCAAATCCAGCTGTGGTCAAATTTTTTTTTTCATTTCTTTACACATCTAAATAAGTTTTAAGATGTTTCTCAACACTCAACATATGAAATTAGGCAATTTTAAGTTAGATCTGGACAATATTTGAAACAATTGTTGTTCATGACCCAGACTTGAAATCAGTCAACAAAAGGCCCCACCTAAAGAAAATGACTAACTTGTTGCCCTGAATGACTTCTTGCAGAGACAAAGGAAATGCTTAATATCAAAATCACCTGAATGGATGTGCAAAAAAGTGTTGTTTTTTATTCTAGCCTGAAATAAAATTTGACATATTTTCAACATCTGTGTTGACTTGGTCACATTAATGCAAAAATAAATGAATTTTTCCTTCATGCATGACTGATAATATAGGTACTCAGGTGAGCGATATAGGCCCACTTGGGCCTCTTGTTTTCTGTGTGAGGTGAAACTTCCAATAAGCTGTATAAAATGAAATCCCAAATGTATCACAGTGTTCTTTGAGATAGATTTGATGAAACTTTCTGAATATATCATGTACCCATAGTGCTTAGGGAGCAATGCAGGCCCACTTGGGCATCTATTATTTGTATTGTTTCGTTATAAAGTGACCTTTACGCTTTGAGAATTTTATCTTCCTTGTATCTAATAAATACAGCCACCATGTAGTGTATTTACTTTCATGTAATTTCTTTAAGAACTTCTTTAGCTATTTTAATAAATTAGGGAATACAGTAAAGCATAAAATATAGCAATATTACTAAGATACAATTATATACATGTTAAAGAATTTTTAGAACTGTGAAGGGTGGGATTCTTCAGAAGCCAGGTAGAGATGAAGAATTGATTGTGACCAGCATGT
Organism: Pteria penguin; assembly: GCA_035048485.1. NCBI lineage: Eukaryota > Metazoa > Mollusca > Bivalvia > Pterioida > Pteriidae > Pteria > Pteria penguin. The sequence goes on along the minus strand of CM068583.1, from coordinate 42,781,669 downwards.
TATTATTTGGCCTAATATTCATGATACGGATGAAAAGATAAAAAAGTCTGCAAGAACTTGCTTCTATTATCGTCTTTTTGACCTTTTGTTTCAATTTAGTGCCTGCTTACTTTTAAAGTCTCTGCATTTGATAATTTTTTTTATTATGTTATTAATACTGATATACACAAGTCAGCACTGTTATATGTGATTGAAAGATCTGTATGTGATACAGGAATTTACTCTCAGAATATTGATTCAGGAATAATCTTGACCTCATTCTATGACTAAGAACAAAACTGAAAATGAAAGCCCTTGAGGATAATACAACTCAATAATTCATATTTATTGAAAGTTTTGTAATTTATTATTGATTTCATCACATTTGAGCCTTACATATTGGTAATTGATGATGGTCATATGCTTTTATTCATTCTGTATGCTTTGAATAGAATCTTCTTGATGAAATTTAAATCAGGATACACCTGGGCTTCCAACATGTAAAAGTTGGGAACCCAGGTCCAAATGTAAAAGCCATGGATGGTTAGGTGACTGCTTAGTCCCTTCTGTTCAGTTCAACATTATGAACTGTATTGTAATTCAGAAATAAGTGTTACCTTATTGAAATGATTATTAATTTCATACTAGGGACCCAGATACAACAGACTCTAATACAACTTGATTTATTTGTAGCATTGTAATTGAATATTATTAATTTCATCACATTTCTTCATACTAGCCATAAGCTTTTATGTATTTTGAATACTTTAAAAAGAGTCGTAAAAAATGAAAATTGAATCAGAGTACACCAGGTCACCCAACTTATAAAACTTAGGGACCTAACTCTAAATCTGGTAGCCATGGGTGACTGCTAAATTCTTTCTCTTTGATTCAACATTGCAAACTGCTTTGTAACTTAAGATTAGCCCTATTCATTGAAATGGTAGTATAGTTTTTGTCTTCAAACTTTGATTTGGCATATTTGATACAGCATTCCAACTTGTTCTGTTTTAAAGGTTGGCAGTGAATCAAGTCTCATTCATGCCCAGAAGAGATCTACAACACCGGTGTCCACTACACACAATACTCCACGTAAACGTGCAACTTCATACTACAGGTCTAATACACCTCATTCGTATTTGACAGCCATAGATCCCCAGACTCTGTCTAAATCAGAACTGAAATATGGACGACCAACACGCACTACGTAATACAACATTTTATTTATTCAAAAGTTACTGTTTGATGTTTTTGTATTACATGTATTTGAAAATAGTTCTGCAATATGAAAAGGCTTGAAGTTCATTGTTTTTACTTAGATTCATTCATTGTTTACTCGAGTATGGATACTTTCTAGTGAGTCTTTTAAGCCTGTGTAGCTCAGTGTATAGCGTGTTTTTCTCATGGATGTGAGGTCACAGATCTGAGATCCATTGTTGGCATCTGTGTCCTTTTAAGATGAGGCAGAAGAACCAAGGTCATGGTAGATGAGGCAGAAAAACCAAGGTCATGGTAAATGAGGCAGAAAAACCCAGATCATGGTAAATGTTAACATGTAAATGAACCCTTGCTGCTCTGAACGAGTTTCTACATCAGACAGATGAAAATCTGGAAATGAAATTGTCCTGCTGTGACCCAAAACAATAAACAAAAATCTGGTTAAATCATTTTCCAAAGTTTAATGCAGTATTAAATGTTAATATAATTTGTGTATATGTTTTTATACAGACTATTGAGAGCAAGGCAGAGGTGTGCATCAGCTCCAGTGAATTCATATGAAGTTCGAAGAGAAATAATGAAAAGTAATGTTATTGCTTAAAATGCTGTTATGCTGTTCTTTGCAAATGAATCATTCTTTGAATTTTCAGCTCTCAGATAAAGTCAGTCAATTGAAATGCAGTACCCTTTTGTCTGTACATTCATCCATTGTTCGTTGATTTGTGGTTGTTATGACATCATGATATTTCAAATTGTGTAAGACGATTACTTTATTGAAACATACCAATAACAATCTTCTGGTATTCTACTTGATCTTAATTGATTACATAGGGGTTTGATTCCTGCAGCTTATTATAAACCATGCAAATAGAATAAGTTATTGTTCTAGATATGACACAGATTTTGTTGAAATTCATACAAAACTTATCTCATATGGCCTTGTTTATGTAAAGGAAATATCATTGGCTGTCTGGGCCACCAAACTTGAACACCCAAAATATTGTTATGATTTGGATATTTCTGAAGCCATGATCCTGGAATCTTGTCTACATAATCAAAACTGCTCAGTTGTAACTGAATTCACTCTACTTGACACATTAGCGATATTATATTAATGCTAGCTGAAATTAAATATAAGTAAGGCATCTTCTATGGTAAAATATGACAAAAAGTTAAAAAAAATTATCTGAAAAGTTTGTTATAAATGCATTCACTATTATGATAGAAAATTAATCAATAAATATGAAAGAGATATGTCAGCACTCCTTTGAAATTTGATAATTTGAATATTGTTTTTCCTGTGGAGTTATCAGTCATGGCTGTGGTAATTCCCTGTTTAATGTTACATTTGTCACTGTACATGTACTTTTATTTTGTTATTTTTGTTAACTGTGAAAAAACTGATTTCATTATTTATAATGAAATGTATTTGATGAACGGTGTGGTAACCCAAGAAATATTCAAATAAACTTGATTTAAAGAGATTTGGTGGTGTGGACAATAGGTGTATTCCTATGGATGTTTTCCATGCATGTTTGCCATAGCATTTTCCATTATGATAAACATGAACTTTGATGAATTTTACCCATAGGTCAATCCTGGTGGTAAAGAGACATTTATAGAGAACCCGGTTTTAGCCAAATTTATTTAATATTTGATAACCAGTAAAGGATCAGGTTAAATAATTTTTAACAAAAATTGTTTATACATGGAAGAGATGTTTTCTCAATATTGCATAGATAGACAAAATATTTGGACAGGAAATAAGTTTTCCTTGAAAATTACATACATGTGTAAACAATCCTTAATTTTACTATGTGACCTTTTGACCCTACTCTGTCAGGTTGGGATATAAGCACTGATCGGACTGAGATGGTGCATAATGTCAAAGTTTGTAAGTTAATAACTCAAGGTAATTTAAATTAATTTACATTTTACCTATATTTACTTCATGCAATAGCACATTCTTCTTGGATGATGATATTCACAAAATGGCTACATCACTAAATCTAGATAATATCACTGTTTTTGCTTTATTTGGTATAAGGGTTTTCTCATAGACAATACACAACGCATGTTTAGAATTCATAACAGTATACCTGTATTTCATATTCCAGCTGCAAACAAGTTTTACTGCATATATTTGTTAAGAAGGAGTATAATGCCATTGTGATAAATGTTAATGAAATTTATAAGATTATCAAAGCTGGAAGTATAGAATTTAATACTAAAATTATAAATATACATATATATATTAAATAGTATGAATTATTCCAATGTCATTGACCTCATGACCTTGACTGTGACCTTTGACCAACATTTCAAAAACTTCAATCATGATTAGAACTTTTGAATTGTATGAGGTAGAGTTTTCATATTTTATATATGGGGTGTATTCAAGATAAAGGACACTGCAAAATTTGCCTAATTTGGACTTTGTTGCTGCCAGGGACATTCATGTTTCACAAACACATCTTGTTTTTTTCTCACACTCTTTGATTCTGCAACACAATTTTTTATTATGTTCAAACATATCACTAGTTTGACTTTTATGAAAATACTGTGTCAGAATGTGTTTTGAATTGACACATGCACTCATTTGGCAGGCATGTTCATTCAGTGTATTTTTTTTATAAATATCTATATATATTTTCCCGCTCAAAGAGTAGAACTATCAGATACGTGTGAGAGAAAGAACATGTATGTGTGTTGTAATCTATTTATATAAATCAATATATAGTCCTATTTTGTCTTTTACTATCTATTTGCTTGAAAGTGATTATCAGATTATACAACTGGTATTCTGTTTTATTTTGGGATGAAAATTCTTTGTCATATTCACAAAAAGAATTCACTTTGTCATTCTGGATTCTCATTTAATGAGCTTTAATTACAGAATCTGAAAATCAAGCTTCCCAGGCTCCTGTAAATAAAGAGTAAGTGGTTTTCTTTTGACTATGTAATATATATCTTACAGAAAGAATTCAATTGCTTGCCATTGTAATTTAAAGTATTATACTAATATCTTATGCTCATTTGAGAAACATTTAAGAAAATAAAGGGATTTTGTTTTTTGCTTCTTTCTCATACCTTCTGTATATAATTATACTCTGCATCATCCCTTAATCAGGTACAATCATATCAACAAACATATGTATTTATTTTCTAATTTTCAAAGTAATAATAGAAAGGTAAGTTGCATGAACATTCATTTACATTAATCACAATTGCATGCACATATGTCAATGTCCAGAGATAAATCAAAATGCTGGGTTTCTTATAAAAAGTATGATGTATAATTCTGGATAGATATTGTATATTATAGTCTCTTACATGCATGGTAAAGGTTGTAAAGTCATTCCTGCTGCATGACACAATATTTATGTAATTATAACAAGTATAATTCAAGGGAACGAAATTTACACTGGAGATGTATGCATTCTGTATCACAGTTCACTCTCTAAATTATTATCTTTACATTAGTTGATTTTACTTCTTCGTTTTTACATATGTTATGGTTATCATCAAGAAAATCAAGGCATTACACTTCTTTGTTCAGTACTGATTATATGAATACGTTATCCTTGATTTACTTTGCTCAGTTACAGTAGCTGGTTGATTTGTTGAAATGTTTGATACAAAATTTTGTATGCATGTATATAAGAGAAAGATTTAAAACTCCTAATGCCTAAGAAATACATTAGTCGGTGCCTTCATATTCAGTGAAACATTTTCTAACGATATACAGAATCATGGTAGCACTTTTGTAACACCTTTTTTTTAAGAAAGGCCGAGTGTTTGTGATGGTTACTTTTATAGTTAAAAATCTAAATAAAAGTACTGTAAAAGCATGTTACATATCAAATGAAATGTTCGAATGTGCAAGGCAAGTTTATATTCATCTTCCCTGTAGAAAATACAAGGTCATTGGATACCACAACTTTGTGTACTCTGGTGAGTGATGAAAACTCTGGAATGCATTGTATTGAACTGTTTGCTATCACCTACTGTACCAAATTAACCAATTAAATCAGCATTATATGATTAAATTGCTGATTCACCTGTACACCTTATTCAATAGTGCATCATGCATCATCAGAACTGTGAACATATTCTAAAGTTGACTTTGAACTTAATACATCTCTTTCTTTTTGTATTTGCACTAACTATGATGTACTTCCTAGCTGTTAACTTTAAGAGTGTTTGTTTAGTTCTTTTGATGGAAGCTTAATATTTGCGCTTGCTATTTACTTCCTTGATTACTTTTAGGGTGTTGCCTAGTTCTGTCGATGGGGAATCCCCTCATGCCTTCCTTACTGGAGCCAGGTATAATAGGTAATGTATGGCAATAAAATTTCATATGCATAAAACGAATTTCCAACTTTTACAAAATCAGTCTCTGTCCCTTTACCCAATTTTCTTTGTAATTTTCAGTTGACATACATGAATCCCGATTCGCACCTTAACAATGAGGCAATTATTACTTCATAATTGCTCTGTCAAAATGTCAGTAGGCAACAAAGGGTAATTGCTGATAACAGTGATGTCTTTTGACAATAAATAATATCACTAGATGTGTAAGTGAAGCAGTGCTGATTACTCTAAGTATGCACCCTAAGTCTGCCCCTGATACCAATGATGATGATTATGGATCTCTCTGATCTATGGAAATAATCAAACTGTGATGGAGCATAATGCATAATATCATAGAGCAATAAGACTCGGAAAGTTGCTGACAGAAAACTCATGTTTCTGATGAGTCAAGCTAGTGGTCAAGGAGACACCAGCTTTATGTGTATTACCTATTAAGTTTAACCCTGCCTTTTCAAGGATTCAAAACATAGGCCTAGGGTACAGTAATTTTGAATGCTTTCTAGAATCAGGCAGATGGTTATGGTCAGCATAATCTTGAAATTTCAAGTCATTTCAATCTCCTTCCATATTTTTTCTATCTAATTATTCCATAAACAATGAATTGAACAAAGAAACTTGATTTCAGTACAGATACATATATATAACTGTTTTATCACTGGCTTTTTGAAGGAGTTTTGATTTAGATGTTGTACATGTAATTAACTGTTTTATTTATGATAGTAGTTTTTTCATTCATTGATGAGTACTAGGAAAATTGATATCTAAAGTATAAATTTTTCCCTGTAATGAAATACAAATTTTTGATTCATAGTCCTTTGAACTACATGTATATAGTGAAAATCTGCATGGAGTGTTTCATAATTACAAAGTTGTGATTTCTTCTTAAATAAACTTTTCCTTAAAAACGAAATTGAAGTGAAAATTAAATTTAAATCTAATAAGAAGCTGCATGTAGAATGACACTAATTAAGCATCAATTTGTCTATTGTCTGCCAGTCTTGTATTTATGTGTTTTTCCCACTGTGATATATATGTCTCTTCTATCTTAGTAGGCAGTAGATGTGTTTTTTTGAAATACTACCATTTAATATAATTCATCTAAGGCTGGATTTAATAATTTTCAGTCTTTTTCAGAGCTCACTTCCTTGATGCCAAAGGTCTGTCTGTGTATGGTGTATACATGCCCAGAACCAATCCTCATGCTCTTTTTATGACTGGGCATGCTACTCAAAAAAGTAGAGATAAAGGACAAAGTGTTCCAAGTGTACCTCCAGGTTTGTTCACGTGCTATATACAAATCACAGAATAGTGGCCATTTTTTAGCTAGATTGCAAAGACAATTAATTATGATCTATTGATTGGTGATTTCCATCTGTCTGACTTTGGCATTGTTTTGTAGTTTTTGGTCAAAGCAGACTTTTAGAACTTAGAAGAACCACAGACTTAAAACTTTGCATATGAGATGACTTTGATATGTACTTTTGATTTCAGATCATACTAAGTGTGACCTACATTTCATGGGTGAATGATTTTTCTCAACAATCTTCAATACTAAAGAGGACTCACAAAATTAATGCTTTGCATGTTAAATTACTTTGATTTGTATCTTTGATTTCAGATGAAACTAAGTCAGTGTGGCAAATATTTCATGGTTCAATGATTTAACTAAGAATTTCAGAACTGAGAAGGACTGAAGACTTGATATTTTGCATATAAGATTACCTTGATGTGTACTTTTGATATCAGATGAACATTATGACCTATATTATGTGCACAGTACACTCCCTTCTGTTCTTTAATCTAGAATGTTATACTGGAACTATGAGTATCATTGAAAATTTATGCACTTGTTCGTAATCTCCAATTTTATATGTTTTAACAAATCTGTTTCACAAATATACAATTCACAACGAAACATTGATATTTTATGTCTGTATGAATCATTAAACAGTATATGCATAAATTTGTGAAATACCTCATGAAAATTGCATACTGTTTACTATTTAACATGTTCAAACAACACTTTTACTGAAACAAAACCTTCTAAATCTTTGATTGTCACATTGTCAAATTTGAAGAATTTATCTATTGTGTGACTTTTGACAGGTGTATAATTAAACAAGGATATATAGTTGTCCTTGTTATCTGTGTTCTCTATGTACTGAGGAGATTGGAATAGATAGTCTTATCTGTTAAATTCATTTATTCCTTCCCAGACTCTCCTCGCTCTGATATTGAAGAGAACTCTCCTACAGAAAAGAGACCATCAACAGCACCAGGAAAAAGGTTACTATCTTCTCCTATGCACGGTCGTCCTCTAAGTGCATGGGGAGAGCACAGCACTTCAGTGACAATATTGCACAGGGATAACCAAAGTGAGAACGTTAAACATGAAAAATCCAAGCGTAAAAAAAGTTCGTAGCTAGTGGTGACGGTAGAAGTGGTGATGGTTTTGGGAGTGGGAAGCTTATAGAATTGCTGTGTATACCCTTCAAGTATAAAAATGACTTAACCTTATTTTATAGTTGTTCTGCAATTTCTGAAATTTATTATCTAATCTGAATATACTTTACTTTTAATCAGAATAATGCTTATTGATACAGTAGCAATAATATTGAAGTGTGTCTATTTACTGTGTGGGAGATAGACTCCTTAATGGTGTAACCTGTAAATCACTTATATTTTGCATGTCTTTATTTTCATGGTGATCTCAATTTGAATTTACCAGCAACCTCTTTTTCACGAGAACTCGTAAACGTGTTATATTTCAACAGTCACATCATCAGTAAGGAAGCTCTTTGTTTTCGTTTGGTGTCATATTTGTGTTTTTGTTTAGTGTCACACATGTCAAAATATGGGAAAGTAAAGTCCCCTCAATTTAAGTGTTTTACAATAGTGACCATCTAATTTCTTATGTATCAATAACAAGGACATAACAACTAAGGAATGTCAGTGATTAGTTTAGCAGAAACTATAGAATTTTTTATTTCTGTTTTGCTCTCTATTTTATAATATAAACATTAGTGATTTGCTCCTTAGTGAGTTTGTATTCTATTGAGAATTCAGGTTGCAGCATGTAGAAAAATCTGCAATTGGCAACTTTCAATGTTTGCTCTGCACTATCCTATTTTTACAGAGTATAATCTAAATTCTTTAATTGCTTTAAAGTAATTGCTAAAGAGGTTTTCAATGGATAACCAAGCAATCTATTGTGCCTACCTTCAAATGTTCTGTGGTAGGGGTTGGGATGAAATACAACATTTTTATCTTTCTGTGGTCCTAATGTTATTTCTCTGTTGAACTTCTGTATCCTGAAAACTGTCTGTACTTGTGAATTGGATCATGACAACCATGGGTGACAAATTTTCCAACATAAGCTCTATAGCATTTATGAGTAGCTAGATTTCAACTCTATAGGTCAAAGACCAGTTATGCTCATGTCATACCCCATTGTCAGACCAATTGCTAGTGGTCACTCTTCATCCAAGAGAATTCATCACTTACACTCTTTACAATTGTCGTACATTCTAATTAATACAGTTTTAATAGTATAAAGTTTCAGACATGACATACTTACAAATGCTTACAAATGTAGTTTGATTTTTTCATTTGAATAACCTGCATGTGAGTAAAGCTGAATTTACTTTTGTAGCAAGATATTTTCATGATAAAGTAAAAACTTAATAGATATAAAGCATAAACATGAAATTGATATTAACATTGAGAATTCATTTAGGTACTGATTTTTATAATGGAAATGGAAATTGATAGAAGTATGATGAATAATTAAAGTTTATTTAAATGAATTTATACAGCTATGGGAAATCTTGTTTATTATCTAATGATAAAATCCAGAATCATCATTTAGAGTTTATGTTTGATGGTTCATAATAATCTTTACTCATCTTTAGATGATTAATTCCAAAAAAAAAGCTTTAATTGTATTTCAGAAGTTATGGTCACATTCAAAACATCAAAGCCAAAGAATGGTTACGACTCGGTCCTTCCAACAGTTACAGGTAAAACGGCTCCAAAAATGTACTACCGTAAACAAAGAGATTATTCTGAGGATACAGTTAACCAACCTCCACCAACCCCCACTAGTGCTTTCTCATTAAAAGATGGTAGTGATAAAGAAAATCCAAGTGAAACCTTGGAAAAAAGTCTTGAAAAGATTAAGGAAGTTCAGTCTGATAATGAGTCTGAAACTCAGATAAAAGACAATACAGATACTGACAATAAGGCAGAGGAAACAGTAGTTAATATTGATTCTAATATTGGTACTGAAAAAATAGAACTTGATAAAAATGAACCTGGTGAGTCTTGTGAAGCGAAAACTGAAATTATTGACGAGTCTGAGAAATCTGCTAAAGATCTTGCAGAAGAGTCTCCTTCATCAGAGGATCATACAGGTCAGCAGAGTACTAACAAAAGTAATGAACTTCAAACTACAGAAACTGATGTCAAAGAAGCAGTCTTAGGAGAGAGTACACAAGTTGCACCTAATTTAAGTAATACATTAACAGTCAAATCAGTTGCTTTAAGTTCTGGTGAATCACTTTACAAAACAAATAGTAGCATTGCTCCACCTCAGACTCCCAGGGACATAAACTCTGATGAACCAGTAACCAAGTCAACAAACTCTGAAGTGTCAGCTGATAATAAAAATGTGGTCCCAGAATTTTTTCTCACTAAAGATAAAAATGAATGTCAAATGGATACTTCTGTAGAAGGAAAAGATTTACCAGAGGGAGTTACAAGCATTCAGGTCACAATTGTTGATAAGTCTTTAGAAAAATCTAGCTAGGATTTTAAAATTTTAAAAGAATTATACTTCTTATATCACTGATAGCTGGTGGCCATGTAAAGCATGTCAGTTATTTCTGATACTGTAGTAAAGTGTAACTGAGTTTTATTTTTACAATAATAGGTAAGCTTATGTTTTTATATGATGAAAGGAGTGGAGAAAAATCTCTAATATATACCAATATATCTATAGATCTATAGCTAAAACTACATGCATTGATAATAAAAGCAAATAATAGATAGATTGTTAAACCTTAATAATATGTAGGTAACTGAAAGTATAACAATACTGAAAATGGCAGTGGAAAAACTCTCATTTGAGAAGCTGTTTTCTGTAGAGAAATGTTCATGTAGTTAGGTTTTTATACATGTATAATCATGCCTTTTATAAAAATTAATAAATTTTGTGAAGGAATATTAACCCACCCACCCCACTTTGCTACATGAATATATCTATGAATTACTTATACTTCACTGAATCCTCTTTTGGAGTGCAGTGAAGAATAGGGACAAGTACATATTACACTTGTGTTTCATATTGTTTTATCAAAATAGATGGCTAAATCTTTACATCATATTTTAAGATTAATATCTAAAGATTGCTTAATTTGTTGATTGAAATCTTTTACTAATAAGTCATTTTAAAATAGGCGATAAATTTGGATTTATATTATGGAAAGATGTTTATCTTTTGATGAAATCTTTTAAAATTTATTCTCGAACAGTTTCTTGAAATTTCTGTGAAATTGATAATTTTCAAATCATTTGTAGTAATGAATATGTACAAAGCTAATCAATCAAATTTTATAAAAAACAGGAATTATTTCAATTAAAATAGTATTCATTTGTTGTTTTCTCTTTGTAAATATTTATCAACTGACTTGCAGATGACATTGTAGTTAGAGCTCTCTTCATCTGTGTTTACTCTAAATGTTCTAAATACAAGAAGGTTCATAGGTTTATTTCTTCTAACATCATACAGAAACTTAAGTACAAACTTTCATGCACTCTTGGGCTTCATGTATACCTATCTTATGAATATTATTTAATGTTGTAATTAATAATTTGCAGAGCACCATAAACAATCGATTTAACAGCTCAGATTATGACATTTCTGCCTTTCATTGAAGTAAAATTTTCACTGATTTTGACTGCACTTTCAAAAACAAGGAGGTGTAGACTTTTAAGAACACATAAATTTTGTATTAAAGAAAGTTGGTTTTTTTTAACAATAATTTAATCATGTATTGTTTCAAACATGCACAGTGTTACCTTCATTAAAGTTTATTCTATATCCAACATTCTGAACCCTTATCTCTACTATATTACCTCCCTCTTTATAGATGAATGAACATGTTGAAGTTGAATTCATACTTGTAAGCAATTTCAACTCTCTATTTTCCTCCAAATACATGTAATGCATTAGCTGACAATATGTAATTGTAGAATATGTTACATTGTTTGCACATTAAGCTTAAACTTGATTCAGTGCTTCCTGTTAACAGTGAAGTTATGGTAGAGAAGATCTTTATTGTCATCCATCCCTAAGAAGTAGACCAGGAAGGAAATGTCCACATGAGGAAGTCTTTCTGTTGTTAGTGTAGTTAGTGTCTAAGGAGGTACCCACGTTGGGGAAATAATCATAACAGTGTATGTGTACTTCTCATTGATGTTCTATATGTACTGGTATTTATAACACATCGTTATTTGAAAAGGAAGGTGGTTAATGCAGTGAGTGTGTGACCTAAATGCACTGCTATGACCTTGTATAACAATACAAGGAACTGTCATCTGTCATCATCAGAGTAATTAGTTCTGTAATTGTTTCATTCTGCAACAGAATGTTGTAAAATAGTATTATACTAAATATGACAATAGTTTGTGCCAAATTTACATACTTTATGATGATACGTTTACTATTTACATTTTTTATCATACTTGTAGATTGACCTGAATTGAGTTGTTTCTTTGTGAGACATTGATTCAATATAGTGTGACTTAATGATCGATGGGTTATCAACATCCACTTTATTTTTGTGATTTTGACAAATTATCAAAGTTTATACCTTGTATATTAGATTCAGAGTTTAAGTTATATACTGTGATATTTATCAAGAAAATTACTTTGTTGTGTGAATGTTATTTCTATGTTGAAAGAATCAAGCATAATAAATTAATCATTCATTTTCCAGTAAAATAGTTTTCTTATTCATGCAGAAGTAAAAATGAGAGTATTAATTTCGTTTTTTGCTGAATATAAATCATAACTTGATTACTGTTTGTTTGGTTAACAGATCAATACCACAGCAGAGTGATATCACCTATGTGATGGACTGGCAACAAGAATATATGTATTAGAACATACATGTAAATTATAATGGCAGTTTTATCCATTTGCCTTGATTAGGATTCAACCACATACTTGACAGAGGCTCAATCAAAACTATATTAAGTTCCACTCACTTGACCTCAAGTCATTATATTAGTCGAAGTACATGTTAAGGACATTTGGATTTACAAAGACTTATAATGAGATTATAATCTGCTGTTCTATGTATGTTTTGTATATTCTGCAAGAGATCGTTACCCTTGCTTCTCTAAGACTGTCCATCACAAGTTACATAATTTCAAGTTCCTTCTTTTTCAAGCATGTGGTCTTATTGCACTATATGTACAATGTTGGTTTTGTGGTTCAGTTGGAGAAACGTCAATTCCTTCTACATTATTCTATGCACCTTGTTATGTAATAGGTGCTACGAGAGAATAGAGAGGGCCGAGGATTTTACACACGCCCGTCCACAACCTAAATAGATAGTTTTCAAATGCATAAAATTTTATGTGATTTACTTCACTGGTCTGTCATACTTGGAGGAAAAGATGGAGTTTTTGCTTCACACTAATACTAATATTATTGAATTATCATGAGAATATTGTCTATATAGGCGTTTTTGAAAACATTTTTATTAAAGATTTGGGCATCTATTCTTTGGCCTGTCTGTGCGGTAAAGCACTTTATCATTCCACATATCTTTTCAATTGTAAGAGATCGGGCTTTCATATTTCACATGCATTTTCATTGTGACAAGACCTATCCATCGATGCAAAACTTTTTAATCTCGTGACCTTGACTATGACCTTTGACCTTCATTTCAAACACTTTAACATTGTTTATAACCTTGAATCATAAGAGGTAGGGCTTTCCAATTTCACATACGTATTTCTTGTGACAAAACCTTTCCGTCGGTACAATAATTTTTTTACCTCTGACCTTTGACCTACATTTCAGAACATAGGGTATTGGTGACAGATCCCGGATTTCCGAAAAGGGAGGTTCACATGTAAATGTCAAGTATAAGCCAAAATACTTATCTATTTTGGGCATAAATCATGGCTTTTTCCCGTTATTTAAGTATTTTCAACCTTAATTATATACATATGCCTTGTAAGAGGGCGCCCCTTCTTAATCCACCACTAGGTACATGTATATCTTTTGAATGGTAGGTAATAGGGTTTTCATATTTCACATGCGTATATACCTTGTAACAAGACTTTTCCATCGATACCAAATTTTTGCCCCTGTGACCTTCATCTTGGAGTTTGACCTAGTTTTAGGTTAACAGCCTATACTGACATAGTTGCCGCCGGGGTCATTCGTATTTATACAGCTTGTTACATCATAAAACTTGTTCAAGTATTACATAACACTTACAAAAATTCAGGGAATAGTCTTGGCTTAGGGAAACCTCTTGCATGATTTGACTCCTTTAGGCGCAAGAACTCGGTCATATTCCTGCAAAACGGCAAAAAGAGAAGTTTTTGTGCATTCGAAACTATCAGTTGTGTTTGCATTTTTCTTTTATTTTCATAATGTATAAATGTTTTAGAATGACGTGATGTTGTTATGGACAATTTCTATGCTCCCCAAATATACGGGAGAGCAAATAGTTGTCTTGTCCGTCCGTCCGATCGGGCTCATATCTCTTTAAAAACCGGTAATTTCTAATATATTTCACTCAAATGTTCCTTGGGATGTGGACTTTAGGACAAAGTTCACTCAAGGTCATTTCTGTAAGGACATACATATATTGGAAAAGGCCTCATATCTCTTGAACCATTAATCAGAATTGTATCACATTTCTCAAAAATATTCCTTGGGACAGGGACTTCGACAAAGGTCGCTCAATGTCATTTCTGCAATGTCAAAGATACTCGGCAAATATCCCCAAAATATTGGGAAAGGCCTTTATTCTATCATACCTTACTGACTGTTAGTTAGAAACTTCATCATATTTCACACAAGTGTTCCTTCAGCCAGGGACTTTTGAACAATACTCACTCAAGATCAAACCCTTAAATTTTAGGAAAAAACTTAACTTTAGGAATTTATATATACCGGTACACATACGTCATAAAATGTTGTTAAATTCCTGAAGTTCAGGCCTTCCCTTAAATTTAAGGTTGTCAGTTTGTGTGAATATTGTCCAGAAGTCTCTGGCCATAGGAACTTCCCTAATACTCTAGGTGTGCTGGGCGATATAGGCCCATTTGAACCTCTTGTTTTCCATACTTTGTAGAATTCCTGTTTTCAATGTTTCCCATGCTTTGTCTACTGTGCTTCCGTACATACAATAAATCTTGCTAATAAATCAGGATTTCTCTTACAGAATTTGTCTCTTTCTTCGAGTATACACACACACACACACACACACACACACACACACACACATATATATATATATATATATATATATATAGAGAGAGAGAGAGAGAGAGAGAGAGAGAGAGAGAGAGAGAGATTTCTTGTTGATCATTTTATTTCACAAAGCTTAAATCTTGTATCCTTATGCTGATATGTGCGTGTGTAATACTATCGAATTAATTGATACCATAGAATGAGTAATTTCCTCTTCATCTAACTGAAAATGTTGAATATTTATAAGTACACCAACTGTATAGTTTTGTGTAAGGGCAAATCCTAATATTTTAAAGAAATAATTTATATATATATATATTTCTTCAAATCCACATAAATAATTCCACTTATTGAAGATTCTTTACTGTCATAAACGAGTGAATACAGCAGTGTCAAGAAAAACATATTTATATATATTTATAATATTAAATGGTGTTCAAACACAGATATACATAAAAGAAAACAAACATAATATTACAAAGACAGAAACGTATTAAGTAGGAGAAGTTACGCTAAAGAAAACAGACAATCATATACATTTATGTAATGAAGGTACAAAGTTTAGCAAGGACAATGTTATCATCTGGATTTTACTTTTAATGAATATGGATACATACTATGTTATCTATCAATAAAGCGACAATCCTCATATCAGTGGAGCACATTGAAGTAGTGGAATTCTTATGCAGTTCTCATAATTCATTAACATTACATAAAAACTTTGACGGTGATTTCTCCAAATGATATACAATCTACTTGTTTCACTAGTAAATAATGATTGCATTCGACAGCTGAAACTGATCTATCAGAAAGTCAGATTTAGGCTACTGAAAGCAGTTTTTTTTTTTCGGAAACCCCATTACGTACCCCACACTTATTGAAAAGATTTAAAACGCCACATTAAGATTTAAAACGCCACATTCCTAATATTTCTGTTTCCCGTAAGTTTTGTGTTTCAAATTCTCTTGGGAATTTATGAAACTTTGGTTAAATATATGCAAAATTTCAGTAGCTGTTTTCTCCACTATAAGATTGAGTAATAAAAACTTAACTATGAGGACATTCCACAAATGCAACAGGAAAAGGGCAACACAGGTATTTCGAGCTACGTGTCCGATATAAGTTCATTCCCACCTAGCCAATAGAATTCCGTATTCATTCTCAACCCAGAGTTATCGCTCCTTACTCTTGTTTAGCGCACGGAACTCTGGGTAGAGAATGTTCCGTATTCCCATTCGGCCCATATTTCAGATTTCACATCTGACTGTGATCAGTAGCGGATTTAGAGGGGGAGGGGGCGGCGTCCCCCCTTTTCGCCACATATTTACATGTAAAACTCCAGATTCGGCACTCGAAATGGCCTAGTAGTTTCTGTAATACTTGACTTTCACGTTTCCCCACCCCTTTTCGGAGATCCTGGATCCGCCACTGCTGATTATAAGGTTATAGTTTATATTATGCTTTGTTTAATTTGCCATTCATTAACTGATAAATTATCTATCAATAAAGCGGCACTTCTCATATCAGTGTAGTTCGAGATTCTCTGCCCTTCTCCCACCTTTGATATCGGCGGTTTATGGGCCTCTCCCGGCACAAATCACCGATATCAAAAGAAGGAGAAGGGCAGAGAATCTCGGACTAATATCAGTGGAGCACAATGACGTAGTGGAATTCATCTCAAATTTCATTAACATTACGTAAAAACTTTGACGGTGATTTCTCCAAATGATATACCATCTACTTGTTTACATCACAGGGGGAGGGGTAACTTCCTATATAAAGGTATATACAGACGTGCGGTTGGAATGGGGTATACTTTTAAGGCCACCCAATATATTAATGGGTATATATATCATTTTCCATTTTATATCAGTGGACATCTTTCTAATCACAAAATATATGAACAGGTAAAACGTATGTGGGGATTACTTTAGAAGACATTTTTGCACTAGAATCTGTTCAAAATGCAGAAACTGATAGCAAGCCTGTTTATGGTAATTAATAGGGAAATTTATTTCTGGTGTCACCTTTTATTGCATATTACGCAAAATTTATGTGGAATACGTCATCACTATTTGTCAGTCTTTGAATGGGTATATTTTTACACTTCGCTCAATATATGAATGGGTAACGGTAGAGTGCCGGCGACTCCAGCCGCACGTCCGTACTCAAAATCCCCTTTAAGTTAATCCCCTCTCCCGATGGTTTCAATAGGAAAAGGAGGATTGCATTCAACAGTTGAAACTTATCTATCAGAGACATAGACTATTGAAAGTAATCTATGACTCTGGCATGCTATTAACATTTGTTTGATTGCATTATTCTAAATTTGTTCGTTTACAATCAACAACAGCAGGGACATTATCAAAAACATACTACTTTTTGATACAAGATAACCATTTTTGCGAATTCTCGCAAATAACGGATTTCTAAGAAGGAGACAAAATGTACATATATTCAGGGACGTATATATATCTAAAAGGGATATGCAACTACCCCGCTATCCTAGCATAGCCTCGTTTTAAATGTGTTGAAAAAGTTGCGCATGCGCGATAAGAAATGTCCGCCATATTTTTCCTTATTCGTGGCCTGAGAAAGTTGTTGTCTTCATAGAACAATAATCAGATTGATTCAGAAGAGATCGTTAATGCTGTATCCTTAAATTAAGGTGAGTTTAATGTTTGAAATTGTTTGCTTCTTGTAAAGTTAAAATGGACCATTGTTTTTAGTGTTCAAAGAAACCTCTCTGCGGGCCTCTCGTGCCAGTCGTGGAGTACATGTTAAAAATAAGCAGCATAACAGCAACCGAAAATAAGTGATATAAACCCTTGTAAACGTGAATGTGAATACAACACAATGAAAACGAAAGTATTGTGACTTAGAAAAAAATAATATTTCGAAATGCTTATTCTGCATGCGATTACTATAACGATAATATATAACAAAGGTATGGGTCTACCCGTTTCTGTTGTTGTATCAATAGCCCGACTTTTACATGAAACTCCTCCTTAACGCGTCGATAACTTTTTTCATGTGATGTTTTTCTGATTTATATTATCATACTAAACACCGATCGGATCATGGTTTTTCGATCTATATTTTCATTAAAGGGATTAAGGCAAATATGTACGTCCAAGACGGGCTCAGTAATGATTTCAAGCACAGAGGAAATATAGTGTTTAGTCCATTTAATGAAATAAAAGGGGTCATTATTAATGATTAATGTCTCATTGTAAACAAAAAAAATTATTAAAATGAAATAAGGTGTGAAAATGAATATTAAAATAATTATATTACTGATTTTTTTATATATATTTGCAGGTTTTCTGTGGACAGTGGATTCCGGGCAGTAGATCATGGATTGTGACATTAAAGTTTTATTATTTTCCAATTATGTACATAAATGCACATTCAGTAAAATATAGTGTTTAACTCACTAAATAGGCAAATATATGAAATAAAATAACAATACCTTCCCCAGATATTCACCTGGGTATTACATGTAATCGTTAAAACAACAAACCAATCAAAGCCGTTACGTAATGTCGTCATATATTAATTAACACCAGGGATAGTTCTATACGTCCCATTTAACACCGCCTTATGAAGTAAACATATAGCTTTAAGTGGTTATTTTAAATACTCATAAATGACATAATTGATAAGTAAAATTTTATTGCATAATTTTAAAATAGATACGTTATATTGCATTGTACTGGTGTGAATTGTCATTTTGTTGGATTGTTTAATGTCCGAAATAGCAGAATAATTAATGCGCACGCGCAACTTTTTCAACACATTTAAAATGAGGCTACGATTGGGCAGGGGGGTAGTTGCATATCCCTTTAGATATATACGTCCCTGATATATTTGTTCTATCTTAGTACTTTATCAGAATGTAACTTTAACTTGTGACTTCGTCTGTGGACGAATAACTGTATATAGTGACTAAGATTCTCACAATACTGTCTTTTCTAACTGTAAATTTTTGTTATTTAAAGTGAACACATGACCATTTATCAGTGATTATTACTGTATAAATACTATAATTTTTACATACCCGATTCCCTCCTAATCAATATACTTTTTTTTTACCTAACTCAAGAATACAAAAATTCAAAATATTTGCTAGGTGGGACGACAACTGTATGTACAATTTACTTCCTGTTTCAATTGTTGACAATCCCTTTTGGGCCCCCTGCATGTGACGTTTACTATTCACATCTATATATATAAATAGAATCAAAGTAAACCAAATTGTTTCTACGTACGACGGGTAAGTACACCATTTTAGGTTGTATGTGAACTTTAATGCCTATTATTCTGTGTAACTGTTAGGTATTGTCTGAATGTGTAAAAGTTATTACATTGTGATACGGTTTGGCTCGTATCGTATCGGTCAGGTGTAAATAATAATACAGAGGGCGATATGCTTACATACGTGTGTGATATACTTTTGCTGTATGTTTGACTACAGGTGCTCGTTTTCATATAAACAACGGCTCCGCCCCTGTACACCACTGTACGTCTCCGTCTCGTACTTATTTTATTTTACAGGGACGGAGCCGTTGTTTATATGAAAACGAGCACCTGTGTGTTTGACTGAAGTAATTAAATGGATCGTTCTGTAGTCGTCAGTAGTTTATAACGAATGGAAAGCATTTACTATTATATGAATGATTTTCAGTGGAAGAATTTTTATTAATTATTAGTACACAGTATATATTTCTGTACTAAATTTTTACTTACCTTAGCACTAACGATCGACCCACAGGTGTCGATGTAAGGCGAGGCACAGGTACTGTGTTACATGAAGAGTGCTTTTTAACCCCCTCCCCCTATATCGTCTCGTTCCCCTTTCCCCAAAGGTAAGAGATGACAGCCAGAATGCAGCTGCTTTTACCAGTATTTCATACAAGTTCCAATGATAATTAAAGCTGTATACACTTTGTTCCCTAGTACAGTGCATATTATAGGTAAATATATTCTAAATTGTTTTGAATATATGTATAAGCCTAAAACATATTTTAAAAGGAACCTTGCAAATGTTGTGATCAAATACCCGATTTATTTACGAAATATTTTCTGTTTATTTTGATATCTCCGAGGGTTTGAAGCAACAAAAATGTAATTAACACAAAGTTAATAACTGCAGCCATATGAGAAAAATACAGTTTTTGTTTTACATGCCCTAATTTTTGAAATTATACGGAATGGTAGGGTATACAACTTTCATTCAAACATGTTTAAAAGCCCCAACAAACGCAAATTCGAACGGCACAACTCGCGGACAGTTTGCTCGCCATGTTGATACAACCTTGGCAGGGTGTAAAAGAAGAGATCGGTATCACAACAAGATTGCCAAGATCTTTATAAAAAGGGATATTAAAGCCAAAATGGAATAAAGATTTAATGTTAAGTTTTTTGTTGTTTTCTTTTCTATAAATAAACCTGAACAGATTGCTGGCGAGTAAACTGTCCGCGAGCTGTACTGTTCGAATTTGTGTTTGCTGGCGCTTCTAAACATGCTTGAATGAAATTTTGAGGACAGAAGTCAAAAGGTTAGACATTGTTTTACATGCTGGTGCTTCATTTTCCTTTGATTATCATCGAAACTTGTAGGAAATACTGGTTGAATCGGCTGCATTCTGACTGTCATTTCGTACCTTAGGGGAAATGGGAATGAGACGATATAATGAGGGTTAGCTTTCAAAACGGCACTCGTCATGCAAAACAGTGTCTGTGGGCGAGGTAAGGTTTCCCGTATTTGTACTTGTAAACAATCCCTTCCCGTATACAAGTGGTTGATATGTTTTCTTTACAACAATTATAGTTTAGAGAAATTATTGAGCATAATTCCACAGTATCCAATCCCGA
The DNA here is from genome assembly GCA_035048485.1 of Pteria penguin. Taxonomy (NCBI): domain Eukaryota; kingdom Metazoa; phylum Mollusca; class Bivalvia; order Pterioida; family Pteriidae; genus Pteria; species Pteria penguin. The sequence goes on along the minus strand of CM068583.1, from coordinate 42,760,722 downwards.
TTAAAAAAAACAAGAACGAAAACGGGAGTTGTTGTGTTTTACAAATTGTCACAGAAGGTCGATCGAGGGCGTACCACAACAACGGAATGTAATGTAAAATTATGTGAATACCTTTACACATTGCGTACTTCAATTTGATGAATATTTACAAAGGGATAAGAAGGAAAAGAGAAAAAAGTAATATATGCTGTCATGTTTCTAGACAACAATAAGAACGCAATACATCGAAGACTAAAATTAACATTTTTATCATCGTTCATTTGCAAAAATGTTGTGTTGATATGATTCATAATCGGTACCAACTATAAGAATGTTATGATCATTTTAGTGCAAAAATGTGCCGGTACTGTCTGAATCCAGTTCGCTTGTTCGGTTAATTTTAATTTTTTTTTAAGTTTATGTAAGTTATTAACCGATTTATTGAATAATTTCTACCGATTTATGTAAATTGATAATCAAATGCCAACGTTTAATCCTTATTGCGACCTCATAATATCTAAAAGAAGAGGTTTTGAAACCGGGCTCTACCGTCAGCCATTACGTGACTATTTCTACCCAAATATACGGCGGATCCCAGCGTAATACATCATAGTAAACACCAGTATGTAATGTGGAACCCTGAATCTCGTAACATATTTTACAGATAAAGTATCGCATTAAGGACATAAGCAAGATATTGGTTTTCCGAAACCATGCAGATCTACTTGAGGTGAAGCAGAGAAACAGACTGAAGTTTGGACAAGGGGAACCAGAACCTTGCTCAGTCAATAATGGTTGTATGCCAAAGATAGGTCGTTCTGAAAAAAAAAATCAGACTGTATGTGGACCGTATAGGGCCGAAACAGTATGATATTTTTCATAACGAACTATCTAAGATATACATAAAACAAAGAGATATAATGATATATTCAGAGTCTCTGATAAAACTCAGAAAAAAAGAAAGAGAGTCCTTTGAAATGTCACGTGACTGTAGAATTTTCAAACACTCGACTCCGGTAACATATCAGCCGGATTATTAAATTAGAATATTAGACGGTTTCATGACATCTGGTCACATTTTTTATTGAATTGCGGACGGTAGAGACAATGGAATGACGACATAACAATGACTTTAATGGGATGTCCATGTGGCGTTCTGTGAAAGATAAGAGTGTTGATCAGCCAACACAGAACGTCCGGTCCCACCTGGAAATAGTCTTCGTACATAAGAACCCCTTTACAAGGGAATGCCATTGTCGGCGAGTTATTTGTAGTTTTAAAGATTTGCGTTGATATTTTCGGTAAATTTATATTTGATTCTGAGATAACTATGTTGAAATTTTTAAAAAATTTATTTCATTGTGGATATCTGTATTTAGATATAATTGGGCAGGTTGGGAGGCTTAGTGGCGATGCCCAGACACTGTGGTCTATACAAGATCTGCATTTCTTGCGTGTACACATTATGGACGTAACGCACGAACGCATATCACTCGACAAAATTGTACGAGAGAATAACAAAAGAAAGGTGCACATACACCATTGTATTCAATTATTGTTAAAGTCCGAGTTCGATTTTACGTTGCCCGTCTCTGCACTCATTTTAACAAAGACGAATACAGTACAGAAGTGAAATTTTAAACGACGAGTATACACGTGCGAGTGACAGGGGCCATCTTTCATTTTCCTACTACACTGGTCACAGTCCTCTACACCACACGCTGGTCACTTTATTCCACACTACACTGGTCACAGTCCTCTACACCACACGCTGGTCACCTTCTACCACACTATACTGGTCACAGTCCTTAACATCACACACTGGTCACTTTACTCCACACTATACTGGTCACAGTCTTCTACACCACAAGCTGGTCACTTTATTCCACACTATACTGATCACAGTCCTCTACACCACACGCTGGTCACTTTATTCCACACAATACTGGTCACAGACCTCTACACCACACGCTGGTCACTTTATTCTACACTATCCTGATCACAGTCCTCTACACCACACGCTGGTCACTTTACTCCACACTATACTGATCAAAGTCCTCTACGCCACACGCTGGTCACTTTACTCCACACTATACTGGTCACAGTCCTCTACACCACACACTGGTCACTTTACTCCACACTATACTGGTCACAGTCTTCTACACCACACGCTGGTCACTTTACTCCACACTATACTGATCACAGTCCTCCACACCACACGCTGGTCAGTTTACTCCACACTATATTGATCACAGTCCTCTACACCACACGCTGGTCACTTTACACCACACTATACTGGTCACAGTCTTCTACACCACAAGCTGGTCACTTTATTCCACACTATACTGATCACAGTCCTCTACACCACACGTTGTCACTTTATTCCACACAATACTGGTCACAGTCCTCTACACCACACGCTGGTCACTTTACTCCACACTGTACTGGTCACAGTCATCTTCACCACATGCTGGTCACTTTACTCCACACTATACTGATCACAGTCCTCTACACCACATGCTGGTCACTTTACTCCACACTACACTGGTCACAGTCCTCTACACCATACGCTGGTCACCTTACTCCATACTATACTGGTCACAGTCATCTACACCACACGCTGGTCACTTTACTCTACTCTATACTGGTCACAGTCCTATACACCACACGCTGGTCATTTTATACCACACAATACTGGTTACAGTCCTCTACACCACACGTTGGTCACCTTACTCCATACTACACTGGTCACAGTCCTCTACACCACTCGCTGGTCACTACTCCACACTATACTGATCACAGTCCTCTACACCACACGCTGGTCACTTACTCCACACTATACTGGTCACAGTCCTCTACACCACACGCTGGTCACTTTACTCCACACTATACTGGTCACAGTCCTCTACACCACACGCTGGACACTTTACTCCACACTATACTGGTCACAGTCCTCTACACCACACGCTGGTCAAATTACTCCAAACTATACTGATCACAGTCCTCTACACCACACGCTGGTCACTTTACTCCACACTATACTGGTCATAGTCCTCTACACCACACGTTGGTCACTACTCCACACTATCCTGATCACAGTCCTATACACCACACGCTGGTCACCGTACTCCACACTTTATTGATCACAGTCCTCTACACCACACGCTGGTCACTTTACTCCACACTGTACTGATCACAGTCCTCTACACCACACGCTGGTCACTTTACTCCACACTGTATTGGTCACAGTCATCTACACCACACGCTGGTCAATTTACTCCACACAATACTGGTCACAGTCCTCTACACCACACGCTGGTCACTTTACTCCACACTGTACTGGTCACAGTCATCTACACCACACGCTGGTCACTTTACTCCACACTATACTGTTCACAGTCCTCTACACCACATGCTGGTCACTTTACTCCACACTATACTGGTCACAGTCTTGTTCACCACACGCTGGTCCCTTTACTCCACACTATACTGGTCACAGCCTTCTACACCACACGCTGGTCACTTTACTACACACTATACTGATCACAGTCCTCTACGCAACACGCTGGTGACTTTACTCCACACTGTACTGGTCACAGTCCTCTACGCCACACGCTGGTCACTTTACTCCGAACTATACTGATCACAGTCCTTTACACCACACGCTGGTCACTTTACTGCACACTACACTTGTCACAGTCATCTACAACATACGCTGGTCACCTTACTCCTCACTATACTGGTCACAGTCCTCTACACCACACGCTGGTCACTACTCCACACTATATTGATCACAGTCCTCTACACCACACGCTGGTCACTTTACTCCACACTGTACCGGTCACAGTCATCTACACCACACGCTGGTCACTTTACTCTACTCTATACTGGTCACAGTCCTATACACCACACGCTGGTCACGTTATACCACACAATACTGGTCACAAACCTCTACACCACACGCTGGTCACTTTACTCCACACTATACTGATCACAGTCCTCTACACCACACGCTGGTCACTTTACTTCACACTATACTGATCACAGTCCTCAACACCACACGCTGGTCAGTTTACTCCACACTATATTGATCACAGTCCTCTACACCACACGCTGGTCACTTTACTCCACACTATACTGGTCACAGTCCTCTACGCCACACGCTGGTCACTTTACTCCACACTATACTGGTCACAGTCCTCTACACCACACGCTGGTCACTTTACTCCATACTATACTGGTCACAGTCGTGTTCACCACACGCTGGTCACTTTACTCCACACTATACTGGTCACAGTCTTCTACACCACACGCAGGTCACTTTACTACACACTTTACTGATCACAGTCCTCTACGCCACACGCTGGTCACTTTACTCCGCACTATACTGATCACAGTCCTTTACACCACACGCTGGTCACTTTACTACACACTACACTGGTCACAGTCCTCTACACCATACGCTGGTCACCTTACTCCACACTGTACTGATCACAGTCCTTTACACCACACGCTGGTCACTTTACTGCACACTACACTTGTCACAGTCAGCTACAACATACGCTGGTCACCTTACTCCTCACTATACTGGTCACAGTCCTCTACACCACACGCTGGTCACTACTCCACACTATATTGATCACAGTCCTCTACACCACACGCTGGTCACTTTACTCCACACTGTACCGGTCACAGTCATCTACACCACACGCTGGTCACGTTATACCACACAATACTGGTCACAAACCTCTACACCACACGCTGGTCACTTTACTCCACACTATACTGATCACAGTCCTCTACACCATACGCTGGTCACCTTACTATACACTGTACTGATCACAGTCCTTTACACCACACGCTGGTCACTTTACTGCACACTACACTTGTCACAGTCAGCTACAACATACGCTGGTCACCTTACTCCTCACTATACTGGTCACAGTCCTCTACACCACACGCTGGTCACTACTCCACACTATATTGATCACAGTCCTCTACACCACACGCTGGTCACTTTACTCCACACTGTACCGGTCACAGTCATCTACACCACACGCTGGTCACGTTATACCACACAATACTGGTCACAAACCTCTACACCACACGCTGGTCACTTTACTCCACACTATACTGATCACAGTCCTCTACACCATACGCTGGTCACCTTACTATACACTGTACTGATCACAGTCCTTTACACCACACGCTGGTCACTTTACTGCACGCTACACTTGTCACAGTCATCTACAACATACGCTGGTCACCTTACTCCTCACTATACTGGTCACAGTCCTCTACACCACACGCTGGTCACTACTCCACACTATATTGATCACAGTCCTCTACACCACACGCTGGTCACTTTACTCCACACTGTACCGGTCACAGTCATCTACACCACACGCTGGTCACTTTACTCTACTCTATACTGGTCACAGTCCTATACACCATACGCTGGTCACTTTACTCCACACTGTACCGGTCACAGTCATCTACACCACACGCTGGTAACTTTACTCTACTCTATACTGGTCACAGTCCTATACACCACACGCTGGTCACTTTACTCCGCACTATACTGATCACAGTCCTTTACACCACACGCTGGTCACTTTACTACACACTACACTGATCACAGTCCTCTACACCATACGCTGGTCACCTTACTATACACTGTACTGATCACAGTCCTTTACACCACACGCTGGTCACTTTACTGCACGCTACACTTGTCACAGTCATCTACAACATACGCTGGTCACCTTACTCCTCACTATACTGGTCACAGTCCTCTACACCACACGCTGGTCACTACTCCACACTATATTGATCACAGTCCTCTACACCACACGCTGGTCACTTTACTCCACACTGTACCGGTCACAGTCATCTACACCACACGCTGGTCACTTTACTCTACTCTATACTGGTCACAGTCCTATACACCATACGCTGGTCACTTTACTCCACACTGTACCGGTCACAGTCATCTACACCACACGCTGGTAACTTTACTCTACTCTATACTGGTCACAGTCCTATACACCACACGCTGGTCACTTTACTCCACACTATACTGATCACAGTCCTTTACACCACACGCTGGTCACTTTACTACACACTACACTGGTCACAGTCCTCTACACCATACGCTGGTCACCTTACTCCACACTGTACTGATCACAGTCCTTTACACCACACGCTGGTCACTTTACTGCACACTACACTTGTCACAGTCATCTACAACATACGCTGGTCACCTTACTCCTCACTATACTGGTCACAGTCCTCTACACCACACGCTGGTCACTACTCCACACTATATTGATCACAGTCCTCTACACCACACGCTGGTCACTTTACTCCACACTGTACCGGTCACAGTCATCTACACCACACGCTGGTCACTTTACTCTACTCTATACTGGTCACAGTCCTATACACCACACGTTGGTCACTTTACTCCACACTGTACCGGTCACAGTCATCTACACCACACGCTGGTCACTTTACTCTACTCTATACTGGTCACAGTCCTATACACCACACGCTTGTCACTTTACTCCACACTATACTGATCACAGTCCTCCACACCACACGCTGGTCAGTTTACTCCACACTATATTGATCACAGTCCTCTACACCACACGCTGGTCACTTTATTCCACACTATACTGGTCACAGTCCTCTACGCCACACGCTGGTCACTTTACTCCACACTATACTGGTCACAGTCCTCTACACCACACGCTGGTCACTTTACTCCATACTATACTGGTCACAGTCGTGTTCAACACACGCTGGTCACTTTACTCCACACTATACTGGTCACAGTCTTCTACACCACACGCTGGTCACTTTACTACACACTTTACTGATCACAGTCCTCTACGCAATACGCTGGTGACTTTACTCCACACTGTACTGGTCACAGTCCTCTACGCCACACGCTGGTCACTTTACCCCACACTATTCTGATCACAGTCCTTTACACCACACGCTGGTCACTTTACTGCACACTACACTTGTCACAGTCATCTACACTATACGCTGGTCACATTACTCCACACTATACTGGTCACAGTCCTCTACACCACATGCTGGTCACTTTATACCACACAATACTGGTCATAAAACCTCTACACCACACGCTGGTCACTTTACTGCACACTATACTGGTCACAGTCCTCTACACCACACGCTGGTCACTTTACTCCACACTGTATTCGTCACAGTCCTCTACACCACATGCTGGTCACTTTAATCCACACTATATTGGTCACATTCCTCTACACCACACGCTGGTCACTGTACTCCACACTATACTGGTCACAGTCCTCTACACCACACGCTGGTCTCTTTACTCTACACTATACTGGTCACAGTCCTCTACACCACACGCTGGTCACTTTATTCCACACTACACTGGTCACAGTCCTCTACACCACACGTTGGTCACCTTACTCCATACTACACTGCTCACAGTCCTCTACACCATACGTTGTCACTTTACTCCACACTATACTGGTCACAGTCCTCTACACCACACGCTGGTCACTTTACTCCACACTATACTGATCACAGTCCTCCACACCACACGCTGGTCAGTTTACTCCACACTATATTGATCACAGTCCTCTACACCACACGCTGGTCACTTTACTCCGCACTATACTGGTCACAGTCCTCTACGCCACACGCTGGTCACTTTACTCCACACTATACTGGTCACAGTCCTCTACACCACACGCTGGTCACTTTACTCCATACTTTACTGGTCACAGTCGTGTTCACCACACGCTGGTCACTTTACTCCTCACTATACTGGTCACAGTCTTCTACACCACACGCTGGTCACTTTACTACACACTTTACTGATCACAGTCCTCTACGCAACACGCTGGTGACTTTACTCCACACTGTACTGGTCACAGTCCTCTACGCCACACGCTGGTCACTTTACTCCACACTATACTGATCACAGTCCTTTACACCACACGCTGGTCACTTTACTGCACACTACACTTGTCACAGTCATCTACACTATACGCTGGTCACCTTACTCCACACTATACTGGTCACAGTCCTCTACACCACATGCTGGTCACTTTATACCACACAATACTGGTCATAAAACCTCTACATCACACGCTGGTCACTTTACTGCACACTATACTGGTCACAGTCCTCTACACCACACGCTGGTCACTTTACTCCACACTGTATTCGTCACAGTCCTCTACACCACATGCTGGTCACTTTAATCCACACTATATTGGTCACATTCCTCTACACCACACGCTGGTCACTTTACTCCACACTATACTGGTCACAGTCCTCTACACCACACGCTGGTCACTTTATTCCACACTACACTGGTCACAGTCCTCTACACCACACGTTTGTCACCTTACTCCATACTACACTGGTCACAGTCCTCTACACCATACGTTGTCACTTTACTCCACACTATACTGGTCACAGTCCTCTACACCACACGCTGGTCACTTTACTCCACACTATAATGATCACAGTCCTCTACACCACACGCTGGTCACTTTACTCCACACAATACTGATCACCGTCCTCTACACCACACGCTGGTCACTTTACTCCGCACTATATTGGTCACATTCCTCTACACCACACGCTGGTCACTTTACTCTACACTATACTGGTCTCAGTCCTCTACACCACACGATGGTCACTTTACACTTTAATGATCACAGTCCTCTACACCACACGCTGGTCACTTTACTCCACACTATACTGGTCACAGTCCTCTACACCCCACGGCGGTCACTTTACTCTACACTTTAATGATCACAGTCCTCTACACCACACGCTGGTCACTTTACTCCACACTATACTGGTCACAGTCTTCTACACCACACGCTGGTCACTTTACTCTACACTATACTGATCACATTCCTCTACACCACACGCTGGTCACTTTACTTCACACTATACTGGTCACAGTCCTCTACACCACACGCTGGTCACTTTACTCCATACTTTACTGGTCACAGTCGTGTTCACCACACGCTGGTCACTTTACTCCTCACTATACTGGTCACAGTCTTCTACACCACACGCTGGTCACTTTACTACACACTTTACTGATCACAGTCCTCTACGCAACACGCTGGTGACTTTACTCCACACTGTACTGGTCACAGTCCTCTACGCCACACGCTGGTCACTTTACTCCACACTATACTGATCACAGTCCTTTACACCACACGCTGGTCACTTTACTGCACACTACACTTGTCACAGTCATCTACACTATACGCTGGTCACCTTACTCCACACTATACTGGTCACAGTCCTCTACACCACATGCTGGTCACTTTATACCACACAATACTGGTCATAAAACCTCTACATCACACGCTGGTCACTTTACTGCACACTATACTGGTCACAGTCCTCTACACCACACGCTGGTCACTTTACTCCACACTGTATTCGTCACAGTCCTCTACACCACATGCTGGTCACTTTAATCCACACTATATTGGTCACATTCCTCTACACCACACGCTGGTCACTTTACTCCACACTATACTGGTCACAGTCCTCTACACCACACGCTGGTCACTTTATTCCACACTACACTGGTCACAGTCCTCTACACCACACGTTTGTCACCTTACTCCATACTACACTGGTCACAGTCCTCTACACCATACGTTGTCACTTTACTCCACACTATACTGGTCACAGTCCTCTACACCACACGCTGGTCACTTTACTCCACACTATAATGATCACAGTCCTCTACACCACACGCTGGTCACTTTACTCCACACAATACTGATCACCGTCCTCTACACCACACGCTGGTCACTTTACTCCGCACTATATTGGTCACATTCCTCTACACCACACGCTGGTCACTTTACTCTACACTATACTGGTCTCAGTCCTCTACACCACACGATGGTCACTTTACACTTTAATGATCACAGTCCTCTACACCACACGCTGGTCACTTTACTCCACACTATACTGGTCACAGTCCTCTACACCCCACGGCGGTCACTTTACTCTACACTTTAATGATCACAGTCCTCTACACCACACGCTGGTCACTTTACTCCACACTATACTGGTCACAGTCTTCTACACCACACGCTGGTCACTTTACTCTACACTATACTGATCACATTCCTCTACACCACACGCTGGTCACTTTACTTCACACTATACTGGTCACAGTCCTCTACACCACACGATGGTCACTTTACTCCACACTATACTGGTCACATTCCTCTACACCACACGCTGGTCACTTTACTCCACACTGTATATTCACGGTCTTTCTCACTATACACCAGACACTTATTTTGTCTACACAATAGGATGGTTACTTTCCTCCACACTATGGGAAGGTTCAGTTTGTCAAGACCTATTAAAGATCATATTTATTAGTTTTGTTAAGGAACTATTCAATGCGCAACCATTTGCGTATCCTTTTGCAATAGTATGCTTTATTAAGTGTATGTGGTGGGGATGGTGGGGATGTTGATTTCTACCGATTGGCTAACTAATGTTAATAATAACTCACTGATCTATGGAGTTATTACGTTATTTTCCACTTAAGGTATAATACAGGGATAGTTACAATAAAATTAATGCATGTTGTTCTTTCATTACGAGATTTACCTCTCAAAATGATTACATATTCATTGAACCTCTTTTTCAGCACATACAACCCAAGGATGAGTGATTTCGATTGCGGGGACTGCGATTGCGGGGATTGTGATTGCGGGGAATGTGACTGCAGTAAATGTTGTGGCGACGGAGACTGTTGCGGTGGGGAAAACGGATGTTTCGGTGAATGTTGCAGAGAAGGAGGTTGCTGTGGGGATGACTGTTGTGACTGTAAATGTTGCCCGAATGATGGATGTTGTGGCCACGGTATACTCTAAATCTATCTAATTATTGCACAAAGAATGTGCTTGTCCAAGTTGTATAGTTGCAAGTGTTTTGTAAAGAATTACATTAGATATCATTCCTATCAATTAAGTTTTAGTGTAAGATTGTCTGAGATTATAATATTAGTTACTGTACATGAGATACTTAATTTAATACGATAGATTGCGACGGAGACGATCCGAATTCTAATTATGGATTGCACCACCATGTTTAAGAGGTTGGTTACCTCCTGCTACCATGTGGCGATATCACTGAGCAATTGTCGAAAGCGACGTAACCAATCTACCAACCAGCCAATCTTCGTGAGATAATCATATTTTCTTTTTCTTATGGCATACACATATGAGGTTTGTTGGTTGGTTGATTGGTATTTTACGTCGCTTGCAACAATTTTTCAGTTATATCGCGACATGGAAATAGGAGGTAACCAACCTCTTAAACATAGTGGCGCAATCAGGGAATCGAACCCGGATCGTCGGCGTCGTAAGTCAAGCGCTGAACCACAACACCAAGCCTGCCCCACATAATGAGGATATTCACTTAAAGTAATGCACGCCTACTTCAAATTTACTGTGACAAAAGTTTGTAAAGAATTCTAAAACTAAAAAGTATCTCCTTTATGTATAACTCTGTCTTCGGGTTTCTGCTTTGGCTTTAATTATTTGTAAAGTTGGTAACGAGTTTGCTCACCAGATATTTATGCTTTGGAATGCCAAATTTTAGTTCTTGCGCACCACTGAAGAGACATTAGTTTTCAATGCTCACATGGTGCTCTACAATTTACACACGTTTATGTCCTTATATTGAATACATTGAATAGGTGTCTGCTTGTGTTTCTGTCCGGGACCGGACCTTGATATAGCTGACCGTGAGGATCCACATCACCACCATACATCCAACTTCTGGACATGGATCTATTGCGGGGAATGCTGTGCTGATAATTACTCAACAAATGACAGTTGGCATTCTACAAGAGAACGACGACGACGAAAAGAAAAACGTGACCGTGAAAGCAGCAGTGTTTCAAATAATGATGACATGGGAATCAACAACAGTTCAAATACTGTTAACATGAATACAATAACGCCAGAGATACCGACAGCACCACAGAACGTCGTGGTGACTGCCCAGCCTCCTCCTGCTAATGAGGAAGCTGTCAATAATAATCAGACAGTTGTTACTAAGCAACCATAAACATGACAATCAAAACATTGAAAGTTTGCGCAAAGATGAAGGGCGAAAATATATCACGATATACAGTCAATAACCTTTTATTATATATCTTGCCTTCATTATGAAGTAAAACATAAATTCGAAAGAAAGAAATATATATTCTGTTTTAACTCACCTGAGCCGAAGGCTCAAGTGAGCTTTTGTCATAGTTAGTCCGGCGTCCGTTGTCTGTTGTAAACTTTTCACATTTTCGACTTCCTCTTTAAAACCGCTGAACAGAATTTGATGCAACTTGGTATGAACAAGGTACTCAAGGTCCCCTACAAGTGTTGTTATTTTTCATAAGGATCCATTGCAGGTGGTGCAAAAGTAGGTCACAGAGAGTACCCTCCTTTGACAAACTTCTCCTTCAGACCGGGGGAATACAGAGACAAACCAAACTCAAAGGAATGATCTAGACAGATGTGTGAAGAAGTGTTGTTATTTTTTGTTCCATTCCGATATCAAATTTTTTATGTTTTTTCAACATTTTTTTGGACTTAGTAATTTCAATGCAGAAAAGTGTAATGTTTTTCAGTTAATTGATATTGATGAGTTCTTATGGACTCTTTTGATCATAATTATAGTAAGGAAACTTATTGTGAAAGAATTTTGTCAATATCTCAATTTTTTGATTTTTTATTAATTTTTTAAGACTTCCAAATAAAGGGGAAGGGGGTAGGCCATTTTTCACATTTTCAACTTTTCTGCTAAACTGTACAAAGGATTTTAATAAATCTTGGTAGAAATAAATCACTTATGATCCCCTCTAAATTCTGTCTTTTTTTCAGACCACTTTACAGGTGGCGCCACCACAGTCAAAAGTAGGTCACAAAAGAGTACCCTCCTTTGACAATCTTTTTCTTCATACTGGCTGTATACAGAGACAAACGGACTGCATAGAAATGATCTAGAGGAATGAATGAAGAAGTCTTGTCATTTTGGTTCCCTTCCAAAATCAAATTTTAGAAATTTTTTCAACATAACTTCGGACTTGGTGATTTCAATGTAGAAAAGTGTCATATTTCCTAGTTAATTGATAATGATGATTTGTTATGGACAATTCTGATTATGATTATGGTAAGGAATGTTATTTTGAAAGAATTTTGTCAATATCTCAATTTTTGGATTTTCTATGAATTTTTATGACTTCCAAATGAGGGTGTATAGGGACAATTCTTCACATTTTTAACTTCTGCTGTTATACCGCATGAAAGATTTTGATGAAACATGGTATACATGAAGTACTATAGGTCCTCTGATCAATTTTTACATTTCATCCAAATTGGTCAACAGATGGTGCCACCATGTCTAAAAAATGGGTCTCACAATGGTACATATACCACTTGGTAATTAGAATATGGAGAGTAGTCGTTCAAATCCCGCTGTGGTCAAATTTTTTTTTTCATTTCTTTACACATCTAAATAAGTGTTTAGATGTTTCTCAACACTCAACATATGAAATTAGTCCATTTTAAGTTGGATCCGGACAATATTTGAAACAATTGTTGTTCCTGACCCAGACTTGAAATCAGTAAACAAAAGGCCCCACTTAAAGAAAATGACTAACTTGTGGCCCTGAATCACATCTTGCAGAGACCAAGCAAATGCTTAATATCAAAATCACCTAAATGGATGTGCAAAAAAAAGAGTTGTTTTTTATTCTGGTCTGAAATAAAATTTAACATATTTTCAACATTTGTGTTGACTTAGTCACAGCAATGCAAAAAAAGTAACTTCTTCCTTCCTGCATGACTGATAATTTAGGTACTCAGGTTAGTGAATAAGGCCCACTTGGGCGTCTGGGGACCACCCACTAGTCCGATGGTCCACTAGTCCGAATGTTCACCAGTCCGATGGTCCACTAGTCCGAAGGTCAAAGTGTCAATGTTATGTTATCTTATATGGTCCACCTGGTCGTTATCAGGTGGCGTAAATACCATTGTCATGTTTTTATTTTGAAATTACTTGGGGTGGTAAATACGAAAATTAGAAAGTGACAACCACCATTAATACATGTAAACAAATCGCCTTATCTAAACGATTCTACTGAATAATATCAGTATACCAATAACTTATTCTATAAATTTTACAATTTTTAAGGGCTTGCTATCAGAGAGAATAAAACTGTGCATGTCTTCCTTTAAAATAATGTATGCATTTAAAATCGGAAAATTCAGTAGTTAGATGGTATATGTTATTCTGCAGCCATTCAACTACATACATGCAAGCTGGAATGAATAAAGCCCGTGAACTGAAATCCACAGCAGGAGATAACTCTTTACAATTTGTATTAAAATAGCTGTGTGCGAATACTCTGTCGTGGCATTGATGTTAAAGATGAAGAAGTAGAAAAAAAAAAAAGAAAAAAAAGAAAGATAAATCCAACTGCCATTGCATTCAGCACGGAGAATTTTGGACATTTTTATATCTGATAATAGTCCTAATTTTTCTGTCGGACTAGTGAACCTTCGGACTGGTGAACCTTCGGACTAGTGGACCGTCGGACTAGTGGGTGGTGACCGTACAGGTATTTATTTTACCAATTACTAAAATAATAAAACACAGAAACTGCAAATAGTATGCTAAAATTATCAGTTAATTAACAACAACATGTATTTGAAAAAGATCAAGGATCTCCATTTGAATTTTCTAAATTTGTAGAGAAGTCCTAACTCTATAAGTGTAAATAATTAGTTTGTCTCTTGCAAGAGTTCAAACTGCACAGAGTGCAACTAGATTTCTATATTCAGGACAGAAACTTTAACCCTTATTTAGAATACAATGGGCCTCATCTATAACGATGAATGCGGTAGACTCGATTCTAATGCAAGCATTTACGTAACACGAAATTTCAGTGGATGTTGAAAGTAATTTGAGACATGTAAATATAAAGATGATGGATAAATCCAAACCATAAGTCCGAAAATCGTGAAACCAAAGGACGTACAAAATCAGTGAAACTGAAAACCAAGAAGAAAATAACGAAAAATGTCTACTTGAAGAGCATATTGTGAACCCTTATTATGGAGTGAGATCAGGTGTCCGGGAGAGTGAGCATCTTATGCTTGCTAGCAACACCCGTCACATATACCCAGTAGAAAGAGTAAAAACTCGATTACACGTCACAAATTTTAAAGTTGTATTAATGCGCGTAATAGATGCCTGTCAATGTAAACAATAAACCCTTTCTAACCTGCGCACCTAAAATTTTGGTGTGCCGATGTATATGCGGAAAACTATCAGTAACACCTTTTATTAACATTGAGTAGTTAAAGAGTATAGTAACCTGGCACTCGTACGTCTACGCAAATGCTTCCGCCCATCAAAACATTAGGTCTACAGGTTAGTATGAAAGGGTCTACACTGTATGTCGTATCTCGAACTCTAATGGATTCACCACGATATTTTTACTGTACCGAAATTTTGAGTTGGATTTAGAGTACAGGAAATATCAGACAAGATGATTGTTCAAACATACATACAGTAGACTCGGAGAAAGTAGTCCGACAAAGACGAAGGGCTTTGTTATCATTTGTCGATAAATCTGACGAAGGGCATTATTATCATTTGTCATTATTACGACAAATGATAAAATGCCCTTCGTCAGATTTGTCGGACTACTGAGAAAGATGAGTTTTTAACCCAGGTAAGCTAGATAATGTAATTTTCGTGAAGACCAATTAGGACGCGCGTGTGCAGACGACACAAATGTTATGAAGAGCAACGTATCGATGATAATCGTTTTCAAAATTAATGATATTGTTTCAATTCAATCAGACATTTTTATTCATGTGAGACGTTTATTGCAAAATGAGAAATACTTTGTAATGCGCGTACATAATGTGCATATAAGTAAATAGGCACAATTAGCTGTTTGATTTCTTCATATTTGTAGACTTCTAAAGTGCAATGTACACAGTCTGCATTAACATGCTTGCAACAATTTGCATGTCTTAAATTACCTTCATCATCCAATGAAATTTCATGTAACTTATAGATCGATGTTTCCATGTTTCACCTTTTTTCATTACCTACAATGGCTCCACATTTAAATATCAACTTTTTGTTGAAATTAGTATTTGTTTATGTGTAATTTCAGTGCATGTAAATTGATAAAATATTTATCAATTAAAATGACTAGTAATTATCATAAGTGAAAACTACTAGAAGGCATTGATCAGTACAGTTGTCTTTTTCCCTTATAATCTAATTCAGATAAGTATAATCGATATGAAAAGTTTTTGTGGCTCTTCTCTATGTTGGTTTAATCGTGACAAGTATTTGAAACAATCATACATGATACGGAGTAAATTTCTATAATCCCGCCCTGGATCCTCGCCTTGATGGATCTGGCCTTGAGAACTTCATTATTGCCAAGTTTCATCAAAATCCATCACTTTATTTTGAAGAAAAGGTCCATCAGAGCTCAATGTAACATACAAATATTACATCCCTTTCCTTTTTTAATGTTAAAAATAATTTTGAAATACTTAAATAGATTTTATCAACCAAATTCTGTACAATTCCATTTATTTCTTTAAAATCTGGATATATACACAAGGAATGCATTATACGCAATATACAATAAAATTCACCCGAAAATATGCAAGAATGACAGTCCAAGAAAACGTCAAAACTTTGAGTTATGTCTGCTTTTATTTGATACCAAATTTGAGACGATATGACAAGATTTTAAAAAGTTCTAAAACGGAGACAAGAGGAGGTGTGCTTTTGGCGTATCGGAAGTTCTATCCCTTCTTTTTATGTTAATATAATTAAAGGAGGCAACGAGCAGGAAGCGCTGTGCCATAACAAATGCAGATATCACCTTAGCCTTTTTTGCTTTTGCTTGTTTTGATATAAGTAAGGGGAAGTGCAATATTTATATATATAAGTATAAAGTGGGAATAGCGATTCGATTGGCTAATACTAAAACAGGCTAATGCTAAAATTTGTCGGCGACGGCAGGGGACATGTATTGTTTCAGCAATACTCTCCTTTCATTATGAATACACAAGATGGGAGGCGATATGTACTCTCCTGTTGTTGATACAAATAATGGTAGACGACCTGTACTCTAATATTGTTGATACAAAGGATGGATGGGAAACGACTGTACTCTCCTGTTGTTGATACAAAGGATGGATGGAAGACGACCTGTACTCTCCTGTTGTTGATACAAAAGGATGGATGGGAGACGACCTGTACTCTACTGTTGTTGATACAAAAGGAAGGATGGGAGACGACCTGTACTCTCCTGTTGTTGATAGAAAAGGATGGATGGGAGATGACCTGTACTCTACTGTTGTTGATACAAAAGGATGGATGAGAGACGATCTGTACTCTCCTGTTGTTGATACAAAAGGATGGATGGGAGACGACCTGTACTCTCCTGTTGTTGATACAAAAGGATGGATGGGAGACGACCTGTACTCTACTGTTGTTGATACAAAAGGAAGGATGGGAGACGACCTGTACCGTCCTGCTGTTGATACAAAAGGATGGATGGGAGACGACCTGTATTATACTGTTGTTGATACAAAAGGATGGATGAGAGATGACCTGTACTCTCCTGCTGTTGATACAAAAGGATGGATGGGAGATGACCTGTACTCTCCTGCTGTTGATACAAAAGGATGGATGGGAGATGACCTGTACTCTCCTGTTGTTGATACAAAAGGATGGATGGGAGATGACCTGTACTCTCCTGCTGTTGATACAAAAGGATGGATGGGAGACGACCTGTATTATACTGTTGTTGATACAAAAGGATGGATGGGAGATGACCTTTACTCTCCTGCTGTTGATACAAAAGGATGGATGGGAGATGACCTGTACTCTCCTGCTGTTGATACAAAAGGATGGATGGGAGATGATCTGTACTCTCCTGTTGTTGATACAGAAGGAAGGCTGGGAGACGACCTATACTCTCCTGTTGATACAAAGGATGGGAGACTATTTGACCTGAATTTGAAAGGGAAAGAGAAAGACATCTGACTTAGCTGTAGGGCAGAAGTCACCAAGGAGATGTACAATAGACACCAGATGCAATATACTTTATTTGCCAATTCGTGCCCAAGTAAAGGCATATACATGTATAATATGATTGTCGAAATATTATTAAATAAATGCTAACCAGCATAGAGAAGTACAGATTATACGCTGTAGATATATAATTACAATGAATATAATAGCATATTACATTAGTACTTGTACAATAAAACTTGAAAGTACGAAATAGTTGTTTGTCTCTGTATCTATTTGGGGCTGAGCGGAAGAAAGCGAGAATCTTCTACGAGTGGACTATAATGGATAGATTATGACAATTAGTTTGAAGTGCCACGTTAGGCATATAACTAAGAATTATACGTGATATTGTCCGGTGTTATATAGTAGTTTTTCCCCCTAGCCATTTTCCCCCCGGAAAAATGGCTATATAGTAGTTTCCCCCCCCCCCCGGAAAAATGGCTATATAGTAGTTTTCCCCCGAGGGAAATTTGGCTATATAGCCATTCCCCCCCCCCTCTTATAGCCATTTTTCCCCCGGGGAAAAACTACTATATAGTGGATTTTTCCCCCAATGTGAAATTCTGGTTTTTCTTTTCACACATACATTCTAAGTAAATCCAGCTTGTTACCTTGTTAAAAATAAATAGATTTCTATTTAAAATAGAGATATCTCAATATCCAATTAATTTAGAGATATCTCATTTTCTTAAGTAGAGATGTCTTCAATTTTAATATCTTTTCCAAATACAAATGCATATATTTTTTTGGCCTTTCTGTGACTCTTAGCTAGTGACAAAAACCTTGACTATATGGTTTGTATCAAGAGGTACAAGGCTTTGAAACTCCACATATAGTTTTCTTGTGATGACCTTTCATTTGGGACCATGATTTTTTTAATTAGTGACTTTGACCTTGGTGCTCTACGTTTTCAAAAACTTAAACTTTGGCTGTATCTTTTGTACCAGAAGGAGAAGGGTTTTGAACTTCATATATAGATTACTTGTGATAAGATCTTTAATTTGGGACTATGACTTTTGACCTTGACCTTGAAGTGTGACCTACTTTTCAAAAACTTTAACCTTGACTATATCTTCTACACAAAAGGGTATAGAGCTTTGAAATTTAGCATATAGATACTTTTAGATGAAACCTTTCATACTTTGCGTAAGGGACAAGGAAATCCCATTCTTGTGATCATGATTTACAACATCTGCGACTAGACAAGCCTTATTGTAGATTGCAAATCGTGAACAACTGGGTGGAATTCCCTTCTGTTATTTTCATATTCATCATGTACTCTGTACATGATGAGCGATATAGTGATATATAAAATGCATCGGTCTTAATTTATTTAGGAATTGAATGTTCAAGGAATTCTTGCACGTTCAACTCTTATATTTGTCATTGGAACATTTTGATTGATAAATTCCTATTTCACTTATGTTGTATTACGAAAAGTTGCCTGGGATCTACTCTTGAGTCACAACCTGACGTCATGATTGACATCTATACGCAAGTAAACGGTGAAATAATAGAAGAAAATAGCATACTATGGTAAATATATAAAAAGAAAGACTTGTAAATAAATACTTAAAACAAAAAATAAATACACACACATACACACACAAACAAAACAATTAACAGTATTTAGAAACACATTAACCATAACACCATCGGTTTGACCCACAGGCTATTACTATAGTACATATGTATTTCAAATGTTATCTGACTGATACAGAACGAACGTGTATAATTTCCAAACCGTTACGTAAGGGGGAAAAACTACTATGGGGGAAAGACTACTATATAGTAGTTTTTCCGCCATGGGGGAAAAACTATTATATAGCCATTTTTCCGGGGGGGGGAAGCTACTATGGGGGAAAAACTACTATATAACACCGGTGTTTGAAAAGTGTTATATGTATTTTACGGCAACATTTGTGAGGCAGATTATAACCGGGAACTCATATCAATATTGAAATTGTGAATATTTTTGCAGATGTAAACTATATAAGTGTTATATAATACAGCCTAGGAACATGTCCCTGATGGACAAATTACTTTCACTGGCTGAAGGAATGTTGCTTGTCTTGAGCGGACAAGGAAGTCATTTAATTTTTAATCCAAGTTATTATCGTACGCTTATTCTGATTGGTTGAAAAGTTAAGGTGATCTTGGGAATGTGCTTTGCCTCTGCGGGATATCAGTTTTGTTTATTTCTTTTACGTCACGACTAGATTAGTTAATTGATATGGTAACGGTATTTACCGGATGTATGGTACAACCCGCAGCGAAGGATCTATTATTTACCAACGTTCACGGTGACCCAGATTTTACTGTTCCATAAAAAAAAGGGATTCCGACGAGCCGGTGGGATTCGAATCCAGGACTAGTCTTGCCAAAGAGGCTCCCGACAAGCTAAGTCGGTTCCACAGTGTCCGAATAGTATAGTTTCAAACAATTTCGGCCTTTTGCCTTATATCAATCGAAAACGACGAGGTCAACTGAAACTATGAACATCAATATCGATTTATCGACATCGTTGTATTCACTTGATAAAGACCAATTTGTTGCCGAAAGTTCGCGAAATGAGCGCTAAGTTTATATATATATATATATATATATATATATATATATATATATATATATATATATATATATATAATATATATATATATAAAGTCTATATGAATATTTCATATTCCTGTACTTATACTCCTATATAAGAATCATTGTCTACTCTACACCTGTGTTTGTCATCTGTGTCTAGACTTTAAAAGCCCCGTCACATGTGTATATATCGTTAGTAATAGTTCTAAACATGCTCTTGATGTTCACACAATAACTTTCTATAACCTGTATGTGTGTATTAGTTCAACCGTGTACAGCTTTGGTTATAACATACATGGGCTGCCTCGGTAGCTGTATACATCTATTCTGATTGCAATTGACGTACAAAATGAAACCTTTTCCAATATCCGTCACTTTGTCTAACAGGTGTGCTAGTTAATGTGACAGGTGAATAGTTCATTAAGGCATCATTTCTGGCAATGTAATCATGTGCTTTGAATTTCTGCGAATCAATGAAACACAAAGTGCCCGAAATGCGTCTAGGCGTAAAGGACAAGGGGGCAGTGGTTTTTTCAGTATAGGTAAGCGATTTTTACATACCTATTAAGGTTATTTATTGTTATTCTTTTTATTTGCATTTATATATTTGTTTTAAGTATGAATGGAAGAAATAAAGTTGATAAACCTGTTGTCCATTTTCATGAGACACGTATGGACCATTTTTACAAGATGTTTCAGTTTTACTAAAGAAGTAAGAATCAGGAAATACCACTCCCCTTTTTCATATTCTCTTAAATTCCTTCTTATTTTGAATCCCTTTGTTCTTTTCCCTTTTCTGTCTCCTAATGCTCGACGCGTTTTCATCCTTCTGTGTACCCTGTCCGTTTCATCAAGTCTTGCATACTCACTAACTATACATATTCTAATAGCCTTCCGGAGGAGTAAACATCTTCTGTGTCATGATCAGGTGCCCACAGGAGGAGTAAGCATCACCTGTGTTAGGATCAGGTGCCCACAGGAGGAGTAAGCATCACCTGTGTTAGGATCAAGTGTCGGCCGGAGGAGTAAATATCTCCTGTGTCATGATCAGGTGCCCACAGGAGGAGTAAGCATCACCTGTGTCATGATCAGGTGCCCACAGGAGGAGTAAGCATCACCTGTGTCATGATCAGGTGTCGGCGGGAGAAGTAAGCATCTCCTGTGTTAAGATCAGGTGCCCACAGAAGGAGTAAGCATCACCTGTGTCAGGATCAGGTGTCGGCGGGAGGAGTAAGCATCGCCTGTGTTAAGATCAGGTGCCCACAGGAGGAGTAAGCATCTCCTGTGTTAAGAGTAGGTGCCGGCGGAAGGAGTAAGCATCGCCAATGTTACGATCAGGTGCCCGCAAGAGGCGTAAGCATCTCCTTTGTTAAGATCAGATGGCCGCCGGAGAAATAAGCATCTCCTGTGTTAAGAACAGGTGCCCATGAGAGGAGTAAGCACATCCTGTGTCAAGAGCAGGTGCCCATGAGAGGAGTAAGCACCTCCTGTGTTAAGAGCAGGTGCCCATGAGAGGAGTAAGCACTTCCTGTGTTCAGATCATTTGTCCAAAGGAGTAAGCATCTCCTGTGTGGCTAGTCGTATACGCAATATAGACTCGAAATATATACTTTTAACTAAAACAAAATATAAATTATTCTTTTGTAGTTGTTTTAAGTATGCCAGATTTGCTTTGTGATTAAGTGAGAACCGGAAAAAAAAGAAAATATTGTTAAATTTGCCGTATGTAATCACTGTTTTGATCTAGGCTAAACAAAGACTCTCATTAGAGTCAGTGAAAGACAATCCTTTGGGTTTCCACAATTATCGTCCGTCTGGTACTTTTGGCCATTGCTCTACATGTTGTAAGACAGGGTTCGCCACATTTTAGGAAAATCCTATTATTAATCGAGAATCGATGTCGATCATTCAGGTATTATCAGTAGCATTCGGAAAATCTCGTTGTAAATGATCATACGTTATTATTCATACTAGCAGTGGCGTAGCTACCATTACGCCAAATAAGCACGTGCGTACACATCATTTTGTCAAAAATGTAGTGTCTCATGAAAGAGAGAGAGAGAGGTGGTCAGTTTCCTTTCCAGATTGATAGTACTGTTGTAATTCCTTTGATAAAAGTTCAGAATGACGACTTTATCCTTCCTTAAAACACTAAAATCCATTAGCTTCCGCTGGGGTTCGCCCTGGACCCACTGGGGGCTTCAAGGCAGCCCCAACCCCCCTGCCTGTCTGGTGTGTACACATCATTTGCACTCTGGATACGCCCCTGACTAGTACATGTAATTATTCTTCTTCCGAACCATTATCAGATAACTACACATCATAATCGTAATATTGACGATGTTGTTGACTCAAGGAATAATCAGTATGAAAATCAATATATCAATGATTCTTTAATATCATAACAACAAAATATACATTGGTACATATACCATTACTTTATATACGTCTTTATGGTTCCTTAGTAAAAATATAACAGAAGACTGAAAGAGATGAAAAATGTCATTCAACAAAACGACGTAATGTTATACAGCATTCCAATTATAACTAATATATTGAACATGACATAGTTTATACATCTATCTTTCCCATTGTATTGAACATCGGTCACTTCCCAAAACTGCACAAGGATATTCTCCTGATTACGTCATAACCGATGACATGTTCATCTCATTATACCAGCTTTCGTTGCTCTCTTTAGTTTTGTAAAGCTTTGAGAGGCTCCTTAAAAAATTTCAACACTTTGCATGAATTAAAAGCATTAGCTTTAGCCAAAATTTAACTACTTTAGTTTGCAAAAACATATATACCAAATAAAATGTTCATGTGATTTCTTAGTATCCACATGTAAATAATCGCTAAACATTGGGCAAGTCAATGGAAATATGTATATGATCTCCGCCAAGAAGGATGCGTTTATAATACTTTTGTATTGTTGGTCAATAAAAGTATGAATCAAGCAATGCAATCACGTGAGCGCTTTAGACAAGCTGTTGCTTCATTTTTTATTAGATGTGCAACTTTCGACGGTGCTTCTGTGTTCCGTAATATTTATGAGTCCTTACATATGATATTCCAATTGGATTTACATGCATATATATAATATTTGTTTAACCTGGTAACATGTTTGCCTGAATATGACTTTTAACCGTTATCATAAGTAATTAGAGAGTAAATACTTTACAAAACTGGATTGGATACTAGACAAACTGGGAG
The DNA here is from genome assembly GCA_035048485.1 of Pteria penguin. NCBI lineage: Eukaryota > Metazoa > Mollusca > Bivalvia > Pterioida > Pteriidae > Pteria > Pteria penguin. The sequence goes on along the minus strand of CM068583.1, from coordinate 42,736,746 downwards.
CAGGTAAGTACCAAAGTTTCAGGTGCGGACCTCGCTGTGTTTTGTTTTCTTATTTGTTTTGCTTGTAAGACATTTTTGGGCGGGTGGTGGCACGAGTTATATAGGCTTCAGTGACGATACTGTCGTGTATGAAGTCGCACATGCCTCTTAAATGTTGCAGAGTGGGAACACAAGATGTGCAGACTTCATCATTGTAGCGGTACACATTTGCGTTGTATCCATCGACCGACGACCAGTCGACCAGCTACCAGCATGATTCCCGTGTATGTTGTCTACCATCATCAACAACAATTTTCTTGGCAAGTGATTGTTCGTAATACATTAATTCGTTTAGCAACATGATAAAAAAAACATCGGTCCATAATCGGCCAAAAAGTAGGAGGAAAGGGAGGGGCGGATCATACCGGCCTGACATTATCTACTATTGTTTCTAATTGCGGTGATGCGTGTTCTGTTCCACAATTTATCAAGAAGGTAACGTCAGACTTGTATTATTTTCTTTATCCTAGATTTGATAGGATTGGTCATATGTCCTGTGACAAAGATCAATCTGTACTGTAGTTTCGATTTTGTTATAATTTGGATTTGGTTGCTGTTTTCGAGACGCACCACGGATGTACCATAAACAAAGGTCATGTCTGCAAGGTCAAAGTGACAGTGCATATGATGTTATAAATCTTTGTCCTAGTCTAACATTTTACGCTTTGGATTGATTTGAATCATATTTTACAGAACTGTTGCCCAGTAACCAAGGAAGTGGCATGACCTTGAATCAAGGTCATGTCTGCAAGGTCAAGGGCACAATGCTAATGTCAGTTAAATTCTTGTCCGGGACATAATTTTTAGTTCGATCTATAACCTCTGCTATCTGCCGTTTTATCTGCAAAGTCGCGTTCGGCGAGATCTGACGTCACGCTCTACACACAAATGGCGAAATGAGAATATTGTCGTGATTACAGATAAAACGGCAGCTAACCAAAGGTTATAGGTCTTATTTGGAAAAGATAGAGCTATGATCGGGTTCATTTATTGGATTATTTGTCACCAGAGGCTTGTACATTTCGATACCGGCTGGTATCGCTAAGGGAGCAACCATTTGAATTTTATAGGAAGGGGGGGGGCAGGAAGTCTTTGCAAAAACAAAGTCTGGCTCAAATTTTGGGTGAAAAAAAATAATCTGGGATCATGAACGCTCATTTATCTAAACTTTAAAAAGGGGGGGGGGGGATAATCCGGCCCGAAGGGCCGGCAATAAAAAAAATCGGCTCTGAAATTTGGCCAAAAAAATTTTCAGGCCGGTGAAAGTCTTCCACCCCCCCCCCCCTCCCCCCCTTCCCCATAAAAATCAAATGGTTGCTCCCTAAAATTCCAACTTTTGATGAACAAAGTCTTTCTGACCCTCTCCCACATACCGCCGATATCGAAAGTGGGAGAAGGGCAGAGAATCTCGGACTATGATGTTTTATGCATGGATGAGTTTGAATAGTATTTCACAGAATTGTTGCACAGTGTGTCATGACATTGAACCATGACTGTATATGCAAGTTCAAGGTCATAGTGCTTATATTTGCCGCTTTGATTTCAGCGACAGTCGTACTATGCAACGTTAGGCGTTGATCTTGTTTTATTTTATTAACACTCGGCAGATTTATGTTATTGCTATCATACGGTTTGTAACTGTCTTATTTATACTGTTTCGTTCATTATACCCCCGCATACAAAGTTGGGGGGATATATAGGAATCACTTTGGTCGTCTGTCTGTGTGTCCATTCATTTTGTCCGGGCCATAACTTCTTCCTTTTACTTTGGAGGGAGATATTATTTTTAACAATTGTTGTCCTTGACCCAAGGGTGTGTCTTGACCTTGAAGCATAATCATATCTACAAGGTCAAGGTCAGAGTACACACATACCAGAATTCTTGTTTTCATGAATATACCTCAAAATGTACAAGAAGGACATCCATTAACACTTGTACCAATGATGTATCTTGGAATGAATGATTGCATGTTTCAACTTTGTTGCAGAGGGGTGGGGTGTAGGTATTTGTCCCGTTAGGACAGCTATAGTTAAGTTGTTAATGTTAGTTGCAATCGATTCGTCCTGTCGGAGCCCAGTTGTTTTGCTGTCCCCCGCTTTTCGCGAAATCATGGGGACATTAAATCTCATTCATTTGTCCGTCCGTCGTCTATCTGTCTGTCCGTCTGTCACAAAAACTTCAACATTGGTCATAACTTTTTAACCGTAAGACGTAGGGCCTTCATATTCAGCAATGTGTGTCCATAAATGCAATACCTTTCCGTTGGTACCCAAATTTTTATCATGTTACCTTTGACCTACTTCAATGTAATTTTTTAAGCGTAAGACGTAGAGCCTTCATATTTGGCTTGTGTGTCCCTAATTGCAATACCTTTCCGTTGATACCAAAATTTTATCATGTGACGTTGACTGTGACCTTTAGCCTACTTCAATGTAACTTTATACCGTAAGGCATAGGGCCTTCATATTTGGCATGTGTGTCTGTAGACATGCACAACCATGAAAATACGTCACATATCACTGCACCCTTACTGATAGAACCCTGAAAGCGGGGGACCACAATTCTCTGAATCTGCTTGTTTAAGTTAATTTGTACTGTCTGTTTGATGTCATTCTAGGTCGGTACACACTGTCAGTTTCTCATGTTATTGTTGTTTTTGGTCGGTCCACACTATCAGTTTCCTGTTGGTGTTGTTCTAGGTCTGTCCATGCAATCCTCTTATTGGTGTTGTTCTACATCGGTTCAAATTGTCAGTTTCCAGTTAGCGTTGTTCAAAGTAAGTCCACAAGGTCCGAATTGTCAGTTTCCTGTTCAGGCTGTTGGCGTTGTTCTAAGTCGGTCCGGACTGCCGGTCTCCTGTTGGTTTTGTTCTACGTCGGTCCGCACTGCCGATCTCCTGTTGGTGATGTTCTAAATCGGTTCACATTGTCAATTAACTTTTTGGTGTTGTTCCAAACCGATGCTTACGATGTTGTTCTAAGTCGGTCTTTACTGTTGGCTTAATGTTTTAGACTGGTCAGCAGTATCAGTTTCTTGTTGATGTTGTCCTACGTCGGTCCTTACTGTTGGCTTTCTGTTTTAGGCTAGTCAGTACTATCAAATTCTTGTTGATGTTGTTCTTAGTCGGTCATAACTGTTGGCTTTATGTTTTAGGCTGGTCAGTACTATCAGTTTCTTGTTGATGTTGTCCTCCGTCGGTCCTTACTGTTGGCTTTATGTTTTAGGCTGGTCAGTATTATCAATTTCTTGTTGATGTTGTCCTACGTCGGTCCTTACTGTTGGCTTTATGTTTTAGGCTGGTCAGTACTATCAATTTCTTGTTGATGTTGTCCTACGTCGGTCCTTACTGTTGGCTTTATGTTTTAGGCTGGTCAGTACTATCAGTTTCTTGTTGATGTTGTCCTAAGTCGGTCCTTATTGTTGGCTTTATGTTTTAGGCTGGTCAGTGCTATCAGTTTCTTGACGACGTTGTTCTAGGTTCGCCCTTACTGTTGAATCCTCAACCTAAGATGTTCAGTATATGTCACATTAAACACAAGACAAACTTAATAAACCTCAAAATAAAATTTTCATGTTATCGTAAATTTTATAGATTCTTGGGATTTACAGCAAACGAAATATTCTTTAACCTGATTAGTGCAAAATGAAATGAAAATGATACAAACAAAAAAACTTTTTCCCCAGCGCGGAAGGTGTTATCTTTCTTTACGATGTCATTTCTGGCTGAAATAAACAGTAGGCAAAATTAATATATAAAGAAAATCACAAAAAATTTCTTCACATCTAATTTTCAAATAAATGTTTTCAGATACCTAGTAATAAAAGATAGAGAATGAATTCTCAGTTGTTTCTATAACTAGAATTAATCAAGACAATGACATAAAACTGTGTGAAAAAATTAAGTCAGAATTGTTTTGCCATTCCCCCTCTCCCTCCCCCTAACATTATTCATGTAATATATTGAGTATTGCGAAAGTTTTGAACCCCTATCTTTCAGCACGCCAGAGCTACCGGGTACCCTCTAACTAAAAAGAGAAAAATCATTAACGAAATCAAGAAAACTATGTTTAGCCATGAAACTTTCAATTTACTCTTAAAACAATTATCTTCAAATAAAAATTGGAAAATAAATGCCCTTTTGTTTCGCTTTATTGAATGATCAAGAAAATTACTTAAAACATGTGTGAAAAAGACTATCAGAATGTTCTCTCTTCTTCTTCTTCTCCCTCTTCTTCTTCTTCTCCATATCATCATCAGCTAAATTCTTCGTTACATTCATCATATTATTCATCTCCTTCTTTTTCATCTTTTTCTTTTATATAACATATCGAAGACAGTAAACCAGTTGAAATTTTGCCTTACTGTAAAATGAAATAAATTAATTTTTGCCTCAAGCAAGGTTTGAACTGCTATTCCTTCAAGATGTCAGAATTTTCCTTTATCATAATTAAGGAACATTCATTTACATGAAACTTTCAAATATACACATTGAAATAGGTATTTTCCTTTAAAGCGTTACCTTGTCTGTATTTAATAAATCAAGAAATGATATAAAAATGTGTAAAAAAAAATATTAAGTCAGACAACATGCCAAAACAGTGCAAAAACATTGATTTCTTAGTGAACGAAAGAATGACACTTCTTAAGACACCCTTCTAGATCACTCTGATGCATATATTTTCAGCCCGTCTGAAAAAAGAAGTTTGTCAAAGGATGTTACCCTCTATAACATCATGTCATTCTAAAACACTCATAAATTATGCAAATCATAGAAAACATCTGAAAAATCTTGTACAATATTAGATGGAAAGGACTTGCCTTCCACACCCAATTTTTCCGGATACAGGTTTTCATATCTGGATTATCTTTTTATTCACCGATAATAGAAAATGGATTACGTACAGCTTCTTGTTCAAACTGTCTTTCAATTCATGTCAAACTCTGAATTATAAACCATTGTGGGGATACGTAGCTTATTATAAACCATTGTGGGGATACGTAGCTTATTAAACACTATGGCAGTTTTAATATCAATACTTATGTACTAATCCTAGTCTTCCACATCATTCTAGATGTGTTTGGGCGAATAAAAGCTTTTAAATACTGCCTTATAAGTTTTACACTAAAGCTAAAACACAAAAACTCAATATTTTAGATAATTACAATATAAATATATAATGAATCAATAAATGAATAAAAGATTTTTTTTAAATCAAACACATAAAAATACTAAAACAAAACAAACTAGAAAACCAAAACAAACATACAAATAAACAAAAACAAACATACAAATAAACAAAAAAAAACTAAAATACGAAAAAAAAAACAAACAAACCAAAAACAAAAACAAAAATTGGATGGTACCGAAGAGGATGCAGTAAAGAAGCCATACTTGGAGATATAAATTACTGTATTGATAAAACGAACATCGGTTACCATATCAATATAGATTGTCATTCATACAAGTCTGCTCTTATTTACAGTTCGAGACGCATTCCGAAGTAGAGGGAGGAAAATGGGTCTTGTTTTGGGTTTCTTTAACCCAGAACTCTCTACATTCCAGAAGAAGAAATTACTGCATGAGTTCTACACATTTTTCGGTATGTTTTTATTTCGGTTTGTTTGAAATCATTGGAGGGAGAGGAAGGATGACGGTCCTTTTTAAAAGTTGATTTAAGTTTTAAGAAATCTGATTTCTAGGATGGACATTCGGAGCACTGAATGAAATGTATTACGTAGCAGATTGTGAAGATTTTATTCAGACTAATAACTCAAAAAGGGTAAAGAGTAGACCAGACACTTTTGTCTTTTCCTGCTTTCAAAAGTACCGTATTTCTAGCAATGCACCATATTTAGAAACATCATTGTACAAATCCCAAATCTCCTCATCTCCCGTGCCGTTGTCTAAATATGTTATATTGTTATAGAGAATTTATTATATATAAAAATATTAATGCAACAGTGATTTTATATTCAATATTGCCTAGTGAACATTCAGATTTACGTAATTCTGTATTTATTGACGTAATCAGCATTGATACAGCGAATACCAATGTGTTTACATTCTTTGCTGATGAATGTGTGAATGCAAGTGGGCGAAATACTTTCATGAATTTAATCTGCTTTCATTTTTAACACATTTTTTTTCGTGAAACTGCACTATGTAACTGTATAAAATCGATTGTCGCATCCAGATGTGAAGCGAATTGGTAATGTTACACACATAGAGCACTTTACTCGTCGATATCAAATGGACAAGTCCACCAGATGTCGCCACTAAGAACAATTAACAGTAAATGCCATAGAATCAATGTAAGATTTCAAGTTTCACATGAAAGCGTACACCATTATATAAAATAATTGCACTTACCAAATGGTTATGCTATGCTAAATGACTGCAGAAATAATTCGTGTACAGATGAATGTATTCCAGAATTATATATGTATGAAATATACATGATATGCAACTGTATCATAGATCGTGGTTCGATTAAAACCATGGGTGGTTTTATGTATACAATAAAGAAATGTACATTTGATATTTATAAGATTCGTTCATCATGGAAATGTAAAATTTACCTTTACTCTGACATTCTAATTACATGTATATAATTAATTGATTGAATCTGCTGATTAAGACCGCTACATATTACAGTTAGGTGCAGTCCTAACCTTACATGAAGTGCACTTCAAGTTAACTGTATGACTGCTTTTCAAGTTTACTTGGCCACAACAGAGTAAACTTGGAATCAAGTTTAGTAGTAAACTTGGTTCCAAGTTTAGTACTAAACTTGATTCCAAGTTTACTCCAAGTGCACTTCAAGTTTAGTTTACTTTCTATATACATGTACATTTACTATATTTCTCTATTAAAACAAGTAAACTTGAGGACGGAATTACTTTGAAGTAAACTTGATATCAAGTGCACTTGACTAAACTTTATGACTGATTTTCGGGACGAAAAACTAAACTTGAAGTGCACTTGTCAAGTGCCCTTGAATGTAAGGTTAGGACTGCACCCAACTGTATGTGTAGCGATCATGTTGGGCAGGTCCACATGAATCGTGGTCTTACTTCAGGAAGTATTGGTCAGTTACTCATACTCGTTTACATTGATAGATGTAGCATAACACCACAGTGACTAATCCAGGATTTCCGAAAAGGGGGCCCACATGTGTATTAGTCAAAGTATTCTGCCATTTTTGTGCCTAATTTGGGTTTTTACTTGTAAATATGTGGCGAAAATGGGGGGCCTCCCTCTTAATCCGCCACTGCACCACATTACTAAGTGGCTATATGGCACAGGGACTGAACCGTAGAAAGAACTACTTAGGTCCGACAGGAAGGCATATATATAATTACCTTCTATTTCCCAGTGGTGGATTCAGATGTGGAGTGTAGATGGACGTCCCCATAAACCCACTAGAGAGATAGAATATCATCTGTAATGGTCTAAGCGACTATTACGAATCCAATAATTGTACATATACTCGACTTCTCTGGGTCAGTCTGGCTAAGTTTAGGGCTTCAACTCCAACCCTTTCCTTAATCCTTACTGAGAAGCATCAATGACAGGTCGCAATATTTTTAACCCTCCGTTATGATGGTTCTGTACAATGTACGTGAGAGAACACAAGACTTAGTGACGAATTTGGCGATGTAAATGGGTCAGATTTCAGTGCTTCAAGCACCTTTTCCACAAAATTTAGGACAAAATTAAAGACGATTTTAAGCTTTTTTAGGATGTTTTAAGGACATTTTGAAAAAAATAAGATTTTTTAGGACCTTTTACTCACCTAAAAGCAGATAATAATCATTTGCTTACAAACAGCTTTCATTCCAGTCTTCAAATCTGTTGAGTCTTGCATTGGGAAAATGAAAGAGAGATGTGGAAATGTTAAAAAGACTAAGCAAGTAGAGCTAAAATATAATACAGTTGAACATTTGTTTTCCATCTTGAAATAACCAGAAATTCTCTAAATTATGGCCTCCTCTTTTCCCATTTTAACCATTCCATTTCCACCATTTATTTTGCCTAACATAATATATTCATGAACATTCTTTTTCTGATTAATATAAAAAACTTTCTCAAACTACTCATTTTGAAAATATGATATTTTCAAGATGCAAGACAAGAAAAAGCATGTACATCATTTCTTAGCATAGGCCTGTGGACCTAAGCATCAAATATCAGGATGCTTAAAAATATGCACACCTAACACCTTATTGTACTAAGAACAAGAGTCACCTGCTGCTGCAACATCAATGTTTGTGTAAATACCTTAAAATTCTCAAGTCAATTGCCAAAATATCATGACATTTTCTTAAAAGCATTAGACGGGGAGGTGTTATACCTGATGGGCAAACAAGACATAGTACAAAGTGATCACTTTAAGTTTATGGTAATCATACAATTAATACAACAAATTAACATTCTAATCATGGAATGCAAAACAAGTAAATCTACTACTACAAATAACAACTGTATCATTATGAACTTTTTGTCCAGCACTTTTGACACATAAACTAGGTTTTCTCTCTTCCTGTCCTCCAGTTTTTTCTTCCCTCTCCTTTTTTTTTTCCAGAGAATGTTGGACATCTTTCATTTTGGATTTTGCAACTTCAGTCTGTCCCTGTGCAACACTTGCTTCATCCAGATCTTTATTCTTCAATGCTTTTTTAGCCTCTCATTAGCTTCTTCAAATAGCTTCGCACTTAATTCCTCACTCTGTTCCTTGTTCGCCTGTGCAAGTTTCTTTCCCTTTTCTGCTAGTGATGTTTTTGTTTCTTCCATCGTTTCTTTAGCTGTCTCTTTCTCTTTCTGCTGCACTTCCTTCTCTTTTTATGCCTTTTTTGCAGCTTCTACTTTTTTCTCTCCCCATCCATCCTTAACTTGTAGAGTGAATAAGCATTTCTTCCAGCTTCAATCAATGTTTTTGGGACAGGCATTTCAAAAACAACGCCACCCTTTATTTTCACTGCATCTTTCACAAGTCGTAGGCCATTCATTGAGTTCTCGGTCAATGATACCCTCTTTTTAGTAAGCACTCGCTTACTGTCACTTAGACTCGTCTCTACTTCAGCATTTTTATGGGGAATGCAAAGTGATGCCTTCACAAGTTTAGCAAGTACATTGAATCTGGGCCTTCCATCTGTGCTCTTTGCTTGAAGTACCTTATTCCAATATACATCTACTCTTGTGTCTTTTCTATCTACCATTTTTCAGTCATCAGGATACTTGCTGCACTCGTAATACTTCCATTCATCAGTAAGTTTGGCATGATCTTCTGCACATACCACCTGAGGCATCTTCTGGCCTATTCTTCTTATTCTGGCCACTCCAACCTTATGTTTTTGAGCTACAGGATGAAGACAGGACAAGTCCTTCAGTAAGATACTATCAAGTGGAGGTCTCTTTTGGAGGTACTGAAAACTGTTATGTAGAACTTCCTGATATTTGCAAGAGAGGTCTTGGATAGGTCAGGGTTTTTCTGAAGAGTGATGCGTGTCTTTGAACCTATTTCCAGCTCAGCATCTGTCAAGATGTGCTCTTTATTGTCCACATTCAACTCTAGGAGATTCTGACCATATTTCATTTTCTCCACCACGTTGCATTTAATACACCTAAGCATGAATGTTCTCAACAATTCAGACAGTTCCTCATGTAAGATGTGGACAAGAGGATCCTCTCTTTGAAATAAGGCTAGGAACCGATGATAAACAGTCTCTAGATACATGAGGAAATGCATCTCTATCAACGTTGATGGTTGATTCAGGGCTCTGCATATTCTTATGTATTTTTCATTTTTCTCCAAAAACTTGAAAGTTCTTTCTTCTCTCGCAGTTTTCGGGAGTTCCTTAAGGAAGTACTCTTTGAGCGGTTCCCACTTTTGAATGATTCTCTGCAACACAGGTAGAAGGGACAGCCAGCGACACTGGACATGTCTCACGAATAAACTGTCATCAAATCCATTGTCTTCCAAAATTTCTAAGAAATCATCTCATTTTCACGGAGAATATTTGAAAAAATAGAACAAATCTGTTGCTAGCTTTTCTGCTGTATGCCCCAAACCTTTTAGACCTTCTCGAAATGAGTTGTGTACTACGTGCATATTGTATGAAATAAATGGTAGAAGACCACTGAGGCCCATAACTTTCTTCTTTTCATTCAAAATGTTCCAAATGGTCATGTTTACATTTGGGCCATCAGATCCAATATTAATAAGTTTTTGAAATGGCATCTGATATCCCTCGTCTAGTAGAGTATCCATGATTCCTTGGGCAACATCCTCTCCTTTAGTATGCCCAAACATCAATGCCTTGAGAAATTGAACATCGACCTCTCCTTTCTTTGTTGACCAGTATTTTTTGTTTTTTTTTTTGTTTTTTCATCTGACTGTTTCCGGTTTCATCAAATTGCAAAACAAGCAGGGACATCTGATCCTCCAAACACATTACATAAAATTTTCCTAAAGTACTGACCAAGTCCTTCCGACATTAGATAAGAAATCTTTGTCCTATTCATGGTAAAATTCTCTGCAATTACACTTCCTGGGAACATTCTCGTGAAAAGATGTGGTAAGCCATCACATGCTGCATAAGGTATGTTGCTTTGTGCAACTTTCATGGCCCAGAGAATTTCGGATGTGGAAACTTGATCTTTGATACTTGGATCAATCCCTATTAAGCTACTGGCAGAAGTCTTATGTTGTATACCAGAAGAAGATGAGGCTAATGTTGATTCAGTTTGAGATTCAGTTTGAGCAATTGCTTTCAGGTGTTGTTGGGCATTCCAAATCTTGCTTTGGTAAATGCACGATGTTTAGAGCCTTTGGAGTGCATGGACACTTGCTTATATCCCGAATTATTAATCAAAAATGATTTGTTACAAAGAGTACAATATCCTCTTGTGTTTACTGTGTCTTCCTTGCACCATTTTCCAACTAGTAAACCCTCTGAGTCTTTCTCATTCAACCAACTTAAACAAAATTTTGTTTGTCTTCGAGGCATAGTTGCTGTCTTAAATAGCTCCCATGTAAATTGTATGCTATATATATCTATATTCTCAGATTCCTGAAATCCAAATAATACTTTTTTGTTATTATAATATATTCCTGCACAACCAATACCTTCCTCAAATGCTTTCAGTTGCTGTCAACATTTTCAAGTAGCATCCAAGCAAGTAGGAAGCAATGGTTATTCTAGATTGCTGGCTGTAACTTACCAAGCATTAGATCTGCATGACAGTAGCAAGCAAAGATCCCTCAGATAACCTTTTTGGGAATGTGTTTTGTTACCAAATACTTACCATTGTCATCTTACTGTAGCACCCTCATGTTTGCTCCCATAATGCAGGCCATCAACAGATATGATACATGTAAATGGGGTGAGAGCTCTGGAAATGGAAACTGAGAACAACTTTATATCAATTCAATTATAGAATTTACAATCACATTTGTATAGTGCCTTTAATAATATCAATATCTCTGACAAAATTTGAGCTTATCGATCAGTCATTAACAAAAAAATAGGATTTTGGTCTAAAATTTATAACAATTTTAGGATTTTCCCACACCCTCCATTGAATTGATTTTAACTTTTTATGATTTTAGCAAAATGTAAAAAAAACCTAGGATTTTTTAGTATTTTGGGACGAACTTGAAGCACAAAGATTTATTAAATAATCAGATCTGACTCAGCTGTATGACAAATTTCACCAAAGGTACAACCAAAATAACAATACCGAGGTAACCACAATAATGTACCCCTACCCGGCTCGATTGCCTAGTGTTGTATAATCGGAAGAATTTTATAATCGATTATCGGTTTATAATCTAAGTGAATATTAATCGATTATTTTGATTAATCGGTTTTTCTAGGATTTTAGCTTTCAAATTAGATTGTCAAATATTTTCTACAGTAGATAGACACAGAGAAGGCAATACTCCTGTATGGCTATACGGATTACAAATTACAGCATACACATAGAATCAAAGGGATATTTTCCCACTTTGTAATAAACAATAAGATTCAAACATATATTGCGTGTATAGAGAGGAAAATTACAAGAATATAAGAAAAGCTTAAACAAAATTATGAGACCAGTAGCAACAAATTAACGATATTATACTCTGTTTCTGTAAAAACAAACGAAATATCTTCGCGATACCTGGTCTCGTCTCATTTTAATTGGGATTCGCATTTGTCAGAATATGACATTGTTCACGGTATTGTCCTTTAGTTCCATGAAATTGGAGATGTGGCCGGTTAATCCTTCGGTACTTCTCTGTTATTTACTTTGAGCAAAGTTTAAAAAATAGTTTACATCACTGTAAATTTCCTATTATAATCGATTATGAAAGTCTTAATCGATTGATCGAAATCGGAAGGTAATAACAAAGATGTCGGCGATAATAGTTACAACACTAGTCGATGCTAATTTGTCATTTTCAGTTGTCGGGTTAGGGCTAAAAGACCGCCCATTCAGGTCTCATTATTTCGGTTAAAACTAACCAGTTTATAACAATTTTTACTATTTCTGTAACTATTTCTTTGTAAATAATGATATGAGATTTAAAAAAAACAAAATATGCCGAAAGTGAATCATTTTCTTTCTATGCTGAAGAGTTGAATGTGGCGATCTTCCCGCCTAAACTTGTAGTTATACTCCTAAGGTGCGTGTACATGTGTAATGCATTATCCTTAGTTTCATTTCAGACTCTTTGCAGAATATATGGATATCTTTTAATGCGCTTTCCATAGTTTTAATGCTCTAAATAAAATGAGCTAATTCTACGAGAAATTGTATGATTTTGAAAATATAGGAAAATGAAATTTCTTATCCTATGTTAGTTTTAAAGATATACTGCCCGGGTATAATGAAACATTATTATGATCTTTCTAATCCATCAAGGACCGTAAGAAGGTACTTTTTACATGAAAACCAATGCTCCAGAATAGATGATCTCTCCCTCCCTGAGTTCTATGAAGATTTTGGGGGGAGAAAATATCCCATACCATTTACTCGGCGTTGCTTCGGGTAGTCTTATATCAATGATTAGTCTGTATTAATGGGCGTTTTATAGGGATAAATCCAGGCTAGTGGGTATTCAAGAGTATTGTGACAGTAATGAAGTGGACCAAGTACATGTACTGCTTTTTCGTGTTGTCAAACTCGTTTGATCCGTTAAATGGAAATTTGGGGAAAACTTTATAAATTGGATGAACACCTTCTACGAGAAACTAATATTCAGACTTAAGAACAACGAACGAATCTCAAAAACATGTAATGCATTACTATGTCTCGTCATGGCTGTCCTTAGCGATAATCTTTATATTTGTAACTGAAATCCTAGCTATTCAGATAAGGAACAATAACGGCGTCAAAAACTTTCATTATAATAGACTCTTCTGCTAATGAAGTAAAGATAACAGAGGATTCAGATGATTGCCCCTTACTACATGTACTTTAAGATAAGAATGCATGCATCTAAATAGTCGTTCTTTTCGCTTTTGTGTGTGTGTTTAATAATCATACATGTCTCATTTAATGTAGGTTAATAGATATCAAAAGATTTATAGTCTTTTACCAAAGTCCTTTTCCAAAATACTTGCAACAAATTTGGACCATTGTGCTAAATTCCTGCAACAATTTTGCAACATTGTCCAAAACACTCGCAACAAAGGGTATACGACTGTCTCTTCTTTACGAGTCTTATAGTGCACCATTGATAATCAGACAAAAAGGGCAGTGCATGTATGTTTCGGATTGCAGACCACAATCAAAGATCTTAAAGCCAATTACAATATTAACCAAACAGCAAAGAATCCACTGAAAGTATGGAAATAAGCTGAATATTGCTTTGCAAACACTACAATCCTCTCCATTTCTCTGATTATAGATCTTAACAAAGATGGTAAACTAGAATGGAAAGACTTCGACCTCGCAAGAAAAGTAAGTGTTTTGCGAGCAGATTTAGATATATGGTCGAGAAATAAAAATGTACTTCTCCGTATAAGCTAATGACTACCAAAATTCTCGCCATTGATTCAAAAAATGGTTTTTTGAAAATCACTTGAAGTTTTTGTTTTAGAGACTTTTATTTTGTTTGTTTTTGTTTCTTTGTTTGTTCATTTGGGGTTTTTTTACGAAAGCGTTTTCATGCCATTGTAAAGAAGAAAAAATATTTTGATCTCGTTTAAACGAGAAAGTTATCTCGCTCGGACGAGAAATTATCTTGTTCGAACGAGACAATTTCCTCGTTTGAACGAGAAACTATCATACACTATAGTCTGCAGTGTAAGTATTATTAACGGATAAAAAGAAATGGAACATTGTACATCAATAAATCTTTTGATATTTTCTGACGATTTCTTTAGTAGCGGATGTTTGATCGTTTAAATAACTACGTAAGCAAGAGCTGCATTTGGTCGTGCTTAGCCTAAATTTAGTTGAAATACATTATACGAATTATTTCAGTCAATCAAATGGCAGATCTAAAGTATGTTTGTAACATTTGATTTGGAACCTCATCTCCTACCTTTTCTATTTATGCTTTAAGCCACTGGAATCAAACTAATTTGGCTTAGTAACCTCACCAATTAATAGTAATTATTAATGAAATAATGCTTGGTTATATGTGTTTCACTATATAACAGTAAGTACCATTCAGTTTATATTTCAATTCTGAAATTTATAAATCATAATAAATAGCTATTATATTACTTTTAATTACAAGAGGAGGGCAGAATATCCCCAATGGGATAAAACTTTTCCCCCCTCGCATTCATGTTCTTCTTCGCAGTGTATTAAATTATACTTTAACTTATATTATTTAAGTATTTCCCTTCTATTGATAAGCTGTGTATTTTAGAATAAATATGCATATGTACATTGTGTTTGTAAGTGTAAAGTTGATCTAGATTTATTTGAATTTTAAGTTAAAGTATATGCAATTATGCATATATAAATGTATCACTGTTTGTATCAATTGAAATGATTCCTAATCATATCCTTTTTTAAATAACCAAACACCTTAATTCATGTGTAATAGTTTCTCGTTCGAACAAGATTTTTTTCTCGTTCTAACGAGATAACTTTCTCCTTTAAACGAGATACTTTCTCGTTCGAACAAGATAATTTTCTCGTTCGAACGAAAAACTTTTTTCTGGTTCGAACGAGATAATTTCTCTTTGGAACGAGAAAGTTTCTCGTTCGAACAAGATTTGTTTCTCGTTCAAACGAGAAAGTTTCTCGTTCGAACGAGATAAAAAAAAATTGTTTTCTTCTTTAAAATGGCACGAATACGGCTTTGTAGTTTTTATCTTTTTATTTATTTATTATTTTTTTTTTTTTTTTTGGATTGTTTGTTTGTATGTTTGGGTTTTTTTCCGTATCTTTACATGTATAAATAGTACCCATTAAAACTTCAAGTGTTTTTACTCTAATATTTTCTCATATACATTTTAAATCAAAACTAAGTGAAAATTATTTCTTTTGTGTATAATTTTGTAGAAAATATGTGATCTGAGTGGCTGGAAACCAGGAGAGGACAAATTTATTCAGACACATGAACTTTTTGTGACCATATGGCGGAAATTACAAGACGACGCAGACATAAACAATGACGGACTTGTCACATCAGATGAGTGGGTAAGCTTACTTATAGAAACAGTCTCGACAGTTTAAAAGAACGATGGAAATTTTATTACTAATGTTGGTTGACTTAACACATATCGATATGAAACATCAGTAATTAAGGCCTGAATATTTCTTTGATAGAAATGCCGAAACACATTTTTTCTTATACCCATGCTGCATGAAGCTTGAAACTGTTCCACATGGACTGCTTGTCTTGAGTGTTATTCATCCCTATTCTAATGTTGTTAGTGCTATAATGATATAGCACCGGTTACTGGACACTTTTTGTACGATTTATTCAAACACGAATTTCAAGACATTGACTGACGATCTTTTACATATTCATAACTTAAATCATGTCCATAACTTTATAAAAGCTAAATGTAATACAGTATTGGGAACCATTTGGTTATATCACCCGAGTGCTTGTCAGTATTGGATCGAAAAGGTAAAGGTGACATCGCCGAATTTCTAAATGCTAACATGGATACCTTTAGCACTAATGTTAGTAATAATTTAAAAGCCTCTATGTGTGGTGCAAGCTTGCACATTGCCAAATGTTATATACATAACTATCTACGAATAAATGTTCTTCCGACTGAATGAATACATGTATATGGTAAATTGAGTATGTGTTGCAACCCAAGGTATCTCAAAAGGTTAATATAAACAAGCAATATATCAACGTTCTGAAAAGTATAAGAAAGTAAACAAAAAGAAAACTGAGGAAACTAGAGCATGTTTCTAAACATATGCCCCCACTTTTGGCTTATTTTATAACAGCAGCAAAGATTCCATAGCTAACGTTTTAAGTTTAATGGGTCATAACTCCAAAAGATTGTCATCAATGACCTTTGACCTACTGACCCTCGAGTGAATAGGCATCCTCTCCGTTTGATGAAATTTAATGCAATAAAAAAATAATGATAAAGTTCAGTCTATTTTTACCAGTGGCGACTTTTGACCTACTGACCCCGACATTAATAAGCATATTTCCCTTTTTGATACCTATTCATATATCCAAATCTATTTTGGACAGGATGCAAGAAATTTGATTTATCATCCAGAAACCAATTATTGTAATCTGTGTTTTATCAGTATTGACTTTGACATTTTACTCATTGAATCTAAAATAAATATACTTCTTTCCCTTTTGACAAGTATGATCAATCAAAATTTGCCTTGGATAGGATACAAGATATAGTCAAGAAAACAATTGTTTGACAGAAAGAGGAGATGACGTAAGGACAGACAAAACATAAAAGTATTAGTATCTGGTGATAGAGGAATAGAAAGTTTTTGGCAGTTGTTTAAGGTCATTCTTTAAAATATATAGGAGATGGGTAAATTACTTTAAACAAGTGGGATGTTTCTGGTAAATCTAAACAACAGGTTTGTTTTTACATGTAAACTGTATTTGATGAACTGATATTATACCCCAATCTGTTGCCATATTGTTTCTCTGCTTTATAAAGAAAAATAAGTTTGAGACTACTCTTAGGCGAGTGCAAATATTCAAACTCTTTGGGAATTAAATCAGTAATTATGTCAGAAAAGGTATTTAAAGAAAATGTAAATAACTTTACAGCTACGCATGTGGGAACAGTTCAATGAGCACTGTATCAAAGAGGAAAAGAAAGAGGATCCTGTGCCTGGAGAGAGGAAGCTACCAGACTGGCTAGAACAATACATAAAGTATAAATTCAACCTATTAGACAGAACAGGTAGATAAAAATTACTCTAACTCACAAGAGTCTACTGGAAACGTTTAAAAAATAAACACATTCATAGAAACTCACCTCGAAAGAGCGTAAGTTATTCCTAGGCATGCCTCAGTGATATCACAGTTTCATGCATTAATTAAACATACTTCAGTGATATAACAGTCTCATGCATTAATTAAACATACCTCAGTGATGCCACAGTCTCATTCATTGATTAAACACACCTAGGTGATGTCACAGTCTTGTTCATTGATTAAACATACTTCAGTGATGTCACAGTCTCATGCATTGATTAAACATACCTCAGTGATGTCATGGTCTTGTTCATTGATTTAACATACCTCAGTAATGTCACAGTCTCATGCATTGATTAAACATACCTCAGTGATATCACAGTCTTATTCATTGATTAAACATACATCAGTTATGTCACAGTCTCATTTACTCTTTAAACATATCTCATGGGTGTTACAGTCTCATTCATTGATTAAACATGCCTAAGTGATATCACAGTCTCATGCATTGATTAAACATATCTTAGTGATGTCACAGTCTTGTTCATTGATTAAACATACATCAGTTATGTCACAGTCTCATTTACTCTTTAAACATATCTCATGGGTGTTACAGTCTCATTCATTGATTAAACATACCTCAGTGATGTCACAGTCTCATGCATTGATTAAACATACCTCAGTGATGTCACAGTCTCATGCATTGATTAAACATACCCCAGTGATGTCACAGTCTCATGCATTAATTAAACATACCTCAGTGATGTCACAGTCTCATGCATTGATTAAACATACCTCAATGATATCACAGTCTCATTCATTGATTAAACACACCTCAGTGATGTCACAGTCTCATTCATTGATTAAATATAATTAAGTGATTTCATAGTCTCATTATTAATTAAACATACCTCAGATACGTCACAGTCTCATTCATTGATTAAACATACCTCAGTAATGTCACAGTCTCATTAACTGATTAAACACACTTCAGTGATGACAGTCTTATTCATTGATTAAAAATACCTCAGTGATGTCATAGACTCATTCATTGATTAAGCACACCTCAGTGATGTCACAGTCTCATTCATCGATTAAATGTACTTTCATAGTATCATTTATTGATTAAACATACCTCAGTGATTGTGCAGTCTCATTCATTAATTAAACATAGTTCAGTAATTTCAAAAGTCTCATTCATTGATTAAATATACCTTGGTAATGCCACAGTCTCAGTATTTTTAATACAATAGTATATACACAATGAATTACTCTGTATACTAGGAATGGTATTACAATCTGATGATTTCATTGCTCTTTTATGGATTGCATAGAAGAGACTGTGTTTACTACAGAATAGAATTTTAGGTAGAGATCTTTATTTCATCGGTTATATTAGATAGAGATAATTTAAAACTTTACATAATTTTCTTTTACTACAGGAGATGGTCTAGTAGATGCTGACGAGTTTGAATATGTCCTTTCAGATTTTGGAGTACCACCTAAAGATGCCAAAAACGCCTTTCTCATGTTCTCTCAGGTATTTTGATTATGATAAGGATATTTTGGAGAAGGCATTCCCTAAAAACCTTTATACTTTACATTTGTCACAATTTAAACACAAACATATCCCCTTCCAGTATCAAATATGAAATAAAGATCACAGTCTGGCAAAATGCTTCTAGAAAAGAAGTTGAAAATGTGGAACATTATACAGAACTTTGGGAGTAGTATCAACACAATAGTTCTCTTGACCCTGTATCTAAGCTCAAAAGTTTCTTTTAACTTAACTATAATATAGAGAGCTGAATTTTCTATTTCAGAACAATGAGAAGAAAGTGGATTTTGATTACTTTAAGGAGTTGTGTACAGATTACTACAGGTCAGATGACCCAGGTGCACTAGGCAACTTTATCAATGGAAAACTGGACTTTAATGATTAACTGGGATGTTTCTGTAAATTGACTGATATGTACAGGGTATATAACCTCATAATCCATTCACCAAGCTCAGAATAAACAGGATTATTTTAAAGACAATATCTTTCAGGTTTCCCTCCAGTGCTTTGGATATAGTAAATTATTCTATTATTTTTATGGGAATTAATGGAATATGTATATGAATGTTGTTTTGCATATTACATATTGTTTGCAGTGCAATGATTTGCCACGTTGTCTCCCTGAAATGAATTTTTGATATTGTACCTGTCTCAAAAATGTATTTATGCGTATCTATAGATCTTTGACTTAATATTCTAGAAGATACTGCCAGCAGGCCAAGGGCAGAAATATTTTATATTATTTTCAACCAATTGTTATTGCTCATATGCTTATTTAAAAAATAAAGGGATTCAACATTATAAACAACAAGCAGTGTTTATGAGACACTAATGCCCCTTGCAACACCAAAGTCCAAAAAGTTATTTTTAGCATGAAGGTCACTGTCAAGGTAAAAAGGTCATCAACCTTTGTGTCATTTGAAAGGGCTTTATTAGGTGAATACACATGTCAAATATGAAGTCTCTATCCCTCACGGTTCAAAAGTCATAGCCCCAAGTCCACAAAGTAATTTTTTTTGTATGAAGGTAAAGGTCAAAAGGTCACCGACCTTGGTGTCATTTGAAAGGGCTTTATTAGTTGAGTATGCATGTCAAATATGAAGTCTCTATCCCTCACGGTTCAAAAGTTATAGCCAAGGTTAAAGTTGACAACAGACGGACAAACAAAAAACTGACAGGACAAAAACAATATGCCCCCAATCTATCGATCTGGGGGCATAAAGATCATTCACAAAATTCTTTAATTTGTATCATTCAAAATAATAAATACTGTAGTATACTGAATAATAATTTTTAAACAAATTTATACTGTCTGTAAGGAGTAGAGATAATGTAATGCAGGATAGCAGATTCCAAACAACAATGTATCTCAAATGCTTTGTGTATAGGACCAAAAAGGTTGCAAAAAGAATGAGTAGAAAAGAAATAAATTCAATTTAGGTTCCAAAATGAAACTGACTCTGTAGTACAAAAATTGTCAGTCACCGATATTAAAATGATGACATAACTACTTAGAAAATATGTTCAAACGGTCATTTTAAAATGGCTTGCCATACATTGATGCGCTTGGCATCATATAGATATGGTCCATCTGGCAAAGCAGAACTGAGCATTATTGCAGTTTTGTTTCCAATTTCAGATTTGTATTATTTAACTAAGGATATAATTATCATACTTGAGTTTGGTCAGGTGTGAGACTAGGCTTTCACTGAGGTTCAAATTACTGGGAGGATCTGATTACATTGAGGAATCTATCCATCAGTTTGTGTTTCTTCATAACTTTATAGTAACCAATAAAGGTATATAACATATATTTTCCAATAAAACTGTAGCTGTTGTATTATGATATACTTCCTTGGCTTTATAAAACACTTTAACAGCTACAAAACAACTTGTAAATGCTCTGTCACTTTTCCTATTATAAGATATGCCTGCACTAAGAATGTGTGGTATACTATTAGGTTCTTTTCCAGTCTCTTTCTGATGCTCCCAGCAGCTACAAATGGTGTGAATCATTTTCTATGGAACACAAAAAGGAAGTAAAGGCCTTTCAAATGCTATGTATGACTTAGTATGATTACAGATGCTTGTACATGAATGAGAGATTCACTCTAACCCTTAGTTCTACACAGTTTTATTTGATGTAAGGATTGTCACTGTAAGAAGACCCAAAGCAAATTCATCTTGCTACATTTCTTAAGTTTCTTGTGTACGTTCACAGAAAAAAATCTCCAAAATATATTTGTAAATCTTTATTAACAAAAAGGAAATCCAAGCATACTACACTGGATGGATTGCATGAGTCAGAAATATAAATATTTATTATCACAGACACTAATAATTCCAACAATAACAGAAAATAAACAATAGACCATGAACCTAAATGATCACCTGAGCTAGACTGACCTCTTAAAGAGAGACAAATATTATGAAGTTTTAACTTTACATGACATTACCTCTACACTACAATACCTTAATATACTTGTCTTAATGTCCCTTTATAAATTTACTTAGACCTTCACTTACACAAACTTTAATATACATGTTATAAGGATGCAGCATGTCAAATATGAAGTTACTGTTGACTATCCTTCTGTTGAACATTTTTAAAAACTTCCAGTGATAAAATTTATAACAAGAGGCCCAAATGGGCCTATATCGCTCACCTGAGTACAATGTATTTAGATTAAAGTCATGCAGGAAGGAAGAATTATTTATTTTTGCATTACTGTGACTAAGTTAATACAAATGTTGAAAATATGTCAGAAAATATGCCAGAATAAAAAACAAAAACAGTTTTTTGCACATTCATTCAGGTGATTTTGATATTAAGCATTTGCTCTGTCTCTGCAAGATGTGATTCAGGGCAATAAGTTTGTCATTTTCTTTCAGTGGGGCCTTTTGTTGACTGATTTCAAGTCTGGGTCATGAACAACAATTGTTTCAAATATTGTCCAGATCCAACTTAAAATGGCCTAATTTCATATGATGAGTGTTGAGAAACATCCAAAAAATTATTTAGTGTGTAAAAAAATGAAAAAAAAAAATTTGACCACAGCGGGATTTGAACCGCTACTCTCCATACTTTAATTACCAAGTGGTATATTTTTTTAGACATGGTGGCACCATCTGTTGACCAATTTGGATGAAATGTAAAAATTGATAAAGGACCTATAGTACTTCATGTATACCATGTTTCATTAAAATTTTTCATGTGGTATGACAGCAGAAGTTAAACATGTGAAGAATTGTTCCTATACACCCTCATTTGGAAGTTTTAAAGAATTCATAGAAAATCCAAAAATGGAGATATTGGCAAAATTCTTTCAAAATAACATTCCTTACCATAATTATGATAAAAATAGTCCATTAAAAATCATCATTATCAATTAACTAGGAAATATGACACTTTTATGTCTTGAAATCACCAAGTCCAAAAAAAATGTCGAAAAAATTTCTAAAATTTGATTTTGGAAGGGAACCAAAATAACAAGACTTCTTCACTCATCCCTCTAGATCATTTCTATGCATTCTGATTGTTTCTGTATACAGCCAGTATGAAGAAGAAGATTGTCAAAGGAGGGTACTCTTTTGTGACCTACTTTTGACTATGGTGGCGCCACCTGTAAAGAAGTCTGGACGAAAACTATAGAATTTGAAGGGGATCATAAGTGATTTATTTCTAACAAGATTTATGAAAATCCTTCAAACAGTTTTGCAGAAAAAGTTGAAAATGTGAAAAATGGCCACCCCCCCCCCCCCTTTTTTCTCTTAAGTCTTAAAAAATTCATAAAAAATCCAAAAATTAAGATATTGACAAAATTCTTTCACAATAATATTACTTACCATAATTATGATCAAATTAGGCCAAAAGAATTCATCATTATCAATTAACTGAAAAACATGACTTTTTTCTGCATTGAAATTAATAAGTCCAAAAAAATGTCGAAAAACCGTCAAAAATTTGATTTCCCAATGGAACCAAAAATAATAACACTTCTTCACACATCCCTCTAGATCATTCCTATGTATTCGGTTTGTCTCTGTATGTCCCCAGTCTGAAGAAGAAGTTTGCTAAATGAGGGTACCCTCTGTGACCTACTTTTGCCTGTGGTGGCGCCACCTGTTGACGGATCTGGACGAAAAACAACACCACTTGTAGGGGACCATGAGTACTTCATGCATACCAAGTTTCACTGAATTCTGTTCTGCAGTTCTTAAGAAGAAGTCAAAAATGTGAAAAGTTAACAACGGATACGACGGACAACGATTGATCACAATAGCTCACTTGAACCTTCGGCTCAGGTGAGCTAAAAACTACTGGCTCCTAAGGCAGGACCAAAAAATGTAATACATTTCAAGAAACTCCCTATTCAAGGCCAATTACCGCTATTTGGACAAATTTGCATTCTTTTTTCCCTAAATACTATAAATACAAGATGTCATTCAAATTCATGATGCAATTTATGAGATGAAGTAAAAATGAAAAAATTTACAGATGACTGACAATACACCACCCAAAAAAGATGACTTAAGCCAGGTGAGCTAATAGGATATAATATGTAACACAGAAAAACACAACTTCAATTATCACAGATAAATTTGATTATCAAACTGGGACATGGAATTAATCCTTGGAAGACCCATTTCTACATTAACTTCTGCATGTCTCGAGTCCCTATTTTCCAATATCACATGAATGTTTTTTCAGTCATCAGCACTGTAATATTCCTGCACTACTCTCAGATGGCATTATTCTGCATCCCACAATACTACATATTATGCCATCATTTCATTTACCACACTCTACCATTTGCATCACCACACTCTACCATCCAGTTACCACACTCTACCATCTGCATAAGCTGGATGAGCTAACATGTAAGCATGTCGTTTCCATGACTCTTCAGTCTTCCTCAAAATGAGAGACCTATGTTCCTGTTCTTCCTTCTTTTTCCGTTTCATACGTTCCTCAAGATCATCTCTGAAAGAACATCATTATGGTAACTAAGTTCTATTGTAAACTGAAAATTGGTTCAAATATTCAGTAACTGAGCACAAAAGATAAAATATCATGTGGAGTAATTGTTAAGCTAAAGTGTGTGTCAGAGTATTACTTGTAAGTCATAGTTCTCTTGTTATTCAACATAATAATTGTTACAGTATAGATATTAAAATAATTAAAACTTCATTGGCATTGCTATAGTATAAATATAATGTTTGATCCCATCTCAGGCAAAAATCTTGAAATCTGATTGGTTAAGAAGAACCAAATATTTTATTGTATTCGACTACCCATCATTCCCCATCAGCCGTATATTATTTTAATATACCCCCTTCGCCCCTACCCATCATTCCCAATCAGCCATATACACCTGTATTATTTTAATATACCCCCTTCGCCCCTACCCATCATTCCCCATCAGCCGTATATTATTTTAATATACCCCCTTCGCCCCTACCCATCATTCCCAATCAGCTGTATATTATTTCAATATACCCCCTTCGCCCCTACCCATCATTCCCAATCAGCCGTATATTATTTCAATATACCCCCTTCGCCCCTACCCATCATTCCCCATCAGCGGTATATTATTTCAATATACCCTCTTCACCCCTACCCATCATTCCCCATCAGCCGTATATCATTTTAATATACCCCCTTCGCCCCTACCCATCATTCCCCATCAGCCGTATATTATTTTAATATACCCCCTTCGCCCCTACCCATCATTCCCCATCAGCCGTATATTATTTTAATATACCCCCTTCGCCCCTACCCATCATTCCCAATCAGCCGTATATTATTTTAGTATACCCCCTCCGCCACTACCAATCATTCCCCATCAGCCGTATATTATTTTAATATACCCCATTCGCCCCTACCCATCATTCCCCATCAGCCGTATATTATTTTAATATACCCCCTTCGCCCCTACCCATCATTCCCCATCAGCCGTATATTATTTCAATATACCCCCCTCTGCCGCTACCCATCATTTCCCATCAGCCGTATATTATTTTAATATACCCCCTCCGCCGAATATACCTTTGATGTACCCCCACCTCGATTGGGTAACGTCACTTTAATCTCCAAACAAGAGTAAACAATATGGCAGAGGGATGGTTTGTAAAGGGAAGTGAGGATGAAATAAACAGATTTCGAATGCAACTCAACTCGAACACTATCAAGAGCAACAAAAAGGCAGCGGGGATATTACGAAAACATTGATATAAGTTCAAAAAGGCCTTAAGTGAAATAAGTAAGTTATACAGTGTATGACAAGGGAGGATACAAAAACAGTGAGTGCATGGAAAAAAAATTGTATTGGGTGAAAAAGTCCTTCGGTGGGATAAATTCGTTATACAGTGTTTTACAGGGGATATACAAAAATATATAGTGTCCATGAAAAAATGTTGTAATGGGCTCGGCTTTGCCTGGCCAAATACAAATTTTTTTCATGGACCCAATATATTTTCGTATACCCCCTGTAAAACACTGTATAACTAATAATATGTATCTTGATATTCCAATATACTCCAAAGCTACAGACACCATAATATATATTTTATTGATATGATGATACAATTTCTCTCACCTGGCTTTTGCTACAGTTTGTGCATCTGCTTCATCGTTGACCTGAACCTTGATTTCAGACACTGAGAAGGCTTGACCAAACACCTTAGCCTGGAAGCATGTAGACATACATCAGAGTAGTTATATGGTTGTTAAGCTACTGTATATAGAAAGTTATAAAAGTAATAGAATATATGTTTAGTTCTTACCTCTCCTTTCTGAAAGAATTCTACCGCTTTCTGCACAGAGTCTTTATCACACATCAAAACCCAACCTACTCCATTATTAGCTCTTGTTATGGGATCCTGGAATCAAACAAAGTGATTTCAGACATCAATGATAGATGTACTTGTGAAACAGGACTATTGACATATTTCAATTTCACTTTGGTAAAAGATTTAATACATTTAGTAACTAAGATTTGATCAATTACATACAACAATGCAGAATACAAATTTGACTAAATGTACTTTGCCTGTAGAGCTAAGAATAACCAGAGGCACAAATGGGCCTTTTTCACTCAATAAAGTAGATCAATACATTAGAAAGTGAAGAATTTCCTTCAGCAAAACTTTCAAATAAGAATCTACATAAAAAAAAACACAGCATCCCTCTACAACTCTGCTTATTCATTCTATGCAGCTTATCTTAACTTAAATATTTTACTTCTCACAGGAGGATACCTTCCTTGATTTACTTTGCCCCATCTTGAACAAGAGTTGCCAGAGTACAACAGAGCTTGCCTGTGGCAACAATTTTAGATAGCAAAACCTTTTTACAAGTAGGTCAATATTCAAGGTCAAAACGTAAAAAAATTTTGGTATGTATTGAAAGGTCTTGTCAATAGGAATACACACATGGAATATTTAAGGCCTATATCTTAACAGTTCTTAAGTTATGACCAAGGTTAAAATTTTTTAAAAGTAGGTCAAACTTCAAGGTCAAGGGTAAAAAAGTTTGGTACACAATGAAAGGTTATCGCACAAGGAATACATATGTGAAATACTACAGCCCTGTGTCTAATGGTTCTAAAGTTATGCTCCAAGTAAAAGTTTTTGTTTATGGACGACGATGACACCGCCAGAGTATGACAATAGCTCTCCAGACATTCGTCCAGGCGAGCTAATGAACTGAAATGATTCCTCCAATATTTGACGTTTTACAGAACCTTGAGCACTTCACTCATGTCAGGTTAACAAAATTCTTTCAACAAGTTCTGT
Source organism: Pteria penguin (assembly GCA_035048485.1). Classification (NCBI taxonomy): domain Eukaryota; kingdom Metazoa; phylum Mollusca; class Bivalvia; order Pterioida; family Pteriidae; genus Pteria; species Pteria penguin. The sequence goes on along the minus strand of CM068583.1, from coordinate 42,709,973 downwards.
GAGGTACTTCATCAGAACATTTATCACATAAAATAGTGCATCCTTTTCCTTTCCTGTTTTTAATCATAAATCATGACAGAAAATCTAACTAAAGCATATTTGTAAAACATATATGCCCCCTGGTAATGGTAACTGATTTAGCATCTGAAAACAAAAATTTTAAATTTTTAGTTGTGTAAATGTAGAAAGAAATCAAATGTGACTAATCGTTTAAGTGAATCATCTTGATAAAGGCCATTGGCCACAATGTTAAATAAAGAGCTTCAACCAACAGATAATTCAACAGTCATTCCATATGGAATACTAAATTGACAGTTTCAAATAACTTGGAATGACTGGCAAGGGCAAAGAAATTATTTTTGCATCTGAATTATTTCCTTTAATCAGATGAAATACACAAAATTCATGCATTATAATATATAGTAATCTTCAATAAGAAATACAAAGAAATCACCAGTAAAAATGACCAGAAAGTGATAAAAAAAACTTGTCAAAAATAAGATTTCAGAATGGAATTTAAATCATCATTTCTGGAGACATCTTTCTGAATCTTTTTAATGCATTGGTTTTATAGATAAATACAGCTGGTCTGGGAAAGTCTGTCAAAGGAGGGTACCCTTTGGGGCATATATTGCACTGTCCTGGATTAATCTTTTGATGCATCTGGTCAAAATACCATCTAAAACCTGTAGGGAACATTAAGTACTTAATCCTTCCAAGTTTCATCAAATTCCATTTACTGATTTCAATGAAGTTGAAAGAGAATGTATCCAAAGTTTGACAGTCCTCTCTTAAACAGCTCTGCCCCTTTCTGGTTTAAAAAGTTTATCACTAATGTTTACCATGTGACTCTGACCTTAGACCTATGACATTGAAGACTTATAGGTGTTGTCCTTGCATGATCAATAGTAACAAGTATATGTACCCAGTTTGATATTCTAGCTGACATGGTTTGGTCTGTATTATGTCTAGAAGATTAGTGGACAAACACACCCAAATGTAAAATAAGAAAGTAACTGGTGTCACATGACTAACAGATGCACTGCATCCTAATTTAATGTCTGTCTACAGTGAGCTTATAAAAATCAGTAAAATATCAAAACAAAGCTTGTGCAATCAGCTACATCAATAGCATGCTTTGCTTACGGCTGAGAGTACACATTGGAACAAAACTGATCCCTCACTGCCTCTGGAGAATCCATTGCATGATCTAAATTTCTACATAATGACATCAGGCAGAAGCCATCACCATTTGTGAAATAATGTTAATGTTATGAAAGAAACAAACTTAAGCAATCGTTACAGAACTGGAAATATTATTGAGCCATAGTTCAAGAGATGAGCATGGGGGTACATCAATTTCAAAGTAAATACAATATCATGTATAATACCTTCATAAGACAGACTTCATCAATGTTACAATCTGCCTCCATTTCCAGCATGCCATCCATTTTCTGCTGAGTAGTATGACCTGGTAAGTTTCCAATGTAGACAGCTAGGTCACGGCTTGATTCCAACTAAGACATATGCAACATTATTAGCTCTCATCATTCTCAAATGTACATGTAGAAAAAGTTAAATCCCACATTCAAAGGTAGATTAGATTCAGTACTGTCCTTTAAAAACTGTGATGCAAACAGGATAGGAAAATGGACAGTCCTGATACTAATGCTGAAACATCACAACCATTTTTTCAATACTTTATGCTAAAATTTAGCTGCACAGAGATATATTTATTCACAGCAAAGTTGTACTGGACTTGGCTTCACCAGGCCAGGCAGTACTCTTTTTTGTTTCATTGATCCAATATATTTCAGTATTTCTCCATTAAACAATATACTGTATATTTACATTCCAACTGCATTTTGTTTAAATGAAGCTACTAACAAAACTGCCCAATAATTTTCAACAATGGCAATCAATAACAGCAAATTCATATCACGTAACTTAAAAGTATCTCGCAGATTAACAATGCATACCAAAGAAGCCTGTTTCATTTTCGTAAAAATGTCCTCTCTTGACATATATTTGTTGTTTACATTCATTTTTGTGTTGTAGATCAAACTAAGAATCATCAATCAGAATAAACATTGCAATTTACATAATGTTTGCTTTTCATTCAAGAAAAAGGCCAAATCATGGTGATTTAATATCTTAAATATTCATACTATTAAGTGAAATTTTATAGATCTATATCAGCAGTACTGAAGATCTATCTAGAGATGATGAAGTCGGATTGAAACTCCCTCATTCTCCTTATCAAAATCATGCCTCCTTATCATCATGTGCTTAACACATAATTTTTTCCATTCCCTACTATCAATACAAATCAATGAAGCACAAAAACATAAAAACAATCCTTAAATACATAATGATATCCCATACCTCAAACAATGAGTCACATTCAGCAATATAGTAAACTCTATCCATATGGATGTAATATAAGGATTAATATCTAAATGTTGATGTTTGATTTTGTTAATAGCATTTTATATTGTATTCTACAGTATCAAAATATAATACCCTACATTGATGACAGTCTTTCTACAGTAGCACGCAAAATATGTACTACCGTATGCATGTGTGTTTCTATGACATCAGTAATTGTTTATTGTAATTCACTCTTATGATTTGTAATGTTAGAAAGAATTATACTAAGCTTTTTCCTTAACATTGTTGATTTCACTTGATAAAAGCATGTGACTGACAATATGTGAATAGATTTTACAGTCTTTTTGATCTACTTTTACACTGACTTCCCTCCAGAATAGTTTATTTGTGTGGTATATTGCAATGTATATACAAAAATATCTTCTACATACTGTTCCAGATATTTTTTACACAAACTCAAAGATTTAATCATTGACATCTTATTTAATTTCTTAGTCTGTTTATTGAATTGCATGTACTTTCTTGCTCTGTTACATTCAAGAACAGAAAAAATTCATTAATATTTCAAACATACGTAGGAAATGAGTAAGCTAGAAATCAGCTTTGTCAGGAATAAAATGCTATCATCAATATTAAAAGCTGACCTGTAATGAACGACAAAGAACTGCTAACACTATGGTACAAATGTCAGGACCAAACATGAATCTTAAAATAACCAGTATACAATGTACCACATATCAAAAACAGCTAAATCATAAACAGTAATAAGTGTTACCTCAAGCCATGATGGTGTTTCTGTGGTTGAACGACTTGCCCCCGTTATCATTTTCCAATCAGACATAGACCATACACAAGTGTCACTTCCTGGATAATTCAAACAAATCCTCAAATTCACTACTGATTTCTGTTTCATGTATTTCAGGGCTTTTTTATTACACATTTGCTCACAACCATTTTCAAATCTATAGATTATTACAGGCATTAAATCTTGAAATTATGACTCATAGAACTTTTATCTGTACTATGAACACTTGAACTACCGTGCATGTAGTGTGGACATTGGATTTGGGCGTGTAAAGCCGCGGACACGCGTGGACACTGTCCCTGTATATCGGCCATATTGACCGCATATATAGGTGGTCATTTACCTGTGTCCGCGCCGTCAGACGGTCAAACGTGGACACCAAATATGTCCCGGTAAATGGGTATGATAGTGCTAAAAAGGAAACGGCCCTATGATGATGCGTATTGTGTTTGCTCAGTGAAGCATGAAAAATAACGAAATTAGACTTAAAGATATCTTGATTAATAATCATTTAACATCTTTTTAAATCTCCTCTGCTTGATTACACAATGAACGTTTGAAATGTATCTTAAAATATTCTGCCATTCTAAATATTTTTTAAATTAGAACGTATTTTTATATAAAAATTGAAAATACAGTGCACACCTGGAGCACGGACGTATATAATGTTTTAGATATATACGTCCCTATCTGGACGTATAACTACGTTATATACGTTCTTTATACCCGTATATCTACTTGTCGTAAAAATGCATTAATAGTATTTGAATGAAATCGGTAAAGACAAGCTGATTGGTCATTGTACAGATGCGTGTATAAGTGTGATTTAAAGAGAAAACTGAAGACATCTGACGAAGCTGTATGACAAAACTCACAAAGGACATGCACACAAAAAATGATTTATTATTCCGAGAGTGTGCCGAGTTTCTTTGTAATATCTATTTCAGACTCTTAATTAAAGAAGGCAACGATACGAATTGGAGAACGCAATTACTACTTGTGGGTTCAGTACAGTAAAGTCGACTTTAAAATCAAATAAATTCATATAATTACATGTGATATGATATTCATTATTGATTGCTCTGATAAACATATTCAGATTTTGAAATATTACATACGATTACGATGAAATACACCATTGATTAATTCTGGTAGATATTTATACATATGGACATTGATCTTCATTCTATTTTATTCATTATTATTTTCTTTGGTCTGTTTTCTTCTTTTTTTATGTATTCTTTTTTCTTCTTGGTGAAGTGCAGACAAACTTTTCAAATTATTTATAATCTCAGAACAAAAGACAAAGCATGCGCACTTGAGTCGCAAGGGAAACTAGAGTGTCGGTCGTTTTCTTACCTAAACAGTAAAGAAAAGTATCTTTCAGAACCCCCACCCTTTCATTTTCTTATCTCCTTACATACTCCTGCCAGATAAAGGGCCGTTACTTAATGTATCTTATGATTTCATAGAATGCGATCGTCTAATTCCGTGTATTAATCAGTGTCATAAGTCAAACCCTTATTCGCTACCAGGGTGAAGTAAAACAATAGACTTCACACAACACGCGTGCTTCAGTCGTAAGATTACCTGGACTAAGTGCCGTTTGACCTAAACAGAGAAGAAAAGCCCCCCCCCTTTTTTTTTTATTGTTTTGTCTCGTTACACATTCTTTCCCAATACGATCGTATCTCTTTTTGGATTAATTTCACGGATACGATCATGCAATTATACATAAAAGATGATGACCCGACTGAACACTGAATCTTGCATGTTTTACAATAATACATACACAAATATATATTTTGGTTGTACTGAAAAAGTTTAAAATACGTTTGCAAACGATATATCGTGCACAGAGAGAGAGAGGAAAGGGGGGGCGTGTCGTTACTTTAACTCGGTCGTTAGGTGGCATCGATCTTTCACTTAAATTTATTGCCCTGTAGGCTTACAGCACAATGCTTAGACTTGCAATAGGAAAATCACCCATTGTATTGGCGAATAAGATATTTGACTGAAACATCGTACAGTTCGTCATTATCAACAAGTACAAATGAAAGGAGGAAGGGGCGGGGTATTCAGTTTTGGGTTTTCTCTCTTTGCCGCAGATATGGTTCTTAGATTTTGCTGTTGAAGGGGAGTAATAAATCACAAGAAATCTGATAATAATTAATTTTCAAAAATAAAATAGTAATGCTAGTACACAATGTATTAATACACATCCACATATAACGATAGAATACATGTAAATGCATTGGTATGTACATGTATAACAGTCTTCACACAAGAGATTTTCACACCTCTGTGGCTCAGATTAAAAAACAAGAGGCCCAAGTGGGCCTATATCGCTCACCTGAGTACCTAGATTATCAGTCATGCATGAAGGAAGAATTCATTTATTTTTGCATTAATGTGACTAAGTCAACACAGATGTTGAAAATATGTCAAATTTTATTTCAGGCTAGAATAAAAAACAACACTTTTTTGCACATCCATTCTGGTGATTTTGATATTAAGCATTTCCTTTGTCTCTGCAAGAAGTCATTCAGGGCAACAAGTTAGTCATTTTCTTTAGGTGGGGCCTTTTGTTAACTGATTTCAAGTCTGGGTCATGAACAACAATTGTTTCAAATATTGTCCAGATCTAACTTAAAATTGCCTAATTTCATATGTTGAGTGTTGAGAAACATCTAACAAGAGGCCCAAGTGGGCCTATATCGCTCACCTGAGTACCTAGATTATCAGTCATGCATGAAGGAAGAATTCATTTATTTTTGCATTAATGTTACTAAGTCAACACAGATGTTGAAAATATGTCAAATTTTATTTCAGGCTAGAATAGAAAACAACACTTTTTTGCACATCCATTCAGGTGATTTTGATATTAAGCATTTCCTTTGTCTCTGCAAGAAGTCATTCAGGGCAACAAGTTAGTCATTTTCTTTAGGTGGGGCCTTTTGTTGACTGATTTCAAGTCTGGGTCATGAACAACAATTGTTTCAAATATTGTCCAGATCTAACTTAAAATTGCCTAATTTCATATGTTGAGTGTTGAGAAACATCTAAAAACTTATTTAGATGTGTAAAGAAATGAAAAAAAAAAATTGACCACAGCTGGATTTGAACCGCTACTCTCTATATTTCAATTACCAAGTGGTATATGTACTATTGTGAGAACTGCTTTTTAAACATGGTGGCATTATCTGTTAACCAATTTGGATGAAATTTACCAAATTGATAGAGGACTTTTAGTACTTCATGTATTCCATGTTTCATTAAAATCTTTCATGTGGTATAACAGCAGAAGTGAAAAATGTGATTGAATTGTTCCTATACACCCTCATTTGGAAGTCTTAAAAAATTCATAGAAAATCCAAAAATTGAGATATTGACAAAATTCTTTCAAAGTAACAATCCTTACCATAATTATGATCACAATAGTCCATAAGAAATCATCATTATCAATTAACTAGGAAATATGACACTTTTTTCTGCATTGAATCACCAAGTCAAAAGAAATGTCGAAAAAAATTCTAAAATTAGATTTTGGAAGGGAACCAAAATGACAATACATCTTCACTCATCCCTCTAGATCATTTCTATGCATTCTGTTTGTCTCTGTATACAGCCTGTATGAAAAAGAATATTGTTAAACGAGGGAACTCTTTTGTGACCTACTCTTGACTATGGTGGCGCCACCTGTAAAGAGGTCTGGACGAAAACAACAAAATTTGAAGAGGATCATAAGTGACTTATTTCTACCAAGATTTATTAAAATCCTTCAGACAGTTTTGTAGAAAAAGTTGAAAATGTGAAAAATGGCCAACCCCCCCCCCCCCCCCTTTTTTTTTTTGGAAGTCTTAAACGTAAAATTCCTAATTTCATATGTTGAGTGTTGAGAAACATCTAAAAACTTATTTAGATGTGTAAAAAAAAAAAAAAAAAATTTTTGACCACAGCTGGATTTGAACCACTACTCTCCATATTTCAATTACCAAGTGGTATATGTACCATTGTGAGACCTACTTTTAGACATGGTGGCATTATCTGTTAACCAATTTGGATGATCCGCACAAAAAACAAAACCTTTGAAAAGGACTATGAGTACTTGCATCCTACCCAGTTTTATCACAATCCTTCAAGTTGTTCTGTAGATCAAGTTGAAGATATGAAAAAATGTCCCCCCCCCCCCCACTTTTCTTGGAAGTCTTAAAAAATTCATAAAAAATTCAATAATCGAGATATTGAAAAAATTCCTTCGCACCAGCATTCCTTACCATAGAAATGATTAAATGAAACCAAATGAATGCATCAATGTTTACTAAAAGAAAATAATAACTCTTTAATGCATTAAAATAACAAAGTCCAAAATAAAAATGAAAAAACGTCAAAAATTTGATTTCGGAATGGAACCAAAAATATCAACACTTCTTCCCATATGCCTTTTAATCATTCCTATGCAGTCAGTTTGTCGCTGTATGCACCCGATCTGAATAAGAAGTTTGTCAAAGGAGGGTACCCTCTGTGACCTACTTTTGTCTGTGGTGGTGCCACCTGTTCATGGATCCTGACAAAGATGACCACATTTGTCGGGGACCTTGATTATTTGATGCATGCCAAGTTTCATTGAAATCCAGCAAGTGGTTCCGAAGAAAAAGTTCAAACTGTGAAATGTTTACACCAATTATCCCACCCCCCTTTTTCTTGAAAGTCTTAAAAAATTCATAAAAAATCCAAAACATAAAATATTGAAAAATTTTCTTCGCAGTAGTATTTCTTACCATTAAAATGATCAAATTAAACCAAATTAATTCATCAATGTTTACTAAAAGAAAAAAATACCTCTTTTCTGCATTAAAACTACCAAGCACAAAAAAAACGTCAAAAAAACGTCAAAAATTTGATTTCGGAACGGAACCAAAAATAACAACACTTCTTCACACATCCCTCTAGATCATTCCTATGCATTCGGTTTGTCTCTGTATGCCCCCGGTCTGAAGAAGAAGTTTGTCAAAGCAGGGTACCCTCTTTGACCTACTTTTGCCTGTGGTGGCGCCACCTGTTGATGAATCCGGACGAAAAACAACAACACTTGTAGGGGACCATGAGTACTACAAGCTTATCAAGTTTCATCAAATTCTGTTCAGTGGTTCTGGAGAAGAAGTCGAAAATGGGAAAAGTTGACGACAGACGACGGACGACGGACGATGGACGGTGATTGATCACAATAGCTCACTTGAGCCTTTGGCTCAGGTGAGCTAAAAAAGTTGGTTCACACATGAATGATTAGACGTTTTCCACAACAGGGGAAAACCTTGGATGCTTTCAACTAAGGGTGATTTAAAAACATTGTGATTTGTTTTATTTATTTTTTCTTTAATCAAAAACTCCTTAAATAAAACATCGTGTTTTCTGATTTTTATCAAAACACCCGAGTCTGGCGCCATAAATTGAGAAAATCATTTCAATTATTTCAGTTTAATTTATTCCATTATCACAAGGACTTATAAACAATTTGTTTATAAGTCCTTGATTATCAAACATTCAAATAAATTGTCATACAGAATGGGTTTATTCTATTTATGGATAGAATAAAACTAAAAAAAAGTCCAAATCCCAGTTAAAAATTCATTGCTGAACAAAAAAAATACGACTTAAGTATTTTCTCAATTTATGGCGCCGGACCCAAAATTCCCATGTAAACAGGCACTGCTGTACTCCTACATTCCCTCACTTGAATGACCTACCTAGTTATAAATTAATTGCACCAAACGGCAATAAACGACGGCTGATTAATGACTGTCCATTGAAATGTGATACCCGAACTTACAGCAAGTATTCTGGTAAAAAAGAAGTTAATCGTAAATGTCCGATACCTGCTGTGAACAAGTGAAACTATCGTTAATGTTCTTTAATTAACATGACATAATACCGGCAAGAAAGATATTCGGGCACATGGTCACAAAAAAATAAAAAATAAAAATAAAAATAAATCTTAAATAACTGACACCATTTCCACGGCAATATTGTTGTATTCACTCAGTTTTCAAAACTACGCTCTATTAACAGCCGGTTAATAGGTTATCGTGGCCGTAATTAATATTTGCGTCTGTCTTTCAGGAGGTTTAGCGGAAGCAAAAATATATATAAAAATAATCTGGAAGTTTCACGATCGTATTTTTAAAGACAAGATGACAACACGTTATGTCTGACGGTTTATAAAATACAGGCACATCTATGTTATGTCCCTTACGTCCACTCTGGGACAATTTTAATTTAAAGGTGTGAAAAACTCGTCCGTTTTGTCCACCAGAGGACACGTACAGGTAAAAGGTGTGAAAACCTTGTCTGCTTTGACCTCGAGAGGAGAAGTACAGGTAGATGGCAAATTGTATTATTAACATTAACGTGGACAGAAAACTGGCCTCCCGTGGTGTCCACGGAGGACAGACGTGGACTGCCCACCGAGGCAACGAGGATTTTCCAACTTCCACGGTACATGTACGGTAATTAATTCTTAGTAAAATCAAAAAGAGATATATTGTACCAATTCCTTTCAGGTGGGCACATATTATTTGTATGTCACTAAATGTAAGGAAAGGAAGTTGATCTTGTACAAAGTCGGTGTGGATCCTCATGCTGTCCATCATACGGCCTATATCACCTGCAAGTATATATACTCATTCAATCTGATTTATTTGGTTTTATTATTTTATGTCAAACCAAGATTATTTCACTTTAATGTTGATGTCTGTCTGATACAATGCATAGACCTTTTGGCATTTGCAACAGACTATCCAAAACAGAAGGTTATGTGTCATGTGCTAACTCAATTTATGGCCCACACCTTAATATGTATTAACAAGATTTCCTGGTATAACTTTTTTATGGCAAATCATCGTATGTCTAGCATGGAATGAGAAAGAACTATTAACAATCTGAAGGTAGAAAAGCAAGCTACCTACATAAGTTTCCTTCACTCATATAAACATAAAAGCATTAAAAAGTTAACGATTTCGGTAGAGTCCTCTATTTACTAAGAATAGTAACTGTTAATGCAAAAATTATTGAAATGAGTCAAGAATCAATTATTTTATATGTGTACAATTCAGCTGCTTCTTAACATGACTTTACCTGTGTTACCACCAAGATTTGACATTTTCACCAGAAATCCATCAGGGATAACTGGCAAATCAGAACATCCTTGCTTTATAACGCCACCTTCTTCCTTCAATGTAAATCCTAGAAACATAAAATATATACAGATACCACTAGTAAAATAAAACTTTAGGAATGTGGTAACCTAAGTGTAATTAATGCCCATGTTGTGAATTCTTGCTTTAATTCCTTTAAAAGGTCTCATACTCATAATCATGTATAAAATTTATGAATACAATAAATAGAATTTAGAACATTTCTACAATGAAAACAGACAACTGGTAGGCGGTGGCACATATGGAAAGATAGAGCATGGACAATATGATCCAATTTTATATTTGGAAATACCAAAATGGTAAAGATGAATTCTTATGTGAAATTTGATCATCTTTACAATGAAATGTCATTATAAACATGAAAAGTACAAACCTAGAGATTTTGCAAGTTTTGTGAAGACTTCTATAATTTCTGGTTCATGCAATCCTTCCAACTGACCCTGTAGATGGAGAGTTCTTAAAGGAAACTTCCCTCCAATAACTGAAACTAAGCTTAGCAGGCCTTCCTTTCCTGGCAACAAATAAAAAATACATGTTTTGAAATAGCAAATTAATGTCATAAAAATTTTTATTTTTTCACTACAAAATGATAGATATTTAGGGATAACATGCTTGTGTTTTCAAATTTTCAGCAAGCAGTTGGTGATTTGCAGGTCACAAATTGAGTTTTAGCATGATGCAATCTGTGTCTACACAGGAGTTTTTGAAATATACAGACAATGTGTAAAATAGCTGATTTCCGTTATTTACTCAAATATCATGCACCTTCTTTTTGTGGTAAACATCTCACAAAACATAGTGTAATCAAAGATCACAAAGTCACCTCATGGGTTTTTGACCATAATAAGGCTATTTCTTTACATGTTTCATTCAAGTTGGCATAGAGAAATTATTACCCGGACAAGGTTTAATGGGCAGATATTCACTTAGGCAGATAATGTAAGACAGGCACAGTATCTGAAGTTAAATTCATTCTTAACACATATAGATGCATCATTTGTGTAAGTTTGAACATCCTATGCCTCATATTAAAGAAATGAAACGCATTAACATTGTGGATGCAGACACCAAGGGACATTTGAACATGAATGCTGAGAGGATGAAAGCATAAGCTCCTCCTCATTCCATGAAGTAAGCTAAAAAGTATGTTTGAATAAAACCGTATCATTAGTTTTAAAAAGGGTAGCCACCCATATATTGTTCTCTATCAGTCTTTGACTTGTTATGAGTCATTATATATATAGTATGTTTATGAAAACTTTCTATCAGAGTTAAAAACTCAATGTACCACTCAAAGCTTATGTTGGATATAATCTCTAATATATCCTGTATATTAATACACAGCTCAAAATTTCAGCATTGTAAATGCATTGTGCTGGATCCACAAAAGCTTGATCATCATATTGTTTACACTGACAACCATCTGTATTGTGCATGAACACAAATCTCAAATTTGTCATATGTAATTGACTATTTACATACCTCAAATTTACTTTCATCAAGTAATAAGAATTCCTGTTATTTAAATGTTTACATTAGAATATATATCTTAAATCCTCTGAATATATCATTTCAAGATAAAATATTCATATCCATAGTATACTCTGTCCTGTAATTTGCAAACACTTGTACATCACACGCTTTAAATGTATTTTGTTAATACAGTAAAACCTGTTATGAAAGACCACTGCCGTCCGTGACCACTTGTCTTCGGCAGCCACAGAAGTGGTGCACCAATGCATTTTACATTATAAAAGACCTGTAGTCTGCGACCACCTGCAAAATGTGACCGGCTACTGCAATTTTTGGTCCAAAACTAACAAATTCCCTTTTTTTGCAAGACCACATTTACCATCAATATCGGCGAGCGCGATCGAGTTAAAATTAAAACTGCTCCCTAAATAGCTATTTAACTCTGTAGAAAATAACTTGCATTAGACAGGCTGACAATTTGCCTTGGGTAATGTTTGAAGCCAATGCTCTACAGAAGGTGTGAACACTTAATCCCTTAATTGCCTTTTGTGTTCCCGTATTGAGACCGCCGTCCAGGTAGCAAGAACTGGTATATATCTTGACAGCTTGTGGTAGGTGACAAGTAATCAACTGATTTATACACGGACATTTTAATCACTTTACTGAAGTGGTCAGTTTTAGCTTGGATTTTAATGTTTTAAGATGTCTTTTACTCCAACGAAAAGAAAAAGCGATGTTATGACAATGTATAGCCCAAGTCCGAAAAGGACTAAAGTTTTAACACTGGAAGATAGGATGAAGGTCATTGAGAAGTCCGATCAAGGGATTAGTGCATCTCAGATTGCTGCCCAGCTGGATTGTGGTAAAACCCAAATGCATAACTTCTTAAAGAAACGGGATCACATAAAAAAGCAATGGGAGAGTGGATGTTCTGGTGATCGGAAATATTTAGTTCCACATCATACGCAATATACTGATTTAAATGAAAAAGTGTGGAATTGGTTTTGTGACGCGAGATCTAAAAATCTACCTATAACAGGCAAAACGATCCAACAACAAGCAGTTAGAGATTCCATGGTAATGCCTAATTGCAATTATTTTACCGCATCAAATGGATGGCTTGAGAGTTTTAAGTCCCGATATAACATTTCAAGTGTGTGTCTCAGTGGGGAGGGGGCAGATATTAATCAAGAAACTGTTGAAGGCTGGAAAAAGAGATTGCCGTCTTTGGTTGAGGGTTATGACAGCAAAGATATATTCAATGCTGCCGAGACTGGATTGTATTTTCCTGGATTGCAGGAGAGTTCAATGGTGGTGAAGAAGGGAAAAAGGAAAGGGGGAAAACAGTCAAGTCTGGCTAATGGAAGGGGTACATGTACATTGGAAATGGTCCATGTAAAATGCATAAATTTGATTCTCTCTATTGGAAGACCACCTGTCTTGCAAAACCACTTTTGATTGGCAGCAGGTGTGGTCTTACTTAACAGGTTTTACTGTATATACATGTACACTCAAACTGTTTAAGTGGTTCATTGATTAAGTTGTAGAAACAAAATTTATCAAAGTAACAATTCCAAGATGAATTCTTTCTACCTATGTTGTTTCCACTAACATTCAGGCTGTGTAACTTTGTCTTGTGCTTTTTGTGACTCAATACGGAGGCTAAGCTGGTAGCTCCAGCATTTCCTACCTAAAATACATATACACATTACAAAATTCATATTTCATCTCTTCGTTTTTATGTTTTACATTTGACCTTTCAAAATCAATCAGGATCTTCCATACATAAAAAGTATCATCATCTTAGGATCTCTATTAATAGCATAGTAAAAGTTAACCTTACATTAATTTCGTACAGCATTCCACAATTACAGCTTGCTGACAACTTGAGATCAGACAATTAGCTGCTTATATTGAAGTCACTTTAAAACTATTATTTACATAGGTACATCATCATCCCATATGTATGATGTACAATAATGAATAAAGAATGTAGATCTCTGTGTTTGTTTTCAGGAAGTAAGAAAATTATCTCTATCAGCTTGCTGAAAAAAATACTATAGTCCAGCAGGTTTTGTCTCCTCCATGACTTAAAAAATATACACCTGATAGTATTGTCACATACAGCCGATAAATTCCCTTACTGTTAACTGGAATCTCTATCACCACAAATGTACATATAATGACATACACCAATTAGCAATTAAACCCTCTATTACTTACTAGGTTGGTTGATACATCTAGTACTGCCAGTGAATGTGTTTTATTTGCTACTAGAGCCTCTACTAAGTCAGTTATTCCTTTGTCTTCCAACCTATTGGCCGAAAGCTTCAACATCTGTAGAGGTAAGCCTTTTCGGAGTGCATTACAAAGTGGGGTTATGTCTTGAGGAGTCAGGGAGCAGCTACTCACACTAAAAGACTGGAGTGAACATGGAGACACATTCTCTACAAAAGAAAAAACACATTCTTTATATAGCTTATTTTTACTCTAAATAAGTTTAACACTGAAAAATTAAACTCACAAAGTTTCATTTAAATGAGAAACATAAAGATATTTGCTGAAGAAGTAATGCATTTTCATAAATCTTAACGAAAAACCATTAAAACAACAGCACTGCAAAGCATCAGTTGTGTGAACTTAATTTTTACATTGAAAATTGATAGGGTTTGTCCTCATATCATGAAAACTAAGTACACCAAATGTGATGTACCTTGCATGTGTCTACCATAGTGTCTCCAGTAAGCAGAACTAACACAGGAATGAAACATAAAAGAACAAAGAACTGACAGACACACATTCCTGTATTGCCTTGCCAAAAAAATGCACATAGGGATTATAGTAAAAACCAAGTTTTAACCCTAAATTTTAAGCAAATCATATAAATCTAACAAACTCTTCACTTTAGTCCACTTTTTTTTAACCACTTATCAAATAATATTTAGATACGTAGAACCACATGTAGAAAAATATGTTGAAATATATAGAACCACGTGTAGAAAAAATGTGTTGAAATATGTTGATTGATTGATTCATTATTGTTTTACGTCATTCCATGATTATTTCATGTATATGGTGACGGCATCTGCCTGATGCAATGCATACAATTTAGACTTTTGCAACGGACCCACCCGAAGCAGTGAGGGATCCTTTACATGCCACGCCTATCATGACACGGGACCTGGATTTTTACTGTCTCATCTGAAAGACAAATTTTCATAGATGACTTAAAATCATAGACAATAAAGAAAAACAACAGGCAACAGAAATATGCTGTCTGGTTTGTGGTAATCCTTGGTATCAAAAACTTTCTACTTCATTTACAGCAATTCGAAAGATAATACTTTGAAGTCATATCTTACCATCTAATTCTATTTACTGTTATCAATGGAGGCGGATGTCATTGAAATTTGCTTAGGCCAAATAAAAAATATGTGTGTGTCTGACTACCTGACCTATCCTATCTTTTGTTGCCCATTTATTGACTATAACAATTTTTCCTAAAATTTGGCAAAGTTATGAATTTTTCCTATGAATGGTGACCTCTGGAGCTGAATGATTATACAACCATGGCAACAAACACATTAGGAACCTACAGTTTGTTTGTGATTTCACAATATTTCACAAATATTGCAGTATCACATCCATACTGCTCAAACTACTTGTTTCATCTGTAAATACCCTTGAACATGTCCAAAATTCCTTGAGGTCAAATATCAGCTTTCAATGTTTTGTCTCCTAGGACAAATGGAAAACCTAATGTAATATTTAATCTAAGTATGTATATTGAATTGGTTTACATTGCAGCTCCTTCAAAACAGACCCCTGAAATGATCTATGCAAAAGTAATCGACTTCTCAGTTCTGACATTAACAGGATCTGAAATCACTGGACAAGGGTTGAAATCGCCTCTGTCAGTGGAATGTTAAAATGTTCGTTTTCAAATTCTAGGTCTTCGATCATTATTTCTCATCAATGAAAGTAAAGAAGTCCATACCTCAGCAGCACTTCCGATTCTGATAATAGTAGAGAATCTTTGAGATCCATGATACGTTTTCAAATTAATTTTCAAAGATGTCATTTACGACAAAAGCTCAGAAGAGTTTTTATAACAATTTTCATTGTTTGATGTGGACTATTTGTAAGAAAGGAAAAAAGACATCTCACTCAATTATATAAGAAAAGTCGTCATAGACTTGCAGATAATAAAAGAATAAACACACTTAAAGACATGACAAAAAGATTTGTTTGTAGCACAGGTGTGATACAGACTTCAGAATGAAACAAGAGATGTCAGAAGACAACAAAGAAGACAACAAAGCTTCCCAGTTGCAATGAAAGGTCTTTGCACAAGGAATACACATGCAAAATATAAAAGCCCTGTTTCTGATGATTCCAAAATTTTGATCCAGGTTAAAGTTTTTGCCTACAGATGACAACAACAACAACAATGCCAAGGGTATGACTATAACTCTCCTAACATTCTCACCGGCAAGCAAAAATGAAAATAAAATATACGTTACCAAACAATTTAGCAAGAACATCAGTATTTGCAATCTTCAGACCATCAAGAATTAGGGTAGTGAGACAGCTGTTAGTTGTAGAGAACAATTTGCTCAGTTTAAACACCTCCGGAATCTTAGATCGTCTCACATTTAGATATTTCAGGTACGGAAAACTCTCCTGAAGGTTGAGATCGGGCAACCCAGCTATATTACTGTTCACACTTAAATTAAGTTTGAGCACAGGACTTTCCAAATCCTGATCTGAAATATGAGGTAAAAATCTAATTCATCCATATATCAATGTATCACTGACATCAAGTTATGGCTATATTTCTTTACAGTGAATCAAGTCATTTTCTATCACAAACTATACTCATTCATGCTGATGTGATGAGAAATTTCATATATAAATCTTCCCCTGATGTGAGGTCACATATGGAAAAGAATCAACTAGAAACTTAATAAGAATGTAGACCAATCAACTGACTGATAAACAGACACAGTATCTGCAATCAAGCCCAAAAGTTTGAGTTATTACCTGATGTTATTTTGACAATACTTTCAATACACTGCTGAGTAAGATCACCATTTGCTGCCAAATCTATATCAACAAGAGGGAGTCGTCTACCCTGCAGTTTGTCAGTTAGAGCAGACATGAATACATCAGTAATGTAACTGTCTCTCAAGCTCAGAATTTCCAAAGATGATTTTGAGTCTGAAGTTATTTTTACCTCTGTAAAACAAATATAAAAAGAAGAGAGGTCAAATACAAGACATATTATACAGTTACATTGCTTTCAAGAGCAGTGAAACATAAATATTTGTTACTGTCAGATATTACACTTCTAGAAAAGCAATTACTTGTATTTCATAGTAATGCTACTTATATTCCCAACATTCATTGTTTTTACATGCATTAGTTGCCTAAATTGCATGGTGTAAGGTGGGATCTAGACACTGAGCTCAATGTTCTGTCGTGAATAATTATCATAATGTTTCTGAACACCAATATGATCTATGATATGATAACATTATCCTAAGATTGTTGTTTATCTGAAGACACTTGTGTCAACTTATATGGTGATGCCATCTGAATTACACTGCATAGAAATTTTTGGACCCTACCAAAGCAGTGTCAAGTGCAAACTTCTATTGTGACGTAGAATCTTGGTTTTTACTGTCTCATCCAAACGACAGGACATCAAAACCACTAACAAGACTTAAACCTAAGACCACTCAGTCAAGAGCCAAGTACTCTTTCCACTGTGTTACACTGGTTTCATTAAAACATTAGTGTCAAATCTATTAATATGCATGAGTGGTTTTACCTTGATGAAACTAATAACTCATAATAACTATTAATTCCTTCATAATTTACATATATCAACATCTAAGTTTGTAATTTAAAATGGAATCTTCTGCATACTTACATACTTTTACAGGTAATAGCTATGAGTTTTTACCTTCAGCCTTAAGATTGAAGTCAGACATGTTAGCACTGTCTACATTGAGATTTCTGAGAGCAGAATTACAAGTTGCTGAAACCACTAGTTTAAACAAATTTGTTAGGTTCCCAAACTGTAATATAAAACATAAATACAGTCAAACCTCGTTATCTCGAAGTCGGAGGGACCGTGGAAAATACTTCGAGATATCCGTAGTTCGAGATATCCAAATTTTGAGTATAGGATCACAAATCTTGCAGTTGTTGATGTACGCCGATTCATTTGACATTTGTGATTATTATAGTAGATGTATGAGATATACATGTATCTATCAATAAATATGCATGAAGATGTGCATATTGTATTGTTCCTTAATAATTAATCTAAATCTCATCATACCTTTTATATTTTGTGAATATATAGAGAATATACTCCAAAACTGAAAACGTCATGTTTCCTTTTCAGTAACATCGTAATTTAAATCCAATACTGGATATAACTGTCTTATACTATACCTAAAACCGAGGACGGGCTAACACGTAAGACAAGATAAAGACACACGTCATAATTTGATTTAATTACTATTACTTTGCATAAAAATACATAGACATACACACGGATTGGAAATAGTAATAATTAATGAACAGTGTAAAGAAATTTCTTTAAACGCAGTATGAAAAAGCATTAAATACAGTTAATGTTAATTATCTAATTTTGTGTCGAGTTTAATAAGCTATCATCATTTATTAATATTTGGTATAAATAACAGGGTACGCACGGACGAGATCGATTATGTAATTACTGCGGCTATGTACACCGACACGGTCAATTGATCACACCACGCGAGCGACCTGTCATTTAGGGTAAACGCCGCGGGGAATATTGTCAATAAGAAGCCAACTTCGAGATAAACCGGGTAAATAAGAACTTCGGGACTTGAAAATGTATTCGAGATAAGCATGGTATTCGACATATCAGTGTTCGACACATCCGGGGTGAATTTAATCATAATATGAAGGATTTTTTTCGGGACCGACGTTCGACTTCGAGATATCCCGGGTATTCGAGATATCAGTGTTCGAGATATCGAAGTTTGACTGTATATTTTTTCAGACAATGTATGCTGCTGTTACAATGGATATGACACAAACATCTCTTATAAGTAATCATGTTGATTTGTAAGACTTTGTAGACTTTTAAGTAACTTTTTGTTTAAAATTGCTCTTTTTTTGTTACAAAACTGCATATATGATAAAGAATGATGGCTTTGTAACACTCCAATTTACCTTATTTCCAGTTAAATTGAGCTCACTCAAAGATTTATTTTCTACCAAAGCTTCAGCTAGAGCCTCTATTCCTGACCAATTCATCTCACAATAGCTCAAGGCTAAAGATTTTAAACTGCAATCTGCTTTCTAAAAATAATTAAGTTTAAAAATAGAAAATCTTTCAGGGCAAAGAAAAACATAATGTGAACATTTTAACATGAGTTATATTAAACCCTGCAGTATATGCATTTATTCAAATGTTGAATATAAAAAAAAAATATGAAATTGAATGTTATTGATAAATGTTAAATAAGAATGTTATATTTAACAAGAGCAACGTTTAGCATGGCATAATATGCATGACACTTTGTTTGAAAAGATGGAATTTATGGAAATGTTCCCTCTTCTTTTTGCCAAAAATTCTGTGAAATATTATTCATATCTGTGCAATGGGTAAAAAGTTATGGACCGGACAAAAATTTACCCATCATATGCTCTGTGACTTTGTCCTTACAGATATGACCTTGGTTCAAAGTCATGACACACCCTTGGGTCCTGGGCAACAATTCTGTGAAATATTACTCAAATCCATGCCTGGGCTAAAAAATTATATCCCAGACAAAGATTTACCAATCATATGCAGCGTGACCTTGACCTTGCAGATATTACCTTGGTTCAAGGTGAAGACACACATTTGGGTCCTGATCAATAATTCTGTGAAATATTATTCAAATCCATGTTAGGGGTAAAGAGTTATGATCCAGACAAAGATTTACCCATCATATACATTGTGATTCTGACCTTGCAGATATTACCTTTGAGTCAAGGTTATGACATACCCCTGAGTCCTGGGCAACAGTTCTGTGAAATATTTTTAAAATCCATGCAAGGTGTAAAACGTTATGCCTGAACAAGTATCTAACTGACAAAAGCACTGTCACCTTGACCTTGCAGATATGATCTTGAAAATCAATAGGGTTCATACTCCAGTCATAAGAAATAAGTGTGCAAAGTTTAAAAGTTCTAGCATAAGCAGTTCCTTGTACCTTGTTTACAAGGGACGTTTTCAAAACTTTGCTATTCATCCTCAGGCCATAAGCAATAGCTGTACCAAGTTTTAAAGTCCTTACCTATACAGCATAATGTGTATCGTATTAACAGGGTGCAGACAGATCCACAGGCCAATAGACCTACAACGCCATACCATAATATGTCCATCTATGATGGGCATATAATAATTAAACATAAATGTTTTATATACATGTATATGAATATCAGTTATACGTTGTATATGCTATATATAAATATTACTTCAATGAAAATGAACAACATCTCAATACCATGTACACATACTTATCATTAATTCCTACAATATGATGTAAGGTAGCGTTAATAAGCAAATTCTACAAGTATAATGATTTAGAAATGAATTATGATATTTGAAAAAAAATACCTTAAGAATTTGGGCCAGTCCTTTCCCTAATGCTGCATTATCAGAGACACAATTCTTACTGAAATCTAATTCTGTAAGACTCTTATTCTCTAATAAACCCTCCAGTAAAATCTTGATATCTGCAGAACCAATATTTTCAGCCCTAAAAACAAGCACAGAAAATTATAAATTAAATATGTTTAATATTGTCCTATGTTATGAAAAACTGTAAAAGCAAGTAATTTATTATAAAGTACCATATATTCATATACAAATATATATTACTAAATCATATTAAATGAATTGTTTCAAATTCTTATTATATTTCTAATTCATACAATCAGGAATATCAAGTAAATATGAATAGATTAAGTATCTCATGAAACAATTTTATTCAACTTTTGCTGCTTTGTTTTTGTTAAGATACATATAGACACTCTTTCAATGTTCAACTCCTGGAGCGTAAGTGCTCAGGGTTAAGGAAGATAAGATTTAAAATTCCTTAGTA
This sequence comes from Pteria penguin, assembly GCA_035048485.1. Classification (NCBI taxonomy): domain Eukaryota; kingdom Metazoa; phylum Mollusca; class Bivalvia; order Pterioida; family Pteriidae; genus Pteria; species Pteria penguin. Next base: position 42,688,932 of record CM068583.1, on the reverse strand, counting down.
TCTAATTCAATTACTGTTAACAGACTTCTTTGACACTCTTTCAGTTTTCAAGAAAATTATGCATTAGCATTAACCAGGATTAACCCTGCACCAGTGATAGCTTTTTCAATAGAGAATTCTACACAACTTTCTAGTATACATGAACTAATATACAATAAAAGGCAACCATTTTAAGAACAAGATACCAAAATTGGCCTCTAGTGTTTACTTCAAAACCTTGAGCACAAACCTAACAAAAGCAATACCTAATGTTGTATAGTACACCTATCGCAAAAACTGAAGTAGGAAACATAAGCACTGTGACCTTGACCTTGTAGGTATTACCATGTTTAATGTCAGAAAACACCCTTGGATCCTGGGCAAAAATTCTGTGAAATATGATAAAAATCTATGCAAGGGGTAAAAAGTTAATGTCTAGACAAAGATTTTCCCATCATATGCACTGTGACATTGATTTTGAAGATATAACCTTGGTTCAAGGTCATAACACACCCTTGGGTCCTGGGCAACAATTCTGTGAAATATTCTTTATATCCATTCAAGGCAGAAAAAGTAACGGCCAAGACAAATATTTACCCATCATATGTATTGTGACCTTGATCTTCCAAATATAATCTTACTTCAAGGTCATGACACACCCTTTGATCCTGGGCAAAAATTCTGTAAAATATTATTCCAATCCATGCATGCATTAAAAAGTTATGGCCTGACCTGGACAAGAATTTAACAGACATAAGTACTGTGACCTTGACCTTGCAGGTATGATCTTAGTTTAATGTCATGACACTCCTTAAGGTAATGTAGCCCTTTTCACAAAAATTCTTACGACTAATTTTTCTCTTACGAAAAAACTTACAAACTCTTTACGTTTCACAAAAAAACTTAAGAACTTCATAAGTCAAATATTGTTCGTAACTTTACAACTGATTAATACCACTCGTAAGTATAAAATTTCTGTCGTAAGTTGAAAATCAATGATGAGAACACATTTTTACTTTTAGGGATCGATTAAGAGGTTCCATGCCATATCAACAAGTCAAGTATTATCTTTAGTCTTGTCCCATGATGCCTTGCACTGCCTGGAGCCCGTTTCATCAGCATGTCATGATGTGTAAATTTTCGACAAACTAAATCTTACAGTGTAGGTCTACTTACATACATTCTTAGTTCAACGAAATGTGTATTTAATCAACATGTGTTTTAAAAACAATTCTAGTAAGTCCTAGAGTACTTCTTACAGATCTTTAACTTATAAAAATACATTTATTTTGCAACACGCACTTACATTTACACACTTGTAAACATCATTACATGTAGTGACATCATGGAATCGCATGCAATACTTGAAAGTACGTCATCACATAACAGAGATTAAACTATCCCAATAACTACACATCTATCCACATCTATAAGGATATATAAAGTCAAGCGGATCACAAAATAGGAAAAGGGAAAACGGATCACAAAATAGATAAAAGGGAATCCTCCCTCCCCTTTCTGTCAGTCTTTAATGTCCAAGACGACTAACACCCTCCTCATGTCCCCCTAAACTCAAATTAGCTATTTGAGTAAGGCAAACATGTTTCCAGTTAAATATGGATAGTATATTTCATTGGCGAATTTAGAGGGGGGGGGGTTGGGGTTTGCAGCCTCCCCCCCATTTTTGGTCGAAAAATTTTACCAAAAGAGATCATTTTCGACATTTTTAGGGCTGCAAAATCCCACCCTTTCCAGTAATACTAGTAATGCAATACAATTAGTCATGGGAGACTGCAACCTCCCCCCCCCCCTTTTAAAGAATTTCTAAATCCGCCTATGTATTTTACTACTTACTAATTGGAAGCATTAAAGAAGAAGTCCCAGAAGTCAATACATTGATTTACGCCAACACTTAAAAGAGGCAGATAGGTTGGCGTAAAATTTCGTCTAAATCTACACTACATGATGTCGATTTTTTGTGAAAAGGGCTGCTGGGCAACAACTATGTGAAATAATATTCAAATCAATGCATGCATCAAAATGATATGGCCAAGACAAGAATTTAACTGACATAATTACTGTGACCTCGACCTTGCAGATATGACTTTGGATAGTTCAAGGTCATGACACATTCTTGGGTCCTGGGCAACAATTCTGTAAACTATTATATAAAACCATGCAAGGGATAAAAAGTTATGACTCAGACAATAATTTAATTGACATAATCACTTTAAATTTGACATTGTACATATAACCTTGTTCCACTGGGTTCTGGGCAACAATTCTGTGGAATATTATTCAAATCCATGCAAGTGGTAAAAAATTATGGCCCAGACAAACTGCAGACGGACAGACAGACAACACCAAAACATAATACACCCGGTCTGAAGATGGGAGTAAAGAAGTATTTAAATTTCTGAAATAAGAGTGTCTTTGACAGAATTTTCATATCAGTATCATACCGAGAGACATGTATACACATGTGTATATATGTCTCTGATCATACCAAAGTGACTAAGGTGACCTAAAGTAAAGCAGTAAAAAAAAAAGTACAGGAATTCTTCTGGACTTATTTTGCCCTGCTTTGGGTCTATCCCTCAAGGATCCAAACAAGAAACAACAACATCAGTAGAGTACCTAAGTACTTTGACCCCTCCAAGTTTTATTAGAATCCCTCCAGTGGTTCTCAAGAGGAATTCAAAGATGTAAAAAATTTATAGACACATAGCAAGAACTCACCAAAGCTTTAAGCCCAAATGAGCTAAAATATGTGAGAGACAACTATAAAGTGTTCACTTGTTAGGAGTATATACAAATGCTTTAATCAAATGAACTGATTTACATTACAGTACCTGAGAGTCTGTAAAGTACTGTTCACTTTCAATGCTGGGCCAACACATCGTGAAAAGTAATCTTTTCCCAAATAATTATTTGATACATCAAGATAAATCAAAGTCTTGTTGTCTGTCAACATTTTGCCAAGACATTCCTGCAATAAATACTATTATTCAATGTCATGTCATGAACATAAGATCTTTAAGTGACAGTGTTTACTGAAGTTGAAGAATTTGATAAATGCTTTGATCAAAATTTATACATTTTCCAATTACGGAGGGAGGAGGAGGAAAGTGTTAGCAAAATTGCCATCTCTGTTGTTTCATCTTACTATTTTTGCATCTTAGGAATTCAAAATTATTAATATATTTCTGAATGTCAGATCATCAAAGGCAATGACTAAACACATTAATTTATTCTGGAACAGACAATAAATGAATTATGTGCTACCATGTATTTAACTACTTATCTCTCCAAAATATATTCAAAAGTAAACCATATTTTTATGGCTTCAAGTGAGACGCAAACTAGACTTTTAATGTGTCGGTGCGACACAAATGCCCCCACCGGCAGCTAAGCTAGTGAAATAAGCACTGAAATTTTCAAGAAATTTTTAATGTTCACAAGCAATGACTCTGTCAAAAATTACCGGAACACACCCATATTACATTTAATACATCAAACTTTCAAAGAAAAAATGAGCAGAAACTGTCATCTATGTTCAAGGGCAATAACTCTGTCAAAAATTACCGGATCACACCCATATTCAAACTTGAACTGCATCATCCCTTTATTTAATTTAACCCATTAAACCTTCAAAGATAAAATAAACAGAAACTAAATGATGACGGAATGATGGAACAGGGTAACACTATATGCCCCAGCTATTTCATGCTTTATTACCCTTTGTATTTCTACCATATACCATATCATTTTGTAATACTCACAGCACTGTCAGTATCAGCCTTGTTATCAGCCAGATTCAAGCTCAATATGTTGATGTTAGCACACATTGCCAGACAAATGCTTCTAAAGCCTTCAGGGCCAATGTTATTGTTGGAAATATCAATATCCTACAGATAAATTTTGAAGAACAAGTATCACTATAAAAATATGATCAAAATCGATATTCTGATATCAAATTTGGTAGTTTTAGTTTATATTTTTTATAAATAGGAAAATTAAAACTGTTTTGAAATAATATTCCTAACATTCTATTTAATGAACTTTGTTCATGAAATACATAAAACCTTGTTCAGAATATTTTCACTGTTCAATTTAAAACTGAACTGTGATTGACTTTCTTCTTTATCAAACATTATGTGCTCCTAAATCAAATAAAAAATGTTGAATCAAGCAAACAAAACTTAAAAGTGTGTTGCAAAATTTAACCAGTTCTACTGAACAAGTTCATAAAGGCTTAATATAACATGTAATAGTGACCCCCTATTTGCTTGCCTATATTAATCATAAAAATATTTCAAAAATAAATATTTATTTTGCCTTTCAATTCCTCTTCATGACACTTATTTCCTTGAAATAAAAAATAATGCTGAAAAGTAATGCATTATACACAACCTATCCATATGGTCTCATTTTAGACCCTGAACCCCCTGACTCAATCAGGAGCACTCAGTCAGGAGCACTCAGTCTGTAGTACTCAGTCAGGAGCACTCAGTCAGGAATACTCAGTCAGGAGCACTCAGTCAGTAGTACTCAGTCAGGAGCAATCAGTCAGGAATACTCAATTGGGAGTACTCAGTCAGGAGCACTCAGTCAGGAGCACTCAATCAGGAGCACTCAGTCAGGAGTACTCAGTCAGGAGCACTCAGTCAGAAGCACTCAATCAGGAGCACTCGATCAGGAGTACTCATTCAGGATGACAGATTACAAGCAACAAAGACCAAATTCCAATGGGCAACTTGAGTGACTGTGGTTATAAACACATGTTCAATTGTTAATTGACAACAGATGATTCATGACACATGATAACTGACAGAGCTCAGGTGAGCTAATAACATGATCACAAATTTAATCATGGATCAAGTACAGAATTTATGTTTACCTGTAAGGATGATAAATTTGACAATATATTGTATAAACTGAAATGAGTTGGAAGTGCTCGACGCAGTTCCAGTCTTGTTACATGTTTATTAACACGTTTAGAGAGGCTCTCTGACTTCACAAGGAGACATGCAGTGCTAAGAGCATCATCAAACTTTCTTTGGTCTTCTGAATCAAGTGGAATAACTTTATCGTCTTCAGAACTCTTCATTTTTTTAGCAGATTCTTCAACCTTATATTCTTCTGTATTCACAGAACCTTCAATTTTTGTAGAATTTTCAATTTTTGTAAGGATCTTTTTGGGAGAATTTGTAGATTCTGTATTGTCAGGTTTCTCATCAGTTTTCTGTTTTGAATTTGTTGTATCTAATTTTTTTGGTAGCTCCTTTTTATCTTCAGGTATTTCAATTGATTTTTCAGTTTCAATACTATTGCTTGCTTCTTGTTTACTTTTCCCTAGTTTATCCTCCTTTCTCTGAGAAGCTGAATCGCTCTAAAAAAAAAACTAACATTATTACTTTGCTTACTGTACAAACCTACACAAGTTATCATCATGATAAGATAAACAAGATGATAAAATCAGACTGAGTCCAGTGGATTCCTGTATACATGTACAATTGACTTACATGTATTTTAATTTAAACACAACTTCAGATCATGTCCAACTACTTTCTGAAACACTTAGGTCCAAGTACTATAAATTTGAACTATTCTCTTTGTCCCTTAAAAATCAGCCATGTCTAGAAGAAACTACACACACACACTGTAATATGTTAATATCATGTACTGAGTACTTAACATACAAAAGTCTATAAATTAAATTGTGTGAGAAAAAATGCATGAAAAAAGAACACATGCATGTACATACTATTACACAAATACTATGTACAGTATGTATTAAAATGTATTAGAAATAGTATCAGTAAATTTCATATGTTTAGTATAATGTCAGTATAGTAAATTTCATATGTTTATCATAATATCAGTATAGTACATTTCATATGTTTATCATAATATCAGTGCAGCAGATTTCATATGTTGATTATAATATCAGTACAGCAAGTTTTATATGTTTATTATAATATAAGTACAGTACATTTCATATGTTTATTTTAATGTCAGTACAGTACATTTCACATGTTTATTATAATGCAAGTATAGTAAATTTCATATGTTTATCATAATATAATGTTTATTATGGTGTCAGTACAGTAAATTTCACAAGTTTCTTACAATGTCAGTACAGCAAATTTCATATCTTGCTTCATATAATATCAGAATAGTATATTTCATATAAAAGTCTTAACATGATCTGAAAAAAATTGTTTAAAGAACAGAATTCTTAACATATGTAAATGCTGTATCTTAATCATTATGATTTGTATGAATTTTCACTTTTAAGCATAAATAAAACATATTTCATAATATTATTACCTGTATGTACATGTAAGAATGAATGTATTACCTGCTGTATATTAGGCTCATCTAATGGGGGAAGACTTGTTGCTTGCAATGTTTGTGAGGGAGCTTTATTGCTGACCAGTGTGTTAGCATTAGTAATAGTTGGAAGTTTAGTATTAGTGTCATCTGTCTCACGTGAGGATGAAGTGCTCTGAAAATATGTTAAAACTTAATTAAAATAAAGTTCAAAATAATAATTTATCTGTAAGACTAACAGATCTTCCTTCAATTTGTTAAATTGAAACAAAGTGCTTGTACAATAAAAGTTTAGTCTATGCTGAATAATGTGTATGTCATGCCAAATTTCATAGTAGCAACTTTCTTAGAATGAATCACATGTATCACTTTCCTGAGCAACTTAAACACAATCCCCCTTCTTTTTTAATCTTAAAACAAAATTCTTTAAATACTTTTTAGATTCCAATGCTTGACAATATCATTTATTTCCCTCACTCTCAACAAATACACAAAATTAATTCATTATATGCAATCTTCAATGAGACATTAAAGGAATTACCTGAAAATGTGAAATACAACAAGATGTGTTTGTGAAACACGCATGCTTTCATTTGCAACACAGTCCAAAGATGGAAAAATGTGCAATGTCTTGATTACATCATATGCCATGGGGTCACATATTACCTATATTTCAATTTAAGACAGAGGTGTGTTTTTGAAACACAAAGGTAAAAAATTATTGTACCGACAGAGAGATTTTGTCACAAGGAATATGCATGTGAAATTTGAAAGCCCTACCTGTACCTCTTACTAATCAAAAGTTATGACCAATGTTCAAGTTTTTGAAATGTTGGTTCAAGGTCACAGTCCAGGTCAAACACTATTGTACCAATGGAAAGGTCTTGTCACAAAAGAGAAAACATCTGACAAAGCTGTATGACACAAATCACATGGGACCTGCACACAAAACATGATAATACTACAATGTACACGGAAAATAACATTATAAAAATATTCAATTGTGTTGCAGTTACGATACCAACTTAGGATGGTCAGTTGAAGTAACAAATGTTACTCAATTGGTGAGGTTAACCAGTTTATGGTCCCAACCTTCCCACTCAAAGCAAAAGCAGCACAATCAAAAGACACACATTTAAAAATTTATAAATAATCCTCCATATAGAGAACAAGGATACCAGGTTTCTCAAGAAGAGAGGTCATAAAAATTTATTACAGAAATATACATGTAAAATATGTAAACCCTACTTCTTAAGACTCAAAAGTTATAACCAATGTTAAAGTTTTTGAAACATAGGTTAAAGGTCACAAGTTCAAAAATTATTGTACCAACGAAAAGGTCTTGTAACAAGAAACACACATTTGAAATACAAAAGACTTTTCTCTTACAGTTGAAAAGTTATGCGGAATGTTGAAGTTTTTGCCACAGACTAATAGACAGACATGCCAAATACTAGATGCCCCTGAAACTTTGATTCTGAGGGCATAAAAAAGTCTGAAAAGTCATCAAAAGCATTGAAAATTTGATTTTGGAACCCAAAATTATAGCCCTTCTTAAAATACCATTTTAGACCACTGTGATGCATTCATTTTTTTTTTATTACGTACAATTGATCCAAAAAAAGGACATTACCCTCTGAAGAAGTATACCTAGCAAGAATTTCCACTTAACTGACTTCCACTAAACTAATGTAAAATGATAAAGAAATTGAAGAAAAAACCTCAGAATTTGAACTAGACTTTGAGATAAATGACTTAAGTGACTTTGAGATAACAAGTTTTGACTGTGGTTCAATGCTATAAAGGATAACTAGGACTTTATATTATCACAAAGAATCTTCATTGTGACCTTACACTGAGAATAACGTCCTCATGAATAAAAAGTGTTTGACAGTACTCGAGAAAAACATTTTTAATTGCTCTTATCAGTTATGTGGAGAAACTAAAAGTTGATTCCATATAAAAGATTTTGTTATAATACTGATCATGAAAACAAAACTGCAAAAAAAGACTCTGTCCACAGACAAATGCACCTTACCGTGGATGAAATTAAAAGATATTTGTTATCATCAAAAATTATCATGAAAGTATTAAAATTATTGTCCTACATCTAGACATTAAAGATCTTGCAATTTAATAATCAAAAAGAATTTATGAGACACTACTGCATCTGGATGGCAGCCATACTTAGAAATATTTTGAAAAATGCAAAGTCTAAGTACTGTATGTGTATCTATTTCAGTCAAATTAATATTCATATTTAAAGTGAACTCAAACATCCTTTGCACAATGATACATGACTACATTTATACAATATATATATATTCTAAGACTTCAAAAAGGACAGTCATGGGATGTTTTGATCAATGATCACATTAAAATATCACAAACTTTTACTTGCAATATCTTGCTCTAAAATTCTGTTATGCTAAAATCAGTACACATACAGTAACTAGGGAATAAAACCAGAAGAAAATGATTGGCACAACTATAAATAAACTGAAATGAACAATTACCAGTAATTTAAATATATAAATGTTAAAAAATTTAGTAACATATCAAGATTTGGTAGCATACCCTTTCCTTAAGTAAAAGGAAAAGTAACATTTGAAAAAAAAACTTCAATGTAAAATCCAATTTCAAACCATCAGAAATTTTAACTCAAGAGGCAAAAGATTTTCTTACCAAGAAACTTAATTTTCAAATGCCTGTTAATTACTGTATAAAGTGTACTCATAATTTCAATTAAGTGACAAAAGTTTCAATCACATACACAGGTACAAATTATTGTAATTCTTGTAATATAAAACAATTTATATAGCAAATATATCTTAATATGAAATGTTACATACATCATTAAAACATTTCCTTCTTTTCTGAATATTCTTTTTTCTCTGACTAAGTAGCTTAAACTACTATGGGCTTCATTACACTTTCTTTGAGAGTTCTCTAACAAATACAGAATATTTCGTAAGTAACTTTAAATGTATAAAAATACTTCAGAATTTCTTTTTGTAGTAATTCTTGAAGACTGTCGGACCGTCAGTGTTACACTGATATATATATAGTAACACAGGTGATGAATATATGAACAAGTAAACAATTGTGACACCCAACGTTTGAATTATAATGACACTAGGAAGAAAAGCTATCCAGTTTCAGTCTCAAATTTCAAAACGGCAAAGTCATGTAACTTTAACCTGTAAAATTTTGACTCAAAAAATCTGTAAGGCTCCTCCTGGGGTTGGTAATAATGAGAACTGAATACCGTATAACGGTTTATTTCAACGGTCAGAAAATTATGCGATTTGACCAGAAAATTTACTGAATTACTGTTTTAATATTATTTTGCATGCAATGTTATTCACATACATGTAATATAATCATACATATTTGTTGGCACCCAAGCCAGAAGAAAAGATGTGACATAGACGATACAAGACGGTTTATGAATAACTTATCATTTAATCGCTGTGACTTGACCCTTGTCCCTGAGTCTACTGATTTCAACACGGCAAGTGCTTGAAGAAATCCAGGTTCATTGTTTGTGGGTACAAAATCATTTTTCTTAAAAGTATTTTAAACTATCACAATCTGCAATCACATCAAAACACAAAGTGTCCTATATTATAATAAAAACAACTCACAGACACCAAAATTAAAATTCGAATTAAGAGAATTGTTCTCTCAGAACATGTGTATTTACACAATAATATCAATCAATATTGTGGTATACAGACAGTGTCAATATGTATCACATGCATGAACACACATTAAATTGTTTTTGTAAATATATTCTGAAGTTCTTTTTTCTGCATTCAACGACAAATACTGCAGAATTGCAGAAATAAAATCCCTCGAAAAATTGCTCACTATATGGTGCAGTTTTTTTGGATACTGTCAGATGAGCTTTACTCATCAGTATAAACTCTCTTGATTGCTACATGATTTTATACAATGTGTAATGCACCATGTTACACACTTCAAAAGATAAAATGTGTTTGTGAAATTCTGATTACCATGAATTACTGCCAATGATGTTTAAAAAATATGTTAAAGGTCAAAGTCAAGGTTCATGCAAAAAAGTTGACATCAACAAAAAAGTATTATATCAAGGAATAGTCTTATGAAATATCAAAGCTTTATCACTTACCATTCAGAAGTTATGAGAAATGGTGAAAATTTTTGCAATGGACGGACAGATAAACAAAGGGACCAAAACTATATGCTCCCATATCTGTGATTCCAGAGACATAATTACATAGAAACCCTAAAAGCCATTTCTTGACAAATATTCTAAACTAGTTTTACTAAGTCATGAATTAGGTACAAATGTATTTATGTAAGAAATAATATGAAGAGCAAAATTAAAACTTAATTATCCAAAACTGCCCGGTAGTAAAATCTTCCACAAGGAAGTCGTCATATAACAAATAACAGCCACTCTCTCTTTTCAATCACTTGGCCTTTATCAAGTGAAATAATCTATGATAATTTCTCAGCTAAGTTAAATCCAAGATTGAGTAAATTAACCTTATGATTTGCAACATTATTATGGATTTAACTTAGCTGATTAATTATCATCAATTATTCCCCCTAATAAGGCCAAGCAGCTGAAAATTTGTCAAAAGAGTGTCTTTTATCCATAATAAAAGTAAATTAGTTTCATAAGAAAACCCAGTTGTTTCTTGTACTTTAAGACTCAAGATATCTGGTTTACCTTAGCAGATAAACTACATTGATTTGAATGATCTCACCTGTTCTTTATCTTCCTTAGTAACAATGCCTGATCCTTGAGATGTTTTCTTACTCCCGCCACTTCCCATTTCAAATGAAAAAAAAAAGCTTCTACTTTCCTGAGAAAAAAATGAGAAAAAAAAGTATACAAATATACAGTTTTACTGATCACAAAAGTATTTACCTTGAAGAATTACCTTACCTAAAAGTACTTCGATACTTTTATCACATACATCTATAAGTACACTCTACTCTGATTTTGGATGATAGCTTGTTTAACCCTTAACTACATGTATATACATAGTACAGAATTACTACATTAGAAAACGGTCTATTTTCTATACTGATTACACTGCACATGTTTGTCATTTTCCATACTGATTACACCGCACTTGTTTCTCATTTTCCATACTGTCTACAATGCACGTTTGTCATTTTCCATACTGACTACACTGCACATGTTTGTCTTTTTCCACTTTGACTACATTGCACATGTTTGTCATTTTCCATACTGATTACACTGCACATGTTTGTCATTTTCTATACTGACTACACGGCACATGTTTGTCTTTTTCCATATTGACTAAGCTGCACATGATTGGCATTTCCATACTAACTACACCGCACATGTTTGTCATTTTCCATACTGACTACATTGTACATGTTTGTCTTTTTCCATATTGACTAAGCTGCACACGTTTGCCATTTCCATACTGACTACACCGCACATGTTTGTCATTTTCCATACTGACTACACTGTACATGTAATGATGTTTGTCTTTTTCCATATTGACTAAGCTGTACATGTTTGCCATTTCCATACTGACTACATCGCACATGTTTGTCATTTTCCATACTGACTACAATGTACATGTAATGATGTTTGTCTTTTTCCATACTGACTAAAGCTGCACATGTTTGCAATTTTCCATACTAACTACACTGAACATGTATGTCATTTTCCATACTGACTACACTGTACATGTAATGATGTTTGTCTTTTTCCATATTGACTAAGCTGTACATGTTTGCCATTTCCATACCGACTACATCGCACATGTTTGTCATTTTCCATACTGACTACAATGTACATGTAATAATGTTTGTCTTTTTCCATACTGACTAAAGCTGCACATGTTTGCAATTTTCCATACTAACTACACTGAACATGTATGTCATTTTCCATACTGACTACAGTGCACATGTTTGTAATTTTATGGTCATGAAATAAATCGTTCTCCCTTGGCATATGCATGTATGTGGTAAAGACAGAGAAAACATTCTAAATCTTCATTCATCAACCTGAGTCAAGTATACCATTACTTAGTTTAATGTATAATAGATAAAAGGAACCAACACAATAAACAATTCTCTTACGAAGTTCGTAAGTTAAAACACTTAAGACAATTCGTAAGTGTTTTTGTGAAAAGGGCTGCAGTCTCCCTGACCTCCATCTCCTGTAAATTACTGGAACACATCATTCATAGCCAGGTATTGGACCACTTTGACCAGCACTCTATCCTCACCAACGGTCAACACGGCTTCAGATCCAAGCGTTCTTGTAAAACTCAGCTAGCCATGACCATAGACAGCATTGCCCACACTTTAGACCAGGGAGGCCGAGTGGACATTGTTCTGCTAGACTTCTCGAAAGCATTTGACAAGGTGTCACATCAGAGATTGCTACATAAGCTGCAGTACTACAGTGTATGAGAAAATATTCTACTATGGATTAAGGACTTCCTAAACAACAGACAACATCTAGTCCTTCTAGACAGCCAATACCTCATCTAGCACAGATGTCTTATCACGAGTACCACAGGGAACAGTACTGTTCTTCCTCACATTCATCAATGACCTCCCAGAAGTCACAAAGTCAGAAGCCAGGTTGTTCGCAGATGATTGTTTACTGTACCGCCAGATCAACAACACAAAGGACAGCAACAATATACAGCAAGACCTTACAGCACTTGAAAAATGGGAAGAAGATTGGCAGATGTCCTTCCAACCGTAGAAGTGTGTTGTCATACAAGTCTCATGAAAAAGGAAAACAATCAGCGTAGCCTACAGACTCTACAACCATAAGTTAGACATAGTGGACTCGAGCAAGTACCTGGGAGTTACAGTCAGCAGTAACTTGAAGTGGAAAAAGCAAATTAATGCCATCACAGCGAAAGCCAATAGGACTCTAGTCTTCCTAAAGTGAAATCTCAGAGGTTGCAGAACCACAGCACGGGTCAGAGCCTACGAAGTCATTGTACAGTACAGTCCAGATGGAACTTAATTTGCCCACTGGTCACAGTGGGCATTTTTAGAGTGGGCATTAAAAATGTCCACTGGACACTGTGGACATTCTTGTAAGAGTCAGTTAGAATTAACATATAGGTAAATGGACTGCTTGATAGCTCAGGTAAATGTCCACTCCTAATGCCCACTGAAATTTCATGTGGACTGCCCACTGTGGACAGTGGGCATTCAAAGTTCCACCCAGACTGTACTGTACGTCTAACGCTGGAGTATGCTGTCTGGAGTATGGGACCCTCACACCAGCAGACAAATCAACCAGATAGAGGAAATCCAGCGTAGAGCAACACGATTCGCTACAAGGAACTACTGGGATAGGAAAGCAGGCAGCATCAACAACATGGTCAACTCCCTGGGATGAGAACTGCTATAGATCAGAAGAGTAAAGATCTGCCTTCTTTTGCTATTTAAGATCCAGCACAATCTAGTGGCCATTCCAGCAGTCAATACCTAATCCAGACAGACACCAGGACAAGAGGATAACATACTTTCGCATCCCAACAATGAGAAAGGATATATGTACCAATTCTCCTTCTTCCCATGTACCATCAGGGATTGGAACAGACTTCCATCAGCAAACTGACATCAGCATGTTCCTTGGAGAACTACCGGACTGCAATGGGCAACATAGTACATGTATGACCATCTGCCCACTTCAGCTTAGTGTGAGGATCAAGGATTTCAACACTTTAAGTGTATCATAATGCCCTGTGAGGCTTTTATCTTGACTGCCACATGAAGTATAACACTCAACTTTTAAGTATACTTCATAATGGAAGAAGAAGAGAATGATAATTTAGTCTATATTGGAGTCCATATCACATAGAATTACACTGGAGAGTGTTCATAGAACTTTATCTTCATCAATACACTGTATTATACTATAAAAATACTTCATAGCACTCCCATATATTTGTATATAAAATATAACATATATACCAATACAAACAGATGAATCTCTATATGGGGCAAACTTGACTTGACATCATGGGAAAACTTAACCGGTAAAGGACTTTACTTTGGGGTGACTTAACAATGGGGCGACTTAACCTGATTCCAGCTGAAGAAGTCTATTGGTAAGATTTCCTATGTACTGCCATCCAAATTATAATCAATTTTACTGATTCAATGTTTAATGATAATAAAGATAATGATCAATGACTAAAATGATAATATACTTTAGGAAATAAACAGCCCCAAATTTTCTGATAAAACTCCTATGATAACCCTTTTCAGACACTACTGTAGTCTGACAAGACTGAGTGGGGTTTGCCTGCTACATTATACATAGCAGTACATGTACATCAACAGGTGGGCACATCCCTCTAAAGAGAGACATTCCATGTTTAGAGAGACATTTTTCTGGCATTTAAAATATGTCTCTCTAAAGAGGAATGTTTTCAACCTTAATGCATGAGTTCCCGAGAATTAAACATTAAAATTTATAATTTTAACCTGAAACTTAAAATTGCACATTCACAGTACATACTGAACCATGTTTGCAAAAGGTGTTGACCTGTAGGAAGTACTATTTTTGAGTTTGATGATGTAAAACATGAAGTATAACGCTCAACTTTTGAGTACACTTCATATTGGAAGAAGAAAACTTCTGCAGCTTATTATAAACACAAAAACAGTTGATAGAAATTCCAAACATTCACAATACAAATATTGTTTTAAGACATTGTAAAGATGTGCACTTTTAATTTTCAAGTCAAAATCCTAAATTTTTTGTTTTTTGCATTAAAGAACCCATGCATTAAACTTGAAAAAATCCCTCTGCAATTGGAGAGACAATTTTTAAATGAAAATGTTGAAAAGAAATATCTCTCTTAACAGGGAATATCTCCCTTTAGCACTGGTTGGGGGCAACCTGTTATTTGAGAGACAATCACTCAAATAAGTGACTATCTCTCTTTTCAGTAATCAATTTCGAGTTCAGAAGATGCAAGTGACTGCGAGCTGGACACACCCTAGTCCTGCAATGCAAGACTCCGTTCCTCTTATTTACTTGCTGTCCGGAACTTGTTCGCTTGTCAGCGAGGTCATGTTTATAGGACTAGATATACCCCTGACTCTATTACTTTTATTGACGTTGTCCTGTGATTATTCCGTCCAGGTTTGTAACATCATGATCTTGATAGTTAAATACAATATAAATGCTTAGAAAATTCCAATGGCAATGCAGATCTACTAGGCCTACTACTGGGCGATGTACTCCTTTACATTGTTTAACGGTTTCTAACTTTTATTAGCGGTTTCGTTCAATAAAAATTCTCTCTTGATTATGCATTCTGGTGATATACATGGGCAATCGGAGCACCATTGCTATTTTTTTTTTTCACAAAAATTTGCGCACGGGAATGGACGAGTTGACACGATTGGTACATAGGTTCTAGTAAAAACTATAAAATCTACTTTGAAAGGATTTAAGTTTGATTTTAATATCGATTATATATTTGTTTAATTTATTCTTTATTTATTTAGTTAGTGTTTATTTATTTCAATTTTGTTTATTCAACAGAACATTATAAACTTACAAATCTGGTTTACAGTACCTCCTCTTTAATTACTGTATTGTGGAAACCGAAATGCGCGAGATCATATAGCAGTCTCTAGGTCAATGTAGCAGTGAAGTAGTTCATGACCCTCGGACAGTTAATCTGCTCTTTCCTTTTTATTTATTGTTTATTTTTCTTTCCTCCTTTCTTTCTTTCATGATCGCTCATTGATACTCTCAAAGTGGGTGTGACATTACACTATTAAAGATCTAAGTGAAGATAAGGATGATCTGGGGGATAATATAAACTTGTTGTATTTTGGGCACATCAGTCATAAAATTGCCAAAATTCATTGATGAATCTTAGAAAAATTGGTCCCCTTTTAAATTTAATTTGACCACAATTTGAAATATAATAAGATTTCAAAATATCGGATTTTTAGTATAAAGCGAGGATAAATTCTGCAATATATTCCCAATAATATGTAACATGTACATATACTAGATCATGCAAATATAAAGCTGAGTGTCCTATAGAAAACACGTTGAATTTTATCTGGCTCGCTTCGCTCGCCAAATTACAGCCTACATTATTCTATGTTGTAGTTTAATTGTATGACTTTCATTTCAGCGGAATTTATAGCATTGCATATATGAATCGCGTTATTTAATATGTTCAACAAATTTCAAAGAATTGTTGCTTTGTAAAATTATATTTGCATGTCCATTTTGAGGGGCGGACAGGAGCAAGAGCTTTACCATCTTCTTTCTGAGGGATTTTCTCTTCATGTTCTCATTCGGAACAATGGCGTACACTTTCCCTTGCCGCCAATTTCCAACCCCTTTCCCCGACTCCCTTTCGTGTTGTCTGCTCTTCATTTATAACAAGACACACCGATATGTTAATTAATGTTGGCCCAAAGGGGTCTCATTTGAATTTGCCTCATCTCTCACCTGAGCACATACATGTATGTAAAATCAATGTTCAGATTAAATAGTGAGCATTTCAAACTTTATGGTAGCCATATTTTGACAGTGTTTCATTCCTGATAAGTTTCTTTCAAATCAGTGCAACATTTGTCAACTGAGTTTAACACATTAATCTCAAATAAAATAAAATAAATCATAATTTTTAAATGAGAACAAAAGTAACATCAACAAAAACATGTATCTTCATGTAACATGCATGATAACAAAAGTTACAAGAGGCCCAATTGGGCCTATATCCGGCTCACCTGAGACATAGGAAACACTGCACAACGATACTGAACAATGCTTGTAGGTGGCCATAAATCTTTAGTTTCTTTAAAATTCTTAAATAGTCTTAAATTGTACGGGGCTATCATTGCTTAATACCTACGACGTTTCCTCAAAATCAATCTTGAAGTAGTGAAGAAAAAGTCGAAAATGTGAAAAATCAATATATCAAATGTATCAAAAATGTTTATGAAATGCTATTCTTGCATTAAAATTATGTAGTTCAAAGTAAGTCAAAAACGAATAAAATACTATCATTCGGATTGGAATCCAGAACAGTAATACCTATTCGATCACACATCTTTCTGTAATGATAATGGAAATTCTCCCCTGGGTACCAGGGTGACTATATGTACTTTACGATAGAAACTGGTAGTATAAAGATCTATGCAATTACAATGGTGTTTGCATTTTATTTGTTGAGTTTCTTTTCATCAGCATATGTTTTGTTAATGGTATATATATTTACCATGCAATTCCAACAAGTATTTATTGACGACAAAAAAAGGTGAATAAAATTAATAATCTGTCCCATGATTGATTTTTGATTGATTTTTGTTTAATGTCACACCACGAATATTTCACGCATCTGCCTGATGCGGGGCATACAAATTTTGACCTTTGCAATGGACCCACCCGAAGCAGTGAGGGATCTTTAACGTGCCATGCATACCACGACACGGGGCCTCGGTTTTTACTGTCTCATCCGAAAGACAGGACACCGGCATGACCAGAGCGGGAATCGAACCCAGGCCTCCCGATCAGGAGTCCAGCGCGATACCACTAGGCCACACCTGCTTTCTGTCCCATGAAATCAAGGAAATAAATGTTCTATCATTCAAAGATCTGCAAATAAATTCGACCCGACCACATTTGCAAGCCCCCTCTTTTCAGAATCAAATTAAATCTTATCCTCTGTCGGTATTGAGAAGATGGGAATAGCTGTGCTGACAGGTGATGTGAGAGCTGAGCTGTCAGGGCTAAGAAGAGCAGAGAGATAACAAGGAGTGCCAGGAAATAGGGAATCAGACGCAGGGAACGGCTTGTGAACGATCCATCCATGAAAGTTCACAAAGGAACTACTAGGTCAAGAACTATCAAGCACTGTTCAGTGTTCCAAATGTCATTTGATAACTTTTGATTTTTCTGATCAAAAGTGATCACATGAGATCACTTTTGATCAGAAAAATCAAAAGTTATCAAATGTAACAAAGAAGAAGTTGAGCAATAAATGTGGGCAACCCATTCTGACCAACAGCGACTGAAGTATATGGGACCATTTTCGAGGAATATTCAAGTGGAACCACCAGAGACACATCTAAATAGCAAAGAACCACCATGCAATGACCCACAGCGACTGAAGTATATGGGACCATTTTCGAGAAATATTCAAGTGGAACCACCAGAGACACATCTAGATAGCAAAGAACCACCATGCAATGAGGTAACATCAAACACGAAGAATGCATGCTCTGGGTCAGCTCCGGAACCGAATGGAGTGACATATAAGGTTTGCAAGAGGTATCCAAAACTGCTACAGAAAGGATAAACGCTAGACAGAATTATTTGGAAGACGGGGTTTACCAGGTGTCTGGAAACAGGCATAGAGGTGTTTTCTTCCATAACAGAAAATGCCAAAACGATCAGGCAGTTCAGAACTATGTTCCTGCTCAACGCAGAAGACAGGATTTTTCTGTCGGTGCTGGCGAAGAGCCTTTCTGAGTACATGTCTAGCAGCAAATACATCTATCCAGAAAGCAGACATCCAAGGGCTCCCAAAATACGTGAAACACACTAGCATTCTGAGTCAGCCTATCAAAACGGCAAAGGAAGGCAAAAGGAATCTCTAAGTGATTTGGCTTGACCTAGCCAATGTCTGAAGTTTAAAGATCACGTGCAACAGAATTGGACAAGCAGGGGACTTGGACGTTCTGCAACGCAACCTTACACGGTCTGACCTGTGAAAGATTGACCAATTTACAATTGCAAGCTTTGTGGCGAAAAGAGATACGATGGTACACATCTTATCCGTGTGTACCGTGGCACGAACGAAGGGCCGGTATAAAACAAATAACAAAAAAAAAAACACCATTAAAACAAACAAACAAAAAAAAACACCCCAAAAAAACCCACCAAAAAAAAAAACCAAAAAACAAACAAAACAAAACAACACACGCACACAAAAGAAACAAACAAAAACACCGATATCATGGATATATAATTATATTTCTTATCTTAATATCCCAGAGGTGTATCTTCATGTAGGCAAAAGGACGAATGCCTACACAAAATATTTGCAAAGAAAAAAATACAAAAGAAAATCATAGAGAGAGAGAGTTGTTCAGGTGTATCTAATAAACCATCTGTGCCTGTGCAATGTACTGATTTTAAAATTTTCTTGCATGGATTATTTTTTATTCTATCATTTGCACTTCCGATTTAAACAGGGTGCAGGTCAAAGAACAGCAATTCCATTTCCCATAGGGTTCCATGTTATATTACCAAAATCCTGCAAGATTTACACAACATCATCCTACATATTAGCTATATATATTATCCATATATCAAAATGTTTGTCAGACCCTCCTCTATCCATCTTCACGAAGTTTACGTAGCGCATCCCCTTCGCTCATGAAGATGTCCTCTATCTGAATTTTAACAGTTTACCATAAGTTATCCACCTTAATTTCGAGAAAATCCTGCTGGAAGGGGTCACCTCCAAAATTCAAATGTAAACAACGACCCCTTTTTAGTTCATAAAATCTTTACATTAGAGAAATGAGATGATAAAAATTCATGATTTTACAACAGAATCAATCTTTATTTATAAACTGATCAAATAATTTCGTCCAATCACAGCCCCTGATACAACGAAATAGTAGTCCCTCTCTACATCACATCAGCCAGTCATTACTCTCGTTAATTACTGTTCTTTGACCTGCAGAATGTCGAAAATAAATAAATAAATAAATAAACTCCGTAACGACAAGGAGGATTTTTTTCTTAATATCGAAAGGGCTCGTCATGATATTATTTAAGCGTCCGTATACGTTTCATGGAAAACCGCTGACGTTTACTAAAGTTATCGCGTCCCATAGCGGACGGACAGACAAACAGAAAGACATCGCCATACCATAATACGTTCCGTCCATGATGGGAGTATAAAAACGAAGTGTTCCAACTCTGCTGTCCGAAATCAACCTTCATGGCTAAAATTGCCAAATACAGTGCACCAGACATGCAGGTTTCGGAAGTGAAAATCAATTAAAAGAATACAATTTCGACGAAGTCTTTGAGTAAGAGAGTTTTTTTTTCAAAATATCGACGGTGAAACGTGCCAAAACATATGCTGTTTATTGTTTATATATAGTGAGTTTTTTCCGGGGGGGGGGGGTTGATATCTTTAATATACAGAGAGGAGGTTCTAGTATGTCTGATCTTTAGAAAAAAGATTATTACATGTGTTATTGGTCAAACGTTAACAGCATGAACAGTATTGATGGTGGCCTTTGATGTGGTATAGCTCCAATAATATACCAATGCTGTAACTGCAGGAGTTTTCTTACATTCAGGCTAGTTATATAGCAGAAATTTTGAAAGCGAAACAATGCATATATGCAACGAAAAATGATCTTAGAG
Organism: Pteria penguin; assembly: GCA_035048485.1. NCBI lineage: Eukaryota > Metazoa > Mollusca > Bivalvia > Pterioida > Pteriidae > Pteria > Pteria penguin. Next base: position 42,668,180 of record CM068583.1, on the reverse strand, counting down.
TGCATTATCTTGTGTCAGATTTCCAAAATTTTCCTGGCGGAAGCCCCCCCCCCGCCCATACCCCACCAGCGGGAGGGGGTGGCTCCCTCCCGCACCCACTACCTTTGGGCGCTTCGCGCCACAGTGACGCCTTCGGCTTCATTTTGCCTACACTGAATAACATACGCCGCTGTCTCCAGCTCCTGTATGTAATCAGAGGATAAAAAATATTTTTAAAAATACGCCCAAGTACATGTATATGTAATCACTTTTGTGTGCATATTTATTTTCAATTTTAACAGTTTTCCTTGAATTAAGCCACTTACACTTTTATCAGAGGTATGTTGGATTATCATAAATGTCTTTGTAATCTGTTTATGTGTATATTTCTGGATTATCATTTTATGCGTATTTCAATTGTGACTGATGTATCTTGTGTGATTTTATCAATGTACGACATTACGCCAGAGAACGACACAATACATATCTAAGAAGAAGAAGAAGAAGAAAAAAAATAACCGTCAAAGACGGTATGACCGGATTGCAAAGCAAAAACCATTAACGGTAAGAGCTCACCTACAAAAATCTTGTCCAGGTACATGTCTAATTTTAAGAGGTTTCCATAAATCAAGGTCAAGGTCACAAGATTTCACATCAGTTGGGAAGAACTTATCAATGTCTACAAACCCACCAAGTTTGACTTAAGTATCACTAATGGTGTGCAAAAGATAAAGCAATATCCAAAACCAATCTGTGTTCATTGAAGCGTAAAATCTAGGTCAAGGTCACCAAAGTTTTCATTAGTCAGGAAGACTCATCGATGTTAGTCAAACCCACCAAATTTGACTTAAGTATCTTGATAGTGTGCAAGAGATGAAGTTAAATGTATTTAATCAGTCTGTGCTCACTGAACCAAAAAATCAAAATTTTGCATCAGTTATAGGATGAACTCATAAATGTTTACAAACACACCAAGTTTGACTCAAGTATTATTCACATTGTGCAAGGGATCAAGCTAATTGTAAAATCAGTATGTATTCACTGAAGCGTGAAATCAAGGTCAAGGTCACAAAAATTATGCATCAGTTGGAACAGAGACATATATACACATTTATATGTAAAAATGTCTCTGGCCGGAAAGAACTCATCAATGTCTACAAACCCACCAAGTTTGACTGAAATACATGTATCATACATGGTATTCAGGAAACCAAGCTAAACGCAAATTGTTGACGCTGGACAGGCAGACAGACAGACGGACTTCGCCAATTTATACACCGGACTTTGCAATCCGGTCAAAAAGAATCAAACATAACATGCAAACTGATTAATGAACGAATTAAATTGTCAAGGAAGACTTTGCAAACATTGACCAAGAAACGAATTAAAGTGTGAGCGATTTGACGATTCGCAATCTTGGTCATTTAAACACTTATAAGAACGGAATTTTTATCTTGCTTGGCGTTACGAATACAAAACGTCTAGTCTACGTAGATACCAATTTTGCTCCAAGGTCACATCAAAATGGCTTTGGGAACAGCATCTCGTGTAATAGCCACACGGCTGGTACCAAAACAGAACGCTATAACGTCGATGAGAAATATAACTATGGGCCGAAAACCTCCATCAAAATTGGGAGGAGTGAGTGATCATATTCTTAGATATCTTGGGGTGTAAACTACTTTTAACTACTTAAAGGAGCATGGTCCGATTGAACTGATCTCTTTTGAAGTTCTTGCACGTTGCCTTTTTATTATGTTGTCGTTTACTATTGCCACTCGCCAGAATCTCTTATCAGCCCTTCTTTACGTTGCCCACCCGTTATTCTCGAAGTCGGCGTGACATCACACTAAGGCCTAAGGGCTAAATGAAGATAATTCCTGAAACATTCCGAGGATGATCTGGGGGATAAACTCTGTGTTTATCATAGACCATAATGCAACTTTGCTGAATTATATTTTGAGCAAAAGAGCTAAATGAGTCTTAGAATCTTAGAATGAGTCTTCTGAATTTCATTGAGGAATCTCACAACGATTGACTCCCTTTCCTTCTTCGAATTTTATATGACCCCAGTTTGCAAAAATAAAATTTCAAAATATTGGATTATTCGTAGAAAGCGATGATAAATACCGAGACTTATCCCCCAACAAATATTATGCAAATTAGGTCATGTGACCAGTCCAACTTCAAGAATTCGGGTTTTCGTGATTTGACACCCCCATGTACTATAATCTCTTTTGAGATTCTTCTTCTTCTTCCAATATGAAGTGTACTCAAAAGTTGAGAGTTATACTTCATGCACATGGCCGTTTTATTATGCTGTCATTTACTATTGCCACTCGTCAGAATCTCTTGTCAGCCCTTTTTATATTATTCAGGTTTTCACGATTTGACACCCCCAGTGTACTAATGATCAAATACAATGTACACCGCCATCGTAGCGAAGATTTGTATTGTTGTTTTCACCTGTACATTTATCAGTGTTGTAAAGGGCATATAATGGAAAATTTTGCATGACATGAATGGAGGAAAATATGTCTGGATAATATCTGTGACCTGCATTCTGCAGGAAACAAAGGTTTGTATGGTGTTTTTGATTGTTAGTACACGGGGGTGTCAAATCACGTAAACCTGAATAACGTAAAGAAGGGCTGACGAGATTCTGGCGAGTGGCAATAGTAAACCATAGCATAATAAAACGGCCATATGCAAGAATCTCAAAAGAGATGATGATTAAACAGGTTGGAGACAATCTCTTATTTGAGAGATAATCACTCAAATGAGTAACTATCTCTTTTTTCAGTAATCAATTTCAAGTTCGATAGAATGAAATTTAGGAACTGTGGTTTGAAATTCAAAAGGGCATGTGTTTACAACATATGGAATATAGTTTACAAAACAAGTTGACATTTTAAATTTACCATTTTGGAGTTTATAGCTGGTCAGTTGAAAAGGTCAACTTCTTTTGTATTTTAATATTTTTATGTTCAGTATATTATAAAGATGTACCCTTTTAAGTTTAAGTCAAAATTTTGAAACTTTATTTTTCTAGTACCTGTTTACTTCTGTTAATTCCTTGAAAGTGATTACTGAAAACAGTGATAGTTACTCATTTGAGTGATTTTCTGTCAAATGAGAGGTTGTCCCAACTAATCTCTTTTAAGATTCTTGCATGTGGCCCTTTTATTATGTTGTCATTTACTATTGTCAAATCACGAAAACCAGAATAATGTAAAGAAGGGCTGACAAGAGATTCTGGTGAGTGGCAATAGTAAACGACAGCATTATAAAACGGTCACGTGCAAGAATCTCAGAAGAGATTAGTCCCCAACCTGTTGAAGTCGGGAAAAGTATACAAAAATGTAAACAGATTTCTTAAATGAACATCGATTGTTAGTATATTATCTAAAATGTATAAAAAGTATCATTTTCAAAGTGGATGTTGTTAACGAGATATGCCCGTTTTAAATTTGCAACAAACCACGCCAGCTTTTTGAAAATTAATGAGGACAGTCAGAGGAAAGCAGGTGACAATGAAACTGGAGCTTTACCTGATTCTAACATTTGTTCCACTTTTCTTTTTTTGTCCTCTGAGTCTGTGTATAGTTATTTTCTACAGCACTTTTGCTTTTTCCGGAGCTCGTACTCATCCATTTGAGCCATTGTTGTTGTTTTCTACAGTGAGTATCGGCGCACATGCATGATTATGGGTGGAGCATTGCCTGATATGGAGAATTGCAACCAATTGAATTTTAATTCGACTCAATTTCCTTTATTCTATGAAAACATTGAGAGATTTTAGTTTTAAATTTTGCAATTAACACAAAATTTATAATTTATGCAATACATGAAAAATAAGATATTGTCCTAATTTATCCTTTTCATGCTATAATTTTCCAGTCTCAGACCAGGCGCCTTTAAACTAGTTCCAACTGTTTTCTCAAAGTCAGAGTGACATTACACTTAGTCTGATGTCGTAATGAAGATAATACCCGAATTATAACGAGGATGACCAGGGGATGGGGAGGATAAACTCTGTCTTTATCATAGACAATACTGCAACTTTGCTGAATTGTATTTTGAGCACAAGAGCTATATGAGGCATAAAAGTGCTGAAAATATTTGTGGAATCTTGCAAATATTGACCACCTTTTCCTTCAAAATTTTATAGAACTGCAATTTGAAGAAATGAGATTTCACAATATCGGAAAGCAAAGGTACTTATCCCCCAACAAATATGGTGCATATTGGGTTATGTGACCAATCCGAGTTTGAGAATTACTATCAGTATTGAAATTTGTTCACAGGACAAACTTGAAAGGAAATCCCTTGGTCTATTTTATCACTAAAAGAGCAGTTGGAGATTTTATACTATATTATGGCAATTGTTATTGTTTTTTTACCTCATATTAATCACAGCAACTCAACGTTTTCAGTTGACATAAACAAAAAAAATGACAATAATACTGATATCTGAAGGTATATACATGGAGTTTAACACTATAATTTAATGAATTAAATTATCGGATCCAAGAATTCAGTAAAGTGGGACCCAGCTTTTCGAACATTTTCCTGTCATTTTGTAAACTTCAAGTAAAAAGGGGGCCAAGACTCCAGCTCCCCTAATCCGCCTCTGGTTAATCGGATAATAGATTACTGATTTTTAAATCATTTTGCCAATTTCGTGTTTCTATTCAAGGACATTTTCGATAATGAACCCCATGTTTATGACCTTATAAAACAGAAGTTTTAGAAGACACCATTTAACATCTTGTATACTAAACAATATTGTACAATTAGTGTACGTACCCCTATCCCCTCCTTTTCCCCATCTCTCTGTTTTTTGTTTTTTTTTCAACAGATACCGGTATTTCATAATATTTTGCAAATAAATGACAATGATTTATTCGCTCAAGCACAACAACAATTATTGTCAAAGGCTCATAACTAGTATAATAAATGAGGACAAAAAATTAGTATTTTTCAAATGTTAGTAAGGAAAAAATGATTCTTTATCAAGATTATATTGTAGGTCAAACAACTTTAATTCATATATTACAATGTACTTCAAAATTCAAAAACTCTATGATCGAATTAGCCACTAATAATGACAAATAAACACATCTTGACTATATGATTTAGTTTACAATGCTATGTCTGGTTATTTTCATTCTTCTGAGTTTGCTAATAAATTGAACAGAATGCATCATTTGTCAGGAAACAACTTCAAAGTAATTGAATTGCCCAGAAAAATGTGCCAAAAACACCATTGGTTATTAATTCACACTTTGAAAAATCACAGTTTAACAAGATACAAAGAGGATGAGCTCAATGAATTATTTTAGTCAAATGATATGAAGTGGCACCCATCGTGCTGCAAATATTCATGTAAATCTTGTTTAGAAAGGGCCTTATTGAAAAAGACAAAAATCAAACAACTGTTTTTTTATGAAAAATGGGGTTGGTGTGTTATGTTGAAACTGAAAGTAACCTACAACTGGCATCAACAAATTTCTGGAGATTTCCTTTACTCAGTAACTCAGTCACGTGAAGGTTTCGTAGCACTATTGTTGCAAGATACAAATACTGAGAGACAAAATAAACAGGAAGTGCAAGCTCCTTTTATTGTATTTCACAGCTTTTCTTTTATAACTATATTTATTATACCCCCAAAGGAAATGACAAGTTTGCTTCCCATTACTATAGTACTCAACGAGAGCAACCACTCCCAGTATACACGTATCTACATGGGACTGAAATTTTATGGGATGACAAGAAAGCATGGTCGCATTGAAAACTTGCATTCCCTTGGCACATTTCTGTTTATAAACATATGTCATATCAGTTACGCTGTGTAACAAGAGAGAATAGACATACTGCATATTAAACGTAATAGATATGGCTCTTAGACTAGATGCAAATCATTTATGAAGTATAACATATAATTGTAACAGGGACAGGCTTGTTGTGGTGTTTAAATGCTTGGCCTATGGCACAGGCAGTCTGGGTTCGATGACCATGTTGCACCACTATGTTTAAGAGCTATGGATGGTATACCACCGAGTGCAGCAGCTTTGCTACGATGTGTAGAGAGTAGACTTCCAAGCAGGATATGGTTGGGTCCTTACGTCATAAAATATTCTGATCTATCATCACCTGCAGATTTGGGATAGAAAAGAGATGACATTATTTAGTTTTTATGTGTGTGTGTGTAAGGGGGGTGGTAGACAGGGATTAAGTATATCCTCATGTTTTATGCCCCTGGAATTAAGGATTCAGGGACATCTACTTTTTGATCTGTATGTCAGTTTGTCCATTTGTCAATGGCAAAAAACTTTAACATATGTTATAACTTTTGATTAGTAAGAAATGGGGCTTTCATATTTCACATGTGTATTCCTTGTGACAAAACCTTTCCGTTAATACAATTAATTTTGACATTATAACCTTGGCCGTGGCCTTTGACCTACATTTCAAAAACTTTAACATTGGGTATATCTTTTAAATAGTAAGTGATAGGGCTTTCATATTTCACATGTATATCCTTGTGACAAGGCGTTCTTGACCTTGAAATATGACCTAGTTTTTGGAAAATAGCTTATATTGAGAAAGTTGTGCCGGGGCATTAGTATTTCACATATACAACTTGCTTTTAAAAAGAGCTCAGATTAATTGTCCATTACTTGTTGTTTACACAGATTGTTTCATTGAACTTTTATATTTTTATGATGGAAATTAATGGCATCCTTTCCTCTTTTCATATAAAATACAAATGACTACTCAGAATTTTGAAGAATATAGGTATGTTATTGTCCCCCGCTTTTCATGAAGCCATGGGGACATTTTAAAAATCTCATTCGTCCATCTGTCTGTCACAAAAACTTTAACCTTGGTCATAAGTTTTTAACCGTAAGACTTACGGCCTTCATATTTGGCATGTGTGTCCCTAATTGTTATACCTTTCCGTTGGTACCAAAAATTTATATCATATGACCTTGACCGTGACCTTTGACCTACTTCAATGTACCCTTACTGATAGAACCCCAAAAGTGGGGGAACACAATCTCTGAATTTGCTTGTTCTTCATAATACTTGTAATTTTTATTTCAAATGTTAAACTCTCTCAGACTTCTAGGGCCTTTGTCCACCTGAACTTATTTCTTATTTTATTAGGGCTTATTTCTGGACCCAATTTGGCCTTAAGGTACTCCCCAGAATTCCTCGTCTATTTCTTTTTAACTTAAGGCTAACTACGCCTGTGGAAATGACCAATTCTGTTCATTTTTACAAGTAATAATGGACCATGGCGTACATTATTATTATCATTATTTACCAATATTTAAAGATTAATTTGTTTCAATTATAAATTGTTTCTGAAACATTTTTATGAGTGACCAAGAAATTACAGAAAATTATTTCCGTTGTTTGAAGAAAACAATCTTCATCTTTAATGCTCTCATTTTCATGGCACAAAAAGATAAGACATCATAGATACAAATGACACATATTTTATATGAATTGATCCATGAATAAATCTTTTATAGCATTTTCAATTTTTCAGTGATTTCTGAAGAAAATAAAATACATTTTTACCCCAAAATATCCCTTCACAGATCGAAATCACGGTGGCACGTCTGATGCTTTTATCATGAAATGAATAATTCCGCCCAGTTATGGCCAGACTGTGCTGGACTAGATTGAGTGATACTGTGTTATATATTTATATACAGGTATGAGATATATGAGGATATGTGTGTGTCTCTTGTTTACAACACATGTTTTGGCATCACAAGGCTCTTTAGCTCTTTCTTTAGGAAACAAATTGTGAAAGTGGAATAAGCAATTACATGTACATATACACACATTTTCGAAAATGAAATTTGTAACAGATAAGGCATAATCAGCACTATAGCTAAGAAATCTGATAAAATCTTTCCTTATTTGATAGGCAGTGAATGAAACTAAAGCTAGATCGAAGACAAAACTATCCCAAATTGGATCAGCCTCAGGCTAACGCAATTTCATATTTGACATGATGTGGGATAGCCCATGTAATATCCCATTGAAAAAGTTTGTTTCACACACTCAGAGATTGATGACTGGTAATCATACAACAATTTTGGTCTCATTTTGCAGAGTCTCCCAGTTGATATTAACAGAAGAGTGAGGTTTTCCTTTGTGTATGCATTATACTGGTTCACAGGCATTGGATTTCCTTTCTTTGCAGTCCATCATAACATGAAAAAGTAAATAGACTGGAAACTTAGCAACTAGGTAAGTGAGCATTATTTATTGAGTCAGAAACACTTACAGTTCTACACCAAAGTGTCTTAGTGATCATAAGACTGAATAAGTTCTTAAAATCCCCTAAAATGTGACATTCTCGTGAGGATGTATAAAACAATATACGTTTTGCTCAGTGATTAAATCATTTGAGCCAGATCAAAACTAGTTAGATTACAAAAGGAATACCAATATGTGACCAGACAGGGGTATTTCTTAAGCCTCTGAAGCTAGGGACTGGGGCTGTTCAAATTCGGAATTATTTGATATTTTTTCCAAAATATGGAAAGTTTCTTCTATCCTTATATGTTACATTTCATCTTTTTTTTTTAGTCCCCTGCTATTTACAAAAGTGTTGGGACATTAAATCTCATTCTTCCATCCATCTCTCTGTCTGTCACAAAAACTTGGTCATAACTTTTTAACTGTAAAACTTAGGGCCTTCATATTTGGCATTGTGTGTCCCTAATTGCAATACCTTTCCGTTGATACCAAAATTTTTTATCATGTGACCTTGACCGTGACCTTTGCCCTACTTCAATGTAACTTTTACCGTAAGACATAAGGCCTTCATATTTGGCATGTGTGTCCCTAATTGCAATACCTTTCCATTGGTACGAGAATTTTTTATCATGTGACCTTGGCCTTGACCTTTGTCCTACTGCTGTGTAACTTTTTAACCATAAGACTTAGGGTCTTCATATTTGGCATGTGTGTCTGTAGACATGCACATCCATGACAATATGTCATAGATCACTGCACCCTTACTGATAAAACCCTGAAAGTGGAGGACCACAATTCTTTGAGTTTGCTTGGTTTTTTTTACATCATGGCTACATTCTAGTCATAGGAATTGTTGTTGATCATTAATGAAATTTGAACAGTGTTCAATGAACCACATTGGTGGCTCCTACCATGGACCATAAAAATACATGCTGGGGATAACATGGACTGAAATTATTGACTGCATTATTAGCATAAACCAAATTAGGATCACAGTGTGACGCTGATGTGTTTAAGTGCCATACAGAATATGCTGATTTTCTTTAATCATACATTATAGTGATGATATTGTCTTTCCTTTTTTCAGGTAGTATGGAAGATTCAGATGAAGCTGTATGAAGATTTTGCAGATACATTGTAACTGAAAAATGACAATAAAATAAATTATCTTTATATGTTTCTCAGTTCAGTTGATTCGTTTGCTGTATTTAAATTTTGAACTATATAATAAAGCAAGGGCTTATGTACCAGATGTTTGTAAAATTCAGGAACAGAAAAGATCCTTCATTAGATTATTATATGCCCACATTTAAAAATGAGGGCGTATTATGCTATTCTGCTGTCGTCTGTCCGTCCGTCCGTCCATCCATCCTTGTCCGGGCTTCTCCTCCTTAACTAAAGGGGGAACAAAACTTTTGATGGTGTCATATGAAAGGGTGTGACTTGTAGTTGTGCATGTGGGTTGCAAAGTTGGGGTCAGGCCCCTGGGGTGGGGGAAAATGGGCGGGGTAGGAAAAGCTTGTCTGGGCTTGGTGAAGTGGTTAAGTGTTTGGCTTGTGGCGCCAAAGATCAGGGTTCGATTCCCGAGTTGCGCCACTAAGTTTAAGAGGTTGGTAACCTTCTGCTTCCATGTTGCGATATAATTGAAATACTGTTGAAACGACGTAAAACACCAATCAACCAACCAACCAACCGGGCTTCTCCTTAACTAAAGGGGGAACAAAATTTTTGATGGTGTAATATGAAAGGGTGTGGCTTGTAGTTGTGCATGTGGGTTTCAAAGTTGGGGTCAGGGAAAATGGGTGGGGTCGGAAAAGCTTGTTCGGGCTTCTCCTCCTTAACTAGAGGGGGAACAAAAGTTTTGATGGTGTCATATGAAAAGATGTGGCTTGTAGTTGTGCATGTGGGTTTCAAAGATGGGGTCAGACCCCTGGGGTGGGGGAAAAATGGGCAGTGTAGGAAAAGCTTGTCCGGGCTTGATGTAGTGGTTAAGCGCTTGGCTTGTGGCGCCAGAGATTCGGGTTCGATTCCCGGGTTGCACCAATATGTTTAAGAGGTTGGTAACCTCCTGCTTCCATGTCGCATTATAACTGAAATATTGTTGAAAGCAATGTAAAACACCAATCAACCAACCAACCGGGCTTCTCCTTAACTAAAGGGGGAACAAAATTTTTGATGGTGTCATATGAAAGGATGTGGCTTGTAGTTGTGCATGTGGGTTTCAAAGTTAGGGTCATGCCCCTGGGGTGGGGAAAATGGGTGGGGTCGGAAAAGCTTTTCTCGGCTTCTCCTCCTTAACTATAGGGGGAAGAAAACTTTTGATGGTGTCATATGAAAGGATGTGGCTTGTAGTTGTGCATGTGGGTTTCAAAGTTGGGTTCAGGCCCCTGGAGTGGGGGAAAATGGGCGGGGTCAGAAAAGCTTGTCCGGGCTTCTCTTTATCTAAAGAGGGAGCAAAAGTTTTGATGGTGTCATATGAAAGGATGTGGCTTGTAGTTGTGCATGTGGGTTTCAAAGTTGGGGTCAAGCCCCTGGGATGGGGGAAAATGGGCAGGGTCTGAAAGGTTTTCCAGGCTTCTACTCCTTATCTAAAGGGTGAACAAAACTTTTGCTGATGTCATATGAAAGGATGTGGCTTGTAGACCACATTGTAATATGATGCGGGCGTATCATGCACCCGTTAGCGGTGCCCTATTTTTTCTTCAAACCACTTCTTATAGTCTTTTGGTAATCATGTAAACAGCAGGCTGGAAGGAACATAATTCAAGGTTATGAAGTGGTTCAGAATTCATTAGGTAGCATGAAGCTTAATAACCAAGCATAAGGCCTGTGTGCTGTGATTGTAAACTACTGTCAACTTTGACAGATTTTTACCAAACTTGTTTTGAGGGAACATTATCCTGTAAATGTATAGGAAAGGAGATAATTTGGTTCACATTTTACAGCATAACAGCATTTGGAATTTATCTTATGTCAGCACAGAAGCAGTACATTATAGTTGAAGCTTATTCACAGGAATAGATACTGATAATCTCTTGGAGTTAAACAGATATAAAACTGATAATGGATAAAAAGTGATACAAAGGAGGTTTGCGTTTCACTGTGTACCTTGCAATATTATACAACATCATAATACTGTAATGCAATATGAAAGTGTCACAATATATAAGTAAACACAAAATACAGTTTCAGCAGGGACATATATACACATGTGTGTATATGTCTCTGGTTTCAGGCATATATAAGTTACCTTTGATTAGGATATCTGCTTTCACAACAACAGTGGTTTTGTCTCTAAAGTTACCGTATACAAAAAGCATACGCTATTCACAATCTCTGTAGATCCAATTTGCATGTGAACAAGATATTTCTAAAATCAATGAAAGAAAATTAAATCTTTTCAATACTCATCAGTTAAACTGGAGGGGATTCCATGTACATTTGTATACATTTCCTCTTGTTCAGTATATCCATCTTTTCATTAAAAAATAATGTCTGATAATTCTACTATTGTACATTAGTTTTAAAACAAAAATTGGTGTTATGTTATAAAGGGGAAGATGCCTATTGATTTTGAAGTTAAAATATTGAGGTCACAGCATTGGAGTTTGAAGTGGCGAAATGGTAAATCATAGTTTCCATGATAATGTCACACCAAATTTGTATATATACTTAGAAATGTGGACAGAAATATACCTGTTGCTTCTAGGGTCAAAACAGTCAAGGTCGCAATGTCTAAACTTAAACTGAAAATGTGACAAAACATAATTTTTGCTGACATTGTAAGTGCCAGTCATGCATTTATCAGATTCCTTCCAATACCTACACGCATGCATTAACTAGTAATGTGATGCAGATATCTCGATTTTGAGGTCTACAAAATAGCGGATTATTGATAGCAGAAAATGTGTAATGTGCTCTACTGAAAGTAAATATGAATACGATGATTTGGATGTCGACTCCGTATATCTCGAATTGGGTGGACCACTGGAAAAAAAGTTCAGTGCGTGTTGATTATCATTACTTCTTGATACCAATAGATATTGACAAAATTCTTTCAAAATAACATTCCTTACCATAATTATGATCAAAATATTCTATAAAAATCATCATTATCAATTAACTAGGAAATATAACAATTTTCTGCACTGAAATCACGAAGTCCAAAAAATGTGGAAAATTTTTTTTAAATTTGATTTTGGAAGGGCACCAAAAGGACAAGACTTCTTCATTCATCCCTATAGATCATTTCTATACATTCTGATTGTTTCTGTATACAGCCGGTATGAAGAAGAAGATTGTCAAAGAGGGTATTCTTTTATGACACTTTTGACTTTGGTGGCGCCACCTGTAAAGCGGTCTGGAAGAAAACTACGGAAATTGAAGGGGATCATAAGTGATTTATTTCTACCAAGATTTATGAAAATCCTTCAAACAGTTTTGCAGAAAAAATTGAAAATGTGAAAAATAGTCACCCCCCTTCTTTTGGAGGTCTTAAAAAATTCATAAAAAAATCCAAAAATTGAGATATTGACAAAATTCTTTCACAATGATATTCTTTACCATAATTATGATCAAATTAGGCCAAAAGAACTTATCATTATCAATTAACGGAAAAACATGACACTTTTCTGCATTGAAATTACCAAGTCCAAAAAAATGTCGAAAAAAACTCAAAAATTTGATTTCAGAATGGAACCAAAAATAACAACACTTCTTCACACATCCCTCTAGATCATTCCTATGCATTTGGTTTGTCTCTGTATGCCCCCTGTCTGAAGAAGAAGTTTGTTAAATGAGGGTACTCTGTGTGACCTACTTTTGCCTGGGGTGGCGCGACCTGTTGACTGATCTGGACGAAAAAACAACAATTGTAGGGGACCATGAGTACAGGTGAGCTAAAAAGTGTGACTACTGGACAATCCTAAAAGTAGCTCAATCTTCGAGGTCAAGGTCACAAGTCCTTGTCATAAGGAATATACGTATGAAATATCAAAGCCCTGTCACTTGCCATTCAAAAATAATTGCCAGGGTTTTTTTTAAGTAGGTCAAATCCGAGGTTAAGGTCAGAAGGTGTCGACAGAAAGGTATTGTCATGGAATACACATGTGAAATATGAAAGCCCTATCATTTTAAAATTATGGCCATTGTTAATTGTTTCAAAAAGTAGGTCAAGCTCCAAGGTAAAGATTGCAACGTCTGGTTTAACAAAAAGGCCTTGTCACCAGAAATACATGTGAGATGTCAAAACCCTATCACTTATTCTAAAAATAGGGCCAGGAATGAATTTATTGAAATGAAGGTCAAACTCTAAAGCCAAGGTCAAATATTTTTGGTACCAACTAACAGGTCTTTCTTTGTTTGTTAATCCTTGCAAGTTTTGTTGAGCTACAATATTAAATAATAAAGATATAGCCATTAATGTGAAAGTGTGACTACCGGACTGCTATGCTTCGCAGGCGACACAAAGATTGCATGTGGAATAATGAACAAAGTTTTACGAGCATAAATTTCTCCATCACAGTCGCTATCCAGATGATGGATTTATAATCTTAATTCATTGGTCAGAGGATGAAATACACGAAATATTTAAAATAGCAAGTTCTTGTCATCGTCAAATAAAATTCACATGTAAGAAACCCAAACAAGGAATTTTCTGGATAGTACAGTTTACTTTACAGTTCAAAGTCTCAAGGTTCAAAGGGATAAAATACTTGATTTCAAAACCTGTATAAAACCTTCAACAAGAAACAATTTGGTGCAAGCACCAAATGATGGGCCGGAACACGTGCGTGTTAAAACTATGAAGTACGGTAAAGGCTGATACAATTTTAATACACAACGAGCAAGCTTACAGTCAGTGTTGCATGCAACATTTGTCCCCTGCCTTCGTCAGTCTTTGAAACACAACTGTTAATTCGTTCCAACATTAGGAATTAATGCTCATCATGTACTACCGGGTACCACTGTGTAAAGTTACTTCAAAATTGTACATTGCTAACAGAAGTTTCATCTGAAAACTCGAAATCTATTTGACCTACTTATTTGACCTATTGACCCCAAACACAATCCCATGCAAGCTGTCTTCATGTACTATCACTGTGTAAAATATTTTCAGTATTAGAGATTCCTATAACTTGTTATCATCTGGAAACCCAAAATCCATTTTTAGTAACAGTGACCTACTTATCTGACCTACTAATAACTATTAACATGTTGGCATATACGTTCACAATGGCAATCAAAATTTTGTGTTAAACAAGCTTAGAAAAGAAATAAAAAAGTTCACACATGTTTATTGCAGAAATATAAACTACATAAAAAACATGTTGAACTGCAATTTTATTCTAAATATCATCCATTCTGGACCCAGGTTTTTAAAGAAAAAAATCCGTTTGTATAAGGATTACACACAAGTAACCCGAATGTACGGCTTATGTAAGCATAATAAGGCGCAGTCCATAGTTCTTCTAATGAGGGGGGCCGTTTGTGCAAAAGATTAAAAAGAAAAACTTTCATAAGTATATTAAACGAGAAAACCCAATTTCACAATATAACGGAATACTTTATTTCTACAAATTTTATGTGAAAAAAATATCGCTCTTAGTGATCCTAGCATAAATATCAGAGTACACCCTTGAGGGTCAAATGGACGGTGCCTACATCTAGCGTATCTAGGTCAAACATGTGGGGGAACCAAAATAGAATGTCTTTGAATAGCTTTTAGTCTCGCTTTTATTTTTCAATAAAAGTTGGCAATCAAAATAATTCTTATACTACTCTCATATAAATTTATCAGAACGTATCAGCGACTTTACACGTGGTCATCCGCACTGAATTAAATCCTAATTTTACCATTGGTGTAAAACTCTTGGGGGCGTGGTTTTACTGTACCGCGGTAACGCATGCGTCTTTCCTAAACTTATATTAAAGGATGGATGGGCCGGCCCACCATAACATTCCGATTCCTAGATCGCACATGCGCTCGTAATTCTGCAGTGTTTAAAAAAGATTTAATCTTGGTTGCATAAAATGAATTTAGAAGAGACTTTTTTCCAATACCGGACAAACCACATTTTGCCGGAATTTTCATTTTGACGTTAATGATTGGATTGTGACGTCACAGTGGTATGACGCAAATCTATGCGGAAAAACTTCGTCCGGTATGGCCCCTTACACCATGTAAATAGGTTAAAGGTCTATTCTCAGCATCATTCTCATATTTGTGGTGTACGGTATAGACCCCTAATGGTGGCTGAAGGCTGCTGTCGGTATACTAACGTATCATCATTTCAGAGTTATGTCGTTTTGCAGATGCTCAGGTATCATGGTAGGCAGCTTACAATGCATTAATTATGTGGACTTCTAATAAACCGGAACCAATAAAAAGACTGATGAATCTTGGTAGGGAAGGAACACTCCAGGTCCTCTACAAGTTTTGCTGTTTTCGCCAGGTCTGTCAACGTTTGCTCCAGAACAGGTGGGGGTGTTATAGGTGCCAGAGGATACCCTCCATCAACAAACCTGAATGTGCGAGATTTATCTAGAAATGTCTTAAAAGGGCACTTGTTTGACGTATTTGTGGACTTTGTCATTTTCAGGTAATTTATTTATCTCACGGCAAGTACCTTAATATGCATTTATTCTGTATGTTTTGTCCGATTTTATTGAAATGAAAGTAATTGGACAGAAACAGAATATACAAGTAAATGTTATGGTGTTTCTATGAGAGGGACTGTTAGGGTAATACTATTTGTTTGTTAGAATAAGCTTTGGTGGACTTCTCCTGGAAAAAAAATATTTTGATGAGCAATACAGCCAGTCTGAAGAGTGCCTTCTGGGATCCATTTTGCCTAGTATGGATTCATCACTCGACAGATCTAGCAAAAAATCACTGTTGTAGGGAGAGAACTTCATCCAAGTATAATCAAAATCCCTTAGCAGTTCGGAAGAAGTTGAAAATGTGAAGGTAAAGTAACGGATGGATAAAAAATGGCATACAATGCACCGCGACAATAACGTGAGATATTGAGTCAGGTGACCTGAAATCCAAATAATGATTACACCTTTGAAAACACTGTTCATCTCGTCGACATGCATGAAGCCAAATAAATAAAAGAAAAATATGAGAGCAACGAACGATGAATTTTGTGAAGAGAATAAGAAACCGGGTCAGTTGATTGAGAAGTAAAAATGTTCGACCCCCCCCCCCCAAACTGTGCAATAATTGAATCAAGCAACAGACAAACACACAGACAGGTAAGAAACAATAAGCCACCGGTCTATTGATCCGGGGGTGTAAAAATGAAGTCAACCAGCATCTTCAATAGGTGTAGCTTGAGTATATATATTTTAAAACGTATACCCTACTTTGGACTTACATCAACAAGAAGTACTATAATATATCTAGCCCATCAAGTTATCCCCGTATCCTGTAGTTTGAAAACAATTATCGAACTAAAAGTTCCACAGACTGTCCCTTTCTTTTGCCATCTTTGGTACTATAAAGGATGACAACACCATACTTTAAATTTAGACATGATTTAATATAGCAGAGTAGAAAATGTTTGGACAATACAATGCATGGTATACACAAAAGTAAAACATACAGATTTTATCGATGATTAACTCTGATACCCTAACAAGCTAAGTATAAATCAAAGTTGACTATATCATGCCCCGACAGAGCCAAGTGGACCTTGGCTCACCATATTAAAACTTAACATATAGTATATTGTAATCAAAACTAATATCTTTGGTGAACTACAATGCGTATGGTATACTGAAATAATGTAAATGTAACAGCCTTGCATTAAAGTGAGAAATCTTTCATGAATGATAAACTTGGGTCTTTTCACAACATAAATTTAGTTTATTTCTCTAGTTATTAATTATAGCTTATCCACAGCTTGTTCAGTCCAACAGTGAATCAATATGAATGCAATATGAGCATGTCTAAAGATGAGTTGCCCATGTAAAAATAAATGGGAAGAATGTGATGTGTTTGCTCTTACATGAATATGCATTTAGTTTTTACTTGTTGGAAAAACAGCAGGTATACAATGTAGTAGATATGGTTACACTAAAATTCTTCAAGACAGTAACTCCTTGGGGAACTATTACCTCTATTAAGAAGTTCCCTAGATGTAAACTGATCAGTTTAGATTACAACAGAGAAATCCATTTATCAGTCACACAAAAACGATGTGACGAGAGAGACTGAGGTTGTGTCAGCACCTATGTCTTGTTATGTTATTCCTCCATCACAGAAGTATTATGGGTGGGGGTAAACAATACATGTAGTAGGAAGAGTCTGCACAGGATGCCCTATATCATAGTCATGCAGGTGTGATATTTGTAGGAAGAAGTATAATGCTCAAGTTATGAGTACATTTCATAATGGAAGAAGAAAAACAGGGATGTTCTCAACAAATTCCTCCTTTTACATACGTTATTCAGTCATACAAGCATGTGAAACCTTAAAGAAACAATACTTGTCACTAGACAACATAGCTCAGCACTGGCAGAGGAAAAGCATGTATTCTCAATGTTTTCTTAATTTTAACTCATGTCAATGGTAAAGGTCAAAAGCTAACCAGGTGAAAGCTATAGACACAAGGAATATACATGTCCTTAACTCTAATATTTCAAAGAAAAAGCACAAATGAATATTTTTGAAAAGTAGGTAAAATTTCAAGGTCAAGTTTACAAGGGGAAAGTCATGGTATCAAATGAAAGCTCTTGACATGAGGGATCTATGTGTGAAGAATCAAAGCCCTACCACATTGGTTCAAAAGATAAAGCACATGTTAATTTTTTTGCAAATAGGTCAAAGTCCAGGGTCAAGATCACAAGATCAAAAGTATGGTATCAAATGAGAGCTCTTGTCATGAGGATCTTATGTGTAAAGTATAAACGCTCTTCCACTAACTGCTTAAAAAACAGAACCCATGTTAAAATTATTAGTCCACAAGATGCTGACACAGATCTAGAGGCTGATGTGTGGAGGTATGACAATAGTTTAGACATTTCGTCCCAGCGAGCTAATATTACAGACAGGTGTCATTCATTCCAATACCATCATTCTAGCATTATGGCATCATATTTATTTGAAACATACATGGAATGCTGTTGTTAGCTATATGTATAATAACACTTGAAAAGCAAAATCTAAGATATGGAAAAACAAGTACAAAACTGTTGTCAGCAAAGTCGTCTTCAAAGCATCCAGGCAGGAGGTGGAGAATATCATCTTATAATAACTGTGCAAAATGAAGCACCTTAATGCAATAAAAATGTCACTTTATTCAACAAGTACTTTGATAATATCTAGCACCTTGTATGAAAACGAGCCTGTGGAGATAGTATTCAACTCAAAACCAAACCCGAGTAACAGATAAGATCAAAATCTCCAAAGCATTCAGTAAGTATGATACAAAATTTTACAGAAACTACAATATTAAAAAAAGATAACCTTTGTATAATTAGGCTTGCATTATACATGCATCTGAAAACATTGACTGATAGAAAAATATCTACACTTTTTAATGTTAGGTATTAGAAATATGATTTAAGTTAAAAGCCCAATTTAGGAAAACTTAACAGAAAATTCTATGAAACCTGCGAGTACCCATAAATTTCCTTGCAAAGCATCTTTAAAAGATGGTTGTGCTATATACTTCCGATGCTTCATTCAAGCAGATGTAGTGAACATACAGACCTAATAAATATTACCAATGTCCAATAGTCATTTCCAGGAATGTCTCATACATCTGATTTAGTATTTACAACAAACTTCAAATCAAAATTTGTATTCATCACATAAAACAACTAGTTCCTTATCGTGCAGAATATAGTCTTTCATAAATAATACAATAGGATACTTTCCATAGAACATTGTTTTACATCATGGATATGATCAGAAAGCAACAAAGTCTTCAATTTAATATACATATAGATGGATTTCATTAGTTGTAATTTAGTTGGAGTTACCTCCCGTTGTCCATCATATTTATGGTCAAATCGATTTTTTGTTTCACATTCATACTAAGTTTAATTAATTTATTTAGAAAATTGTTAATATTTACACTTCTTTATAAACTTTTCAACATTATCTAATACCTCAAATTTTGCATAAGCATTGCAAAAACATAGGAAGTTTCCGTAGTTTAGAGAAATTATTTGGTTGATTTATGAACAATATTCAGTTATATACCTCAAAGATGGCAGACAACATATCACAAAGAAAGTAACTCCAATAAAATTTTATGCTAATGAAAACTATCTATTGGCAGCAAAGATAGCAAGAGCAACACTTAGCGTTGCATAATATGCCTGTTGGATGAAATTTGAAAATATGGAAACATTCTCCCTTTGCCAACAATTCTGTGAAATATTATTCAAATCTGTGCACAAGGTATAAAGTTATGAACCAGACAAAGATATACCTAACATATGCACTGTGACCTTGTCCTTGCAGATATGACCTTGGTTCAAAATTATGACACACCCTTGAGTTCTGGGCAACAATGCTGTGACATATTATTCAAATCCATGCAAGAGGTAAAAAGTTATTGCCCAGACAAAATTTTTCCCATCATATGCAGTGTGACCTTGACCGTGCTGATATGATCTTGAACCAAAGTAAAGACACACCCTTGGGTTCTGGACAACAATTCTTGACCTTGCATATATGACCTTTCAGTCAAGATCATGACACCCATGGGTCCTGGGCAGGAATTCTGTGGATTATTATTTAAATCCATGCAAAGATGTAAAAAGTTATGGCCTGGACAAGAATCTAATGGACATAAGCACTGTGACCTTGATTTTGCAGATATGACCTTGAAAATCTATATGGTACATCCTCCAGTCATAAGAAATAAGTATGCAAAGTTTAAAAGTTTTAGCATAAACAGTTTGGTCTGTACCTTGTTTGCAAGTTGCATTTTCAAAAATTTGCTATTTTTTGCCCCCAAATGACCTTGACCTTTGACCTTGATATTTCATGCAAAGAGAAATAAGTGTGCCAAGTTTGAAAGTCCTAGCCTAAAACTGGATGGTCTGTATTGTGTTAACCAAGAGTGAACAAGCCCAGTGACCCATAATGCCATACCACAATACGTCTGTCTATGAAGGTCGTATAAAAAGTGGTTGAGAATCTTCATACAAAATTAGAAGGCAGGGTGTTTTTTTTATACAGATCTTTAAAATCAATATTTTGAACTATAGATAATGAATCTATTTTAAAATTTTGTCAGAAAATTGAGTAATTAGGAATATCCTTCATGTTTATTATCATATTATTTTCGAGAATATACGACATCTGAATTTTTAAAAAAAAAATCAAGTTCATTAATGTAATCACTTAAGCTATGACTGAAACATATACGAAATACTTACCTTAAGGTGCACTGTCAGAATGTATATTACCTCGAACAGAAGTTTGAGAATTTGCTAAATTCTAATTTTAGCTTTCACTTATAATATTCCTTACAGAATGATGAAATATTTCTGTAACATCATATACAAATTTAAAAAGTACACTTCCAACACAATACAGGTTTTAAAAGGTCAACTGCAGAAACTGTACCTCCAAGGTTACAAGATACATAAATCAACAATAAAGAAATACAAATGTACAAAGGTCTAAGACAAGGAACAGATATGAAAGAATAAATTATCACTGTAGAAAAGCACCAAACATCATAAATAACAATACATGAGAACATTCAGTTTGACCCTAACTGGTTTGGCTACCACAGTCATGCTGGTATCATACAGCAGGGCACATCAGACTGGACTTCCTTCATCATAATGCAACACATGTATATCACAATTCATCAGCAAATATAAATTACTCTTGTGGATAGATTATATTCAAATTATTTAACTAAGATAGAATTATTCCTTTTTACTTTTTCATGGCAGATTATGATGTATTTGTAAATGATCATAAGTTTTTGAAATAATACATTAATTATGCACTCTTTAAAAATTTACTCATTAATATACCATTGCAGAACAAAATATGTTAGTGAAATTTTAATATCATAAACTGTCATAAGAACAGGATGTACGAGTAGAGTCTTCATCCAGTTTTATTAAGCTTGAAGAAGAAACTATTTTCAGTACTATAGGGTCAGGATGTCGAAGCTATGGAACTAAATGATTAGCTAGATAAGTGCAACACATGTACCAAAGTCCTTATATGGTTTTCCTCGGTATCATAAATATCCAAGACAAAAAATAAACAATATGCCCCTCATAATCCCCGACCTAAGGAAGAGCTATGTAGCAATGGCTTCATATGTAAGATAAAGAAACATAAATGTTATGAAATATTGCAAGCAAGGGATAAACAGGAGAGACCTATTCTTCTGATACATTTACGACGAAATGTGGTGTAGATTAAATGTATAAAGTATGGTAGGCTTATAATGAAGAGACATTCATTCTATCAAATCTAATGACTCCATCATTTCATATCATATTTCTTAAATAGTAATAAATAGTGTGTATCAAAAGTATGTGCTAACCAGATCAGGAACATGATGACAATAATCAAACTTTTGTTCGTTTATCATTCTCATAAAATATTACCTAGTGCCACACACCTTGTATAAGAACATTCTATAATACACATGAATTTTGAACATGATTTGAAGTTTGAATATAAATCACAGAATGTTTGTAATGAATCTGAATCCATCATCTAAGATGGTGAGGTTGATAAGATACCTTCTCCATTATCCATGCTGCATTGATTCTGACATTCATAAATGAGTCTGTAAAAGAAATAAAAATAACTGTAGTATTTAACTGTCGTATTAATATTTTCATCTTTTCTGCTGAATTATTGTTAAACTTGAAAATACCAAGCAGCATTGGCATGAGCTAAATTACATAAAAAAGCCAGAAACTGTACACTCAAAATATAATTATTTTCTCATACATTTATTACTTACTCAGTCAAAATGTTATTGAAAACAAATGAATTTATTTTATTCAATCAATATCTATAGAAAATACAGTTTTGAAAAATCGTATGTTTATACTAATCATGCAGAGTGTTACTTTCTACACATTCAGTAAGTGATAAATACACTGGTATACACTATAAGAAAATTCTATACATAGTGAAATTTTATTTCAAGAAACCAATATCAAAAAATAGAAGTTTACCTTTATCGGCTTAATTCATACATGTATTACATGCATTAATCTTTACCTAATTTTGCTTCATTATGAACAAGAATGGCTATTATTTCATCAAAATTGCTACCAATGTGAGGGAAAAATGGTATGAACATTTTAAGATGGTGCCATGATGGCCATGATATCGTGTATTAACCTCAACTCTTGCCACAGACAATTGAAAAAATTCATTAAAGAATTAGATATCAAAACACATGTGAATGAATCAGATTTGTTTTGTCATAACCAAATATGTTGCTTTATTGCATTAAGGACTTCAGAAAGTCAGAACCTATCTCAATCTTTTCTTGGCACAAAAATTTAATATTGGTCTATTGCATGTGGTTGGACAGGATCAAATGTTTCATTTAAAGATGCTATTCCCTACAAAAACCTTTACTGATGCAACAACCCATGAAGAACTTTTGATTCTCCATTTGTATTATTTTCTGTCTCTTTATCTTAATTCCATATGTAATATTCTTTCTGAATCCACTGCTGTAATGTCAAACAATCCTATAAACTTGAATGGAATCCTCTGACATGATGTCATATTGCACACAGATTCTACTTACAGTATGATCATTATTTTAAGGTTACTTCACAGTACATGACATGACACCATTTTCCAACTTGTATTTATTAAATATCAAAAGTTGATCATCAAAGAAGCTAGAATAGGCAAGAAGAAACAAAATACCTACTTAAAAACCTCTCTAGAGCCAAAGAAAAGAATGCAAGAGACAAAGCTCAATCAGTCTACATTTAACGAAGGTCAAGATCACAGATATCAAGAACAGGAATTCTCTGATGTTACTTGCCAAAATCTTGTCAGTATCCATCAAATGACTGAGTTTGAATTTTCTATATACATATCATATCTTTATGACTATGGATAGTTCCTAAATCAATTAGATTCAAAAGTGGAATTCTGACGAACTCTGATGTTGGAAATTTAAAGAGCATACAAAAAGATGAAACAGAACTATAAGTTAGTTTATGTACAGTGTGTAACTTCATCTAACAGAACCTGGGATAGCTGAGAAATATTTAAAGAATGTTGGTAAATACTTATGATATATGATTTGTGTTTATACTTTTGTTCCCAAGAACACAGAAAACTGTAGTCATACCGGTATTTGGTTTTCCAAATCTGGATATGGAAGGCAGAAATAACTAGGGAATTCCAGTATTATAATGCTTAACAGAAAGACAAAATCACTGATTGTAGACTGTAAGATAGAGGACAAATAACTTGTATCTTTTAAACGAAAAATCTTAAGAGAATAAAATACATATTTCATTAATGTGAACCAAATTCCTCACGAACATGCAAGTAAATACACATAAAAGAACATAAGTATTATTCTGTAAATGCTATCAAAGACTTGATTTGTACATGTAATTATATATCTGTAACATTAGGACTTTGAAAGAATTCAATCTGTACAATAAAATCAAATCTGATCAACAACAATACTTTAACTTTAATATTTTAAACTAGGTAACACTTATTGGAGTGAACATCATCTGTATATCAAAAGCTGGATTTCAAATTTGTTTTGGACATTTCCTTGTAATATTCTGTTTGTTGTAGTTTGGAAGACATTTCTTAGTGTAGAGAATATCAACAAAGAATGTGACTGACATTCCTATCTCTTCGAACAAATAGCAAATTGCTTATTGTTGCACTACTGAACAAAAATAGAAAGAATGAAATTTCTACATGTATATACTTTTTCATAACTCCAGGCTTGGAACTTGAAGCCTTTCCTAAACAATGTGAGATTATGTGCAAGTAATTTAGAAATGCAACTTTCAAGTTTTTTAATCCATATTGTACTAAAGGCAAAAGATAGCTCTACAAATTAGATATATGCAAAAGATGTATTGAATACATATAGCAACATGCAATAAAAGATCTACTTGGTGTGAGTAAATCATATAAAAGACGATAGACAGAGTTTACTTAATATAAATGACTTTCCTATAACAGGAGGGACCTAGATCTAAAATACCTCAGGGATAACGAAGTCTCTAATGGAAATATCATAATATTTTCAATACATGTACTAGATGTTTTTACAAGAAATGTTTCCCATCGATACTAATCACTGTCCTTCTCAATCTAATTAGAATCAGAGTTTGGATCTGCTCACAATGATTGCTACACAAAAATTGAAAATTGATCTCTGATGTGCCCTCTAATCCAGCGTCATTAGACCTTTTTGTAGTGATCATCATGAGTAGATCCAAACTCTAATTTCAATTAGATGGTGTCATTTTTAGGTGTTGTTATGTATAAATTATGATTAAAAACTAAACTAATATTTCTAGACTAAGAGGACCCAACAATGTTCCACTTCCAACCACCAACGTGTACCTTCCCACTATCCCACCAGCCAGTAAAACAACTAGAAGGTACAAACGTGTACCTTAACAAAACCTGACTAGCTGGTACAGAGTTGTACCTTTCCACTCCCTACAGGTACAGAATTGTATCTTTCCACAACCCAACCAGCAGGTATAAAGGTGCATCTTCCAAAAATCCAACCAGCAGGTGTAGAGGTTATCTTCCACTACCCAACCAGCAGGTAAAGAGGTTATCTTCCCAATACTCAACCAGCAGGTAGAGGTTATCTTCCCACTACTCGATCATCAGGTACAGAGGTTATCTTCCCACTATCTGACAAGGTGGTCCAGATGTTATCTTCCCACTACCCAACCAGCAGGTATAAAGGTGCATCTTCCCAATACTCGACCAGCAGGTATAGAGGCGATTTTCCCACTTCCAGACCAGCACGTACAGAGGTGATCTTCCCACTACCCAACTAGCAGGTATAGAAGTTATCTTCCCACTAGTCAACCAACAGGTCCAGAGGTTATCTTCCAACTACTCAACCAGCAGATACAGAAGTTATCTTCCCACTACCCGACCAGCAGGTACAGAGGTTATCTTCCCACTACTCAACCAGTATGTACAGAGGTGATCTTCCCACTACGCAATCAGCAGGTACAGAGGTTATCTTCCCACTACTCACCAGCAGGTACAGAGGTTATCTTCCCACTACACAACCAGTATGTACAGAGGTGATCTTCCCACTATGCAATCAGCAGGTACAGAGGTTATCTTCCCACTACTCAACCAGCAGGTACAAAGATTATCTTTTCACTACCCAACCAGTACGTACAGAGGTTATGGTTTCACTACCTGACTAGCAGGTATAGAGGTTATCTTCCCACTACCCAACCAGCAGGTATAGAAGTTATCTTCCCACTATACGAACAGCTATTATCATGAAAACATATATATATATCTTTAAGCAAATCTGTATATATGCAATGTACAGTATAATCTGCCTACTCCAGCCTTTGAATACTTCATTGTATTTATTCTTAACCAACAGAATAATTTGGTCCCAGTACACTTTACTGTTGCTTATACATGTATACAAAATAATTACATAATTACATGATTTGTCACCTTGTATTCAGATGTTTACTTATAGTCTCAAAGCTGTTTACAATAATGTTATTGATTAGTCACTTCCAATCAATGAACTTGTATGTCAAAATTTGGTATCAAACTATATTCAAGCAAAAAAATAGATCTGAAAATCTCTTCCTAGATCCAAACACACTGCTGACTGACTGAACAGCTTGAAAAGACACTGAAAACAAAAAATGATTTTTTGAAACTTCAGAATTTGCTTAATCAAACAATGAACTGAATCATCATGTTATGTTGCTAGGTGATTTAACACCACATAGGGTCATATGACTAAGTTATCTACAACTGGAATCTCCCTCAAATACAACATGAAAGTGGTAAATACTGGACATTGGAATTATTTGCAGAACTAAATGCTTGAAACCTTACAATTTATGACATGCCTTACATTTACCTCTACACAACCTACTTTCATTTTATTTGGTCCCACTGCGAATTGGAATACACAGATTATACTGTACTTAGATCCAAAAGTAATGAATGGATGCGACAACAGACACATATGAATGGACACTGACTGTACAAGATCAGTCAATAATACTCAGTCAAAATACATTATACATTTATACTACAAATATTCTTTAAATTCACAGATGCACAATAAAAAGGATAAAACAATAAATGGGTAGTTAAATTCTACAACAGTAATGTTTAGAAGTTGAGATGTTAGCACTTTGTCATCAGTCCATGCATATGAATTCAATATTATGATCTAGTGAAAGGTAGATTAACATCAACCTAAACCCCAGGTAGCATCTAGATTTACAACAGAACAAAACCAAGCAAAAGGTGAAAATATGCCCCTACCAATTCAAACTTGAAAAATTCATAGCTGAAATAACAAAGAGCTTCAGTCTAAATGAATCAAAATCATACAAGATGCATAAGAGAATAAGTGCATTTAATTCTATAAATATCAAACCATACTAATAAAATTTCAAATTATAAATAATAATGCATAATAATACAACTAAAATTTTCATGCTTGAATGATTGCAATACAGTCACCTACTACCTAAATGAAATAATGAGGAAACATTTGTGAAATAGAATTACCAGTATTAATTCTTAAAATAACTATAACAATAATTAAAGAGAACAATAGAGAAATCCTAATAATAATTGTTCTGTAAGATATATATGGGTAACATTTTGTTTTTTCATTGTTTTGTATTAAAGTTCATATGCACTGCACAGAAATCTAGACCTATGCAATGGAGTCATCCAGAGAAATGAGTAACCTTTTACATGAAAACCTCTTCCTCTGCTGGCATTTTTATAGAGAATCGTAAGTTTTTCTATAAGAATTATGAATCTTTACATTAATCCTAAAGTCATTTTCACAAATGTAAGTAAATTTCTTAGGGTTGTGACAGCTTTTGTGTGTTCATAAAGTTAAGAATTTTCCATAAGGAAAATTGTACTTACAATCTTTAGTGAAAATGACTTAAAGATTTATTTTGTGAAAATGCCTACTGGGACCTCTCAGCCCCTGGCCAAGGATGCTACATTTTTAACTATGCCAAATCCTATGGATAATTAAATGTATCCACCAGCATTCTTGTGTCAGTATTATATATATATATATAAGGAATATTGTGTGATAATGTGGTACATGTATAATGTGGTACATGTATAATTTGGTACATATATAATGTGGTACATGTATAATTTGGTACATGTATAATTTGGTACATGTATAATGTGGTACATGTATAATGTGGTACATGTATAATGTGGTACATGTATAATTTGGTACATGTATAATGTGGTACATGTATAATGTGGTACATGTATAATTTGGTACATGTATAATGTGGTACATGTATAATGTGGTACATGTATAATGTGGTACATGTATAATGTGGTACATGTATAATAATCAGAGGTAAAGATACCAAGGTTTCATTCATGTTACAGGGAGCAATGTAAGAGATACAATACTACATGACATTATGTGTGCAAATGCTATGGTTATTCAAACCACTACATGATCTTCAACATTCCTGAAATGCTGAAGTTTAAATAAAGTACCCAGTATGTGTGCTGTATACAATAATCACTACTAGTATTTAAAATGATTTTACTCAGCACTTACTATTATGATTTTTCAAAGTATGAGGAGATGTGAACTTTTGAAGATAATTTTTTTATTTTGAAAATAACAAGGATTGAGATAAATTTGATCTACAAGATTTCTAGTTACAGATGGTATAGCCTGCAGAAGTCACTTTTAATAATTATGTAACCGAGAAAATTCACAATGAAAACAATAATAGAAAACACCTCATGACAACTAAATGAAATCTTATTATATAATCTGCCTTTTTGGGCATTGTAAAAAGAGATGAGATAAAATAATAGTATCCTCTAATCAATGTTCATAGATGGGTAGATTCCACATCTGGCGTTTTGTCAAAAGATTTAGTCTCTATCTCTTTGAAATAAGAAAATTTTCGAAGTACGATAGGTTTATACAATTTTGGATGACCTGGAAGAGAAACAGCTCCATGTGGAATGGCCCTTTGCTGAAAAAATTTATTGATCTCTCCCTCATCTCTATCATCATTGTATATGGACCTAAATCGTACATGTTTTATAGTATGTGTATCATTATCTTTCTTGTATCTTTGATAATCTTTGTCAGAGTTATCCCTCTTGAGAACACTTCCATGGGAAATATCAGATGTTGTAATAGCATCGTTAATGATAGTAGTGTGAAGAGAGGAATGAGAGTTTGATAGAAGTCCACCAGCATGCATTGAGTGAACAGTATTAGTAGAAAACTACAAATAAAACATATAGTATAGAAGTGAAGTCAGATAAGGCAAAATTAAAACAAACTTCGTATTCTGATTTCATGTCATAATTCTATGAAAATGCATCTGAATGATTTTTTAACATTTAATAAAATTATCTTCTTAATTTCGAATTTGAAGGGAAATTAAAGTCAGTTTGACTTAAGCAAAGTAAACAAGAGTCAACCATATACAATTTAAAAACTATCATTTTCATTTGATTTACAGTTCCATTTCAAGTACCGGGTAAGTTCAGAAATAAAATTATTTCTTACAGTATGTATATAAATTACATTCATAAATAATTCAATTATTTCCACATTTACTGTATAACACGTATACAAACACATGAAGCAAAATTTAGTCTATTTCCGTAAAGACAATGTCCTTTCAATTAATACATAATCTAGGCTGCACATAAGCACTTTGGTTTGATCTATATACATAGATCTATATATTATGAGTGATTTCTGACTGAATAAGAAGTCAGTTTTAACTTTTAACTTTAATTTAACAAACAAAAGTGCTTTTTTCTTTCATTTCATGGGGTTTTTTTTCTATCTCATACATATACTAACTCTATTAGTAATGGGGCTGCCATCAGATTGTGATTCTGATTGGCAAACATAAGATTGATGTGTGAAATTTTGATTTATCAGTTTCAAATAAAAGATGTTTTCTTTCTTGAAAACTTTTTTTATTTTGAAATGTCTGTAATTAAATTTTAAGAATTGACTGTAAAAATTTTCCTTCTATCAATGTATAGACAAAAAATCGATGCAAGAACTAAATATAATCCACTTGACAGATTATATAGTTTTTGCATCAGTTTTTGTCTATACATCGATAGAGAGAATTTTTTTTAGTCATTTCTTAAAAGGGAAAACTTTTCTGATTTTATATCATATTTCTATGGAAATGCATCTTAATGATCTTTTAACTTTCAGTATACGACTTTTGAAAATCAACATTAATCTCTTATTTAAATTATTTTTCTATTTTAAACAAGTTCAAAAATGTAAACTGCTTTTTACAACATGTAAATATAATCAATTCAAATTCAAGTTTTCAGTAAAGTCATGCATAGAGTATTTAGAATATTACAAGTCACTGTAAAATTACTTTGTAATATTCAAATAACAGACATAGTCTGAACTGCAGAAGATATCTTAATTTTCATCAGCCAAGATATATGTTTATATATAATGACAGGCAGGCAATAACCCTACCTCAAGGAGATTATTATCCTCTCTTTTCTGTAAAAGTGTTTATTTCATTATAATTCTTTTTATAGTTCTATTTACCTTTATTTTCCAAATGTTCAATAATACATGAACTAAGAACTTTACTAATTCTTACTGTCAAAGTTATGAAATAATGGTTACCAAAGAAAGCATGCAAAAGATAGCTATAAAGACAAAATGTTACTTTGTTAAAAACCAACTCCTTTATAATGTCTATTAGGCCATTTAATACATTATATCTAATTCACTATGAAAGTTTTAAAAGTATTAAAATAAAGATAAGCAATGTAAATGCAATGTAAAGCAAAATCTGGAATCAGAATACACCTACCATTTCTTCCTCTTCTAAAACAAGATTCTTCTTCATTTCTGAGGAGTTCCTCTGCATGCTGTCTTGGCCCTCACCACTATTCTGATATGATCCTGAACTTTTGCCACTAATTTGATCACTATTACTTCTGTTAGTATTTGGACATAGTTCAACATGCAATGTTACTTGGTCTTCTTTGTGCTGAACACTAGAGTTATTTGACCTTGATTCTAAACACATATTTGAGTTCAGATTCTCAACTGCTGATGTGTAGGAAGAGTCATTACTTATTGAATTTTTGTCACTTTGTTTTTGACTTTCACTGGAAGAGTCTTTTCCAACTGGAACGAAACCTGTACTTTGAACTGTCTGAAGATGGTTATCTTCTTTGTCAAGCTCATTCTGAAATGCTGGTTCTGTTACAGATAAAAGGTAAGAATTATAAGAAAGACAAAATACCTAAAACTACAAAACAAACTCATAAATGTAATGTATAGCCAGTAGAATTCCAAGTAAAGAGAAAACAGACCTGTGATACATATTCACACCCATGAAAAAGCAACAGAATGGTATGCAGAAACCAGGGAATGATATGGATCCTTTTAATTGAACCATGAAGTACATGTAGCCTATTTTTGTTTCAAATCTAATACTTAAGCTGACCCCATATACATGTTCATGTAAATGTAATTGGTTTTCTGAAATTCCAAAATGTATGACAAAGATTTTAAATGCAATAGATGACTGAATATATGTTCATCACAAATTAATTGTATTGTTTGCTTAACATTTATCTGCTAAATCAGTTTGAGAAATTTGACAATTGATTACCTATGTAAAATTAAATGACAGTCCTCTGAACTACATATCTATAATCTAAAAAATAATTAATATAGACATCTTATTCAGACTACACTTTATGTCAAT
This sequence comes from Pteria penguin, assembly GCA_035048485.1. NCBI lineage: Eukaryota > Metazoa > Mollusca > Bivalvia > Pterioida > Pteriidae > Pteria > Pteria penguin. Next base: position 42,636,929 of record CM068583.1, on the reverse strand, counting down.
TCTTAAAAAGATGTTTTTATGAAACAATAATGCCTCTTAATGACAGCCAATATGAAAGTTTTGATGAAAGGTCTAGCCATAAATATGCAAGGGTAAGCTGTTTACTGAGACCATAAAATCAAAATTTTGTTATAGAAGTAACAATTAAGGTGTGCTTATATGTCTGCTATCACTTTGTTGCAACCTTTTGATTAATTTGGTATTATAGTATTGAGGTATAACACAGATAAATGTGTCTGTAGTGTCTCTTTGTGCAAGTTTTACTTAACTCAGATACTATTCCAATACATCAAAAGAAATGCTGGAAAACTGTTTTTGATATAGCACAGAGTCTTTGATGAAGGCTACTTGTGGGTACAATTTATAAAATTAGAATGAGATACAAAATTTGTATCATTTCAAACCAAAGTTGTAGTTTTTTTAAGTGTAAAATTTAGGGTAACCCACTACACATTCCCCACTGAGTACATCCATTTCCTCTGTGCTGTAGAAGAGAGGACTATTTGGTGGTAAAATAAATAGAATTTGATTAACCTCTGTATCATTGTCAGTGTTCACAGGTAGCAGAGACATACAACAGTAGATACTGTAATATGATACATTTACTGCAATATGATACAGCAGATATTGTAAATACGGAAATATAATACAGTAATATTGATGTTTGATACAAAAAAAACTGTCATACAATACTATAGTATAATACAGCAGACACTAATGTATGATATAGTAGATACTATAGTATGCTACAGTAGTGAGTAGATACTGAACTATGATGCTATAGATACTTTGGTACACTACTGTAAATAATGAAGTATGATACAGCCAAAACTGTTGAAGGATACAGTACCGTATATACTCGCATATAAGTCGACCCGTGTATAAGTCGGGGGGGTACGTTTTGGAGCTCAAATTCTGGGATTTGCCGTTGACCCGCATATAAGTCGGTTGGAATTTTTGAGTGAACAAAGCCTGTACATGTTAACCGACATTCATTCATAGAAATGTATACAAAGGTTTGGGAGAATTTTCCCGCTCTGATGATCGTGCGCAATCACACTACGGGAATTTAATTGGCATACTCAATAGAGGGGCATTTAAAATGTGATATATAAAAGATGTAATTATTTAAGATAAAACGATCCACCTGATGTTACTTCATAGCTTAACTGACTACTTTTCGAATAATTTGGTAGCCGTGGCAACGTCTGTTTTTTGTGGCCGTAAAAAAAACGATCGTGGCTTTATTGCTTGTTTATTTAACTATTAAGTAATTAATTCATTAACGCAGTGAAACCCTACTATGAATCAGTGAATGATACCCGACAAAGACTCTTTTACCACACCGACAAACCTACCGGTATCATTAACATACTTCTAGTGTCGGACCGTTATTTAATCAATGGCCATCACGTCACGGCTCACTAAATCTGTAGACGCACTGTAGCGGATTTGTTTTACCTTTTGTGATGGATATTTCAACAACCAATAAGCGATATATTACGACTTTTTAGTACAGAATCTGTTTGTCACAAAATATACATTTTATTGTAATAGAATCGTATTTTAAAGTAATATGGACCGGGAATTTCACCTACGTTATCTATCATGTCTAATGTCTTCATTATCTGATAATAAATGGGAAGGTTTGGCTTCAGTCCAAGGTCGGATCTTTTTCTCTCCGTCAGTATCTCGCATATAAGTCGGTAGTGCTTTTCGACCACGATTTTTTACTCCCAAAAAACCGACTTATATGCGAGTATATACGGTAGATACTGTAGTATGACACTTTGTTATGATACAGCAGATAATGAACTATGATACTATAGATACTGTGGTATGATACTGTAAATACTCAAGTACTCAAGTATGATACAGTTGATACTGTAGATACAACAGATTCTGTAGCATGATACTGTTGTAAGATATTGTAACTTGATACAGTAGATACTGTAGTGCGGATGCCTCTGTAAGTAGACTGATATAATCAGATGAATGACCTTGAGGGCAGCACCAAAGAAGGTCTGAATTTGGCAAAAAAATAAAAACCCTAAAAACCATCATTTTGCCTATATGTTACTATATATATATTACAGTGCAAGCCGCTTAATTGAATAGGCTATTTGTCAGGACTTTATTATTCAAATAAACGAATATTCAATTACACGGCATGACGAACGAATGCAGTTTCAAAGACCAGATGATCGACAGATTTTGCAAGAATTGCATACGTGTTTAACTTTCGCCGTATCTGTAATGAAATCAGTGTATCTATATATAGATACACTAGAGTTATCTCTCTTAGATCCCTTTATTGTTTGCTTGAGCTACATTAAAGTCAACAGACCACATTTTCGATAATTTTGCAACTGTCTTTTTAAGTACAGTGACCAAATGTTATTAAATAGCTACATTACACATGCTCAACTGACCGTAAAGATAAAACCGTCGTCTATTGATATACACGTAATTGTATCTCAGTCGTGTAACCAGGGTGATCCAAGACATAGGTTCAACAATTTGTTTTAACAAAGGCAAATTAAAAGGCATATTCAAGCGTGTGAGAAATTTCAATTTTCCATCTGATAGAACAGGCTGAAATCGTCGCTTTGCTTTTCCTCAAGGAATCGTCGAATTGTGGCCATTGCGTCTGTACGTTCGCCGTGCGTTACTGGTGTCGTTTCTTCAGCCTCCTCGTCGTCACTGGCGTCGCATGGTCGGGGCTTGATTTCGTGGAAACTCGCGAATATTTTCTCGTCAGTCCGGACAGCTTAGCTCTCCAGGTTGCCATCGTTGTGATGAAGGTATCAAACGTCTAGCTATCAACATCCTCTGGCGGTCGGACATCGTCAATTTCGCTTGTGTCGTTGACTGACGAGGCAAAGCTAACCTTTCGGAAGCAGTTGGCGATGGTTGTTGGCTTGACGGTGCGCCAGGCCTTACGGAGTAAGTGGACGGCATCTAGTAGGGTCAGTCTTCACCCAATACCGTTGGCTGACAGCGTCATCTTGTCGATGTTTCCGATGATCTTGTGTATGACATGGCTTCGGCAGTTGGCAATGAATTAATCCTTTCATTCGTACCGCCGCGGCCTATTAGACAATAAACGTGTGATTTGGTCAACAACTCTTACCTGTACAGTAATTGAGATTACCTGGACAGATGTGAAACCATTTATCTCTAATCGATAGGTCGCTCGCACCGTAGTAAACAACATGACCTCGGGCGTGATACATTGAAGTTTTAACAAAGGTATGCTTGGTAGAATAATCGCGCTATTCAAATAAACGAAGTCGCTTCTTTATTCTAGTGTAATAAGTGGCGGATTTTCAATAGATTTGGTAGAAAATGGTTTTGGATTTCAGAATCTTATTCAATAAAACGAAATATTCAATAATGCGACATTCAATTAAGTGGCGGGCACTGTATCTTAAAACTGTTTTGTCATTGAAAGATGCAGTAAAGTGAATTTAATATCCCAACTGTCACCAAAGGTTACAAACAACTCGAAGTAGTCAGGTGTTATAATTAACCAGGTCTCTTAAAGCAGATTTCTATCCATTCAGATAATCATATAATACTACAATGAGAGGAACACCTTACACTGCATAATGCATATATGCACATCGCTTAAACTGACGCCAGAAACAACATAAGCACTTTGACCTTGACTTTGCAGATATAATCTTGTTTCAATATCGTGACACACCCTTGGGCCCTGGGCAACACTTCTGTAAAATACTATTCAAATCCATGAGAGCATAAAAAACTAGTTTCCCAGACAAGGATTAAACTGACATTACCACTGTGACCTTGATCTTGCAGATATGACCATGGTTCAATGTCTTGACACAGCCTTGGATCCTGGGCAACAATTCTGTAAAATATTATTCGATCCATGCCAATGATTAAAAGTTACTGCCCCCCCCCAAAAAGAATTACCCATGCATTGTCACCTTGACCTAAAAGATATGACCTTGGTTCAAGGTCATAACATACCCTTGGGTCCTGGGCAATAATTCTGTGAAATATTCAAATCCATGCATGCATAAAAAATGTTTTGGTCCGAACAAGAATTTAATTGATAAAAGCACTGTGACCGTAATCGTGCAGATAAGACCTTGGTTCAAAACCATGGCACTTCCTTGGGTTCTGTGCAACAATTCCAGGGCTTGAATGACATGGGACCGATTCAACACAAGAGTTCATTATGAGTATTTTTGATATTTTCATATTCATTATACCCTTACCATTGGTAATTAAATTATCATATGATATATATGTATCATGGAACCCACAATGTAAAGAATAAAAGATTGATCCAAATGAAGGGAGAGAGTACAATCATCTCAAAAAGGACTCAATGCTTTCTGACACCTATAATAACAAAAATTGAAAACAAACATTCAATTTCAAAAACTTTCAATTGATAGGACAAATCCTTGACACGAGGAGACTGCGTGTGATGTTTCATGACAATAGGAATAAAGAAATCCACTTACTGTCTAGAAACCATATTCAGGTGCCCATGCTCTGTGAATTTGAATTTTGATCTTATTGACATCCATATCAACAATGCATATCAATCTTTGACTCACAGTGTCAATGTATGCAGTTTCGCATCAACAGGTGTGAAAGTAAATCAGTTACGGTCCAGAAACCATATTCAGTTATTCATGCTCTGTGACCTTCACTTTTGGGACACCAAATCAATAAAGCATACCTGTGACTGACGGGGAGCCTGTGTGCAAAGTTTGCTGACCATAGACATAAAAGAATTTCAGTTATGGTCCGAAAACCAAATGTCAACCCATGGACAGATAGACAGACAGACAGACAGGGTGATTTCTATATCACCCATCAAACTTTGTATGCTAGGTATAATTACAACATCAAACAAGGATATTGCAATCCAGTACAACATCTATTACACACAACAACATCCTGAATACCTATGTCACTGTAACAACTGGGACTAGAGGGGGTATAACTTGGCGTACCCTCAGTTCTTTCTGTATGTGTTGGAGTAGATTCGGAAAGACTGAGAGATGGTGAGCCATGAACACCAGAGATTTTGGGAGATACTGGAAACACCACCTCCTGTTGGCTTTGGAATGTACTGAAAATATAAATGTAATATGTCCATGTATAGTCTTATTCTAACTGCATATAGATGAATAGAAATATTTCTATTTTTTAAGTTGCGTATGTGAATCACTTCACTCTATTGTCAAATATTTTTGGTTTCCACCAAGTCAAGGTCACAAAATCTCTATCTTTGACCTCATATGAGAGGACCTCACTAGTAGAGATTGCACTCCAAAACATAAAAAAAGGGTCTTTTTAATTTGGAAATGTGTAGTTTAAAAAGTATAGCAAGGTTAATGCTGGTAACAGATATAATGACCTACAAAAGCCAATTCTGCATATTGTTTTAGATTAGGGGATATAAATAAAAGAATCAAGGCATTACTCTTAACAAAGAGGCTCATAAGCCATGATACTCACCTAAGACAGTAATTCACAAATGCTTAAAAACAGTCATCATAAAAGACAGGTCATTTCTTCTACTTGTGATAAAATTTTGAAGTACATGATAAAACCTCATCTTAAACAAGCTTTTTAACCATGACAAGTTTAAAATTTAGTTCAGTTTGCTTTATAATGTATAAACGTTACAATTATACTTAATACTGATTTCTGTATACCTTTCCTGTTCTGCAGCTAAAGCTTCTGCGAAAGTAGGAGGAGGTGTGGAGTTTTCTGGCAAGAGATCTGGTCTACCATCTTTGATACCTGAAAAAATGACACCAGTGTTATTCTATTGAATGAAATGGTTTTATTACCCCCAAACTTGGGTCTCTCTGGTAATATTTTTATGAAATAGTGAAAATAAAATCCAAATCCTATAACTCCGTAACGACAAAACAGAATTTCCTCAAAATCAAAAGGTGGCTTCCGCTACCCTATTTAAGCATTCTGTATGAATTTCATGAAAAACAGCTCACGTTTACTAAAGTTATTGTGTTTCATAATATCTTATCATGGCAAAAATAAAATCCAAGTCCCATAACTACAGAACGACAAAATAGAATTTGCTCAAAATCGAAAGGTAGCTTCCTCTACACAATTTAAGCATTCTGTATGAAATTCATGAAAAACAACCGACGTTTACTTAAGTTATCGCGTTCCATAGCATTTTTTTATACAAAGTAAAAATAAAATCCAAGTCCCATAAATCTGTAATGAGAAAATGGATTTTGCTCTAAATCGAAAGACGGCTTCCTCTACACTGTTTAAGCATTCTGTACAAGTTTCATGGAAAACAGCTGACGTTTACTGAAGTTATCGCATTCCATAGAGGACAGACAGACAGACAGACGAACATCACCATTCCAAAATACATCCTGTCTTTCGACAGGCGTATAAAAAACCAAATACTATGTGTATTTAATTAAAAAACCAATTTAAGCAGTAGAAAGATCATCATGTGGATGTTCTTTATTATGTAATGTGAGTCTGTATTTTCATATAATATCAGGTTAGGCCACACCAATTTAATATTTAGTTCGTCAGATTTTCCCCCCAAAAAATACAGGTGAGCGAGCGAATTCTTTTTTTTCTAAAAAAAATTCTAAATTGTTTTTTTTTTTTAAGCGATATGAATTTTGATGCAGCGAGATATTTTTTTATTTGTACAATAATAGACATTACACAGTGAAATATGACAAATAAAGTATTTCCATACATTTAACTTGGTTTTTTTCTAATATTTATCAGCAAAAGAGAGGGAAACGAACAACACAAATGTAAACACAATATGAGCCATCATCATTTCTTTAAAAGCATCTTTCTTCCCTCTTAACGATGCCTCTCCAAGTCCAAGATCTAGGTTATCATTCCCATCCCCATTTTTCAGGATAAAGTCAACATGTTTTAGACTCAATCAGGGGCGTAGCCAGAGTGCAAATGATGTGTACGCACAAGAAAGGCAGGGTGTTTTGGGGAAAGGAAAACGACCAACTCTCTCTCATGAGACACTATAATTTTGACAAAATGATGTGTACGCACGTGCGTATATGGTGTAATGGTTACTATGCCACTGTCAATTCTGCACACAATGAAAGTGGAAGGGTGATCGATAATACGCCTATTTTCTCAATGCTAGTAGACGATGATTTAATAGCAATTTTTTTCTACATTATCTAATGAATATTTTGGGACAAACTTGTAAAGTATGGGAATATAAATTGGCGAATGAGGCATCATCGATGGAAAAACTAAGAGCGGTTGGGGTTCAAAACTGTATTACCTCCTTTTCGCATTGATATTATGAAGAACACTGCAACAATCACGAAAAATCTTCTTTCTTGCTTCTTTCACAGGTGCTCGTTTTCATATAAACAACGGCTCTGCCCCTGTACGTCTCCGTCTCGTACTTATTTTATAGAACGAGACGGAGACGTACAGGGGTGTACAGGGGCGGAGCCGTTGTTTATATGAAAACGAGCACCTGTGGATTCCTTTGCCTTCGGTAACTTAAAATAATCGTCTGCTTTACATTTTTTTTTACATTCTGATCTCGAAATCGAGCAGGTGTTTTTTTTTTTTAGAAAAAAGTTGACCGGAGCAAAACAGAAGCAGGAAATCTGACGAACGAACTTTCAATTTATTGTGGCCTTATCAGTTTATACATGTATTACAAACAACGGTAGAACAAAGCAGGAAATCCCCTTGCACACACTGTTCTAACTAAAGTCATTCCTGTGAAATGGCACTACTCTGCAAAGTATAAAGCTGAATAAGACATCTGAAAAGTTTTAGAGATAGCATGGCTTTGTGTGACCTTGACCTTGCACACATGATGACCTTGTAACAAGTACATAATAACAGATCTGAGAAATATGGTACAGGCTAACTTTTTTGAGCCAGACAACAGTTTTATTATAAGCTAACTATGACCTTGACCTAAATAGTATGACGTTGAGTCAAAGTCATGACATACAATTGTTTCATGGATAACAACTATTTTAAGCATCAACTTTTTCAATCAAGTATATGAATTTTAAGGGCCAGACAATAAAGTCGATGATTAGCTATGAATTTATTCTTAGAGGTATGACTCTGAGTTAAGATCATGACAATTGTCTTATGGATAACAGCTGGTGGTGGTGGTTATACTTTATCCCTTTAACAAACAAAACTGCAAGAGGGAGAGAATGGTTATAAACACTGGAAATGTTACAATACTGATTACAATAAAGCTGGCTTCTTGATTTTGAGCTATACAACTTCGCAAACAGTGTCTTTAATTTATCATTCAACATCAAAGTCTTTATTACAAATTACATTAATTATCATTCAGCTACATGTATCACAAGGAAATGTCATCATATTTAAAAGTACTTTTACCTTTTGCCAACAAAATTACAAGTCTTAAGATTGAAAGATGTTTAAAATAGTGCATCACAGAGAGTGTGAAAAGATGAAGTTGGTGATATGACCTCTGAACATTACCATGTCAGTTTTTGTCAAAAGGCAACAATATTCTTGTGCATCACAGAGAGTGTGAAAAGATGAAGTTGGTGATATGACCTCTGAACATTACCATGTCAGTTTTTGTCAAAAGGCAACAATATTCTTAGCTTTGATGACCACAGATCAGGGGGGGCAAAAATTAGGTCTTTGTTGCAACTACATCGTCGTTATACCTATGTACAAAATGCTAATAAAATTTGCTCTCTTCATACTATCTTACCGCAAAGAGTTTGCAATTGCTTGTATCCGAAATGAACGTGCAATCGACAACTTCATGGCAACAAGTTTTACTGCATTGTTGTCACGAGTCGAAGCTGAGCCAAGGAACGACATTCCTTCAAGTGGGACATTAAATAAACATCTTATTCACAATTCTCATAATGTTATATCATCATTTATATTTAGAAACATACAACATTTACCTAAATATTTATATTGCATTTTCATTATCAGAGGAAATGCGGGAAGATCGATCTTTAAATTTGTCATATATGTGAAAAAGAACTAAAGTTCCAGAACATGTTGGGGAAAACTTTAATTGAAATATCTCGATAAAAACAAGCGATACAAGATCAAGACAAATGCTTTGTCCGGAGAATTACACAATCGAGTACATCCGATGATGTCGGTGGTAAACACATCGTGAAGTAGTTACAACTACATACTATTACGCGAAATTTGAAAACATTATTGCAACTCCTTTTTCGAGTTATTGAAACTAGTTTATGTTTAGCTTAAATTAACTGAGCTAAAGGTACATTGTGCTGATCAAGAATTTTTAAGACAACATCAGCAATTTTTCGGCACTTTATTTTTCAGCGGCGTAGTAAGCTCTATATCGGTGGTGAAAGTTATAACCCCTGAAAAGAAAGTGATTGCAATGAGTGCGGCTTCACCGAAGCCGACTCAACAATACACCCTCAATTTATTGATCCGGGGGCATAAAAAATAAAATACTGTAATAATGGGATCTTAATATCTTCTTTACTATTTCAATGTCTACAGACAAAAGGTCTGAAAAACCAATAAGGTGATTCCAGAATATTTCTCAACTCGGTTTTCTTTTGAAGTTACATTAATAACTCAAGTTACATTAATAACTCACCAGTAGGCATGTCTCTATTATGCTGATCATCAGAGAAACTTATAGTCCGCTGTTTACTCTCAGGAGGACGTAAACGACCAATATCTGTGGTTTCAGATTCACTTATTTTCTTCATACTTTGTGGTTTTCTTTTGGAGGGAGAATGTTTCAAAGCTAAAGATATCAAACAAAAAAGTACTTACTAGGTTATATGCATCTGATCAGTAACAACCCCTAACATATTAATCTGTCCATTAAATGCAACTCTTATATCTTACTATTCAAACATAAATAAGATATTAAAACAATACTGCATAAATCTGATTTTGATGTATCATGCTTAATTAATGTCGTATTAACATTATTTAGCTATAGATAAGTAGGGTCTTTATGAGGGGTTTTCTATTATCACCTCCAAGAGAGAACTTCTATTATGGTATTGAAGTAAACCTCTACCATTATAAGAAGGGAGATATGCTAAGCAACCTCGTAAAGAATGCGAAATAGGACATAATGAACGGTAATGAATGATCAATATACCACAGCAAAAAATATTTTTCTACAAAATGATAAGTGAATGACAAATGAGTATAACGAATGTAATGGATTCCCAATAGAGTAATAATAAAAGTGTTTCATGACCATACAAGCATTCAAAAACTCTCTAAGCCTATTACTCTATAAAAGAAATTAAGTCTCATAAAATACTATCAAACTTTACAAGGGAAGTCCTACAATATACGGTGCATCAATGAAGCACCATGATGTAGACTAGTGTATGTGTATTCATGCAGGCAGAAAAGTTCATTATTAAACAACAATAATAACCATTTATCAAATGCAGCACAATACAGGCAAGTTACAAGTCACATTCTTTAAACTTAAACATCTGAAATAACATGAAATAAAAAAACATATGAACACATTTCATTCTGTCTTTTTTTTTCATATGCACAAAACAAAAGTTGAAGCAGATGGTCAATGCATTTGAATTCAAGTGCTGAAATGCCAGATAATGCAGGGTTTAGAGTGATGGACATAGTGTAATAATGACATCACTTTCATTAACACTTATGTACCATGCTTGAAAAGCATACATGTATATACATAAATATGTATTTCAGATAAGGAATATCATAGTATTGAATGTGAAGTAAATGCAGATGAAAAAGTATGAAGAATCAACCTGAATTACCACTTCACATAAAACCTGAAAATTTTGCTGACCGTGGTGTTCACTTACTTCATACTTATATATCAGACTACAGATTGCAGATTAAATACAGAATAAACTGAAACTTCTCAACCTTATTAGTTTGCTTGTTTAACTATTGGAAGATGTATATATATTCTTGTGTAAAGCTAAAATGAATTGATCAAAAGGAAAGACATTCCATATTTGTATACATTAAAGTAATTGTAAAAACTTTCAAAGCAATTTTCCTTGATGAGACCGCCCATAAATCTTACTGCAAAAGTAGCAATTAAGATACCTCAAAAGCTGAAAATATTTCAAAGAAGAAAAAAAAGGATATTTTTTAAAACTATTTATCAAATGCATTGACCATTAATTACCTATGTTGACAATTTTTCTGAATCTCTGCGTTGCTTTAAAAGTTGGTGGCTCCACTGATATTGTGGGCAAAAATGGAAATTAGAAGAAAACCAGTAAATAGCAATTCAAATTATAGCATTGAAATTATCCCTTGTGTAAAACAAGAATTTTGAAAGCTATCAAAAAAAATGAAAATAATTTGAAGATGTACACAAGTGCAAACATCATTATATGTGTTGTCAAAAAGTATAAATTTTAAGTGAAAAATGTAGACACAATGTAGAATAAACAAAATACACTAGACCAAAAATTAAAAAGAAGTATGTTGAAAATCAACCATAAATTACATTTAAAAAATTTTAACTGAATGTCTAAAGCTAATCAATTGCATTAAGCACTGTAAAATCAAAATCAAACATCAGTCTCATGCCTCCTAGTGCATATTATATAGCAATGGAACACAAAATTATACACTTGTCAGTCGATGATTACATCACGACTATAACATGGTTGTAAAACAGTGAATGACTGTAATTCATAATGTGAACACATTGCACAGACCACGTATGGATACAATGTATAGGTGAACAGAAACGAGATAATTACTACCAGTACATATAATCTGAAATCATCACATATCTCAATCTAAAACAAGTGTGTTTGGTGTATCAGTATCTAAAGTATTTCTGTGTAAACCCTGTATATCATGTAAACATAGAAAACTTCTCCAACCCTCAAATACAGCTATGAAGTAATACATGTCTACACTATATTAACAAATGTCAAGATCTTAATTGCTAAATTCATAATAATTACAAATGTTGTTTCTAATTATCTATCTCCCCTTACTTTCTGGTTATAGTAACTTTAAATTAAACCTTAGGACTCAAATTTCCTGTCCTTTTATTTTCCTTTTTTCTTTTTTGATGAGATAGAGGTTACAAGGTGATATTTACTGTACAATAATCTGTATCAATATTCTTTCTCTACCATCAAGGTTTGATACTGCTATGGGTAATTAAAACTTTGACAGATAGTTTATGATGGTATATTTTAACAATACGAAACATAATATGTGCACAAAAAGTAAAAAGTACAAATTCTCTCAATACTGCATTGTTTCACATGCCTTGAAAACAGTCCTTAATTGAAATATACTAAGTACCACTTTTTCACTTTACTCCACCCTCAATAACATGATACTTATAGCTGATTTCAATATCTCAAATGTTTAAAGTACCAAGGTTGTTTTAGTTCAAGCCTATTAAAATGGTAAAGCTACGGTAAGAATATAAAAGGCTGAAATCAAAACTTTGAAGAGTTACTTCATGACCTTACAAAACTCTGAAGCCACCAGGGCTACATAGTGAAAGTTATACCTTAGATGTATAAACACAACATATCTGTTTGACATTAATACTTGGACATGTAATCATAACATATTTCCTTGACAGATATACTTTAGTGTTTACAAGTTACAGTGACAGTTATACTTCTGACTTGTAGGCATTACATAAGTGCTTGACAGTTATACTTTAGATGTGTAAGCATAAAATATTTGCTTGATGTCAAATAATGAGTACCAGATAAACTTTTATTTTGAAAAACTGGATATGAATATTTCAAGCATTCATGGGATGTGTGACCAAACAAACAGGAGATGGTGACTTCTGGGAACCGGTTTCACCTCTGATTTCCAGTTATATGTCCACTACTGTATGTCATTAATGGTGCCCTAGAGTCATTGCATCAGTTACTTTAGTATTTGACAGTATTAACTCATCGTCATTGCACTGTGAAGCTTGCAAAAAGAATTCCAGTGGAAGGTCTGACTTCATTGTTGTAATACTCCTGAGGTGGTGTAGCTGTGACACTTTCTAAATCGTGTTTGTTTACTTTCATAATATCTTTGCAATGTTGAATTATTTTACAACATGTTTATACTTCCGGTATTCATGATGGCTAACTAAACAATCAATCATAAAGGTAACAATTAAGATCTTATTCTCTGTAACAGAGAGGGCTAATAATAAATCTCAAAAACAAAACATACATCCTGTTAGTAAAACTACTCTCAAGAAATAAACATTCTCACTTACGTGTAGGCATTTTCCTGAAAACTTTTGAAGACATAAAATCTTGGAATCTCTGTGAGTAGTAGCTGGGTCTGTGAACAGATATCGTATCCTACAACACAAAACAAGGTACACTGCACTTATATTTTCACAACATCTTGGAGCAATTTAAACCACAGATATATGAATGACACACTACATATATCACTAAAATGTAAAAGCTTGTCTATATGAAACTGATGGAATCAAGTTACATGATTGTTTAAATTGCTATGATATATTATTATATATCTGAATTCTATAAGAATCCCCAAGTCAGTCAAGACCATTTTACAAGACTTCAACATTAACCAAATCTTGATCAAACATAAGTCAATCATAATAAGATGACTCTGAAATACAAGTTCAAGGTCATAGAACATTTATAACAATAATCTATTGGCACATTTCTAGGTAAAAGTATGACAAAAATGCCATTTGTTACATTCTGCTACAAAAATTAAGAAATGTGCCCAAAAATGGTTTACTATTATATTAAGGAAGAAATGGTTGGATTTAGACTCAATATGATCCAAGTGTGATAATTTGTCCCTTAACCATCTTCGCAAGCCAAGGCTTCATTTCATTCTACTGCACTTGCGAAGATGTCCCTTAACATGTAACTTTTTTGTTATTTTTTATTCTATCTTGACTTTTTTTAAATATAAAACATGAAATAGAAAGCTGTAGATTTTCCTTTTTTCATGAGCTCACCAGACTATTTCCTAAATACTACAATTAACAAATTCTTACCCCATCAATAACTATTGCTTTCATGGTATGTTCTATTTTTTTCTTCAGACGATAACTCTGAAGAATATCTATTATTCCAAGATAAAGTAACAATCTCTCTCCCTTGTCATTTTTGGCAGGAATACCTCCAGGCCTATCATAGAAAAAATTTCATATAATTACTATCTCAATTAAATCAATGTCTGTGAATCAATGTAAATGTTTATTACAAGCATGTTAAAAATTATTAATATGCTATTAAAATATTCATTTCAAAAATACTTGTGATGATTTATTGATCAAGAATTTCTTTGTACTTAAACCTTTTTGCCAGATAACTAAGTCCAGATGATAAAGCTATAGCATATTTTTCTTATATTCAAGTTATACAGCAATTTACAAATTTTGTATTACTAACGGAATATCATCGTCTTCTTCCTCTTCATCATCAGAATCTGTTGTCTGATTGATGGACTCAATAGCCGTGGAATACTGTGCAATGCGACCTTTTATGGACTTGGCTCTTGATAGAGACACCCCTAAAATCGTCAACAAGTATTTTAAATCTACGTATTTACAATTAGTATTTCCATATACTACTTCTTATTCTTTAAATGTAATAACACCATGTTAGCAATGATTGAAGGAATAACAACAAAAGTGCAGGGTGCTGTGTGATATAAACAACTCTACCAATTATGCCTTAATAATATATACATGCAATGTGACTTATTTTACTGTTGATGCTTAACACCTTATCATTTATCTCTCTGATATGTAAATCAATTTAATACAGTAAGGATAATTGTTTATATTCAAAGTGAATTCAAAAGTAAAGTATTATTTGTAAGTACAAATTTTAGGTGCAAAATGAATAGCTCTAATGAGAAATGCCTGATAAAAATATCATTTTCTAGCTTTTAGCTACACAAGTTTAAAGTAGTCATATTAAAAGTTTATTTGAGTATACACAATACTTTATACAATTAACTACGTGTGATAAAACTATACCAGATACACAAATAATTAATGAGCACCAAACTACTTCCTCTTCTGTCTCATTACATACCAACACCATTACCACAAAGTACATGTAATTAGTTCATTATTAATTACCAAAGCAGAGAGCATACATAGGTGAATCAAATAGATACTTGGTAAGAGAACCTGGATTATATATTTTCACTCCCTCTACAAAATTACCTGATAAATGGTCTATTTCCACTTCCTCTGATGGGATAATTAGTAACCATATATTAAACTAATAAATAATTTAGATGGGTGACATGAATAATATGTTGATACTGAATGCAACAACCACAAAAAATTGACATTATGGTGTGCATACATTTATGTATAACTATAACAATCCAAATATATACAACTGGGTACAATTATACAAAACACTTGTCGACATAATTTGTTTCCAACTTGACCTCATTTTCCTAAGCCTTATTTTGGTATAAAAAAATATTCAACTTTTATTTTCAAAACTCAGATCTGTTATTTTCAATATACTTTCATAAACAATTATGGATAAGATGACAAAAGAAAGTGTAACTTAAATGTCAAAAGCACTCTTATACATGGATGTTTGTGCTGATATTCCTCAATGATATTCAGAGGAAATTTGATAACCTGAATATCAAGAAACCTGAAAATCCATGGAAACTAGAAGTAATCATGTGGTCCTGCCAACATTTCTATACAATCAAATGTTATATAATACTCAAACTATTGAGACTCTAAAATGAACCCCCCCCCCCAAAAAAAAAAAAAAAAAACCCACAAAACTCCAAATGAAGCCATGAGGTCAAGAAATAACTGACTTGTATACACAATGATCACAAATATCTGTTGGAATGCACTCATGGGCCATAAAATTGCAACATTACATACAGTGATATATGAGTATCATAACATGAGAAATCATAAAACATGTAACCTTTCCAATCAATCCCTTTTGCTACATGTATTTTCATTCCTGACATATGCAGAGTTTCAAAAAGAAAGACGATCCTAACAACATCATATACCACATGTTCTCAGATCAGCAATATGTGATCTTTGCGATTTTATGTGATCTGAACAAAGCATATTTTGTCAAGTGTTGTACCAATTATCGACAAGAGTTGTCAGAAGACGACATAGCTAGTCAGTGCAAGTATAATCATCTCATGGACATTAAAAGCAAAGTCTGTAATGTGTTTTGAAATGTCAAAGTTCAAAGTCAAGGCCACAAGGTCAAAAGAGATGGCACCAAATGAAAGTTTTGGTCATAAGTAACCTACAATTGAACAATCAAAGTAACAGTTCAAACAATATAGCCCAGGTTCAAGTTTTTGAAACGTAGGTCAAAGTCCAAAATCAAGGTCACAACATCAAAAATGATGTCACCAAATGAAATATCTGGTCATGCAGAATTTACATATCAAATTCCTATCTCTAACTGTTCAAAAGATACAGCCCAGGTTAAAGTTTTTGAAAAGTAGGTAAAAGTAAATTGTCAAGGTCATGACATACCAAAACTGGAAGTGATTGTGAAAATCTTTTACATTTTGAGATATCAAAATTTGACTATATACTGATAGACATGTAACACAAGTAGTCACAAATGATTAACTTAGTGTAATAAGTTCCCAGATTATTATTTGTTAAATTTCTGAATAAGCAATTTAAAAAAAAAAAAAAGACATCATTTGTGCTTAATGAAATTTAGAGAGAATACCACTGATGCTGCAAATGTTGAGTTGAATTACTACTCTGTATAGATCTGGCAAAGCCAAATTTACATTCCAGAAAATCCAAATATTGGGAAAACTATCTATCATCATTATTTGACCTTACAATAAAACACTGACATGAAGATGCATGTACTTTCCTAGAAAAACCTTAGTTTTAGGTTTACGTCATTTTCTCTGTTAAGAAATTCCTGCCCAAATATTTTGAATGCATCTTACATTTATAATGTGATATATAGAATGTAATTGTCAGATAAATATAGTAAGTGTTTTTAACAATGTTTCTTCATTGGATAATAATGAGCATAAAGATCAGTCTATTCACCTGATTTATTTAGGACACCAGACTCAGACAGACCATCTGCTGTAGATGATGATGCCTCAGTAGCACTCACACTGCAGTTCTGTACATTAGGTTGGCCACCATCAGATGGATTCTTACCCTGTAAGATAAAAAGAAATCTAAATTACAAAGAAGAGCAACGTGAAGCTTGGCATCCCCTTGCATGTCAGCATAATCAATAGTATTAAACTGACCTTGACCTCTCACCTTTTAACACCAAAATCTACAGAGATCTTTCTCTCATTACACTAAAACCATATGGGATGTATAAACCCAATAGCGCTAAATTTGTGGCTTCTAGAGTGTGTGACCTTAAGACCTCTGACCTTCTGACACCAAAATCAAAAGGGATCTTCCTCTCCTTATTATACCTAAGCTATATGTAAAGTAGGAACCTAATATAACCAAAACTGTGACTCCTAGAATTTCTGCAAGGTTTTTCTACGAATAAAATTACTATGATGACCTCTAGTTACCGTGACCTTCGACCTTTTAACCCCAAAATCAATGGGTATCTTTTTCTTCTTATACTTAAGCTATATGTAAAGTATGAATCCAATAAGAATGAGAGTGTCTACAAGGTTTTTATTTACAATGCCCATTTGTAACCTTCATCTTCAACCTTTTACCCCAAAGTCATAGGAATATTCCTCTCCTCATACTTAGCTACATGTGAAGTATGAACTCAATAGGGCCAAAACTGATTTCTAAAGTGTGTCTACAAGGTTTTGTTACAGACACATGCATGCACACATCCACACACACACACACACACAAATGGTACTGCTACTATATCATCCCTGCAACACTGTCGTAAAGGGATGATAATAATTAACAAAAGATGTGTATTCTGCCTGTTAAACTTCAAACGATAACAGATGCTGTGTGTGTTTATTGTTTTACATTTAAAAATTTTTCATTTAAACAGTATATATAAATTGGACTGAGCAACAAGATAAATATCTATGTTAAAATTCTCCCAAGACTACTGAAGTAAGTTACAAAGGTTTCAAGACTATAATGAAGCACCCAACAAGGAAATATCAAAAGTCTACACCAATTGCCATGCAAATTTATATACAGTCAAACTTTGATATCTTGAATTCGGAGGGACCGTGCAAAATACTTCGAGATATCCGAAATTCGAGATATCCAAATTTCAAGTTTAGGATAACAAATCTTGCAATTGTTAACATACGCCGGTTCATTTGACATTTGTGATTATTATAGTAGATATACGAGATATACATGTATTTATTAATAAATACACATGAAAATGTGCATATTGTTCCTAAATAATTAATCTAAATCTCATCATACCTTTTATATTTTATGAATATAAGAGAATATACTCCAAAATGGAAAACATCATGTTTCCTTTTCAGTAATATCGTAATTTAGATTCAAAACTGGATATAACTGTTTTATACTATACCTAAAACTGAGGACGGGCTTACACGTAAGACAAAATAAAGACACATGTGATAATTTTATTTTACTACTAGTACTTTGCATAAAAATACGTAGACACATGGACTCGAAATAAAATGAATTAATGAACAATGTAAAGACATTTCTTTAAATAAATGCAGCTGTATAATTACAGCTTATGTTAATTGTTTAATTCTATGTATAATTTAATAAGCTATCATCATTTACTAATATTTTGTATAAATAACACGATACGCATGGACGCGATCGATTATGTAATTACTGTGGCTTTGTACACTGACACGGTCCATTAATCAATCCCCATTAGCGACCTGTCAAATAAGGTAAACGGAGCCAGAGATGTTGTCAATAAAAAGCCAAATTCAAGATAAACCGGAAAAATAAGAACTTTGGGACTTGAAAATGTATTCGAGACTAGCATGGTATTCGACATATCAGTGTTTGATACACCTGTGGTGAATTTAATCATAATATGAAGGATTTTTTTCGCGACCAACGTTCAACTTCGAGATATCCTGGGCATTCGAGATATCAGTGTTTGAGATATCGAAGTTTGACTGTATAACTAAGTCATGAGGTCAATGACCTTGGTGTTATTTGAAAGGGCTTTATCAGTGAAGTATGCATTCTAAATATGAAGTCTCTATTTCTTACGGTTCAAAGGTTATGGTGAAGGTTAAAGCTGATGACAGACAAACAAACAGATGGAAAGGACAAAAACAGTATGTCCCCTATCTATCGATCTGGGGATGTAAAAATACCAGTGAACTGTTAAATGTAAATCATTAAATATTTAAAGTTTGTATCTTTAACAGTGTATAATATCAGCTGATTGTACAACCATTTATAGTGTATAATATCAGCTGATTGTACAACCATTTATACACATTCAAGGCTATAGTACTAGGTGTGTAAGAAACCACTTTTATCAATTGGCCTTGGAATTTATACATATGAATATAAACTTATACATCTGTACTGTAAAATGCTTTATTTTAATAGGTTTCGATTTCCTGGTTTTAATATAAAATACAAGTTTGTGGAGTTCTTATTCCATGGACAGCACCTCAAAAACAAAGAATTAAATGTCCTTAGGTATATGCAATGTACAATGGCTGATTATGTGATGCAGCTCCGCAGGATAACGGGGATTTGAATTAATCATTAACTTAATTAACCACCCTGTTAAATCTATTTCATAAAAAACATTGGTAATTTTATAGCTATGGCTTGGGTCACTGTCTATTAAACAATAATTGATCTTATTTAGGGGGTGGAGATATACAAATTTAATTTGCTACTATAATCAGTTTTATGTATTGTATCTATCTGTAACTTTATCATTCTTGGAACATTAATTTGTATACATATACATTCACATAAACATACTTATTTACATACAGAGACATACACATATGATATATACACATTTTTCTTGGTTTTCCAGAAATCTTTCCCACCTAAAACATCCACTGATTGGAATTCCTTTGCCAGAAAGTGCCAAATTATCAAAACCTCTTAATGAGTTTAAGAATGCTTTGGACAAGGACAAAATTATCAGTTACTAATATCATAGGATGCATTCGTGAACTTATGATGCAAGTTTGATAATTGCAGCGCCTATACTTTCTCCAGCACTGAATTACCCTGACTGAGTCACTCAAGTGGAAAATGTAGGTCAGATGCATCATAGGATGCAAACTATTCCAAACTACTGAACTGGACGCTGACGTGAACACAGACAGAATGTGGAAGCCAGGTGAATAGCATAAACTCCTCTCAACTTCATAGAGGTGAGCTAGAAACCATGACATGGGGTATTTGACAAAAATAAAACCACTGATCTCATTTACATACAACATAATAAAATATTCATATAAGAGCAAAGACAGTCATTTCAAAAGCCACACATCTTACTTTCTGTTTTGCAGCTAAATCCAGGTTGTAAATTCCTAGTAACATGCTGTAATCCATTATTTTAAAACTCTCCAAAACCTGTTTAAAAATAAGAAACTCAATTGAATTATCTTGTGTCAAATCACAAACAAGAGGCCCAAGTGGGCCTATATCGCTCACCTGAGTACCTAGATAATCAGTCATGCATGAAGGAAGAATTCATTTATTTTTGCATTAATGTGACTAAGTCAACACAGATGTTGAAAATATGTCAAATTTTATTTCAGGCTAGAATAAAAAACAACACTTTTTTGCACATCCATTCAAGTGATTTTGAAATTAAGCATTTCCTTTGTCTCTGCAAGAAGTCATTCAGGGCAACAAGTTAGTCATTTTCTTTAGGTGGGGCCTTTTGTTGACTGATTTCAAGTCTGGGTCATGAACAACAATTGTTTCAAATATTGTCCAGATCTAACTTAAAATTGCCTAATTTCATATGTTGAGAAACATCTAAAAACTTATTTAGATGTGTAAAGAAATGAAAAAAAAAATTTGACCACAGCTGGATTTGAACCGCTACTCTCCATATTTCAATTACCAAGTGGTATATGTACTATTGTGAGAACTGCTTTTTAGACATGGTGGCATTATCTGTTAACCAATTTGGATGAAATTTACCAAATTGATAGAGGACTTTTAGTACTGCATGTAATCCATGTTTCATTAAAATCTTTCATGTGGTATAACAGCAGAAGTGAAAAATGTGATTGAATCGTTCCTATACACCCTCATTTGGAAGTCTTGAAAAATTCATAGAAAATCCAAAAATTGAGATATTGACAAAATTTTTTCAAAGTAACAATCCTTACCATAATTATGATCACAATAGTCCATAAGAAATCATCATTATCAATTAACTAGGAAATATGACACTTTTTTCTGCATTGAATCACCAAGTCCAAAGAAATGTTGAAAAAAATTCTAAAATTTGATTTTGGAAGGTAACCAAAATGACAATACATCTTCACTCATCCCTCTAGATCATTTCTATGCATTCTGTTTGTCTCTGTATACAGCCCGTATGAAAAAGAATATTGTTAAACGAGGGAACTCTTTTGTGACCTACTCTTGACTATGGTGGCGCCACCTGTAAAGAGGTCTGGACGAAAACAACAGAATTTGAAGAGGATCATAAGTGACTTATTTCTACCAAGATTTATTAAAATCCTTCAAACAGTTTTGTAGAAAAAGTTGAAAATGTGAAAAATGGCCAAAACACCCCTCCCCCCCCCCTTTTTTTTTTGGAAGTCTTAAACGTAAAATTCCTAATTTCATATGTTGAGTGTTGAGAAACATCTAAAAACTTATTTAGATGTGTAACAAAAAAAAAAAATTTTTTTGACCACAGCTGGATTTGAACCGCTACTCTCCATATTTCAATTACCAAGTGGTATATGTACCATTGTGAGACCTACTTTTAGACATGGTGGCATTATCTGTTAACCAATTTGGATGACCCGCACAAAAAACAAAACCTTTGAAAAGGACTATGAGTACTTGCATCCTACCCAGTTTTATCACAATCCTTCAAGTTGTTCTGTAGATCAAGTTGAAGATATGAGAAATTGTCCCCCCCCCCCCCCCTTTTCTTGGAAGTCTTAAAAAATTCATAAAAAATTCAAAAATCGAGATATTGAAAAAATTCCTTCGCACCAGCATTCCTTACCATAGAAATGATTAAATGAAACCAAATGAATGCATCAATGTTTACTAAAAGAAAATAATAACTCTTTAATGCATTAAAATAACAAAGTCCAAAATAAAAATGAATTGATTTCGGAATGGAACCAAAAATATCAGCACTTCTTCCCATATGCCTCTAAATCATTCCTATGCAGTCGGTTTGTCGCTGTATGCACCCGATCTGAATAAGAAGTTTGTCAAAGGAGGGTACCCTCTGTGACCTACTTTTGTCTGTGGTGGTGCCACCTTTTCATGGATCCTGACAAAGATGACCACATTTGTCGGGGACCTTGAGTATTTGATGCATGCCAAGTTTCGTTGAATTCCAGCCAGTGGTTCCGAAGAAAAAGTTCAAACTGTGAAATGTTTACACCAATTATCCCACCCCCCTTTTTCTTGAAAGTCTTAAAAAATTCATAAAAAATCCAAAACATAAAATATTGAAAAATTTTCTTCGCAGTAGTATTTCTTACCATCAAAATGATCAAATTAAACCAAATTAATGCATCAATGTTTACTAAAAGAAAAAAATACCTCTTTTCTGCATTAAAACTACCAAGTACAAAAAAACGTCAAAAATTTGATTTCGGAACGGAACCAAAAATAACAACACTTCTTCACACATCCCTCTAGATCATTCCTATCCATTCAGTTTGTCTCTGTATGCCCCCGGTCTGAAGAAGAAGTTTGTCAAAGGAGGGTACCCTCTTTGACCTACTTTTGCCTGTGGTGGCGCCACCTGTTGATGAATCCGGACGAAAAACAACAACACTTGTAGGGGACCATGAGTACTACATGCTTATCAAGTTTCATCAAATTCTGTTCAGTGGTTCTGGAGAAGAAGTCGAAAATGTGAAAAGTTAACGACGGACGGTGATTGATCACAATAGCTCACTTGAGCCTTTGGCTCAGGGTGAGCTAAAAACACTTTCAAGTTGAATTGTGTAAATTAATCATAAATGTGATAGAATGATGAAAAAACAAAACTATTACATGTAGCAAAGCTGATGGATACTTCCTGAACTGCATCAAACAATTTGACAATTTGTCTGTAGAATTATCATGAAAAGCTTCCTACATTTAAGGTAGATGCACTCTAACTAAACTACAGAATACCATCATGTACCTATTACATCACATTACATCAAAGTAACAAAAGTTGATGACGGTCCGATAGGGGAATTTCCTAATAAAAATTCATAAACTGCATTTTTTGTGAAAACCTCTATGATGTATGAATATTTGAAACGGTCATTTTACAACTTGTTTGAATAAAATCTGACATGAAACTGGAACTCAAATGACCAAAAATTTGTAATTTTGTGTGTTTTAATTTCTTAGCTTTTAATCTGAATATCGTAGTCATGTTTGAATCAAATGACTCACAATGAAGTACTGAAAGTGAAGATGGAAAGAAAATGCCAAAAGCTTTTAAACTAAAGAAGCTGAAATTTTCAGATAAGTTTGTTGGAACATCAAAGGCTTGACAAATGTTGCAAAATATGCATATATCATTAGCATATCATTATCTGCCAACAAACACCCTCATTTTGAGCAAAGGAAGGGATTTAGAGTGTGTCTACCTTAAATTTGTGACCCTAAGAGAGTTTTAGTAAAAAAAAAATCCTGTCCCAAAGAAACATTTGTGTGAAACATGATAAAATTCTGTTTAGTTTTACCAACATTTTAGGGATATGTGCCAAAAGACTTTGACCTTGCACAGAGATCTTGAGTGACTTTTGTCTGAAAGTCCTTGTCCCAAGGAAGATCTGTCTAAAATCTGATCAAATTCTGATGAATGATTCAAGAGATATAAAGCCTTTCCCAATATTTTAGGGATATGTGCTGAGTGACTTTGACCTTGTGGAGTGAACTTGACCATGCAGAATTTACTGTGAGTTATCACTTTCCAAACGTCCCTGTCCCCAGGAACATTTGTGTGAAATATGATACTGTTTTAAAGATAAGAGCTCCGATGGGCAGAAAGACAGACAGACAAAACAGAAATGACAACAACTTTATGCTTCCTGAATAATTTTGGGGGAGCATATAGTTGTTGTCATGTCTGTATGTCTTTCTGCCCATCAGGGCTCATATCTCTCCTGAAAATATTCAGGGAGCATAAAAACAATCTGCTGAGCTCTACAGAGTTGTATTATCAAATCAAGTCATCTAAAACGCTGGCACAGTTTCTAAATTTTTTTTGGGAGACTAAATATAAATGCATCAACAAAATGTACACATTTTGGAAAAGTCGAAATTTTTTTATCCCTAAACTATTTATATGGATTTTGGTCCAAGAGATTTCATTCATAAAACATGGAGTTTTACAAAACAG
Organism: Pteria penguin; assembly: GCA_035048485.1. Taxonomy (NCBI): domain Eukaryota; kingdom Metazoa; phylum Mollusca; class Bivalvia; order Pterioida; family Pteriidae; genus Pteria; species Pteria penguin. The sequence goes on along the minus strand of CM068583.1, from coordinate 42,612,393 downwards.
CTGAGGGGTTGTGGTCAGTGAAATTGCGAATTATATTTCAATGAGGTAATAATTTAACTACCCAATGACCAAATCCCACACAACTCTAATATAAAAGTAGGCTGAGGGACAGTCAATAAATTGGACAGAAATCACATTAATTACTACATAACTTGAGATAGGGCACAAAATGTCCTCTTTTAAAGAATCTTAGATTTAACTAATTCTTATTTAGGCAAAGAAAAATATATGTGATCTCTGACATTGATACAGAGACTTCTATAAACCATAACACATCAAATAATCATTGAAAACAACCCAGCGGTTCTAGGAAGACAAAATCTCTGCAGCAACAGAGAGATAGAATAACTTGGTTCATAAGACCATCTTGACACTGACCTAGGAAATACGAACTTGTTCATGACATGCCTTTGTCATGGGTAACAATCATACAAAGTATTAAGCAGATTCATCCAAGCTAAGGTTTATGGACAAGCACATCATTTTGGCTTACTGTAACTTTAACCTTTGAGAAATGGCCTTGAGTCAAGGTCATAAAAAACCCTTGTGTCATGGATATCAATCATGTGAAATATGAAACAGTATTTATATGACAAAGTAGCTTTTAAAACATCTCTAGGTAATTCCTATGTAACCATTCCCCAGATAATATATTAAAATTCAAACATTAAAAGTTTTGAATTTTTTTTAAATACATGGATTGATTGATTGCTTATTGTTTTAAGACACTCCACGATTATACCAATATATGGTGACAGCATCTGCCTGATGCATTGCATACAAATTTAGACCTTTTCAACAGACCCACTCAAAGCAGTGAGAGATCTTTTACATGCCACGTCTACTGTAACACGGGACCTCGGTTTTTACTGTCTCATCCAAAAGACAGACCACTGCTGTGCCCAAAACGGAAGTCTAACCCGGGATCTCTTGATCACGAGCTGAGCACCTTATTCACTAGAACACAACGGCTTTTTTTTTTTTTTTTTAAATACAGTCAATGTTTGTTCAAAAAGAAATGCTTGTTAACCTAGTTAAATGTTGATGCATTTAGTTATAAAGCAGTCTGCACATACAGCCAGACAAAAACCAATTGTAAAACAAACTTCAATACTTCTCGATATAAAGCAAATAAATCAGTATCTTACCCTACAATCCCTTTGAATGGTTTTCACAACGGCATCATATTTATCTTTTTCCAGCAAAATACCCTGAGAATGTATCTCCAGAAAGTCCAAATCTTTTAATGTGGGACTATCCTTTTGACGTTCATTTTTAGATGCTTTTCTCTTGTATGTGCTCCCTTTCAAATCATACTTTTCGTGTAATTTAACAGATGATGGTAGTAAATTGTTCATCACCACAAACCTGATATTTTTACCACCACACTGAAAGTATTATTCAAAATCTTAATCATCTTTAAATAGCACACAGTGTTATATATAATATAATGATGGATCACAATTATCATAATAAATGTACCTAAGGAGTTGTACCTTTGGGGGGGGGGGGGCAAAATAATTTCATGTATTGTTGTAGAGGTAATTGCCTAACAGCCAGATGGACAATGGAAAACCAGGAGTCACACATGCTCCATTGGTACCGATGAGTATTACAGCATTCCCTAACAGTAAGATGGAGGGGGGTTCAGCGTATTCTATGCTACACCAAAATAATTTCATGTATTGTGGGAGAGGTAATTGCTGTTCAAAGTACTGAATAGTCACAGAGAAACAGTACTGAACATGTACAATTTAGCAAAATGAGCTGAAATTAGCTGTTGGTCTAACATACTCTATGTTAGCATTGTCATGAATGAGCATTAATTGTGCATGTTCCTCCCACTATCTTCAGAGTTTTTGTACTTGTGTAGACATGAATTTACCCACCATGGACACTGTTAATTCACTTAGAATATAAATCTTACTAGAATATTTTTTGATTATCAGTATTCCCTAAAAGCCAAATGGACAATGGAAAACAAGGTATCACACATGCTCTATTGGTACCAATGAGCATTACAGCCAGATGGAAAATGGAAAACAAGGTATCACACATGTTCCATTGGTACCAATGAGTATTACAGCATTCCCTAACAGCCAAATGGACAATGGAAAACAAGGTATCACACATGCTCCATTGGTACCAGTGAGTATTACAGCATTGCCCGACAACCATATGAACAATGGAAAACAAGGTCTGACACATGCTCTGTTGGTACCAATGAGTATTATAGCATTCCCTAACAGCCAGATGGAATATGGAAACGAAGTATCACACATGCTCCATTGGTACCAAAGAATATTACAGCTTTCCCTAACAACCAGATGGAAACTAGAAAACGAAGTATCACACATGCTCTGTTGGTACCAATGAGTATTATAGCATTCCCTAACAGTCAGATGGACAATGGAAAACAAGGTATCACACATGCTCCATTGGTACCAATGAGTATTACAGCTTTCCCTAACAACCAGATGGACAATGGAAAACAAGGTATCACACATGCTCCATTGGTACCAATGAGTATTACAACTTTCCCTAACAACCAGATGGACCATGGAAAACAAGGTATCACACAAGCTTTATTGATACCAAAGAGTATAACAGTTTCCTTAACAGCAAGATGGACAATGGAAAACGAAGTATCACACATGCTCTATTGGTGCCAATGAGTATTACAGCATTACCTAACAGCCAAATGCACAGTAGAGAACAAGAAATCACACATGCTCTATTGGTACCAAAGAGGTAGAGGCAAGTACAAAAATCTTATCAATAACATTCTCATCAAATCTGATAGAATCCAAAGAAAAATAAATCTCTTATTGAAATCTGTATGTTGTTCCCAAGATTTTCTATGCGGTGTTTCAGTGGTAATGACCTTTGAATAATGACCTTGAAAACATTAAGACATCAACCTCTCCATGACGAGTATTTATGCCTAGTCTGATAAAGTTATGTACCTTGTCTACAAGCTGCAGACAAACAATCTATGACCTATCCATAAAAAAGCAATCATTTCATCGTCCATCTTTGCTAGAAATATATGTTGACTGTGGTACATGTATAAACAAAAATTCAAATTCAGAAGACTGTCCAATAATGGCTTAATATCATTATGTAAAGTTTCTATGACCCTTTTCTAAAACATTACATGCATTTTGATCACAAATTTACAACTTACCTGGTAGCAGTAAAATCCGTAAAACTTTGGTAAAAGAGTTCTTGGATTCTGATTTAAGTTCTGTATTCAAATGTAAATACATGTATTAGTGCTCAAGATATAACTGATTAACCAATAAATGTTATCCTGATATTGTTTATAATGTCTTCACTTGAGATAAAAATGATGCCAGGGTTATTACAGTCTTCCTTTCAACATTCATAATACATGTAATCATGACATGAAACAAAAATATAAGTAAAAAAAAAAAAAAAACTAGAACTGTCCCAACGGAACAAATACCCCCGGTGGCACCAAAATTCAAAATAGGGCACAGACCAAGGACAAAAGTAATGGTTTCAAATGAAAGATTGGTTGGTATCGACAGAAAGGTCTTGCCACAAAGAATACACATGTGTAGTATGAAGGTTCCACCTCTCTTCTTTCAAAACTTATGGCTAAGGTTAAAGTTTTTAAAAAGTAAGTCAAATGTCAAGGCAAAGGTCACAATGTCAAAAATTTTGGTACTGACTGAAAGGTCTTGCCACAAGGAATATACATGTGTAGTATGAATATCCAGCCTCTTTTGGTTCAAAAGTTACGACTAAGGTTAAAGTTTTTAAAAAGTAGGTCAAATGTCAAGGCCAAGGTCACAAGGTCAAAACTTTTGGCACCAAAAGAAAGGTCTTGCCACAAGAAATATACATGTGTAGTATGAATTCCTAGTCTCTTTGGTTTCAAAAGTTATAGCTAAGATTAAAGTTTTTAAAAAGAAGGTCAAATGTCAAGGCCAAGGTCACAAGGTCAAAAAATTTGGCACCAAAAGAAAGGTCTTGCCACAAGGAATATACATGTGTAGTATGAATACCCAGTCTTTTTTGGTTCAAAAGTTATAGCTAAGGTTAAAGTTTTTAAAAAGTAGGTCAAATGTCAAGGCCAAGGTAACAAGGTCAAAAATTTTGGTACCAAGAGAAAGATCTTGCCACAAAGAATATACATGTATGGTATGAATACCCAGTCTCTTTTCTTTCAAAAGTTATGGCTAAGGTTAAAGTTTTTAAAAAGAAGGTCAAATGTCAAGGCAAAGGTCATGTCAAAAATTTTGGTACCATAAGAAAGGTCTTGCCACAAGGAATATACATGTGCAGTATGAATACCAAGTCTCTTTTAGTTCAAAAGTTATGGTCAAGGTTAAAGTTTTCTGGATGGACAGACAGACAGACGGACAAGGTGATTCCTATATACCCCCTGGGGGGTATAAAAAGAAGACTGATTTACTGAATTGACACTGGAAGAAACCACTGTCAAGTTTTGTAATATAGATTTATTTTTCATCAAGAACGCATCTGATATCACAACCATTAAGCCATCATACAATTCCTATGGGAGTGTCATTTTTGTCCCTATAGTTGCACCTTTTATTTGACATCAGTGGATTAATCTACATGTGATATGTACCTAAACAGAATTACTCCTATTAGTAGCCTATAAGACTCTTTTATAGGCTGCTATGAAAGATACATTAGTTACAACCGAGGGGTCTCAAAATCAAGTAAAACCCCAGGCTTGCCGAAGGTTTTGCATGATTTTGAGACCCAAAGGGTGTAACTGATGCATCTTTCATCGCAGACTATAAAAGAGTTTTTTTCTCTCATACTTTTGACCCAATACATGTACTGAATTTCAAAAAAAAAAAAAAAAAATTGGAAAATATTCTATTTTATCGAATCAGGAAAATTTTGTCATATTCGTGTTCAGCGTCCTCGAAAATGGTTTATTCTAAATGATTAAACCGTGATCGTTAGTCTCTTTGCCTTAAAGATGTAAAACAATGTAGAAAAAGGAGTTTTTAATTGACATTTTATTGAGACATCACGTGGTATGTAATGCACATAAATATCACATAGCTGTATTACATGGGCCTGCTCTGCATCATATATGCAGATGAGAGAAAACTGATTATTGCATACTTAAACCGGGGTTCACTTTGGGGTGTGATTTCGCAATATTCGTGCACTAAAAATGTCGTCAGGTGAAAAAATCTCGCATCCATTTTAATTCTAACATAGACAGGTAATAGCATAAAATGTCTGCACAGCGAGTCCTCTCATGCACTCAGTGATCATGTAAGCGCAATCGGGCTCAGCGCTTAAATACTGTAAGCATGTAAATGACCCTGTCTTGAAGTATTACCAATAAATATAAAATACGTGTTTATCACTCCCCGAAGTAGCTATAGTATGGAAATCACACTATAGGAACCGTGTTTACATTTTATATTTATCGATAGAATTCTCGACAAGTAAGGGCACAGGAAGGACAGATTGGCAAGGACGCATACATGCCTCTAAAACGTTAATTGCCCTCAGTCTTCAACGTAGTAACATTCAATTCTTGATTGATTAAAGACTTCACTAGCATCAAGTTCATACTTTTTATCATTTTTTATTCGATATGTGAAAAATCTCAATGTAACTACTTCAGTGTGAGACTAATCTCTCATTAAAATTTGAAATCTCTCATAGTATATTTTGGAGCGAGCGAATTCTATTATTCAACCTGAAAGCCAGGGTAACTTTTACTTAAATATTGTATTAATTAAACTATTTTTTTCAAATATGCATGACCCAAGAAGAACATATACATATATATACAGCAAGAAATTCACACTACATTAAGATTAACCACATATACTAAAACATATGCCAGTTAGGCTTACACTTATTATGCCACATTTACAAATCCTTCATGTCCTATCACAAAGTCTTCAAAGGTTAATTCAGGTGCATAACCAGGTTGTTGTTATTGCATGGATGCAAGATTTAAAATGGTAGCATTTACTGTCCAATCTATCTTCACTGTCACTGACCTTTTGATTAGGGTAAACCTGGTAAATGATGCCATTATGCAATAGCTGTTGGATCCTAGACTATCCGAAAGTCACCAGACCACCAGACAAAATCTGGTAAAATTAGCTTTTGTCTGGTAAAATTTTTCAACTTTTTCCTATTATTTACATGAAAATTTCAACAAAATTAGAAAAATGTCTGGTGACTTTTCAAAACTTTCACGAAGGCTGGGATCAGAGACATCTCTGTTTCAACCTATGCAATGAGAAGAATCTATACATGTATAAGGACCAATAGAGACTAATACTGACATTTATAGCCCCTTGACTCATTGACTTATGATAAAAAGTATCCTCTCACATACCATATAATAACCAGGTAACAGTTTCTGTAAAAATTCAGCTTCCTTATGTTGTACTGTTTTTATAATAAACTCATCATCTTGTGTGAGGTAAAATATACTTCCACTGGCTCCAGGATTAGACAACTCCTTTAGACCATCGTTACAAAGTGAGAGCTAAAATGAATGAATACTATTAATATTGTGATCTTTATTATTATATTTTAGATAGAACAAGATGTATTTGTGAAACAAGGATTCTATTTAAGAGTTGGCACCTGGCTATTTCTTGCCATCTTCTTTCTATAACAATGACAAAAAAGTAGTGTAATATCCAGGTTTTATGAAATATAGGTGTCGCAGCCTGAGTGTTAAAACTATTTGTAGCAGAGCTTTATTTTTGTTTGTGGTTAAATCAAACACAATCATGAGCTTTTGTTACATATTCACCTTGAAATCCCAATCCCAAAATTAGTGCTGTGTATATATAAATATATATGTATACATATGTATATATATATATATATATATATATATATATATATATATATATATATATATATATATATATATATATCACACAGTTACTAGTAAAACATAACAGATTAAAATGAAGCAAATATCAGACTACTTTCTGGGTTTCCCCAATAGATCCAGACTATTTAGGTCGACCTACGTGCCTCTCTCACTGGATTTACATTTAGTTATGGATTACAGTTACTGTTAAGAAATCAATACACGTTGAACTGAAATTACAAACATTTACAAACAAAATGAAATTAGACCGTTTACATACTCAATTCATTTATAAACAATGAATATATCATACAAGTGTTTGTAGTCTGCACTCAAGGATTGTGCAATGCATTCAATCTTCAGAAGAAGTCATTTTATTGTTTTCTTTGTCATTGTATCTGATTTTTTATCTGACACAAATTGCTTGAATGTATGAAGACAGTTGAAATGGTCAATGTTATATCACGGTTTTTCAGTATTGTACTCCATGTATTTTTGCAAATACCAAAGTCCGCCGCAGTGCTCTTCTTTGCCCATCATCCTTCATCAATTTTAACAATGATTTGGTAATTAGTTTCTAATGGTATCGCTATGCATTTTCTAAATGAAGAATCCATTACCAAGCTTAAAATATCCACTCCAAAATAAGATAAACACGGGTATAACTGTGCTCATCCGGGTTTTTAAAGAAACCAAAACCAAGCTTCCATTATCAAATTACAGGGTTGTTTAACAAAGTTTATTTCCTCAAATACATACAAATATTCATTTAAATGGCTGTGTTTTAAACATCATAATAAGAGTCTATGTGTCTTAGTGGTAACTGGTGTATTTATCCGCTACACCACCGCTGCTACTATGAGCTGAGGCGAAAATCTATCATTCAAAGTAATAATATACCTTTTAGGAATATTTGAACATGATAAACCAGTCTCCCTTATTATATTTAAATTTAGATGTTAGATTTTACATCGGGTTTATTAACATGGGCAATATTATCGTTGTAGACCTATAAGACAGACACGCTTTTGTTTGTCAAACAATTATCACCTCAAATCTGAACTATGGTGACAAACAAATTGTTATTACTAATTACGTAATTGTAGTTATTACAAGTTATCAGTTCGTAATAACAGTGTGTATTTATGAAGAAATTTAACCACGGGGCCTATGGTTTTGGTTCGCAATATGCATTAGTTCGTACTATTAAAATTCGCTAAAAATGGAAAATTTCCCATAAATTTACATGACAGTAAGATCGGGGAATTCATCTTGGTTCATAATAAGCATGAATTCTTAATAAACCTGTTCACTGTATGTGGAGTTTACTGTAGTGTGGTACATTCTTGTTTCTATATTATAAGATAATGAAAATTAATAGAATTTGTGATAATTACGTTGTTTCATAGTAAAGAAACATAACTATATGACTCATCTGTGCCTGCTGCATTAACTAAGCAAATCCAAGTATCCACGGGGTGTTTACTCATCCAAGTGATGTAGAGAAATAGTTTTCCATTAAACTTTCATATCATAATACTATTAGGGAAAAAAAAATCACATAAAATGACAAAATTTGCTGTTACTTTCCCAATTACCTTAATGCCATATTTCAGCACCTAAAGCCAAGAAATGCCTCTCAGTGCTTTTTAAATTACCAAACATTTCCTGACAGAAGCATGCCCGCTCCCTCTCCGCCAGTAGGCTCACAAGGAATATCCCTGTGAAATATTTAGACTCTACTTTTAACTGTTCAACAGTTGTAAACCGTGTTAAAGTGTTTTGCCACAAACAGACTAAGAGACAGTAGGACCAAAACTATATTTCCTAAAAATCCATATATTTTCTTTTTATGAAGATATAAAAAAAATTCACCTCAGTCTTAATTTTGATAATTTTCAAATCAATACATACTAAAAAATCATCTGTCTGTATATTGAATAGCTCCCTGAAATATCGAAATGCAATCGGGGCATATGTCTTGAATCTAAAGTCACTGTGACGATGAGCTGGCGTCAAGTTACTTCCTTCACTGAAAACAAGAGAAATCTTGTGAGTTACAAATTGATCTATACTGGCACAGAAAATGAAAATTTTTTACAAAAAAAATCTATGTTTATGACAATTAGAACAATGTTCTTACGATGGATAGAAAACACTTTCTATGACTGCAAAATCCTGCATGAGAAGATCTCTTTCTGGTTTTGATGACAAACTTCCAACACTTTGTCCTATTCCTAATTGAATAGCTGCCATCAACTCGGATGTTGGTTTCTAAAACATCAAATTTAAAGGTAAATTTGATACATTTGACAATTATACAGACAACAAAGTGATCCCCAAGTGTCCCTAAGTTTCAAAAGTTAAACAAAAATCAAATCAGTAAATTAAAGACATGAATATTAGTGTGAAATCCATAAATAAATAAGAGTTGTCAGAAGAAAACACAGCTTGCCAGCAGGGCAAGGGTCATGATATCAAATGAAAGGTCTTGTCATGAGGGACCTATGTGTGAAGTAACAAAGCTCTACCCCTATTGTTTCAAAAGATATGACCCCGGTTAAAGATTCTTGTGCATGAGACCAGTGCACATGGATATAACAACAACTCTCCAAAATGTTTGTCCCAATGAGCTAAAACAAAATTCTTACAGTAGTGCCTTGGTAATATATGTTCCCTACCATCACCAGTTCTTGGAAATTTGAGTTCAAAATAAGTAAAAAATGATATAATTAAAACTTCATCTGTTACTTAACTTATTATATCTACATGTACCATAAAAAGTCATATATCAAGTTACATTCAAATATCAAACTGTAGCACAATAAAAAGTTTGGAAAACTGAATTTTGTACAAAACTCAAATTTACAAAAACTTACATGTAATTACTACAACTAGAGAATGTCTATACAATATATTCCCCTAACTGTTTTTATTTTCTTATTTTAAATATCAATATCTTAACTTTTAGATGTGACTATGACCTCCAGTTGTTTGATGTAAAAATCAAAAGACATTTGATTCCTTTTATAATGAAGTATACATTCAAATTTCTTTAAAATATAATATATAATGCTTGAGTTATACATGTAATTGGAAAACAATTGCTTTTACCAAATTTTATTCAGTTCAGAAGCTGTAATCTTGACCTATGACCTCATAATCAACATGTATTTTCCTCTATTTATAATTAAGTTCATGTATTTATGTAAATTGGTATAAATCTAATACATAATACTTGTATTATCATCTAGAAAACATTTTTGGGACAGACTCACATACAGAGGCAGACTTCCAGCTATGCCACTTGAAAACTAATAAAGTAATACAATTAACAACATTCCAGGAAATAGACACTATATAATATTTTTCATCATTATAGATGTATTTTGAGGTGATTTCCACAAGAGTTACCACCTTGAATTCCCTTAAAATGATTACTATCAGAAGTCACCACAATACATGTATTTACAAAGGATAATTGTAACCTACCACCTACATTTGTTGTCTGTTCTCTGCAAAATGGAATTTAATTCTGGAGAAAGCATTCATAGTATTGATGCTGGTAACAGAAATTCAGTGACATAAACATTGGAAGACTCAACTATTTATGATTTTAGATATCACTCTTGAAAGAATATCTTTTTTTAGGTAGCAAACACACCTTTTTATATGTTACAATGCCCGTTTCATCCACTCTTCTATGTCCAATCTTCTCCTTAGCAGTCATTTTTTGAGTTGAAGTATTACTTGATCCTGGTACTGGCATCTGATATAAGCAGATAAGATCTATTGCATTACCAATGCATTGTATATGTTTACATGTGCTTCTCAAACTTTACAATGATCACTGTGACATGGATAATCACTTTCGTATTTCATAGAACTATTGACGATGCATGTATTGAAAAGAAGCATTTCATGTGGAAGGCTTCATTACTTTTGGTTGTTACTTTGAGCATCTTAAATTACCTAAAGAATTATATAAAGGAAAATTCTACACCCACATCATGCTAGAATTTTACACGGTTGTCTGATGGTCAAAACAGTTAATTTTGGTCATATTTAGAACTACTTTCTGTTAGATTTTGATGGAAAAGGATGTTTCTCTCAATTAAAAGCCTATGTTCTTGGATCATACGACAAATTGAACAGTAACTGACCATTTCTTGTAATCATTTCATTACTAACCCAATGTGGTCCCTGAATGCTATCTTGGAAGCAGAGTTTCAGTGTTTCACTTATATAAAACAAATAAACTGTCCATTTCAAATACTTTAATTAATATCAGGGTTCTCACTAAAGCTAGGAAACCTGGAGTCCCATTAATTTTAGGACTCATCTTCATTACAAATGTTAAGGAAAATACAAATTTTGACGAGTTCAAAACCCATTTTGGTGATTCCAGAATTCATCTAGGCAAGTTAATGAGAATAATGATCATTTAACTAATATTCTCAACTTGACACAACAATATTTAGGACTGATGCTCCACTTTCCTATGGTATTTTGGTACATTGTTCAGTTATACCAAGGAAATGGTATTTTAGAACATCTTTTGTCAATATGATACACCAATACATATAGTATCATGTCATGCTAAATCAGTGCTTGCAACAACAGAAGCAAATGGCACATAAGCATGTTCACTCTATCAGATGTATTTGCCTTTAATACAGTCGAAGAATTGAACACTATTTATAGTCTGTATGTCAGTAAATGTAAATGAACATTAATATGTATTACTATTACCATTCAATCTATAGGTAATTTGAATTGAGATAATCTGGATTTCATTGTGTCAGCAATTTATCTGCATGTATAAAGATTGACATGCACAGAACGACTGACTGATTTTTGTTTAACGTCACATCACGAATATCACTTATATGGTGACGGCATCTGCCTGATGCGGGGCATACAAATTTTGACCTCTGCAACAGACCCACCCGAAGCAGTGGGGGATCTTTAACGTGCAATGCATACCACAACATGGGGCCTCGGTTTTTACTGTCTCATCCGAAAGACAGGACATCGGCATGACCAGAGCGGGACTTGAACCCCGGCCTACCAATCAGGAGGCAAGCACGATACCACTAGGCCACGCCGCCTTTGCACAGAACGAAAGTGCCTAGCAACATAAAGGAAGCAAATACATGTGTGATTAAACCTACTGCCTGTTTCCTCCAGCAATGTCCTCCATATTTTAAATTTGATTTATTCTATTGTCAATCATTTTTTCTAATTTATCCAGAAATTTGTGAAAGTGGATGGGAGTGGGAGGTTGTCTGATTTCTTTTTTCTTAATAGAATATTTTCTTTCATTTCATCAAAATATTACTACTGATTTAAAATCTATCACAACCCAGAAACTCCACATCCATACTGCTATATCTGACACTGCATTCCTTTAGTTTAAAACAGTAACTACATGTACCTCTTCAGCTAAAACAATGCCATGTAGATAATTAGTACATAATTTTGAAAGAGCTATACTTGTAACTAAATGTATGGTCAAAAGAACATTCATGTATTCAATCACTTGCACAATCTCATTAGATGCTCTTGGAAATGTAAAATTAGCAGGAATAGAAAAAAATGTAAATTTACAAATTGTGAATATATGAAAATTATTAATTAAAAAGACAAAAATAAAAGAATAGTAGATACATGTAAATATTAATGTTACAGTATAATGAATATAATTGTAGCTGTGAATGGGAATTGATTCTGAAGTGAAATTAATTTCAGACTCCTGAGAACTAGTATTATAAATTACATGTACATGCATTACAATTATTTTATACACTTTAGAATATGATCTGAGACAAACCATGGATATAATGCAATTTCAACCCAATTTGAAATGCACTTGGTAACAAACATGATTGCAAAGAGAGCCCTCTACATGTACATAATAACGGTTATCCTTTTGATGGAAAATTTGTGTGCCCTTTTTGAATCCTAGATTTATCACTTAAATACATTTATATTTGTTTCTTTGTTGTTGTATAGAGCAACACCAGGACCATTTGGTTTATATGGTAGTCACCAATGTGGTGGAAGAAACTACACGTAGATACACATGTAACCAACTACTGGCAGACATTATTACTTGCTCTAGACTAATTGTGAATCAACCCTAGACTTGGAGTTGAGTTTCAGGCTGTCAGCACAGTGCTAGAAAGGTGATCAACAAAAACAAATGTTAATATAATCTGCATACAGATTCATGAGCTTACATGTACATACATATATGATTGACAACACATGAATCAGATACATGTGTATGTATGATGTAAGGTATGACCCAATAATATTTACCTCGAGAGTACCTGATGCCCTTTTGCTCTTCACACCACCATCTTGTACATCATCTTAAAAGACAATAACAATAAACACTAAAGAGCCATAGATTTTCTGGAATCATAAAAATACATTATAACATCTATTGATCTTAAAAAGATACAGGTATAATTCATCTAATCTACATGCATGATGATTATCCTTTTAATGACAACCTCTGCCTTCTCTACAATCAAGTGACTTAATTACAACTCTTCATTCATAATGATATACAATGGACTTTTGATAATTCAATCTCAAAGGGATTGGACAACAGCTCCACTTAAGAGGAGTTTGAGTTAGGGGTGTACATGTATATTCATATTAAGAAATTAGAATGAGGAATTCCAAATTTATTTTAATTAACAATGAATTTGCATTACTGGTGTTCAAGTAGACAAAAGTCTACTGTATACAAGAAAGTAGTCTGTTTTAGTATCCTTAAATAATAGGAATGTTAATGGAAAATACTGTTAACAGAATTATAACAGAGTTAAATTACTCTTAAATTATCAGTATCTGTGCAGTAAAGTTCAATATTTCCATTTTCTGTAACCATTTCATGAAACTTTGCTTCTTTCGTGCATGAAAACCATAATGTAATACCATGTTCTTAACAGCAGGATTATAAGTATTAAAAATAAGCTGAATAGCTTTAATCATAAACTAACCACGCCCACCAATGTCATTGTGACAACAGAGTTAAATTCATGTTTGAAAGGCCAATGTTTTAAAACATTATGTTAAGACAGTGTGCAAACAGATGCAGTATCTGGCATATGCAGGTATGGTAATCATCAGCCAACAGGTTTCAGAATAGAGCCTTTTTAAATGTGCATATTTCAGGAAACTGACATAAAAAATAACTGATATATTGTGATTATTGGGACATTATAGTGATGTATTTGATATCTATTGATTATATATACAGTCTATATATTAAAGGATGAATATGAAAGTATTCATTATTTAAATATTTCAATAATCTATAAATCAGTACATGTAACTTATTGTAAGATGTAAAATAAACTTAGGTGGAAAACACGGTTAAAAGGCAAAGAATTATCACACAAGTAAAACACAGTCAGAGTACATAAGTAAATCGCATGAGTAAGTTGAAAAGATGCCCATTTTCTAACATAAGGGTAATTTCATAAATGGTACACAACATCAAATCTCCTCCTCTCACCAAATTTTGAAATCTCCGTAACGTCAACACCGTCGCTGGTCGCCATTTCCTGAGCAATAAAGGGTGTGTTTTATTTCTTGAAACTGATTTGGGGTTTTTAAAACATAATGTGATGTAGATACACCTAAACGTTACTTCATTAACCCATCGTAAATGTCTAAAATTCCTGGATAGCCTGTTTAAACAAACGTCAATATTTTAGCTGGTGGCCTGACAGTGAAACCGGAACTCCACATCACGCATGCGCCTTATAAACTAATAAAGCTTCGAGCCTTACTAAAATGAGGAAACAAGCTTCATGAAATGCAAGTACACGTATATTTCTGTTGAACCGTAGTAGTAGTATGGGTGTCCAATCTGTCGCACTGTTGAACGATCGTGCGACAGAGAAGCGAAAATGTGCGTCAAGCGGTTTTGATCCATAACCCCCTTTTTGCGGCAATTTTTGACTTGAAAATTTAAAATTTTACTGACATAATTCTGTTCGGAAACAAGATCGCCCGATTTTGCAGCTCACTATGCACATTCCGACATTTGTACCAGTAATAGGCTTATTGATCTTATAAATACAAATGCGTGACCCTATTTCAACAATCACAGCCGATTTCTTAGTTTCATTTGCAAATGAAACCGGACAACTGTAACGTTCTATGTACAAACTAGTCTACTAAGAATTCACATTCCGATACTCTTAGTCTTACATTTCAAGTGCTTGTCTAGTTAGGACTTCAACCCCAAAGCCACCTTTTCCTGACTGAAAGGTGTTTATAGTAGGTCGCAATCATTTAAAAATCTTATTCCGTCTACGTAGACTTTATAGAGGCTTCTGTACTGTCTACTATACACAATTTACACGAAAAAGAAGTCAAGAGATGCCAGGTAACGTTAGTGGACTCCGCGATACAACAGTGTCAGATTTATTGGAATTAAATCTGATTTAACTGTAGGCTTGTGGCATATTACAATATAGGTATATAATAATAGTGAAAAAAAAAGATATTGAAACGATGAAGTCAAACTTCACCTCACAAAATATGAACATCTGATTAGAAACGGAGGTGGTGATGAAGTATGAGCCCGACCGTTTCAACAGAAATTAATTTAGGTATAACAAGAATAATAAATAAGGTATGGAATAGACACGGGCCTTGGTGGTCGTTTGAAATGAAATTATGCGATTTTAAGCCCTAAAATTGCCAAGTTCATGAGCTCCCGTGGGCATTCATCAAAATCTGGATCAGCTCCTTTACAAAGTACCGTATTAAGGTAGTCACTTGTGTGATATCTTGTTTACAAAGGGAGTGAAAGTCGAGTTGGTGTAATAGTTAATCAGTTAGCATGCATTTCAGTGCAGGAGGAATCAGTTTCAAATCGAAAATCGAAACTACATCGGCGTTGTTAAGCATTCTTTTGGATTACTGCTATGGGACAGTATAGATTTGTGGTGAGGGGAGTTTTCGTGGCTCAAAAGTCAAGATATGTAATGGAAAAAGACAATATAATTATAAATGTACACACATATCTGGGAGAGCACCAAATTGTTATGATTTTGTGGCTGCACAGTGAATAGGTGCTAAATGTGGTGTTCGGACAGCTTCAACAGTTTGAGATTGTGCTCCTAGTAAAAACAGGTTGGACATCTCTGAGTAGATAACATCTTTTAAATTTTCCTATGTAGTTGTCTTCAATTTTTTAAAATTTCAACAGAATAAAATCGATTGGAACTTGGAATGAACAAAACCCCTTGCACTACGAAGAATGGAGCAGTTGATTGAATGATTGATTTTTGTTTAACGTCACACCACGAATATTTCACGTATATGGTGACGGCATCTGCCTGATGCGAGACATACAAATTTTGACCTCTGCAACGGACCTACCCGAAGCAGTGAAGGATCTTTAGCGTGCCATGCATACCACGACATGGGGCCTCGGTTTTTACTGTCTTAAATCTAAACTTTAAAAAAAGTAAACAATGTCACCAAAGCATGTCTCGTTTTCGTGCGACATTTGAATGATTTGATTCTGTGTATTTTATACGTAAGCCGATTGGGGTTCATTTTAAGTAATGGTGGAAAAATAATTATTAATTTGTACATAACTACCGCAAAATATATCAAATATAGAACAAATACATATGAAAATGTAGTGAAATGTCTCATCTCTCGATTGTTCACAGAACTGATGATATTTCTTTTAATACAATTTCACTGTCTGTTGTTTAACACAACCTATTTTGGTAACGTCACATAAGGCGTCAAATGACGTCGTTTGGATTGTGGTCGCTATATATGGTGACGGCATAAAAATTTTGACCTTTGCAACGGACCCACCCGAAGCAGTGAGGGATCTTTAACGTGCCATGCATACCACGACACGGGGCCTCGGTGTCTCATCCGAAAGACAGGACACCAGCATGACCTGAGCGGGAATCGAACCCCGGCCTCCCGATTAGGAGTCCAGCGCGATACCACTAGAACACGCCGGCTTGAATGGAACAGTTGAACCGATCATATCTTAATGATACTTTATTTTAAGAAGATAACTTGATTAACCGCAGCTCTTCTTCCTAAAGGCCTTGTACAAACAGAGACATATATATGTCTCTGGTACATGGTTGATTGATTGATAGATTGACTGATTATTTTTTACACGTGCCATTTATACAACCTTATACCAAGGTATGTTTTTATTGTATTCGGTACACTCGTAAATATTCAATCACTTTAACTTTTTAAGTAATGGCTGCAAAGGAGCACCAGGAGTTGCATCAAGAAAAATACAGGCTGCATACTTCTGTAACTCATTCAACCTATCCATATATATTTTATTAGAATTGTCCCATACTGTTAAACAGTAGCGCATTAATGACGGTGTTCGACAAACAGAATCTACACGTTGATCAACGTTTAATGAAAGGTGTTTATTCACTCCAGGAAGTTTTTCGTATTTTCCATTATCGATTATTTTGTCATGTAATAACAATCCCCCTGGATTTGCCGTTTTTATTTTCTTGGTCTATGTAGCTCCTTCAACAATCTATATAATGCGATATATACATGTATATGTATACCTAGATCAATACACATTTTCAACCAAACTAAAATACAAGGAGACATTGTTGTCTTGCAATTTCAGATGAATGCAGAATGAAGTACAAAGGGACAGCTTGCATGTCTTATCTCATACTCATATAAATTACAAAATTCACCATTACTTTGTAAGTAGTCTATGTCTCCAACTTTGCTTACAAACACTATCTACCGAAAATAACGCAAATGTGGGTTTAGGGGATCGAGAGATATCCGGTTCTCACCCAGTTTTATCAAAATAAATGCAAAATAAAGAAGGAATTGCAGTTCTTCTTGTAATGTTTCTAAAAGAGAAACAGTTATGGATCATATCATCCTTTCCGTACGAATGATCGACATATTTTGCATTTGGCTTAAATGCCAATCTTCAAGGGAAAAGCATTCATTATCAAAACAAATCTCTCCTTTTGGATAATATTTAGCTGAAAACGAGCCGATTCGCATTTTTTTTTTGTACCTGCGCTGGCGTTTTCCATGTTTACTAAATGTCTCCTTAAAACACACGAAAAATATAAAAAGTGATGCCCCCGCAATTTTCACTGAAGCAACTGTGCTATTATAACATCAATGATTAAGGACCGACACAGAAATGTTATTGTGTCTGGGAGACACAAACGATGCCCCCACAAATGTAAATTGTTGTTATGAAATACACAAGGAGTGCTGTAATAAATAGGCTGCAGAACAATGGGGCAACAAATACGGGTTTTGCAGCCCCAAATTATGGACCAAAAATCCATTTACTCTTACACTGAGATTAGAACTATTTTGGGGCTTCTCACAAAATAGTTTTGACATTTCCCAAAACTTTGTGGAATCCATTCAATATGTACACCATTACACATAAAAATCGTCATCAAAAACTTGTATGAGGGGTTGCAAGGATATACCTCAAACATGACAAAGTTCAAATATTTCCCATAACAGCAAATATGAGAAAAATACCCTGATGATATACACATCTTCAATCCACGTACAAACAGTCAGTAAAGTAAAAGCTTTCTAGCATGAAAACTGTAGGCGTTATTCGGGAAACTATATATAACAATTGGGACGGACGGAATAACGGATGGACGCACGGACAGGGGTAAAACATAATGCCTCTCCAACTTTAAGTTGCAGGGGCATAAAAATGAAGATACGAATTCATAGTAATTTGATTTGAATGTCATAAACTGATTTCGTTCTAGGATGCAGTTTCTCGAAAATTTACGAAAATTTTGCAAACGTTACCGTGTCTAAGCGTTTCTCCTTTTTGCCACACCTACAACGACAGGGGACATCGGCTTTCATTGTCTGATTCGAGAGAGAGAGCATCGGTGTGCTCGGTTCAAAGCGGAAGTCGAACCGGTGACCTTTCGGTCACGAGCCGAGTACATGTACCTCATCCGCTAAGCCACACCGGCTTCGATTACCTAAAAATAAGTATGTAAATATATCTCTTTACCACACAATGGGCAATGGCTGAGAAGTCTAAGGTAGCGGTTCCGAAACCGTAAACAGTATTCAGATGACCCCTTTGATAAACGATGACAATGATTTATCTATTTCTCTATTTTATTGATTTTCTTTCATTTTTGCTGCCATTTCCCCTCACATTTATGATTTTAACTTTTCTTGTTTCTCCATCGTCTTAGTGTTTCCTATTTCACAAAAATGTTAGGTTTGATAAAAAGGTCAAAATGAGATGAAATGAATGTGTGTAAAGTGGTTAGTTGCTGAGAGAACATAAATGACCATCAGTACGTATTAGAACTGCAAGTTGCTTGGTTGCTTATCTACTGAGATTAGTAACAAGTTTGCTCAATTTCAGGTGATGATCTATTTTGATTTCTGAAAGTTTACTTCTTCACATTAAATAGATATACACATGTTTTGCCATTCAAATGGGGGGGGGGGGGGGACTTAGGATTGTTCTTTTTTCCAGTAGCAACGTTGTCTGGGTTTGCTTTCATGTAATTACAATGAACCATTTAAAATAAAGAATTGTTTTCCGCTGAAGAACAGTGATGTTTGTCCAGATCTTTTAATGTTTACATGTATGTCAGTACATTATGTATGGGTGATTTTTTACAATATTTCTGCCGTCAGCGGTCATATCTGGAGAAAGCATTACTTCCAGCTATCCAATCAAAATCAAAGTACTATGTTGACTATATACATGTACATATAGATAAAACTGAACGTTGCATCAGAAACCTATATTTTCTTATTTTCTGAAGAAGTTTGAATAATGATTGATAAAACACGTTGATTACTGAAAAGATAGTTCTTATTTTGATAAAATAATCCCTCGAAAAAAAAAAAAATAATAAAACACACATAAACAAAGATCTTCTCAATATAATGCGCACTATGTATATATTAATTCTGAAAGATTACTTTTTATGGACCTAAAGGTTTATTTTATCGTTTGTATAAAGACAATTTGTGTTTTGAAAACTACTTAGATATTCTTGATGATAATAATCGTAATATTTTTTGTAAATTCCGTACATGTAATTACCGTCTTCCAATTGAAAATGGTAGATGGCATGGAATTGTAAGGCACTTTCGCAAATGTAACTTAAATGAAATTGGCGATGAATTCCATTATCTATTTAACTGTAAATATTTTTTACATAACAGATACCGCTTATTGAAAGACATCACAGGATTTATCCAAATTAATTAAAACTAAAATCCTTAATTTAGACGGTACGGCGGCTTCGCCTAGCCTACAAAGCATGCCGTATATAACGTCACGGAGACAACCCTAAAAAATGTTGTTCCAATGACGTACATATATTACGGCCTGCTTAGCAGACACCGGAAGTGAAGCTATGATCTGAAATTGGTTGCACGTGGCTCGGTTCCGAGGTGGGGATATCACATCCTCGACACCAGCGGACGTCCATGTAGGTGCATATGTAATATATGTAGAAAATTTAGACCGTACGGCGGCTTCGCATAGCCTACAAAGCATGCCGCATAAAACGTCACGCCACGGAGACAACCCTAAAAAAGATTGATCCAATGACGTACAGATATGCCGAGGATGTGATATCCATACCTCGGAACCGAGCCACGTGTAACCAATTTCAGATCATAAAATCCTTAATGCAATCAAATAACGTCATTGTCCTTCGAAAACTTTTTTATAAAAATTATTTTCCACAGCGTAGCTCCCCACAACTTGATACGTTTATTGTTACTGTATCAGAAACTTTTATACGTATGTGTATGTGTGTGTATGTGTATGTACATATGTATATTTGTGTATGTTTTCATGTATTCATATGTCTGAACACTTTATATAATTGATATTGAATATATTTGTATATATGTTTGTCTCAATACCATTGTATGCACTGGTAAATGAGAAATAAAGAATCTGAATCTAGAAATATATACACAAAATACATACTCATAATTACTGTTATTATTTTAAATTACATCACATTATATATTTTGTTTCTATAATACCGCGGTATCAATGTTCATGATATAGGTTTGGATTTTAATTAATTATATTTAATTTTGAGAACATGCTGTCAATACAACACATACCACATTATTTAAAATAGGTTTCCGACTTATTTCCTAGAATTTACAGTTTAATAATTACATTATGTTATTTTGAAAAATTTCTTTTCAAATTTATGTTTATATTTCAAAGTGGAATAAATTTGAAAATAAATATGAGGTAAAACATTAAAAAGATTAAAAAAAACCCAAACAAAGATTACAAAGCTCACCTCATAGCATATTTGCCAATAAAACATAATATAATCCCTATAGCAGAACCAAGAACTTTGGTAGTTGTCCAAATAAAAAAAAATATAAAACTTTTTCACATGTTGCTTTCTTCTCAACAAGTGCACTGAAGCATAAAATATAGGTCATGACCTAGATCTGAAACTTAAATCTATCTCTACATACAAAGATACGGCATTTGTACAAGTTTGGACTTCCTAGCTGTCCAAATAAAAAAAAATAAAACTATTTAACATTGTGCTCAAAATTTCCTAACAAGAAACTACTCTACATACAAAGATACAGCATTTGTGCAAGTTTGAGCTGTTCAAATGAAAAAATATTTTTTTTTACATTTTGCTCAAATTTTTCTTAAAAGTGCACTGAAGCGGAAAATATAGGTCATGACCTAAATCTGAAACCAGCATCCATCTTTGCATTCATAGATACATTATTTGTGCAAGTTAGGACTTCCTAGCTGTCCAAATGAAAAAATAAAACATTTTAACATTTTGCTCAATTTTTCCTAACAAGTGCACTGGAGCAGAAAATATAGGTCATGACCTTAATCTGAAGCCAGCATCCATCTTGCATACATAGATACATCATTTGTGGAAGTTTGAACTTCCTAGAAGTCCAAATAAAAATCAAACTTTTAAACATTTTACTCAGTTTTTCCTAACAAGTGCACTGAAGTGGAAAATATAGGTCATGACCTAAATCTGAAACCAGCATCCATCTTTGCATTCATAGATACATCATTTGTGCAAGTTAGGATTTCTAGCTGTCCAAATGAAAAAATAAAACATTTTAACATTTTGCTCAATTTTTCCTAAAAAGTGCACTGGAGCGGAAAATATAGGTCATGACCTTAATCTGAAACCAGCGTCCATCTTGCATACATAGATACATCATTTGTACTTTTTCCTAACAAGTGCACTGGAGCAGAAAATATAGGTCATGACCTTAATCTGAAACCAGCATCCATCTTGCATACATAGATACATCATTTGTACAAGTTTGGACTTCCTAGCTGTCCAAATAAAAAAAAAACTATTTAACATTGTGCTCAAAGTTTCCCGACAAGAAACTACTCTACATACAAAGATACAGCATTTGTGCAAATTTGAGCTGTTCAAATGAAAAAATATTTTTTTTCATATTTGCTCAAACTTTTCTTACAAGTGCGCTGAAGTGGAAAATATAGGTCATGACCTAAATCTGAAACCAGCATCCATCTTTGCATTCATAGATACATCATTTGTGCAAGTTAGGACTTCCTAGCTGTCCAAATGAAAAAATAAAACATTTTAACATTTTGCTCAATTTTTCCTAAAAAGTGCACTGGAGCGAAAAATATAGGTCATGACCTTAATCTGAAACCAGCATCCATCTTGCATACATAGATACATCATTTGTGGAAGTTTGGACTTCCTAGCTGTCCAAATGAAAAAATAAACCTTTTTACCATTTTACTCAATTTTTCCTTACATGTGCACTGGACTAGAAAATACAGGTCATTACCTAAATCTGAAACCAGCAACCATCTCTGCATTCATAGATACATCATTTGTGCAAGTTAGGACTTCCTAGCTGTCCAAATAAAAAAATAAAACAAATTAACATTTTGCTCAATTTTTCCTAACAAGTGCATTGGAGTAGAAAATATAGGTCATGACCTTAATCTGAAACCAGCATCCATCTTGCATACATAGATACATCATTTGTGAAAGTTTGAACTTCCTTGATGTCCTAATCAAAAATTAAACTTTTTAACATTTTACTCAATTTTTCCTAACATGTGCACTGGACTAGAAAATACAGGTCATTACCTAAATCTGAAACCAACATCCATCTCTGCATTCATAGATACATCACTTGTGCAAGTTAGGACTTCCTAGATGTCCAAATAAAAAAATAAAACTTTTTAACATTTCGCTCAATTTTTCCTAACAAGTGCACTGGAGCGGAAAATATAGGTCATGACCTTAATATGAAACCAGCATCTATCTTCGCATAAAACTTTTTAACATTTTACTCAATTTTTCCTAACATATGTACTGGAGCAGAAAACACATTTCATTACCTAAATCTGATACATGTACATCATTTGTGCAAATTTGGACTTCCTAGATGTCCAAATCATTTACACATATACATACATCATCCATATAAGTTCTAAGCGGGAATAAACCGCCCTCGACAGGTATGGCAGGCGGCATCAAGTGTTTGCTTT
Source organism: Pteria penguin (assembly GCA_035048485.1). Lineage (NCBI taxonomy): Eukaryota > Metazoa > Mollusca > Bivalvia > Pterioida > Pteriidae > Pteria > Pteria penguin. The sequence continues at coordinate 42,588,925 of CM068583.1, read as the reverse complement.
GTGCGTCCTTCCGTCACACATTGGTTTCCGGATAATAACTCAATTGTCTTTCACATATTCAAACCAAATTTAGATGTATGCTTACTTATCAAGAGAGGAAGAACCTTATTGATTTGGGATCAAAGGTCAAGGTCAACAACTGATGAAAATATACTGTAATTAATGATTTCCGGATGATAACTCAAGTACTCTTCAAAATTTGGATATATGCTTACTTATCATGAGAGGAAGAACCCTATTGATTTTGGAGGTCAAAAGATCACAGCTTATGAAAATACACTGTAATTATTGGTTTCCAGATGATAACTCAAGTACCTTTCAACATTTTCTAACCAAATTTGGATATATGCTTACTTATCAAGAGAGGAAAACCCTACTGATTTTGGGGTCAAACGGTCAAAGGTCAAGAACATAGCTGACGAAAATAGACTGCACTAAAATACCTTTCATCATATTCAAACCATATTCGGATATATGCTTAATTATCAAAAGAGGAAGAACTCCATTGATTTTGGGATTAAAAGGTTTAAAGTCAAAGCCACAAATGATGTAAATATACTGTAATTATTGGTTTCCGGATGATAACTCAAGTACCTTGCATTCTTATTCAAATAAAATTTGGACATATGCTTACGTATCAAAAGAGGAAGAACCCTATTGATTTTGGGGGACAAAAGGTCAAGGGTCAAGGTCACAGCTGATGAAAATAGACTGTTATTATTGGTTTTTGAATGATTACTCTAGTACCTTTCATCAATTTCAAACCAAATTTGGATATATGTTTACTTATCAAGAAAGGAAGAATCGTTTTGATTTTGGGGTCATAAGGTCAAATGACAAAGTCACAGATGATAGGAAAGACTGATTGGTTTCCAGGTGATTCTTATATATTACCATATATTACATGTATTGCATGCTCATCAGAATTTGATCATATTTCACAGGTCAAGTTCTTTTAAACAGAGGTAATTTAAATCTTATTAAAACGGAAGGATGCCTATAAATTTGAGGGTCAACATGTTGAAATGCAATACTTCACAACTAGTAATATTTATAGGAGTTATGATCAATGAAACTTATAATTCAGGAAAGCTTTGTTGTTGCTACAAATTAAGCCAATCTGATTAAAACCAGACCTTTATCCCACTTCTCTATTTGTCTCATTGCTTTATCCACCAAGGGACAGATAAAGAAGCAGAATAAAGATCTGGTTTTAATCAGATTGTGAATTAAGCCCTTGTGGCTGCATATGTTTTAAACTGCATACATTAAGCCTCTTTAATAACAATTACATGTAGTTCCCTGACAAATCAGAAAATGTGAAAAACAATGCATAAACCACTGCAAATGAAATTAAAACACTTGTAGTACAAATGTATATTCTTTGCTAAGTTTACAAATACATATATACACACAGATAACGACGCATGTACGCCTAACTACTGGAGAAATGCTTCGGATGTATCCTGTGAAGCTTGGAGGACACTACATGTAACAGGAATGTCTTTTTTAATTACTTAAATATCCAATATATAGTAATAAAGGTTCGGAATAAATGTGATAGGAGTTTTTAAGGTATATGGTAAGTAAATAAATGTTCCAATTTTCGTGATCCTTAAGTACCCTTTATTCTGCCTACTATACTTCAAATACTATCTATTTTGAATTAAATGTTATAACTTTGATCTCTGACCTCTTTTATGTGTATCTCATCTAAACTTAGTTCAGACACACAGACAATCAGACACAGTTGACAGAGCATTGCCACAAGTATAACATCTAATGGTATGCCCATGTTAAATGCTCAGAGTTTTTAACCTCATATTTTAGTTTAGCATGTTTAACATACGAATCAAACTGCACAAATAGAAGTGCATAGTAATTTTGTGGAGGAAGATGAATATACTCCTAAATTCAAAAAGTTAACCTTTGGCTTTATATTGCACACTTATTATGATAAAAATATATATTTTTGAAATGGATTCTGTGAAAAGGGAGTATTTTAGAATTGCATGCTCATATTTGTGATTTTAGGATCACTCTACTATTGAATTACATTACATAATTATCCAAACAAAAGGATTTCAGAGACTGAAAATACATTTCAGTACTCATCAAGGTTACCTTGTTTGACTGACCAGTCATGAAGTGATAAAATGAACAACAGTGGTATGATGCATTGGACATCTTCCAACAAGTTACACAAAACCAATCCATAGGACCTCAAAGTACATTTTAGATGTTTAGGTTCAAATCTGTTGGGAGAGTTGACCTACATGTACCAGAATATATAGTGTATTTCATCAATAACTTAGCAAAACACAGAATTTGTAAAAGTGAAAGTCATATAAAATAGTTAATTTCTGATGCCTACACATACTTCATGCTGATTCCACAAAAAGAAAAAGCAACTTCCTGAAGTAACATATGAATAATATATGTTTTCTATGTACAATATACAAGTAGTTCCAGTAAGCTATTATTAAGACCATTTTAAATTATTGTCAAAACAAGATGTATCTTTTTCATTCATTACTTCTGTGTATGTTTGAGATTTTTCTGCTGCTATAACCTGAATATATCCTTGAGGTTCAGAGGATGCCATACTTTGAACATCTGCACTAGATTGCAGTATATTGTCTTTAACTTGTGTAAAAAAACTGTTCTTTGAAATTCTATCAGCATTTACCATCTCTGTTGATGTTTTATTGCATTTGGCTTCATGGTCATTTTTCTGTTTCTTTCTCCAGAAGCCCTTTCCACAAAATTGGCATGCCAAAGGTTTGACACCAGTATGAGATTCCATGTGCTGGCGTAAGTTGTAACGTCTACTGAAGTACTTTCCACAGATGTTGCACAGAAATGGTTTTTCTCCTGTGTGTATGGTCATGTGACTGCGAAGATAGTTTGTCCCACGGAAACCTTTACCACAAACAGAACAGGAAACAGGCTTATACCCAGTATGTGTGTAGTCATGCATTTTCAATGCACTACTGGTATAAAATGATTTTCCACACTTTTCACAAACATGAGTTCTATTTCCTTTATGCCGCAACATGTGGTTCCATAAAGTCTTTTTATGATTGAATACTTTCTGGCAGATTTCACACTGGAAGGCATCATCTGAATGGTACTTACTATGAAGAAGAAGGTCACGTTCCAAAGCATATGTCTTCTTACACACTCCACATGCAAAGGGTCGGTTTGATGAATGTCTCTTGATGTGCAAATTAAGCATATACTTTGTACTGAACGTCTTCTCACACTGTGTACAATTAAATGGACGAATTATCTTATTCACATGTTTTTGCATGTGAGTATTAAGTAAGTGCTTTTTGCTGAATTCCTGGTCACAAATGTGACATTTCTCAACAGTATTATTTTCATTAAAACAAGAATGATTCTGAAAGTCAATTTCCTTATTGAATTCTTCTTTGCAGTTATTGCAGGTGAAAGGTGCCACATTGGGATGGGCTTTCTTGTGATGCCTTACTCGTTCTCTTTTACAGCTTAGTATCTTTTGGCATATATTACATTTCTCAAACTTATTTGTTGCTTTTTCATGAGTGGATTTACTGTGAAACCTCAACTCAGAAAGTTTGTGAAAAGTTTGGCTGCATTTGGTACATTTATATCTCTCGTATGTTGGATGCTTGCTCCTATAATGTTTGTATAGTGCATTGCGGGTACCTAAATGTTTTTGGCACACTATACAATCAAGTGACAATTCATTGCTTTCATCAGGAAAATGAACGAATGTACTGGCTATATGTTCCTGAGGATCCTCATTGCTTCCATCATTTGTGTGCCCTTTTTCTGATATAATTTCACTAGAACTTTCAGATTCCTGCAATTTTGGATGATCCTTTGATGTTTGATGATGAGTTAGTACATGATACTCTAGGTCAGATTCTTGATCAAATGTTATATAACATGTGTAACAACAGTAAAGTGTGTCTGTATGGCAACTTTTAGTTCTAGCAACTTCCTCTTTAATGTTAATGTTTACATTTCTACCACCTTTCTCTCTCTGAAAAAGAAAACATACAGGTGAATAGCCATATTTTATAAGACACAATGATGAAATTTGAGAAAATCAACATGAGCGACTGAAGTTGAATTTCATTTGTAAGATTTCATGGTAAACAAACACACTGAGTTCCACTTGAATATTTCAAGCCATATCTGGAAAAATATCTGGACTACTAAATTTCATGAAAGGGCAATAATCTTGTAAAATATGATCAATTGTGACAAAAGTTGAACTGCATGTGTAAAACTTAATGATAAACACACACACTAAGTTTCACATCTTTACCTAAATATACAGCCGAAAAATGTCCGGAATAAAGATTTTCATTGAAGGGTAATTACTCTTGTTAAATACCATCAATTGTGACAAAAGTTAAACTTCATACGTAAAGCCTGATAATGAACATATACACTAAATTTCATTGTAATATACAAAAGCATAACTGAGAAATTTCCAAAGTATGTTTACTGATTTTCAAAGGATATTAACTCTTAAAAATGAGGTCAATTGTGTACATCAAAAGTCAAATTTCATATGTAAGACCTCATAATATACATACACACTGAGTTTTACATTCACTTCTTTCAGCACAGTCAAAATATTTCTGAAGTATTGATGGTCATCAAAGGACAGTAACACCTAACAAGTAGTCCAAATAGGCCTATATCATTCACCTGAGCACTTTAAGCATATGAAAAACTTAGAAAATATTAGAATGTTCTCGAATAATAGTCTCCTTTTTCCAAAATTTTATTTCAAAACTGAACCGAAAACAACACCACATCATTCTAAAACACCCTCATACATTTGAAATAAAAGAAAACACTTGAAAATGTGCAAAAACAACAAAGTCCAAAAATGAAAAAAGAAAAAATAAATAAATAAAAATTCAAAATCTTGACTTTGGAATGAAACTAAAAACAACAACAATTCTTAAGACATATGTTTAGATCAATATTGTGCATTCGGTTTGTTGATCTATGCAGCCAGTCTGAAGAAGTTTATGAAAATTATCCTCCTTGGCCTTTGTCACCCTACCCTGGATCCATCACTGGCAATAATAACAGTACTTATCAAAAGCCTTATTAAGTACTTCATTCCTAATGAGTTTAATTAAAATCCTTCAGTGGTTCTGGAGATGTTTAAAATATTAAAGTGAACAGACAGGCAGACAAAAGACACTTTGCTGTGACTATATTTTATCAGAGCCTTTTGCTCAGGAGGGCGTAAAACAATAAGGGATCTTTTGGTCTTTACTGTCTCATAAAAATGACAGGACGCCATAGAGTCACTATTAGGAACCTGGAATATCCTATACTTGAGCCTAGCACATAACTAACGCAGATAAAAAAACTAGAAGTGACTTGATTACAAATGAGATAAAATACAATCTGATGAAAACCATATCTTTAATCCGCTTCTCTATTTGTCCCATTGCGGATAAAGATCTGGCGAAACCTCATACGGGTCATGTTCTGGTGAACTCTGATGACATTTCAGTCACTGAAACCATTATTTCCCAAAGCCAATCAATGACTCAACTAGGCACGTGATAGTGACGCAATATGTAACAAACACTGTTCAAAAACTACCTTATGGGTCACACACGCTTTGGATGTTAATTTCATTCCTAGGGATCTGTAGCCGATCCAATGATTGTCTGAAAATCAGAGTTCACCAGAACATGACCCCTTATGGAGTTTCGTCAGATCTTCATCCACAATGGGACAAACAGAGAAGTGGAATAAAGATATGGTTTTAATCAGATTAGATAAAATACTGATTCACTTTGAATAAGTTAATACCATTATATTGTTATCTTTACTTACAACAGAACTTGCTTCTTGTGATGATTTGCTTATTTCCAACTTATCTGCATTAGTATTAGGAATACTATTATTTTCTGCAATGGAAGATTTAATTAGTCTAAGACTCTGAAGGGATTAATTATATCTAGAGCATGAAGATTTTCTTATATTTATATGGTATAACAATGAATTACATTTTCACTCATAAGGCTCTTACCCAGTAAGTTTGCATGAACCTCATTATTTCACAAGAGAAAATATACCTTAATAATTAAAATTTTATTTTTTAAAGTACTCAAACAATATCAAAATGATTCATTGAGAACAGTTTTGAAGTTTTCATGGTTACAGTATGAAAATTTTTCTTTAAGTTTACCTGGGTTAGTATCAAAGCCCACTGTCATTTTTTCCTGTTGGATATTTATTTTGTTGAAATCCAATATTTTTTCACTGTTTACTCTGTTGATCACACCTTGAAGAACTGTCTCACATTGGGAAAGACAGTCCAAGAGCATGATTAAAGGACCTTTTTTGACAATGTTGTTTATGTTCAGAGTTCGAACTTCATAAAGTAGCTTTTGTAAATGGTCGCATTTAGCATCAATAAGTTTTTCCATTGTTGCATTCATCAGTGGTATTATGGTCTGTTTCATGTGTACTGAACAATTCCAAATCTACAAGATTAAAAACCGTAGTTAGTTACTGTTGGTTAATTGGGAATTTTACTTTTAAGTGTTTACTTACGACAGAAAAAAATGTAATGATTATCATATGGTAAATTAAAAAGTTTTTATGACAGGAATTAATGCTATAATTGTCAAGTTGTAACTTTATGACAGGAATTAATGCTATAATTGTCAAGTTGTAACTTTATGACAGGAATTAATGCTATAATTGTCAAGTTGTAACTTTATGACAGGAATTAATGCTATAATTGTCAAGTTGTAACTTTATGACAGGAATTAATGCTATAATTGTCAAGTTGTAACTTTATGACAGGAATTAATGCTATAATTGTCAAGTTGTAACTTTATGACAGGAATTAATGCTATAATTGTCAAGTTGTAACTTTATGACAGGAATTAATGCTATAATTGTCAAGTTGTAACTTTATGACAGGAATTAATACTATAATTGTCAAGTTGTAACTTTATGACAGGAATTAATGCTATAATTGTCAAGTTGTAACTTTATGACAGGAATTAATGCTATAATTGTCAAGTTGTAACTTTATGACAGGAATTAATGCTATAATTGTCAAGTTGTAACTTTATGACAGGAATTAATGCTATAATTGTCAAGTTGTAACTTTAAGTTTTAACAAAAGAAAATGTTAAAGATCTGTAAATCTGTTTTCTGCATCAGACTCAATTCCTGAATGTCACAAAAGTATCTTAACTTTAAGATGGAGCATCTACCTCTTGTGTTGCTTATTAGAATTTGATCTACCATATACAATACAACCATCTCAGTCGAGCATGCTTAGAGTAATCATGACATGGACTGCAAATTTTATTGTTTGATCTAAACGGATGAGAAGCTGACAAAATTACCCGGTACAACAGATTCAAACCCAGGGCTTTCTTATCCTGAGTAAACTAATCAATACAATATACATGTAATTCTAACTGGTCACTCTGACAAATCATTATTTTGCCCCTTATGACTGATAGCCAGAAGCTACAATGTGTATTTACAACTAAAACTACAGTATCAGCATCCTGCCACAATCAGAAACTGTCAAATCAACAAGATTTCAACCTGATATCATAACTAACAATTTATACTGTAAATATTCAACAATATCAATACATATTTACCAGACATAATCTTGCTAAAATATAACCTAGTATAAAAAATTTCACCTCCCAGATGTCAATTACATCTGTTATTTACTGTAAGTGGAAGGGTTTTAACCCTATATCATAGGTCATAATGTCACAAGGTTGATTGTTAATCACTATCATCAATCAAGAAGCTTATTTAACATACCCAATTATCAAATTCATTCTTGAATTACTAATTTGACATAAAACAAAATGGCTATTGCAGACAAATTAAAAAAATGAAGTTTTAATGAGATGTGAAGTTCTTAAACAGAATATCAAGTGGTGACACCTATGACATAATCAAGTATACAGATCTGTCTTTTGAATTAAGAAATAAACATTTAAACTAGAAGAAAGTATATAATCAGCTGCAATTTGCAATTGAAGGCATGTAGAGTTTTAAAAACTTTTTCTGATATACCAGTAATTGCATATATTTTTTCCACTTCACTCAAGAAAGTGTAAATGGGATTCACAACCAGCTTACCGGTACATCATTGTGACCTATGGGTTGGATATGAAGCCCTCACACACACAATGAACAAAAATTAATATTATATGCAAGATAGAGAATTTTTGACATTTCATTCAAATATAATGTCTTGATATGTCATTGTGAATCTTTTCTTGCACTCATGAAGACACCACAGTAAAGCTGTAGTAGTTTTCTGCTTAATTTATAACAAATGTGAGAAATCTTTGTTTTGAGAGACAATTTTCATCATTTTAAAACTCAAAAGCACATATCTTAATGACATACTGAATAATGCTTACAGTGAATGTTTTCCATTATCAGTTGCCATATCTGTCTGAGATTTATGGTTATGATGCAAAATATCTTATATTTGAGAGGATGTAAACCCCTATTGTTATGTGTTTATGGAAATGTCTTCATTGTTCAATGGAAATGATGATTTGTGCTGTAAATTCCAGACCATATATAATTCTTTAGATGTTATAAAACCTTAAACTGTCTTTAAAAACAGAGGCTGTCTCACATTTCTGAGATCGTCTCAGATTAATTTGTATTGAAACAGTCTGGCTCATACCCGATTGTTTCAACAGAAGTTAGACCCAGGTATGCCAAATCAGCTTAGATTAAGATTTACTCACTATAGTATACAGTTATAGACTGGGCACTCCTCTTATAGTCATTTCTTTGTCCCTTCAAGACCAACTCTTTTCCTCAGCCTTTGGCCTCAAGAAATAGTATGTCTTGAGGAAATGACTTTAACACTAGTGCCCAGTCTATAACTGGTTTATTATACAACACATACACAATTAACATGCTTGTATTGAATCAAGTAGTCATGAAATCATCCATAGATGATAGAGAAATGATTCCTGAACATTCTTTTTCTTTTAAATACGAATCCAAGATGTTCACTGCTATTTTACAACAATTTTCGTAATTATTCTTTCCATTTTGTCCAGGATTGACGAGAGCTCTGTATCATCAAATTCTATAAATTTTTGCCCATCTTGTTCGCTTTTTTAATTTTCAATGTAAAATATCAGGGGTAGATAACTCGCGTAAATGGTTATCAAAAAAAAAATTATCACAATTTCTTGGAAAAATTGGGAAAGTATGAAATTTGAGAAATTCATTGATATTTTAAAGGTATTTAGTTTGTATCTAAAAACATTGCTTAAAAGTGTTTATAAATAACTTTGGAGCACGTTGTATGAAGAAATGAAAACATTAAAATGCTTTTTGGTTTTTTTTAAATATATTTATTTATTTATGACGGTTAATATATAGGAAAGATGTGGTATATATGCAACTTGTTGTTCATATTTAGAAGTGGAAGGAAATGCACTGGAGGTTTCTTATTAGTGTCTAGCATTACAGTGGCAGACGCTACTGTGACAACCGGACTATAGCTCAATGGTCTATGATCCGGGAAAAATGAGCTATGAACTGGATATTTCACCTATCCGTTGATGGATAAACCAATAGCAATATTTATGAGACTACTGGTATATATTATAGAGAGAGAGAGGAAAACAAATGTATAATAATCTGTACTAAAGACTACAGAAGAATAGACTAAAGTAAAGTAACATTAGTGTGAACCTCTACATGATAAATGCAATCAGTGCGAGGCTGCTGTGAATTTGTAAAGGATAACAACTCTATCAAGACGTGTCGATTGCATGATACCTTTGAATTTCAGGCTGCATAATGTTTTATATAACTTAGTAGAGATATCTTCTTTACTTTAGTTGAAGGTTTAACAGTAGTATTTTTTAAAATCAATTAGGAAACTGTATACAGGAAACTATTGTAGGAACCTCTATCGGGCGTTGATGAACCCGTATATGTAATCCGTTAGGAACTGTCCACGGATTTGATATTCGGTGAGGGAGGGGGATGTTCTTAAAAAAGTCTTGCCTTGATTTTTACTAAGATTATCTTACTCAGTGACACAGTGAAAAAATTAATCTGTCTCCAATATTGTAATCTAAACTTCTCTTGTCAGAATAACACGTAACCAGAGAAATATATACACTCATATACGTGTAGATCATACCGGGTATATGTAATGGCAAAATTTTTCGGCAGTTGGGATTCCTAAGGGTACTAACTGCAAACCTCTTATAGCAGATTTGTTTTTATATTGTTTTGTGAGGGTTTTCACGCATTCTGTTAAAAAATCTGAACGTTTCCACCGTATTGATATGTTCAGTGATACCTCTGGGTACATGTATCTTGACGACATCTTAGTTATCGATAACACTAAGTTTGAAAGATATATTGTTGACATATACCATAGACGTATATCAAGATGCATATACCCACCTGAACTACAATTAAAGAAAGCCAATGTTGTTTGTGATATTATGTACAGAATTCCCTTTCTTGTACCTAAGCATTAATGTAATTAACAATAAAATTCATACAAATATTTACGATAAACATGATGATTTTCGATTTCCCATTGTAAATTTCCCTTGTTTGGATGGTGATGTTCCTAGACTCCCATCATATGGTAGTTATATAATTCAGTTGGTTCGATTCCCCATAGTCTGCAGTAACGTTTTGGACTTTCATGCAAATGTGTGTGTGTGTGTGTGTGTGTGTGTGTGTGTGTGTGTAGGTGTGTGTGTGTGTCCGTCTGTCCGTTCGGCGTCAAGACTTGGTCTTTGCGTTTAGCTTGATCTATAGTATACCGTTGATGATACCAACTTCAAACGTAATTAGTTTGTAGGCAATGACGAGTTGTTTCCGACCGACACAAAATATGGTGACCTTGACCTCCATTTCACGCTCAGTGAACAGTCTGATTTTGCATTTAGCTTGAATTTGGGCATACCATTCATCATATCAACTTAATACTTGTTGAGTTTGTAGACATTGATGAGTTCTTCCCAACTGACACAAAATTCGGTGACCTGAATGACCACCGTGATACGTTGTCGCACATTATTTGTATTGATATAAGGGAGCAACCATTTGACTTTTTACCTACATTGGAAGCCGGGGGTAGTAATTCGGCTTGCAATGTAGGAAAAATGAATTGTCTTTAACAACATTAATCCGGACAGGGGAGTAATGAAAATGGAGGTGTAGTTTACAGGGTAGTGGGCCGCCGAAATGTTTGGGTATATATGGATTTTTTTTTTTGGAAAGTGGGGGGGGGGGGCGCCGCCACAGGTAGATAGAATAAATCTTTTATTGCCACAGCGCCTTTGAAGAAGCTTTGTTCGTCGTAAACTTATTACATAATGGACTCCTCCTAAACCGCCCAACATATTTTGATCAAAGTTGGTATAGGTGTACTACTATATGTTTTTTATTCAGATCTGTCAATAGGTGGCGCCATATAGACAAAAGTATGCAAAAGAGGGTACCATCCTTTGAAAATCTTCTTTAATGGGTGGGGTGCCTGCACTAAAACACCAATGGTATCCAAGTGTTCTAAGATGCAAGATCCAAGCTTGTTCTTTTTGTTCAAATCAGAAAAAAATTGCAATGATTTTGTGTATTTTTACATATTTTACTGTATTTTTAGTTGGATAGAAATGTAATCAAAGGACTGAAGGTCCCGAGTGACACTCATATGAAGATGGTGAGGAATTAGTGTTATCAACAGTATTAATTCAGGTCTAGTTTCATTTTTAGAATAAACGGCACAAACTCAAAATGACTCTTGAATCATTATTGAGCTTTTTAAATAAATTTTCTTTTAATGAAACAAAATTGAAGTGGGAATAGTTATATAAAGCATCAATCAAGTCTGCATCTCAAGATGAACCATTAGCGCAAGTTTGGGAATTTTCACACACTGTTTATTCGAGATGTCTTGGCATACGTCTTTTATTTTCACTAGTTTGTCGCAAACCAAGGTACACCCAACAGGTTAACCAAATCACTCAAGTGGAAAAAATGTCACATGAGTCAACCGAACCAGGTACTCTAGTGTGCATATCATAGATGAATCATTGGTGCAAGTTTGGTACTTGTACTGTCCATAACCGAGATACTCGTGCAACAAACAGCTAACCAAAATGACTCAAAAGGACTCAAACGCAAATTCAGAGGATTGTGGTCCCCCGCTTTCGGGGCTCTATCAGTAAAGGTGCAGTGATCTGTGACCTTGTCGTGGTTGTGCATGTCTACAGACACACATGTCAAAAAAATGAAGGCTCACGTCTTACGGTTAAAAAGTTATACTGAAGTAGGTCAAAGGTCACAGTCAAGGTCACATGATAAAACTTTTGGTACCAACAGAAAGGTATTGCAATTAGGCACAGACATACCAAGTATGAAGGCCCTACGTCTTACGATTAAAAAGTCATGACCAAGGTTAAAGTTTTTGTGACAGACGGATGGACAGACGACTGAGATGTAATGTCCCCCCAGTTTCACGAAAAGCGGGAGACAAAAGTATGTCAGGTACAGCTTGAAACATGTTTTCGAGTCTGAAAAATGAATAATTCGTTACTGTAAGTTTGGTACTTGTAGCTTGTCCAGAACTGAGGTACCCCAAAAAGCTAACTATGTCACTCAAGCCGAAAAATCATGTCACACGCAACATCGATATCCAAAGCACACAATTAAGTCTATATCCCAAGATGTTTGTAACTTGTAGCATTTGTAGTTTGTCCAGAACCGAGTTTTGCAAACAGGCTAAACGGTTGCGGATGTCAGGCCTATAGCACAAGAAAATTTCAACTATGTCAAGTATACAAATCCAAGATATTGTTCCGAAATCCACAACTCTAAATCGAAGAAACACGACAATACATATGTAAATATAATATAAACAATCACGAACCTCTGTCAAAACAGAGGTGGGATCAGGTGCCATGGAGGAGTAAGCATCCCCTGCCGTCCAGTCACACCCACCGTGTTGCCATAAGTATAAGCGAAATAGTATCATTCGCTGTCACAGAACTAGGAAACGACACAACCGTAGTCAAAATAGGTATATGTCATAAGCAGTAAGAATGCTGCTGTATAGTATAGGTAATACAAATGGTTTAGGTACTGTGAAACAAGGAAGTCAACTTGTCAGACAACTATACATCATATGAGCAAATAAGGTCTTTATAACGACCGTAAAATTTGCGGAATGTTGACATAAGGCGTGATATCTCATATCCTTGTTTGAGTAACTTTTCTCCTAGTAATGGGCTTCGATATATGAAAGAGCAATACTCAGACGACGCTCGCGCAAACCGAATCAATTGGGATACACAAACACAGGCAGGTGATAAAGGAATGTTGCTACTAGTATATGGAAAGTTAACAATAAGGAAATTAAAGTCATCACGTTTGTCATAAATTGCAGTAGCAAGTTTACCATCTCAGTCGACATCAAAAAGTAGATCTAAATATGAAGCACATGAATTGGATATTGTAGTGTCCTTAATTTCAAGTTCCTTTGGATATATTGTATGTACGTATGTATCAAAGTTTTTGTTATTTATATAGTACATCATCAATATATCTGAATGTAAAATTAAAGGACAAGGCCAATTGCTTCTTATTTTGACTTATAAGATTTTGTAAAAAGTCAATTTCGTACGACGAAAGGAACAAATCGGCTAGAAAAGGAGCACAGTTAGTCTCCATAGGGATTCCGATGGTTTGTTGGAAGACCTGGTCACCGAATGCAACATATATATTGTCAATCAGGAAGTCCAGCATGTTTTTTATGTCATCTTCAGAGTACTTATATTTAGATTCAGAGTGGTTTTTCACAAAATATGTATCTGGATATACTAAAACAATAGATTTATATCTGCGTGAACCCTTTTTGGTGAAGAAACAGTTATCAATAATTCTAAAGAGCCTGGTTTTCAATTTATCATGAGGTATGGTGGTATAAAGTGTAGAAAAATCATAAGTCTTAATAAATTTAATAGTTGTCAGATTTTGAGATTTCAAGTTTTCCAAAAATTCTTTGGAGTTTTTTAGTATCCAAAACTGATTAACACCACTACGAGAGTAAATTACATCGGAGTACGTCTGAAGTTTCTCCTTAAGGTGATCTAAAACCGCCCTTGCTCTGAACATTTGCAGTGGATTTGATGTGTACGAAGACAGAGAAAACATGGTGAATCCATGTTTGTAATTAGGAGGAGTTGTAATCATATGAGGGTGTCCCTGAGGATGCATAAATGTCAAGAGGAAACAAGCGAATTCAAAGAATTCTAAGAGGTCAAAAGTAATGGTCTCAAATGGAAGGTCTCATCACAAGAAATCTACCTGTGAAGGTTCATAGTCGTACCCCTACTAGATCAAAAGTTATAGCCCAGGTTAAAGTTTTTGTGACAGAATGACAGACGGAGGAATGAGATTTAATATACAGTAAATGCCACACTTCACCAGAAAGACAAATAAATACAATATAGAAGTAATTTTTAATAACACTTATGTAATCCACTGCTGAAGTAGAAAGATTTGAAAAAATTTAAACATCTTTAATTTGCACTTCACTTCAGTTTACAACAATCAATGAAACATGCACTCAAGTACAAAAAATACTACTCAAAATTAATGTTAACAATATTCACTTGACATGCTGTGATACAGAAAACAGCATTAACATGATGCCATGCACTGAATAACACTCACATGCCATGCACAGTGAGCCTCCACTTATAATTATCTAATACATTAAATATTCATGCTGTATATACTGTTATACAGTAAATATTCACATGATATGTTGTAATATAGTGAATATTCACTAGAATGTTAAGCACTGAACAACATTTAAAGGAAATGAGGTAATGACAGTGAACATCATTCATATGACATGCTGATATAGTGAGCATTCACATGACACACTGTTATAGTGAATATTCAAAAGAAATGTTGCACACTGAACAACATTCATATGATGTTAATATAGTGAACATTCACATGACATGCTGTAGTACAGTGTATACATCTATATCAACATGACATATTGCACACTGAACAACATTCATATGATGTTAATATAGTGAACATTCACATGACATGCTGTAGTACAGTGTATACATCTATATCAACATGACATATTGCACACTGAACAACAGTCATATAATGTTAATATAGTGAACATTCACATGACATGCTGTAGTACAGTGTATACATCTATATCAACATGACATATTGCACACTGAACAACATTCATATGATGTTAATATAGTGAACATTCACATGACATGCTGTAGTACAGTGTATACATCTATATCAACATGACATATTGCACACTGAACTACATCCAAATATGGTGTAACACAGGTAAATGTAAAATGTGTAAGGTTGTCATGATTACAGTATAAATGTAAAATGTGTAAGGTTGTCATGATTACAGTATAAATGCACTTGAATAATTA
Source organism: Pteria penguin (assembly GCA_035048485.1). NCBI lineage: Eukaryota > Metazoa > Mollusca > Bivalvia > Pterioida > Pteriidae > Pteria > Pteria penguin. Next base: position 42,573,416 of record CM068583.1, on the reverse strand, counting down.
TCTAGTTCCGGCATGAACAATGAACAAGCAATATACTATGCAATTCTGTTAAAAAGCACTGATATATCATTTCATAAATACTTTTGATTCACAAAAAAAGTTTGCTGATTTTATCATAATTACTAGCATGAGGTGTGATAGATTTGTGATCCAGGGACCAGTTGTTCGAAACTTTAACCACTTGTTTAGCTAATCAATGGTTAAATTTAATCTAACTATATTTTTGATATGAGCAGACTTAAACTCATAGTCTGTGTACTGATCTGTAGCATATGAAACAAGCTTTGTAAAGTAATTTAGATTTTTTTTATACAGAAATCTTATAAATTAAATTAATTGTCTCTCAAACTTTAACCAATGGTTAGCTTAACCAGTAGTTAAAGTTTCGAACAACTGGCCCTAGATTGTAAAACTGTCAAACAGTCAAATCATGCAAGGTAACTTTTTCAATCTTAAAATTATGATGCATGTACATGTAAATAATTTTTGAGAATTTTCTTTACTTGCGCTATATATACATAATATTTCAAGCGGAATAGTAACACTCTGCATTTATAAAAAAGAGATATACATGTACTTTTTTTTAGTAAACATTTATTGCAAAACACAAAATAAAGAATTAAAAGACGTGCCAGCATCAGATTGAAAAAATACTAATCATCGACTTTGAGGTGGATACAAGTTAATAACCCACTGATAAGTGAGTGTATTTTGTAGAGGGTATATATAACCTTGTACCTACCTTTACTTATGTCAAAAATTGTTTAATTATGTGATATCTTATCGTTGTTTTGGCAATTTTAAGAGAAAATCAATGTTAAAGTGTTAATGGTTTGTTAACCCATCCACAAAATGACCTCATTTCTGCAAGAATACACTGCACTGACAAGATGATTTTTTGGTATTAATATTTCCATTTAAAGTCCTGCTTTTATGTCCCAAATGGGAACTCCTATTGTTCTAAAGTATGATATGACTTTGATGTTTTGGAATTTTAGATTGGCCTATAGATACATGCTCAGTTCTTGGAAACACCTTGCAAAATAAAGGACACACACCTTTTATCTATCAATGTATGAAGAGCCTCATGGAATTTATATACCGTGTGTAGTGCACATTTGGTTGTATATGATATATAGGTATCACCATCAGATGAAGTAATACCTACATGTTGAGTAAAAATGTCGCAAGAATACTGCATACGTTAAATTATATGTAATCAATAAACACCACAATCTATAAATACTGCATGAAAAGACGTAAGCAACATTAGATTCATCAAATGAAATTGCATCTTTCAAAATCCATTAATGTTGATTGCTTCTACATGACATCTCCTAGGTACACAACTTAATCTGTGTAATGAATTTGATGCTGCATTTATAATTCAAAAACAAGAATCCATGATATTATTCTTTTCAATTTTATTCCATAACTTCTGTCCATATTAACCTAAAAGTATTCGCTTAAAGAGACACCATCAAAAGCTAAGATTTAATCAAATACAGCACAAAATTCAAAAGATTTTGTGAATCAAAAGCTTATCAATTATAAGAAACTTCATCATATCGATTAATTTATGACAAAAGAAGCATTTAAAGATTTTCACAAATAATTACTGGAAACATGTCTAATCTACAACAACACTTAACAAAGCAACTAATACATAAAAGTAAACCACTTCATTTCATGAAGTATAAGAGTAATATATAGAGAGAATAAATAGTGATTTCAGTGAAATCTATATATAAAACAAACATTACTAAAATTTTGCAGAAAATTATCACTAGTGTGATGCACACTTACCTCAAAACTTATGTTCTTACTTACTGTATACATTGTACCATGAAATATAAACTGGTAAAATCTTGCAGTTTCATAAGCAAAGGAAATTCAAACATCTATAGTTTCATGATCTTAAATAATCACAATAACAAGAAGGATGTTAATCTTATCAGACTGAAAAATAAGCTATTTTGTTGGAAAATACATGTATCAATAAGACAAGCACAGCTATAAACTGATGAATATAATAACTGTTCTGTAGAAGTGAGGGCTGCAACAGGAAAATGGGCCATTTCAGACTGAATCAAGTTTGTAATATTTTCATCATGATGCACCTACTACAATATGCAGTCAAGTGTATTGTCTTAGAATGTTGTTAAAAAATGAAGATTATGGCATTATTAATGGAAAACTCATTAACAAATAATGAATTAATGTCAAATTTGCAGAAAGCCATCTACCACCATAGAGGTGATCAATCAAATGCTTGATTAAAAATTCTTTCCTTAACCATCAATATTAATCATTATTGTTGAATAAACACTGTCAAGAGCTCAGGTTATTCTCCTTTCATTATAACTACAAAGTGTCAATAATTATATTCTTTGTCTGATTTACGAATTAGATTATGACATGTACCAAGTGACAATGTAAATATTTATTTAGATCACTTTCAATCTGATTAAAAGCATATCTTTATTCTGCTTCCCTCTTTGTCAGATTGTGGATAAAGATCTGGTGAAACCCCGTAAGGGGTCACATTCTGGTGAACTCTGATTTTCAGCCAATCAGTGGATCAGCTACAAATTTCAAGGACTGAAATTAACATTCCCAGTGTGCGTGACCTACAAGGTAGTTTTTGAAGAGTGCTTGTTACATATTATGTCACTATCACGTGTCTAGCCGAGTCATTGATTGGCTATGGGAAATAATGGTTTCAGTGACTGAAACGCCATCAGAGTTCATCAGAACATGACCCCTTATGGGGTTCGCCAGATCTTTATCCCCAATAGGACAAATAGAGAAGCGTAATAAAGTTATGGTTTTAATCACTTTCTGATGTTTTGATGGTGAACTTGATTCAAAATGATAAACATCTGATTGAAATGAGTTCAAGAATATATTAGCCTACCTTAAATTTTCTTATGCTGTAGATAAACATTCAGTTTTTACATGACTGCATAAATAGTCAGGTTTAATCCATACTGAAAATTGCATGTTAACATGGTGATCAAAAATTTGTTCCCTATGGTAAACAGTGATGTATCAGAACTGTATACTTAAAGTAAATAATATTGATTATGTACTGTGTTCCTCATAACAATCAATGATGACAAAGAAAGGTGTTTCTCGCAGCAATCTGGGAGGACTCTTAGCATTCACTGCTGACTAACATAGCATAACATCAGTAATGACTGTGTTTGTCATAGCAATCAGTGATGATTATTTTTACATTATTTTGTTCATGTTGTTCTACTAGATCCAAACTAAAGGTTCCACTTGAGCTTGGTTCAGTATTGTCAACTTCTTGAGCCCCGTCAGAGACACACTTTGCATGAGATGAATTTTCTTGTCGGTTGTTCAGAGTTTGGGTTAACTGAGATGAGATATCTGTACAGGATTCTGAGCTACAGCTTGGGTTCAAATTAACCTCAGGAGGAAGAGAAGGAATGTCAAACATGGCTTCACAACCTGCAAGATAACTGATATTCTTGAACAGTTTTATGAATTTTCAACATTAATCTCTACATCTATTTTTGGCCAAGAATGGTTAACATTACAATTAAAAGACATTTCTATGAAAAATAATTACTTACTGGAGAAGTCTGATATGGATTTTAGCTTTATGACATTTTCATACCAAGTAAAACCTTTATGAGCATATTTTATACAGGATCTTTTAAACAGATGAGAACAGGTCTATATCAATGTATACAGAAATTATTTTTCCTTGGTGAAATATATATTTCAGTCTTTGTTCTAATATAAGCTGTTTACATCACAATAATGCATTAAGAAGGTAAGTGTCATAACAATGTAAATGTAAATTACCTTTTCTATTATAAAAGAGAATGTAAGCATTTTTGTAGTCCTCTTGTTTTGGACTCTCCTTAGCAACCATTTCATCATTATAGTAATACCACTCTGCATCAAATGGATGTTTGGAGAATGTTGTGTAGTGTCCAGCACTAGCCCCTGGGAATTCAAATAAAATGCATGTATATATGTATATATATATATCCCTTTAAAACTACTCATTTACTAGTAAATTCCTAGTACATGCAAAATTCATTACAAATTTGTACAGGTACAAGTACATTTTAGTATTTCTATGCATGAGATTGACAAGAAGTATCAGGCAATACTGCTGAGGGTCTACAGAGTTAAAACTGACCTCTAAATTTGCAAGTGATATTATTAATTTATAATGGCTGCAGATTCATTAAAGTAGATGCAAACAAAATTATAGATTTATATTTAGTAAAGTCCATACTATAAATATTATATTCAAACATACCCCCAAAGTGGCAGATGATACTGAAGAGATTGTAGGACAGGTTACCAACATCAGGTCCTGAGATCATATGAGAAAGATTTAAATCATCCAAAGGGAAAATGACCTCTGCATCAACTTTGGTACTATTCAGTTCATGATACACAAATCTGAAATTTATATTTTAGTGGAGTTAATTCTATCCATTATGTGTTCATTAATGACAACACAACTACAAAGCATGTAAAGATAGACTGAGGGGCATTTCAAGGTATGTTTATTCTAATTTATTTAATAGTAGGCTATTATGTAACAAGTATCTTATTTCAGCAGAATTCTGATGTATTGATACTAGTACACTTACAATATAATTCTCCTAAGGCATTAATAGTCCTATTCCCTATTTCTGAAGTTGAGAAATTCTTCCAAAAAAGGCCACCAATAATAAATGCATTGAGATCCACGCCAGTCCCCATAGAGCTGAACCCCATGTGCAAAATTACAATAAACATGTACATCTACCATCATTTGTATAGTTGTACCTATATTAAATTGATGTAGAAGAAGTAGCGCAGATAAGACTTTTTTTCCTTCCTATATGCAGTCTTCCCCAAGAACAAGACCCCCTGTTTGAAATCCAAGTGAACAACTGCCAATGATACCCATAAATGCATTACCATCAAATAACATGTATTTGTATATGTACTAAATAAAATAAGAAAACAAATTCTTAAAATAATTAAAGAAATGCTTAAGTATTAATAACTACCGCTTTAGATGAACAATCAGTATATCTGGGTACTGCCACACTGTTATGGTCTTTTTGGCACACTGATTTCTTTGGCAACGAGGACAATACCATGGATTATGTTCATCTAAAATCTCACTGAAATTACAACAAAAATTGTAAGTAATTGACTAAATCAAGGAGACTGTACCAACTCCTTTTATATTTCACTGATATTAAACCAAGTAAAGCCAGAAGTACTTTGTTGATCTAAAATTTATCTCTTTCACCTCTATCCATAGACAATTTTAACATTATTAAAGAAAGTATTGTTGTAACTATGCTGAGGTGTATCTACATTCTTTTATTTTTTTCTCAAAATTTCTTCTGACATCCGAATGATAATTTTACTCAATATCCATGAGAAATTTCATTAACAGTGGCAAAGATGGAATGAAAAGAAATATACTAAAGGATGTACAATGAATGTAGGATAACAGTGAACAGTAAATCTGTCTATTCCAAACCTTGAAATGCAGATGTTTGGTTTTGTACAATGAAAAAATTGGTCTCAATACTATTTGCAACTCCTTCAAACATGAATAAAGTGAATATTCTGAAAACTGTATCTTCCAGATTCCAAACCCATAATTTCTCCTATAATCAGATATTAATGAACTGTATTTGAATTGATACTTGCACATATATAAACTCATTTAGTCAGAGACTGCTTTAATGTGGTACTAATTCAGGAAATCAATAGATCCTATTTCAAAAACATTACAGTTTTTAATAAAGCCAACTTATTTCTTGTATACAAAGTCAGGATACTTAACAAAAGTAGGAATGAAGCAGCTTTACCAATAAATTGTGAAAATTACAAAAAATCATTGACGAGATTTTGAAAATTAATGATCCACAATCAAATCTGATAGTCAAAAATTTGAAGATTCTTGATGACACAATGTCATACAGGGATATAACAAGAGTTGTCAGAAGACAACATAGCTCACTTGTGCAGTTTATAGTCATCTCATAGGCATTATAAAACTAAGATTTATAAGTCTGAAATGTGTTTTGGTACTGAAGAAAACAATGGAAAAGGCATATCCCTTTAGGTTTCAGAAAGGGCATAGTGGACATAGCCACTGACGATTGGTGTCAGGGGAATGACATAATCTCCCTGGATATTTGTCCTGGTGAGCTAAAAATGATTTGAATCCAACTGTGATTGCCATCTATATACAACATCAAAACAAGCCAAATAAGCCTATCACTTAAGATAGCAATTTTCTAAAACGGGCAAAAATAACACTTACAAAAGAGCAATAACACTTGTAAAAAATAGAGCACCGCTAACGGATGCATGATATGCCCCCATCATGTTTAAATGTGGTCTACAAGCCACATCCTTTCATATGACACCATCAAAATCTACAAGCCACATCCTTTCATATGACACCATCAAAAGTTTTGTTCCCCCTTTGGTGCAGTTTATAAAAAAAATGTTTGATGTGTGACCTTGATCTTTGATCCCTGATCTTGAAAAACAAAGAGGCGTCATTCTTATAAATTAAGGTGCATGTGTATTAAGTTTGCAGGTCATAGCCTAAATAGTTTTCTGCATCTTGTTTAAAAGGCGAAATTTAGGGACAATATTTGGCATGACATCTTTGTTCTTGAAAAACAATAAGCAGAGTTCTTTTGTTACAAGGAGTATGTGTATCAAGTTCTGTCTGTATCTTGTTAACAAGGTTCTCATTAATGTTTAGCATGCCATTTTGACCTTGGAAAACATTAGGAATCATCTTTTTGTCATGAGGAGTATGTGTATTGCATTTCATGGTTCTAGTCCAAACAGTTTTTTTTGTATCTTGTTTATAGGTGGACAGACACATGGACAGACCAAAAGACCTACAGACAGATAGATGAACAGTTCCATACCATAGAACATCTGTCTATGATGGGGATATAAATACCATCAGTCTTTTGGCATTATAAACACAAAGGCTTAATACTGTAGGCCTATGATGTGATGCTTGCTATTCCAATTTATTTGGTCCCAAAGCAATATAAATGAACTGATTATACAGTATAATAATATTTCAAAACAATCACTATTTGGATACAATGGTCAAAAATTCACAAAAATTGAATTAAAAAGTCAGTCATAAAACATAAAAACAATCAAAATATACATTATTATACCTGTCTGTAAATGCTTTCAGACAATCATAAATGGAGAGTGGCTTTTCTGGACGTAATGATTTCATGCTGAAATCTACACTATATTCATCCAACATTTCAAGTTGTTCTGAACTCAAGTTTTTGAGAGAGATAGTAAGAGAATCGCCGGGACGCAAGCGGACTTCCCCTTCACATGGAACAGGACAACCTTGACACTGGTATGTGTACAGACATCTGGAACAATGAAGACCCTGTAGAAATCAACAAATAACATTTAATAACATTACACTAATCTACTACAAACCACAAGGATAATATGTACATTGAATAATGCGGGCAACAATTAACCGTTAAATAAGAACCTTTATTGGGTCTTTATGTTATACAGAGTTATTTCCAATATGAGCAGGAATCTGACGTCATACAATTTCTCCATTGTTTCATGTAATTTTACACCACTTTCCATAGAAATGGTTGACGTCATAATGGTTTAATGTAAAATACCTGCTCAAATGGGAAAAAACTAAGTAAACAGTGATGCTCCGTTAATCTAGGCTCTGTTTATCCTGGAAATCCACTTCCCTGACAGAAAGTGCGGAAACGGATTTCTAAAATGATATTTTGATCAGATAATCCGGAAATATGTGTTCCGGATCCGGACAAGGAAACAAGGGTACAGAATTCCAAAAGTACGATAAATATGCTCTGATAATCTGGACAAAATCTTGCCCTCCGGACGTAGCTGAGGCAAATAACCTCTTTTAAATCAATATATGAAACCACACTGTTTATCTCCTCTCCGCACTGATCAATTGTTTGTTTAACAGTCAAACGACGCGTTTATCTGGTTACCAACCTATAGTATATTAAATATCTGGTTACCAACCTATAGTATATTAAATACCTATACACTTAAGAATTGACCGGTTAGGGTGTAGTTAAATGTTAAGTTAGCTGTCACTGATGATTGCTTTTTAATGAGTCAGTACACACTCACACCAAAAATGAAGATTTCAATCATTTGAATGATAGTAAAAATGAAAGGACTTGAAAGTCCTCAAGGTCGGAATTGCATGGTCAAGTACATCAAAGGTAATAAGGTCGTGATCCACCAAGAGATCACACACTAAGCGTGTAATGTTTAGGATCAGTATTGACAAAAACACGGTCTGCGCACAGGTGCTCGTTTTCATATAATTTTATAAACAACGGTTCCGCCCTGTACACCCCCGTACGTCTCCGTCTCGTACTATATAGTTATCTCATTCTCTCTTGCCACTTTTGATCTTGACAGTACTGTGAAATTAGCAATCTGTACAGTCTCCCGCTGTACATGTTCATTTGGGGAAAACCACGTCTACACATGCAGATCTATAAATAACTGGCTATTTTTGTAGCTTTACACATCAACAACTACCAAGACGTTTGTTCATCGTTGTGATGAGAAGATTGTAGAGTACTTTGAATTCCACTGCTATATAAAGAAGCGATATTCTCAAGTTTTATTAATTATAATACAACGGATACTGGTACGGACTAGTAGTGTACTTCTTAAATTACGGCACAGCTACACAATAATGTCAATCGTACTTTTTCGGGACTTTCCGTCGAGTATTCGGAAAGACTGCATGTCGTCCAGCGCATGAATATATTAAACTCGTCTAAATCGATGGAATAACGGCACATCTATTTTCTCATCTGATCAAACTTATGTTGTATTGACTCGTACAATATGAACTATAAGTACTAAAAGTAAATCTAATCACGCTTTTTCTAAATATCGACGCACTATTTATACACGGGGAGGTATTTTCTGCGTTCCACGCATTCACCATAGCATATTGTAACGACTAGGGTCTGGAATTGCTACGCAATTCCGACCAAAAAGTGAATTGCAAACTTCACAGCTTACATTGTTAATTAAATATTGGGCCTTTAAATTGTACCCAAACTTTAGGTAGCGTCAATCTTCTATCATTGATCGATCATTGATAACGTATCCTTACTCAGTGCTAATCAGTGCTCATTATATTATTTTGAAGATTAGTTTTAACTTTTAGTTATTGTTCTGTTTCAAAATTATAGAAAATTTTTATATCTAAAACAAGTAAATTTATTGGACATTATCTGGACATAAATTCTTTTCAATGCTAAAGTTGTAAAACACAGCAGGCATCAGATAAACATTAACTCAATCGCGATAGAAGTGAAATCAGTCAAGTGTGATGTATATATGTATGCAAAGGCGGCTGTCAACATTTAAACAGAGGACATTGAGTTGAAAAATCAAGCAGGTTGTAGAAGTCGGGCTGAAATTAATGTAGAATTTACAAGAGATGTTAATACAGTAAATACGTAATAGATACATATTTCTTCATATACAAGTTAAATGCATATGAGCGATGTACGTTTACTTGTATTTAATCATTGTGTATATACCCCTTCTTTCATCAAGAAATAAGATTCTTTAACATTTAATTGTACTATGATCCAGTAATCCAGAAAATCTGTTTATCAGGACAAATTGGCCAGGAACAAACGTATCCAGATAAACAGAGCATCACTGTAATGAAAAGATGCACTAATAATGGTTAATTTGTTTATTTGATGCCAGACAGTACCTGCCCATCTGTAAGTACAATAGTGTAGTCAGAGAGACCGGGAACAGCCTGAGCCACACTAGAGTAGAGTTGTTCCCCATCCACACTACTAAGAAGGTAAATTGTCCTTGGATGACCAACAAGTTTCAATGAATCATCACACTCAGTTCTGATACAAACAGAAACTGGTAGAATCCTGGAAGTATACATGTAACTTGGATAAATTTCTATTAGGAATAAATAGATATAAATTATATAACGAGTCCTCCAAAGGGAAGTTAGTATATAATAACAACAAAAACACACTTTCTCCTCAAATAAAGTGGGAAAAAAGGTATCTGCTTCCACTTCATTAAGGCCAAGAGGTCAAAAGTTTGAGAAGAAAGTATTTTAATATTATCAAATAAATATATGTAACTTTCTTCTGGAATATTTATAGAATATCAATGAAATTTTACTGGACTTTGAAGTATTTTCCAGAATAAACTTCCACATACCCCAAAAACTTCACATGTATCTGTATAATTCAGTTGAGTTCCATTAATTTTAAGAGCAGTGTTACCTTATTACATGATGTTGTGAACCACTGTTCTCCTCTAGAGGTACAAAATCTTCTGTCAGACTAGCTTTGTTAAAACAAACCTGACAAAAGAGTAAATCAAATATTATATGGAAACTGAAGGTGTACATCATAGACAAAGTTGTTAAAAATGATGATCTTTAAAACAACTCTTCAATGAATGATCTGCTGTTTGAAAATCTTAAAGGTTAAAATTCATGTTAGGCCAATAACTAGTAATATAATTTTATGACAAGAAAGTCTACTGCAATGATTACTAAGATAGTTTTGTAATATTATATCTCTGAAACTTACCGGACAATGATAGCTTTCTTCTCCATAATGCTTTAATGACATCTAAAGAGAAAATATTTTCTTTAAAGTATTTTTTCAAACACACAATAGTTCAGTATTTATAGAATAATGGATAAAATGAAAGGAGTCAATGGATCTTAGAAGACAACGAAAGCTTGCCAGTGGCAACCAAATCTAAATAACAAAAGTTTTTTGTAAGTAGGTCAAACTTCAAGGTTAAGGTCACAAGATAATCATTTTGGTACCCAATGAAAGGTCTTGGCACAAGGAATACACATATAAAGTATGGAATCCTTATCTCTTGCTGTTCACAAGTTTTGACCAAGGTTAAAGTTTTTTAAAAGTAGATGAAACTTCAAGGTCAAGGTCAAAAGGTAAAAAATTTTGGTATCCAATAAAAGGTCGTCACAATGAATACACATACAAAGTATGAAAGTCCTATTTCTTGCTGTTCACAAATTTAGACCAACATTAAAGTTTTGTCTATGGATGACGCTGCCGAGGGTATGACAATAGCTCTCTAGACTTTTGTCCAGGAGAAGGGGATTTTTAAAATGAAAGTGTAAGGATTCAGTAAAGAAATCTGTAAAATTTACTTTTCAATGAATACATATATATGTATATGTAACCATGAGTAATGATTCTGCATGGTAATTAACCAGCTTGCCTACCTCTAGGCATGTGTGACAGAATGTGCCACTGCATACACAATGTGAGAGAAGCTGTGAGTCCTCTAGCTCTTCCAGGCAGATTGCACATGATTTCCACGTTCCTGTGACAACAGTAAGGGTGGCAACATCAGATGATGGGGTACCAGAAGATTCTATCCACTCCGAGGGCTGAGCTATTGCAGGACCTGTTAAGTGTTAAAAGTGAGACTAAATTTCTTTATTTGCATGGTACTTGTATAATTATAATAATACTGTTGTATATGTATTTCTTTATAAACAAAAGCACTGAGTATTATTGAAGCAATACATGTTCCTGACTGGTCCCCCCCCCCTCATTGATTTTGTAGCAGGAACTTGATCTGTAACTCATCACACTGGGAAGCTCATTACTAAGGGAATCAAAAACAAGGTTATTCAGTGATTGTTTCATAGTAAAAGAAAAGAGTTCCATTCCTAGAGTCTGTGTACCAAATACAGTGCCTAACTTCTTAAAGAAATTCCTAATTGACAATCAATTTGATAGATATTAAAACTAGTACTGGTGTATGTGCATGAACAAAAGAGGCAAAAACTTTAAATTATGTTGTCTGCAACTGTATTGGATTCATATAAAACTACTCCACTACACCCACTCCCAACAGCAAATGTGAATCCCAAAACTTGTTCATAGCTAATAGTGACACGTACATCTCCGTGTTAACCTTCAAAACAAGAGGCCCAAGTGGGCCTATATCGCTCACCTGAGTGCTTAGATTATCAGTCATGCAGGAAGGAAGACGTTATTTATTTTTGTATTACTGTGACTAAGTCAACACAAATGTTGAAAATATGTCAAATTTTATTTCAGATCAGAATAAAAAACAACACTTTTTTACGCATCCATTCAGGTGATTTGATATTAAGCATTTGCTTTGTCTATGCAAGATGTGATTCAGGGCAATAAGTTAGTCATTTTATTTAGGTGGGGCCTTTTGTTGACAGATTTAAGTCTAGGTCATGAACAACAACTGTCTCAGATATTGTCCAGATCCAACTTAAAATGGCCTAATTTCATATGTTGAGTGTCAAGAAACATCTAAAAACTTATTTAGATGTGTAAAGAAATGAAAAAAAAAATTTGACCACAGCTGGATTTGAACAGCTACTTTTTATTTTAATTACCAAGTGGTATATGTACCATTGTTTTAGACATGGTGGCACCAATTTGGATAAAATGCACAAAATTGATAGAGGACCTATAGTACTTCATGTATACCATGTTTCATTAAAATCTTTCCTGTGGTATAACAGCAGAAGTTAAAAATGTGAAGAATTGTCCCTGTACATCCTCATTTGGAAGTCTTAAAAAATTCATGGAAAATCCAAAAATTGAGATATTGACAAAATTCTTTCAAAATAACATTCTTTGCTATAATTATGATCAAAATAGTCCATAAGAAATCATCATTATCAATTAACTAGGAAATATGACACTTTTCTGCATTGAAATCACCAAGTTCAACAAAATGTTGAAAAAATTTCTAAAATTTGATTTTGGAAGAGAACCAAAATGACAAGACTTCTTCACTCATCCTTCTAGATCATTTCTATGCATTCAGTTTGTCTTTGTATACAGCCAGTATGAAGAAGATGATTGTCAAAGGAGGGTACTCTTTTGTGACCTACTTTTGACTGTAGTGCCGCCACCTATTGAGAGGTCTGGACGAAAACGACAGAATTTGAAGGGGATCATAAGTGACTTATTTCTATAAAGATTCATTAAAATCCTTCCAACAGTTTTGCAGAAAAAGTTGTCAAAAATGGCCTACCACCCCCCCCCCCCCACCTCCCCCTCTCCCTTTTTTTTTTTTGGAAGTCTTAAAAAATTTATGAAAAATTAAAAAAATCCCAAAATTGAGATACTGACAAAATTCTTTCACAATAATATTTCTTACCATAATTCTGATCAAAATAGACCATAAGAAATCATCATTATCAATTAACTGAAAAACATGACACTTTTCTGCACTGAAATTACTAAGTCCAAAAAAAAGTTGAAAAAACGTCAAAAATTTTATTTCGGAACAGAACCAAAAATAACAACACTTCTTCACACATCCCTCTAGATCATTCCTATACATTCGGTTTGTCTCTGCACGCCCCCGGTCTGAAAAACAAGTTTGTTAAAGGAGGGTACCCTCTGTGACCTACTTTTGCCTGTGGTGGCGCTACCTGTTAACGGAACTGGACGAAAAACAACAACACTTGTAGGGGACCATGAGTACTTCATGCATACCAAATTTCATCAAATTCTGTTCAGCTGTTCTAAAGAAAAAGTCGAAAATGTGAAAAGTTAACAACGGATGGCAATTGATCACAATAGCTCATTTGAGTCTTCAGCTCAGTTGAGCTCAAAAGTCAAATTTCAAGGTCAAATCCATGGTCTGTTGCCTTGACCTTATACCTTAAGATCTCCAAATCACTAAGGCACATCCTTGACTCATGTCAAGTTTTTGTATGAAGTTTTACATCCATAAGACTGAAGGAAATTAAGTTATAATCTGGAAACCTTTTTCCACTATCCATGCTCTGTGACCTTGACCTTTGAGATTTGACTTCCAAATCAATAAGGAATATCCTTGTCTTAATATGAGTCTGTAAGATTTTCATGTCAGTCTGGGTAAAATGGGATTTAGTTACTGTCCAGAAATCATTTTCAGTTTTCCATGCTCTAGAAATATGTATTTACAGTATTTACCCCTGAATCTCCAGTATCAATACACCCCTTACCTTCCTGAATGATTTTACTTTGTTCCCAAGACATGCTACATGAATCTGAAGTATTCTCTGTAACTGGTGAGTTACGACCAGCAGAGACATGCCCGGATTTTTCACTCCAAGCTGCAGTTCCTGAGCAGTCCATGTTTACTGAATTCAAACTGTTTCTAAACTCATTTGAACCTGATGTCAGCCAATCAGTTTTCATAACAGATAAAGCAAATTGCTCATCAGTTAGCCAATCAGATTGCACCTCTGCTCTTCTGAATTGTTCCTCTATCCAATCGCCTTGATTCATACAACCTGATACTTGACTGTTGTCAGCACTGTCCCATCCAAGAGATGTTTCAGAGCTCTGAATGGCACTTTCAGCATTTTGGCATGTGTTCTTGGGATTTGGAATGTTGTCATTTATGATGGATTGATTTTGATATGTAGAAGGTGGAATAAATGTATTGACAGCCTGAGTATCCTCTTTTGTAAATGTTCCCATGCTACTAAACACATCCTCTACTGAAATGAAAAATAAAATTTTAAATTCTCTAAGGCCAAGTTTCACAAATGGGCATATTCCTAGACGTACACTATATATGTTGTTAGGTGAGTCTATGCAATGCCTAGACTTAAACTATATCTCTTGTAAAGTGAGTCTATAACTACACTTTAATGACATCTGTTGTAAAGTGAGTCAGTGACTTTAACTATATCTCTTGTAAAGTGTGTCTATGTCTAGACTTAAATGACATCTGCTGTAAAGTTATGGCATTTCTAGACTTAAACTATATCTGTTGTTAAGTTTTAGCTGGACATATACTATATATTGGGCATTTCTAGACTTAAACTGGCATAACTTACAAAATCGTTCAAATAAAAGACCATTCTTCTAATGAAGTACTAATTATGCCATTCGTGCATTTCTAGACTTAAACTGTATTTGTTGTTAAGTTTTAGCTGGGCATATACCTAAACTGAAACTATATCTGTTGTAAAGTTAGCCTTTGCAAGTCTAAGCGAAATTCCAATGGACAGTCAGACAAATCCAGTAGAAATTGATCCAGTCCAGTAAAATTTTCCTATTTTTCTGACCGACTGTCTGGTGTTGTATCTGTGACTATTTTCACTTTCAACATTCTACAATTTACAGATCCGGTGCCTCGCCCATATATTTATCTCTGATCAACCGTGGTCATGTATATTTGTAAACACAATCGCATGTGCCATAGACTCCCACAAATGAAATCTTGGTTTTGTAATGCGCTTCAGGTATATGTACTTGTAATGCAAATGTATAGTATCAAGAAACACTAGGACTTTTAGCGTAACCTACAAAATGGTTTAAATAAAAGACCATTCTTCTAATGAAGTACTAATTACGTCATTTGGGCATCCTATCATATCATAAATCAAAACACAGAGATAAAAGGGCACTGTTGGGGTCATTTTCTTATACCGATCGTCAAACTTCCGATAAAAAAAAATTGTGGTCCAGATTACTGTCCTCTGATTACTCATGTTATAATAAGCAAAAATTGCTTTATGCAGTGGACATGGCATGGCATACAATCTGAATATAATACAAAAAATATAAAAATATAACATAAAAAGAAAAAAAAAAAATACAAGAATGTCAAATGAAGAAAAGGCTGAATAAATCACACTAGAAATAGTTCACTTTTTGTGTTCCGCAAGAATTTTTCTAGGTCAGGTAAAAACTTATTCAGTCAGGTAAATCTTGAAAACTTACAAGACCGAATGTCCTGTAAATCAAAAAAAAGTTTTGCCATCATTGTTTACTTGTAGTAAAGTTATTACTTGTTTATGCAATGGCTTGCTTGCATTTTCTGTTAACTTCAACTAATTTTAAAGTCCCAATTCTAATTTCTTTGTATAAATATATATTCCTAACTCAAACTCTGCCAACCCTTAAAGATCATGAAGGGTTGGCAATTTACTTACAAAACACATAATCTATTTAACTACAAAATAAATTTAAATATTCTAAGAACCAATTCATTACAAATACCAACACATCAAAAGGGTTTTTACTCATCTGCTTTGATGTGACAAATACAATACTTCTGAGCACATTTCTGCACTAAAGGAAATATATTTTTTTAACATTTTTGGAAAAAATTTATATATGATAACTTTATATAGTTTACCATGTTGGAAAAACTTTAATGGGACAAGATCTGGTGTTTGTGAGAATGAGTGGAGAGCGAGTATAGACAAGCAAAAATTGTAGGTACCTGTATGAGCTTGTGCTTCTTTAATTACTATATCTTCTTGGGAACTCTGAGAGGTAGGGATCATCTCAAAACAATAAATTTGTCTGGTTTTATCGTTCACATATCTCAGCATCACATTGTCTTCCTAAAGTAAAGCACACGTACAATACATAGTAAACATTATTATATTATATAAATGGAATCTAACATCATCAGTAGCCCATTTCACTAACAATCATAGATGGAACCATGGAGGTTACAAATTTGTAATACGAGTTTTACTACTATTATTATAATAATATTAACATTCGCAAGTACAACTGTAAATGTAAAAATGAAAGGACTTGAAAGTCCTCAAGGTCCGAATTGCATGGTCAAGTACATCAAAGGTAATAAAGTCGTGATCCACCAAGAGATCACACACCAAGCGTGTAATGTTTAGGATCAGTATTGACAAAAACACGGTCTGCATTGAACAGAACAAACACAAACAATGAAGGACTTGATGCATCGCCTTCGGGCTTTCGCCCATTCACACATAAAGAATTAATGTACAATGACATCAAATTTCATTTAAAAACTCCAAGTACTTCCGAGATATACGAGGTCAAATCCGCATGGCCATGGACCCAGCTAAGCATCCGATCGTATGGGGAAAGACAGATGCAACAGATGAATGAACTATACATGTCATGTTTAAAGCATATTTGACTTTAATTCTTTGCCTGAAATTGCAAATCAAAGTCCTTCGCCTTTTCATTTGCCGATTTTGTCAAACAAATCCACTATCATTCTCTCTTATCACTTTTGACCTTGACAGTAGCATGAAATTAGCAATCTGAACAAAGTCTCCCACTGTACATGTACATTTGGGGAAAAACCACGTCTACACATGTATATCTATAAATAACTGGCTATTTTTAGTAGCATTACACATCAACAACTACCAAGACGTTTGTTTATCATTGTGACGAAAAGGTTATAGAGTATTTCGAATTCCACTGCTATAAAAAGAAGCGATATTCTCAAGTTTTATTAATTATAATACATGTACAACGGATACTAGAACGGACTAGTAGTGTACTTCTTATTACGGCACAGCTACACAATAATGTCAATCGTACTATTTCGGTACTTTCCGTCGAGTATTCGGAAAGACTGCATGTCCTCCAGCGCATGAATATAACTCATCTAAATCGATGGAATAACGGCACATCTTTTTTCTCATCTGATCAAACTTATCTTGCATTGACTCGTAGAATATGAATTATAAGTACTATTTAAAAGTAAATCTAATCACGCTTTTTCTAAATATTGACGCACTATTTATACACGAGGAGGTATTTTCTGTGTTCCACGCGTTCCCCACAGCATATTGTAACGACTAGGAAAAAAGTTGCAAACTATAAATACATTTTGGTGTGAGGATCATTTTGTCCTACACAACAAAGCTGCATTCAGCTTTTGGTTTTCATATATGTCGCAGCCACAATCAAGTTAGTGACGTCGGTGATGGCATCAATAGATTAACTATTGCCTCATTATCTATAGTTGTCCACGCATTATACTTTACTAATCTTACGTTTTTCACTTTGGGTTGTTAGAATGATTGCGAAATTGTTGTCTTTGTTTTTAAGTTGGAGTATTAGAAAAATTATTTGAAATAATTGAGTACAAACTCAGGACTTTCGTCCTGGTGAGCTAAAAAAAATAAAAGCAGCGAATCAAACTTTCTTACACTTTCAGTTACTTTCATTAATATGCATTATATACATCTATATGAGTAGAATCATAAGTTCTTCAACACTATATTTTTGTTGTGCTAATGTGTGATGTGTGATGCAATGCTTAAATTTCTGAGACAGAGGTAATGTGGAAATAAGCATAGAGAGTTCCCTCTATTAGTTTTTGGAGATGAAAAATGCATAATAGCTTTCTTTTCATTGTGTACACAGAAGTTCTGATGAGTCCTCTGCAGGACAATCAGGCGGTATCAGCTATTAGTCACATAAGCTACAGACAGATTTACCCCAGCTCATAAATATGTTTGACAGTCTTGATTTTCTTTTGCCAAGACAACTTTTTTTGTTATCTCAGAACCAATAGATATGAAGTCTATTCCATTGCTTACATCCATTTGTGTCACATTCTGTTACAAAAATTTCAATCTCTGATTTAACTGTGTTCTTGCTGATCATAATGAACCTCCCTATATTTAGTATTTAACTTAAGTTAGGTTAGGTAAAGACCTACTGTAACTAATGTCTAACTTTTGATGTTACATACCTTTATGTTTTTTGTTGAAACTCATCTACCTGTAGTGTATGTTTATGTCTACATTTTCGCTTAAGATAAACTTCTGATTGTTAATGAAGAAGACTACAGACTCTGAAGCTCTCATGGTAATATCTTTTATATGGTCTTATTATTTCAAACTTTGTTCCTATATCTAGATTTGCCTGTTTATTGAGAAGCCTGACTAATTCTGTATGTAGAGCCAATAATACTACAAATATTTACTATGTCTGCAGCTTGTTAATTTGGTCTTCAACATTAAAGTCTTTCAGATTTTGAATACTAACTTGTTAAAATTTGAGGAATTTTAATAGACTCATCTGTTCCTTGACAAAAGAATTTGAACTGTAGTATCCTAATATTTGTAAAAAGACAGAATGGTTCTGTCGACAATCCATATGATGAGACTTAAACAATGCAAGATTCAAAATCACAATAATTGGTCTCAGCTAAATACAATACTATAATTATAAGTAAATGTTCTTTATTTCTTACTAGAATGCGAGAGATATGACCATCAAGAACCTCTGCCACAAGCATCTCACAGTCTCTCATCTTGGTTAACTTTCTCAATTCTTCCTTGACCTTTTTTATTTTGTCACTCTTGGTTAAAGTAACAAGGTACTGAGTTGGTAACTTGCCAAAAGGTATAAACATGATACCTAAGAAAATAAAAAGAAACTAAGCAATTTTTCACTTTAAGCACACAGAATTTTGGTCATAATCTAATTTATATCTTAATGAACTTTTTATCTACAGTGGCATCTACTTCATGATTCAATGAATGCACACATTGAGTATTCTCACATGCACTAAAAACTCTGATACTAAGATCTTAATAAAAATTTTGATTAATTTAAGGTTATAATTTACTTCACCTCATTAAATCCTCTATCTCTGGTTGAAAAAAATCCAAATATTGGATAATTGAAAGTACATGTGTTTACAGAAGTGAATGATCCTCTTTAGATGAAAAATATGCTGATGACAAGAAATATATCTGTCAGGTATGAATGCACTCCCCTCCTTTCTATTTCCCCAAATGACAATTTTACAAATGCTAATAGTTTTAAATTCAAATTTGAACTTTCAAAGAGACATAATTTCTCTTTTTCCCAACTTCCATTTCATCTATGTTGAGAATTTGTAATTTTTGTTATACAACCAACCAGGTGTCAAAACAAACAAACAATCTCTCCTCAGTTTAATACTCACATGGAACCCACTTAGCCCAGAAGTCTATAGATAATAGAACAAGTCTTGAGAGACTCATCTTGAAAATGGTGCAAAGTATTGAAGATTTTGCTATAATTATTGCTTATAGCCTTAGTAGCCACTGTGGAAAATGAGATTGATTTCATACAGAATTGTTCTGATAAGCTACTTACATAGTTGTCTATCTGTTGCATGAGGCAAGGGAACAGACAGATACATGAAAGGTTCAAAAGTAACAGAGACATGGTTACACTCTGAGCAAATAACCTGGAAAAAAGAAATGACATTTATAACATTTAACAATAACAGATGATTTTAAGTTTTATGTGGAAGTACAAAAGATAAAAAAAAAATTAGACACATTTGTAAATATACCAAAACAAGCTGTGTTTGTGAAACACTAATACCCCTGGCAACACCAAAGTCCAAAAAGTTATTTTTAGCATGAAAGTCATTGTCAAGGTCAAAAGGTCATCAACCTTGATGCCATTTAAAAGGGCTTCAATAGTTGAGTACGCATGTCAAATATGAAATCTCTATCCCTCACCATTCAAAAGTTATAGCCCCAAGTACAAATTGTTATTTTTAGCGTGAAGGTCATTATCAAGGTCAAAAGGTCATCGACCTTGGAGTCATTTAAAAGGGCTTTATTAGTGCAGTATGCATGTCAAATATGAAGTCTCTATCCCTCATAGTTCAAAAGTTATAGTCAAGGTTAAAGTTGACAACAGACAGACGAACAGACCGGACAAAAACAAAATGAATATGACCCCAAACTATCGATTCGGGGGCATGAAATTAAAATCTAACTGGCTTATACTGAAATCAAACATATCTGGCATATACAAATGTACGGACATCAAATCACTTCCAGAGTGAAAATGAAGCCTCAGCTATGCAAAATTAAACTGAATACCATACACTGAATTGGTGAAAAACTTATATATTGAAATGATTTTTCAGTCTAAGGGCATATTTATTGTAGCTTTACATCTACATGTACATCAATTCAGATACTGGCCATATACATAACTAAATGTGATTTGACCTTTCAATTTACTTGTAGAAAGTATAAAAAAAATTGACAAAGAATTCTATATTATAGAGTTATCCATTGTCAACAAAAATGTAACACACCGTTGATTTGAACTGGCCTTGGAATGTACTGACTACCACACTGTGATTATCCTTGACATATGCCTCCCAAGCTTTGTCTGCTGCCTCTTCCTCTGCCTCGTTTATCTCCATAGTATGTCCTCTGTCATCTATCGCTATATCCTCATCTTCCATTCTGGAATCTCTCCATTCTGTGTTTGAATTCTCTGTCACTTCACAGTCCCCAGTTGAAGCAGACTGGATCTTCTTAAAAGTAGGAGTACAATCTTCTGAGAAATCAGCAGCAAGTTTGCTCGTCATCATTTTGGATACCATTGCCTCGTTGCTTTTCTTTTTTGATATTTCATTTTTCTCACTAGTTTGATTTTCTATGAGGCAAATTTCACTCTTGTTGTTGCATGCACCTTCTGCAGGTTTCATGGCCTCAGTGTTTCTACTTCCACTCAAAAATGTTGTATTATGTCGCATACTGTCACACAGTTCTTTATCCAAACTTCCAAGTATACCTAAGTCTTTTATCAATTTCACTCCATCTCCACTTAGACTGGCTAATTGCAGATTATGTTCTGTGCAGTCAAAGTCTTTTTTTATTTTACTTAATGCTTGATAATGAAAATTTTTCTCTGTACATTCAAATTTCATTTTCTTGATACTGTTTTCATTTTCAGAATCAGTGTCTGCAGACATGGAAACTTTCTTATTCTTATCTGCCTGGATATTTGTATCTTTTATCCCTTTTCTGGGGCTTTCATCTTTGACAGTTTCTAAACCTCTGTCATGTGACTCTGCTAACACATTTAAATCATCCACCTCTACATGATTATTGTCCTGTTTGTGAAACTTCACAGAATCAGTGGTTAAGACTTCTTCATTGTAATTGCCTACTACCACATTTGTGTTCAATGTTTTTGTATCTTTGGAATAAAATTCCTGAATTTTTGGAATTCTTTGCTTCAAATTTGAAGCATTATTCAACAAAGGTTCCAGTTCATTTGGCTCATCAACTTCATGACTAAGTGGCTCAAGATCACTCTCTGAACTTGTTCGGACTACAGATTTGAGAAGAGTTGGTAATTCTGATTGTATTACAAACGACACATTACTATCCTCGTCAGTCTGACATGGCTGTGCTACACAGCTGTCATCTTTGGCATTTATACATTCTGTTTTAGCAGACATTACGTTCTGACCTCCAGAAGTACTTCTGCTTATCAAAGAGTTGTTAAGTTGGCTTTGTTTACTCTGATCATTCGTGCAGTCATCTTCTGTATCACTATCATATTGAATCTGATTCTCTGATTCCTTCAGATTCATTTGTTGGTGCATTGTATCCAAAAACAGAGCTAAAAACTCTTGTGCATCATGCTTAAATACAAATAAATGGCTTATCATAAGCAAGTGAGTATATTATATACGACAGGGTAATGAAGGTAATTTTTATCTTGATATTAGTTATCCTTATAATATTGTACTCTTTGCCTTAATTTGGAGACCTGCAGCATATTGTAAATTCATATAATTCTTACTAAGATAAATTGGAATAATTCTTTAATCAGAAAATTGGAAAATTGGAAAAATTCTTAAATCAGAAATATTGGAAAAATTCTTTAATCAGAAACGAAAATGTGTGTGTGTTTAAATCAGAAACTGAAAATGTGTGTGTGCTTAAATCAGAAACCGAAAATGTGTGTGTGCTTTATTTGCCACATCTGAATTACTTCAGTGGCAGTCAGTGTTTAATATGGGAGAAAAATTGAAGATACTAAAAACATTTGGCACAATGACAATGACCTTCAAACCTTCATATAATTCATCAGTCTATAACAAATTATACTTAAAAACAGCATCATATTATATAAGAATTGCATTTAAAGCATTGCATGGCCAGCTTTACCTGTCTATAATCCTGAAACTGTGCATGAAATAGTCCCAAGGCATTTTTAAAGTCTCTTGGGTATATGATAGAGTATCTTCCACTCCATACTTTGCAGATTAACTGATGGAAGTTTGTGGTCAGCGTATCAACTTGTGGCTCCTCTGGTGAAAATTGTTCAAGGAAATACTTCACCAAAGGACTTGTTGCTAACAAACTCTGTAAGCCTAAGAAAATGATCACTCTATATGAGGATATCACAAAATACATCACCTTAATGAAACACAATTTGAGGTAAGCGTATCAACTTGTGGTTCCTCTGGTGAAAATTGTTCAAGGAAATACTTCACCAAAGGACTTGTTGCTAACAAACTCTGTAAGCTTTATATGAAGATATCACAAAATACATCAGCTAACATGAAACACAATTGAAAAGTTTAAGTATCACCAACAAGAAAAGTTTCCATTTAATGTATCAATTGTTTTCAACAAGGATGAAGTATATCATTACTATAATTAGTTATGAGATTTGTCTTTTATGTACTTCAGACCCAAAGTACGTTTGTAAAATTCAAATTTTACAAACTTACTTTGAGTTCGAAGTACGTCAGAAACAAACCTTAAAACAAACTAATCACAATGAGAACCCTTATATAGAAGAAAATTATCAGACAGAAAGATTTTGAAATGGCTCCTGTAACAGAGGTGTCCAACCTGTCGCACTGTAGCACGATGTGCGACAAAGGGGTCAAAACGTGTGACAAGCGATTTTCAAGTTTAACCCCTTCCTGATATTATTTAGAGCAAAATAATTCAAATCTTGCAAAAGTATTCTGCTAGAAAACAAAATCAATCAAATCTGAAAACTCCTCTTACGTTCCCAGAGTAACATACAGGCACTTTTTACACAAAGTAAAATTCAAAGATATGTGCTATGCCATATATTGCCATGATATTGGTCTAAAAGATTTTTATTACACACTTTTCTATTTTAACAATATGTTAGTAAAGTTAATTTTAATCTAATGTTTTAATTTAATTTTTTTTCTGAAATAAAGCTATATGTATGTACATAAATGTTTGAAAATGCAGAATCAGTAAATTTACTAAGAAATATTCTTATAAAATTTATTTAGATTATTTCTACTTATAATTTATATGTTAACTTTCTGTTTGTTTGGTATCAGGAGATTTCGTACCTGGGAGAATACCCTGCAGAATCCGTACCCAAATGAATCGTACCTGGGTACGAATCTTCCAGAAAATTCGTACCCTACATATAATTTATAAGTATATATCTATAATATATCTTAGCTTTCGCTGAATTCCATACATTTCATATTAAATTCTTAAAGAAGACTGTATGCATGTGAATTTTATACTTGACATTATTATGATTTGGCCCCAAGCAATAAAATTACGATTCAGGTGATAATGTTTTGATTTCATTTGAAACATTTCTCTGTGTCTTGGTTGTATTTATGTTTGGTACTAAATAAAATGTAAAACATTGTAACACTAGATTTTTATGTACATTTGTTACAATTATAAGTGTGTCATATAGTAAAAGTTTGTAATAATGCATGAATCAATCAGAATGAAAGAAATAAAGTAAGGGTTACTCCAGCTATGTAGTGAAGTACCCATCCTAGAGTGGAAGCATTTAGATATGGCACATGATTCATAAGTCTCCTCAGACTGTTAATTGGTAAAATCAACTCACTATCGTATTCTGTACTGAGTGAGAGTTATAATGACCACTTTTAAATACTAGGAGCTGCAAAAGTCGATCGGACGCCTGTGTTTTATCTGAATTTTATTATTTTACCAAATGGAGGATTAAGTTTTTACAAAGTATTATAAATATATACTTATAAATTATATGTAGGGTATGAATTCTCTGGAAGATTCGTACCCAGGATTTCATACCCATTCATTTGGGTACGAATTCTCCGGGGTACGAATTCTCCCGGGTACGAAATCTCCAGCAATCCTTTTTTTAATCACATTGTTACAATGAAACTTGGACATATTCATAATTAGTTATAGATAAGTCTAGTCTGTATACAATTTTTCATATATTTGCATTAATTTATTGTTGAAATGCGCTGTTTTATACTATCATGTCGGAATTTTCTGCTGACAAGATGAAGACCATGGTGACTTTCTTCACAGAGATGGGCATCAAACCAGAACTAGAATTAAAGGCCCAGTTCCAGGACTTTTCTAAAAGGTTAATTGATGTTTAAAATCTATTAAAACATTATATGGGACTTTTCCTAATTCAACAAGAATCCTCGAAAGCAGTTTCAAGCCATTAACAGAGGGGAAAAGCTGAGAGTAACGAAGCACCCACTGTATACGAGATTCTTGATGTCGAACTGGTCACATGACCTAATTTGTATCATATTTGTTGGGGGATAAGTCTCAGGATTTATCATCGCTGTCTTGAAGAATCCAATATTTTGAAATCTTAGTTTTGCAAAGTGTGGTCATATAAAATTCAAAGAAGGAAAGAGAGTCAATCATCGGGAGATTCTTCAATGAATTTCAAAAGTTTTAAGACTCATTAAGCTCTTGTGTTCAAAATATAGTTCATCAAAGTTGCATTACAGTCTATGATAAACACCAAGTTTATCCCCCAGGTCATCCTCCAATGTTTCGGGGACTATATTCATTTAGATCTTAGTGTGATGCCACGCCGACTTTGAGAATTTGCTGCATTAATCACTTTTCATTTGGAATCTTGAGGATTTGCCAAAATTGAAGAACGGTTAATAGTTTCCTCTTTATAATCTATTCAAATATTTAAACAACATTCTCAACGGAACACATTAGTATCTATGTGTTCAAACTCAAAAATATCCCTCTCCAACTTTTCTGTAATTTTCTCTAACTGAGGACTGTAGAATATGGATGATTCAACAAACCATGCAGGGGCTATCTCAAAACAATGTTTTTATTTTAAATGACCTAGAATATGGATATACATATAGATTTTCTTGAAACTTCTTTAATTCGTTCTTTTTTTTTGCTCAAATTTGATTTTTAATTATTTTTCAGACACCACTAAGCAACATTTCTTATTATTTCAATACATTTAATTTTAGCAACCTACTTCGGTCCCATAGTTTACCGTCATTTGACAGAAATACTGCAATTGGCTGTAGGGTTATCTAGTTCAAAGTGTGATGAAGGGCCATATTGGCCCTCCCTAGGAGCAGAACCTTTGCCCCAGGGGTAATAATTTTCATGATTTTCTCTTCATGCTCTTTCTTATCATGTACATTTAAAGTTTTGTATTAGATTTTATGAGTTACACAGAAGTAACTGTTGAGATTTACTTAATAAATATGATTAAATGAAATCCCGTCTTGTCATATTTGTACCATATAAACTTTGTCTAAATGCGTTCTGGATAAACAGTATGTAACTTACCTGAATTCATGAAGCATGTGTTTCCCAAGTTATACAGACCACACTGTCCTGGCTGAGCCCCTGAATCTGTAATGAAAATCAACCTACCCATGTACTAATAAATTCTTTCATTAAAGACTAGAATTAAAACAACAGATCTGCTTTTTGAGGAACAGGCATTATTTACTTAGTAAGGTACAGGCCTTATCCACATACAGAGGCACAGGCCTTATTTGTTTACTGAGGCACAGGTTTTGAATCATGGTTTCAGTTTGAAATTTACATGTACATGTAATTTATAGGCTTTGTCCCAAAGGTAGATTCTCTACCCCAAAGGTTGTCACTCTCACTAGTTTGGTAGATGGCCTTCTGATCTTCATAACCATGCACACAATTTATTGGCTTTTTGTTTGATTCCTGTTTTATGACACATCAAGGGTACTGTACTTATATCATTGCATCTTCTGCTTGATTCAATACACAGAAATTTAGACTTATCCAATAGATTATTTACAGTGACATGAGACTATGGGTTTTACTCTCCTTTCTAAAAGATAGCACACCAACAAGCTATTGGCAGGACTTGAAACCAGGATCTCTCAGTCACAAGCAAAGTATCTCACACATTATGCTACACCAGCTCCTAAATTTATCACAACAGGACATTACAGTAGATAAGATGATAAGATGAAATATATGCTCCATTGTATTGTCACTGGAAGTTCCCACAGTCAGGAGACAAAATGGCTTAGACTACTATAAATAAAGTGGCATATCACTGCCAGGTCTTTTAACTTAAGAATTTGTATGGACTTACCACAAACATCCTTAGAATACACATAAGGAGAGACAAGTGCTGAGGGTCTATCTCCTCCACTACTGGTACATGGACTACTACTGTCTGGAATTTTTCCTGTTAAATATACATCAGTTCTACAATATTGTAAATTGATAAATATGCATATTACTGGTAGTATTTTGAATGATAAAATCAATTCTGTATTTTGAAATTTGGGTAGAGAGCTTCATGTTCTCTCTAACTTACTATTGAGTCTAACCATGTATACAGTTTTTCTTTACAATGCAAGGAAGTAAAGATGATTTTCTAAGACTAATAATATTGTAACTACATGGCCATAATGGCCTCGTCTTAGGGGTAAAACCCCAAATCTTTACTGATCACCCAAGTCTATAGCTACTGCCAAATAAGGATTTTAAAGATAATATTCAGTCCCCCATTGGACCAAATCTCTATCCTAGGGGAATGAATTTCATAATTTCAGTAGAAAGGCTCAGGGTGTTTCTAATTATGAATACACTTTTTCCCTAAAATAAAAGGAAAGATGAGTTTCAAATAAACATTACTACTATATGTACATGATTGTATTAACCCCACCCCATATTGACCTGTCCCAGGGTCATGAATTTCACACATTTGGTAGAGGGCTACTTGCTCTTTATACAGTTTTTATCCCAGATGTGTAGGAGTACAGTAGAGAGATGATTTCTGCAGGCTATTTTCAGAAGTTGGAGTAGGTATCATAGAATTTACAAGTTATATTCTTCTTATCTTATTGATGATTTAAATAACATTTAGTGGCAAATGGCCTTTTAGTTTTCAGTAAATTAACAGAGCGTAATCAAAGATTACCAAGCTAATCTTGATTGGATGTTTGTCAGTCAAGCTCAAAAATCCCTATCATTGAAGGAAAAAATAAAGGTTGTTAAAGGACATGCTGTAAATATTTGGGTTTAAAATGAATATACTGATCACTGGGAATTTGTGTATGAAATGTGAACACCCTACTCTTAGGAAGTATTCATGAGATTTACCACTAATGTTAGTTTGGTAACTGAAACACTTGTACATTGTTCAAAACTGAGATATCCAAAATAACTTCACCGAGTCACTCAAGCAGAACAAGCGGGCAACTGCAGCACCCAAAGCATGAACTGAAGTAAGGATTTCAAGATAAATCACTGACGTCAGCTTGGACACTGTAACATTTGTACCATGTCCAAAAAACTACGTTACCCAAATAACTCAAGTCTGTCATTTAAGCAGACCATATAGGTCAAAAGCAATACCTGTTCCATGAATTGAAATTAGAATCTCAAGATGAAACACTGATGACAATTTGGTAATTTACATTTTGTATTTTAACCAAAACTGAGTTAACCTAAATACAGTACAATCCAGGTGCTTTGGAGAAACTACACAAAACATAGTGGGAAAAACACCAAAATCACAGAGGGAATTCAGACGGAAAATTTACCTGAGCTCATTCACACCTTTGTAAACTACACAGTGTATTGTGTAATTCTTGAATTTATACCTGGATGTGGCCCACTGTGACAAAATTACAAAACACTCACACTGTACTGTAACTTTACTGGGCATTGATTACGATGAAGACAAGGATGCTGGTGGTATAGCACAAGTTTCTCTCACCTTTGTTGAGGTCAGTTCAAAAATTTCATTTGTTAATGGATAACGTACAACAGTTTAAACATAATCACCAACAAGGACTAATTTCAATAGATACCTTAACTGATTCAGTTGACCTTGAAATTATGTATACATGCATGCATTTTATCACAAAATATAAAAACGAAAGCAATAAAATGGACAAAATTAAACCAAAAAATGATAAAATCATCAATCTCAACAACAATAACTGCCTTCAGTAAAGAATATTCTATACTAAAATATGGAAATGAGTAAATAATGCAAATATTTTTATTGACCAATCACTAATAGTTCTAAACATGTAAAATAAATGAAAAGGATAACCATTAGTAATCTCCAGTTTATCTTCAGATTCTGACTTCTCTTGTTCTTCCATCGTAAATGATACAGAAAATTCAATCTGAAAATTGAAAAAAACTTATCAGAATATAATAAAAAATCACAGTAAGTTATCATTAATCAGAAAAAATTTACATATATTTTTTCTTTAAAAGATTTAATAAACACATGTTAATTCCTTTTTACAGCACAATACGATTTAATTTGCCTTTTCAAAAATTGAATTTAAGTGGGATTGAAACCTGTTTTCAATCTGAATTGATTTCAATCAGCCATTTCTAAGCCACATGACAGCTACAACACTATGACTCGTCATATGTTCATAAAATTATTGCACAACTTTGACCTGTATCTCTACATGTAATAATGATCATGTATTTTGTCAAATAAATTGTCAAGTTGAAATGTTTCTCTTTGATATCTGTAAAAATTTCTCCTGTGTTAATCACAACTAATGCAAGTTATATTAATGTTTTGTTAAATGTATAGAATCATAACATACATTCTGCATTTGCAACCTGTCTGAAGAAGAAATTTTGCAAACAGTGGTACCCTCAGAGGCCTAGTTGCCTCATTCTGGATCCATTCATTGATGGATCTGGCCAAAAAAAACCCCCAAAATACCCCAAAAATAAAACTCATTTCCCCTCCCTAAAAACAGCCAAACAAACAAACAAAAAAGAACAATTATTATAAAGGGGCCTTGAGTTTTTCATCCCTACCAAGTTTCATGAAAATTACTTCAATGCTTCTGAAAAACCTGAAAATGTTAACAGTTTATGGATAATGACAGCCAGAAAACATTTGGTGCACTAGGACAAAGTACATGTATCAATATGCAATATTTACATGTTAGTACATAATAAAAATATACACTAGATTTTTCTTCTATTCATCATACCACAGGATAAAACATCACTATGCTAAAGCGTGAATGAAAGAGAATTCAACTTAGTGTCATGCAAATGAAAACATTGCAAACATAAACTTTGATGCTGTAATCAACCATATATAATAATGTATAATGTGCACCCATGTATAATGCCTCCCCAAAAGTTTGGAGAAAATGTCAAGAAAAAGCTTACTCCTATGAATAATGTACAGTATAAAAATAAAAAAAAAAGAAATTAGAGAGTGGAAACAAAGGTGAGATGTATGGTTAAACATTTGTGTTTGTCTTGGCATGCCATTTATTCTCCATGTGCTGACAAAACAGTCTGATTATGCAGCCTCGGAAACCAATGTCACAGAAAACTTGATGTAATGAATCTTAGTTTAACAAGAGGCCATACGTCTTACGGTTGGTAAATTATGACCAAGGTTAAAGTTTAAGTGACAGACGGACAGATGTATATAGAGACAGACAGATGGATGGACAGACAAATGAGATTTAATGTCCCCATGCTTTCGTGCACCATAGCGCACCTAAAATCTGGAATATTTGCGCTATAAACCGCTCACCAAATGTCTATTATGTCGTTCGCTTCGGTCTATCATTTTCAAACCATGCCTCTGCAATTGTGATGTTTATTTTTAGACCCTTATAATGTGATGATATCACACATTGTTTTGTGTGATTGCTAGCGAGCATGTTTTTATTGGACAATTCCAGTTGCTGCATCGCATATTATTATTATACTAACCAATGAGAATGTGTCTATCATGTTGTTAAGGGATGCTACACTGTGAACTATAATCATCATGGCGGAGTCAGATTCTGACGAAAGCACGGACACTAGGGAAAATCGAGTGCGGTTTTCAACATTCCTTAAATGGAATGTAAGGGAAAAGGGCATAATTACCAGAGCGAAAATATGCAATGGAGTGGAGATGGTTGGTGAGGTATGTGCAATGGAGTGGAGATGGTTGGTGAGGTATGTTGTCCTTGTCTACGTTACTCCCTTTACTCTGCTGTGATCAAGTTCGGGTTAGGGTTTAATAAATGGTTTAAAAACAAAAAAACAACTTGTTTTCTTGTTTATTACAGTTGATTTATTATTAACATTAAGAGAATATCTGAATACTTTCATCCCCAAAAATCACTCGTCTAAGCATATTAAGATGCATTATTTTCCACTCGCTTGGGTTTTTCAAAAGATAAGCCCTGGAACAGTCAAGAAAAGCACTTTTTTAAAAGGGCATTGAGGTCCTTAAACATCGCTGGCAAAAATGTACGTTGAAAAATAATGCAATATGTCTGCAACAATTCAAACCCTTACATATGAGGCTGATGGCATATCAATCAGCCCTCGTTTATTATACAAGTGTATGAGGCCTTATGCCCAACACATAACTTTATGCTCAACTTTTCATTTGGAGTATACATATTACATGTACAAAATGTACTTCTAACCCCAAAATAGGATGAGACAGCTGGTATGTAAGGCATTTAATAAAATCATAAAATATGAAATACTAATATAAAAAAGGTCTATATTAGCTCTACCTGACTTCTTAACAGTTGTCTCTCAAAACAGAGACTGACCCTCACATTTCAGAAACTGTTTCTATTCTTAAACACAATGAAGATGTCACCATCTTCATTACTATACTCTACATTGTGTGTACAGACCTTCAGGATCCTTTGGGAAAGAGAATTTCAGTGATCGGGAAGGCAAATAGGATCAATGGGACTATGGCCCCTCTTGCCGGCGACTCAATGGGCCATTTTCAATTTCTATGGGCCATCTCATTTTTTCAATGAGCCATTTTAGCATGTTTTTTTTTTTGGTGCACAAAATGTCATACAGTTGTATCAGACACTTCCAAATTACTAAGTTTGTGAATACAGAAACACCAGCGATCATGCAATGTTCTTTTACGATCGTGGCCTTGGGCAGGGTCAGGTATATTGTCATCACCCTCATCATGCTCAGATATTTCCGTAGGTCCCGATGGAGCATCTCCTGCATTTTTGTCGGGAGGTAAGGTACTTGACTGATGGGAGAAGAACCTTAGCTTCGGTTGCTTAGGGTCCGGTTTTGGAACTTTTTTGGGTGGCATTTTTGTGCACTGAAGGTCAAGCTACAATATCGTTAGGTACTAAGCATGTCGACCATTTTGAATCTCCCCGCGCTGAAGAGTTTAGTTTATTTGAGAGAGCAAATTTGATTGAATTATGCATGAATCGATCAACCAATGGGATAAACCCCGTTTCCATCGGATATGATAAGATGAACAAAATGACGAAACCGATAATGGACTTCGAAGCTTGGTAGTCCTACGAGATCGACGCAAAGACTGACTGTTCACGAGCTCGATATGCCGACTTTTATGTCACACCATCTCAGATTTTCGTAATGCGCACCTGGGCGCACCGAGGAGATAGTTTAATGCGCCATTTTCCGTCTGAATGGGACTATGGCGCAGGGCGCGTTGCCTTCCCGATCACTGGAATTTATTAGCTTGAATGCTAGCATATGATTATTTAAGAACAGATTTTTTGAATGCTGGTAACAATACCCAGACAACCTACTTCCAGAAACCCTCAAAGGAGAGGAGCTACATATAGAGCTGTAGAGGTAATCTCTATTGAGATTCTTGCACGTGGCCGTTTTATTATGCTGCCGTTTATTATTGCCACTCGCCAGAATCTCTTGTCAGCCCTTCTTTACGTTATTCGGGTTTTCGTGATTTGACACCCTCCATGCACTAACGATCAAAATCACCATACAAACCTTTGTTTCTTGCAGAATGCAGGTCACAGATAATATCCAGACATATTTTCCTTCATTGTCATGTAGAATTTTCCATCATATGCATTGTACAACACTGATAAATGTCCAGGTGAAAACAATAATACAAATCCTTGCTTCGATTGCGGCCATGTTTCAAAACTAAAGATGTGCCTGACGTAAGCATAAACGATTATAGTATGTTCTCAAAAAGCGGGAAATTTAAACTGTATTAGTGAAATTATTTTTTATTAGTCTTATTCTACAATTTTTATAAAACTAACGAAAGTAAACAATCTTAGCACAAAGAGTAGTACTTCAGAATCAATAATGGTTTTGTATATTTAATCTTCCTGTACAATCATGAATGAATTTGAAAACACACTATAACTCACATGACAAGTTCATTCTGATTTGAAACATGGCCGCGATCAACGACAGGATTTGTGTTATTGTGGACATTTATCAGTGTTGTACAGTGCATATGATGGAAAATTTTGCATGACAATGAAGGAAAATATGGATATTATCTGAGACCTGCATTCTGCAGGAAACAAAGGTTTGTACGGTGATTTTGATCGTTAGTGTACGGAGTGTCAAATCACGAAAACCCGAATAATGTAAAGAAGGGCTGGCAAGAGATTCTGGCGAGTGGCAATAGTAAACAGCAGCATAATAAAACAGTCACATGCAAGAATCTCAAAAGAGATTACTGTAGAGGGTGCGCCCCACCGTAGCTCTAGTACATCTCTGGTTAAAACTTAAACCTGTTGTGTTCACTGTCAATTTGACATGTGTCAAACCATGTGTCAAAAAATGATTGGTCAAACAGATCATTTGTTCCTTTGGTAATTGCAAAATAAATATCTCGACTCTGTTATCTGTTTATGTACTGCAGTAATATCATCAGTTAGATCATCAGCATCTAACAGTGATTTACATTGACCCATTTAGTAACAAACCTTTTCTATTTTGTTTCATCTTCTAAAATCTTCATTGTACTTTCGGAAGACAAAAAGACACACAAAGTCTTTCTAAACTCACATTCACCTTAAACAATGTTGTTTTTTTTCTTTAGCACAAACCGAAAATTACAGATAAAAATCTCTTATCGGAAGTGAAATATAATCTGCTATGTCTAATAACCGGAGAGGTTTCGGTATTCAATTTTACGCTTTCCAGTAAGTTGGGACTTTCTGCATATCGCTCCTGTTTTACTGGTGGCGGATGCAGAAATCCATCTGCCAGAGGGGGACACAAACCGATATGAAGTGGAGGGCTTCACCATGGCGCGTAATACCGATAGATGGTAGGTGCGGAAAGGGGGTGGGTTTACCCTTGGAAAACTTCGGAAAATTGACATAAAATTACACGATCTGAGACCATTCTCATCTTTGGGGGAAGGGGGGGGGGGAGAAGGACAAATTTATAAATTTGATATACAACCCTACAGTCCTCCATTTGAAAATTTTGACATGTCCTTATGTTGGATTTACAAGTCTGATCGTCTTTGGGTGAAAATAGATTAACACCAATTGTACAGGATTTAAAAGTGTGTATTATAGAAAAAAATAAGCGAATTTTAAAAGCTATATATTTAAAATGCAAATATCTTATGTACAATATTTCCTTAATAAATCTGAGAAGTCTAAATGATGCAGTGATATGATAAACAACTATTACTATCACAGTGAATTTTCAAAAAATAACACAAGTAATACTGGTTGGATTATGTAGGTTCGAGTGTTATGCCTAATTTCAACAATTTTTAAAATGAAACACATAACGAAACACAATAACTAGTGAAAATAACGTATTCCCGTACCATTCCCCTCCCACTGAAATCAGCTCCTGAAAACTATACTGCCTGGAAAATGAAGTTTATAAAATGCGTACTTATATTTGCCGCTCATATTGATATTATTCTAGTTTTGAAGGATTACATAAATGTGATTTTTTAAATTTGCATTTGATTTCAGCATTCCCTTCCAGAATGTCAGATAGTATTTGAATCATATAGTAAACAAGTAACAATTTGGTGCAAGCACCAAAGTGTGGGCCGGTGTAACATTAAAAAGTGACCCCATTGAAAACTGACCCAAAGGTCGTAGAAAATTGACTCCCTATATGGTCATTTTTTTACGATTTTTAATTTTATGTTCAGCATTGGAATACAAGTTTCTATGGAAGTGTGGTGGACATATGGGGTGTCTCTCACCATTCCATCTCATTCCCCCTTCCATATAACCTTTGCCTCCTCCTTCCATATCGCAACTGACACATTGCGTATACAGAAAAAAAAAAATAATATAAACTAGTGGAAAGATTTTTGGTTTGGGTGTGATTTCAAACTCGAACTGCATTTCTTAAATACTAGTATACTTTTTATCTCGGGAGAAAATCTATTTACTAGGCCGATTTTCCCGGGGGTGGGGGTGGGGACTATTTTGGGGAAAAGTCTTTATTACTTCACCTTTTGGTTTGTCTTTAACCCATTATGCATATGGTCACTGGATCAAGTTAAAAGCATCCACATTAAAGACATCAGCGGATCCAGAACAGAAAAAATCGGTTATGAAATATGATGGATATTA
Organism: Pteria penguin; assembly: GCA_035048485.1. Lineage (NCBI taxonomy): Eukaryota > Metazoa > Mollusca > Bivalvia > Pterioida > Pteriidae > Pteria > Pteria penguin. The sequence continues at coordinate 42,538,100 of CM068583.1, read as the reverse complement.
CATAACTTAAGCCACCAATACCAATAAAATTCACTAGAAGAAGGTCTGGAGACCGGAATATTGTGAATACTGAGTTAATTGTTCTTTTTTTTTTTTCGTCCTGAACAGACCACGTATGAAAAGTCGTCTGGTCGTTGTAAGAACAGGCTAATTGGAATAATTATGTAAAGGACGCTGTTCGCTCCGGTCTCCATATGTCCAAAAGTCCCTTATGATTTAACTTCCTTGACACACTTTATGCTATCTTGAACAATTAATTACTGTATTTGTACACAACCTAATTTTCACCCAAAATGTTGATGATAAGGTTTTAGATATACGTTGTATTAGCATATTCATGAATTAGCGTTATCTGTGATTGTCCTTCATAATGTTTTCACAAACATTTTATTGGCGAAATCATTAATTAAAACACAAAGATCAGCACTTACTAGGCTTAATATGAATCCCGAGAAAATAAGTACAATCCAGTAAATATAAATTTGGTTATAAGTACAAAACAAGATCGATATACGGCGAGTTTGAAAATACTTTTACAGGTAATTTATACGAATGTTACTGGGATTTCTAAAATGACAGATCATACTTAGATACAAACATTGAAAATTTACTCCCACCGAAAAGAAAAATCACACCGTTGCACTTTAAGTCGGTTACTTTTTGGGTAATACGTGCTGTTTCCAATTTATCTTTTTTTTTTATTAAAAATTATCATTAAGCATATGAATAAGTATATGTCATCCTTCAGAAAATTTGATGATTTGTGAATGAAGCGAATGCAAAGTGTAAATGAAAAACAAATTCATAAATATTACGTTAGAAAGTGGAAAATGGGATATATACTCTAGATTGATTGATTCTTGTTTAACATCACTACACGATTATTGTATGTATTTGGTGACGTCATCTGCCTGATGCACATCTTCACTAGCCAAGGCTGCTGGGAGAAGAAAGAATCGGATTAGAGTCTCGGCTAACGAAGATGCCGCTGCATTGTAAAAGCAGTGAGGAATCTTTTACACGCCTAGCCTACCGTGACACGGAGCATCGGTTTTCACAGTTTCATCTAAAAGACAAATAACCGGTATGACCAGGGCGGGACTCGAACCCGGGACCTCTCGATCTTAAGAAGAGACCCTTAACAACTGGGCCACACGGGCTCTATACTCTAGATACTGATCAAAACAACCCCCCGCTCCCCATCCTCACAAAAAAGGATACTTACCTTCGTATCTCTTCGGTTAATATTTGATTTTCTTGTGAATATTATACAGTTATTGACTGGGTTTGAGGGCAACAGATTAACAGTTAAACTCGAAGACAAACAGTTGTCATCAGAGGCCGAATTTTCTAATAATTTCCTAGACCGCTTGATATCAACAGCGGTTCGATAGAATTTATTTAGAAACTATTTCATAGGGATATGACAACACAGCATATTTACCATGTAAAAAGTTCATAATTGTATCAAGTGTCACAAATGACTGAACAAAATATAAGGGACGAACCTACTACCGTATAATTAATCTACGTGCATTGATTGTTCCAGATATTTCTGTACAAATACATTTTATAGGCTATTAAATTTATCCTTTCTTAACGTTAAAATTTTACCCCACTGAAAGTGTATCTAGCTAAGTACATGTATCGTAAAAAGGAGATTTTCTCGACTTGGGTCGTTGAAATTTGACCCTACCTCTAATGACCAGTCTTCAAGTTCCTTATACTTATTATCAGATAATCGAATAGCCACACTATGTTATAAACCGGAGTTAGATTTTTTTTCATAGGGAGTCATTAATTAGTGTTGAAATATTAACACCCCCTTCCCAGCTACTGTACTTGCATTGTCTTAGCAAAACATCCCTCTTTATTTAACAAAAACAGACAGTGTACTTAGCTAAATCTTGTATTGTAATAAAGAGATTATCTCGACATGGTGTCGTTTTTAATGTTAAAATTTGACCCCACCTCTAATAACAAGTCAAGTTTATCAAAGTCACACTATATCTTAAGCAGAAATTCGATGCTTTTTTTATTTGGAGTCATGAATTAATGTTGAAATATTAACACCCCGCCATCCCTAGCTAGTTATAATCCCTGCATCGTTTCTGCATATTATCATTTTTTATTTAACAAAGGCACACAGTGTACTTAGCTAAATACTTGTATTGTAATAAGGAGATTGTCTCGACAAGTTTATTAAAGTCACACTACATTTTAAGCAGGAGTTCGATGCTTTTTTTCATATGGAGTCATGAAATAATATTGAAATATGACCCCCTTTCCCTTTCATTCCTCCACCCCCACCCACCCCCATCCAATTATAATCCCACTGTCTCTGCAAAATATCACTTTTTATTTAACAAAAGCACACAATGTGCTTATAGCTAATGAAATGTCAGTTCTAACAGACAACGCGTCTAATGAGATAGAAATCTGCATAATATTCTACATATGATGTCATTGTCCAACGTCAAATGTAGACCATGCCTTAAATGACCCGTGTGCAAACAGGAAGTACACAGTGTGAATTGTATAGTTTAAGAGAGCATTAGATGCAAGAGTCAATTTTTAACGTTAAATATGATCCACCACTGCGGGTCAAATTTCAACAAGGGGCACAGTTTCACGCGAGTGTCACTTTTTCATGCGTGGGTGGGGTCATTAAATAACGGACCGAGTCAATTTTCCACATTAAAAATCGACCCTCAAACCGTTGAAAATTGACCCTTGGGTCAGTTTATAACATTGAAAACTGACCCGTGGGTCAGTTTTCAATGGGGTTAACTTTTTAATGTTACACCGGAATGGGATCTTTGATAAAACTACAAAGAATTTCTAAAACAGTATAACGTTTTAAATACGTATTGTACAGCCATGTGACTGTTAATTAGCAGACATATAAAGACCATGATGATCGACCACAGACGTATAAATCTCCAATATCACTTCCGTCGATATTTCAGCAAATACACATGTAGTATATATTTGGGATCATTTACATATAGACCCATTCAGTACATAAAACAATAGCGAGTTTTTAGTCTTGCAGATTAGGCTGCATATGATATGGAAATGTACTTTTAAAATTACTAGCCATATCATTTACAATTTGTTTTAAATCAGTGGGCTCAGTGGATGAGGGGACCGAAAGGTCCCGGGTTCGACTCCCGCCGTGGGAACATCTGGCGTTCCGTCTTTCAGATGAGACAGTAGAAACCGAGGTCCTGTACCACGGTAGGCGTGGCAGGTAAAAGATTTCCCTCTTCTTCGGGAGGGTCCGCTGCAAAGGTATAAATTTCTATGCAATATGCATCAGGCAGATACCGACACCATATACGTGAAATAATCGTGGAGTGGCATGAAACGATAATTAATCAGTCATTCTACTACTTATTTTTTTAAAATTCTCACGTTTTAATTCATAAACAATGTTCAAGGTTTTTCGTCTTGCCAAAAGAAAGAATTGTAGAATACAGCGCGTCAAATATTCTATAATTGTAAGGTAACAACACCCCCCCCCCCCCCACCAAGTATTCAAACAAAGTTATAAAATACTCCTCCTCTGCTGTAACGTAAATCAGCGAGAGTCTCGAAGATACTACGCTTACATAAATCTATCAAACTGGGTCAGCGAGGTGACTCATGCTCTCTCCGCAGTGAATATAATCCTAATTTTATAATTGGTGTAAAATCCTGGGGATATGGCTTTACTGTACCGTGACCGCAGAAACGCATGCAACTTTCCCAAACTTATATAACATTAGACAAGAAAATCTATTGATGCAAGCGTCAAAGTTTCGGGCCGTAACCAAATTGTTCACTGACTTATATTTCCATTACTATAGGTTTCGACCTACATATAGTGTACAGTTGTTTAAACACCGTTTTCTTTTTTGACTTTATGTAATAAGCTCAGTACAAGTTTGATTATGATATGTTCCTAGAAGTAATACTGTAATTTGAAAAAAGTTAAATTGTGATATTTGTTGGTTATGATTGAATAATATTTGAAAGGATAATGCCCCTTCATACTGAAAAATAGCATCCTAAAATATCGTCAAGAAACTACTTTAAAACTATTAGCAAGTCCATACTTAGCACGTGGCCCTTAGTACTTAGTGTGTAATTTGGCGACATGTATAATTGTTTTGAAAAATAAAAAAAAAGTCATTGCTACCAAACACGATGTCGCTTGCCATATGTTTACCCATAAACTTGACCTTGAATATGACCTTGACAGTCTCAGTTTGACCTTCGGCTCTCATCGTAATAAATCAATCCTGCTAATTTGATTTGAAGTATAGATGCTTAATACTAAATTATGACCAATAACGTGAAAGCGTGACTGACAGACAGACGGATGGACATCGGACAAATTAATTCAAATGTTTTGTTTCGCAGGTGACATAAAAAAGGGTCTGAAAAGTGCAATGTAGATGCAATTTCGATGAAATCTAGATATGGAAGCAGTTTTAAGGGAGGAGTAAGCATCTTCTGTCTAGTTGTGCAGGCAGGAAAGTCATGGCTCATTAGACATGTCTAGTTATCACAGACAGACAAAATGACAGTAACGTTTAATACTATGTGTTCAGCCATTTCATGCCAAGTATTTGTAACACTTTGATTGAAATAAACATAATGTATTGATGAAAATCACTATGTGTTAGCTAGGGCAAGTGTAACACACCAAGTATGTTGAAAGTTCATTTCTGTATTCTAAATTTCGTACTGATACTTGAATGTGGTTAGAAATGATATACAGATCAGATGAAAAACTTTTCTCTAGGAAAACACTTATATAAACAAATAAACAAAAAACTAAACATTTGACTAGCATGCAAGATTTTTGGTCATTCATTGAAATAGAGAATGTTATCAAAACTTACAAAACTTGACTGCAAGTCAATGTAAACAAATTATGCTGGGCTCAAATATAATTCAAACTAATATTGAAAGCAAATTTGTAATTAATCCAAAAATTTAAAAACAAATAATATTTGGATAGTCTTGTCAAGTACAAGTGGTGTTACTGTCAATACAATAGGACTATCATAATTGTTATATCAAATTAATAAAGCTATGTGCTATGGTTTAATTTTTAATCTTGAAATAAGACTTTGGAAATGAAATATATATATATATATATATATATATATATATATATATATATATATATATATATATATATATATATATGTATATATATATTGGAATAATTGTTCACCAATCTTTACTTTGTATCAAATATAAAATCTGTTACTTAAAGTGCTTTCAATATAACCTTTCAATTCAAAATATCTTTCAATATTATTGACTGAATCCAAATTAAGAATATTACAATGAAATCAAACCAAAGAATAAAAATTTGAATTTAAATGTTACAGTTTAAGTTTAAAAATTCATGGGGATTTTTTTTTACCTATTATACTTTTGGAATTTTGAACAAAAAGGTTTAAAGTAGTAGTATCAAAACAGTTTGTATTATTTTGAATTACTTTTAATTTTCTTGCAATTTCTTACTAATTTCTATGAAATCTTTAATTCACACTTCATATCTACATAATTAGTGATAATAATTTCAAACATGACCCGTTGTCTTTATCTATCTTTAAGTAATCATTTTGTTGTAAAATTAACCTTTAAAAGTGTCGTAGAAAATTTGTTTTTATGAAGTTATGCCCATCTCGTCTCTTATTTCTGGAGGTTAATCGTACAACCTAAGACACTCTTGTTTCAGACAAATGTATGAAATTATAGATGATGACATGGAATTAAAATTTGAGTCAATGACTTAAAAGGCATAAATCGGTATAACTTGACTTAAAACATATTTTTGTATGCTTCATTTTATGTATCATTGTTTAGTATAAGTTTACATATACGTCTTAGAATACAATTTCTTCAGTGATCACTTATAATTTTAATCAGAGGAAATACTGGTAAATTTTTATTCTGTACTTCTCTTTCTCGGTAGATTTTACGATCTTTTCGGTAAACTGAACCTCTCCGGTAATCCCTTTCTTTAGGGTCGGCAAGTCTTGCGCGGAATTCCGTGATTGGTTCTGGAATTAGTGTGGAAGAAAACCGTTTCCGGGTTCATGAAACTCCAGGTCAAAGCATAGTAATTCCATTTCCCATAGGGTCCCATGTTAAATTACCGAACTTCCAGCAAGATTTACACAACATCCTACATTTTAGCTATATATAATCCACATATCAAAATGTTTGTCAGACCCTCCTCTATCAGAATTTTAACAGTTTACCATAGGTTATCCACCTTAATTTCGAGAAAATCATGCTGGAAGGGGGATATCCCCCAAAATTGGCCAAAATTCAAATGTAAACAACCACCCCTTTTTAGGTCATTAAATCTTTACATTAGCGAAATGAGATAAAAATTCATGATTTTACAGCAGAATCAATCTTTATTTATACATAAATCAAATAATTTCATCCAATCACAGCTCCTGATACATTGAAATAGTAGTCCCTCTCTCCCTACACCACATCAGCCAATCACGGCTCTCGTTAATTACCTTTCTTTGACCTCCACCCGCTATTATGCAAATGCCTTTAACTGAGTTTAATAATGATTTATTAAAGTATTAGATGACTGAATGTTGATATGCTTCTTTATATTACATATTTAAAACAATTTATACCTCTCAAAATGTCTGGAAATGCAGTTTGGCCAATATCCATATCTGTAAGTACATCGATTTTCGTCCGAATTTTATCCAAACTTTGACACAAAATATCAAGTTTGACTATTTATTGCTATAAAATGATATTTATAAGCATTGGAATATCTATTACATTCATTTATTAGTCAGTCTCTTCATCCAAGCCCTTGTTCGAAGTACCCAAAATCAGCTTTTCTCGTGAATTCTCGCAGGTCACGTGACGAGACTTGCCGACCCTATACTATCGCGTACAGCAAGGTTTCTAAAAAAAAGCACGACATCGCCGTATATACATACATGTATCTATAAATAGCGCCGCAACGATGATGTCATAATTTTCTGCAATGATAATAACAGGAAAAAAAAAATTCACGATAATATGTACAAAGATGTGAACGTAACGTATTTGTCAAGCGTTTTAATGACCTTTAGTGACCAAGATGATATCTAGTAAACAAAATAATACCGCAGTGAATCATAGTACTTTACAGGACAGCAGTAAATCACAGTGTTTTCTCCAAAGTTAAATCAGTAAATGGGCCGGCTCGTGCCGCCCAAACAAGAAACAATTTCGTGCAAGCACCAAAGTGTGGGCCCGAATGGGATGTTTGATAAAACTGCAAATTTTAAAAACAGAATAACGTTTTAAAATATGTATTGTACAGCCATGTGACTGATAATTAGCAGACATATAAAGACCATGATGATCGACCACAGACATAGAAATCTCCAGTATCACTTCCTATTCAGCTAATAGTTTATATTTGGGTCCATTTAGCCCATTCAGTACATAAGGCATGGCAATAGTGAATTTATCAGACGTACAGATTAGCCTGCATTTAGTATGGAAATGTACTTTTAAAATTACTAGCCATATCATCTACTATATGTTTTAAGTCGGTGGGTTCAGTGGATGAGGTAACCTAAAGGTCCCGGGTTCGACTTCCACCGTAGGCACATCGGTGACCTGTCTTTCAAATTGGACAGTAGAAACAGAGGTCCCGTGTCACGGTATGCGTGGCACGTAAAAGATTCCCCACTTCTTCGGGAGGGTCCGTTACAGAGGTGTAAATTTCTATGCAATGCATCAAGTAGATACCGTCACCATGTAACGAAATGGGTTTTAATCACAATACTCTTTTATCATTATTTGACACATATGTTTCTAGTACATCATATTATGGGAGTGAAATTTGGGGTTTACATGCAGCTCAAGATATAGAGAAGGTACATTTAGATTATTGTAAAAGTATCCTAGGGGTAAAAAGATCAACACCAAATGCTATGGTATATGCAGAGTTGGGTAGGGTTCCTATGATTTGTATAAGAAAACTCAGAATGGTTAAATATTGGTTAAAACTTTTACGTACTGAAAATTGTATTCTCAAGTCATGTGTTGATTTTTATTATAAAGAACTATCTCTTAAACCTAACTGCACAAACTGGTTATCTAATGTAAAAAGAATTTTAACAGAAATTGGTCTTGGTGAATATTGGTCAAATCATATATTTTTTGACGACAATTACATTTTAACGGAAGTGAAGCAACATCTCGTTGATATACATAAGCAGTCTATTATATCTGAAATAAACGCTTCATCGAAATGTTCTTTATATAAACACATTATTGATCATGTAACATTACAGCCCTATTTGACCAAACCTATTTTTATGCAATATAAGAAAATTATCAGCAGATTACGCCTTTCTTCGCATTGTTTGAATATTGAAACTGGGCGCTATAAAAATATACCTATTGAAAGAGGTACTTGTAATATTTGTAAATTAGATATAGAGGACGAGTTCCATTTTATTCTCAAATGTCCCGCTTTTGAAAATTTAAGAATTAAATATTTGAAGAATTATTATTATAGAAGACCCTGCGTCTTCAAACTAGTTAAACTTTTAAGTTCTGGTAATACCAAGGAACTTTGTAATTTTGGTAAATTTTTAAAGAATGCTTTTAAAATGAGAAGTACTATAAGTTAAATTTCATAGCTATATATTATACATGTATTATATCTACTATATTCCATATAAAATCTTTATAAGTTTATTGTGATATTTCTATTTATTGCGTTGACCTTGGCATTATATTATATTATTGTTGAGTTTTATATATTGTACAATGTATATCTATAAGCTGTACAGCTTTTAATTAATAAACAATACAATACCATGTACTTGAAACAGTCGTGGAGTGACGTGAAACAATTATTAATCAATCAACCCGATATTTATTTTTAACAACAAAACATAACCAATCTATAAGCAACTGGAGATTTGCTGAGGTAACCAACCCTTCACTGGTTAACTTTTGGCAGTGGTGTGGCCGTGCTGGTGGCATTGGGATAAAGACAACGACATTAGTGGTGACGCCCAGTTCGGTTTTAAACAAGGGGTAAGCACAGTGGATGCTATTTTTACTTTACAATCTTTGATAAATCGCACTTTAAGTCAAAAGGGAAAATTATATTGCTGTTTTATTGATTATAAAAAGGCATTCGATCTTATTGATAGATGCAAGATGTGGGGTAAACTTATAAAGATTGGCATCAGGGGGAAAATTTTTCAATATTATCAAGTCCTTATATGATAACGTTAAATTATGTGTGAAGCACAATGGATTTCTAACTGATTATTTTGAATCCGCTTCCGGTTTATTACAAGGGGAGGTAATGTCACCGATCCTGTACGCCTTATATGTACATGATTTTGAACTTAACTTTCTTCGGGATAATTGCCCGTCTATTGAAATTCAACTGTTAAATATATTTTTGCTTATGTATGCTGATGATACAGTTCTATTATCAGAATCAGCAGAGGGATTACAGTGTATGTTAAACTCATTATATTCCTATACTAAACGCTGGAACTTGTCTGTAAATATTGATAAGACGAAAGTGATGGTTTTTAGAAATTGTAAAAAACAAAATACAGTGAATGATTTTTATTTTAATGACAATAAACTTGATGTAGTTGATTGTTACAATTATCTAGGTATTTTACTTAACTTCAATGGAAAGTTTTTAACAACACAAAAGTACATAGCCGAACAAGGCAGAAAAGCTATGTTTGCAATTTCAAGTTCACTGAAATCTTTTAATTTTAACATACAAACCAAATGTTCTGTATTTGATACCTATGTATGTAGTATTCTTAATTATGGTGCTGAGATATGGGGTTTTCACAAAGCTGTAGACGTTGAAAAAGTACATATATCATTTTGTAAAAATATTTTGGGTCTGAAAAGAAATACTTGCAACAATCTAGTTTACTTTGAACTTGGGAGATTTCCCCTTTATATCACTCGTAAAATCAAAATTTTTAAATTTTGGCTCAAAATAAAATCAACAACAAACTGTATACTAAGGGCATGTTATAATGAATGGTAGAAAGAAACGATGACTGGATTCTAAATATTCGTAGTGAGTTAGAGAATATGGGTCTTTCATATGTTTTTCACGAAGATGTTTTAAACTATAACATCATAGCTTTGATTGAAAAAAGACTCAAAGACACATACCAACAAACCATACTTCATGATATTACAAGATCATCAAAGGGACGTTTATATCAACATCTTATAGATAATTTTACTATGCAATATTATTTATTAAAACCCATTCCTTTGTTATATAAAAAGTATATCACCAAATTTAGATTATCATCACACAACCTTCGAATAGAACGTGGAAGGTACGGTAATGAAGGCCGAAATAGTAGACTATGTATACATTGTAACACCAATGATGTGGAAGATGAGTTTCATTTTGTATTGATTTGCCCTAAGTATACTGACTTACGTCTACGTTTTATAAAACCCTATTATTACAATAGACCATCTGTTTTCAAACTTGTGCAGCTACTAAGTGTGAATAATGTTAAACAATTATTAAATCTTGGCAAATTTTTGTATCTAGCCAGTAAACTTAGATCGTGAGGTATTTACTCACTCTCCACCACTGTAACCATGTATGAGATGTTTGTATGTATTTGAGTGTGTGTGTGTGAGTGTGTGATGGTGAGGGTGTGTGTGTGTGTGTGAGAGGGTTTATGTGATGGTGTGTTTGAGTGTGTATGTGTTGGTGTGGGTGCTATTTCGTGTTTGCATGTGCGAGCGATTGCGGCTGTAAGTGGTTGTGCATCTCTGGATTTTGTTTTTGTACATACTGTAAATATGTTTGTGTTTTCTATATGCTGTATTGGCATTTGAAAATAAATTGAATTGAATTGAATTGGGTAATCTTTTTATTCTCAAGTTTCAATTTATAAACAATAATTAAAGTTTATCGTCTTGCCGGAAGAAACAATTGTAGAATATAATTGGTCCTTCTTAGCATAGCATTCTGTATTCTGAAAGTTTTAGTAGGACTTACATCACACTATCATTCAGTCGTAATATAACAACTCGACCATTTCCGTACGCAAAAAAAGATATATTTCTTCAAAAAAATGGCGATGATGTTCCGATTGGCTATTAACCAAAAGTCACCTAGGCAACCGAATAATAATTTTGCTTATGAAGAAAGCGTGTCAAATGTTAAAAAATTGTAAGATAACACGTACCCTCCCCAGAAAATATTCCAACAAATTTAATACTTCTCTGCTGTAACGTACTACATTTACATATATGCTCTCTCCGCAGTGAATAAAATCCTAATTTTATCGATCACTGGTGCAAAATCCTGGGGTGTAGTCTTACTGTACCGCAGAAACGCATGCAACTTTCCCAAACTTATATCAAAGGATGGGCCGGCTGCCGGCCCACAATGAGCCGACTAGTGCCGGCCCACAATAATACAACAAAGTGTATAGATTGAATAAATGTATAACTCAGTCACTAATGCAAATGTAAACTTTCAGATAATACATACAGCAAAATTAGATGTTTACAATGCATGCAGATCAAGCTGATGGTTTTGATAGCACACATAAGCCGGCGTGGCCTAGTGGTATCGCGTCGGACTCCTGATCGGGAGACCGGGGTTCGAGTCCCGCTCTGGTCATGCCGGTGTTCTGTCTTTCGGATGAGACAGTAAAAACCGAGGTCCCGAGTTGTTGTATGCATGGCACGTTAAAGATCCCTCACTGCTTCGGGTGGGTCCGTTGCAAAGGTCAAAATTCGTATGCCCCGCATCAGGCAGATGCCGTCACCTTATACGTGAAATATTCGTGGTGTGACGTAAAACAAAAATCAATCAATCAATTGATAGCACACATAGGCCTACAAATACGCAGGAACGTATAATATCTGAATTAGATACAAATGTATATAGGTCCCTGATGTAAGGATCTTTACATTTCAGTCAAATATACATATATGAATGGCTGTGTTTTCACTTTGTTCAGTTGGTTGGTTAATTGGTGTTTTACGTCGCTTTCAACAATATTTCAGTTATATCGCGACATGGAAGCAGGAGGTTACCAACCTCTTAAACATAGTGGCGCAATCCGGGAATCGAACCCGAATCGTCGGCGCCCTAAGCCAAGCGCTTAACCACTACACCACGCCTGTCCCTCACTTTGTTCAGTAAATGAATGAAAATGGTTTTACTCTTTGTCTAATATGTGAAAGAATAGGGTGCTCCAGCGCCACGTCAGTACTTTAATCAAATCATAGTTTGACATATCGAACTACATAACTCATAGCAAGTAACCCCCCCACTCCCCACCTTCCGTGGTCATGGCGGCCATAGACTTTGTTTAGTAAATGGATGAAAATGGTTTGACTCTTTGTCTAATACCGCTATGTGAAAGGATAGGGAATTTGATTCATCATCTTATAATCAGATACGTAAATTATGAATGTCCCTTTCTTCGTACATGTAGTTTGTATTATGTTGTCTTTATTACCAAACTGTAAATTGTAAACTAGGTGACGTGTGACGGTATGTGAATGGGTCACTTACAAATAACGAAATTCCGTTGGTTAGTGTATGTTCATTTCAATACTACAAGATGTGATTTAGTTCTATCAGTCTATTGTCTAGTTACGCTATAATGTTTTGTTTTCAGATTTATGGGGTGTATTTGCTTGACAATGTGGTCAACAAATCACACTGGAAGCCTGATATTCTAACAAAGATATGGTATGTCCAATAGAAATCAGTTGTAAAAATGGCGACAATTTTATGTTCCCCTGCAATAATCAAACGACCAATATTGATAAGGGCTCCTTTACCATCAGTATTTAAATTACACGTAAAATTATACTCACAAAAAAAAAAAACAAAACAAAACAAAAACAAACAAACAAGAGGCCCAAATGGGCCTATATCGCTCACCTGAGCACAAATTGCTTATTTACGATAAAATGACAGCTAATTTCAGTAGAAAATTTTGCTTTTTTTCTACAAGACTTTCTATAAGGTTTGGTGATATTTTGCGCAGTCGTTTTGAAGAAGTCCAAAATGTGTCAACCAATCAGAGCCAATGGTGGCCATCTTGGAATACGGATCGGCACGAAAAACACAAACTTGGTAGAGGAGGTCGAGTACTTACTTTCTATGAGGTTTGGTGAAATTCTGTGCAGCGCTTCTGGAGAAGAAGTCGAAAATGTGTCAACCAATCAGAGCCAATGGCGGCCATCTTGGATTACAGATCGGCACGAAAAGCACAAACTTGGTAGAAGACCTTGAATACTTACTTCCGATGAGGTTTGGCGAAATTCTGTGTAGCGGTTCTGGAGAAGAAGTCCAAAATGTGTCAACCAATCAGAGCCAATGGCGGCCATCTTGGATTTCGGATGGGCACGAAAAACACAAACTTGGTAGAGGACCTTGAGTACTTATTTCCTATGAGGTTTGGTGGAATTCTGTGCAGCTGTTCAGGAGAAGAAGTCGAAAATGTATCAACCAATCAGAGCCAATGGCAGCCATCTTGGATTACGGATGGGCATGAAAAACACAAACTTGGTAGAGGATCTTGAGTACTTACTTCCTATGAGGTTTGGTGAAATTCTGTGCAGCAGTCCTGGAGAAGTCGAAATGCGTCAACCAATCAGAGCAATGGCGGCCATCGTGGATTACAGATCGGCACGAAAAACACAAACTTGGTAGAGGACGTCAAGTACTTACTTCCTATGAGGTTTGGTGAAATTCTGTGCAGCTGTTCTGGAGAAGAAGTCGAAAATGTGTCAACCAATCAGAGCCAATGGCGGCCATCTTGGATTACGGATCGGCACGAAAAACACAAACTTGGTAGAGGATTTTGAGTACTTACTTCCTATGAGGTTTAGTGAAATTCTGTGGAGCAGTTCTGGAGAAGAAGTCCAAAATGTGTCAACCAATCAGAGCCAATGGCAGCCATCTTGGATTACGGATGGGCATGAAAAACACAAACTTGGCAGAGGATTTTGAGTACTTACTTCCTATGAGGTTTGGTGAAATTCTGTGGAGCGGTCCTGGAGAAGAAGTCGAAAATGTGTCAACCAATCAGAGCCAATGGCGGCCATCTTGGATTACGGATGGGCACGAAAAACACAAATTTGGTAGAGGACCTTGAGTACTTACTTCCTATGAGGTTTGATGGAATTCTGTGCAGCTGTTCTGGAGAAGAAGTCGAAAATGTGTCAACCAATCTGAGCTAATGGCAGCCATCTTGGATTACGAATGGGCACGAAAAACACAAACTTGGTAGAGAACCTTCAAGTACTTACTTCCTATGAGGTATGGTGAAATTCTGTGCAGCGGTCCTGGAGAAGAAGTCCAAATGTGTCAACCAATCAGAGCCAATGGCGGCCATATTGGAGAACGGATCGGCACGAAAAACACAAACTTGGTAGAGGATTTTGAGTACTTACTTCCTATGAGGTTTGGTGAAATTCTGTGGAGCGCTTCTGGAGAAGAAGTCGAAAATGTGTCAACCAATCAGAGCCAATGGCGGCCATCTTGGATTACGGATGGGCACGAAAAACACAAACTTGGTAGAGGACCTTGAGTACTTACTTCCTATGAGGTTTGGTGGAATTCTGTGCAGCCATTCTAGAGAAGAAGTCGAAAATGTGTCAACCAATCAGAGCCAATGGCAGCCATCTTGGATTACGGATGGACACGAAAAACACAAACTTGGTAGAGGATTTTGAGTACTTACTTCCTATGAGGTTTGGTGAAATTCTGTGCAGCGGTTCTGGAGAAGAAGTCGAAAATGTAGAAAGGCTAACGACGGACGACGGACGGCGATTGATCACAATGGCTCATTTGAGCCAAAACCAAAACAAACAAACCCGTCAATAAAACCCCCAAACAAACAAAAACACCCCCAAACATGGAAAAACAAACAAACAAGCAAATCGACAAAAACAAACCAAAACAAACAAACAACCTCCCACCAACATTTACGTTGTTTTTGTGTTTTGAACAGAGCTGCAAAAATGAAAAAGAAAATGAAGAAAAACCCCACAAGAACAAAAACAAACAACAACAACAAAACCCCTTACCAAAAACAAAACACCACCAACCACAAAAAAGGGAAAAAAAAATAATAAAAAGAAAAAAAAAATAGAAAAAAAACCCCTTGACAAACAAAGAGAAAAAAAATACCCAAAGCAAACATGAAAAAATTAAATGAAAAAAATCCCCAGTCAATATTTCTTTCAAAATCGAATATTTTCAATATTTCCTTAATATTTTCTGTTACTTAAAATAAATGAAAGAAATATTGATTGAATTCGTGTGCATGAAATACATTCTCTGTAATATCATGACCTATATATGGAAATGCTTGGCGTATCATTACTTTCTGACACGGCTAGTAAAAATGGGAACGTAAAGTGAATTGAAAATCAATGCAATTGTCGACAACTAAGTTTTGATTACCGTACACGGGACGCGATAATGTCTGATCCACAGGAAAAGAATGTCGTGTATTTACGATATTAAACCCTGGAATCGGTATTCCAGTATGGTATTAAAAATAGAGATCATTTATGTTTTATGAGATCACACTGAGAAATTTTTGTTAAGAATATCCAGTCTACGTGAAGTGGATGAAGTTAATCAAAGAGACAGCGTTGATAAGGGAGTGTTCGAGGAGACGTGAAGACATTTTCAATCATTTCTTGGAGCGAATTTTACCGTTACTGGCGTAATCAAATGAAAATATATTTGGATGCTTTATGAAAGAATTTATCATATTTACGGACAAGGAGATATCTATTACTGTTAGTGATTTTCTCTTCATACGTTCGGCATTCTCACGATTACTCCTCAATCATGAACCTCGTTTTCATTATCGGTCTGTATTTGTCCACATCAGCAATCCTTGTATTAAACATACCCGTGATTATCATCATGGTCAGCAATAAGATATTGGGTCGTCCAATCGGAAATATCCATATAATGAGTCTTAGCATTAGTGATACACTGGTAGGAATTAACTTTCTTCCCCTTTCTACTATACTAAAATCTGTGAAGGAAAACTTCCATCCAAAGTATACAGACTGTTGGCTCAGATTATGTCTGTTTCTGATGTGTATGGTGGCCTCCATGCTCCATCTAACGTTCATCTGTTTCGATAGGTGTTGGATATTACATCAAAGAAGACGGCGGACTCGGCGATATAACAAGATACGATTTTGTCTAATTGTTGCCTTGACATGGATTATCTCTTTCGTCATTACAGTGATACCATTTTTAATATTCCGTTCTGAGAGAGAATTGGAGTATTGTTCTATTACAACTGTGTTTAGTAAGGAAGACACTAAGATAGTTTTACAAATGTGGTCTATACTATTAACTGTTGGGATATCTTTGGTGATTTTCTCTTGTATATGGATGATTTTGAGAATAACTGTTGGGCGAAGAAGCATTCACATTTCACAAGCGCCATTCCCAGCTATATCTGCTCATTCTGGAACACAGATTATTAATGTACGACCTATAAAACCAATCATCACCACACTTACGAGAGATAAACCAGCACATATCCCCCTAACACACCGAAAAGCTGTGGTGACAATCAGTATATTAGCCACAGTTCTGTTTGTTTGTTTTTCGCCAATGTTGTTAATGTGTTCATTGGACGGATGGACATACTTTTCTAATTATGTTTTCTCAACAGAAGCAAGGCATGCGATTGTCTTTTTGGCGACCATTAACTCTATCATTAACCCTTTTATATACGCCTTCCGAATGAAGGAAGTCAGTGAAAGTTTGAGAGAGTGGAAAGAGAGAATCAACAGGTGTATTATTTGTATTGAACACCAATAGACAAATGTCATATCACAATATGCCATTCTAGTGACTAATGTCATATCACCACATGATGCATATCAACGAAATATGTCATGTCAAAACACGTCATATCACATCTTGCACACAAGGACATAAGCGGCAGTATGAGCGAAGGACATAAGGAGATAAAGTGCGCTTGCGTGGAAGTTTGTCATACCAGTAACATGTCATTGTCACTACATGCCGTACCACGGACTAATGTCATGTCATTACATGCTGTACCAGTGACTAATATCATGTCAACATATCGCACCAGGGACTAATATGTCACGACATGAAAAACCAGTGACTAATGCCATGCCGTACCAAGGACTTATGTCATGCCACCACATCCAGTACTAGGGACTAATATCATATCACGACATGCCGCACCAGTGACTAATGTCATGTCCATGCGCGGATACAGGGGGGGGGGGGAGGTTAGGGGGGGTCTTAACCCCCCTGACATCCGAAAATTTTACCCCAAAAAGGTAATATTTGGGCATTTTTGAGAGAGAAAAATATACCTTTTTTTTTGTTGGACCCCCCCTCTGACAATTTCTGGATCCGCGCATGATGTCACCACATGCCGTACCACGGACTAATGTCATGTCACCACATGCCGTACCATGGATTGATGTCATGTCGACACATGTCATACCAGGGACAAATGTCTTGTCACCACATCCAGTACAGGGACTAATATCATGTTACCACATGCCGTACCAATGACTACTGTCATGTCACCACATGCCATACCAGGGACTAATGGCATGTCACCACATTCCGTACCAGGACAAATATCATGTCACCACATACCTTACCAGTGACAAATGTCATGCCACCACATGTCGTACCAGGAACTAATGTCATGTCACCACATGCCGTACCAGGGACTAATGTCATGTCATAATATGTCGTACCAGGGACAAATGTCATGTCAGTGACTAGCCGTAATCTATGATCGTAAATATACTGTACAATTTGTTTGGAAAGAAAATACATGTATATATTTGCATGACAAACACCACTACTAAAAGTTATTTCTATTTTTAGAGAGCTAGAATTTGAGCCTTAATACATCTGGGCCCTCCTAGGTATGTCTAGCATTTTGCTTAATCATAAAGCATACAAATAGTTTCATTCATACACATGTATTAAATATGTTTGTCAGTTAGTTTGTATGCATAATATCATCTTTGGCAAACAGACTTGATTTTGATTATTGTTTCTGTTATTACTTAGAGATGCCATAACTTAGAATTGCATTAAAACCTAAAACAAATATGATATAATAAAACATTTTAGTTATTCACATTGTTTCCTTCAGATTGTTACTTCCTACACACTCATACATATATGATAATTGTCACTAATACCCATATCCCAAAGACGTCTGTCCTTATTACAGAGCCAGATAGTTTCTTTTAAACAGGATAAAAGTCTTTTTAAAAAATTTCATCCCCCTTGAAGATCAAATTATCAGTGTCTGGAATCTGAATTTATTGTAATATAAAACTAGAAATCAGGGAAAAATGTTTGAAATAATCTGCCTCTGACCTTTTATTACATTTCTTGATATGACAAAATTAATGTTCTGTCTGGAACTTCGAACTTATGATATGGATACGAATAAAAAGGAAACAGATGGCAGAAGTAATGGACATTTACAGGTCTGGTTGATTTGGTGATTTATGTCGGTTTTTAACAATTTTTCAATTAAAAATATAACAAACAAACAAACAAAAACAAAACAAAACGAAAAAAAAAAATAAAAATAAAAAATAAATAAATAAAACAGTAAGAAAAATAATAATATTTAAATAAATATTTATGCCGGTTTTCAACAATTTTTCAATTAAAAACATCCCAAGCATACCAACAAACAAAAACAACACAAAACAAGCGAAAAAACAAAACCCCAATTAACAATAAATAAATAAAATAAATACATGTACATAAATACATAAAATACTAAATAAAATACTAAATTAACAAATAAATAAAAAGACAGTCCTGATAAAAACTAATAAAAGGTTACTACAGACACGGAAAGAATGTCTTTGTTTCTCCCAAAATTGCGATACAGAGATAAGCATGTATAAACTTTGCATCTTGCACAAGTATTTATTACAATGTAAATTATTACAAAAATCTCAAATATAAAGAGATTCTCTAATTCAAATAGTGATATCTGAATTATCAAAGAGGTATAACACTAATTTACAGACATCAATAATTTGAAATATCTCTATTTAAACAGAAATATCTGCTTAAATGTCAAAATGGACGTCAATGCACAAAGGAACTTTGCCGTGTGTTATGCTGTTATGCAATAAAATGATATTATTAGCTCTAACCCTTAAGAGCTGTGGTACCTCTAGGTTAAACCCACTATACATGGTATTGTAAACTCGGAACTCATCTTATGTGTTGATAATGGAATCAGAATTTCTCCTGTGCCAGAATCCTATAGTTGGATTGGTTGGGCTTTTTTGTTTGTTTGTTTTTTGGGGTTTTGTAGTTGTTGTTTTGTTGTTGTTGTTGTTTGGATTTTTTGTTTAGTTTTGTTTTTGGTTTTTTTGTTTTTTGTTTTGTTTTTGTTTTAGTTTTTCTCTTGTTAACTTTATGATAGACATATACAATATCACAATATACACACGCATGAAAACGGATCGCCGGACCTACTACATATATCTTAATGACTGCTGCGGGTATGAGGAGGTGAAAGAAAGTGACTTGGTGCTCAGTGGACGAGTTGCAAACCACAACACTTGACGTAGTTCAATTCAAAGGTGTCAGACTGGGCGCCGAACGGATGTTACTTTCAACACCTTGATACAGCTACTTAGCTCCACTAATGCAGAAGAACTGAGAAACACTGGTAGATACAATAAAACGCCCTTGATGTAAGAAAGGGGATATGATCTTGTTTATCTATGTATTTATACATTTATTTTCAGTATTTGATCAAATATATATCTCAAAATCTTAGTATAACGTACTTTCCTGTTATAAAGCAAAGGTTGTTTGGCCATGCTCAACAGTATTTAAAGGGTGTTTTGGACACATCTACTAAAGGTCATTTATATAGGCACATTATTGACCATTTTACGCTTCAGTTTTATTTATGTAAATTCATTCCTCCAATATACAGAAAATGTATAACGAGATTTAGATTGTATGCACACACTCTTGCCAGTGAGACTAGTCGGTATAGTAAGAACAAAAATAAAAGTAATCTTTGCTTTGCTTGTCAAAATTCCATAGAGGATGAATTTCACTTTATTTTACAATGCCCAATTTATGTTGAATTACGTAAACAGTATATAAAACCTTACTTTTGGAAACGTCCGTCTGCTTTTAAATTAGTTCAACTTTTCTCTTCACACAATATCAAAGAGTTAAATGATTTGGGTCGATTTATTTTCAAAGCAAATGCATTAAGAAATTTTGTACTTTCAATTATGAAATCGATTATCATTTTTATAATTTGTGTTTACATGAATCTTAAATATGGTATATGTGTTTATGGAAACATGCATATTTGCATTCTCCTTAGTAATTATGTTTACCTGATGCTAAATTTATGTATTTTTGTCATGTATCTGATGCTTAATTTGTATATGTGTACTATATTATACCAATAAGCCGGATGGCTTAATGTTAATAAAGAATAGAATATCTTTAACTTTATTATGTATTTACATTTGTATATATTTGTTTGTTTGCCATATTCTGGCATTTGATTAATAAACTATATATGCAATTTCCGTCCGATTTTGAGTGTTCAAAGCGGTTAATGGTGTTATGCCATTTAATTTGTGACACTGATAACAACAAACTGAGACAATTCCTGACAAGCGGATGTGAAAACAAGTGTGCGGCGGGTGAATACGTCTCCTGCTTGGCTAGTCTCGCCCACCACAAATACTGATATAAATAAGTTTAAGATATTTGGCGGATATAATACGCTTTCAAACTAAAATTAGTTATTTTGAAAACATGCCAAATATGGAACATAATGGTTAAATTGGCTTCTGTTCTTCCTTATTTTATATTATATTCAATTTGTATTGTTTATTGATCAAAAGCTGTACAGCTTATAGATATACAAATATATAACAAGCAACAATAATATAATATGATGTCTAACGCTTTTCACATTGATTATCATTTTAATTTGGTATTGATACGTCTATTTATATTACATGTATTTATATATGATGTACTTGACCTTGATGGATGGATGGATGGATGTGTGTGTGTGTGTGTGTGTGTGTGTGTGTGTGTGTGTGTGTGTGTATGTATGTATGTATGTATGTATGTATATATGTATGTATGTATGTATGTATGTATGTATGTGTGTATGTATGTGTGTATGTGTGTGTCTTTGTTCATATCTATATGCTGTATGGCATTTGATTAATAAACTATACTATACTATGACGTCAAGGTCAACATATTGAATGAATATATCACATTAAATGTATACTATAGATATGTTTATATATCAAATAGAGTACAATGTATAACTATGAATTATGACTGGACGTACTTCTAATTCTAAAAGTACTCTTTAGAAATTTACCAAAATTACAAAGTTCCTTTATGTTATTTGAAGTTTAACTAGTTTGAAGACCGAGGGTCTTCTATAATAATAATTTTTCTAATATTTAATTCTAATTTTTGAAAAGCGGGACATTTAAAAATAAAATGAAACTCGTCCTCTATGTCTTATTTACAAATATTACATATACGTTTCAACAGGTTTATTTCACAACGCCCAGTTTCAATACTCAAACAATGCGAAGGCGTAATCTGCTTATATGCTTCTTATATTGCATATAAATAGTTCTCACTCTGATCAAATACTACCGTAATGTTACCTGATCAATAATATGTGTATACATGTATAAAGAACATTTCGATGACGAATTTATTATAGCTATTATAGACTGTTTATATCAATGAGACGTTGCATCACTTCAAGTTACTACAATGAATTACACTAGGAGCCTTATTCATTTGAATTATATATGATTAATCAATTATCTTCCATTACCGATTTCATTTCTTCAGCCGATCTCCCTATTGTGTCAACTATCTAACCGTCACGGTGTATGCACACCGAGATGTGTCCTTATATACTCCCGATAACAGCGATGTACATTTTGGGTCACCCGGTTCGAATGATTGACCATACATACAGAGGCGTAGCTAAAGCATATTTGATGTGTGGGCACATAGAGCGCCGAAGGCGCGATATTCATGGTAAAGGGTTTGGGACCGCCTAGGCCCCCATGGGTCCAGAGCAGAAGCCTGGTGGGGGTTTAGGGGCACGACCCCCCCCCCCCCCCAAGAAAAATTGCATCATTGAGACTAAGAATATAAGTAAGAAAATAAATACCAAAATACAAAAAGTGTTTCTTCTTCCGTGTATATAGTTCATCGGTATCACAGAATCTAATGAGGGCTTTAAATTCTTTAATGTGCCGGATTATTTTATAATCTCTTAACATTTTTTCTTCTTTTTTTTTAAATCATGTGTAGGCACGGACCTACTCGAGCCTTGCGTAGCTATGCCTCTGGCATACGCCTCCAGGCCTCTATAATATATAATATTTAGTTGGGAACAGAGATTGCGAGATCTATTTCTGGCAGTTTGATTTTCCGTTCCCCAAAATTCTTTATTACCTCACCCATGTTTAAATAATCGGAGTTCAGCTTTATGAATGCAGTTTGAAGTATATTCTAAACTTTTAACCAGAATTTACAATCTTTATTTTGCGAGAAATGCGAAGCGGGTATCTTCGTTGTTCACAAAACAATAAATTGCTTGAAGTACTGTTTTACACTAAAATGTTTTTTACGGCTTTATGAATCCCCTTTCCCATATTTCAGCCCTATAATTTAAAATACTACAAACATATGTTTCAAAGACGGAACATTTTGTAAGTAAATTGAAAATAAAATTTTGAGAGTACTGTATATAGCGAACATAGCCTTTCTCCCTTGCTCCGCTATATATTTTTGTGAGGTGAGATTCTGTTGAAATTAAATAATACATCAAGGTAGTTAAAACTATCTACAACTTCAAGTTTATCACCATTGTAAACTCACTCTAGATTATCAATCAGTTTTTTAACATTTCGAAAGCTAAGAATTTTGGCAATATTTGTAGATGTGTAATGAGTCTAGCATTCTCTGTAGTCCGTCGGACGTTTCGGATATTAAAACAGTATAATCTGCATACATGAGTAAAAATAAATTGATAAGTTGAAATTCATTTGACGACCAGTTATCATGTAAAAATTAATTTCAAAATCATGTACATACAGTGACGACAATATTGGTGACATTACCTCCCCCTTGAAATAAACCGGAAGTTGATATAAAATATTCTGTTAACACACCAAACTTCCAGCAAGATTTACATAACTATCTACATGTACACCTTAGCTTTATATAACCTATAAAAATGTTTGTCAGACCATCCTCTATCTATCAGAATTTTAACAGTTAACCATAGGTCATTCACCTTAATTTCCAGAAAATCTTGCTGGTAGGAGGTCACCCCCAGAAATTTACCAAAATTCAAAGGTAAACAACTCCTTTAAAGAGATTAAAATTCATGATTTTACAGCAGAATCAATTTTTATTTATAGATTAATCAAATGATTTGAAACATTTCACTTTAAACTTTTATTTCATTTCCAATTAAAATATACAATTAAGTTTTATTTCATTTTCAATTCAAATATACAATTAAATATAGACAATACAATATATATGATTAGAAAACAAGTAGCTTAGTACTTATATGAATTCTTTTCTCATTATATATAACATAGTATATAAATTATAAGCGAAAGCACAAACACAGAATGAAGTAGGATATATACAAGGGAAATGAAAAGTATTATATATGTATATATTGAAAAGAAAAGAAGAAAGGGAAAAAACACAATAATGCATATGCGTTGAAAAATGCAAAATTTGTAATTTTTACATTTATTTTTAAGTATGACAACATGCAACCTAGGGATATTGCAAAAAATACCTCCAAAAACAATAATTGGATATGATCGTGCAGATGTACTTGTACAACATGTGTAATATAAAGAAAAACATTTAGACTTTTTGGTAAATTCATGTACAGTACTGTGTCGAATGTATGAATATTTTTGTTGATTCGCGATAATTCATTTCCAAATAGCAATGTTTGAATACTTTTGTCATGTAATAAATTAATTGTTTGCATTTTCATAAATAGGACAATTTAAAAGATAGTGTTCAGTGTTTTCGATCCTTCCACATAAACATAACGGACTGTTTACTATATTGCGTTTGAAGAGATGCGCGTTAAGGGAACTACATTCAGTCCTTAGTCTTGCATGAATAATTTAATTTGACTTTGGCGTGAGCCTGAAAACATGTACGACGGTGGGGGTTTACGATCTTTATTGAGAAAACGTTTGAAAACAGAGGTAGAAGGGATGTTTTGGATATCAATAGGAATGTTGTTCCAAGATGAGATAATAGATGGAAGAAAGGAATTTCGATAAGTTGAGGAATTACACAGAGGTGGGATAAGCTGAGATTGGTTTCATGTGTTTCTACCGTGGATCCCATGTGCTGTGGGTAGAGCAAGGATACTATGGTATTCAGGTGTAGACTGGTGATACATTTTGTGGAATTTTATTAATTTGTGTTTACGTCTTCGTGTTTGAAGTGTATCCCATCCTGTTTCACGAAGGAGAGACGACAAGCTAGCCAACTTGGTAGCACCAGTGACTATTCTTGCCGCTTCTATATGAATGTTTTCTGGTCTAGTTCTCAAAGACTGGGTACAGTTGTCCCATATGATATCGGCATATTCGAGTAGAGGTAATATATAAGACATGTACAGTTTTTCTAATTATTTTCTATTGATTTTAAATTTAAGTGCTCTTAATATACCGAGTTTTTTTTGGTTGTTTTAGATATGACTGTTTCAATGTGTGAGTCCCAGCTACCATCAGAAGTAAATGTCAAACCTAGATGTTTATGCGAAAGGACGTCACGTATAGAAATGTTATTAAAGGCAAGAGTGAGATGGGAGGGTGGATGTTTTTTCCCGTGAAATAATCAGCGATTCGGTTTTGTTCGGGTTAAAGTCAACTAGCCAGTCACAGGACCATTTATGGATCCTATCTAAATCCCTGTTTAAAATTGCAGCTGACTGGATGGGATCATCTACGATAAAATAAAGGGATGTATCATCTGCAAAAAGTTTAACATGGCTAAATATGTCTTTAACAATGTCATTTAATATAAAGAATGAATAAAAGAGGACCTAGGATGGAATCCTGCGGGACTCCCGCTTTTATATTTGACCATTCCGAAGAAAAGCCGTTGATGACAACACGTTGTTTTCTGTTCGACAGATAATCTTTAAACCAGTCTAGAAGACTGTTGGAAATAGCAATAGATTTCAATTTATGTAAGAGACTATTCACGGTCAAACGCTTTGCTTATATCGCAGAATACAACACGGATTTCTTTGCCATCAGTAGTGGAAAACCGAGGGTTATACGTCAGATACCTTAACATGGGAGTCTCAGTGTTAGCCTCATCAGCATGAGGCTAACGGTGACGTCATCATTGACCCTGTCACATAACCCCACGACCTTAGGGATGACTTCTCTACTAACCCATTGACCTTTCTACTCACCCCTTGGCCTCTCTACCCGCCCTTCCCGTGGCCTTAAAAGGGGTCTATTTGTAGAGGTGGAATTTCCCTAATCTATATTTAGAGGATTTCACCCAAAAATCTATGTTTAGGACTTATGTTTAGAATGAAGAATTCTTTATTAAGTAATCCATAAGGAATCAGCAAGGTGAACACCTCCACATCCACAGATGAAATGAGATAGCAGTTATTTAACTTCTGTGACGTATTGCTGCTATACGGACCCCTATTGTTCGGCTATATAAATAGAATATGACGTATTGCTACTATACGGACCCAAAATGCCAGGAAT
This sequence comes from Pteria penguin, assembly GCA_035048485.1. Taxonomy (NCBI): domain Eukaryota; kingdom Metazoa; phylum Mollusca; class Bivalvia; order Pterioida; family Pteriidae; genus Pteria; species Pteria penguin. Next base: position 42,512,171 of record CM068583.1, on the reverse strand, counting down.
ACCATCGTTATTGTTCGGTTACAAAATGGGGCCGTGACGTGTTTAAACGGCATCATCAGTTTTAGGTTATTAATGTAAAATACCAAGGTTATTGATGTCATATTACTATAGGCATTGTGCCACGGTTGACAGTAAAAAATGAATATAATATATGTTAGACAAAGAATAATAAAGAACGACAACTCTAATGAAAAGTACAATATTTTTTTGATAATATACAATACATATCGACAGCTCTATTCAAAGTTCAATGTTTTATTGATGCAATACATATTTACATTTGCAAATCAGTGGCAAGAATCGAAGAATTAAATTTGGAGGGCCAATGTAACAATTTCACATAATATTGTTTATTAGGTCCAGTGCCTTTAGTCTTTAGAATCTTTTCTACTTTAAATAAATCGTCCTCTCGTACATCCACTTTTTGCAGTTCCGAAGGATAGAAGGTTCCTTTGATGTCTTCATCGATACAGTCTTTGTGTTTATACACGGGTAATCCTCCACGCAAGCGCTTATCTGCGACGATAAAGATATCTCCCGACCACTTTTGATCATATTCTCGGGAAAACACATTTCTGAGATGACTGATCCGTACGCGGTCCCCCACTTTGAACCTGAAATTTTTTCCCACCCGTTTAGTCTTGGTCATCTTTATCCTGTGCATTCTCCACCAGAGATTCGTGTCTTTGGATTTGGTCACTTTCACGGGTGCCATTCCTATCGTCCGATGGTAAGTATTATTATAATTTGTAACAAACTCTTGTAGGCGATCGACATAGCGATGTGTTTGTTTATAAGTCAAATAGCGGCAGATTTTCGATTTTATCGTTTTGATGACCCGTTCTACATAAATGGCTTTCACTTCCGTGTTTTTGGAATATAAATGATCGATGCCACGATCTTTTAACAAGACATTGAAAGCCCTCGATCGAAATTTTCTTTCCTTTGTCCGTACGAATTCTGGTAGTCTTTCTTCCTTCTTCCAACAGATCTATAAATGCTTGAGAAACACTCTCGCCTCTCTTATCTTTCAAAGGGCTCATCCATAGGTATTTCGAAAATATGTCGATGGCGACCAAAACATATACATATCCGTCGTTGTCTTTAGAGAATTTAGCCATGTCCATGCATCCCATTGATCGTCGATACCGAGAGTAATCACCCTGTTTCTCTTGAAATTTCTCTTTAAAGGTCTTTGTAAGCTGTAAGCGTCCTGACTCTGTATCCATTTTCGAATATTGTGTTTACTGATGACGTATCTTCCCGCCTTTTCGACGTATCGATATAGTTTATCCGGTCCGCAAAAACTCCCGGCATTGATAGGGTTATAGTTAATGTCTCTCAAGTAATATTCCCACGTCATTTTCCTCCGACTGACTAGTATAAAATAAATGAAAAGGGGTGATGCGTTGTTTTAATGTCTTATTCAGAATCTTCATCAGTTTCCATGTCTTCTTCCGCGTCGTCAGTTTCCATTTCTTCTTCCCATCCATCAATTTCCATTTCTTCGTCCGTATCTCCTTCCCGCATCTCTTCTTGTATGTCTTTCTTGACGTATGATCAGTATGTATTGAAATATCATAAACAATATCAATATACATAAACAAAAATTAGAAATGAGCATCAAGGTATTAAGCTCCCCCTGTATATCGAATCTATGATTACTAGTATATCCATGAGCAATGTAGCGTGTCCTCAAATCACTGAAGCGTATTCTCCTCCTTTTCCTCCTCCTCCTCCTCCTCAGTGATTCATCCCTCCTCTTCCTTCTCCTTAATGATCTCCTGCGATTCACTCCTCATCAGTGATTCCCTCCTCCTCAATGATTCCCACCTCCTCCTCAGTGATTCTCTCCCCCTCAGTGATTCCCTTCTCCTCATCCTCCTCAATGATTCCTTCTCCCCTCCTCCTCAATGATTCCGTCTCCTCCTCTTCAGTGATATTCTTCTCTTCATCCTCCTCCTCAGTGATTCCCTCCTCTTCCTCCTCAGTGATTCCCTCCTCCTCCTCCTCATAAGGGATTCTCTTCTGGATTCTCTTTGGTCAAGGAGGACGATCAGAACACATTAATAGGATAAACATTGATTCAAAGGCTCATTTTTCATCGTGGCGTCATGCTGTCAACATCGTGTCCTGTGTGCTCAAAGATTTTTTCTTGATCAGACAAACTGAGGCGACATAGAAGGAATGCTCATGGAAGCATTCAACCATAACTGCAATCGTATCCTCAAATCAATGATGCGTATCCTCCTCCTCGTAAGAAAATCATATTTGATTCTTCATATGATACAGAGAATTTGTTTAAATTTCAACATCCATTCACTATGATAGTAGCCGGACCGACGATGAGCGGTAAGAGTACATGGGTTAAAGACGTCTTGAAAGTAAACAGACTGGTGATTGAGCCTCCTCCAACAAGGACTATATAGATATACAAGAGATGGCAACCGATGTATGACGTTATCAGATCAACTGTACGATCTCCTGTTGAGTTTATTCAAGGGTTAACTGATGACTTACGCAGAGACGACTTTATAAACCCCGAAGAAAACAATTTACTCGTCATGGACAATATTCAAAGGGATGCGTCTCGAAGTGCAGAGATCTGTGAACTTTTCACATAAGGAGCACATCATTGCAATCTTAGCGTGGTGTGCTTGATGCAAAATATATTCAACAAAGGAAAGGAAAATAGAACGATGAGTTTGAACAGCCAATACCTTGTTCTATTCAAGAATCCAAGAGACCAGCTACATATCAGCACCTCTGCCAGACAAATGTACCCGGGAAACATAAACACATTCCTGGATGCATATCGACAATCGATAGACAGGCGATTTGGTTATTTACTCGTTGGTTTAAAACAAATCACCCCGGAATCCAAAAGATTACGAACGGACGTCTTCCGTACAATGTACCTATAAAAGGCCTGATTCACCAGAATATTGTAATTTATCGTCTGACGGCGAAGGTGTACAGACATCATCCTCGCTCGGAAAACATATTACAGTCCGCCGGTCAATCACTCCCAGACATGTCGGAAAGATGCGCCCCATTTTACATGGATAATCATATGAAAACCCAGAATCAGATAAAGCTCCATATAAGGATAGACCCGTCCCATTTTACATGGCAAATAATCATCGTATGAAATATGAAGATTCAGACAAAACACCATCGTGTGTCGACTGTGGAACCATGTTTGCTACTGAATATGATCTCCAGAGACATATCAAACACGGTTGTCCAATGGATGACGATAAAGAGAGAGATAAAGAGAGCATGGACATCGACGATGATGAGGACGATGATGATGGTGGTGGTTTCGATTTCTTAACCAACGAGGTCTGGGACAAACATAGTTCCCAGTACGAGAAGAAAATCAATCAGTTAATGACAGAATGTGCAAATTTAACCCAACAAGATGCGAAGGAGGAAGCCAGTGAACTCATGTTGCCGAAAGACAGATCGTTGTTTATGAAAAAATATGGAACTTTTCTGCTGAATATGTACCACTTAAATGACAGTAAACTCCATCCAGATATTAAACGAGAGATTACCAACCTAATGGAAGATGAATCCATGAACATAGAAAAGGTTTGCACCCTTGTAATCAAACGACATAAATTGGATTTTGATCCTCTTTTCGAGGACAATGAAGAAAGTGATGTCGAAAGTGACACTGAATGATATTAAAATCAATGCTATATATTGTATTCAAATATTTGATTAACATTGTACATATTGGTGAAGGTGTATACAATAAATAATAAAATGTATTTAATCTTTTGTTGTCATTTCCTTTCAAAAAAATGTTGAAAATCGATCGATCAAGTCTTTATACAAATATGACAATGCGATACGAATGAACATGTCCGTACTGGTTTATTTAAGTTCACGAGAATCCTTGCTCTGGTTTATTTAAATTCACGAGAATCCTTGCTCGCATTGAAAATCAGTCACCGGTAACGCCAGCGCTATTATGTTGGATTATAAAGATGAATGGCATTAACGGTGAACTAATGGGGACAGCTACGATTCACTTGTCACGAGACATAACAAATGTAATGAAAAAAAGGGGGGGGGGATTGACTGATTTCATATTCCGCTTGACCTATATACGACATGTCGTGAGTGTGCGGATGTCGAGGTGATTGGTTCCTTATGGATTTCTAAATATAGATTATTCCACTCTGAATATAGGATTTCAGTCTAAACATAGAAATCCTCTAAATATAGATTAGGGGAATTCGACTTCTAAAAACAGACCCTTTTAAGGGTCAAAGGAGGGCCATTAGAGAGATCAGGGGTCACTAGAAAGGTCAATGGGTTAGTAGAGAGGTCATCCCTAAGGTCGTGGGGTTATGTGACAGGGTCAATGATGACGCCGCCGTTAGCCTCATGCCGGTGAGGCTTACACTGCGGCTCCCATGTTAAGGTATCTGGCGTAGAACTTTCGGTTTTCCACTACTGCCATCATCTAGAGCTTTGCCAAATTGATTGGTAATATCGAGTAATTGATTTACTGTAGCGTCCTTAGGTCGAAAACTCGATTTCAGGTCGGTTATAATATTAATATGTTGGATATAATTATAGAGGTGTTTAATACCAAACCTTTCCATTATTTTGTTGAGTATATTTAAGAGAGAGAGAGAGATTGGTCTGTAATTATTAGAAAGAGATGGGTGATGCTTTTTATATATTGGCGTTTACATTAGCGAGTTTCCATTAGTTAGGGAATACGCCTGTAGGCAACGACAAGTTACAAAGGGGTGGGGATAACTCGTTGGCAGCAGATTTGAGTAAGATAGGGTTCAACTGGTCGGCACCTGTCGCGTTAGATGTATTCAGTAGACGTAAGACATCTTTAACATTATCAACACTTATTGTCAATTGTTCTAACGGAGGATGTTGTAAAGCAATTATTTCGGATAATATTTTGTCAAATTCATTTACAGTTTGTTGTAATGTAAAGTGTTCATTAAGGATGAAAGCCTTTTCGAGATCGGTATTAAACATCCGGTTATTATCAAAAATAGGGGGTATTTCACTGGAATTTGAACTTCTTATATTAGTTAATTTTTAGCGACTTTCCACCAATATTTAGGATTTGCGTTATCATCTTTAAGTTTATCAGATAATTTATTAAAATAATTATCTTTAGATTTGCGGATATGAGTAACACATTTGTTACGTAAGATGCGAAAGTTTGACAATATATCAGGATTATTAGAGGATTTTGCCTGTTTGTGGCATCTTTTACGTTTGCGAATTAATCGGCGTATATCATTATTTATCCAAGGCAAATCCTTTTTTGCGGATTGTTACGACTTTATTTGGAATATGATTAGAAGCAACGCGTAGAACTGTATCAGTTAATACTGTCGCCGATTGACTAGGATCTTCAGTAAACATATCATCCCAGTCGGTGCTAGATAGTTCGTTGCGATAGGCGTTAAAATCACCGAGACCGTTTAGCCACATTTTCGGTTTAAAACTTCGTGGGCGTCGATGCTCGATATTAAAAAAGGCATAAACTGGGCAGTGGTAACGAGCATCATTGGTCAAGAAATGCTCACTTACTCCCGATTTGCATATCAAGTTTGGGTCGTTCACAAGGATTAGATCGAGAAGAGATTCAGAAGACTGGGTAAAGTGGGTGGATTCGTTTATAATTTGGTAGAGGTTAAAGGAGTCAAGTATATTGGTAATTTCAATTGTGTTATTTAAAAGTTGATATCAATTGAAATCGCCAGTTATAAAGATGTAGTCGTGTTTTGACGATATGGCATTTTCGATAGATAGTTTGATACAGTCCCATACATCGGGGGTCGAGTTAGGTGGTCTATAAAATGTGCCAAATAATACGATTCTTCTGTTAACGATAAGCTCAATCCACACACTTTCACACCCGTCCACCTCAGGATCATTTCTGCGGCGCGATGTTATGTGTAGTTTAACATAGACTGATGATCGGATATCATTATACGGTTTGTTTAAACCTTGAATGACATAATCATTGGGAGCGATGGAAGAATTTAACCAGGTTTCGGTGAAACTTAGAATATCATAGCCATGTAATTCAGCCTGCTAGAGGTCCAGTTTAGGAATTAAGCTCTGTAGTTCAAATTGACAATTGATAATTTGTTTTTAGTATGCACGTAAGAGATATTGGGGGTTTGATCGGAGCTTTCGGATATGATTGATGAATTATATGAAATTGGGCCGGGGGTGGTCTAAATATCATCTGACAGGAGAATAGTCATGAGGATTAGAATAATAAGAGTCATGCAACTGTTTTCGGAAAATGAATGCAGTGATGATAGGGATATGTCAGCCTGTTGGGGATATACTTTCGGTGTAAAACCGGTGTTGTTACAAAAATCAAATTAAGTAATTTTGGATTTATTTATATTTTTTATTAATAGTTAAGATTTAACTTTTCTGTTTCTTAGTGATTTGGAATACTTTCACATTTATTGGGATATAATATCAGGTGAAAAGCATTCTTTGAATGTTACCAAATGAAATTAGTTATTTCTGTTCATATATGGTACATATTTCAATCTGTCATTTATCAGGTTTCCAAAGTAAGCATAGGACGGGTATTGTTCTGAGTTCAAAGACTTTCATTCCTTTTGGTGTTCTTATGCTTGTCATTTACTTGATTAAGAATTGACATCTTTTAAATTCAGTTTGTTGAACACACCTTTTTGTGCTCTTATGCTTGTCATTTACTTAATTAAGAATTGATATCATTTCAATTCAGTATATTGTACACACATGATATGTAACCTATGTTCTGATTGGCTGTACTTTTGTAATGAAGGCGGAGTTCGTACATGTAAATGATTTTGTACATGCAACTTATATAGAATGAATGAGAGCATTTTTAGGGAGTTAGCTTTTTGGATCATCTTAAATTAGGACAACTTTGTATAATTGGAATTATCGCATTTTGTATTTTGGATCTTTGTAAAATAAACATTTTCATCAATTTATGATATAATTCGGACATTCAAACAAATAAATTTTGAATTTATATTTGGACTTTATTTCTACTTGGGAACTAACAGTGAATGAAAGACATATTCATTACACAGGCTCATTACTAGATCGGTTTCAAAGTTATCTTGAAAATCGGCTTCAGAGGGTTGCTATAGAGGGATGTGTCAAATTACCAAAAAGTACAAGCCGGGGTACCACAAGGGTCGCTTTTATTTCTTATTTATATAAATGACATAGTAAGTGATATTAATAGTAATATAAGTTTATTTGCAGATGACACATCCCTCTACTTAATCGTGGAAGATCCGGAAACAGCAGCTGAGATGATGAACTCTGACCAGGAAAAAATCAATCAATGGGCTAATTTATGGTTAGTAAATCTTAATCCAAAGAAAAGGGAACAACTGGTAATTTCAAGAAAAGCTGTTCCATCTAGGCATCCAATTTTGGAAATGAACAACATAGAAATTCAAAAGTAAATTCTCACAAACATTTGAGTATAGTAATAAATAAAACATGCACTTGGTATGAGCATATTTCGGACATTACAGCAAAAGCTTGGAAAAGAATAAATATTCTTAGGTCATTGAAATGTAAACTGGATAGAAAAATTTTAGAAACGGTTTACCTATAATTCATTAGACCTACTTTGGAATATGTAGTATGGGATAATAGTTCAAAAACTGAAAAAGATGAAACTGAAAGTGCACAATGTGAAGAAGCAAGAACTGTTACTGGAGCCACCAGATCCTGTTCAAAAAGTAAACTGTTGGAAGAAACTGGCTGGGACAGCTTAGAACAGAGAAGATATAAACATCGTATGATTTCTTTTTTCGAAATGGTAAATAAAGAGGCACCATCTTACTTGAAAAACTTAGTGCCCCCCCCCCCCCCCGAGTTCATCTGGTCAGCGAAAGACAGCTGCGGTCATGCTCACACATGCAGATACCAAATGCTCGTACAAACATATACTAAAATTCTTTTATTCCCATAACTTTAAAGGATTAGAATTCTATACCAGAAAATATTTTTTCTAATAACTCACTTCCAGAATTTAAAAGGTATTTGGCTTCAATTTTACTTACAGATATATAGATGACTTGCTTTCAATTAATAATCCTTCATTCGCGGATTACCTTAGCATCATCTATCCAAGTGAACTGGAGGTCAAAGAAACCACAGAAACTAGTAATTCTACTTCGTATTTAGATATTATGTTGTCTTTCGACATTAATGGTCAATTGAACACCTCACTCTATGACAAACGTGACGATTTCAATTTCGCTATCACAAACTTTCCTTTCATAAGTAGCAACATTCCATCATCGCCCGCATACGGCGTATTCATATCTCAGTTAATACGTTATTCCAGAGCATGTTCAAATTACAATGACTTTGTTCTCAGGGCTAGGCGACTTTCAGTTAAGCTGCTCAACCAGGGTTATATATGTGCTAGACTAGCATCGTCACTGAGGAAGTTCTACGGTCGTTACGAGACTCTTATTACTCCATATGATATCTCGTTATCCAGACTTTTAAATGATATTCTGGACTGAGACCGATTCCGATCACTTTACACAGATTTGACACCTTCTATACTAGAAGGTTACCTACTTCGACTTCTCCATATATAGATACATATGGAATTCACACGATTTGACTCTTTCTACGGGGTATATGTGACGGGTGTTGCTAGCAAGCAGGAGATGCTCACTCTCCCCGGGCACCTGATCTCACTCCATCACAGGGGTTCACATATGCTCTTCAAGTAGACATATTTTGTTATTTTCCATTTGTTTTTCATTTTCACTGATTTTGTATGTACTATGGTTTCATGATTTTTGGGCTTGTGGTTTGGATTTATCCATCATCTTTACATGTATAAAGATAATACTACAATTCCTCCATATTATTACTTTAGGGACCGCCGCTGTCAAATACTCCATACTCGACTACGATTGAGATGCAGTTCTCTGAATGCATAGTACGGAACGTAGGAATCATGGGCCCACCCGATATTGGGAACCCTCCCTAAGTGGTTCATGTGTCCACTTCGGGTTTTAAAGTCTGACCTGCCGCTCACCGCGCCTTATCTCCCATGATTCCTACGTTCCGTACTATGACTCGATAGAATTCCAATCAAACTTCAACTTACAGGTAAGTCTCGTTTAATTTTCTAATTAACCTGGCCGAGTAGGACAACTGCGTCAGTCAATTGTCTAATTAAACTCGGGACCTCGATGTTATCAGAGGTGACCAGGTCATGAAGGCTTTTCGTAATGGCTGCTCCCGCAGCGACGCACGTAGATTGAACATTTGAGAGTCTCAGATCGTGCGTTTTGTGGTACCGGTCTAACTTATTCCAGATTGGTTTGTTGACCAGAGGCACCGTAAGGTTCTCACAATTTTCAGGAACAGAGTACTTTGCTCTTTTATTTTGTAATACCTTAAAAGGCATTTTTGCCAACCATTGTTTATTTACTATTTTTGCAACTGAATCGTCGACTTTAGGTCCTTTTTCATTGAGCTCATATTCGAGGGCAGCTTCTGCCATGACCGATAATTTTGTGTTGGCTTGAACCTCCTTCTTATCTCCCTTTGGTTTTGTGGAAGCCTTATTAACCAAAGCTTCGGCATTAGACTCATTGTCATCATCGCTATCGTCTCCACAATCATCAGTGTCAGTGTCCGAGTCGGAATCTTCATGTGATTGTGCATTTTGCTTTGCTCTTTTCGCCCCTCCATTGTCAGTGTCCGAGTCGGACTGACGTGGTCTTTTTGAGCATGAAGGTTGGGGGCTATGACTTTTGTCTTTGGTAAGAGCAAGAGACTTCCAAGCGGAGCCCATGGCTTCCATGGAATTTGCGATTTTCTCCATGTTACTTTGAAGTAGGAGCAGGGAGATACCAGATGTAGGCGTTGTCGCCGGAGTACTAGGCGTAGTCGCCAAATTACTGTGCGTACTGAGCGCATTATGAGCTTATTGTCACCCAATGCGGTACTAGGTGCGTCACCTAGTAATCGCTCCTCGTCATCAGACATGCTGTACAAGGAACTCAAATCGTGTGTCACGATTATATAACTGTGTGCGTCACACAATTAAAACAAATTAAACGTGTGATTCACACGTAATGATTAAAACTATCCAAATTATATTAAGAACACAATAAAACTTTAATTCCACCAAGGTAACAGAGCGATAACAATATAACGTCCGACACTGCCAAACACAGCTGTAAAACTGACCTGCCGCTCACCGCGCCTTATCTCCCGTGGTTCCGTAGTGAACGTAGCTATGACGAGATAGAATTACGATTTATCTCTACATCGAAGAGAAAACTTGAGGCCTGCTCTTTCTGGGGAATATCGAGACTTATGTAACTCAGAACACCCAATGTCACAAAACCTTTTCGGAGATGACCTCCATCAAGGTATGAAAATAGCCAAAGAGACACAAAAGCTAGGCAAAGACCTTAAGCAAAAAGGCTATAAAAAGAGCTACAAGTCCAAAGGCTACAAGAACCGTAAATACGGAAAGCAGGGAAATTTTCAGAAGGCCAAAAACTTCAAACGCCGCAACAAAAAAGTCCACAGACCAAAGCAGTCGAAATCGGACTCAAGCGACAACTAAGCATAGATTATGCGGTAAGTTGTCTTCATTCTTCTGTAGAAAATTTAAAACAGAATTTGTTAAATAATGCAGAGCATTTTCATGGAGGCAATATAAAATGTTTTGTTGAACAATGGCAACAGTTAACATCTGACCCAGAAATAATTGATATTGTCACAGGTATGCATATTCCATTTGACAGCAAACCGCGACAATATTCGTTGCCGACGCAATTAGATTTCTCTGATGCAGAAATGATGATCATTGATAATGAAATTCAGGGTCTTCTGGAAAAGCAAGTCATCAAATCATGTAATATTGAACAGGATGACTTCGTATCTACTATATTTGTTCGATCAAAACAAAATGGCAAACATAGAATGATTCTAAATCTAAAGCCTTTGAACGAACATGTGACATATAGTCATTTTAAAATGGACTCCTTATCATCAGTTCTTCATTTGATTACCAAGAATTGTTGGATGGCATCAGTAGATATGAAAGATGCATATTATAGCTGCCCGATCTCATCTTCACATCAGAAATATCTTAAATTCGTATGGATGGGTCAATGCTATAAATTTACAACTTTTCCAAATGGACTAGCATGCTGTCCTAGAAAATTCACAAAACTGTTGAAACCTGTTTTTGCGTTGTTGCGACAAATGGGTCACTTGTCAACTGTTTACATTGATGATACATATCTACAAGGTGAAACACCAGAAGACTGCTTTCAGAATGTTTATGATACTGTACATATATTACAAAACCTGGGGTTCATTGTTCACCCAGAGAAATCTGTACTGAGACCCTCACAACAAATTGTTTTTCTCGGGTTTGTGCTAGATTCTGTGAATATGACGATTCGTCTTACTTGTGAAAAGGCACAAAGGCTCAAAACATTTTGCACAAAGTTACTCAACAAAATCAGGGTCTCCATACGGAGTTTTGCCATGTTGTTAGGCTATATGACAGCTAGTTTTCCTGCTGTAATGTATGGACCTCTACATTATCGCATACTAGAGATGGAAAAAACGAAAGCTTTGAAATTAGCTTATGGCAATTATGAAGCCTACATGACCATCTCAAAAAACGCAAAGAAAGAAATTTGTTGGTGGCAACAGTCTACTGCGTCCTCTTACAATTTGATCAATAGAGAGGCACTTACAGTTATCCTACATACTGACGCTAGCAACGCTGGCTGGTGTGGTGTCCTTGGAAATCTGAGGGCCGGGGATAGCTGGACATTAGCAGAGAGCCAATATCACATAAATTATCTAGAAATCATGGCTGTCGTCTTATCTCTAAAATCATTCCGCGACCATTTGCGGGGAAAACATGTGAAGGTCATGACGGATAACACTACGGCCGTCTTTTGTCTAAACCACATGGGCACAAGCCATTCTAATAAATGTAATGCATTGACAAAATCAGTGTGGGAATGGTGTATTTCTGAATCAGTTTTCATAACAAGTGCACATATTGCAGGGTCACTCAATACGGATGCAGACATAGAGTCTAGAAAACGCCGTGAAACAGAGTGGAAACTTAATACATCTCTGTTAGAAAAAGCACTGCTACAATTACAGTTTAGTCCTGATATAGATTTATTTGCTTCAAGGACAAACAAACAAGTAGCGAAATATGTGTCTTTTCAATGTGATCCCGATGCATGGGCTGTTGACTCGTTTACACTTAACTGGAGGTACTTTAATTTTTATGCATTTCCTCCTTTCAGTGTGGTAGCCAAAGCTCTTCAAAAAATTCAGACGGACCAGGCAAAAGGAATTATTGTAGTTCCCCACTGGCCAACGCAGTCGTGGTTCTCAAAACTAACCAGAATGCTGATATCAAATCCAGTAATCCTGCCATCGGGGAAACACATACTGCAACTGCCATCAAACCCACTGGAAATTCATCCATTGTACAAAAGACTTCATCTATTGATATGTCTTGGGTCAGGGAATGCCTCGAAAGTAAAGGACTTTCAGGAAAGGCTGCCAACCTCATTCTCGGAGCATGGCGACAAACAACCCAAAAACAGTATAAGACATATTTCGATCAGTGGCAAGCATAGTGTAATACCGCAGGGTGTGATCCCCATTTTATCCACCTTTGAATATTGCAATTAACTTTCTTGCGGATCTTGCAGACAAAGTTGGCTACAGTGCTGTAAATACGGCTAGAAGTGCGCTTTCTGGAATTGTGTCATTACCTGATGGAAGCGTTTTTGGGAAACATCCCCTTGTAAAAAGACTTTTGAAAGGTGTTTTTGAAGCAAAACCATCATTACCACGATACAATGATATCTGGGATGTAAATAGTGTACTTATGTATTTGAAAAATATGTGCTCTTATGACGCCATATCATTGAAGGATCTTACCTACAAATTAGTTATGTTACTGGCCATCCTTACGGGACAGAGATGTCAAACATTGCATCTTCTGAAACTTCCTCATATTCAGATTACAAATGATGCATGCGTTTTCTATATTGTGGATTAACTGAAACAATCCAAACCTGGAAAACATATTCAACCTATTTCACTCCAGGCGTACACAAAAGACCGCAGTCTGTGTGTTGTTACATGCCTTCAGAGGTATCTTGAGGTCACGCAGTCATTAAGACATTCTTCTAATGATGGCTTGTTTATAAGCTATTTAAAGCCACATAAAACTGTAACACGAGAAACGTTGTCCAGGTGGCTGAAGACGGTTCTGCGAGACGCCGGCATTGATGTTTCAATTTATAGTGCACACAGTACGCGTGCCGCGTCGACGTCTGCTGCTTGCGCAAGAGGTCTCCCGATTGAAGATATAATGAGATCTGCGGGATGGAGCAGTGATCGGACATTTGCAAAATTTTACAAACTGCAAATAGACACTGCGAAATTTGACAATGCCATTCTTAGTGATGTTGTTTAATTATCACATTTTCAGTGTTGAAATCATGTGTAGCATTGTATTTAGTTTATATTATAGTGGAGTTCTTTCAATAGATCTTATGTTGTTTATTACGACACTGTTGATCTGGTAGACTTGGCTAAACATAGCCAGTCTTTTGATCTCCTCGCAGACACATGGCTGTCAAGTCTCCCGTGGTTCCGTAGTGAACGTAGCTATGACGAGATAGAATTAGAAAATTAAACGAGACTTACTTGTAAGTTGAAGTTTGATTGGAATTCTATCGAGTCATAGTACGGAACGTAGGAATCATGGGCCCACCCGATATTGGGAACCCTCCCTAAGTGGTTCATGTGTCCACTTCGGGTTTTAAAGTCTGACCTGCCGCTCACCGCGCCTTATCTCCCATGATTCCTACGTTCCGTACTATGACTCGATAGAATTCCAATCAAACTTCAACTTACAGGTAAGTCTCGTTTAATTTTCTAATTATAGACAGGCCACCACCCATGTTGTAAATTAATGTAAATAGTTTCATTGAATAAGTAGTGGTAGGTTATCACGATTTTATCTAGAAATTTTTGATGTTTTTATTTGAAATATTTTGTTGTGTAAAGTAACTATAATCAGTGGATAATTATATGTGTATTCACTTGATATATAGGTCCATGAGATTTTTTTCAGCATAGTTTTATTAACCATTTTCAAGAATCATATATTTGATTGATAATTTTGATGCTATATGGTCATTTTCCTGCATAATTATATATTGGTGATTCTGATAACACATTTTTCACCTGTAATTAAACTAACCAAGGATGTTTCATTCCACCAGTGTTATGCTATGAATTACGGTGCGGTAGAAATGTGTTGGTCAAGTTGGTTTTGATTAAACCAGTCGGTCACAATGTTTTATCTTGAGGGTTACATAGGGTTGTACTGGCAGATTTGTGTTTGTTTGAGTTTGAGTATTGTACTTTCATGATTGACTGAAATCGATTGTTACTTCATTCTCACCAAGATGTATACGTCGCAAGGGTGATACCACAGTACAATCAAGGTGTTTTCAGATGTAGTTGACCTTTTTGTACATACAGGCACATTGTATTATTTATCCGCACGGGTTTTATTATAGGCAATGTTGCGTTGTACACGTTTTTGATAGATTTTTTTTTCATTTGATGATATGTGTTAATTTATTTGTTTCATTGTTATAATTACGTTGCCACAAGTAGTTAATAATCACACCACTGATATGTAAGAGAATGTAACAATGCACAATCTGATCATTTACGAACAGAGTGCAAAGTGTCTGAAATCGTTTGTGACATGATTATTAATTTTATATGCACTGTGTCTATTACAACATAATTATATGAAGTGAGTTTCATAAGAATGTATGTCATGATTGGACTGATTTCTTTTTCGGTCATATTACTTGATTTTTCTGTACCTAGATATAAAATTGAATTTCAATTTTTTAATGGGGCGGATGTTGTATATATGTATAATAATATGAGTTCCAAAAATCAAATTAAGTAATTTTGGATTTATTTATATTTTTTATTAATAGTTAAGATTTAACTTTTCTGTTTCTTAGTGATTTGGAATACTTTCACATTTATTGGGATATAATAATACCAAATGAAATTAGTTATTTTTGTTCACATATGGTACATATTTCAATCTGTCATTTATCAGGTTTCCATAGTAAGCATAAGAGGGGTTCTGATTTCAAAGACTTTCATTCCTTTTGGTGTTCTTATGCTTGTCATTTACTTGATTAAGAATTGATACCTTTTAAATTCAGTTTGTTGAACACACCTTTTTGTGCTCTTATGCTTGTCATTTACTTAATTAAGAATTGATATCATTTAAATTCAGTATGTTGTATACACATGATATGTAACCTATGTTCTGATCGGCTGTACTTTTGTAATGAAGGCGGAGTTCGTACATGAAAATGATTTTGTACATGCAACTTATATAGAATGAATAAGAACATTTTAGGGGATTTAGCTTTTGTAAGGTAGCGGCATACCACGCTACTTACGAATTGTTTTTAAGAAACATCACCAATGGATCCACCAAGGAACATTATATCTTGGACGATTTTTCCTGTGAATGATTCAATTACAGACACTAAAGTTCACGCTTGTTTATCTTAAAGACTTGTAATTATCATAATTGAATTGGTCAGTTAATGGCTAGTCTATCTTGTTTGTTTATCTTAAAGTCTTAGGAATCTGTGAACTAATGGCTTCGTGGGGTACGTGGTAAATTAGTATAATTAAAATATTAATTATTGGACTGGTCAATTTTACGGTTAATCTATTTTCCTTGTGGAATCATAATTAGACTGGTCAATTTACGGTTAATCTATTTTCATTGTGGAAATAGATAGTGTTTTAATATATAAAGTACTTGGGGAGTTTAAATAGGCCAGACCTCGGAAATACTTGATAGAATTCAGACCTATTTGATTTAGAAAGAACTTGAAGATACTATATTGTGAAATATAACATTGTGATCATCGTAACTGCCAGGTCTCCCCCTTTTCCACGTCGCACGAAGCCAACTTGCTATCTTGTACATTGCTGTAGAGATTTTATTAAAAGTATTAACTTTCTTACTGACTTATAATTTTGTCGCATAACACAACGCACCTTGAGGAATCAAACTCACACCACCCCAACGCGAAGTACTACCCTACACGTGTTGGTGATTTGGTTGCCGTAGACTGGATTTGGATTTTAACCATCATTCTCTGTCGGTAAGTCTGATTTTTACTTTTCTGAAATCGTCATGGCTGAAAATATTGATGTACCTTTACTTTTTCAAGGGTTAGGTAGGCAAGTTGATAGATTAAGTGGGATTTTAACAAAACAAGGGGTAAAATTAGATGTCCCATCTTTTGACGGAACAAAACCAGATCAATTTGATAGATGGATTAAGAGTATTGAGAAATGTGCTAAATTAAATGGTTTAACAGAAGATGAGACAAAAGAAATTGCTTACAGAACGAGTAACGATGCCGTTAGCGACTTCATTGAACGATTATACGATGATCACCCCGGATTTAATTGGAATCAAGTTAAGGCAGAGTTATCAATAAGGTTCGCGCTCGTAACGGATCGACAGCACGCGCTGTCCTTACTACAAAGAGTAAAGCAAAAACGAGATGAAGAAGTATCGCTGTACGCGCATAGATTGTCAAAATTAGCAGACCAAGCTTTTGATAATTTAAATACAGCAGAAGTTCAGAAACAGTTAGTGAATTTCTTTATAGATGGGTTGGCTTACGATTACTTGAAGATCAAAGTAATGCGGGAAAATCCCGAGAATTTTCAGAGAGCAATCTCTATTGCTATAACTGAATTATCATTTCGGAAACGTGTTAGTCTTAGGACAGGTAGCTCCACCTATAGTTCACACAATTTTCTGCATGAGAATGGTGAGACGCCGATGGAAGTTGACCATTATAGGCCCCGTAAGCGATGTGCTATTTGTAATCGAACTAACCACACTACAAATCGTTGTCGCTTAAAACAAATTAATGATGTACAAAAGACAAATGAAGGACAAAATTCCCAGGCTCGGCGTGGTAAACATGCAGACATGAAATGTTTTCATTGTGGAAAGAAAGGTCACATTCGTAGGAATTGTTGGTCTCTACATAAGTCTATGAATCAGGAAAACTAGTAGGCTCCCGCCGAAACAGGACCGTCGCCGGGAGTTTTAAACGAACAGTCAGAAATAAAAGAAAATTCAAAAATAAAATTAAGAATAAAACAGAAAATTATCCGTCTTACAAAATAAATTTAGCTGGTAGTCCAAATTCGTCCCTTTTGAAAATTGGTAAAAAGAAATTTAGAGCATTAGTTGACAGTGGCGCTGAAGTTAGTTTGTTACACAGGCGAATTTATCAATCTTTAAATAGACCCCCAAATTTGGTAAAGAAGTTTATTAGTCTCCAATCTGTAAATGGCGGAAAATTAGAAATAGACGGTTATGTGGAATTAGAAATTAAATTAGGAGGGACTACAGTAAATCAACCATTTTATGTTATAGCAGATATGAATAGAAACATTATTTTAGGCAGAGATTTTCTAACAACTCACGGAGTAAGACTTTATTATGACTTAGGATATTTGAAAATAGGAAGGTCCTATGTACCGCTTGAAGAAGATTGTCACATAAACACCCTAGTAAGATTACAGAGAGGTGTAAAAGTGAAACCAAACACTATGAACATTGTTCCGGCACGGATAAAAACTCCGTTGAATCACACTGAATTTGTTGAAATAAGTGCAGTAGAAAAAGGATATGTGGATTCCGAACCTGGCCTTGAAATTAATAATGCAATAGTAAAATCAAATAAAATAGTGCCCATTGCTGTAAGTAATCATACAAACAAAACTATTTATTTAAAACGTGGTTGTATCATAGGAAAAGTAACTAATCTCACGATAGATGAAAAAGAGACATCCGCTGCAGATAAAACAAAAACGATCAATGAAGTTTTGTCAAATAAAACGTCTCTAGATTTAAAAGATTTAGATACCGAACCCAAACACTTGGAAAGTGTTAGGCAATTAGTTGTGAACAATCAAGATTTATTCGCAGCTAAAGATACAGAGTTAGGACAAACGGAAACTGTGAAAATGACAATTGACACAGGTGACCATGAACCAATAAAACTTAGACCCTATAGAATTCCCTTACATCATAGGAAAACAGTAGACAATGCGATTGATGAAATGTTAGATGCAAAAATTATTTCACGCTCTCAGTCACCTTGGAGTTTTCCCATTGTTTTAGTTGCAAAAAAGGATAAAACCACTAGAATGTGCATAGATTTTCGGAAATTGAATCAAATTACTAAAACTACATCTTATCCCCTCCCGTTGATAGACGACATAATCGCACAATTAGGAAAAGCTAAATATTTCACCACTTTAGATTTGAAATCTGGTTATTGGCAAGTAGCCATGGACCCAAAAGACAAACACAAAACTGCTTTTGCTTGTCATAAAGGGTTGTTTGAATTCAACAAAATGCCTTTTGGATTATGTAATGCCCCTGGCGTATTTCAACAATTAATGAGCATAGTTCTTGAAGGTTGTGAGGAATTCAGCACTGCTTATATTGATGACGTCATTATTTGGTCAGAATCTCATGAAGAACATCTAGCTCATATTCAACAGGTCTTTGACAGGCTAAGAAAACATGACCTAAAGTTGAAATTAAAGAAATGTACTTTCTTTAAAGAAGAAACCACTTATTTGGGATTTGTAATTAACAAAGATGGAGTCAAGCCCGACCCACAAAAGGTAGAGGCGATTCGAACCTTGCCCTCTCCCAAAACGGTAAAAGAAATTCGTAGTTTCATAGGTATGTGCAGCTATTACAGGCGATTCATTCCTAATTTCTCAAAGATAGCTGAACCACTGATCGCTTTAACTAAAAAATATGCAAGATTTCAGTGGTGTGAAAAATGTCAAAATGCTTTTGACTATTTCAAGCAAAGTCTCACAGTGGTTCCCCTTTTATCATATCCGGACTTAAACAAGCCCTATACGTTATATACGGACGCAAGCGACACTTGCATAGGTGCATGCTTGACGCAACCATGTGATGACATTGACGATGCAATTCCGAACGTAATAAATGAAAAACCAATTTATTACCTAAGTCACAAACTTAGTGATACGCAAACACGTTGGTCTACCATAGAAAAAGAGGCGTATGCTATCCATTATGCGCTACAGAAGTTAGATCATTACCTTCACAATAGTAGTTTTGTCATAAAAACAGACCACAAGCCCCTTAAATATATTCTTGATGCCCCTATGGAAAATAAAAAGATTCAACTCTGGGCAATGAATATAATGGCTTATAATTGCAAAATTGAATACATAGCTGGTCGTGAGAACACATGTGCTGATTTGTTATCACGGTGCCCTCAAGAATCTGTCAATATGTCGGACGAAAACGCTGGTGATATACCAGATATTCACCGAAACACACTAGAGGTCAATGCTTTGAACTCTAATAGATTCGAACCTAGAGACCATGCTAGTTGCAAGGTACAGAATGAAGAACTAAAACTACCGAATGTGAATGATCTGGAAGGTTTTAATATGCTTGAAGAACAGGAGAAGGATTCGGACATATTAAAACTTAAAAATCAGTTGAAAAATGGTGAAGCTTCGAATGTCAATCAAGCTCGTCATATGATGGTGAAAGATATATTGTATTATATCTCTGATATCAATGACAACCCCACCTTAAGACTGTATGTACCAAGTCATTTGAGAATGAATGTTATAAAACAGTACCATGATGAGTTAGGTCATTTCGGTGTAGATCGCACCTTTTATAACATAAAAAGTAAATATTACTGGCCAAAACTCTATCAAGGTTTGTTAGAATATATTCAGTCTTGCGTAACGTGTCAGACTAGAAATTTGACAAAGATAAAACCTCCTCTTGTGGAAACGGACATTCCACCATACCCCTGGGCTAAAGTTGGGTTGGATCTCTCAGGACCTTATCCCACTTCCTTATCTGGAAACAAATACATAATCGCATTTGTTGATTTGTATTCCGGGTACCCAGAAGCGTTTGCCGTAAAAGACAAGTCTGCAGATAACATCACGCATCTGCTCATTAATGAAATATTTCCCAGATACGGTTCACTATTGCAGTTGGTTACTGACAATGGTACAGAAAATGTAAACAAAGCTGTCAGAGAGACTTTGGAAGCTTTGAATATTCATCACGTGACAACATCGTATTACCATCCCCAAGGGAATGCTAAAGTCGAACGATTTCACCGAACCTTGCACGATGTTATGTCAAAATATCTGAAGGATGAACATTCAGTATGGGACGTATACTTGAATCAAACCTTAGCCGCTATAAGGTTTAACATCAGTGATTCGACCAAGTTTTCTCCCTTTTTCCTACTTTATAATAGAGACGTGGTTCTTCCCTTAGACAATATTTTGAAACCTCGACGCAAATATTTCGGCGACGATCAACATCAAATTGCGTTACAAATACAGCACAAATCATTTTTAGAAGTGCATCGCAATTTAAAGAAAGCTAAAAAGGTTCAAGCTAAATATGCCGATAGAAACAGTAAATCAGTGAAGTTTCAAATAGGAGATCCTGTCTATTATAAAAACCATACTAGAAAAAATAAATTTGATGTCAGATGGAAACCGTATTATAGAATTATAGAACAAACTTCTCCGGTTAGTTTTATAATTAAAAGTCAACTTGATGGCACTACAACGAAAGCAAATGCTGAACAATTACGTTTGGCTAAAATAGATCAATGGGAAATACCAAAAGATAACATGGGTAATCGGCTTAGGAGAACTAATTATGTAGTACCTCCTGTAGAAAGTGATGCAGATGATAAATCTGAGTCACATTCTGACGAGTCTGATGAAAATATACCACTTAGCAAAATGGCAAACAGGTATAGAACCCGAAGGGATTCATCATCAAGTGAAGATGACATACCCTTGATGGAATTGTCTAATAGACTCAGGCAGAGAAAAAAGAGACAACTAAACCAAGAGAGTACTGAACCGGAATCAGTACAAGATTCGGACCTTGAACAACCAGGCCCCGACTTTTCTGACGATGAAATGGTTATAGATGAAGTTGTCAACAGTGAAACACCCAGGAAATGTGAGAAACGCGGTAAAAGTCGCAATAAAGTACTATTGAAGGCTTTTGAATCTTTTGATAGGTTGATTAACGCCATGTAATGTCCATAGTAATGTGGCATGTGTAACATACACATGGAGGAGATGGTTAACTCCTTGATTACATTAAATGGCTTAATTAATAGAAAATTGCATTAATTCGGTTCCCATCACATGTGGTATTTGTGATTAACAAATAGAGAAGCTGAAACGAAAACTTCTTGAACCGGTGTATTTAGATCACCCCTTGATGATCTGTAGTGATTTGATGAGTTAGATTGATATGGTTGAGGATCGCTAACGAATCAAATTTTCCAATTAGATCTAGACATAAGCGAGTTAAGAAGTCTTTTAAAAGACGCGAATTTTTATATGAAAACATTGCTGTTGCAGTTTAGTATGCTAGGCTTGGATCATTTAAGTCCTTCAATTATTAGCCCAGACGATTTAAGAAATCTATTAATAGAAATTCAGAGTCAGCTTCCTTCGTCGTTAAACTTGACTCATGACGCTATCAAAGAATTGTGCACTAGATACTAGAGCAATGATAAAAAAAATAATTGTTGTAATAACCTAAATTTAGATGTTTAATTAGTACTCGCGGAATATATTTCCGATGGTTTTTATGCGATAGCTATTGAAATTAAAGCATCGTTTTCTCATGACGTAAGCAAACCTCAAATAATATTCATGGTTATACCTAAAGAATTAAATCATATTAAAAGTTACCAATGAAACAATTTAATGATACTATTCAGAATCTAAAAAAAAGTTAAGATAGAAGAACCTCTTTCGAAATGGCATTATATGGGGATTTTTGTAATTATAGTTGTAGGATTTATTGTTTTGATAATTATCTATAAGAAATATAAGAAAAATATTTTTGCATGTAAGATTGCCAGACGATTTTGGAGGGTACAGTCAGACATAAAATCAAATGATGTTAATGATATGCAAGAGATGAGAAATCTTGTTGCTAAGGAACCAACTGCCACGCCCACTGCGCCAACAATGGACCAAGCCGTTACTGAGAAGATAGACACTGAAGAAAGGGTGTATCCGATTCTTCCGATGGCCTAAAGAACTTTGAGGGTATGGGATGAGACGACGTCCCTTGCCCGCCAACAATGAATTAGGGTATGGGTTGAGACGACGACCCTTGCCCCTATTGGATCAAATTGTATATAGTAATATAACGGAAGATTGGTGTGCGACGAACTGAGATATGGGTTGAGATGACGACCCTCGATTTCATTGGACTAGACTGTAAATAGAAATTTAACGGGAGATATGCTGAACTTAATTTTCGTGTACATATTCATTATTAGTACATTGTTGCAGTATGGACTTCCAGGAACATTCGTATGCCGAGAGATATTGCCGAGGATGATGCTTTAAGGATTCATAACGTTGGACTAATACACAGAACATGTTACATAATCGTTTGTTTTAAGAAAATATTGTGTTCGAATATTTTCTAGTGACATGGGGAGGAATGTAAGGTAGCGGCATACCACGCTACTTACGAATTGTTTTTAAGAAACATCACCAATGGATCCACCAAGGAACATTATATCTTGGACGATTTTTCCTGTGAATGATTCAATTACAGACACTAAAGTTCACGCTTGTTTATCTTAAAGACTTGTAATTATCATAATTGAATTGGTCAGTTAATGGCTAGTCTATCTTGTTTGTTTATCTTAAAGTCTTAGGAATCTGTGAACTAATGGCTTCGTGGGGTACGTGGTAAATTAGTATAATTAAAATATTAATTATTGGACTGGTCAATTTTACGGTTAATCTATTTTCCTTGTGGAATCATAATTAGACTGGTCAATTTACGGTTAATCTATTTTCCTTGTGGAAATAGATAGTGTTTTAATATATAAAGTAGTTGGGGAGTTTAAATAGGCCAGACCTCGGAAATACTTGATAGAATTCAGACCTATTTGATTTAGAAAGAACTTGAAGATACTATATTGTGAAATATAACATTGTGATCATCGTAACTGCCAGGTCTCCCCCTTTTCCACGTCGCACGAAGCCAACTTGCTATCTTGTACATTGCTGTAGAGATTTTATTAAAAGTATTAACTTTCTTACTGACTTATAATTTTGTCGCATAACACAACGCACCTTGAGGAATCAAACTCACACCACCCCAACGCGAAGTACTACCCTACACTTTTTGAATCATCTTTAATTAGGACAACTTTGCATAATTGGAATTATTGCATTTTATATTTTGGAACTTTGTAAAATAAACATTTTCATCAATTTATGATATAATTCGGACATTCAAACAAATAAATTTTGAATTTATATTTGGACTTTATTTCTACTTTGGAACTAACAGTGAATGAGAGACATATTCATTACATGGTGGAGAATCCGAGTAGACATATTCATTACACCGGGATTTGAGGCAGGTCCAACACTTTATATAGTTTATTCATCGAATTCAGGTACAGCATACAGATATACAAATAAAATCAACATAAGTAATATAACAAGGTTTAATCAATAAATGTAATGACAATTAATCACAATTGCAATAATTTCATAATAAAGTATTTCTTAAATCAAATGTTGATGTAATTTCCAGTTTTGCATATTTCAGGTGTGTTAGAAGAACATAATAATTGAATAATTCATCCAATCAGAGCTCAAATAGTAGTCCCTCTCTACCTAAATCAAGTCAGCCAATCACACATCTGGTTAATAACCATGCTTTGACCGTTTTCGCCTTTATCGTCACTCATTAATTACAAATATATTGTATTTATTACCATTTTTATTATCATATTTATAAATACAATTGTATGTACCATACTGTTAGTATATGCTATTGCTGATATTTTCTCTTTGACAATGTATTTATGTACATTTATGAGAATAAAAAAATGTTATTGTTATTGCCGGTATTTTGTATAAACTGATACTGAGGTTGCGGATTTCTTGGGTAGATTTTTGCGCACCCACAATTTATCTACCCATCGGGATTAAACTGCTACGTTTTACTAATATGACATCTTACTTTTTCACTGGAAATGATACCCTCCGATAGCGCTTATAAACGGTCGATCCTTTTGTAGCGTAGGCCTGAGTCATTCAAGTTTTCTAGGAGTCCAAGTATCAAAAGATAAAAGATGAAAAAATGTTGAAGATTGTTTAAAAAGAATTTCAAAAATGTAAGATTCTGGTAAGAACAATGTCAGTAATTTCTTTAAGAAACACGTCAGGGACGTATATATCTAAAGATACGTAAGTCCCTGAGTATCAGATGTTATCAAATAACAATAACATCACTTCATGAAAATTCACCTACGTTGTGTATGAAGAGCTGTAGACAATAAATGTGATACAAGCATTCTTCATCGAGATTATCAAAGACATTACCAGAAAATATGCGATTGCGAATGGAACAAATGCACCATTTTATTTTGAAACCGACAAACACCTCTTAACTTGTTCGATGGATCACTTAGAACGAATAATAATTTTCTCACCATCATTCCACATATTTATATTATACTATGGTGAGCCTGTTTGTACCTCAACCCCTGGATCTTGTTAAAACCACAACAAGCAACACTTGTAATATTCTTGGAGGTATAAATATACGTCTGTGTAATATTGTAATCGATATACTGATTATGATCTGAAGGCCGAGAGGTCTGATAGGTCGACTGTGCATCTATTCGGAACGCATTTGTGCTTTACCATACAGTACATGTAACGGGAAAGGAGATGTGATTTACTGTAGCATTGGTTTATGGAGGATCGGAAAATGCAGTTCATCAAGAGCAGTGTTGTTGTAGCAGTCATTGCCAGTTTTTCAGGCATCATTCAAGGTAAACTATTTTCTATTGGTCTCTGAAACTACAAGAAGAAGTGACTACATAAGATATATTTTGAAGTACATTGTATAGTTAGCGGAATATATATGGATTGCAAGAAGAACAGATAAAAACTAATGAATCAATCCATACAATTCCTATGTTCATTGTAAATACAGCAATCTGAGGCAAGTTATTTGCATATTTTATCATATTTAGGGAGATCTAGACAGACTAAATGAATATGTATGCAACGAGCACCAGTGGTATATACACAGTACGTATCTGTTTATGTGTAGCCGTTACATGTACCTGTAGGCTGGCCGTTACTTGTACCTGTAGGTTGTACGGCGGTAGGATAACGTGCGCACGTGCGATCCTATGTCATAGGTTATTGGGTAAATGATCAAGCAGTTTTATATGATAAGCACGCGTTAATACTCAAATTACAGAAACTACAAACTACAGAAGTTTCACAAAGGGGTGTAAACACTTAAATTTGGACTTATTTACGCATGACTAGATCTACACTTACAGCGTAACGGAGAGAGACGGCACGTTTTCCTCTTTCTAAATACAGGGGCGGATCCAGAAGCAGAAGTGTGTGTGCGTGGGTGGGGGTGGGGGTATTTTTTCATTATTAAGTTTGATATGGTGCCGAAATTGCATATATTTTACATAGTTTCCCTTAACATAAATTTACTATGCCAGAATAAATACGCGTACACAGTGACTTCATTCGGTAGTAGTTCACTAGACTGGCAATGCCTGTTCAGTTTCAGTTTCAGCTTGGAACTTCCTCCTGTGGTCAAGGAGCACCCGAAATGGGTAAAAGAAAGATCTATTTCAGGTTTTAAGAACATATGTTCAATGGTTATAACAGAATAATAAGGGCCAAACATCACATAAGTGTAACTAATAAAACTAAAAATAAGGGCCAAAAGTAAAATATATAAAAGGAGTGTGTGTTAAAAAAAATAATTATATTGTTTTGGGTCAGCAGCACCCAAGTTGCATAAATAAAGAGCAATAATACTGAGTTAAATGCGCTGATGGGGATGGGGCTAGCCTCATTGCGTCTAGGCCACTGTCTTGGAACTATATTCACAAGTACAGGTGGGGAAATTATAATTTGTAGGGGAATTTATAATATGTAGGGGGATACGTGACATCTAATTCTAGACAGAAGGTACTTTCAGAGTAGGCGCAATTTATCCATGGATTTTACAAATGCAGTTGGGAAATATTTAATGTGTAGGTGACACTTATCTTCTAATTCTAGTTAGAAGGCAATTCCAGAGTGGGGACAGTTTGTCCATGCATGGTTATCTAGCCAGTTTTTTTTTTTTTTTTTTTTTTGGGGGGGGGGGGGGGGGGGGCCGATCTTATTCAGTGTGTAGGCTATCCATACATAAGTGGATAGATGAATGAATAAATAAATAACTACTTAGCTACTCAAGGTGGTTATATACAATCATATAGGGAAATTTGGTTTAATATGGGATTGTGTTACTTGAATTCAACATATATACAGTGCTTAACTAAAGCCTCTGCACAATGTATATGTAGAGGTATAGTTGGTTTTAAACACAGATTGACTAAATATGATACTACAATAATATTAGGTCTAATTTATGGGTAAAAGATTCATTACTGTTACTATGCAGTGTGGAGGAAATTTCTACAAGCCGGCGTGGCCTAATGGATAGGATGCTCGGCTCGTGATCGAGAGGTCCCGGTTTCAACTCTGTGCCCTGGGCACACTGGTGTTCTGTCTTTCGGATGAGATATTAGAAACCGAGGTCCTGTGTCACGGTAGGCGTGGCACGTAAAAAAGCTCCCTCACTGCTTCCGGTGGGTCCGTTGCAAAGGTCTTAATTTATATGCAATGCATCAGGCAGATGCCGTCACCATATACATGTACGTGAAATAATCGTGCAGTGACGTAAAACAATAATCAATCAATCAATGGAAAGTTTTACAGGTTAAGTATGGGGAAACAATGGGACAATGTTAGTCAAATGGATTGAAAATATATAATGTACAATTTGGATTATTAGCCATGGTTGGCTGTAGTACACTATGCACTGGTCTTTATACACTTAATATAAATGGGACAATCGTCCTCTAACACATATGAAGTATAGCACAAGGCACAGTGCTCATCGTGATTTAAACAGCATATAAAAAGAGAGGTGGATCACCACCCTGCCTGCATTTTCTATGGATCAGCAAATGTGATCTATCATATTCAGATAAAATGGTCTATTCGTAAATTAAAACATAAAGCTTTTGTCTGCGGTATCGAGGATGCGTAGGTCAATCTGTTCTGTTTGTAAGACACCAACGTTTGAAGTGACTGCAATGTTTGTTGTTCTATTAGGCAAGATTTGCAATTGTCTGAGAGTTTGTCTTTGGAATTTTTCTAGACTCTCGAGGTCCTATTTCCTATAATTTAGCAGCTCAATGCCGTATAAGATTCTAGGAATTGCAAAAGTCATCCACATATTATTGGGGAAATCCATTTTACCCGTGCATACCGCTTCCAAGTAAAACATATATTGCTTTGCGGTCCATGGCTAATTTATGGTCTATATCTGGGTATTAGTAGGGTTCCTCTCTATTTCCAAGTCTAGATCTTCGCGCAGCGATAGCAAGCATGAGGACATGAACTGACCTTCGTCGAAAGGAAAAGAGAGAGACCCCCCCCCCCCCGAAATCCGGGGGACCCCCTAAATCCACCCTTGAAGTCTCGTTTCACAGAGCATCGGTCGTACACCCTTTGGTAAATTATGATTAGACTTTTAAGAAGTTTTTACGAATGTGGTTAAGTCTAGCGTAAATTCTTAGTAACGGCCAGCGAACATGTGCAAAATAAAATAGAAAAAACCTCACCCGATTTTCAAAAGTACCACTCCAGTCTACAGTGTCTTTATATGGTTATTTTTAATGTTTTTGTTTTTTGGTTTTTTTTAATATATAAATTCAATGCAATTCAATTCTTTATTAGCAGGAGCCAGACATAATGATACATGGTTACACACAAATGAATATAGCATACAGAATGTCAGATAAATATAACATATATAGAATATCAGATAATTATAATATATATAGAATATCAGAAAATTATAACATACAGAATGTCAGACAATTATAACATAAAGAATGTCAGATAATTATAACATAAAGAATGTCAGCTAAATATAGCATACAGAATGTCAGCTAAATATAACATACAGAATGTCAGATAAATATAACACACAGATTGTCAGATAAATATAACATATAGAATGTCAGATAATTATAAAATAAAGAATGTCAGATAATTATAACATAAAGAATGTCAGATAATTATAACATAAAGAATGTCAGCTAAATATAGCATACAGAATGCCAGCTAAATAAACATACAGAATGTCAAATAAAATATAACATACAGAATGTCAGATAATTGTAACATAAAGAATGTCAGATAAATATAGCATAAAGAATGTCAGATAATTATAGCATACCGTACAGAATGTCAGATAAATACAGTATACAGAATGTCAGATAATTATAACATAAAGAATGTCAGATAAATATAGCATACAGAATGTCAGCTAAATATAACATACAGAATGTCAGATAAAATATAACATACAGAATGTCAGATAATTATAACATAAAGAATGTCAGATAAATATAGCATACAGAATGTCAGCTAAATATAACATACAGAATGTCAGATAAAATATAACATACAGAATGTCAGATAATTATAACATAAAGAATGTCAGATAAATATAGCATACAGAATGTCAGATAATTATAACATAAAGAATGTCAGATAATTATAACATAAAGAATTTCAGCTAAATATAACATACAGAATGTCAGATAAAATATAGCATACACAATGTCAGATAAATACAGCATACAGAATGTCAGATAAATATAACATACAGAATGTCAGATTAATATAACAGAAATGCATGTATTAATGAAATTGTCTACTTACTTAGACTAGTGTTTGACTTCGATTAAATGTTACATTTGATCATGATACATCATATAGAATTATAAATGTAGATCTAAACATCTTCTTACAACATACAAATACATCAACCAATAATGGAAGCTCACATGTATAAGTATAATATACAAATGATAGTACATCAACCAATAATTAAAACTTATGATTCAGTGCGTATCGATCTGTATTGGACATTCATGACCATGGAGTCACGGTATCACAGAATATATGAAAATATTCAATATCAGTGATCGGGAAGGCAAACTGGATCATTGGGACTATGGCCTCCCTTGCTCAGACTTCAGTGGGCCATTTTCAATTTCAGTGGGTCATCTTTCACTACAAAAGGGCAATTTAGATAATATAATTTGTGCAAAGTTGTATGTTATGTCATATTTATTAGATGTAATTATTTAGAAATTCATAGTGCAGAACAATAATAACAAATATGTTCAACAGTAGAAGGAACTTCAGTTTGATTTAGTAATACTTTTTGTTATGATTTTTTGCAGTGAGTTAACAAAGTTGTAGTTGAGAAGTCCTTAACTTGCAAACAATATACTAACTCTGAACAATTTGTCACAATTAGTAGGATTTTGTAGGAAGTTTGGTTACAATGATATTCTAAGGACCCTTTCACATCCAGTACTTTTGTTTTACCTAGAACTATGATGTTTCGTTGCCTGTAGCCTGTTTCACTAGCCATCTTTAGTGAACCCCTATTGTAAACGTGGCTGAATTCGTAAGCGCAACTTGTGATGAAAACGCGTTTCACTGAAAATCATGATCGTTAACTCATGATGAAAATTCATCGAAAGTTACATAAAGTAGGCGATCCTGAAAATTCCTGATTTACGGTTACGACTAGCGTCTATGATTGTTAATGAATCGGGCTACTGGTCCGGCTGTTATTCAAAATCAGCTTACAGGGGAGTACATACAACTTCGCTAAAACAACCACTAGCGCTAGTACCAGATTAAAAGGCAATTACTGACTGGAAGTTGAGTGCTTTAGATAGGCTTTGGAGATCGTTTTCGGGGGCATCGTTGTAAAACATGCGTCTTTATCAAGTCGGATATTACGAAGACACGTATGTCTAAAACCTATATAAGTTGGCCATATATATTATAGTTTTAATCAAGTGTTTTATTGAAACATTTTCTATTATTTTTTAGATTTTTTTATTGTTGATTTAGCATGCAATTCAATATACAACCAAAACAGCAAC
Source organism: Pteria penguin (assembly GCA_035048485.1). Classification (NCBI taxonomy): domain Eukaryota; kingdom Metazoa; phylum Mollusca; class Bivalvia; order Pterioida; family Pteriidae; genus Pteria; species Pteria penguin. Next base: position 42,481,836 of record CM068583.1, on the reverse strand, counting down.
ACAAAAGTTAACATCAAAAACAAATGATAACGATATTCTCCTGCAGGAATTTGTTAAAAACAATGTCCAGTCTTTATATACATGTTGAAGCCGGTGTAACATTAAAAAGTGACCCCATTGAAAACCGACCCGCGGGTCAGTTATCAATGTTTAAAACTGACCGGTGGGTCAGTTTTTAACGGCAAATTTGGCCCAAAAGTCGTTGAAAATTGACGCACGCCGTTAAATTTTGACTCCCCATGGGGTCATTTTTTTAACGATTTTTAATTTTATGTATAGCATTGAAATACAAGTTTCTATGGAAGTGGGGTGGACATAGGGGATGTCTCTCACCATTCCATCTCATTCTCCCTTCCATATAACCTTTGTCTCCTCCTTCCATATCGGAGAAAATCGGGCTTCGCAACTGATACACATTGTGTATACAGAAAAGTATAATATAAACAGGTGGAGAGATTTGTGGTTTGGGTGTGATATATATATTATATATATGTATTTTTTTTATAGAAAGAATATTTGTTTTACATGTTTCACATATTCAGGATCTAGAAACCCTCACCACAAACATATAGCATTTGGCATCGTAATTCAACCACTTTTCTATTTCAAAAACAAAATCAACGTTTAAAATATGCATATGTATATCAGATCTTTACTAATTCTCTTGAATTATGTCACTGGGTAATAATGAAAGGTATTATTTCATACACTTGCAAAACATACATGTATTCGACCTATCAGTCCCTTAAAACGGCGAAACGACTCTTGAAATGCATGCACCACTTCTAAAGAGTCTTAGTGTAGTAGCATTTATTTCACAAAATGTCACGTGGATAACAAATTGTCGAGGCGTGACGTCAAATTTACGTATATTAAAATTTCTGTTTATTATTATTATCATTATTTTGTTTTGATCGTATTATTTTCAGCATTTTTTTCGTCCTGAACAGACCATGTATGAAAAGTCGTATCGCCGTTTAAAGAAAAGGCCAGTTGGAATAATCATGTAAAGGACGCTGTTCGCTCTGGTGTCCATCTGTCCAAAAGTCCGTTATGATTTAACTTCCTTGACACACCTTGTGCAATCTTGAAGAATAATAATTACTGTATTTGTACACAACCTAATTTTCACCTAAAATGTTGATGATAAGGTTTTAGATATACGCTGTATTAGCATATTCATGAATTAGCGTGATCTGGGATTGTCCTTCATAATGTCTTCACAAACATTTTATTATCGAAATCATTAATTAAAACACAAAGATCAGCACTTACTCCGCTTAATATGAATCCCGAGAAAATAAGTACAATCCAGTGAATAGAAATTTGGTTATAACTACAAAACAAGATCGATTTACGTCGAGTTTGAAAATACTTTTACAGGTAATTTATACGAATGTTACTGGGATTTCTAAAATGACAGATCATACTTAGATACAAACATTGGCAATTTACTCCCACCGAAAAGAAAAATCACACCCTTGCACTTTAAGTCGGTTACTTTTTAATTATCTTTTTTTTTAAATTATCATTAAGCATATGGACAAGTATATGTCATCTTTCAGAAAATTTGATAATTTGTGAATGAAGCGAATGCAAAGTGTAAATGAGAAACAAATTTATATATATTACATTAGAAAGTGGAAAATGGATCATATACTCTAGAGTGATTGATTCTTGTTTAACATCACTTCACGATTATTGTATGTATTTGGTGACGTCATCTGCCTGATGCACATCTTCACAAGCCAAGGCTGCTGGGAGAAGAAAGAATCGGATTAGAGCCTCGGCTAGCGAAGATGCCACCGCATTGCATAGAAAATTATACCTTTGCAACGGATTTATCCCGAAGCAGTAAGGGATCTTTTGCACGCCACGCCTACTGTGACACGGAGCATCGGTTTTCACAGTTTCATCCAAAAGACAGATAAGCGGTATGACCAGGGCGGGACTCGAACCCGGGACCTCTCGATCATAAGAGACCCTTAACAACTGGGCCACACGGGCTCTGTACTCTAAATAATGACCAAAACAACCCCCGCTCCCCCCCCCCCCCCACCCTCAAAAGGATACTTACTTTCGCATCTCTTCGGTTAATATTTGATTTTCTTGTGAATATTTCACAGTTATTGACTGGGATTGAGGGCAACAGATTATCAGTTAAACTCGAAGACAAACAGTTGTCATCAGAGGCCGAATTTTCTAACAATTCCTTACACCTCTTGATATCAACAGCGGTTCTATAGAATTTATTTAGAAACTATTTCATAGGGATATGACAACACAGCATATTTACCATGTAAAAAGTTCATAATTGTATCAAGTGTCACAAATGACGAAACAAAATATAAGGGACGAATCTACTACCGTATAAATAATCTACATGCATTGATTGTTCCAGATATTTCCTGTACAAAGACATTTTATAGGCTATTAAAGTTATCCTTTCTTAACGTTTAAATTTGACCCCACTGAAAGTGTATCTAGCTAAGTACATGTATCGTAAAAAGGAGATTTTCTCGACTTGGGGTTGTTGAAATTTGACCCTACCTCTAATGATCAGTCTTCGAGTTCATTATACTTATTATCAGATAATCGAATAGCCACACTATGTTATAAACCGGACTTCGATTTTTTTCATAGGGAGTCATTAATCAATGTTGAAATATTAACTTCCCAACTACTGTCCTTGCATTGTCTCAGCAAAACACCCCTCTTTATTTAACAAAAACAAACAGTGTACTTAGCTAAATACTTGTATTGTAATAAGGAGATTATTTCGACATGGGGTCGTTTTTTAATGTTAAAATTTGACCCCAATTCTAATAACAAGTTTTCAAGTTTATTAAAAGTCACACTATATTTCAAGCAGGAGTTCGAAGTTTTTTTTCATATGGAGTCATTGATTAATGTTGAAATATGAACCCCCCCCCCCTTCTTTCCCTTCAACTCCCCAATATAATACCTGCATTATCTTTGCAAAATATCACTTTTTATTCAACAAAAGCACACAGTGTACTTAGCTAAATACTTGTATTATAATAAGGAGATTATCTCGACATTGGGTCAACCCAACCTCTAATAACAATTCAAGTTTATTAAAGTCACACTACATTTTAAGTAGGAGTTCGATGCTTTTTCCATATGGAGTCATGAATTAATGTTGAAATATGACACCCCCCTCCAATTCCCTATTTATAATTCTTGCATCGTATCTGCAAATTATCACTTTTTATCCCACAAAAGCACACAGTGTACTTAGCTAGATACTTGTATTGTAATAAGGAGATTATCTCGACATGGGATCGTTTTTTAATGGTGAAAATTTGACCCCACCTCTAATAACAAATTTTCAAGTTTATTAAAAGATTATTAAAAGTCACACTATATTTTAAGCAGGAGTTCGAAGCTTTATCATATGGAGTCATGAATAAAATTGAAATATGAAACCCCTCCCCCCCCCTTTCCAATTATAATCCCTGCATTGTGTCTGCAAAATATAACTTTTCAGAGTCAATTTTTAACGTTAAAATATGACCCATCAATGCGGGTTAATTTTCAACGAGGGTCACATTTTCACGCGAGGGTCACTTTTTCATGCGTGGGTGGGGTCATTAAATAACGGACCGAGTCAATTTTCCATATTAAAAATCGACCCTCAAACCGTTGAAATTTGACCCATGGGTCAGTTTTTAACATTAAAAACTGACTCGTGGGTCAGTTTTCAATGGGGTCACTTTTTAATGTTACACCGGCGTGGCCTAGTGGTATCGCTCTCGCCTCCTGATCTGGAGGCCGAGGTTCGAGTCCCGCTCTGGTCATGCCAGTGTCCTGTCTTTCGGATGAGACAGTAAAAACCGAGGCCCCGTGTCGTGGTATGCATGGCACTTTAAAGATCCCTCACTGCTTCGGGTGGGTCCGTTGCAAAGGTCAAAATTTGTATGCTCCGCATCAGGCAGATGCCGTCACCATATACGTGAAAAATTCGTAGTGTGACGTTAAACAAAAATCAATCAATCAATTATATGCATGTTAAATATTTTTATATAAATAATTGAAAGTTCACTTTTTGGAAATATTGCTTATCTTGGACATGTAAGGTACATGTAAGTACCTATACATGTATGAAAATTTTAGAATTGCAAACATGCTTTAAATTCCCATTAAAATCAAAATCTTGTGTAAATAAATAACTCTTTATATATAGCATTTAACTGACCTATTTCCAGTTCCTCGAATCTCATCGTTCATTACGGATGTGTTTTTAGTTTACCTGAGCCGAAGGCTCTAGTGAGCTATTTTGATCAATCGCCGTATGTCGTCCGTCGTCCGTTTGTCGTTAGCCTTTCTACATTTTCGACTTCTTCTCCAGAACCGTTGCACAGAATTTCACCAAACTTCATAGGAAGTAAGTATACAAGGTCCTCTACCAAGTTTGTGTTTCTCGTGCCGATCCGTAATCCAAGATGGCCGCCATTGGCTCTGATTGGTCGACGCATTTTGGACTTCTTCTCCAGAACCGCTGCACAGAATTTCACCAAACCTCATAGGAAGTAAGTACTCAAGGTCCTCTACCAAGTTTGTGTTTTTCGTGCCCATCCGTAATCCAAGATGGCCGCCATTGGCTCTGATTGGTTGACACATTTTGGACTTCTTCTTCAGAAGCGCTGCACAGAATTTCACCAAACCTCATGGGAAGTAAGTACTCGAGGTCCTCTACCAAGTTTGTGTTTTTCGTGCCGATCCGTAATCCAAGATGGCCGTCATTGGCTCTGATTGGTTGACACATTTTGGACTTCTTCAAAACGACTGCACAAAATATCACCAAACCTTATAGAAAGTCTTGTAGAAAAAAAGCAAAATTTTCTACTGAAATGAGCTGTCATTTTATTGTTAATAAGCAATTTGTTCACAGGTGAGCGATATAGGCCTATTTGGGCCTCTTGTTAATGCATTTTTAATGTATTATTAACTGCTTAGCACAGAGCTGTTAAATTAATTTATTCATATGGTTGTGTCTTTCATGTTTGTGAAGACTTGTAGCGCCAACAGAAATGAATCAAATTTTGCGACAGGTGTAAATCAGGTTTGTCACCTGTATTCCCAGGTTCCTCTGGCAATGTCAAATGCGATCCGTATTGTGTTACGTAATTATCCTACTGGATGTAAGTCGGCTGTTTGACCCGATATTTGGTATTTGCTAGTATCATGTGTTACCTTTGTGTTGATTAGAGCAACTTGATTAATCAACGGTACATTCGGGGATACAGGTGACAAACCTGCTTTACACCTGTCACAAAATTTGACCAAATTCACTAATGTCTGTTAGTACTACTAGCTAAAACATGAAAGACACAACCATATGAATAATCTAAGTTAACAGCTCTATGCTAAGCAGTGAATAAATAATAAAACATATCCTTAATGAACGATGAGATTCACTCATGTTACTGCATGCCCTCTGATACCATATTTTGTTTTTAGACTCTCGGGAATTCCGCTAGGGTGCGCGGAACTGGAAAAAGGTTAATTATTTAGAACACAATTTTCAAATTTCATTTAACATCAATGACAACGCCAAACTGTGTGTGTGTTTGTGTGTGTGTGTGTGTGTGTGTGTGTGTGTGTGTGTGTGCGGTTGGTGGAGGGGGTAATTCTGTCACATTTTCAGCTTTTCCTTCAGAACCAATGAATTGATTTTAATGAAACTTGGTAGCAAAGAGGTATTCATAGTCCCTAACAAGTGTTGTCGTTTTTTGTAATATAAGAACAATTGGAAGGGGGCAAGGACGTAAAATTCCTGTGTCTTGAAGGTTAGAGGTGCAAACTCTGCTGGGGGCAAAAAAAGTTTTGTTTTCATTTGACACCAAACAAGTTTTGAAGTGTTTTGCACCACTAAATATAAGAAGAAAAAAAGTGACAGTCTTTTTTCACGCATTTTTGTATCATTTTCTTGATTTATTCAAAGAAGCTTTTATTAGTAAATATCTATTTGAGGGGTTTTTGAAAGTTTCATGCCAAAGTTTGGTTTGCTTTTTATGCCCCCAGAATCAAAGATTGAGGCATCTACATTTTGGCCTGTCTGTTTGTCTGTGGCAAAAAAACCTTTATCATTGGTGATAAATTTTGAACAGGTAGGACTTTGATATTTCACATGTGTATTTCTTGTGACAAGACCTTTCCGTCATTATCATAATTTTTGACTTCGTGACCTAGACTGTGACCTTTAACCTACATTTCACAAACTTAAACTGTGGTCATAACTTTTGAAATATAAAAGGTAAGGCTTTCATATTTCACATGCATATTCCCATGAGATGGGGTGTAGTCAGGATATAGGAAATTCAAATATTTGCTTTATTTGGACTTTGTTGCCACCGGGGGCATTCATGTTTCACGAACCCATCTTGTTTTGACTTTTTTCCTAACAAAAAAGGCAAAAGCATTTCTGTTCATTTTACACCAAAAGATTTTATTTATCATTTAAGGAAAATAAATATAGAAATAAGAATGCTGACTTAATCCTTTTGACATATTTTTGTATCACTGTCTTGATTTATTCAGTGTAGAGGAGCAAGTTTACAGTCTTTTCTAAGCTGTCAAAAACACAAAGTTATGGAAAAGAATACATGTATCAACACATTTCACCATGCAGTCAGTTGTTTATGAATGAGCAAAATGTGCTCAGATGAGCGAAATTGGCCCACTTGGGTCTCTTGTTACTGTTTCATCCGAAAGACAAGAGACTGACAGTACATGGGACGAGGGAACCAATCATCTGATCAGAACAGAACTTTATTTACACTCGAGATCAAACTAAGGATATATATACAATAAATGAAAATATACAACGCATGCGTAAACAGGATATACAGAATTGTGTGCAATAATATCAATATATGGCAATATTCGTCAAAATAAATAAATAAATAAATAAATAAATATATATATATATATATATATATATATATATATATATATATATATATATATATATATATATATATATATATATATATATATATATATATATATATATATATGTTATACATGAAAGAAGTTCCTTAAATTGTAAAATGTTTGGTCTAGAGCAATAATAATCATCTAGATACATGAGGCGTTTAGAAAAGAAAACCTGATCGACTGATATATGCCATTTCTTAAATTTTAGAGATATGCATATCACATCCAGATGAATCGCGTCCAAATTTATCTTAACTACAATATGGACATTTGTTGCATTCAGGTCTTCACAGTCGAATGCATTATTAGCCAAGTTGAAAAGCTTGAATCCTAATTTGATGCATCGTGGGCGGCAAGCGTTAGGTCTCGGGCGTCAGCAATTGGTTTCTGGACCCGATCTCCTACAACTGTTTAGACATAGTAATGAAACTTCACACACATACTCTCAATGAGCCGAGGATGTGCCGTTTTGAATTCGGAATCAAAAGGTCAATGGGATATTGAAGAAAGGTATAAAATCTAATATATGAATGGTTTCCAGACTCCAACTCCTACAGCTATTTAGTGTAGTAATGAAACTTCTCATACATACTCCCCATGAGCCGAGAATGTGCCCTATTGATTTTGGGAACCAAAGGTCAAGGTCATAGGGCCTTGATGAGTGAAAATTGTGTCTGGACTATAACTATTTACATTCCACTTATTGTTATGAAACTTCTCCCCATGGGTCATGGATGTGCCATATTGATTTTGGGATCAAAAGGTCAAAGGTCACAGTCATAGTGAAAAAGGATATAAAATCTAGGGTATGAAAACATTTTGCAACTCGGCATATCGCAAATTTTATGCAACATTCTTGCTGATTTTTTTGTATTGATACCGGATTTCTTTGAGAATTGTTTTGCGCTAATCTTACGCATTTTGAATTATTATATTGCTTGAGAATTTCAGATTAATATGATGGGAAGCACTATTTTTATGTTAAATTAAGCTTTTACAAACATATTCTGCAAAATCAATGAAATGATTTAAATAAACCTGACAGGACTTGTAGAACGCAATGTGTCCTACAAGTCATGTTGCTTTTCGCCTGGATTCACTTAGGAGGGGGTCTCAGTATGGCAAAACAGAGTAGGTCTTCTATTGAAAAGACACTTCAGATATGCCAGTGGAACGAGAAACTAAAGGCACATGTATGAAAATATTTTAGAACGATGTGAAGGGGTTTTGTTTGACTCTGAAATGAAATTTCTAACAAAGAATATTCTTATCTGAAAAATTCTAACGATTGTAAACTTTTTATTTTGCCAGTAGCGTTTAGATGAGCAATGAAGGTCCATTTAGGCCTAATTTATAGATGAATGAGAAACATTAATAGTTAAAAAAGTTACTATGTAAAGAGTGGGGAGGAGACGCAAACCCAGTTTTCTCCTAACTACGCCCTTGCGAAGTCAGTTCAATAGCTATGTTAAAATGTTAAAATTATGTTGGTTTAAACATTATTTATTAATTTCATATACATAAATCAATCAACAATTAAAAATTATCAGGATTTGGCAACAAGATAATGATCTTATGTTAAGTCAACTCCTGGAAAACATACATGACTTTCAGGAACAAAACAAGAGAGCAGACAATATACATTTAGCTTTGATATGTTTAAACCACGTAAGAGTGTAGAGAAAGGGCAATGAAAGGTAGTGAGAAAATTGGATGGGTAAAAATTATACATACATATTTGTATACATGAACAATATGTATTTATGTTCATATGTATATACAAATTGGGTGGATAAAAATTTATGAATTTGTTATGCATATATGTATGTGTACATGTGTATATACATATGTATATATGTACAAAATGTATTTATATTCATATGTATGTACACATACTTTTATGCATAAACAAATTCATAAATGAATACATAAAGAAATTGTGGGATGGTAAGCAATTAATTAGATATATAAATAGGCAAATAATTAGATAAATTGATGGGGATGTTGTATCAATCAACATGTGGGTGTAGGTCTATAGTTGAGAGATAGTAATGAAAGGATGTTATAGATGGGGATAGGATTGTCTACTATGTATCAGATGCAATAATAAATGAATTTCATATGATAGTGATTGTATTCAAAATCTGTTGCTACTTTCGATGAAATTTTGCACTTGAAGAAATATCTCCTGGTTTCGCTAAAATCATATAGAGGACATCCCTTTAGAATGACATCAATGTTTATCTGGTGAGGTATCAGTTGGATTGTTTACTATAGTTTTCACATTCAAAGAAGAAATGTTTTACAGTTTCTGGCTTGCCACCTATACATTTATCTGATTCTGAAAGATGACTTTCAAAAAGATCTGCATCTGCATTCAGAGAACTGCATCTCAATCGTAGTCGAGTACGGAGTATTTGACATCGGCAGTCCCTAAAGTAATAATATGGAGGAATTGTAGTATTATCTTTATACAATTACCTTTTAAATTCTGGAAGTGAGTTATTAGAAAAAATATTTTCTGTTATAGAATTCTAATCCTTTGAAGTTATGTCAATAAAAGAATTTATGTATATGTTTGTACGAGCATTTGGTATCTGCATGTGTGAGCCTGACCGCAGCTGTCTTTCGCTGACCTGATGAACTCGAGGGGGGGGGGGGGGCACTAAGTTTTTCAAGTAAGATGGTGCCTCCTTATTTACCATTTTGAAAAAAGTAATCATACGATGTTTATATCTTCTCTGTTCTAAGCTGTCCCAGCCAGTTTCTTCCAACAGTTTACTTTTTGAACAAGATCTGGTGGCTCCAGTAACAGTTCTTGCTTCTTCATATTGTACAGTTTCAGTTTCATCTTTTTCAGTTTTTGAACTATTATCCCATACCACATCTCCATATTCCAAAGTAGGTCTAATGAATTATAGATAAACCGTTTCTAAAATTTTTCTATCCAGTTTACATTTCAATGACCTAAGAATATTTATTCTTTTCCGAGCTTTTGCTGTAATGTCCGAAATGTGTTCATACCAAGTGCATGTTTTATTTATTACTATACTCAAATGTTTGTGAGAATTTACTTTTTTTGAATTTCTATGTTGTTCATTTCCAAAATTGGATGCCTAGATGGAACAGCTTTTCTTGAAATTACCAGTTGTTCCGTTTTCTTTGGATTAAGATTTACAAGCCATAAATTAGCCCATTGATTGATTTTTCCAAGTCAGAGTTCATCATCTCAGCTGCTGTTTTCGGATCTTCCACGATTAAGTAGAGGGATGTGTCATCTGCAAATAACTTTATATTACTATTAATTTCACTTACTATGTCATTTATATAAATAAGAAATAGAAGCGACCCTTGTGGTACCCCGGCTTGTACTTTTTGGTAATTTGAGACATATCCCTCTATAGCAACCCTCTGAAGCCGATTTACAAGATAACTTTGAAACCAATCTAGTAATGAGCCTGTTATTCCCATCCGCCTCAACTAAAATAGAAGACCTTTATGCCACACCCTGTCGAATGCCTTGCTGATATCACAAAATACTACTCTTACTTCCTTTCCATCATCCAAGGCTCGACAGAATGTGTCATAAAGGTCAATGAGTTGGAAAACAGCAGAGTCCTTTGGTCTAAAACCAGACTGTACAGATGTAATACTGTTTTGTTGTACTAGGTAATTGTATATATATTTAAATACACATTTCTCAAACACTTTACCTAGACAACTTATGAGAGATATAGGTCTATAATTTGAGGTATCTGACTTATCTCCCTTTTTGTGAACTGGAATATTGGCTAATTTCCATTGAGCAGGAAAGGTAAAATTATGTTATTACGGATTGTCACCTGAAAAGAAAAAGTCTGAGATCAGTTTCTTGGTATTAATACGGTTACATGTAGTTCTCTTGAATTAAACAGACGTTTACCTATTACCTGACAGAATCAGAGGTGTTCAACATGGTATTTATTTCAGTATCTTTAAGCTTTTCTGTACTCATAGTTTTTGAATAATTTGCATGATACATAAAAGTATGAATGATATTAGTATGATAAAATAATCTGTCTTGACAATTACATGTATCTTTAAGAACTTCAATATGAACATGTATTTCCTCCTTTTGCTGTTGTGATTTTGAAAAGATTTACTTGCAGTAACTGATTCAGAAGCAAAACAAAAATAGGGAACAATTTTACCAAAATATAAGATGCCTTCCTTTGCAACCTTTCAAATACATGCATGTCACATTGATTAACTGAGCTTAATAAAGTATTCATTATAATTTTCAGCCATGGAATCTTGTGGTCGAGTGTTATTTCTGGATTTGAACTGCCCGATAGGTTACCATTGTTGCAGTCCTCGTACTTCTATCTGCTGCCCGAATCATGCGATATGCATTCAAGATGACAAAGCTTGCCTTCATATTGCGTAAGTTGGACATGAAACCACTGATTATAAGATAGGTATATGACGAGTAGCTCGTTCTAGACGACACAGCTTGCCTTCATATTGCGTAAGTTGGACCTGAGACCACTGATTATAAGATAGGTATATGACGAGTAGCTCGTTCTAGGCGACACAGCTTGCCTTCATATTGCGTAAGTTGGACCTGAGACCACTGATTATAAGATAGGTATATGACGAGTAGCTCGTTCTAGACGACACAGCTTGCCTTCATATTGCGTAAGTTGGACCTGAGACCACTGATTATAAGATAGGTATATGACGAGTAGCTCGTTCTAGGCGACACAGCTTGCCTTCATATTGCGTAAGTTGGACCAGAGACCACTGATTATAAGATAGGTATATGACGAGTAGCTCGTTCTAGGCGACACAGCTTGCCTTCATATTGCGTAAGTTGGACCTGAGACCACTGATTATAAGATAGGTATATGACGAGTAGCTCGTTCTAGGCGACACAGCTTGCCTTCATATTGCGTAAGTTGGACCTGAGACCACTGATTATAAGATAGGTATATGACGAGTAGCTCGTTCTAGACGACACAGCTTGCCTTCATATTGCGTAAGTTGGACCTGAGACCACTGATTATAAGATAGGTATATGACGAGTAGCTCGTTCTAGACGACACAGCTTGCCTTCATATTGCGTAAGTTGGACCTGAGACCACTGATTATAAGATAGGTATATGACGAGTAGCTCGTTCTAGGCGACACAGCTTGCCTTCATATTGCATAAGTTGGACCAGAGACCACTGATTATAAGATAGGTATATGACGAGTAGCTCGTTCTAGGCGACACAGCTTGCCTTCATATTGCGTAAGTTGGACCTGAGACCACTGATTATAAGATAGGTATATGACGAGTAGCTCGTTCTAGGCGACACAGCCTGCCTTCATATTGCGTAAGTTGGACCAGAGACCACTGATTATAAGATAGGTATATGACGAGTAGCTCGTTCTAGACGACACAGCTTGCCTTCATATTGCGTAAGTTGGACATGAGACCACTGATTATAAGATAGGTATATGACGAGTAGCTCGTTCTAGGCGACACAGCTTGCCTTCATATTGCGTAAGTTGGACCAGAGACCACTGATTATAAGATAGGTATATGACGAGTAGCTCGTTCTAGACGACACAGCTTGCCTTCATATTGCGTAAGTTGGACCTGAAACCACTGATTATAAGATAGATATATGACGAGTAGCTCGTTCTAGGCAACACAGCTTGCCTTCATATTGCGTAAGTTGGACCAGAGACCACTGATTATAAGATAGGTATATGACGAGTAGCTCGTTCTAGGCGACACAGCTTGCCTTCATATTGCGTAAGTTGGACCAGAGACCACTGATTATAAGATAGGTATATGACGAGTAGCTCGTTCTAGACGACACAGCTTGCCTTCATATTGCGTAAGTTGGACCTGAGACCACTGATTATAAGATAGGTATATGACGAGTAGCTCGTTCTAGGCGACACAGCTTGCCTTCATATTGCGTAAGTTGGACCAGAGACCACTGATTATAAGATAGGTATATGACGAGTAGCTCGTTCTAGACGACACAGCTTGCCTTCATATTGCGTAAGTTGGACATGAGACCACTGATTATAAGATAGGTATATGACGAGTAGCTCGTTCTAGGCGACACAGCTTGCCTTCATATTGCATAAGTTGGACCAGAGACCACTGATTATAAGATAGGTATATGACGAGTAGCTCGTTCTAGGCGACACAGCTTGCCTTCATATTGCGTAAGTTGGACCAGAGACCACTGATTATAAGATAGGTATATGACGAGTAGCTCGTTCTAGGCGACACAGCCTGCCTTCATATTGCGTAAGTTGGACCAGAGACCACTGATTATAAGATAGGTATATGACGAGTAGCTCGTTCTAGACGACACAGCTTGCCTTCATATTGCGTAAGTTGGACCTGAGACCACTGATTATAAGATAGGTATATGACGAGTAGCTCGTTCTAGGCGACACAGCTTGCCTTCATATTGCGTAAGTTGGACCAGAGACCACTGATTATAAGATAGGTATATGACGAGTAGCTCGTTCTAGACGACACAGCTTGCCTTCATATTGCGTAAGTTGGACCTGAAACCACTGATTATAAGATAGGTATATGACGAGTAGCTCGTTCTAGGCAACACAGCTTGCCTTCATATTGCGTAAGTTGGACCAGAGACCACTGATTATAAGATAGGTATATGACGAGTAGCTCGTTCTAGGCGACACAGCTTGCCTTCATATTGCGTAAGTTGGACCTGAGACCACTGATTATAAGATAGGTATATGACGAGTAGCTCGTTCTAGACGACACAGCTTGCCTTCATATTGCGTAAGTTGGACCTGAGACCACTGATTATAAGATAGGTATATGACGAGTAGCTTGTTCTAGACGACACAGCTTGCCTTCATATTGCGTAAGTTGGACCTGAGACCATTGATTATAAGATAGGTATATGACGAGTAGCTCGTTCTAGACGACACAGCTTGCCTTCATATTGCGTAAGTTGGACCAGAGACCATTGATTATAAGATAGGTATATGACGAGTAGCTCGTTCTAGGCGACACAGCTTGCCTTCATATTGCGTAAGTTGGACCAGAGACCATTGATTATAAGATAGGTATATGACGAGTAGCTCGTTCTAGACGACACAGCTTGCCTTCATATTGCGTAAGTTGGACCAGAGACCATTGATTATAAGATAGGTATATGACGAGTAGCTCGTTCTAGACGACACAGCTTGCCTTCATATTGCGTAAGTTGGACCAGAGACCACTGATTATAAGATAGGTATATGACGAGTAGCTCGTTCTAGACGACACAGCTTGCCTTCATATTGCGTAAGTTGGACCAGAGACCACTGATTATAAGATAGGTATATGACGAGTAGCTCGTTCTAGACGACACAGCTTGCCTTCATATTGCGTAAGTTGGACCAGAGACCACTGATTATAAGATAGGTATATGACGAGTAGCTCGTTCTAGGCGACACAGCTTGCCTTCATATTGCGTAAGTTGGACCTGAGACCATTGATTATAAGATAGGTATATGACGAGTAGCTCGTTCTAGGCGACACAGCTTGCCTTCATATTGCGTAAGTTGGACCTGAGACCACTGATTATAAGATAGGTATATGACGAGTAGCTCGTTCTAGACGACACAGCTTGCTTTCATATTGCGTAAGTTGGACCAGAGACCACTGATTATTAGATAGGTATATGACGAGTAGCTCGTTCTAGACGACACAGCTTGCCTTCATATTGCGTAAGTTGGACCTGAGACCACTGATTATAAGATAGGTATATGACGAGTAGCTCGTTCTAGACGACACAGTTTGCTTTCATATTGCGTAAGTTGGACCACAGACCACTGATTATAAGATAGGTATATGACGAGTAGCTCGTTCTAGGCGACACAGCTTGCCTTCATATTGCGTAAGTTGGACCAGAGACCACTGATTATAAGATAGGTATATGACGAGTAGCTCGTTCTAGACGACACAGCTTGCTTTCATATTGCGTAAGTTGGACCTGAGACCACTGATTATAAGATAGGTATATGACGAGTAGTTCGTTCTAGACGACACAGCTTGCCTTCATATTGCGTAAGTTGGACCAGAGACCACTGATTATAAGAAAGGTATATGACGAGTAGCTCGTTCTAGGCGACACAGCTTGCCTTCATATTGCGTAAGTTGGACCTGAGACCACTGATTATAAATAGGTATATGACGAGTAGCTCGTTCTAGATGAAAATCAGAGCCGGTGTTATATAGTAGTTTTCCCCCTAGCCATTCCCCCTGGAAAAATGGCTATATAGCAGTTTTTCCCCGGGGAAAATGGCTATATAGTGGTTTTCTTCTCCGGGGGAAATTTGGCTATATAGCCATTCCCCCTCTTATAGCCATTTTTCTCCCTGGGAAAAACCATATATAGTGAGTTTTCCCCCCAGTTTGAAATTTCTGATTTTCTTTTCACACATAAGTAAATCCAGCTCGTTACTTTAACTTTTGATATTGAGATATTCCCATTGAATTTAGATATATCTTATTTTCTTAAATAGAAATGTCTTCAGTTTTGATCTCTTTTCCAAATACAGATGTATATACTTAGAATGAAAATATATCTACTATAATTTCGAGATATCTTTGTTTAATCCGAGAAATCTATATATGATATTTCCTTTGATCTTTAAACGGTTCTGTTTAATGGTATCTGCAAATGACATTCAGAACACTTCATTAACTTCGTCGAGGCCAGCTATCATTATTGAACGCACAATGATGAACTTAATGCAGATTTTTCACAGATATATAACTAAGACTTTTGCTCTTTCAAATTGGCTCATAGTCATGAGTGACTTGAAAATAAAAATCACAAACTTAAACTTATGCCTTAGTCAGATTTTTATCTATTGTTGAATTTCATCATAGCGTACATAGAAGTACATGTATATGTGTAGTTTTGTGACTTGACTGTTAGCAAGAATATATTGCGAAATGAGAGAATGCGTTCCAGAAGAGGGGGAATGATGCTGTATACATGCAGCCAGTATTCCACCGGGAGAAGCTTCTATAACGGGAAAGCTATGGTTCACCGCTGGGTATTATAGTCCATTATGCTGATTAATTTCTCTATTTTCAACAGATAATATCTAAATTATAACTAGAACGAAGCCAGTGCGCTTTTATTTCTTATGAATTCCTCCCAATTTACAAACTGTGATTATAAGATCTTGGAACCTTTTTAAGTATATGTGTCACTTTAAAAGTTGACCTCTATCGAGACACATATGTATGTATGTTAGATTGTTAAAAGCAATCGTTTATTTGATCTCGTTTTATTCTTCTAGAATTTTATGTTTTAATTTTAATACAATTTAGTTGATTTTTATGATAGTTTTTCCACAAATGTTAATTATAATATCTAATATATACATTTTGCAGATGGGACCTTGAAGTGTCAAGGTCATTTCTCAAAACTCAAGGTCACTTAATATTTACTTGTGACATAAGCTTCGAGCCCGTGGTCACTCAACAACTCGCACTTTAAGGTTGTCAGATCAAGGTGAATAGAAAATTACAGCTGAAAATATTACTAGGAAATCTTGTTTTATATTGTTATTATTATTTAAATCTAAACTTTATTTATTTTACAACGATTAAGAAAAAAGTGAACAATATAAATTTTGCTCGTTGGAACGAATCTTGGCGTAAGGGTGTCGTTTGTATGTGAGGAAAGCGGAGTACCCGGAGAAAACTCACGAAGGTAGGTTGGTGACAGCCTCACCAACTCACGTACCACACCGGGAATTGAACCGGGGTCGCATCGGTGAGAAGCGAGCGCGCTACCGACTGCGTTACCTGGCTCCCTGTTATTGTTATTTAGATACACTTTGCTCAATTATTGCAATTGACCCACATTTTAAGACATTGCTCAAATGTTGTTTGTAATTTAAACTGTTAGTTTATGGTCACTCCAGGTCAATGACAACACGTCAAAGATACTAGAAAATGCTTAATAGAATAATTCTAATAGATTAGTGTCAAACATTGTGGTTTTGATTCATAGAAATTGTGTAAAACATTTTGATACGCATAACTTTTTGTCCTATACCATTTATCTACGATCAATGTCAGCTAAAAAATCATACTTCAAAGGTCGAGGGCCTGTGGAACGTCATTTTCTAGAATTTTCTCATTAAAACCACATGGTTATCTTTTTATTGATGCTGCCGTAGAACTGGGAGTATCTATAAGGTATACTGATTCTCTCTTGCTGGCTTTGGCTCTCTCCGATAGTATTAGTATTGTTGCGAACAATGTCAAATTGGATTGTTTTATTTTACTTTAAGAAAGCGCATCGTGTTTTCATATCCCCAATGATGTGTTATCGATTTTCGCATTCATTACAGTGCCATCATCGTACCAATTTTCATTTTCATTGGACTGGTATTAGCCATTGCCCTGTGCTGTTACTGCTGCAGACGTACGTATTCATTTCATAATGGATTATTAAGCATTGTCCTGTTACAGATATTCGTTTATCGTGATATCATATACATCCCTGTGGATAGTATTTGTTGTATTGCATTCTCGATATTAAGTCACACAAATTAGAACCAAAGTGTGACATCGATTAACCGCAAGTAGTGGCCCTAAATGAATGACAGGGCCACAATTCCTTGCGTTGCGTAAATTTGCATTTTTGATAAACGAAATGGCCGGTGTAAGATAGAATTTGGACCCTCCCATTGAATATTGACCCCGGGTCCATATTCAATGGATTTTTCGTTGAATTATGACCCGCCTTGGCCGTTGAATTTTGATCACGCTGTTGAATTTTGACACCAATTTGAGTCAAAATTCCACGGATAAAAAATCCGCCGACAGGTCCAAATTCCACGTTGTATCATGACCCCGGGTCATAATTTAACATTGATTAATGACCCGGGTCATTATTCAACGTGGAATATTGACCCGGGTCATAATTCAACGTGGAATATTGACCCGGGTCATAATTCAACGTGAAATCATGACCCTACCTACCTGCCCTTTAAAAGATGTTATTGTGTACTTAAACCGACATAAAGACGCATATATTTGATCAAAGACAAGTAGGTTAAGAGTTCAGATATTGCGAAGTATATTAACATAGATATGACTCGGGTCATAATTTAACATTGGATAATGACCTGGGTCATAATTCAACGTTGAATAATGACCTGGGTCATAATTCAACGTTGAAATGTGACTGTTCCTATATGTAGATGTTAAAATTCAAGTACATGTACAAAAATAATTTGGAACACCGTTTATTATAGAGAATGACACGAGAAATATATTTTACCGATTAATTGCGTAAAATTAAAGAAAGAAAACAAATTAACATTTTAAAATGGCATCACAAGTGAAATATCATAGATATTGGTATTTTTTCTGGACGTATTTAAGAAATTTTGGCACAATAAAACAATTGCGACAATTGAAAGACAAAATCGATAGAGTTCATTCCTAATAAACATGAGGCCAAGAGGATATAAATCGTTCACTTCAGTACCGTAAGCAAATGTGCAAAATATGCCAATATAAAGAATACAAGGACGAATTTTGTATTTTTTTTTTAAATGATAACAAATGACTTTGTTTTATCGCCCCGCCATAACGACATAGCACCATAAAAAAACGAAAAGACATATGTCGTTATGGCGCGGCGACATAACAACATAACATCCGAGTTTTTCTTTTTTTTTTTTCGTTATGGTGGGGCGACATAACGAAGGTGAAAAGACGAAGCATTTCGTTATGGCGGGCGCCATAAGGAAATAACGAAATGGCAGAAAGCAGCCTCTCATGTGTAAACATTGTCCATATACCCGACTGCATGTTGGACACATATAGGTAATATAGATAACATTTACATTTAAGATATACTACCCACCATAAATAAGAACCCTAATCGAAAAATCCTTATACTATGAAAATATGTTATAGCTTTTAAAATTACAAAAAAAAAAAAAAAAAACGCCATGAGTGGTTAGCGTATCGGACTCTTGATCGGAAGGTCGCTGGTTCCTATCTTCTGTCGCTCATTATTAGGTTAACGACGCATTCGGTCGTCCGTGGCTCGTTTCGAGGTACATGTAGGCTTTTCTATATATGTTGCACGTGTAATTATGAGCAAGTGTATGCAAATGTATGAATCATCATCATAGAATTGACTTTATTATTTTTCTTTTTTTATTTGTTCCGGTGAAGACTTTATTGTTACATGTATTATAATAAGAAGTCAATAAATTTATATTTTATTGAAGTTTAATTTGCCTTTACTTTTGGCTTTACTAACTTGGATTAAACAGAAATGTGGATGTTTACTTCCTTATTTTACAATTTTACATACTAGTATTCAGTTTGTATCATGATACAGGAACTTTAAAGCATGGGTACTTATTTATGAAAAGTAGATCTAGTATATTACATATAACGAGTGAAAAATATTTTTTAAAAATCTCCCATTCAACGCATTTGCGTTTGACCAAACTGTGCGTTAGAAGGGGATTTGTCGTCCGCCTTTAGATCCACGCGATCATCCTTGACTCATGGGGAGTCCGTGTACCAAGTGTCATGAAGATAGATGAAAAGGGAGAGAAGTTACGGTCCGGAAGCCCAAATGTGGGCGACAGACAGACAGGCAGACAGAAAGACAGACAGACAGACAGACAGACGGACGGACGGACGGACAGACAGACACGGTGATTCTAGTATACCCCTAACCTCATTGCGGACGGTATGGCAATAGGGAGAAATTGATGTCCATTGTGGTACTCTTTTGTGATTACCAAAGTGACATAGTATCAATTTCTTTGTGTTTTACATTTTCAGGAGGAAACGGATAGATTTGTATCTATATCTACACAGTAAGCTGAAACTGTGAAGGTGGGGTCATAATTCAACGGCGGGTCAAAATTTTATCCGTGGGTAGGGTCGTAATACAATGACCCCCCGTCTCTAGGGTCACAATTCAACATGAAAAATCTGTGGAATCTTGATCGCAGCCCGTTGAATTTAGACCCGGTGGGTCTAAATTCAATGGGGTCCAAATTCAATCCTACACCGGCACGATTCTACGCATTTCGGCATCAAATGGAGCAAATATCTAACATATAAAAACATAAAGCAAACAATCGGCAATGATAACTTACCCCCGATCTGTCGTCTGAAGGCTCTACACACATTTTTTCACAACCTGTTTCAAATTTGCTGGTTTCTGTGTCAGCCATTCGGTCTCGCGGTATCTCGTTAAAAGAAACCTCATAAAAAGAGGCGGAGCTGACGAAAAACACAAGTTCTGATAACATTTTAAGGAGATTTAAAAGAATTTAAAGACAATTATTAATCTAGTCCTGTATCCAATTCACGACCACTGATGATATATCAATTCATCTTGCTTGAACATGTGTAGGTATTTGACACTAACTGAAGAGAAAATGATGATGATGATGATGATGATGATGATGATGATGATTAAACCCCCTCTCGTTTATGTATATTTTCTAGGGCGACGTGCACAGCAAGGAGTTGTTCTTCAACCTGGGAATCAAGGACCGGCACCATCGACCCAACCAATGTTGATGCAAGTCAAGTCCTAGACATTAGTCCAGTCATGTCACAATCATGATGAAGTGCGTTTATCTGTATACTTTATACTGTGCTTTCCATCTTCATCTTCCACTAATCTTATTAAAAGTGTGAAGTTAGATTCAAAATGCATTATAAATTGTACCATTTTATAAAATGAGGTATTTAGTTTAGCATCATGAGTTTATATGCAATAATTGTCCTTGTTATAACATTGAAGTTGGATATATTTCATGCTCGCCATCAGTAAATAAAACCAAAAACAAAAACATCCCTCTGATATAGTAAATGAACTGAAAATACTTAATTCGAAGAACTTCAATACCAACATCATAATACATTAGAATTGTAAAGCATGCTCATCAAGCTTTAGAATGAAAGAAAGGTGCCGTCACATGCACTATAATAGGTACAACATGTAAGTTATAATACATGCTCTGTATGTATTCTTTGAGTGAGGAATCACCCTGTCAGTCTATCCGTCTGTCTGTCTGTTCACATTTGTACGGCCCATAACTTTTTAACCCCCCTCCCTTTGTCGGATCTAGATAATATTTGGCTGTGTCATGACCTTGACCATTGATCATATCTTCAAGGTCAAGGTGACAGTGAACACATAGCAAACTTTTTTATCTGGGCTATAACTTATCCCCTGATCGGATCTGAATAATATTTCACATAATTGTTGTCCATGACCCAAGAATGTGTCATTACCGTGACCCAAAGTAATATATTCAAGGTCAAGGTCACAGTACATACACAGCCAAAATCCTTGTACGGGCCATATATTCTTACTGCCCAGCTAGATTATTTTCCCGGATAATATTTCACACAATTGTTGTCTATAAACCAAGGGTATGTCATGACCTTGAATCAAGATCATATCTCCAAAGTCAAGGTCACAGTACACACTTGGTCAAAATCCTTGTCCGGGTCAAAACTCCTAAATGCTATTTTGAATCTAGATAACATTTCGCACAATTATTGTACATGACCCAAGGGTGTGTCATAACCTTGACTCATGGTTATATCTTTAAGGTCAAGGTCACAGTGTACACATAGCAAATATTTTTGTTTGGGCCATAACCCTTATCGGATCTGGATAATATTTTACACAATTGTTTTCCATGAACCAAGGGTGTGTGATGATCTTGACCCAAGGTAATATCTTCAAGGTCAAGGTCACAATGCATACATATCCAAAATCCTTGTACATGCCATAACTATTTACTGCCAAGATGGATTTAGATAGTATATCACACAATTGTTGTCCGTGGCCCAAGGATGTGTCATGACCTTGATTCAAGATCATATCTCAAATGTCAAGGTCAGAATGCACAGTTGTCAAAATCCTTGTCCGGGCCATATCTCCTTACTGCTATGTTGGATTTGGATAACAATTCACACAATTGTTGTTCATGTCCAAGGGTGTCATGACCTCCACCATAAGTCATATCTTCAAGGTCAAGGTCACAGTGCACACATAGTCTTTGTATATGACATAACTTCTTACTTCCGGGTTGGAATTGAATAATATTTCACACAATTATTCATGACCCAAGGGGGTGTCATGACCTTGAATCAAGATCATATCGTCAAGGTCAAAGTCACAGTGCACACATTTTCAAAATCCTTGAACGGGTCTCCTTACTGCTCTGTAGGATCATATTTCACACCATTGTTTTTCATGATCCAAAGGTGTGTGTATCACATTGTACTTAGCATGTTGTCCGGCTGTGTGTCTGTCTGTCCATGAAACTTGTGTGGGCCATAACTTCTTCCTTTTACTTAGGAGGGAGGTCAAATTTTACACAATTGTTTTCATGGCCCAAAGATGTGTCATGATATTGAACCAAGGTCATAACTTCAAGGTCAAGGTTACATTGTATACATAGCCAGAATTCTTTCTGATTCGTAACTTCTTCCTTTTAATTTGGAGGGAGATAATAGTTTACACAATTATTGTCCATGACCTAAGTGTGTGTCATTACCTAGAACCAAGGTGATATCTACAATGTCAATATCACAGTGCACACATAGTCAGAATTCTTGTCTGGGCCATAATTTTGTCCTTTTACGTTGCTGGAAGACCATATTTTACACAATTGTTGTCCATGACCCAAGGATGTGTAATGACCTTGAACCTAAACCATATCTACAAGTTCAAGGTCAAAGTACACACAAACCAGATTGTTTTCATTGATTATACCTCAAAATGTACAAGTGGGACATCCATTATATTTATACCAGTGATGTATCTTCGGATGAATTAGTGCATGTTTCAACTTTGTTGCTGCGAGGGTATTTGTCCTGTTAGGATAATTTAAATTGAATCATTTTGCATCTTATAGATTTCTTGCAATTCATTTACTTATCTTATTATTGATGTCATAGTTGTTCTCGTGAATCTATTTTTATGTATATTAATTAGGTAAGTATATATAATGTATACACACGCACACACATACCTACACACACACACACACCTACACACACACACACACACACACACACACACACACACACAGGATTATTGCATTATACCATTTGATACCAACTTGTTATATACCTGTAACCATTTACTGTCCAAAATGTTTAATACTCTTATAGTTTAAGACGAAATTACTTGCAAGTGTGTTAACCTTGCTTTTTCTGGAAATTTTTGACTTTTTCAAATATTTTCGTAAATTAGAACACAGCATAAATGTTGATTACTCGTGTTTTGTCATTATTAGACATTTTCTCAGTGCTGAAAATTTTCAGGAAAAATGTAGTTTTGTGTATCAGGCTTTTATATTATGCATATTATTAGAGTATAGGTCAACTTTGCATATTGTATACATCTATGTTACATTGCACAGTGTTGTAATTTCATGTACTAATGATAATTTTGATAGAGGTGATGTTGTATTCAATTAACAAAGTATATATAAGCTATTAGATTAAAGTTTTAGTTAGAAAATGTGAAATATCAGCGTGGATTAAGCCTCATCTTTTTTTCAAATAAAGCGCATTATTTTTAGAACTCGCTTATAGTGCTATTTCATCTACTTGAAGTTCAAATATTTTCATGTTTACATATTAAATAAACAATTTATACTAGTGTTTTTTTTATAGAATTTATTAATTGTTGATTTTAGATAGCTGAGCCAAAAGTTCTATTGAGCTATTGTCATAGTGTGTTGTCCAGGGTCCGGCTGTCTGTTGTCCGTCCTCATCCAGTATCATAAACTACTCACATCTTCTACATCTTCTTCAGAATCACTGGAAGGATTTTATGAAACTTTGTAGGGATGGGGTATTCATGGTTCCATACAAGTGTGGTTGTTTTTGTTCAGATTCATCAACATGTGGCACCACCACAGACAAAAGTAGATTACAGAGGGCACCCACCTTTGACAACTTCTTCTTCAGACATGCTGCTTATAAAGATAAACCGAATGTATAGGAATGATATAAAGGGACGTGTGAGGAAGTGTTGTTGTTTTTGGCTATATTCATAAATCAAAGTTTTGACATTTTGTCAACATTTTTTTAAATTGGTGTTTTCAATGCAGAAAAGGGAAAATTTTCTTCTTTAGGTGATAATAGTGCTTTTATTTGGTTTATTTTAATCGTAATTATGGTAAAGAATGTTACTGTGAAAGAATTCTGTCAATATGTAATGTATTTGATTTTGTTTATGAATTTTATAATGTTTTTAGACTCAAAAAAAAAAAAAAAAAAAGAAGAGGGGATGAAGGATATTCTTTCACATTTTCAATTTCTTCAGAACCAGTTGAATTATTTTTATATGAAACTTGGTAGGAATGAATAATTCATGGTCCTCAACAAGTGTTGCTGTTTTTCATCTAGATCTCAGCATTGGTCAACAGGTGGCACCACTACAAGGAAAAGTAGGTTACAGACGGTACCTTCCTTTGACAAACTTCAGACCAGCTGCATACAGAGACAAACCAAAGGCAAAGGAATGATCTAGAGGGATATATGAAGAAGTGTTGTTGTTTTTGGTTCCATTCCGAAATCAGAGTTTTGACGTTTTGTCAACATTTTTTGGATTTGGTAATTTCAATACAGAATATTGTAATTTTTCTTGTAATTTTTCTTTATCTGTATTTTTAATGATTTTTAAAGACTATCAAAAAAGAGAAAGGGGGGCATTTTTCACAATTTTAACTTTTGCTGCAGTACCACTGGAAGGATGTTGATGAAACTTGATAGGAATGAAGTACACATGGTGTCTTGCAAGTGTTAATGTTTTTCATCCAGGTCTGCTGACAGGTTTTTGAGCATCCATTGCTGTAAATTGTTATAGATTTAAGGGTTATAAATTTTGATTTGGCTTACACAACCGATTGGTTAATGTTGATCTTGATTCAAACTTTACTTTAAGTTTTCAGTACAAAATGTATAATCACAACACAAAAAACATAAATATTTATCTGCATATTTTCAAGCTGTCAGTTAAATAAATAAATTGTGTGCAGGTGAGCAATATACGCCCACTTGGGTCTCTTGTTTGTTACCCTGTAATGCTGCACCAGATTTATAGACTCAAGACTTTAACGACGACACTAAACGATGTTCTTTCAAATATATTGGCACAATTGCCTAATATCATTTATTTAGTTAACGCAGTTAGTAGACACAACAGATGTGTTTGTGTTCCAGTTGATCATTTTGGAAAAAACGTGCTGATCAGAAGGTTTTCGGATTTAGAAGATACTTGGGACGACAGCTGAAAAGAGGGAATGGTAATTTTGGACCGTTTTCGAAGATGGAACCCTACTTCCTCGTCAGATAAACTAACAGGAAAATGTGGATCGAACTCCGTGTCCTTGACATCATTGAATCATTTCCCCTCTCCCAAAAATTGTGGATGCGCCTCTGCTGTACATGTCTAT
This sequence comes from Pteria penguin, assembly GCA_035048485.1. NCBI lineage: Eukaryota > Metazoa > Mollusca > Bivalvia > Pterioida > Pteriidae > Pteria > Pteria penguin. The sequence continues at coordinate 42,456,360 of CM068583.1, read as the reverse complement.
TAAAGTATGTAATGGATAGGTTGATGCATTGTATGCAGCGCGTTTAACTTCCCGTAGTACAGTGTTTTCTTGAATTCTTTACATAAATAAGAATTCTTTTCCCACACTTCTATCAGAGATTCTATCGACTACGTATAAGTATTGAATTATATCGCACCTCTCCAATGTTAATGCCTCTACGGGGGTGGTTTCCGACGAGCTTGAAACAGCTATTACGCACAACGATATTTATAAAACTATCAAATGACTCAAATGCCATAAAAGTTAGAGCCTTTATCATATTGTAAACGAACATTCCATAAAAGTTAGAGCCTTTATCATATTGTAAACGAGCATTCGATAAAAGTTAGAGCCTTTATCATATTGTAAACGAGCATTCCATAAAAGTTAGAGCCTTTATCATATTGTAAACGAACATTCCATTAAAAGTTAGAGCCTTTATCATATTGTAAACGAGCATTCGATAAAAGTTAGAGCCTTTATCATATTGTAAACGAACATTCCATAAATGTTAGAGCCTTTATCATACTGTACACGAACATTCCATAAAAGTTAGAGCCTTTATCATATTGTAAACGAACATTCCATAAAAGTTAGAGCCTTTATCATATTGTAAACGAGCATTCCATAAAAGTTAGAGCCTTTATCATACTGTAAACGAGCATTCCATAAAAGTTAGAGCCTTTATCATACTGTAAACGAGCATTCCATAAAAGTTAGAGCCTTTATCATACTGTAAACGAGCATTCCATTAAAAGTTAGAGCCTTTATCATATTGTAAACGAGCATTCGATAAAAGTTAGAGCCTTTTTCATATTGTAAACGAGCATTCGATAAAAGTTAGAGCCTTTATCATATTGTAAACGAACATTCAATAAAAGTTAGAGCCTTTATCATACTGTAAACGAACATTCCATAAAAGTTAGAGCCTTTATCATATTGTAAACGAGCATTCGATAAAAGTTAGAGCCTTTATCATATTGTAAACGAGCATTCCATAAAAGTTAGAGCCTTTATCATATTGTAAACGAACATTCCATTAAAAGTTAGAGCCTTTATCATATTGTAAACGAGCATTCGATAAAAGTTAGAGCCTTTATCATATTGTAAACGAACATTCCATAAATGTTAGAGCCTTTATCATACTGTACACGAACATTCCATAAAAGTTAGAGCCTTTATCATATTGTAAACGAACATTCCATAAAAGTTAGAGCCTTTATCATATTGTAAACGAGCATTCCATAAAAGTTAGAGCCTTTATCATACTGTAAACGAGCATTCCATAAAAGTTAGAGCCTTTATCATACTGTAAACGAGCATTCCATAAAAGTTAGAGCCTTTATCATACTGTAAACGAGCATTCCATTAAAAGTTAGAGCCTTTATCATATTGTAAACGAGCATTCGATAAAAGTTAGAGCCTTTTTCATATTGTAAACGAGCATTCGATAAAAGTTAGAGCCTTTATCATATTGTAAACGAACATTCCATAAAAGTTAGAGCCTTTATCATACTGTAAACGAACATTCCATAAAAGTTAGAGCCTTTATCATATTGTAAACGAACATTCCATAAAAGTTAGAGCCTTTATCATATTGTAAACGAACATTCCATAAAAGTTAGAGCCTCTATCATATTGTAAACGAGCATTCCATAAAAGTTAGAGCCTTTATCATATTGTAAACGAGCATTCCATAAAAGTTAGAGCCTTTATCATATTGTAAACGAGCATTCCATAAAAGTTAGAGCCTTTATCATATTGTAAACGAGCATTCCATAAAAGTTAGAGCCTTTATCATATTGTAAACGAACATTCCATAAAAGTTAGAGCCTTTATCATATTGTAAACGAACATTCCATAAAAGTTAGAGCCTTTATCATATTGTAAACGAACATTCCATAAAAGTTAGAGCCTTTATCATATTGTAAACGAACATTCCATAAAAGTTAGAGCCTTTATCATACTGTAAACGAGCATTCCATAAAAGTTAGGGCCTTTTTCATATTGTAAACGAGCATTCCATAAAAGTTAGAGCCTTTATCATATTGTAAACGAGCATTCCATAAAAGTTAGAGCCTTTTTCATATTGTAAACGAACATTCCATAAAAGTTAGAGCCTTAATCATATTGTCAACGAGCATTCCATAAAACACTTCGATATGTTTTGCTTTATCTGCACAAAAAACCTTTAATCAATCTTTAATATTGGATATATCTCCCAAATTGTGTGTGATCTCAACATCATTCCCGTTCACACAAAAGGGTCTCAAACTAATGAGGAAGGAGGCTTATGAGCAGTACATGCTAACTTTGTTAAAGTTGATAATATTAACACCAGACTTCTGTCTTAATCTGGTAACAGTCGTTCTGTTGGATTGTAAACCTAGCCATGGCATAGTTGGTGCTCTTTTTGCCTTAACAACAATAATAAATAGATACCTAAAATCATGCTTATGTTGCTGCTTAGTTTGAAAGAAAGAAATTGGCGAAAGAAAATTGTGGTACAAAATGTCTGAATAAAGTTTAAAATGAAATGTTTACAGTTAACAAATCATTATTCAGTATCAAAAAGTGTTTTATTGATTTGATTTGATTGATTGGCAATATTTCCGAATCTTTTATAAACCAGTTTGGTTTTTTACAAGGGAAGATAATTTCGCCATTTCCAAGAAAAATTTTTGAGGGAGCTTGTGGTCGCTGCCTTGTGTGTAAATTTTTATACAACGGTACCAGCAGAGTTGCAAATGATACTGTTATTTTCTACGACTATTGCGGTACTTTAATGGGTTGCAAATCTACATAATATTTTATCAGAATAGCTAAGGGTTTAAGTGATTTACGGATATATTATGGCAATTTTGATGGCAGAAATCTTATTTCCATTGTAATAGAGAGGCAACTGGACTTTTATAAACAATCACTTAGATCTGAAATCAACGCTTCACTTTAGTGTTGTATATATTCCTCACATTAAGATGAAGATGAATTCATATTGCAGTTATATATCTTAAAATCTAGTATAAACAATCAGAAGAAGTTACTCTGTAAGTTAGTTTTTCATTGCATTATCTATTGAAACAGATCAATACAAAACTATATCTTTACGAAGACGTTCTTGCTCATTAGATACTTGTAAGTCTTATGTTGACATTGAATTTCATTCTATCTTGATATGTTCTTCATATTGTAATCTTTGGACGAGCTATCTAAACCTTACCATTATCATAGACCCTTTGTATTTAATTAAGTTAGTTCAAGTATTAAACACAAACAAATTGAGGTCTGTGAAAATCAATATTTGCCCGTCTGTATAAATTCGTGAATTCTCATCCAACTTTCCTGAAAAATCGGAGCGGCCAGGGAAGGGGTTTATTCTAATTTCAATTTTCTGTCAAGAGGAATCGGACATTGATAACTAGTAATTTAGACTAAGAAAACAGTTAGTAATGACATTAATGAACTTTCACAATTTTTTCTCTTTTCTTTTTATGAAACTGAAGTCCAATAAGACGCGAAATGTACGAAAATTAGTTTAGCGCTGTTTTCATAAATCGTGGTTAACAAAATCTAATTGTTCCCGCAAAAATGACGTCAGAAACAATTAAGTTTTTGTTAAGACTTCAGATATTTAGCCTGTTCCCCTGGCCTTCCCATAATGCTACCGCAAACGAAGCGGTAGCATTATGGGAAGGCCAGGGGAACAGGCTATTCAGATATTGTACGTGATATAATACCTTATCATTTGCCGACCAAAACGTCAGTCTCGCAGTAAAAGGGCCTATTACAAGCGTGACGTCATAACTCATTGACCAACCATTGGCTGATTCAGAGGGGAGCGGAGGGGACGTTGGCATCCCTCCCTCCTGTGTTCGTCTACATAATTCTTTGTAAATAGATATATGAAATTTATCCTTTTGTTTCAGTTCTATTAGCTCTACTGACCGGAGATCAGCAGAGATTATACGATACCATTTGTCGTCCTTCCGTAAACAATTTGTTTGTAATCGCTACTCCTTTGAGATTTGATTCTGGGCTAGTAGTATTTCCTGTGTGATCTAGTACATGTAAAAGTTTGAACCTGAGCCGAACCCTCGGGTGTGGGAATTAGGCGTGGTCTTGAAGTCTTATTATGGCTTCTGTTCCAATATAGATGCTTTGTTGGTTTGGTTTTGGAGGGTTTTTTATTGTACACTCTAATACGACTTGATTTCTTTCCCTATTTAGTCCATAGGATTCATCCGAGGAAAAAAATCCAATACAAACCATAGCTCAGTAAGCTCCGCCTATCCGTTTTATGGAAATTGATAAACCGGTAGCAGGCAGGCGATACGGGATTGCCTAGGTTAAAAGCTTCAACCCCCCTTCCCACCCCACCATTCCTGACTGAAAATCATTTATGACAGGTGACAACCGCTGTTTCAAGCATTTTTTATTCGCTTAGTATAGATGCTTCAGTTCTGTCTACTAAAAGTAATGATGGTGGATTTTGCGTTATAGCTGGGTCAGATTTATTAGAAAATCATATATGACTCAGCTGTATGGCAAAATCCACCGCAAGTACAACGATAATAACAAGGTGTGGACAAAACATGAATAACATCAGAAAAAGATTCCTATAAAGGTAGCTGCGGTATCGACTGAGAACGGTCAATTGAAGTGAAAATGATCAAGTTTAAGCCCAAATATTGTCAAATTGCAGGTGCTTGGGAGGGCGTTGGTGTCCCAGACTCCTCGACCGATTTCGCCACCCCTCATTCCAAGACCTGCATCAACCCCTGATTACAAAGTATTATCGCCAGACCGTTACCCATAGGAATGCCCCATAGCCTCTTCATTTTTTATAAGGAGCGGCTTGCAACTCCTTTTTATTGCCCATCCTCCTCTTTTGTATGTGTGTTAACGGTTGTGTACTGCTTGGATGGTCCATATTTTACAGATGTCACCACATCGGGATTCCTCTGCCACAGCATCACATATACTCACCCTGGCTAATACTCTTTCAAGGCCGACAAGGAAACAGAGGTGGCATTATGAATAAGAAACTGAAAAGTTGATTACTCATCAAGTTTTGCGTAATATTCAATATTACTATCATTGTCCATGCAAGTTAAGTAAATTAAGTTTAATGAATCATTGCCAAATAATGATTTGTTTATGTTAGAAATTATAATCTATCAAAGTGTATAGGTTGTTCCGTCCTGAATTATCACCTGGCGACCTAGTACATAGTTGTACATGTATACATCCTCTTAAAATAGAAACAGGTGTTTTCATGGCCCAAGCTGTTTTGCTTGTGATGCACGATGGCGCATGTGACGAACTTTTCTGCTCTGGTAGTCTGTATTATATTTAACGGCATCGCATGTTTTCACATATCAAAACCACGGAGGCGTTAAGTCGCTCTGCATATATTTCAAAGTTCAAACTTCGTTACCTCGAAAAAGTATTGTTACTAGGTTGAGGCCCTCAATGCAACCAAGCTGGTTTATGTTCAAAACAACAATTCGTTAACAAAATAAAAGTACAAAGTCAAGTCAGAGTATTCCAATTAATTTCATGATTCGTTTTTATTAAGCATTATTAATGTGAGTTATTAGGTATTTAATAGTTTATTATTTTTTAGAGTAACGTGTACTTCAAAATACTTTAAAAAATACAATATTATACATAGAAAAAAACCCGCAAATTATGCGTAAAGGGCTCATGCCTGCCAACACCCCTTCCCAAATCAATCCAGTGTGAGCGGGATCATTATCTCCACAGCAAGCCCAAAGTTGGCAAGTATTCACATTCTGATCTATAAGCTGCATTGCTCCTGAAAAATAAACTATGCTATACCAGGTGAAATCATGTGATTCGTTTACATTGAATTACACTTGTGGATTCACCGGTGTTCTGTCTTTCGGATGAGACAGTAAAAACGGAGGTCCCCTGTCACAGTAGGCGTGGCACGTAAAAGATCTCTCACTGCTTCGGGTAGATCCGTTGCAAAGTTTAAATTTGTATGCAATGCATCAGGGAGATGCCGTCACCACATATGTGAAATAATCGTGGAGTGACGTAAAATAATATTCAACCAATCAGTTACTTGTGGATTTTAATGAGGAGGGTGTGTGGGCTTTTATGTGTTCTTTTTTCAGAATGAAAATTAATTTATAAGTTTTATGGGTACATCCCGCGGTGTCATTGTGTATGAATAACTTTAAGTGATAAACGATATATAGGAATCCTTCTGTGATCATGTATAGCTGACGTCACAGCATAGCTCCACTCCGCTAAGTACACTATCCCTATAGATTCTATAAAGCCGACGTGGCCTAGTGGTATCGCGTCGGACTCCTGATCGGGAGGCCGGGGTTCGAGTCCCGCTCTGGCCATGCCGGTGTTCTGATCTGTTAAAGATCCCTCACTGCTTCGGGTGGGTCCGTTGCAAAGGTCAGAATTTGTATGCCCCGCATCAGGCAGATGCCGTCACCATATGTACGTGAAATATTCGTGGTGTGACGTAAAACAAAAATCAATCAATCAACCTATAGATTCTATAGTCTGTTTCACAAAAGATTCGCCGTAGTAAGCGCCCTCTGTCGTCATAATGGTGCATTACCGTACAAATGTTGAAAAACGAATCACGAATGATGAAATACAAATGTCGAACTAACACTGCACGGATCAACAAATAACAAGTTTCTGAAAACTCGCAACTGCAATTTACGGAAGATCAGATAAGAATTACGGATCGGAGATATACATTTTGAATTGCAATGAACGAATAAAGCATTCACTTGTTGTACATTTACACAGACAACATCTTACATCTTCATTTTGTAAACTAACAGTTATGTACTACAAATGTCAAGTTACGGATTAACATTTTAATGTTTACAATGACCCAATAACGCATTTCACAACAAGAAGTACATAACTACATAGATAGAATATTGAACCCGTTGGCTTTCCATATGTTTGATGCACGCTTATTGATCATTGTTCTTTTTAAACTGTAAATCCCTCGTGATTTGTAACTCTGAATTAGATAATGTAAAACCCTATGCATTTAAAATTGGATAAGGAAACCCCCTTTAATTTTTAATCTAAAATAGAAACAGTTCATAGGCAGCACGTGGGATAGGTATGTTCTATTGCTACAAAATAAATTGCTACAAATTTCTTGAGAGGGGCACATTCATCCTTGATCATTTCGTTAAGATTAAGTCTTTTGTGTTATAGCATCGATGGTTACTACACCTTTACCACACCCAGACGATTGCAGTGTAGATTATCCTAATCTAGTAAATGAACATTTATATAGTGGGAATTCTGCTTCACATCATGCCGCTGGTATTAAAGAGGCAATCCCATGGACCAAGCTCTGCCGCTGGCCAATTCCTAGAGTGATTGGGCTGATTGCTGTCGTCGCAGTAATTGTTGTTGTAGTCGTTTTTTCGATTATTTTAACCAGACATTCCGATAAAGACATTTCTCCAAAGAGCCAAATTGTAAGTAACCTATCATACAATATTATTATGGCACAGTGTATTTTACATAAACACATATAAATACATTTTGTACATGTAATCATAAGCTTTAATATTTCATCAGAACAAGTGAGTTATGATAATATAATTAAAGTGTATTTTATCTATCATAGGAGCAGATCAACAACACTTGGAACGCATCGATCAGTAAAGGTACCAGCAGCACTTGGCACGCATCGAAAGGTAAAACTTTCATTATACTTATACATTTAAAATTAACACAGTTTAATGTACGCACTGAAGTGTGGGAACACAGAGAAAATGAAAAATGAGGGACAAAAACATTTTATCTGTATTTGGTGACCAGAGCGGAGGATGCAATTATATGTGACGTGATCATCCATACAAGAAGGGTCTCTCTACCGCCCCTACGCAAATAAAGTTAGATATTCGAGTGCAATGTACCACGAAATACTTGACAAAATTCATGACAGATAAATGAATGCTAATTTCCTTTCTCTTTTTTTCTTTTTTATACGCCCGTCATTAGACTGGACGTATTACATGTATGTTATGGCGCTGTCCGTCCGGGGTCATGTTTTCCGGACTTTTTTTGCCGTCTTTCAAGATATTAAGTTGAAATTTGGTATATACCTTTATTTCAAGCGGCGTCAGTACCAGTTCGAGTTTTGTTACGATTGACTTACTTTTGACGGATTTATTGCCCTTGGACTTATAAATTTCAAGATTTTTTTCAGAAATTCATTAAAAATCTATTTTTTGTAAAAACATTATGAAATTTATCATGAGACAAGTAAAATGTACCAACTATCACATATATTATGGATTTTAATATCTTTTTCTTAATTTTTGAGAAATTTATAATTTTATGAGGGGGGGGGAGTGTTAGGGGGGAGGCTTGTAGTAAAAAATTTCAAATTTTTTTTGGAGGTCAAGTTCCAAGATGGGTTGGGTAGGATCATTTCTGCAGGAGTTATTGCCCTTGGACTTATTCTTATAATAAAATGCTATGAAACGCAATCAACTTTAGTAAACGTTAGATGTTTTTCATGAAAATCATGCCATATGCGAATTGATTCCGTCCGAATTAAGCGACGGGCGTATTATGCCACGCTAGGCGTTGCTCTTGTTATATATATATATATATATATATATATATATATATATATATATATATATATATATATATATATATATATATATGTTGTTCTTATGGTAAGATATAATACTTCGCAGTACAATGATTTTAGCGCATCCCACCTTTATTCATTATACTAACACGACGAAGCATAGAAATTGATGTGTTTTAAATTCTTTGAATTGTGTTTTATTAATCTGTGTATTTTCTCGATTTTATTGCAGATTATGTGCACTTGAAAAGACATCCTGTCAGTAAATTTACTGTTGACGTGTCCTCCAGTCTCGAAGGTAATATGTCCAAAATACCCCAAATCACCTGACTCTTAGAATTCAGAAAATCAGAAGTTAGGATGTATAGGCAAAAAATAATTCTAACATTTATTTGAAGTAACTGTATCCAATTCTTGTTCATGTTAAGTGTTATTATATCCTTTTTGCTGATGTTATGTGGCAGTGGCACTTTCTACACAGTGTTTATTCACATTCATGTATACATACAGTGCTGAATTATATTTGTTTCGTCTATAAAAGCATTCACGGTGGTTGTGGCTAGCCAAACAGGAGACGCTCACTCCTTCCCGGGTACCTGGTCTCAACTCTGAATTTCAGGGGTCCGTGAATATCCACTGTAGTACATTGTTGTTTGTGCAATAGTCATGTGACACCAGTTACTTTCGTATTTTACATTCGTAGACTTGAGATGTGAATTGAAGGTAACTGGCATAAAGTATTGTTTGGAAGGTTATTGTACACTTGGTTTATGCGAATATTTATTGAATTGCCTATGTAATTCTGTATTCATTTACACTTACAGGAGGAAACAGACGTCTCAAGTGGAAGGCCGCTGACGTACAACATGGCATTCGCCCCGATGTGGAATATCGAAACGGAACATTCAGCTCATTTCTTGGTGGAATCTTTCACATAATTATAACACTAAATATAGATACCTATGCTCTCCCAGCCAAAGGAGATGTTACCCCTGTGAACCTCTGTATCCAGCAGTTGCCTTCGGAAGTGTATAGACCCAAGTGTAACAGGTACCGTATTGGATCTCGGCGTACACAGACCATTACCTTGACCACAATTCTGGAATTGTGTCCACGAGGCATGTTCAAAATCACTGTCAATAGCCTCTCCAATATCTACTTGGACCCCAATCTCGATAGAGTAATTATATGCAGGATTCCAAGGTCGTGATGTTGACCATGGGAGCATGCGAAAATAATATGGTCACAGATTGCCAAATAATTTCACTTTTTTCAAAAAAGAAAAAAAGGAGAAGGTTTTCCAGCGAGAAAAAAGGCGATCTCTAAGTGTGACATTCGGGTTTCGTATCCCGTCGCTAACACCTAAGTATGTCTGTGCTTACTAACAAAATACGTATATATTACACGACATGACATGGTATGACTCTCTCTAAGAGACAACGTGTCTGGTTTTAACTTCCATTGCTGGACTTCTGGTTCTGCGTCTGTTATACAGTCCTCTAACTTCGGAAGGGAAATCACATAGTTGCAAAAGTGTTGTCATCAATTTTCATGCAATGTATGTTGATCTGAAAAAAAAATATATATATATGTGAATATATATCAGCCTTAGATGTCGGTTGCGAAACATATTTCAGATTTATCGCGACATGGAAGCAAGAGGTAAACCCGAATCGACTGCACAGAAAGCCGAGCACTTAATCGCACACCAGGCTTCTCCCTTTTTAAGGGATTCTACTTTGAATCAAAATCGTTTATACATAATTTTATACAGAAAAATATTAGAAATAGTGTAAATAAATGACAATATCAATTGATACATTCTTACTATTATTATTATTTTGATTAATATTGTGTATGCATACTATGTACGTGTATATATAGAATCCGAAATGAATTTTCATTTCATAAATACCGTATAAAATGTAAATTCATTTCAGATTATTTTTATCACATGTTTACACTCAGTTTAAAGGTGTTTATTTCATCAAACACTGACTTGATATTCCTTTCCACGCTATGACGTCACTTGTCATAAATTTATTTATGACATAGCGATATTTCACTGCATAAACAGCAAAACATGTGATCAATATAAATAATGGTGTTCATTAGATCCAGCAGAGGCGGGGGCTGGCTGGAAATTTTCCTCGGCCGGAACATTCATTTGCAATATGAGCCCAGCCGAAATACAGGTTTAAATTTCTCTTACTACTCGTGTTTCTTAAAATAGATTTATCTAAAATGAATAAAATTAGAAATGGGAAATTCCTTGACGTGTCCCTATATTTTTACTCATTGTTATCACAGGTATTGATAAATAAATCATGTGATTACCTTGAAACGGACCCTTAACAGGTTAAATGCTAATATGCGATATATAACTATTATATTTACATATTATTAGTTTATTGCAAATAGCAATATGTCAAGTTTGTTTGTTTGATTCTTGCCTCACGCCACACCAAAAGTATTTCATGTAATGGTGACAGCATCTGGCTGATGCAGTGCATAGATATATAGATCTGTATAGACAGAGGGATCTTTTACATGCCACATCTACCGGTATGTGACATCGGTTTGTACCATCTCACCCGAAAAACAAGACACCAACCGGAGAGACTCGAACCCGGAACTTTTCGGTCACAAATCAAACAATTAAGGGGATGACCACTTGATCCAGCGGGTAGGGGGTGAAAAATTTCACTCGGCCCGAACATTCATTTTCAGCATGAGCTCGGTTGGAATCTTTATTTCTATATATGGTAGGTAAGATATCGAAGATTCATAACATCGGAAAGATGTGTATCCTGTAGGTGTCCTGTAGTATTTGTACAGAATCGGGCAATTCTAGATCCTCTGGCACATAAAAAGTATGAACATTCATCTACTTCAACGGTGTTGCTGTGGGGGTGAGGGTGGGCTGGGGGTTGTGTTACCACAATGAAATTAATATATATATATATATATATATATATATATATATATATATATATATATATATATATATATATATATATATATATATATATATATATATATATTTATATATACCGGTAGATGGGCGCAAGATTAATTTTGACGTGAAGAGCCTAAAACTGCACGGGTATCACAGACAAGGTTCTCTTATGTAATTTATGCTGAAAAGTGGGTTGCAAACATACTTCTGTTCCCCTCTGTTCCCCCCTACGCTCGTTTTGTTTTGTTTTGTTTGTTTGTTGTTGGTTTTTTTTTGGGGGGGGGGGGTGTTAGTAGGTTAGTATGTTCTTTTTATGCAGATGTACCGCACATAATGGCAAATATTTCAACTCCTCGCCAAAAGAGGTTAGATTATTTATTTGGAGTTTTTTGAGGAATATTAATTTCTAAAAAGGGGCCCCGGCCCCTTCCCCTCAAAATCAAATGATGGTCCACTAATTGACTGAGCAACGCTGGTCCCAGTGATATAAAAATAACTGAGGTTTTCATATTGCCTTAATGATAATAATAAGCAAAGAGTGACATTCATAATATTAATGATGCTCGTTATATTGATTGATTGAATATTATTTTACGTCATTCCACGATTACTTCATGTATATGGTGACGGCATCTGCCTGATACATTGCATAGAATTTAGACCTTTGAAACGGACCCAACCGAAGCAGCGAGGGATCCTTTACGTACCACGCCTACCACGACACGGGGCTTCGGTTTTTACTATCTCATCCGAAAGACAGAACACCGGTGCGCCCAGGGCGGGAGTCGAACCTGGGACCCCTTGGTCACGAGCCGAGAACCTTATTCACTAGACCACACCGTCTTTATGCTCGTTATAAAATGGATGAGCATATTACTGAGTGTTATAAGAACCAGTGAGTTTTAAATGAAAATGCATCTCTGTATATCTTAAAACAACTCTTGACAGATATATTTCTACAGGAAAGAAATGTCTTCATCGACAACGCTCCGAAATGTTTGTGTATTATCGTGAAATACCTGGTTGATTCCTTTTCACTACAATATTATCTATGTAATGTTTTACCTGCTGATTTTTGTTATACTTGTTTGTCTAAATTTAGATTATCATCACATGCAGTATGCATTGAACAGGGTAGATATAAGAGAGTGAAGAGAAATAACCGCGTTGGTCATTTTCTGAGAGATATAGTTGAGGATGAGTACCACTTTGTTCTTGTTTGTCTTATGTAGTCTGATTATATAGAGATTATTTATAGTAAACCATATTATTAGATTTGCTCGTCCATGTTCAACTTGTTCAGTTATTTGCAATTCAGAACATGAAAAAAGTATGTAATCTGGGTAAAATTTTGAAATCTGCTTTTAAAATGAGGGCTTTAAGATTTTTTTTTTATCTTATAGGACGTGTACAGGTTTAATATAATTCTACTACAGGTCCTTGGTGATTTGTGCCATACAGCTTTGTCAGATGTCTTCTGTTTTCTTTTTTATTATGTATATATTCTTTACATTGTCTGCCCTACTCTATTTTCAATTTTCATAAATCTGTGTGTCTTTCTCTAATTTCATTTATTTGTATGTCTGAACGTTCACTGTATTGTCGTTCATGCGGTTCTTTTGCTAATAAATTACATGTACTAATACTACTTCGCATATGACCATCTTTCAGAAAATTGACAAAGTTACGAAAAGTCATCTTGATTTACCTCGACCCATGACTATGAAATCTATAAGCTTGCTACTACCATCATTTCGCATCTGTATGTGAAATAGAAAACCTCCAGACCGAAATTCTTTTAAAGATCGCATCACAAAGAAAGTGTTGATGGACGATAGGCGAAAGGACAAGACATCAAATACCACACGCATGCCGATAAGAAAATACGAACATAACTAAGGTTGAAAGTCTGTTAACAGTAAATGTTTCTAAGTAAGTCTGATTGGATCATTAAAAGCAGGTAAGTTTAAATATAAAATGGACTCTCAACTGGAAATAAGTTAGACTGAAAGGGTCGTAAACGGCAAATGAGCAAGACCGAATAGACTGTTAAAAGTCACGATGAATGGACTGTGTAACAGGTATGAAAAGAGGCATAATGGACTATAAAAGCAAAACAAATACGGCTAAATGAACTGTTAAAGGCAAAAAGCACGAGCCAAGCGTATTGTTAACAGCATATATGGAAGACTGAACAACAAATAAAGTTAAAAAAAAAAGAATAAAGAATAAATAATGAGTGTATTGTAAACAAAAAGGAAGTAAGGCTGAATTGACTGTTCCCAATAGTAAATAAAGCTGAACAATTAACAACAAATAACAAGTGAGACGAAATGGAATGTTAACAGTGGATAAGGAAGGCAGAATCACAATAAGCTGAATGAACTGTTAACAGTGGATAAGGAAGGCAGAATCAAAATGAGCTAAATGGACTGTTAATAGTGGATAAGGAAGGCAGATTTACAGTGAGCTGAATGAACTGTTAACAGTGGATAAGGAAGACCGAATCACAATAAGCTGAATGAACTGTTAACAGTGGATAAGGAAGGCAGAATCAAAATGAGCTAAATGAACTGTTAACAGTGGATAAGGAAGGCAGAATTACAGTGAGCTGAATGAACTGTTAACAGTGGATAAGGAAGGCAGAATTACAGTGAGCTGAATGGACTGTTAAACAGTGGATAAGGAAGACTGAATCACAATGAGCTGAATAGACTGTTAAACAGCAGCAAGTGGGAATAGGTAGCTGACGACAATGCTGTTAACAAAAGATTAGTTACATAAATGAACTGTAAAAAGCAAATAAATAAGGCTAAATGTACTATATACAGAAAATCTGTACCTGTCGCATGTGTAAATAAAGCGAATACTCATCCAACTTTATACAGAAAATCTGTACCTGTCGCATGTGTAAATAAAGCGAACATCAACAATACTCATCCAACTTTATACATGGACTGACAATGATAAATGTATAAATAACAGCGATTAAATTTCTGAACAAGCAAGAGTTATTCAAAAGTTAAATGAAACTGTATATCCGAATGAATAATGTGTATTCTGTTGAACTGACTAACAACAATTAATGTTCCAAAAGGTGAACAAATGGACTATAACAATCAGTACTCAAGTGCGGTGGTAATTGCTAAATGGCCAGGTAATAAAGAAACATCTACATATGCCGTTTTACCTATGTACAACGTTGCTTGAACTCAATGCACATATATACGCGGTTGGTTGGTCGGTATCCTGTCTTTCGGATGAGTCAGTAAAAACGGTAGACGTGGCACGTAAAGGTCGCTTAGGTCTAAATCACTGTGCATTGCACCAAGCAGATGCAGTCACCATTTAAGTGCAGTAATGTTTGTGTGGAAAAACAAAAAACAAACAACAAATCCTGTAAAAATGAGGCGTAAAACAAGAATAAAAAGAACAGCAAACAAACAACAACAAATCCTGTAAAACAAGAAAAAAAACCCCCCAAACAACAAATCCTGTAAAATGTGGCGTAAAACAAGAAAAAAACCCAAACAACAAATCCTGTAAAATGTGGCATAAAACAAGAAAAAAACCCCAAACAACAAATCCTGTAAAATGTGGTGTAAAATAAGAAACAAACAACAAATCCTGTGAAGTTTGGCGTAAAACAAGAAACAAACAACAACAAAAAACAACCCCAAACAACAAATCCTGTATAATGTGGCGTAAAACAACAATCAAACAACAAATCCTGTAAAATGTATCACTTGAAACTACATGGATTTAACTCCGTGTCTATCAACACTGACTTTGTCATTTGTAGAAAATGAGTATGTGTCGTTTGTTTGTTGCTTAACGCCACAATAGTGGGGCGGCTTATGCTTAAATTCCACCAAAATAGTTCTTTTTGTGATACAAACATGAAAATTTGTAGGAATAATCTTCTGATAGTATATTATGAATAAAGACTGTGTGCCAACTGGATTTTCCTACCATTTCAAGATGGCGACCAAAATTCAAAATGGCGGCTGAATAGGATTTATGTTCAAAATTGTATGTTGGATGCATGGTTAACTAAGGGTTATTTTGCGATTTTAGGTCTGAATCATTTATGAAATTTCTTCCTTGAGGCTGCTTAACATTTAAACTTTTAAATAACAATTGTTTCTGGCCTGTTACTCGTGTCCATTGGTCTAAATACGAAGAATTAATTCATAATTAGTTGTTTACAATACTTGGACAAACTCATGCAACATTCTTGCCTCAAAACTTGGCATGGTGTCAGTTTTGTGGGAACTGGGTGACACAAAGGGCACCTTTCTTCCTCTTTCTGTTTGTCAAATACATAGTAATTCCAAAATTATCTTCAGAAAAAGAAAGTGGTGCCCTCTGTCAGAGATTTCTGTGTTTAAGCGGAACACGTGCACACGTGCATGGACTGTAATTACAAGTGGATAACCCACCAGTCTGTCTGCTTTGCAGTTCCGATTAATAGCCGTACGTGCAAATATTGGTTGAATAATAAAATAATTGATTGTTTTCAATTCTAAATTGAAATGTCAAAAAGAATTCGTTAGTAAAGAATAATGCAAAGTACCATCATTCTTGCAGAATAATGTTCAGCAATACAAAACTACAAAGGGCGAGAAAAAGGAGATCTGTTGAGAAAAAAAAAGAGTTCAAAGCAGATGTAGAAGCCACTTATTGCAAAGTGCTTTTTATGTGAAGACGAAGGTAACATATCAGACATGAGAGAGGCAATGACCATGCAGCTGAACGACAGACTAAACCGATGCGCAATAACATTACAAGATGAAAAACTGCTTGCAAAATTAAGTTCATGTTGTAGCACAAGAGTTTAAATATCATCCAAAATGTTTGACAGCACTGTATAACAGAGAAAGAAAGGCACTACGGGACCATGAAATGTCAGTGGAAAAAGGAAACTGCGAGTATGGTGATGAACTTGCATTTGCAGAACTGATTACACACATAGTAGAATCACAAAGAGCTAATCCGGGAGGTATTGTTTTCAAACTTGCTGATCTTAGCTTGTTATACGAAAAACGACGTCGCGAATTTACGTATTCGTCGATTTCAACAAAATTAAATAAAACGAAATTGAAAGACAGAATCTTATCAAAGATACCAGATTTGCAAGCATACCATAGAGGACGTGAAGTGGTACTAGTGTTTGAGAAAGATATTGGACAAGCAGTTGTCACCGCCTGTGAATTTACTGATGCTATGTATTTAGCAAAGGCAGCCGAGATAGTTAGCAAGGAAATGTGTCAGCACAAGGTTAAATTCACTGGTAAATTTAGCGACGAAGCATTGTCAGAAGCTGTTCCAAGTTCTTTGTTAGAACTGGTCTCAATGATAGAGCATGGACCTGATATCGAATCCCAACTTGAAAACGGGATCACTGATTCTGATCTTGCCATTGCTCAGTTGTTGCTTTTTAATTACCATAAAAAGCAACTAAAGGTACAAGTATTCACCAGAGACACTCTTCAGATCGTGAACCTCCGTTTGCAATTTATGTAGGGATTCTTTTGTTTGCAAAGGCACGGAAACGCAATCTAATAGATATTCTATTTCAACACGGTATTTGTATTTCGTATGACCATGTGCTGGAAATCTCTACAATGCTTGGTGATAGTTTACTTCAGAAATATGTAGAAGAAGGTGTTGTCTGTCCACCAGGTTTACACAAGGGTGTATTCACTACCTCAGCTGTCGATAATATTGATCACAATCCTTCTTCTACAACGGCAATGACATCATTTCATGGAACAGGAATATCTATTTTTCAACACCCTTCTATTAGTGATAATACGGAGAGACGTGAATTTCCGCTTATTGAACATAAACTAACTTCGAAAAAAGTATCAAATCTCCCTGATACGTACACAAATGTAAAACCTGCTTTTCTAAAAACAAAACCATCACCTCCAATAGTGCAAACACCTATTAAACTTCAGAACTAAGATTACTTGTTACATAACCTCATGTATGAGTTTGACTGGCTTCAGAGTTTTAGTTTGACACAAGAAGTCTTAAATCTAGAGACAGTATCATGGTCATCATACCATTCTTCGCGAGGCAGGGGTGCTCATGTTAAAGTAAGCACAACATCATTACTTCCATTGTTGCAGGATCAGGCACACTCTGTGTCGACAATTAAACATGCCATGGATAAAATACGAGAGGTCACTAATTTCCTAAATCCCACTCAAACTCCAGTTATGACAGCAGACCAACCATTGTTTGTTCTTGCAAAACAGATACAATGGCAGTGGCCAGACATCTATGGTGAAGATAAATGTGTGATAATGTTTGGAGGTTTGCACATAGAAATGGCTGCTTTGAAACCATTTGGTGATTTACTGAAGGGATCTGGTTGGGTAACAGCTTTGACTGAGGCGGAAATTGCATCTTCAGGATCTGCTGAATCTTTCCTAACAGTTTCAAACGTTGCAAAGACGAGACAAATTCATCAGATAACGGCTTGTAGTCTGCATGAATTGATGAAGCTAGCATTTAAGAATGCTACCGAGGGTCAAATAGATAAAGAAGACATTGCTGTCAATGAAATGTAAGAATGGTTTTCATTGCGCGAGAAAGAATTTCCTCAATTTCAATTTTGGGATTTGATATTGAATTTGGAATTACTAGTCCTTTCGTTTATACGATCATATCGGGAAAGTGATTTTCGTCTCTACATTGAAAGTCTTTCAGCTCTTATTCCCTTTTTTTGCCCTCGATAATATGAACTATGCCAGATGGCTGCCTATTCACATTCGGGACATGCTATCTTTTGAAAAACTACATCCTGATGTCTATGACGAATTTCAAAAAGGTAACTTTTCCGTAAAGAAAACAGAGAGAAGGTTTTCATGCATTGCTATTGATCAAGCACATGAGCAGAATAATGCACTTGTAAAAGGTGATGGTGGCGCAATCGGCTTGACAGAAGATGCTTCAGCTCTTAGGAGGTGGATGATAGATGGACCAGAGATCAGCAGATTGGTTGAAGAGCTTTCAGAAGCAGATGGTAATGTAAAAGTGAGACATTTAAAGCACCATGAAGAAACTCATTCTGCTCAAAAACAATTCTTTGAAAAAGTCCGTGGCAGTATTTCAGGAAATGCGAAATCCATTTGATGAAGAGTCAAAAGATCTGTATGCTATTGATTCCAAAGATGTTGTAGAGCGCAATGTTTCCGAATCGCTTCAGAAACTATTAGAAGTTGGTCTACACCAGTATGATCTTTTCATAAAACGTATTAACGATAATGAAATGTCTGGATTCTATGAGCCCATCACGAAGAATAAATTTCCTTTGTTTGGTTCCAAATCGAAGTTAAACTCTTTTGCCACAAAGACAAAGGTAGCTAGTTTGAAAGATGAATGCAGCTTGTTCTCAAGATTATTCATTTTTTTTGTCAAAGTAGACAATGTGATTTGGAAGACTTCTTCAGACACGAAAATCAGAAGTTTCCACCATCACTATCACAGAATGGAAATCTGAATTTTGGTACAAAGTCACAACTTATGCCAATATTAGAAAGTAATGTACAAATTCCCGTAGCTGCACCACCTGCAGACACTCTCATAATCGATAGAGCTGCTTTGGTTTACTCGAAGTAACCAGGAGTATGTAAAACATTTGATGAGTATGCCAATGATGTGATTTTGCCTAACTTCCAACAGTAGACCACCAAAGTCTTGGAACACATTCTTAAGATGTGATGAAAATAAAAGTGAACTTTTTCGTTTCCTTGCTGAAAAACTGTCTGGGCTGAAGTGTGAAACAGGCATAATTGCGACTCGAGAGGACCATGTCGTAACAAACAACGATGTTGATGTTTCACATATATCACCGTGTAATCACGAAGAAGTAGACACCAGAATGTTTCTCCATGCAAAAGATGCAGGGGTTAAAGGAAGTGAGAGTGTTATGTTAGTGAGTTCGGATGCAGATGTTGTTGTCCTAGGTGTCTCAATGTTTGATCAATTAAATATCAACAGATTCTGTGTTCCATTTGGCAAAGTAAAGGACCCAAGATGGATCCCTTTACACGACATATCAAACTCTCTGGGACCAAGAGCTAGATCACTGCCATTTTTTCACGCTTTTTCCGGTTGTGATACAGTCTCTGCATTTGTCGTTAAAGGAAAGAAATCATGTTGGCAGACTTGGAATGTATATCAGGAGGCAACGGAGGTTTTTAGTATGTTAAGCGTCCCAATAGAAAAATATCTTCTGAAAACATGACGATCATTGAAAAATTTGTTATTTTGATGTATGATCGGTCAAGTTCAACTAAGAAACTTGACGAAGCAAGACTTGATTTGTTCGCAGGAAAACAAAAACCATACAATGCCATACCACCATCCCGGGCAGCTTTAGTTGAACATGTAAAACGAGCTGTTCTGCAAGCAGGCCATATTTGGGGTCAGTGCCTTAATCGGATGATGAAATTGCCATCACCAGATGCATGGGGTTGGGTGAAAAAGGATGGTGTATGGGTACCGTATTGGACTACCTTGCAACCTATAGCGGCATCCTGTCAAGAACTTGCAAAATGCGGATGCTAAAGAATTGTTCTGGGAACTGCAAGTGCTATAGATCATGCGCAGTCCATAATTGCCTCCAAATGTAGTTTAAAGTATTTACAGGTTCATTTTCCATCAGACCTTAACCCCTCACCGTTCCAGATATGTTTCAATACAACCATAAGACCATGCTATATATACAGGCAAGCGAATATTCGCCGCCATTTTTAGAATTTGGCGGCCATTTTGAAAATACCAAAATTTGCGTGGCACACGGTCTAATATGAACAAGTACATACTAAAGAAGTATCATGCCAAGTTTGTTGCTTGTATCATTAAAAGAACTATTTTGTCAGGATCCCGTCCCACTACAAAGGAATATATCATTTTATGGTGGCAGCCATTGTTCAATAATGGAGTAATCACAAAACAATACTAACCTTCGAAAGTGGACGCTTCCAGCTTACCCAGTATGTACTGTAGCAAATTCTAACAAAGGTATGAAACGTCATTCTTTTATCATTCACATTTCTAATCTACTTCTTCATAAGGAGAAGCTGTGATGACAAAATGACATTTGTGTCTCATCATAAAATTTCAAGGGTATTAACTGTTGTAAAAGTATTCCATCAGAATCTGATGAGTTTCTTGTACCAAATTTAGAAATTAGTGAAAATGTTTTATAAAAATGAATGAGGAGAGCTATCAACAAATAATTTATTAAATACGCTGTTATTTATCACATGCTCATTCAACACGAGAATAAGTAAATTCAGAGAACTTTTATGACATGTTCATTTAACACCAGATTCAGTAAATTCAGAGAACTTTAAAGTATTGCACATAATTATTGCAGGATCGTATACTAAAGTCATTTAATCTTTGTTAAAAGAATTATAAAAACTTAGCAGCAAAATATAATCATTTTATATTTTACAAATCATGGTAGCCAAAAGTACTTAAAAAACTAATAAATATTTTTTATCAAAATCAAGTACATACATGTATCATAAACTTATAACTTACGGGCCCAAACCTTACTAACAAGCTACGGTAAATTTATATTGCAGAGTACAATATCCTGTAATACAACAAATACTATGTGAAAATATAAATATGTGAAAAGTGCACTTAAAGTTAATATGGCAGCTGCCTTTAAGTATAGTTCAACAAAGGCACCGAGAACTTTGTTAAAACCTTTCTTTTAGAATAACACGAAACAATAAAAAGTTAGGAAGTGCCCGCTGTTAAAAACAATAAATTGAAATATATATATATATATATATATATATATATATATATATATATATATATATATATATATATATATATATATATATATATATATATATATATAGATCCTAACACCAGATCCTATACTTAATATTCACATATGTTTTGTACTTGAGAATATATAGTAAAACAAGTGGACCAAGTGGGCCTATATCACTCACCTGAGTACAATTCCCTTATTCACAAATGACAGCTCAATTTTGGTAGGAGACTTTGAGTACTTACTTTCCATAAAATTTGATGACATTCTGTGAAGCCGTTAATGAAAAGAAGCCCAAAAATATGTCAGACAATCAAAGCCCTTGGTGGTCATCTTGAATGACAGATTTGGATAGGAGATACAATTTTGGTATGGAATCTTGATAACTTACTTCCTGTAAGATATGGTAATACTCTGTGCAGCAGTTTCTGAAGAAAAAGTCAAAAATGTGTCAGCCAATCAGAGCCCTTGACAGCCATCTTGGATGACTGATCTGGTCGAAAGATACAATTTTGGTAGAGGACCTTGAGTACTTATACCTTGTATGATTTGGTGAAATTCTGTGAAGTTGTTAATAAAAAGAAGGTGAAAAGTGTCAGCCAATTAGGTCCCTTGGTGGCCATCGCTGAAGATGGATCTGGTTTACAGATACCGTTTTGGTAGAGGACTCAGAGTACTTCCTTCTACAAGATTTAGTAAAATTCTGCGAAACAGTTAATGAAAAGTCGAAAATGTGTCAACGAATTAGAGCCTTGGTAGCCATCTTGGATAGTGGATCAGATACATTTTTGGTTGAGAACCTTGAGTACTTACTTCCTGTCAGGTCTGGTGACATTCTCTGTGCAGCGGTTGCAGAGCAGAAGTACACATACTTGGTACAGGTTCTGAATCTTTACCTCCTATTAGCCTGTGCAGTGGTTTTGGAGGAGGTTGAAAATGTCTCAGCCAATCAGATAAATACATGGTGGCCATCTTGGATTACGGATAAGGTTGAAAAACACAAGTTGGTAGAGGACCTTGAGTTCTTACTTCCTGTGAGATGTGAAAAGTTTACGACAGACAATGACAGATGGCATACCATAACAATTATAAAAAGTGAAGGGTTGAACTTTCGTTAAACAAAAGCAACGCCTAGCGTGGCATAATACACCAGTTGCTTAGTTTGAAGGGATGAAATTTGAAAGTATGGAAACATTCCCCCTTTCTCAACAATTCTGTGAAATATTATTCAAATCCATGTAAAGGGTAAACGTTACGGACTTGACAAAGATTTACCTAACATGTGCAGTGTGACTTTGACCTTGCAGATATAACCTTGGTTCAAGGTCAAGACACACCCTGGGCAACAACTCTGTAAAATATTACTCAGATCGATGCAAGAGGTAAAAAGTTATGGTCCAGACAAAGATTTACCCATCATATGCATTGTGACCTTGACCTTGCAGATATAATATTGGTTCAAAGGTCAAGACAAATCCTTGGGTCCTGGACAGTTATTTTGTGAAATATTACTTGAATCTATGAAAGGGGTAAAAAGTTATGACACCGACAAAGATTGATCCATCATATGCATTGTGACATTGACATTGCAGATATGACCTTTGAGTCAAGGTTATGACACACCCTTGGGTCCTGGGCAACAATTCTGTGAAATATTATTCAAATCTATGTGCAGCGTAAAAATTTATGGCCGGGCAAGAATCTAACTGACATAAGCACTGACCTTGACCTTGCAGATATGACCTTGAAAATCAATAGGCTTCATTCTCTAGTCATAAGAAATAAGTGTGCAAAGTTTAAAAGTTCTAGCTTAAACAGTTTGGCCTGTACCTTCTTTAGAAGTTGCATAATCAAAAATTTGCTAATCTTGCCTCCAAAATGTCCTTGACCTTTGACCTTGATACTGAAATCAATAGAGTTCGTCCTCATGCCATAAGAAATAAGTGTATTAAACGATATGGCCTGTATCGTGTTAACGAGGTGGGGACAGAACCATGGACCCACAAACCCACGGACCCATAACGCCATACCATAATACATTTGTCTACGACGGGCATATGGAAATTAAAGAATTCTCATTTATATTTCAGATTCTGTCACATACTGCTTTAGTGGTCACATTTACGTTTCTGATTTACAATTACGAAACAGAGTTTTTCTATCATTTTATTTTCATCTCTTTTTCTTCAGAAAAAGAATTGAAATCTGCCTGCCACACCTTTTTCCTAAAAAAGGCCTGACAATTTTTTTTTATTTTACCAATGCTGTAAAAAATATCCAAGAGTACAAGTGGCCTACAGAACAAATGTTATCATTTCTATAATACAAAATATTTCCAGAGTAACATACACCATTCATGTGTAGCACTAGCATGATGCAAACATACCTGATATCAACATGCATACTTATTTTATTTCTCTCATTCAGCAGAAAACTGCTGAATTTTAGCACCATGAGACAAAAATCAGAAGCTACAACTATCACTAAGTACAGCATTGGTGTTCTCTTGCAATGCATACCAGACCATGAAATTATACTGCTATCATAAATGAGCAACATATAATAATTCATCAATACACATACTCCTGTCTCCTTATGTACTCATCATATACTTGTTATTTGATTTAAAACATACAATCTGAAAAGTGAAATCCTATTAAAATATAAAATCAAAACTTTTTTAGTACATGTTTCAAATGCTTACAATAAACTGAATTTTCTTAGCAATCTGGGTATAGTATGAAATGGGTTAAGAATGTATTGATTAGCTATTGATACCCAATACAAGCCTGGGTAACCTAAAGTCCATGTCATTTGTCAATTTTACAGGTAAGTCAGCCATTTATTTTTCTAGGAAAAATAAATTTAATAACAGAAAATATCTTCAAAAATCTCACTTTGAAACATCAGCAATGATGCTTCATGTTGTTATCATAATTATTCTGGTCATTTTCACCATTCATATACTAGGAAACTATTATTCATCTAATTTTCATCCACTATACAAAAGTAAAAAAAACTTGGCTTTGACTTGGCAATTAATATGCAATTTAGAAAATCAGATAGCCTTCCAGTGACTATTATAATGTATAAAGTTTATGAATAGAAATGTAACAATTACATTTAATGTTAACTTCATTCATTCTTGTCAGTAAACTTACTGAACAACTCTTCATAATGATAAATAAAAGCCTTCATTAAAGTAAACAAACAACAGATTAAATATAATTCATATTCAAAAGTGAAATTCACTTTTCACAGAAATAAAAAATTGCTTGGTAACCAAATACCAAACACTGCACCTGCTAATATACTTTATTCTCTATGACACTGTAAATAAATGACTACTCAAATATTGAGTTAATTGTAACATCACAATCACACTTCAATTCAAGCATGATTACTATTGGATCTTTTCATCCCTTAATTCATCTAAAACAGAATGAATTATCTTATTCATGATCTTGCACTCATGCAGTAATTTCTGTGATAAGACAAAAGAGCATGTGGAATGAATTACCATAAATGCAGAGTATTCTCTAGGTGGTGTTTCTGTAAGAAAGGTGCCTTCTAAATGTAAAAACCCATATATTTTACTACAATTTAAAAATTTTAAAAGTAAAAATGTGGCATAAATCAAAATGCTAATTACAACAATGCTCTAAGGTCATGGTCAACTTGGTCTATTGTCATGGTCAACTTGGTCTAAGGTCATGGTCAACTCACCAAGTAAAAAATGTGGTATGAATCAAACCCTCTTTTAATAAAAGTTTATCATATATACATTCAAAATCCTCTTGAAGTCAGAAACTTATTTACAAAAACTTTTAATCTCATAGATGGTACCAGTCCCAGGAGTATGACAACAGCTCTCCAAAACTTTGCCATGGTGAACTTAAAAATAAAGTCTTATTTTAGACAGATATAACACAACAATTCAAAACTGTATAAAACAAAGCAATTTCATCCATTATACCATTATACAAAATTCATTATGATAATTCTATGCCTCTGTGTATGCAACATTCAAGCTAACACATTAAACAACAAACATGTGTTAACTATTTTCGGGAAAAAAAGGAATGTTTCAATCATTCTTAAACCTAAATCTTAAGATCATAACTCATTTATTCATTCTTCATGCAAAAAGTCTGAAAAGTAAGTCATGGAATAATCAGCCCAGTAATCTCTTGGCATCTGAAGTAGATCAGTAACACGATATGAAGTCAGGTTTGATTCTTGTTTAACGTCATGCCAAGATTTTTTTTTCACTTATACAGTAATGACACTTGCTCATTACAATGCACGTAAGTTTACACCAATGCAATGGACCCATGCTAATGCATACTGTGACATAGGGCCTCAGTCTTTACTCTCTCATCCAAAAAACAGGAAACCAACAAATTGTCAGTGGGGATTGAACCTAGGACTTTTGGTCCTAAGCCAAGCATTCTACTTTTTAAGCTTCAACAGCTAAAATGAAATTATGAAATGCATAATGAGTATAAATTATGATGGGATAATTATAAATAGTTAATTGAATATGACAATTTTCAATATCAACAATTGAACAGTAATATTGGAATGTGCAAGAAATGTGATTGTATGTATAGATTGTTAAACTTTAAAATTATTTCAGGAAAAAGTAACTTTCCCATTCAGAACAGCATACAATTATATTTTAGAAGAATTTTTCAGCTAATTTCAAAATCACTTCAAGTTTGAGTAGCTTTGATTTTTGGAGTTTCAGTAGTTCAAGATTGAGTAAGTGTTTTCTATTAAAATGTAAAACAATGTTTTCAGGACTGAAAATTTACTTTACATTTCTGAGGGCATTCAAATTTTTGACATTCAGGTTGTCGAAGTTTGAATATATATATCAGGGATTTCAATTAGAGCCAGCATCTGGCAAAATACTGCCGCTTCAAATGACAGAAATCACCGATTCGAATTTCCTTTGATCTTGAATTTACTACTCACATTCATGCATACTTTGCTCAAAATGATACACCTCAAATTTCTAAATCACCTCCTTAAATAATTCTTATTGAAAACCCCGATATATATCTTTTAATTGCAAGTTTATTTTCTCAGCAAATAAATTAAAACATCTCTAGTATAACTCATTGCTGCACTAAGTAGATAACAAAAATTATATCATCATAACAAATATGAACACAATCATGTATCTTCAAATTCTGTGAGTATATGTTGTAAATACATTAAATTGTGTTAAAGCACTTAACAAAAGACATGTTACTGTACTTGTTAGTAAATACTGGTACATTCATACCGAACACTTATGCATTGCACATTTAAATGTGTCTCTTTGACTAGTGAACAAAATTTTGCAGTAGTGACACACAATTTATGGTAAATCATAACATTATGATATGAAACAGATCTAAATATATACATGGACGTATAAAATGCTTCTAAACCTTACGTATATATCAGTTTTATGAACATTTCAAATTATTGTTTAGCGTCAATTCTTTTGCGTAAGTAGATTGCCATTGGATATATTCTTATACTACTATTATTTCATAATTCAAATAGAAAAGAGCAAATATTCTGTAAATACATATTTCATAAGTGATAAGTTAAAACAATTGCAACATATATAAATGCTTATTTACAACTAAAACTTTTATCTAAATAATGACTTGCATCATGGTTTGTAAAGACTAGAATTATTTTGATCCATTTTGTTAAAATTAACAACCATAACAGATATATTATCCAGGGAGCCTCTATAGTAAGCCTGTAATACAAGGCTTTTGGCACCATAGTGAGGCTCATGTAAACGGTCCTTAATATAGTCTACAGCCTCCTGATTAGTGAAGCAATCCCACAAACCATCAGTTGCTAAGATCATAAACTTTGGTTGCAGTTCTTTCATGTTAAAGGAAAGAATGTCTGGTTCAGCAATAACAAGATTTCTAGCTTTTAAGGGATAATCTCCAATAGCTCTAGATGTGGCTAAAATTCCTGCTACACGCCAAACTCCGTTAAAGCTCACAAATCCTCCTGATTCTTGTATGCGTCTCCTTTCCTTCATCTAAAAACAATAAATTCAACCAATTATTTTTTCACAAATTTCTTCTTGTAAAAATTATATTTCTAAGCTGAAAGAATTGTTTTTTTAACACTATTTTGTTGATACACACTAAAATTACTGATAGAACCATTCCATTTCTACAGGAGCTACATGTATCTTAGTTTGGACTATGTATCAAACTTGGCCTGTGTCTGTAATCTGACATCTGATAATTTTTAAGGTTGTTGTACAGTTGGGTCGCCAAGCCGGCAAAGTGTAAACAGGGCTTTAGTAGCATTTTATGTTACCAAAAACAATACTTTGTTTTGTTTGCAGTATGCTTTTCACTCAGTACAACACTTCATATTGCTTTTCATTCAGTATCACACTTTAGTTCATACTAGTTAACTTTTCAAACTGTACAGTGCAGGAATCTTCTAGTGATTGATGAAGATAATTTTCAAGGCCAAAAGGTGCAATACAAGCAAAGTAGCAAAGTATTACAAGGTCTTACCACAGGGAATATGCAAGAAACATGTAAGACCTATAATTGATAGAAGAACAGTTGTTCATCAGTAAAACAAAAAGCTAACACACAAGCATACAAACAAATGCCAGATAAAGATATCACTGTATAATGTATTGCTTCGAAGGCAACACTAAAATTATCTCTTGTATTTTCTTTTGACTAACCTGCTGAGGTTTATGATCAAATGATAATGGTATGCTTCTTCCATTTTTGTCACAAAGAACACCCCTGGAATCTCCTACATTGGCCACTGTTAACATGTCATGTTTGAGTAATGCAAGTACAACTGTTGTACCTAAACAGGTATAATAAGGGGTAAGCATGGACAACTGTTGTACAGGTACATAAATAGCAATAATGAAGATAACAAACTTATTGACAGTAAGTACAAAGATTCATGATTTCTATAGATGTTCATGATTTCACTTAGAATGTAAAATGTAAAAATATATGGATCATAAATCATTTCAAAGGTTGTACATGTTTAATGTTGAATCATATGTATAAATTTAGTTTTGCAGGAAACTGCATTTATATTTTTTTCCATTTTTAAACTCAAAAATCTCCATGACAGAAAATCCATATCTAGAAAACTTCATAAGGGTGCATTTTGAATTTGAATAAGATTTCCTTGTCAAAATCCATTAACTTGATACTAGAAGATACATGTAATAATCCATAAGAATAATTAGAACCAGAGAGTTTTTGAAAAGTTGATTTCTTTGTCAGAATTTTATAATTTTAACATTTGGACTCAGTTTGGGCATTTATATAACAGTCAAAATATTTTGAAAACAACTTGGTTAGGACAAAAATATAGCACTATTTCTGTTGAAAAAGGTTCACATTTCTGCACAATGCATTGGGTACATACCATCATTATATACATGTACAATGCATGGGGTACATACCATCACTACATGTATATAAATGTACATATTTTATCAGATAAATTATCTTTATGAGATGTAAAATACAAGGACAAATCTTTGCTTTTGACAAGATTTTGTATTGTTTATTATAAGTTTGAAAACTAGCAGTGTACAGGTGAATAATGATTTTCTGGATTTTTCATGTTGTACATTCAGGCCAATATTTGAGCTATTACCATTGATCAGATCTTCTCCTTTTTAAAACCAATAAATTTGGAACTTTGAAACAACACTAAAGATAACATTTAAACATAAAATCCATCTTTTGTCTCCCAAAGTTTTTAAATCAGCTCTCAGTCATATGAGCTAAAAAGTTAACAAAAGACAAACCGAAAGTCTCTTGGTTTCACTGTTAAGTATTACATCTGGCATATAGGATGACATTTTCCTGGAGTAGTATTAAACTTAATTTTCATTGTAAGGAGACTACAGTACTGAGTACAGTTCAGGTATTTTAGAGGGAATGCACGTTTTGTGTACTTCTTAAATTCACACCTGGATCAGGCTCACCATGTTCACTGTATAAATTATGGAACACTTAGACTGTGCTGTTACAACAAAGGACTTAAGCTATAGTTTCAAGATGTTTTGAAGAAGCAAACTTACCTGATATATCCATATTTGACTTCGCCATTTCTAAAAATTGTTTATCAACAGCTAGAATTTCTTCTGTGAGTAATCTGGTAAAATTTTCATTGTTTTCTTCTAATGAAGCCTTCAGAAGTCGAATCATAAGGCACTTAAACAATGTCTTTTCTGTAAAATCTGCAGCAAACTGAAAATGAGTAAAGAATCTAATGTTGACAAAAGAAGTTTGGGATCATTTAAGTTACATGCACAGCATTTTCTGTAAATAGATTTTGCTGGATTTATTTGAAAAATTGTGAAAATATTTGTCATTAAATGAGGAATAATATTTGTCACAGCAAATCTAATCAATATTGCATAACCCTCTTGAGCAATATTCAAAAACATCTTGGAAGACATAGTATTTAGAAGAAAACAGAAAAGTAAAACATATAGTGCAAACAAGCAAAAAAAAAAAACCAAACATGAGGCCTAAATGGGCCTATATTATTCACCTGTTCGCTAATACATATAGTCTCTTATTAATGTTTTTGAAAACTGACAAAAGAAAGTTAACTTGCTTCTTGCCCCACCCAGGATCCAACCCTTATCAAATCTGGTTAAAAAACAGCAATTCTTGAAGTGGACCTTGAGTATTTCATCACTATCAAATTTCATTAAAATCCCTTCAGCAGTACTGAAGAAAAAGTGGAAAATAAGAAAAATTTATGGACAACGACAGACGGATTGATGATAAGCCATATATTTTGACAATAACTCATTTGAGCCTTTTGTTCAGGTGAGCTAAAAAGCATCAAAACTTTGATTTACCGGTAAGAGTGGAAGCAAAAACAACAACACTTTTCAAGACACCCCTCTAGATCACTTTGGTGTATTCAGAGGTACCCTCTTGGACCTATGTTAATATGTGGCCCCACCCTGAATCCATCCTTTGATAGATTAAGCTCAGGTGAGCTAACTAGTAAAAGTATAATATATATACGTGTGTATGTTAAAGATCTTTATAAAATTTCATGATTTTAATTTCTTATATATGTAAATGAAATGAAAGACAGAAAAGCATTGATATCACATGATAAATAAAGGCTGGTCGTTCTGTGCTGCTTTTGATAATAATACACATTACGCGATTACACTGTAAAAGGTATACGGCAAAGCAAATTCAGCTCGCAGTCTTGCTGTTTCAACACGAAATTGACATCTTGGTTTGGATTTTTCCCCTGCGTATTATACACGGAGTTTGACGTTTTTTCATGATTTTCGAGGTCATTTTGGGGGGTGCGTATTATACTCGGGTGCGTATTATATTTGAGTAAATACGGTATATGTATTTCATTGTCCAAGAAAACTTGACCTGTATGAAAAACGATACAGGGGCAATTAAAAACTTCATAGCTGTGTAGAACTACATGTTTCAGTAATTTTATTCCTTACGATTTCCATTTGAAATGATTGACCATTATATAACAAACACACATAAAAACACTACTATATTCAATCAAAGAGAATATTGCACAGAATCAATTTGTATACAGTCACACCTACTATAATACAGCCACATATTTCAAATAATCTCCTGCACTAAACAATACCTTTTTATGTTTCTTACAGTACAGTCTACTTGGAGGTGTTTTGTAATTTTTACACAAAACACAACAAGTCTAATGGTGGATTCCTAAACTAAAGTAGATTTGCCTTTACATGTACTAAAGTAGGTAGTCCAACTTACCTCTCCTCCATGACCATCAAATATACCATAGATAGAGGTATCTGTATGTTCTAAGTCACCAACAATATTAAATCTATCCTCCATGTGGGGACGGCGACCTTGTATTGCATATACAGCAGCATTATGTTTGATCATGTCCCATGATACTCTGCCTCTCTGTAAACTGCTACCAGTAATACCATTATCAACAGATACCTTATAAATATAAATGTTATATAGATCATCATATTTCCATTATATTATCAGTCTTAATAATGTACATTTTGCATTTAATACATCTACAAAGCAGAAACAATTGCAATATTTATTGAGTACAGAGTACATGTAGGCTAGCACTATCAATACCTCAAATATTGCTGCAGTTGAATTTTAAATGTAGAAAAAGAACATAGCTAACAGGTATGTTGATATATATTATTTATAACTTTATTTTTATGATATCAAATGAGGTGGCAGGTTGGTGTAGTGGTATCGCACCAAACTTCGAATCTGAGGACCTGAATTTGAATCTGGCTATCAACTCAGATTATTCTAGGATGATTTATCATTTTCTGTCATACAATTTGACTTTCATATGAAGCAGTATAAACTGTGGGCCCCAAGTCATGGTAGATGCTGGCGTGTAGAAGATCGCTCATTGCTTCAGGTAGGTCTGTGGCAAAGGACAAAATTTTAACACAATGCATCAAGCAGGTCCCACCACCATAGATGGTAGATGATGGCATGTAGAAAATCCCCCCACTGCTTCAGGTAGGTCTGTGGCAAAGGACAAAATTATAAAACAATGCATCAGGCAGGTCCCACCACCATAGATGGTAGATAATGGCATGTAGAAAATCCCCCTACTGCTTCAGGTAGGTCTGTGGCAAAGGACAAAATTATAAAACAATGCATCAGGCAGGTCCCACCACCATAGATGGTAGATAATGGCATGTAGAAAAACCCCCTACTGCTTCAGGTAGGTCTGTGGCAAGGAACAAAATTATAAAGCAATGCATCAGGCAGGTCCCACCACCATAGATGGTAGATAATGGCATGTAGAAAAACCCCCTACTGCTTCAGGTAGGTCTGTGGCAAGGAACAAAATTATAAAGCAATGCATCAGGCAGGTCCCACCACCATAGATGGTAGATGATGGCATGTAGAAGATCTCCCCACTGCTTCAGGTAGGTCTGTGGCAAGGAACAAAATTATAAAGCAATGCATATGGCAGGTGCTACCACCATGTCTGTGCAATAATATAGCAAAACAAAAACAAGATATCACAAACATTTCAGGGTTGTTTTTTGGTAGACATAAATATTACATGGTGTGCTTGATTCACGATAAGAATTTAACGGTAAGATATTGAAATTTCATAGACATGTTACTGTAAGCTGTGCTTAGGAAGGTCTTTAGGTACGTGTATGATGGTCCCAAAACTCATTACTTTGCTTTTTGGTTAACAATAGGGGTTACAGCAAAACCTATTAGGCCAAAAATAAATTCATACCATAGTATATGAAAAGATATGAATGTCTTCATTCATATAAAATTTCACTGAAAATACTAGTATTAAATGTTGATTTACATGTACATGGGTAGATACATGTACATGCAGCAACTATCATAAATTTTTATTCATATTTGTATTCATTGTTCTAATAAATTCACAGTCCTATGTCAAAAGTTATGTTTTTACCATTGAAAAAAAACCTCTACAAAGTGGTAAAAGTATGTCTTCTACCAGCACTAATTCAATTAAATTAATATCATTTAAAAAAAGAAAAAATTTGAGCACTGTACATCTAATTTCTGTTGGCAGCAGAAATTTTCACATCTCTTGTTACACCAAGGACTTAAAAAGAAGAAGGATTTGCAAGTAGTATGTATTGTATAGAGAACCTAATCAAATATTGTGTATTGCAAATTTTACAAGACACAATATACTGCCATCTTTGATTTGAACTAAGGCCTTCAGCAATACTTGTCAATCTACATGTACTAACATTGGCATAGAACAAATCTATCAATCACAAATAATTGATGTTCTTGGAAACAAGGGACCCAAATGGACTTATATTGCTCATCTGAACATAATTTCCTTATTCAACTGACAGCTCGAAAAATTTGCAGATAAATATATACATTCCTAATGTTTATTGTGTTGTGACTACATTTCGTACTGAAAACTGAGTGTAAAATTTGAATCATCATTAACATTAAGCAATTGCTATTGCAGGCCAAATTAAAAACATCAACACTTGGAAGTGACCATGAGTATTGCATTCACACCAAGTTTCATCAAAATCCTTCCAATGGTTCTGAAGCAGAAGTTGAAATTGTGGAATAATGCCCCCCTTCCCTCCTGTTTTTTGGCCGTCTTAAAAAATTCATAAAAATTCCAATATTTAAGTTAATGACAAAATTCTCTCACAGTTGCATTCCTTACTATAATTATGATAATAAAAGAAACCAAATTAAAGCAACATTGTCAACTAAAGGATAAAAAAAACCCCCCAAAGCAATGACACTTCTTCACACATCCCTCTAGATCATTTCTTTGCATTTGGTTTGTCTGTCTCTGTAAGCAGCCGGCCTGAAGAAGTTTGTCAAAGGAGGGTATCCTCTGTGACTTTCTGTTGTCTGTGATGGTGCCACCTGTTGATGGATCTGAATGAAAAACAACAACACTTGTAGGGGACCATACAAGTACTTCATGCCTACAAAGTTTCATCAAAATCCTTCTAGTGGTTCTGGAGAAGAAGTCGAAAATGTGAAAAGTTTAAGACACAGGATGGATGCCAGATGATACACTATGACAAAAGCTCACTTGAGTTGTTGGCCCAGGTGAGCTAAAACTAAATATTAAAGTTATGTTCTGATGCAATATTTAGCAATTTTACCCATTAGCTTTCTGCTGCAATGGCAATGTTTGTCATTTGTTAAAGTGTAGCAGAATTTTGAAACATAGTCTTCACTGTCAGTTTTTATCACTCATATTAAATTTACCTATTGAAAAGTGGTAATACAACAAAGATAAAACACTTGATTGCTACATGTATATAAATTTTGATGACGGAAATGAAACACTGTCAGCTATTAGAATGAGATCTGAGAGCAGTAGAATGACTTGGAGAATTTTGGATGCTTTCTATAGTGTTTTATAACATAAGGTTGCTATTTAATGGTTTCATTGTCTGAATATCAGAAGTCTTCTGTAACATCTGATTTGAATATTCACAAGAGTAAAATTCCAATAAATATTAGAAAAATCATCACTGTTTGTTGTAAAATAAATATAAAATTCTATTATCATAACTTCTTTGGCTCTTAAGACATACTAAATGAAAAAATAAATTGTTTGGTAATTATGTATGCCTTATGAAACATTATTTGGAGTCCTAGGTATTTACCCATTACATGAGTTTATCTACAACAAGTTCTAAACTATGAAATTGTAAAGTTTAAAAAGAACAATATCAGAGTTATAACGAGAATCAAAAAGATTCTTATCCTTCTTCGCTTTTACTTTAAAGTTTAAGTCCTTGGTTACACATTTCACAGATGATAACACTCTACATTTCTTATTGCCTGTTTCTAACCTTAACGTCCCTTCGATTCCACTGTAACTGAACTTTAAGTTTAGCCCTCATCAAATAACGCCATATTGGTTTGACGTGGAACGCCGAATTGTATAGAACAATTATTAGAATTAGACATATTAATGACTCAAAGCTCAGAACATATCGACGAACAAATCTGCTGATAACAGACACAATCGTCATTCTATCATCCTGTTTTATTCCTTTTTAAATCTTCCGACTGTCATCGTTGAATGTTTGACAACTAACAGGAACTTGATATGGACATATAAATCCATCTGAAAACGGATTTCATGTTCCGATGTCATTCAGCAAATTATTCTCATTGAAAGTAAAGGAACACAAACACCCTGTATTGCAAATTTTCGGCCTCCTGGGCAAATCCAAAGCTACGTAAAATCTATGTTTTCATGAAAAACATAGCTTTGTATTTGTCATCTCTTAAAGTGCTTGATAAAGTTCGTGAGGCCGAAAATTTGGGGTGTTTGTGTTCCTTTACATTTTATGTACCGGACTTCCCTTTGGAGTACTGCTTCGAATCTTTATTACTTATTCATTCTCATTGAAAATCAACCGAAGAAATTTTACTACAAAATGATGCCCCCCTTTTTTCTCAAAAGAATGTTTGTTTGGGAAGGGGGGTCCATATCAGCTAAATACCTTTCGTGATTGACATTGATATATATTGAAAAGTTGAAATGTAAACTGACTTTAGGCCTACCCGGTCTTCCTTTATAAATGTTTATAAACGTAGACACCGGTAAGGAAATCGAAAGTTTTTGCTGACATTTGAAATTATATAGATCGCATAAAAATTTAGCCCTCACTGAATATTCGGAAATAGATATAATACAGGGCCCCTCATCTTTTACACATGCTTTTGATATACTTTCTACACATATCGTCAGACGTGATCATATGCATGAATTTGAACAATAAATCATAAAGTAATCAACAATTCTTTACTTTCTTTTATTTTTGTCATGTGACATTCAGTACTATTAATAAGGCGGGTTGTCAGATGTTTACGGCACACTTAACAAATTTCCATTTCTTATGGGTAAGTCTAGAAAAAGAAACTTTTAATTTTAAAAGTTTTTGAAAAAGAGGTCAAATATGTAATGGTATTAAAAGAATTCCCTTGTAAAGAAAAATGTATAGGTGGAATAAAAATCCCTGTCGGGCAAAACAAAACAGATATGATCCAGGTCATACCTCAAGGTCAAGATAAAAGTTCTTGTAGTTAATATTTAAATATAAATACCATTTTTGGAGATGGTAAGAAACGACACATGACATGTGTACATACATTGCACTTGCATGTACATATAAACTAGCTTGTCTGTATACATAATACACATGCGCGGATCCAGAAATTTTTGTCAGAGGGGGTCCAACCAAAAAAGGTAATTTTTACTCTTAGACGAGGAGGGGGGGGGTTGGTCCAACCCCAAAATGCCTAAATATGACCTTTTTTTGGTAAATTTTTCGAATTCCAGGGGGTCCAGACCCCCCTAAACCCCCCCCCCCTCTGTATCCGCGCATGATACAGAGGCTGACACCAAAGATGGATTATCGTCATTAATCTCATGATATTGGTGTTCTTGTACAACCAAAACATAAGACCCTTGTTTGATATTTGGGCATTTTATTTGTATTTTACCGATTACTATCATTAAGTTGACCTTTGAGTGTAGGGAACATTGTGACCCAAGTGTGTCGTAGTACTGTAAATGTTAGATTGTTTTATTTTGTATGGATTCTACTTTCCTTTTCACGACTGGAAAATCACAATCTCGTTAAAATTCGATCTTCCATGCGCCATTGTAAGTCACTATGGAAGATATCAAAATTCCCTATAAGAGGTCATCGCAGATTGACCTTTAATTCTTACCAGGGACGTATATATGTGTTAAATACGTCTTTCTACACTCTTGTTGTGAGAAGTTATCGAATGCTCAAATTGAACCTTCAAATTATACATACATTTCCAAAAAATAAAATATCTTTTTGGCACGAGAGCATCAATTTTAGTCAACATTCTTTACTTAGCAGAATCCATGACTCAGTCAAACTAACCTAGCGCTAGCCGATCCCTGATTAATCAGTATAAGCCATTCTGAGATGAACTCTTATGGGGAATATTGAGATCATCCATCGCGACTTGGCCTATATCCAGTTTAATGAGACTGGGGAAAATTGCAGCAATGTTGTGTGGCATTTTCGCCTTTTGGGCATTTTTACTGCCTGACAACTTAAAAGTATCTGATAGGGAAACAAAATTCATTGCTACCTAGAATGTTTCTGATGATAATGAATTTTATTTATTGGAAAATAAATTTTCATATGTCTAATCTAGAAATTTTTATTTTTTACATCAAAATGTCAGAAAAATTCAGACGTTAATTATTTTATTGGAAAAAATATTTCACGCCATTTCTTTTTCATACTAAATACCACATATTACATATCCATATTCTACAAAATCTTGTTTT
The DNA here is from genome assembly GCA_035048485.1 of Pteria penguin. Taxonomy (NCBI): domain Eukaryota; kingdom Metazoa; phylum Mollusca; class Bivalvia; order Pterioida; family Pteriidae; genus Pteria; species Pteria penguin. The sequence continues at coordinate 42,419,061 of CM068583.1, read as the reverse complement.
ATCGCAATCGTCAAAACAAAACAAAATTAAAATACTATCCCGTTACAGCCTCTTATGTAATATTTTCCTATAACACGAATATCCAACGCCTATATTACTTTGTCCATTGTCTATTGTTTGAAACTATGCCCGTAAGGGCCCATCTTGGTCAATAAAATATCTATCATATCAGACTACAAAATATATCGACCACCTTTTGTACACATGCACCGGACACTAGCATTATATTATAAATATGGTGATGTACGACACTTGTAGACATCTGTATTATTTAACAAACCTGTTATGTAAAAGTAAAAACACTTGGAATACTGGATTTTATGTATGAATATTTATAGGACTTGAGAAGTTCAGAACGGAGCATAGATCTCCATGACCTCCTCCTAAATTACCTACTAAAGCTTTGTTTTCGTTTTATTAAAGGACAAAATTAAGTACCTATTTACAAAATATGTACAAGCATCATACTAAATATCAGTAATTACACCAGTTACGGGTTCGATTCCAAGTAGAAGCTTGAGGAGCAGAGTTGATCGGGTAATAAATTTCCTGACGTCTCCAGACCTCTCTTTTTCAAACAAGAGGACAAAATGGGCATATATATTGCTCAACTGAGCATATTGAATACACGAGAAGATTATACGTATTATATATGTATTGTAATATTCTCAGACAAAGTATTCCTTTTTAGAATTATATTTCAAATCTGAGCCAGAACAATACCACATCATTTTCGAACACTCATACATAAAAACTTCTATGAAAATCAATATAACAATTGAAAATCTTGAAAAACAACAGAGATCGAAAGACGTCAGAAAGTATCAAAACATTATTTGACTTTATTTATAATATTCATTAAATCAACACTGCTATATGTGGACCTAGCACATAAGGCGCCGTTTTACTATTTATTGTTAAAATGTGATATCACTTTTAAACCAAGGCGATGACCTTGTATCCAAAGTTTTATATCACTTAGGTTTTCAAAGAGTGATATCACTTTGGTTTCAAAGGTACATCGATCACTTTGACTTGCAGCAAAGGGATACCATTTATGATATCACTTCAGTTCAAGGTGATATCGCTTTGGGCTCAGGGTGATATCACCATAATTTTAAAATGATAAAATACGAGAACTCCGAAGCATCATGATTTTTCCAATTTTCATACGAGAAAAAAATTAGATAGCTCCATTTTTGAGTTGTACGGAGACACACGATACAGCAGTATGAAAATTGCCAGTACGAGAAAGTGGGCAATATATATACTGTAAAACATGCTCCAAGCGATATCACCTTGATAATACAGTGATATCATTTAATTCTTGCTCTTTTGCAGTATTGGTAAGTGACATCACTATGTCATCAATGTGATATCACTTAATTTTCATGCTGGTATCACTTTGATCCTACTGTCCGCGCCACTCACTTTGTAAACCGAAAAATCTGGATTTTCACTTATTTATCTTTTAAATAGTTTTACAAAATTAATATCAATCGACAGATCTTGTTTAGTCGTAACTTTTGGTGTATGTTATATGTTTCTACGAAGAAGCATTCGTATTTTATAGGGAAAAATCATTTTAGATAGGGCGTTTTCTATGTTAATTTTGACGTGACGTCGCCGATGTTTAACAATGAGTCTATGGGAAACTTGGCGACGTCATGTCAAAATTTAACATGGAAATCGCCCTATCTAAAATTGATTTTTTTTTCTATATAATATGAACGCTTCTTTTACGACTAAACAAGATCTATTGAATGGTTATGCCTTTTTGAAATTATTCTGAAGATGAATGATTGAAAATCCAGATTTTCCAGTTTCCAGAGTGAGTGGCGCGAACAGTAAGTGATATTATCTAGGTAATAAAGTGATATCACCCTATCCGAAATAGCACGATGCTGCCACTGTAAGTACAAGTGACATCACCTTCAATACATAGATTGTTATAATAATGTTTAAACATATTCTAAAAAATGTTTTAAATATCAGTGTAACACATAGAGATATCACTTAGAATCGAGATCACTTCATTTTCATTGTGATACTATTTTCAAGGAGACGTCACTTAATTCGAAGTGCCTAAAGTGGTTCGCTTAGAACTAAGACAATATCACTTGTATTGTATAGTTCCATGGTGACTTCTGCCACATAACTGAGCCAGTAACTCCTCTTTTTTCTTTGAAGTTAGGTATTACCTACGTACAAGATGATTTTCCCTTGAATTTAGAGGATATCCCATCGAATTCAATTTGATATCACTTTTTGGCAATTTGATAGTAGTAAAAACGTCGTCTCATACAAACAATTTTCAAATATTTTGTTTTGTTGGTCATCTTAATTATTTCCAAATATTTAAAATTTCAATCACTTACATTGACATAAAACTTTCAAGAAGTTTTCAATATTTGTGTTCTTCGACTAAAGCAACAAGAAGTTTAAAGAAAGAGTGGACTATAAGCAGTAGACATTACGGACTATACATATAACTAAGTACAGGAGAACTCTGGCGGTACCTTGATGAGGTTTTGATGTATGACAAGTGTATTAGGTTAGTGTAGACGTAACCATGTGTATCGACATTGTAACTGTGTCATCACATCCCATACATCACGATAATGGAAGACAAAGTACGCTATATAAAGCGTGTTCTTCACACCATAAGCATTATATAGCAACACCACTGTAATAACCTAACCATGCTTAGAATTGTAGCACTCGTCTTCGCTGGATTATGTTTAAATCTAACCAGTGGACAGGTAACAACGCCCGGGCGATGCCCAAATCTACCAACGCAACGTAATCTGAACCCCTTGAAGGTAAATAAAATAAACCTATTTTATTAATATCATTTCAGAGTTTATAAATCAGAATAAATTTGTAAAGTGATAAAGAATTATTTAAATGAAGTCACCACCAACTAAGAGCATAAATATTTATTTGTATGATTATCAAATGTTCTTTGTCTCATAATATCCGTGTAACCAGTTAAATTAAATAATTCATTTCAATTTCCGCTGTATATTTCTTAATAAACTTGTTATTTCACGAGGATTAACTCAAGCATTTGCTACTCGGTAAAATTTCACAACTATAATTCATGAAGAATTGTTAATAGAATTGTATAACAGAGATGCATTAAGTATTATTATTATTATTATTATTATTATTATTATCATTATTCTGGGGAGATGTTATTTATATACATGCTCATGCGCAGTCAGAGGTAAAACTAAATTCACAGGAAAACGTCAAATACAATAAATGGAAACTTCATAGATCAATGAACGATGATGAGATTAGGCTCGCAGGATGAGCTATTTAGCATCTCTTATAGGCTTGCTAAGCCTGCCGTGATTGCTTTCACTTATGTTTTATGTATATATGAACTAATAGAACATATTCTAATATTGATTGATTGATTGATTTTTGTTTTACGTTACACCACGAATATTTCACGTATATGGTGACGGCATCTGCCTGATGCGGGGCATACACATTTTGACCCATCCGAAGCAGTGAGGGATCTTTAACATGCCATGCATACCACGACACGGGGCCTCGGTTTTTACTGTCTCATCCGAAAGACATGACACCGGCATGGCCAGAGCGGGACTCGAACCCCGGCCTCCCGATCAGGAGTCCGACGCGATACCACTAGGCCACGCCGGCTTATATTCTAATATTGAACATACATGTATATACACCTAGGCACATATACATACATATAAACATACATGTATGTATGTGTGTAGGTGTGTTAGTAAGAGAGGTTGTGTGTGTACATGTGTCATATAATTGATCTAAAAGCAATATTCATATTTCGAAAGAATAATAACGTCATTCGAGGACATCCAAGGTTGACCTGTTTGTATTTATGTTTCAGTACAGTGGTGTATGGTATGAATATAAGAGATTCTTTACCTTTTTCCAACAAGGCGTGGATTGTTCCAGAGCTATCTATACATTGAATCCTGATGGAAGCATAGGCGTACTAAATACGGGATTCAATAAAAGGTTATTATAAATAGCATTATAATCGAAAACTAGTTTACAGATAACACAAACGATTGATAATACCTCTACTTTTGGTAAACTGGTATACTTTTGAAAAACTTTTAATACTTCCCTTACGATCGCATTCACATGTAAATGGGGTTTGATCGGTGTCTATGATAGACTTTGTCAATATGAAAATTGCAACAACTTTTAAGTAAGTTCATACATGGATATATACTACGTTACATTTGTTTTAGAGAGGGCAGACCTAGCAGTATCCGAGGCGTGGCTCGGATAGCAGACCCGAGAGATCCAGGCAAACTGATTCTTCGATTTCCGAGTAAGTGTCCAAATATTGATACACTCAAACGAAATACAATGTATTCGATCACAAGACACACCCTGTACGTTTATCTTGTACCGAGGCATTTAAACCGAGTAGAAATGACAGAGAAACTAAATTTGTGTAATAAAAACAAACTTTCTTCAAGTAAGAAATTTGATTGGGATACCATGAAACATTTACCACGACTGATTTCTGAAAAATTGTCAATAGTTCTTGCCAGGTGATTGATTTTTCCAGCAATATTTCACAATATCCTGCATCTTCAATGATATTTGAATGCACATTGCGATTTCAATCTTGAGTGCCCGACAGGAAAAAAATCAATCGTAAAATTGACCGAAAAGCAATAAACAAGAATAAGTTCACATTCATTTATATATACAGTGCCGAGTTACATTTTCTTCTTCAGTATGTAAGAGCATTCACGGCGGGTGTGACTAACCATCCATAAGACGCTTACTCCTCCCGGGCACCTGGTCTCACCACTGAATTTCAGGGGTCCATGAATGTCAGCTGTGGTACATTGTTGCTCGCGCCACAATCACTTGACAATACATTTGTAGTTACTTTCGGTTTTCTTTTACAGATATGCCATTTTTAAGATAATAAGTCATGTCTTTTTACTGTAAGGTGCTACAAAATTACCTCGTCCTGACAACACTTTATTATTTTTAGAGAAGTGCCACTTGTAGGTCGCTGGGTGATAACCACTATCTCATTGTTGTTTACAGTGCTGCCACTTGTAGGTCGCTGGGTGATAACCACTATCTCATTGTTGTTTACAGTGCTGCCACTTGCAGATTACCGGGTGATAACTAGTACTTCATTGTTGTTTACAGTGCTACCACTTGTATATTGCTGGGTGATAACTATCTCATTGTTGTTTACAGTGCTGCCACTTGTAGGTTGCTGGGTGATAACTACTATTTCATTGTTGTTTACAGTGCTGCCAGTTGCAGATTACTGGGTCCTGTCTACTGATTACAAGACTTATTCTGTTGTATATAGTTGCAGAGATGGTATGAACTCCAGGGGTCCTACTAAATCAGGTAGATCTAGTCATTTATTCATAAAAATATCTGTTTTGTTTGTTTCTTTCTTGTTTTACATCGCGCCAAAATTATTTTATTTAGTTCTATATGGTAACAGCATCTGTCTGATGCGTTGCACAGAAATGTAGATATAATTTGTATACATGGACCCAACCGAAGCAGTAAGATATCTTATACGCCAACCACGACCTCTGTATGTACTGTCTCATCCCAAATATAAGACACCAACGAGCTGGCGGTGGAACTCGAACCCGCGATGTCTTGGTCACGAGTGAAGTCCCATAACCCAATGAAATACGCTCCATCTGTTTTTGAACATAAGAAATAGCATATGTGTTAGACTTGCTCAAGTATCGATGTTATGTTTTCATTGATAATTATTCTCCATTCTGTGCTCCCTATAATACGTTAATGTGAAACGTAGATTCTAGAGAATACAGTATGACGACGAGCAGAATTTCAGATGAGGGGCATTATGAATAAATACATTCTTAACATAGAGACTTGAGCAAGTTTACACATGCGTGTTAACAACTAAATGGTCCGTAAGAGATCAACGAAAGGGGGTATCTGGACGGCGATGAATAGAGAGAACATAAAAAAAAAGGTAGATAAGAAAATGGACATGAGGAGGGAGAAGAAGGAGCTGAAGTTGTACGCAATAGTTACATCAATCATATATACACATTAAATGACAGATACTTGTTTCTCAAACAACGTGCAAAACGTTGATTAGAATAACAAATAAATAATAAATAATAAAAATAAAAATAAAATAAAAATAAATATAAAATAAAATAAAATAAATAAATAAATAAATAAAATAACAGTGTAACAACATCAACAACGTGCTCGGTTCAAGTGCAGTCGAAGACTTGTTGGCTCCTATAGAAGGTACGGAGACAAAATGAATGTTGATCCCAAAAGGTTTGCACCAATTACAATCATATACAATAAAGTTCCACAAAGTCTTAGACTGTTATGTTACAAGTTCGTGTACGTATGGGTCTATGAAAATGCTCAGTCGCCATTGTATCAGGACGTGTGAACACAATAACTACAATAATAAATAATAATAAACAAAGCATCTTCTAATATGCTGATTTCATCTTGTTTCTTCTTGTAGAAACCGTGTATATCATAACAAGGCAGAGGGGATATTTGTCTAACAAAACAAGAAAGAACATTTTCACGAATCTGACAAGGCTAGGAATTGATGTAACAGAATTTAGAACTACAGACCAAACGCAATGTCCACCTGGATTCTAAATTCCCATTCCGATGTTCTCTTGAATTTTACAATCCGATTTCAATATTTTACTCGATTCTAAATTTAAGCGCTAACGATAATAAAAATAAAGCAACGTTAACCGTGTTATTAGTCTTTGTAAAATTGCTTAAAGAGTAAATCTACAAGAGCAATTTTACTTCAGCAGTCTTCAGTGCACCTAGCTTTATGAAGAAATTCGTATGATGAATATATTGAATTTATCAGGTGTGATCAGGATATTTGTAATTTCAATTCGAGGTACACGTTTTAAAATAGAAATTACGAACTATTACGTCATTATGTTAGAAGATAATTCCTTCAGTGATGAATGGGATAGCGATGTTTATAAACCTCGCGTACTAGCACGTTTACTGTCAATGCTTATTTAATAACAGGCATCGTGCAAAATATCAGTCAAAAGTAAAAACACAAGCGAGACAATGGTGGATAGACATTATACGTTACTCGTTTGTTTCAACACATGACTGGAATATGGTAATATTTCAGAGTGAAAAGAAGTATTATAAAGATGTATTTTCTGCAGCAAGAGTTGATGAAAGACAATAACCCTTATCAGAATGGTGGGATGTTTAAAATTTCGCAACTATCGGACATGACTTCACAACTTGACCAAACTTAAAACTGAAATGGCCCCATATTCAGATATTCTAGATGCAGTATTAAGGATGATCACTCATTTGTTACACAGTATCAAGAATGTTAAATTTCATGTTTTTTCCCTAAAGTACTCGAATTGTATATTGATTTCATGTAAAAAAAAATGTGATGCATGAGGGTTGTTGTCGATTTTTTAAAGTTGTGTCCAAAAATAGAATAAGGAGTTTTCGCTTCTGCTTTTAGAAACATGTTAACATGTTCAAATCAGTTTTATAATTTTGTGTCGAAAGATTGTAATTAGATAGGGAAAAGTATGAAATCTGAAAACAGATACTTATATCAATGTATTAAAGAACATTATCAATGACTAAATTTCATTTCAGACGAGAAGCGAGCAAACTTTGCACTATTTAATTAAAAAATCACCATGAACCAGTATTAAACTCTTCTTTTCTTTCTTTTTTTTTACAAATTACGCTTAAAAGAATTTGGGTTATTACTCTTTCACTTGATGCATAGAATAAAAAAGGTTTGTGTTGAATAAGAGAACATCCCAAAAAGGAGCTGCCATCCAAAGATTTTATCCAATATTCTCGGCACTCAAAAGAATCAGGATTCAACCACTACATTTAAATCCTTTCAAAGTGAGCCTGCACCCTTATTTCCATGAGGTGATCGTTTATTTTCAAAACGTTCCAAAATTAGTTCTGAAACAGCCAAGAGCATCCAAACGTGTTGAACCCCCGTAGACGACACCTAAACTTGACGTCAGGTGACCTCATTAGCAGTATGAAAGAGAGGAAAACAAACAAAAATAAAGAAAACACTAAACAAAACAAAATAAATATATACAATAATAAACACCCCCTCCCCCAAAATAATAAAAACAAACAGACCAAAACATAAACTTCACTTCCCAGGAATGTTTGTTGGTAGCGTGCTTATCTCCGGACCGATAGGTCCATGGTACAACTTGTTGATTATCCAATATATAAATTCAATGAAAATATTTTTGGGTTTTATTATGTTATAATCTACAAATAATGTTCAGATTCATATTTTGAATTGATCTTATAAGAATGCGTGAAATATATGAATTTGACATTTGAATACATTAGAGCAACTGTGTTATTTTATTTGATAGCATGCGGTCTGTAATAATGCCCATAAAGGACTGTGTTTATGCCACATCACAATAGTTGTTAAGTTGTTAACATGATGTTATAGAAAATACAGCTCATAAAACGTCATGTAGAGTTTTTTTTTCAGAATGCACCGTTTGCAAAGCACAAAAGTCACAAGTAATTATCCTCAAGGTTAATGCCACTAATTCAAGAGTGCCAAATAGACCCTTTCACTGTTACTGCGGGATTGACATTTTGGTTGGCAAATGATAACATTTCCCATAAATATTTGACGTCATAATGAAAAATAGATCTCTTTTCTTTAATTCTACCACGGGCTTATAAAATTCAATTGTATCTGAAAGTATTTGAATTATCATTCAGAAACTGTCTGGTGATGAATAACTGTCAGACAGAAAAATGGACAGACAAGAAACAGTCCACTCGCACTTTGCCAGCAGGGAAATAAAATCAGACAGAGCTGAAGTTTCTTCTCAAAACTTTGGAACACACATATATTCAGTAACAAAACTTACGTAAATGCATTCAAATATTTAATGCCAATCTGTACTATACAGAGTTATGTTTTCAAAGATATAGCTAGAATTCTCTCTCTGCAGTTCATTTAGCATTCCAGTTACTGATGCTATTCATGAAATGAATCTTGATTAAGCTCATGTCAGGCAATGTATAAAACATCAATCACTTACAAGTAATAAGGACTTGTTATTAACATTACTACAAGGTACAACTTCCCACTCAATAATTCTAATAGTATGTCATTAACATAGCATATATAATGAGTTTTCATTTTTGCTATTTTGACACTGTTTAAATATTTTACAAGTGGAAACTAACCATAAATTCATAACTTTGTAAAAGTATGATTACATTCTGACATGTAAACTTCAACCTAAACTGAAATCATTGTTCACATCTAAAATCATATTTGTATCCTATTCCTCAGCTTCAGTGAATGAAATAGTATGAAATAATGTATATACATAATGAAACATTCAATACAAAGTCAATATCATTAAATATTAGTCTCTATGCTTGCTCTTTTTGCTTTTCCTTCTGTGTCTGCCCGGACTCCTTGATGATGACCTTGACCTTTTGTGTGGTGACCTTGATCTTGATCTTCTTGACCTCTTAGGACTAATGAATAAAAGAAATAGGTAAGTATTGTATGTACAGAAATAAATCTTACTAAATAAACACACAATATGCATAAACAAATCAGAAAAAAAAACCAAATAGGAAAGTGGAAGATACACAAAATCCCATATTTCTTTTCCAAGATTATCTACCAAGGTAAAAAAGATAAAAATCATATGAAAGAACAACCATTCACAGATTTCATTTAAAGGAACCTGGTTGGAGACTGGAAAATTATAGCATGAAAAGGATAAGTTACCACAATCTCTTATTTTTCCTGTATTGCATAAATTATAAACTTTGTGCTAAATGCAAAATTCCAAACTAAAATCCCTCAATAATATCATAGAATAAATGTAATGGAGTCAAATTAAATTCAGTTGGTTTCAATTTTCCAAATAAGGTGATGTTTTGCCCATAATCATGAGCGTGCGCAGATATTCACTGCAGAAAACAACAATAATGGCGCACATGGAGGAATACAAGTACGGGAAAAAAGCAAAAGCGTAGTAGAAAAAAACTATACACAGACTCGGAGGCCAAAAAAAGAAAAGTGGAACAAATGTTAGGATCAGGTAAAGCTCGAGTTTCATTGTCACATGATTTCCTCTGAGTGTTCTCATCAATATTTAAAAAGTTTGCGTGGTTTATCTTGCAAATTTAAAACGAGCATATCTCCTTAACGACATCAACTTTGGTAACAATGCTTTTATACATCTTAGATAATATACTAACAATCAATTTCTGTTTAAGAAGTCTGTTTACATTTTTTTTTATACTTTTCCAGACTTCAATCGGACCAGGCTCCTTTAATATATGTGAAGAAATTCTGCTTCAGCTTGATCGCTCAATCCATTTGTTACCCTTAACTACCAAGTACCATAAAACATGTTGCAAAATCAAGAGAAGTGAAATATCAGGTGGAACAGATAGATGAAAGGATTTGATAAACAAGAGGCCCAAGTGGGCCTATATCGCTCACCTGAGTACCTAGATGATCAGTCATGCATGAAGGAAGAATCCATTTACTTTTGCATTACTGTGACTAAGTCAACACAATTGTTGAAAATATGTCAAATTTTATTTCAGACCAGAATAAAAACCACAGCTGGATTTGAACCGCTACTCTCCATATTTCAATTACCAAGTGGTATATGTACCATTGTGAGACCTACTTTTTAGACATGGTGGCATTATCTATTAACCAATTTGGATGAAATTTACCAAATTGATAGAGGACCTTTAGTATTTCATGTATTCCATGTTTCATTAAAATCTTTCATGTGGAATAACAGCAGAAGTGAAAAATGTGATTGAATTGTTCCTATACACCCTCATTTGGAAGTCTTTAAAAATTCATAGAAAATCCAAAAATTGAGATATTGACAAAATTCTTTCAAAGTAACATTCCTTACCATAATTATGATCACAATAGTCCATAAGAAATCATCATTATCAATTAACTAGGAAATATGACACTTTTCTGCATTGAAATCACCAAGTCCAAAGAAATGTCGAAAACAAATTCTAAAATTTGATTTTGGAAGGGAACCAAAATGACAATACATCTTCACTCATCCCTCTAGATCATTTCTATGCATTCTGTTTGTCTCTGTACACAGCCCGTATGAAAAAGACTATTGTTAAAGGAGGGTTCTCTTTTGTGACCTACTTTTGACTATGGTGGCGCCACCTGTAAAGAGGTCTGGACGAAAACAACATAATTTGAAGAGGATCATAAGTGACTTATTTCTACCAAGATTTATTAAAATCCTTTGAACAGTTTTGTAGAAAAAGTTGAAAATGTGAAAAATGGCAAACCGCCCCCTTTTTTGTTTTGGAAGTCTTAAAAAATTCATGAAAAATCCAAAGATTAAGATAATGACAAAATTCTTTCATTATAATATTCCTTACCACAATTATGATCAAAATAGTCATTAAGAAATCATCAATATCAATTAACTGAAAAACATGACACTTTTCTGCATATAAATGACTAAGTCCAGAAACACATAAAAAAAGCGTAAATTTCTATTTGACGGATCTTAACCCCGCACACAATTTTTAATAACCCATCTTTATAGATTGTTGAAATGCAATTAGTTTCCCCATTTATGTATTGGCTCTGGAGGAGATGTTTGAAGAGGGGTACCGTTTTGGGCACTTTTGGCCCTGCCCTGGATCCACCCCTGAGGGAATCTGGATCCCGAACACTATTTTAGTAGGGACCTTGAGTACATCATTTACACAAAGTTTGATCCAAATCTGCAATGTAGTTCCAGAGAAGAAGTCAAAAATGTGAAAAAGTTAACGACGGGCGACGACGACAACGCACTATGACTATAGCTCACTTGAGCCTTTGGCTCAGGTGAGCTAAAAATTAAAAGTTTCCTACGGATTCACTTGAGAGACCTAATGATGTACTGGCTTAGCTGTGTTTGGAGAACTAAAGATCCATGTTCTATCAACTGACTATGCCAATAAGTTTTATAAAATTGGCAACCTTTTGAAACATTCTGACTAAAAAATTGTTAAAGCCCAACATAATTAACCATTCCTGCTTTATCTGTCAGGGTCTAAAAAGCTTCAACATGTACAGTGTTCACTAGATATACACAAATTATAATACATCCTTACCTTTTTGATCTTTTTGACTCTCTCCTATCTCTCTTTGGAGTACTGTCCCTGGATCTGTAACTAGGAGAAAATGACCTTGACCTATGCCTTTTCCTTTCACGTCCCCCAGGAGAATCACTTGACAATTCCTGTAATAAAAATTTAGATGGGAATAAAACCAAAGATGCTAATAAAACAACATAATTAGACCAAACAAAATTAATGTTTAGGTTGATGGGCACCACCGCATTGCCAAAATACCCTCTACCTTACATTTTGTTATAAGCATTTGTACCAGAATTTCAAAACCGTCATTCAGTTTCAGTTTCAGTGCAGAACTTCTTTCTATGGTTAAGGAGCTTCCCGAATGGGTAAAATAAGGATTTACTTGAGGCTTTTATTGAAAGAACGTACGTACAATAATAAGAACATAGTGATGGACCAGATAATAAAGACCCAGTGCCAGATTAAAATAACTAAGAATAAAGGCCAAAGGTAAGATGTAAACAAGGGGTGTATGTTAAGAATTATCATGACTGTTGCCTTGTATTAGGTCAGCAGCACCCAATTTACAATCATACAGTGCACGTATAAAGGATTAAAAAAACTATGGGGCTGGCAGCAGTACTGGGTACTATTAGGACCGCTACCAGGGGACTATATTCAGAAGTATAGATGGGGGATACACACAGTGTCCATTTCATATTTCTAATAAAAAAAATTCCACATATGGATTTGTTACGACATGTGACAATTTGATAATGGATTGATAACTGTTTTACGTCACTACACGATTATTTCACGTGTATAATGACGGCATCTACTTAATGCAATGCCAAATTTTTTATACCTTTGCAAAGTACCCACCCAAAGCAGTGAAGATCTTTCCCGTGTAATCATAGTGGAAGCCAAACCCAGGAGCGTTTGGTTACGAGCCGAGCAAACAATAAGTCATGAAATCGAGAATAAAACGTCTGGAGGTTCACAATGCCCCTCCTATCAACCACTATCTTCTGAGGGACAAATATTGAAATAATTTAGACTTGGACAGTTATTGGATACTGCAGTAAACATTGTACGATCTCAGAATTATTTGAAATTATATACAGACTCCCTCCAAATGAGTCACAAATGCTTGCAAGGATAAAGAAACTGCTCCAATATTCTTGGGGAACACAGCTTCAGGAGCTGAAGACTCCCGACTATAGTAGTCTCAGATCAATGTTTTACTGGACAAATGATGTGTTTGGGCAAACTTATCATGTCAACAGTCCATTTAGGTCCCTTATTTCAGTCTTGGATGTATCCCAGATATTTCTTATTATTGTGGTATCAATGATATTGGTATTCTTCACAAGACAACGAGGGTGGGGTGTACTCTATCTGTTGAAAAAATGGCAAAAGCATATAGATAACCTTGAAACACAAACACAATAGGTGAATGGTTCAGAAAAACAAGACAGAAAGTACAGCATATAAATGAACATGAGTATGGCAATAACACACTTAAGATTAATATTTGGCACAGATTATTTTGTTTTGTGTCTTTCAGTCAGTCAATGTCAAGAAAGGAAGATCTACTAGATTTAAAGGCCACTGTCTGTCAAACATTCCTATCTTTCAGATGAATTACAAGTGACGAATAAACTTGCAGATAAAAAGCCATCTTTTAACAAAGTTTGTAGGGTCATTACAAAGTAATGGTAATCCAAATGGTCATTGCAGCAAATCTAACCACTCTAAATAGGGTACTTACATGCCTCAATCTCAAACAGGAAAGATTTGACAAAATCTAAATGAAAATTTCTGGTAAAAATATAGTAGTCTCAGATCAATGTTTTACTGGACAAATGATGTGTTTGGGCAAATTTATCATGTCAACAGTCCATTTAGGTCCCTTATTTCAGTTTTGGATGTATCCCAGATATTTCTTATTATTGTGGTATCAATGATATCGGTATTCTTCACAAGACAACAAGGGTGGGGCGTACCCTATCTGTTGAAAAAATGGCAAAAGCATATAGATGACCTTGAAACACAAACACAATAGGTGAATAGTTCAGAAAAACAAGACAGAAAGTACAGTGTATAAATGAACATGAGTATGGCAATAACACACTTAAGATTAATATTTGGTACAGACTATTTTGTTTTGTGTCTTTCAGTCAGTCAATGTCAAGAAAGAAAGATCTACTAGATTTAAAGGCCACTGTCTGTCAAACATTCCTATCTTTCAGATGAATTACAAGTGACAAATAAACTTGCAGATAAAAAGCCATCTTTTAACAAAGTTTGTAGGGTCATTACAAAGTAATGGTAATCCAAATGGTCATTGCAGCAAATCTAACCACTCTAAATAGGGTACTTACATGCCTCAATCTCAAACATGAAAGATTTGACAGAATCTAAATGAAAATTTCTGGTAAAAACATGGTTGCCTGTAATACAGGTTAAGTCAAGGAAAGAATTAATCAAACTACACATATGAAAAAAAAACAACAAAAAAACAAAAAAACAAAGCCTGTTTGCCTAACTTTTTTACCCAAAAAGTGCCCGTCAACATAAACATAAATTTTGTTTGGATATCTTAATCTAAGGTCTTTTTCGTATGGTTTCCAGTGGACATCTATAACTCTCTTGCATACCAGTGTCATGTGACAATATTAGTATCCAAATTTAACATAAAGTAACACAAAACAACAAGTACTAACAGTTAGATGTAATATTTAACTGTCTACAATAAATACCAAGCACTGTTATCTACATTATGTAGATGTGATTGTTGTCATGCTTCCTACCTTTTGTAATAATTTTTTTCTGTAGTGTTCTATTTGCTGATGCATTGTCATGTGAGATTTACGTGACCGTTTGCCAGCTTCTAATTCATCTTGATATTTCATTACTTTAACCTGTAAAAGACATTTTCAATCACAGTTTTTACACCTCTACAAAGTTGTAATCAGGGTGATCTAAGGATCTTATGAATAGATGTTTATATAATGTTTGGCGTAACTAGTGGGTATTGTTTTTTTTTAACAAAAACACATGTCTCCCCTTCCTTACGGATGTGTTTCAGAATGGGCCATTACAAGTGGAAGAATCTGACTAGGATTTTAAAACATTATAGTAATATAATCTAAGATACCAGTACTCTGTAGAAATGAATGTACAGTAAAACATGCGTATAACGAAGTGCAAGGGACGACCAATTTTTATTCATTATAAATGTATTTTGTTACAACCTTTGCATTTATAATAAATTTTCTGACAAGGGGTACTAAAACTGACTTGAGTTAAGTTCAGGGTCAAATTTTTGACACAGTTCATATACAGTGTTATTATATGCTATAAAATTAAAGTCCATAAGTCATACAAATTACAATTTAGAATCTTACTTCAAAGAGTATTCAAGTTACGGCCTTGACAATTTGTTTTTAAATTTGTCCTTGAGATTGTAAATGTAGGTCAAGGTCAAAAGATTTTATGCCATGTACCTTGCCTCACTGTCACCTTTTTATGTTCCCAGTTTCAAGTTCTTACCTCAAAGGGTATTCAAGTTCAGGCCCGGACAAAATTTGGATGAAGATAAAGAAGAAGAAGAAGAAGAAGAAGAAGAAGAAAATTGTCAAAAACAATATGTCTCCCCTTTGAAGGGAAAACATAATAATAAGGTATTACAATCTACGATTAAGTCCTATGTTCCCATTCAGAAGATTATGTAAAGCATAAACATGTCCGAACAATATATATAATATATTAACACTCTTTAAAAATGAATAACTAGAAATTCAATGTCAAGTTCAAGCATTGGGTTTTATGTGGCAATTACCTCTATTTCTCTTAATTTTGCTCGTCTTTCCTCAGACATTTCTTGTTTGAAATCTATTGAACGATTAAATTCTTGCACACTTTCTTCATCATCAGATCTGACTTCATCATCTTCAAGAGGTCTGTGAATTATCAGTAGGCAAATACTATTATAAATGTATAGTTACATATTACCATATAGTATCATATCTTTATTTTAACATGTAACTGTTGTACTTTGGTACTTGTATCATTGTAGCACTACCAGTTCATGAATCAGTCTCCATCTTACTACATGTACTATGCTGTAGGCAGCCACATAATTAAATCAAAGGACTCAAAAGTCCTGAGAGTCGGCTTTGCTGATTTTAAGTATGTAATCATTTTACCATTTTAGTGGTGGATTCAGGATTTCAGGAAAAGGGGGGGGGGGCAAAAATTAGGTCTTTGTTGCAACTACATCGTCATTATACCTATGTACAAAATGCTAATAAAATTTGCTCTCTTCATACTATCTTACGGCAAAGAGTTTGCAATTGCTTGTATCCGAAATGAACGTGCAATCGACAACTTCATGGCAACAAGTTTTACTGCATTGTTGTCACGAGTCGAAGTTGAGCCAAGGAACGACATTCCTTCAAGTGGGACATTAAATAACCATCTTATTCACGACTCTCATAATGTTTTAACATCATTTATATTTAGAAACATACAACATTTACCTAAATATTTATATTGCATTTTCATTATCAGAGGAAATGCGGGAAGATCGATCTTTAAATTTGTCATATATGTGAAAAAGAACTAAAGTTCCAGAACATGTTGGGGAAAACTTTAATTGAAATATCTCGATAAAAACAAGTCATACAAGATCAAGTTGGTTGGTTGGTTGATTGGCGTTTTACGTCGCTTTCAACAGTATTTCAGTTATATCGCGACATGGAAGCAGGAGGTTACCAACCTCTTAAACATATTGGTGCAACCCGGGAATCGAACCCGGATCGTCGGCGCCGCAAGCCAAGCGCTTAACCACTACACCACGCCTGCCCCTCCATACAAGATCAAGACAAATGCTTTGTCCAGAGAATTACACAATCGAGTACATCCGACGGTGTCGGTGGTAAACACATCGTAAAGTAGTCACAACTACATATTATTACGAAATTTGAAAACATTATTGCAACTCCTTTTTCGAGTTATTGAAACTAGTTTATGTTTAGCTTAAATTAACGAGCTAAAGGTACATTGTGCTGATCAAGAATTTTTAAGACAACATCAGTAATTTTTCGGCACTTTATTTTTCAGCGGCGTAGTAAGCTCTATATCGGTAGTGAAAGTTATAACCCCTGAAAAGAAAGTGATTGCAATGAGTGCGGCTTCACCGAAGCCGACTCAAAAATGCTAAAGCCTACTTAGGACCTGTTCTTTATCAGATATACATCTTAGAGGAATATGGAGTCCAATTTAGAACTAGTGTCAATGAATTGTACAATATCACTCTAGAATAATTTTTTAAAAAAAACCCTATATCAATAACAAAAATAAATTCAATTTTCAAATTTACAAGTTAAAATGGAAAATTTTAATTTGATACCTGTATGATTAACTGGAATAATTCATATGCAATCTACCAATAACAATCGTTATTTACATAATGAAAGAATAAATAGATACATTACTACCATTTTCAATAAGGCATAAACAATTTTTTTTAATTTATATAATGTTCATTACTTTTCTGTATAGTCTCCTGGTAATAAAAGTCCACATAGTGATTTAGTGACCACCAAAGAAATGATTCAAATGTTTAGCACTAAGGGTGTTCAGACTTGAAGCATCTATTAGGCCATATAGTACAACCTGGCAATCCAGTTATTGTAAAATTTTGGGTCATTCTGGTTTTTTTAAGTGCAACTTAATCGTTGTGGGACTGACTCTAACAATAAGACTATTTTGTATACACTAAAATAAAGAACAACACATTCAAGATGACAAGTTCTATACAAGTTCATTTAGGTACAGCTTGCAGATGACAACTTACGCTCCATCTATGTCCTCTGTATCCTCCTCTTTGGTGTTCCCTTCATCCTCATCCTCTTGTTGATCCAATAAATCCCATTTTGATGTTGTCATAGCTACATGGTAGATAACAGTCATACTTAAATACCTAATCATGTTAATATTATTCACAAAGACTTTAACAGAGTAGGCAAACTCCTAAGAAGATTTCAACAAATCACACACTTGATCATGAACAACAAAACTTGTAGGGGACCATGACTACTTCACTCTTACAAAGTTTGTTAAAATTCTTTGTGGTAGCTTGTTGTAAGTTTATAATGTAAATGACAGCAGTCAAAAGATGATCTTAATTTGTCACATAAACTTTTGATTTTTTTACAATAAACCATTAGGTAGGCATACCTGCAAGTCTTAGTCGTTGATTTGCTTACAATGCTGGAATCGAGAAATACAGTCAAACCTCTATATCTCGAAGTCAGATGGACCGTGGAAAATACATACAGATATCTATAGTTTCAGATATCAGTCCAGAATCATAAATATTGAAGTTGTTAATATACATTGGTCCATTTGACGTGTGTGATTATTATAAAGTATGTGATGTATTTATCAATAAATACACCTGATGATTTGCATATTGTTCCTACATAATTAATCTAAATCTCATCATACCTTTTATTTATGAATATAGGCCTATGAAAAGAATGTACTCCAAAACTGAAAACATCATTCTAGGTATTCAGTAGTTTCAATACTAAATATAACCCTTGTATACTATACCTTAAACCGAGGATGGACTAACATGTAAGATGAGAAATGAAGGATCTTTTTGGGGGTTGACGTTCGACTTTTATATATCCCAGATAATGGAGATCTTCCAGATATTAAGTATATTAGTGTTCAAGATATTGAAGTTTGACTGTATTTTTCAAAAATAGTTCAAAATGAGTACTACTTTTTGTATTACTTTGTACAGCAAGTGCTAGGTTAAGTATACTGTTATCTATCAGCATACATTTTCACAATATGTAATTATGTATCAAACATCTTCACTTACCTTGAGCCTCAAGGTCATTTTCATCCACTGTTTCCCATTTAGATGTAGAGAACTTGGGTTGCTGTGGGGAACTCTCTTTTTCACTCTCCATTGGATTGCCATCAAAGTCTTCCACTACAAATAAAATAAAAGAGCATTTTAAAATTATTTTGCTTTGGTATTCTGTTTAAATAATCCTATATATATACTACTGAAAATTTTCAGACTGACATGTGATCAAAAGCTTAAGGGAGAACCTTTGAATGACTAAAGTCTGACTTGTCTTACAAATAACAGACCGAAGAACATGTTTGAAAATCACAGAAAACAAAAAATCTGACAATGTCATGGAAGGTCCTGCTGTTTGTCCTTGACCTTTGTCTCTGAAACCTGCAGAGATGTTCCTCCCACTATTCAGCATGTGAAATGTAAAATATGAAACTTATAGGTTGAAAACCATTGGAGTTATTGCATGACAACCAATGACAGATAGATGGGCAGAGGGACACAAATTAATGGACAAACAGATGGGATTCCTGTATGGTATCTGCATTACAATGCATGGTCCAAATTATTATCATAGTTTGTGCATTTCTGCCATAAAGTATAACTGGTGTGGTTTATCAGGGTTTCATGTTGCTCAACAATTCCATTCACATCATGACTTTTAAACTGTAGGCTATGAATCTCTAAAGCATATCAACACAATTCAAGATTCACCATCACACAAGCCACGAGTTAAGTATATAACTACAATATTAAATTCGATTTTGTTTAAAATTGAAATTTAAGGGTAAATTGATGATTTACTTGGTGCACCATCCAGTTCCTCTGTGTACGAGTCACCATCCACATCCTCAACCAGTGGTCTACCATCCAGGGTGGATATTTCTTTAAGTGAGGTGTCAAGAGGAGCTCCATCCAAATCCTCAATAGGAGCACCATCTATATCAGCCTCAGAGGGCAGCATATTCTCAAATGTCATCTGTTTAAATGGAAAAGAAATATCATCGTAGATAAATTTTTATAGGCAAAATAAATAGTAAATGCTGTATCATTGCACCTGCATATTAGGTGTTGTTTACCCTGTTTGAACCATAATTATTTCCTTGGTCGTTTCAGACAATTAGACAAGCATGATTATTACATTTAATGAAAATCTTGTGGACAAAGACTTTTTATCCAAAAAGATTTTGGGTTGTAGAAAGAATATGCCCTTTTGTTGGGAGATCAGGAGGGGACCAAATTCACTGAAAGATTTGGTCCTCCCCTGGTAAGGTTCACATGTATGAACAAGAAATTATTTCAGATTTGTTTGTTCATTGTTTACTGACACTTCAGATTATTTCCCTAGTAACTTAGATGGTGGTATTCATTGATTGGTGCTGGTAAAACTCATGGTTGGGTTCCAGTGTAGAACTTTAGCCAACTTAGCCACCAAGGTACCAGAAAATTGAGGAGATGTTTATTAGCATATATGATTATTGTTTATTACCTTAGATGGTACAAGGCCCAGAAATATGTTCTGTAAGTTGATGAGATAATCATTAGGGTATATGGCCCAATCTTCCCATGCTCGGAAACACGCCATCACTTTTTGCTGTAATACAAATATGAGTCTCTAATATGAATTTGTTTGTATCAAAATTATAATAAATGAGGGGAAAAAATTAAATCAAACGGAAACATGTTGCGTGAATTGGAATTCTACATCATGGACAAGCATTAATGAAGACATTTGTAGAGTGAAAGATAACAAAGTATCTACTTGAAAGAAGATCCAATATGAAGGCAGAATAATTGAAGCTCTAGAAATCTGACAATAGAGTTCTAATGTCAGATGATCTACACACAACAAGGACAGGACTAGTAATAAAGTCAGATGATCTACACACCACGAAAAGAACAGGACTAGTCATAAAGTCAGATGATCTACACACAACAAGGACAGCACTAGTAATAAAGTCAGATGATCTATACACAACAAGGACAGGTCTAGTCTTAATGTCAGATGACCTATACACAACAAGGACAGGACTAGTCATAAAGTCAGATGACCTATACACAACAAGAACAGGACTGGTCATAAAGTCAGATGATCTACACACAACAAGGACAGGACTGGTCATTATGTCAGATGACCTATACACAACAAGGACAGGTCTAGTAATAAAGTCAAATGACCTATACACAACAAGAACAGGACTGGTCATAAAGTCAGATGACCTATACACAACAAGAACAGGACTGGTCATAAAGTCACATATCTACACACAACAAGGACAGGACTGGTCATCATGTCAGATGACCTATACACAACAAGGACAGGACTAGTAATGAAGTCAAATGACCTATACACAACTAGAACAGGACTAGTCATAAAGTCAGATGATCTACACACAACAAGGATAGGACTAGTCTTTATGTCAGCTGACCTATACACAACAAGGACAGGACTAGTCATAAAGTCAGATGATCTACACACAACAAGGACAGGACTGGTCATCATGTCAGATGACCTATACACAACAAGGACAGGACTAGTAATAAAGTCACATGATCTATACACAACAAGAACAGGACTGCTCATAAAGTCAGATGATCTACACACAACAAGGACAGGACTGGTCATAAGGAAGACTTGTACGGTATATTCCTAAAGTGATAGCCCTTTGTTGTAAAGTTATGTCACTTTCAAAATTTCAAACTTTACCTAAATTAAGAATATGAAGAAAATGTCATTGATTTGTGACAAGACAAGTATTTTGTCCTAGAGTAGTAAAAAATCAATCAAACAGAAAGCATATACAATGTAATTAAAAGCCAAAACCCCTTTTTACAAAATGGGGAATAAAGACACCCATAGTAATGGACATAATGACATATTCCACCATTTGTTTATGATCAATGTTTTGAAATAAAGAATAGATACCTTAAATTGTTCTGCCTTTAACCTGCCATCAATATTACTGTATGCTTCATGAACGTCTTTAAAAATTTCTGGTAATTTTAACTGGAAACTGAAAATAAATCAGAATTTTCTGACAGAGCTTCAGAACACATACATGTGGTACAAGAGGGGACATGTATTATATAAATGTTAATTCTGATAATAATGTACATAGTAGTAATAAAACAATGAGAACAGAATATCTTACCACTTTCTGAAGAAGGATGCATTTGGTATTTTAGCACTACTGTTGAATAAGATGTCTGACACCAGAAATATTCTCGCAACCTAGAAGAATAACAGAGAATTTACATCAAGAAATAAATATAAATAATAATCAAATTACAAATTTTTCCATATATATCAAACAAACAACTCAAATGAAATTTTAAATATCGTCAAGTATTAAGATACAAATTGTTGGACCCAACTTCTGGTGAAACCTTTATATGACAGAAATATTTTGGCCATTAATTTCATGAAGGTCTGAATAGTCATGTGGGTTGGAATTGCATATATTACTATTAAACCATGGACTTGTCTATATCTAAACCTCCATTCTAATAATCAGAGTTGTACATTATTACCAAATTACATAGCACTGTTGTTTGCTTGGCTTGTAGAATGTGGTTTCAAATTCAATAACAAGAGGCCCAAGTGGGCCTATATTGCTCACCTGGGTACCTAGATGATCAGTCACGCAGGAAGGAAGAATTCATTTATTTTTGCATTACTGTGACTAAGTCCACACAAATGTTGAAAATATGTCAAATTTTATTTCAGACCAGAATAAAAAACAACAACAACAGTTTTTTGCACATTCATTCAGGTGATTTTGATATTAAGTATTTGCTTGTCTCTGCAAGATGTGATTCAGGGCAACAAGTTTGTCATTTTCTCTAGGTGGGGCCTTTTGTTCAGTGATTTCAAGTCTGGGTCATGAGCAACAATTGTTTCAAATATTGTCCAGATCTAACTTAAATTTCATATGTTGAGTGTTGAGAAACATCTAAAAACTTATTTAGATGTGTAAAGAAATGAGAAAAAAAATTTGGTCACAGCTGAATTTTAATCGCTACTCTCCATATTTCAATTACCAAGTGGTATATGTACCATTGTGAGACCTACTTTTTAGACATGGTGGCATTATCTATTAACCAATTTGGATGAAATTTACCAAATTGATAGAGGGCCTATAGTACTTCATGTATACCATGTTTCATTGAAGTCTTTCATGTGGTATAACAGCAGAAGTTAAAAATGTGAAGAATTGTTCCTATTCACCCTCATTTGGAAGTCTTAAAAAATTCATAGAAAATCCAAAAATTGAGATATTGACAAAATTCTTTCAAAGTAACATTCCTTACCATAATTATGATCACAATAGTCCATAAGATATCATCATTATCAATTAACTAGGAAATATGACACTTTTCTGCATTGAAATCACCAAGTCCAAAGAAATGTAAAAAAAAAATTCTAAAATTTGATTTTGGAAGGGAACCAAAATGACAATACATCTTCACTCATCCCTCTAGATCATTTCTATGCATTCTGTTTGTCTCTGTATACAGCCCGTGTGAAAAAGACTATTGTCAAAGGAGGGTACTCTTCTGTGACCTACTTTTGACTATGATGGCGCAACCTGTAAAGAGGTCTGGACGAAAACAACAGAATTTGAAGAGGTTCATAAGTGACTTATTTCTACCAAGATTTATTAAAATCCTTTGAACAGTTTTGCAGAAAAAGTTGAAAATGTGAAAAATGGCCAACCCTCCCCCACCCCCTTTTTTTGGAAGTCTTAAAAAATTCATGAAAAATCCAAAAATTGAGATATTGACAAAATTCTTTCACAATAATATTCCTTACCATAATTATGATCAAAATAGTCATTAAGAAATCATCAATATCAATCAACTGAAAAACATGACACTTTTCTGCATTGAAATGACTAAGTCCAGAAACACGTTAAAAAAGCGTAAATTTCTATTTAACAGATCTTAACCCCGAACACAATTTTTGATAACCCATCTTTACAGATTGTTGAATTGTTGAATTTATGTACTGGTTCTGGAGGAGAAGATGTTTGAAGAGGGGTACCATTTTGGGCACTTTTGGTTCCGCCCTGGATCCACCCCTGAGGGAATCTGGATCCCGAACACAATTTTAGTAGAGGACCTTGAGTACATCATTTATACAAAGTTTGATCCAAATTTGCAATGTAGTTCCAGAGAAGAAGTCGAAAACGTGAAAAAGTTAACGGCAGATGGACGACGATGGCAGATAAATATATAATATACTCTGTTAGTTATTGTGTTTTGACAACTGACAAAAGATTGTAATCTTGCTACTCCCCTTCGAAATATGTATGTGAAATGTGAAAGCCCAACCTCTTGCGATTCAAATGTTATAACCAATGTTAAATTTTTTTAAATGTAGGTGAAAGGTGACAGTCAAGGTCACCAGGTCAATGACCTTGGTGTAAATTGAAAGGGCTTTATCAGTGAAGTATGCATGCAAATATGAAGTCTCTATCTTTCATGGTTTAATTTTATGGTGAAGGTTAAAACTGACAGCACGGACAATATGCCCCCATCTATCGATCCAGGGGCATAAAAAAGTCCAAAGTTTGACTTGGGAATGGATAAAAAAACCACAAATTTTCTTACAACACCTTTTTAAATCACTCTGATACATTCAATTTGATGATTTAAGCAATACTTGTTATTGTAAGATAACATGATTTTGAAGAAATAAAGAATGGTACTCTTAGCCTTAGGCAATTTATCATTAATGTATTCAGAACCTCTTTCTGCCATATAAATGTATAGAGATATTGTGTATGTTCCAATTTTGAACATAACTTTATTTCAGATACTGAACAACTTTTTAAATGTTTTAATTGAAATTTTTGTGACAAGATCAATACAGATAGACGATTAAGAATACATTAAGGTTTTACTTTCCAAACAACATATATAATATGAAAGTAGATAAGAATATTAATCATAAGTTGTTAAATCATAAAAAATATCTAAGATGTTTAAATTAAGTACTGTAACATCACATGGACTCTAACTCATATATTGTACACAATGAACAACACCTTATTCATCATTTTAAAGGTACCATTACTGTAGGAATGATCATTCTTTCAAAAGCTTTCTTTTCATAAACAAAATCACTGACCTTCTTGGGAATAGGTGTTTGAAGGATAGACAATGATTCTGTTATACATTCTACTATTTCTTCTGCAGATTCAGCATGGTCAAGACACCATACCATAACATCGCCGATCTTTGCTCTCTCTGGCGTTAAATCTCTTAAGGAATCCTCTAATCTATCTCTTTGACTATAATTATAGGAAAATAAAATCTTAGTTTTCTCTGTAGAAGTCGCATTGTAATTTTGTCATTTTCATAAGGGCTAATTATCTTTCCATTTTAACTATACACACTCTGTATAAGATTACTTAGCTGCAGAGTTATTACCCTTACATAGACCAAATCAGTCATTTTAACAAGGTCACTATCATTTAAGAGGCATTCTCTCTATAAATAAATCACTGTACTATTTTCAAATCAACATTATATATAAACACTGACATTAATTTTGTTTCCTTCCCTCACTCACCACTCACCTATCAGTAAGCTGCCCTTTCTTCGTTTCCTTCCCTCACTTACCTGTCAGCAAGCTGCCCTTTCTTTATTTCATTCCCTCACTTACCTATCAGTGAGCTGCCCTTTCTTTGTTTCCTGCCTACACTTACCTATCAGTAAACTGTCCTTTCTTTGTTCCCTTCCCTCACTTACCTATCAGCGAGATGCCCTTTCTTTATTTCCTTCCCACACTTACCTATCAGTAAGCTGCCCTTTCTTTGGACCAGAAGGTTCTTCAATAGATGTGACATTTTCATTTTGAATGAGCTCATCTGGCATTCCCTGAGTATATGGATTCATTGGGGGAGGCTTCCAGATAGATCCCCCTTTGAACATTCGAAATTCTTCTGTCCTCCATTTGTAGGGTGTATCACCCTGAAAAAGAAATTATATACTAGGTAAGTTTTATTATAAAACAATGCCAATCTGTACAGTGAAATACATGTATGTATCATGAAATATTTATTATGCAATCTTATTTTTTATATTAAAAATGGTAACTTGATATAATTTCTGTCTAACACATAGTTGCTGGATAGAAAAATAGATATACTATGAATTAATGGGCAACTCTGGTTTGACTGAATTAAGATTCAGGCAATAATTCATCCCAAGATACATCACTGGTATAAGTGTAATGAATGTCCAGCATGTACATTTTGAGAAACTTACTTTATCAAACCTCGTAACAGGACAGGGTGATTGCTATATACCCCCTCCAAACTTTGATTTCGGGGTGTATAAAAAACAAGAATAGTACAGACTCTTGAGTACTTCATATCTAAGAAGTTTCATCTAAATCATTCTTTTAATTTTGAAGAAATCCACCAAAGCTTATAATCACATAATTATAGTACATTACCCTCTTTTTTAATCTCGAGGTCACATTTGGTTTATGGATCTGCTGACCTGATTTTTCTGACTTAAAGAAAAGAAAATTATGATTTCGAATTCCTTTTAATCTCGTCAATCCCCAACCAAAAACGTTTTCCTGATAATAAAAATTTGCATCACAGATGCAATGTGCTGATTTGCAAAACTTGCACTTTAAAGCAAGTAAGTGTATAAAGTTTCAATGCAATAGCACTAAACATATTGGACTTATGGTCTGGAAACCATTTTCAATATTTCACTCCTATGACTTTGACCTTTGACCTTTTGACCCCAGAAACAGTAGGGCACATCTTCAACTCATGGTGAGTATGTGTATGATGTTTCATTGCAATATCACTAAACTTATTGGACTTATTGTCCAGAAACCAATTTTTTATACCCCACTCCTATGACATTGACCTTTTACCTTTTGACCCAAGAAACAATAGGGCACATCTTCCATTCATGGTGAGTGAGTGTATGAAGTTTCATTGCAATAGCACTAACCGTATTAGACTTATAGTCTGTAAACAATTTTTTATATTTCACTCCTATGACCTTGACGTTTGAACCCTAGAAACAACAGGACACATCATCATTCATGATGAGTAAGTGTATGATGTTTCATTGCAATAGCACTAAAGGTATTGGACTTATGGTCTCAAAACCAATTTTTGATACCCCACTTCTATGACCCTGACCATTGACCTTTTGACCTTATAAAGAGTAGGGCACACCTTCCACTCACAGTGAGTAAGTGTATGAAGTTTCATTGCAATAGCACTAAATATATTGGACTTATAATCCGAAAGTCAATTGTTGATGGACACCCGCCCGTCCGCCCACCTTGCATTAAATTAAGAACTGAGTTTTGCAACTAGGCTAAAAATGATTATTTTGTTGCTGTAACTGATAACTGCCAGTGGTAAAATTCAAGTACAATTTTAAAACTAACAGGCCAAAAGTAACATTGAGAAACTGCTATTGAAATTGAAAAGCTATGTATACAACACCTCTCATTCATATTTGTTTAGTCTTTTTTGTGACACTTTGTAAAATTGAATGTGATTGTTATGTATGTTTAATTAATCAATCCTGAAGTTCATCACTTATTTCCACTTTCATCAAGATTTTATTTTTCTAATTGCCCAACCTGGTGTTCAGAAATATAAATCCGTAAACCCACAAATTGAAAAAAGTGGCCTATATCAACTTCAAAAATCCTATTCCAAGTAATTATTTTCATACTCCATCATTTGTTTCAATAAGATCAGTTAAAATACACAAAATCAATGCATTAAAAAATCTAAGAAGTTACCTGATGGTAGAAAAAATGAAAAAGTCCAACAAGACATAAAATCAAAGGACTCAAAAGTCCTGAGAGTCAGCTTTGCTGATTTTAAGTATGTAATCATTTTACCATTTTAGTGGCGGATTCAGGATTTCAGGAAAATGGGGGGGGGGGGGAGGGGGCAAAAATTAGGTCTTTGTTGCAACTACATCGTCATTGTACCTATATACAAAATGCTAATAAAATTTGCTCTCTTCATACTATCTTACAGCAAAGAGTTTGCAATTGCTTGTATCCGAAATGAACGTGCAATCGACAACTTCATGGCAACAAGTTTTACTGCATTGTTGTCACGAGTTGAAGCTGAGCCAAGGAACAACATTCCTTCAAGTGGGACATTAAATAACCAACTTATTCATGACTTTCATAATGTTTTAACATCATTTATATTTAGAAACATACAACATTTACCTAAATATTTATATTGCATTTTCATTATCAGAGAAAATGCGGGAAGATCGATCTTTAAATTTGTCATATATGTGAAAAAGAACTAAAGTTCCAGAACATGTTGTGGAAAACTTTAATTGAAATATCTCAATAAAAACAAGCGATACAAGATCAAGACAAATTCTTTGTCCGGAGAATTACACAATCCAGTACATCCGACGGTGTCGGTGGTAACACATCGTAAAGTAGTCACAACTACATATTATTACGCGAAATTTGAAAACATTATTGCAACTTCTTTTTCGAGTTATTGAAACTAGTTTATGTTTAGCTTAAATTAACTGAGCTAAAGGTACATTGTGCTGATCAAGAATTTTTAAGACAACATCAGTAATTTTTTGGCACTTTATTTTTCAGCGGCGTAGTAAGCTCTATATCGGTAGTGAAAGTTATAACCCCTGAAAAGAAAGTGATTGCAATGAGCGCGGCTTCACCGAAGCCGACTCAAAAAAGTCAAAATCTTGATACAGAACAGAACCAAAGACAATACTTCTTAAGACACTCTCCAAGAATACTCTGACGGTTTCCTCTTGTCGATCCTATGCAGTTAGTCTGAAAGTGTTTGTCAAAAGAGGCAATTCTTTTGGAACCATATCGCCCTTCCCTAAATCCATCTCTTGACGGATTTAGCTGAAAAACTACAACCTTCAGTACTTCATCCATATCAAGTGTGATTAAAACCTCCCTAATGATTCTGGAGAGGTTTACATGCAAAACCTCTAGACACTGTGCTATGACAATAGCTTACTTCAGCCTTCAGCTCAGGTCAGCTTTTAAAAAGTGAACATTTTTATAATCAATATTGGCGTCAAATACAAACATTGTAACTTCACTTTTGGCTTTTCATTTCTGTGCTTGGGAATCTACTGGTTTCACAGGTCTAGGAAACTTTCTATTATTTACTAAATGCTACTTTTAAGTTAAAGCTGGGTCTGCATTCCTTCTCAGAATTATCATACCTGTAAAATTGTAAAAAGCTTCCACCTGTAGTAAGTATGGGCTGGACTTTGGTTATCAAACAGGAATCTTGAAAAAGAAATCAACACATATTCTTACACTTGAATGCGTTTTTTAACATATTTTACAATATATCTGTAATTATATGTTAATAAATTCACAAATTTTCCAATCAAATGTAAATGATTCATTTCACCAGTATGACTATATATCATATTTTCATAAATATTCAAATTCCTCATTAAAATGATTTTTTATGTTTTGACATCGGTCACTGAAGGTAAGTATATAGGTCATATCTTCATAAATATTCCAACAAAATACCTTAAGATTAAGATTACATAGCCTGGTATATGATTGACAGCAGCAAAATAAGTGTGAATAGTAAATGCACTAATGAAGTGAGAAAGTAGAAGTGAAAGTCTGAAAATTTACAATGCTGTTAAGCCAGACCACTGACAATAAGCAAACTACAGGTGAAACAATACTTACCAGCAATGTATTTACACATAAAATACTTACACTTGTAAAGTGTACATTGTAACAAAACGAAAACACAGCAAAGTTTAAAATCTGCTAAATTTGCTAATAAAGCTAGCTAATGTGCTACCAAATATTAAGTCATGCAAGAAATGGAAAGCGAATGTTAAATAATGCTTTTGAATGGAATAAAAGATTCTGTAAGCAATTTACTTTTCTGGCAAACTTTGGAATTAACTTCAAACGGATTCTTATTTAACCCTTTACAAAGATTGATCTTGGTCAATAATAAAAAAGATCTCTGTGAAACACAAAATGCACTGGTGGCAGCATTTCATGTAAATAAGTCTTCATCTATGAAAGAATCTTAATTCCCAGCATTGTTTAGCCTTCATTTCACAATAAACGGGAGGACAGGTAAAGGCATGTAGATTAAGCACCTCTTAGAATATACATAATATCAAATTGGAAAACCTTTTACCAGGAATACATGTACAACAAAACATCTCAAACACTCAAAATCACCTCACAACACCTTGTTTACATTCAGAATAAAATCTTCCCAGTTTTCTTTCTACTGAGTATGAAGATTTTATGCGAATGCAACAAAGCATTGTTGTCATGCATTATTTCAGGAATTACAAATTGTAAGACATCCTTTGAAACAATGAAATATCTCATTAAGATATCTGTAACTCTACCCCCAACCCACTGTTGTCTTACACTGTACAATGTATCAGTATTGAATATGAACTCACCTGAACATTGGGTTTTTTAATTCTCTGTTCATGATCATTGCTTCAAACATTGGCCCTTCTCGAACTACAAATTCTATCATTCGATGAATAACACAAAGCAGGTTTCTGTCAAAATAAAAACACTCAACATGCTCCATGTGCTCATAAGGAAGAAAATGTTTTACACATATCTAAAATTATTACTTCCCAAATATTCCCATAAAATTGGTAACATCTAAATTCTTTTCCAATTTCCCTTTTCAATCATCATCATCATCTATGGGAAAATAAATGACTTTCAAAATAAACAAATGCTCTTTAATTTTGAAAAAATTACTCTTTACATAATAGCCTGTTAAGCAAAATTGTTCATACCATTTTTTCATCAATAAAATACTTTATTTTTTCTACCTACTACTAATTTCATCAAAGATCATTTTAAAACTGAACTTCCAACAGAAGTACATGAACATGAATACATGTATCCCTTGCTTAATTTTTCAATGATAAACTAGAAATCTAGTTTTACTTCTTACTACTTAGTTTGAACATTTTCATACATTGTATAGAGATGACATTTTGGGGGAAATGGGAAAAGAAACACTAACATTTAACAACAGAAAAAAAAAACACGAAACATTCACCAGCTACAAGCATACATTAAACTTCACTTATAACAAACACGTTTTGTAACATAATTCTGTTTTTAATGAAGTCTAAACTAAATTGTATTCACTTTTCATGAAATTTTATATGGTTTCATCAAATTTGTATGTAAGACTTTTTCAATGTAACCAAATCATCCATATGACCAATTTTCTTCGTAATTTTTATGAAACAGCCTGCATAAAGCCTTATTTGTACTTCAGTTGTGAAATGGTATTGGGCAAATTGTCTATTTTACTGCTTGTTAAATGTCAATACAAAAGTGGTGTTTAGTTAAATGACAATTCCTTTCACTTTGTTTTGTTTGTATGATCAGTGTAGTTTTTTGTGGAATTAACATTAATTTAACACTAAACATATTGAACACAAGAATAATTTTGAAGCTTCAATACAAAACTTAACTACATCAACACCATGCGAGGCATCCCCTTGCATGGCAGCAAAATCCATGGTACTGAACTGATTTTGACCTTTGACCTTTTTACCCTAAAATCAATAGGGTCTTCCTCTCATTATACTTAAGTCATATGTGAAGTGTCAAACCCAACAGGACTAAACTTGTGGCTTCTAGATGACCTCTAGTGACCTTAACTTTTGATATTTTAACCCCAAAATCAATGAGGATCTTCCTCTCAATGTACTTAACTTTATGTGAAGTATGAACATAATAAGGTCAAAACAGACTTCTAGAGTGTAATATGATTTTGTTACATACACACACATACCCAAAAACATACGAACAGTACCTTTACTATATCATTACTATATATATACCTTTACTACATTGTTTCAAGGGGATAATAAATTACGTAAAGAGAAACGTCATAGATTACATTAAAGGAAGAGCTGGCTTAGCAAAAATGGTAGCATGCCTGGCTCATGACAGAAAAAATTATGTTCACCTCCAATCAAACAGATTATAATGTACATATATATAATGTAAGTGACTTCAGAGTTTCCAGAAATCAGAGAATATTAGACAAACTTGTGTTAATATATCTTATTTTATTTATGGTGAAAGCATTACTGTTTCTTGATTTATTACAAAGAAAATTGTTATCAAAGGTCTTCCTGCTTGTATCAAAAATATTAAGAATGTGAATCAGAATCAACAGTACCTTGGAGTTTGTTATAAATGACATTTACTGTATTATGTTAATGTATGCACTGAAGTAAAATTATGAAATGTAATATTCTGAATTCTGATAAAAGCAGCTGACTTCTTGAGAATATGTTCAATGTATTTATAGATAAAAGTAACATTTAGTGACTAAAATTTTACATTTAAGAAAAGGTAAGAAGAACTCAATATTCTCATGACAAACTTATTCATCTGATATATCAAACATAAATGAAATATTATGATCTGATTTATTTTCTTTTCAACCTTTTTTTCTGATTGTGATGTTAAAATACCAATGAATTAAAATATTTAAACATAAATTTGATTCAGAAATAACATGTTACACAACTTAAAATCAAATGAATTATAAAATATGTTAAAGTGACTTATATAGAAAGATATAATATATGCTAAATTATTACATGGATGGCTATCAATTTTTGAAGTTAACAAAAACCTAACAATAACTGGCTATACTGATTAATCAATATCATTAAAGTTACACAAGGAGTATTTCACCTATGTGGTGGTAACCACTGTTTAGCAGTGAAAGAAATTTGAGAACCCATAGGAACCACTAAAGTTCCATGACTAGAATCCAAATCCTGAATCAGCAGAGGTGAGAGTTTACAGCAAGTTTAAGTCTAATACTAAAAGTCACTCAGCCACTGTGGCTCTGGCCAAAATCACTCATTTGAATCAATGCATTATCCAAAAGAATTCAAACAACTCAGTAATGGAAATAATATATGAACTGGAGGTATTAAGATCAAATTTGTTTCATATTACATGTACCTTGTTCTATTAGAGAAAAACTGAACAATGTTGCTAATAAAGACATAAACCCTACTCTATAACTTGAATGTTAGGCTCTGAGTTCAACATCTCAGTAACCTGTACAAAACACATCATATGTGTAGGGGAAAATTTCACCCTTGTGAACTGTGATAAAAACTTGTAAAGAAGAGAAGAACTAAGAATAACCAAGATCTGATTCTATATACAACAGAACACTTTACTTCTATGTAGTTTTTCCAGGAATAAAAGGAACAAATCTTTCATTTAAATAAACATAAGTTTACACACTACATGGGCTTTCTCATCTTTAACCCTGATCAGATTTGCATGATAAATAAAAGAACCATCACTGCTATCCAATCTTATCAGTAAGGTAAAATCACTTAAATAATGCACAGGATAGGCAAACCTGAGTGTATACAAATAATCATAACACAATATCTCACTTCATCTTTTTTAGCAATAACAAATACAAAAAGATACATAAAATATTTTGAGGTAAATAAAAATAGTTGTTAACACTTTCTATGCTTTATACCAAGTAACAATAGTGTAACAAAATCATTTTTACAACTTGTTTTTAACAAGAGATCCAAGTGGGTCTAATATAGTTAACCTGAGCACAATTTGCTAATTCTTAAACAACTGACCGCTTGAAAAAAATTGCAGATACATAAATAGTCTTCTTTACTATGTTTCTGCCAACTGACAAATGACAGTAAATTTGCTTCTCTACACTGAATAAATCAATGGCACAAAAATGTTTAATGCTGATCAAGTCAGGATTCAGGATTTTCTTTTTTGCCCTAAATGTTTTGACATACCAAGTGCTGCAAAACATTTAAAAACTTGTTTTGGTGTAAAATGAAATGAGAAAAACATTTTGCCTTCTGTGATCACTGCCCTTCAGTTTGCCTTGAGTACTTTATACCTATCAGATTTCATCTAAATAGTTTATTTAGTTCTGCAGAAGAAATCCATCAAAGCTTATTACTACATAGTATTAGTCTATTATTTCTCCCCCCTTTTTTAATCTGAAAAAAAAATGCCAAAACTCCTCAAAATTAGTATCAGTAAAACTGATGGATGCTCCCAGAACAGCAGTTATAATGCAGGAAATTGATGACTCAATTCATATACAAAAAATCAGTAAGACTGATGGATGCTCAAAAAAGCACAGCAATAATGAAGGAAATGAATGACTAAAAATATATGAAATCATTGTATAAATTGATTATGATTTCAAATTTTAATGTATCATATGGATATCCATATAGAACAACAAGTGATCACAGTATCTTAAACTAAAATGAGTAAATTTGACCTTAATTAGTTATCAAATAAAACTATTTATCCTGACCTTGACCTTTCAGAAATGACCTTGAGTGACCTTTGTCCAAAATCCCTTAGCCAAAATAACATTTTGGTGAAGTATGATCAAATTCTGATGAAAGGCGTAGGAGATATAAGTATTTCATGGCATTTTAAGTCATAGTTAATAATTGACCTTGACCTTTCAGAAATGACCTTGAGTGACCTTTGTCCCAAAGCCCTTAACCTAAATAAAATTTTGGTGAAATACGGTATGATCAAATTATGACGAATTGATTGATAGATTGATTTTTGTTTCATGTCACACCATGAATATTTCACGTATATGCTGACAGCATCTGCCTGATGCGGGGCATACAAATTTTGACCTTTGCAACGGACCCACCTGAAGCAGTGAGGGATTTTACTGTCTCATCCGAAAGACAGGACACTGGCATGACCAGAGCAGGACTAGAACCCCAGCCTCCCGATCAGGTGGCGAGCGCGATACCACTAGGCCACTAGTTTCCATTTCTTTCCAATTACAGGTAACATTCATTTCAATAAAATCAAACTAAATGCATAACTAGTAATCTACAAAAGAAACTTGAAGAAATACTGGGAAAAAAAGGCAAAATGACATAAAAAAATCCATCAAAAATTATTTTCGGATTTGAACCAAACCTACTAACTTGAATCTTAAATCCTTTTAGAACATTCAGATGCAAATAGTTTTTAAATCCATGCATTCCATGTGAAAAAGATTTTTAAAGAAGGGTACCCTTTGGGGAATATTTCTGTCTATGTTGGTTCCACCTGTCAACAGATCTGTATAAAATACAAACACTGTAGAGGTCCACTTGTACTACAAGTATACCAAGTTTGATGAAAATCTGTTGGGTGGTTTAGGAGTTGAAAATGACAATAGTTAATGGACAACAAACTATAAGAAGCCTTAGATGAGCTAAAACCCAAACATCTTTTCAAATAATATACAATTAAAATAAAAATTAATTGAATAAAATAGTCTAAAATAATGCATGTAGAGGTAAAAGAAATTCAATATAGCTGTCATGTCTTATAACTTAATATTAGAATTATTTCATCTAAATGAAAGTGGCCAGTATTTAGTTGACATTTGCAATATAATTTTAGGATACTGAATTTGGTAAATTGGTAAGCGTTTTACTTTAGGAACAAATTGTCTGCATCATGTACTAAATGCTTAACCACTATACACCATTCTGAGCATATCTGCAAATTGTTCAAAAGAGTAATAACCATAAAGCTAAATGAAATGTACATACTTCACTGTACATTCCTACTATTATTGTTATGCCAAAAAAGAACCATAAGTCTAATGCATAAAGGAAGTGGAACATAAAGTAGATTTTTAAGTTTGGTATTGTTATTCTATATTTTATCAATCTGTAAACAACAAGAGCAATGCCAAGCCTGGAATTCACTTGCACGGCAGCAAAATCAAAGACAGTTAGTGAATGTTGACCTTGACCTTAGACCATGGTGTCCGAAATCAATAGGGTTCTTCCTCTCCTCATGAATAAGAAACATGTGAAGTTTGAAAAAAAATTTGGCAAAAACTGTAGTGTGTATTGTGCCCACAAGGTAAAGTGTCATGGACTCGTGCACATTCTCACGCATGTACCCACCCACCCAATCACTCAACCACACATGAACGGCCCCTTTACTATATCCCCTCCAACGCTGTCATGAAGGGATAATAATACATTTAGATTAGGTCTACATGTTTGTAAATCTAGAAAGACAATATCAGATTTTATGGTTCTGCCAATGCTGTAGGTCAAAATAAATGCTTTTAACAAAAGTAAATGCATAAATACATCTCATTAAACAATTGACAATATATATACATATTATGAAGTATGTATATCAATCTCAACTGAACAAAAATTACATGACAATCATATTGGAAACATAGGAGTAAACAAATGTCCATATATAACACAGCCAGATTTGTTACTCTCCTCTTCAGAAACTCTCTTCTTTCTTTCTGTAGGTCTTCTTTGTATAAACCCCACCTAACTTTATCTTATAACTTTTTTCTAATTACATAGAAATAAACATTGTATACCTTATTTAAAAAAAAAATACTAAAAATAGTATACCTTTCTGTGGGGATTACCACTTTCACAACAGCTTTGGCTAATGTCTGGAGAAATCGCAGTTGAAAAACCAAATTAAAGCTTTATCAGAATGAATGCTTAGAAAAATTTCATATATTACAAGAAATATTTTGAAAGAAGATCTTAATTTCAGTTTTTGCTATGCATAAGAAATGAAGAAATCTCATATTTCAATTTCATTTATAACAAGGGAATACTACAAATCTTTATTAAGAAGTGATAACTCAATTAAGAAAGAAATTAAAACCTAAACTCTGTACAACTAAATACATATACTGTAATTATTGGACTATAGGTCGATATATTAAATTATTGGGATTAGAGTTTGATATATGTTATTATATAGCTTGTTCACCAAAACAGAGGTTTTCATGGCTTTTCAAGATACACTACAACTGGGCATCCACTACTGAATCAGTGAATGAATATTCATAGAAATCCACTACTGAATCAGTGAATGAATATTCATAGAAATCCACTACTGAATCAGTGAATGAATATTCATAGAATCTTTATACATTTTGCTGATATTTCAAGACTTACTAAACATGGACAATAACATCAGTATTTATATTGAAGATTGATACATCAGTGTTTCGGGTCTATAAGCATATCAATGCTCATTCAGTAAGCTAATTAAATCTGAATGTCGACATATTCCTTACATTCAAGAACACTTTGAGACATATAAATACTCTAACAGAACTTCCTTTGACCTATCTACTATATCAACTTATTGTCCATTAATTACAGTAATCAGATAGTCACTGAAATCTTCCAGCTTCATATCATATGACAATACCTTTTCAGGATCCTCAGATTCTTCATCCCTTGAAAATCCACCGATAGGGGGAGGTACTTTGCCATATGACTTCCGACTTCTTTCTCTTTTTTGTGGTTGTGCATTGAATGGAAGCCCAGAAGGAGGTGGAGGTTGTGTCAACTCAACAAGTGCAGGTGGTATATAAACAGGGTGG
Source organism: Pteria penguin (assembly GCA_035048485.1). NCBI lineage: Eukaryota > Metazoa > Mollusca > Bivalvia > Pterioida > Pteriidae > Pteria > Pteria penguin. The sequence continues at coordinate 42,381,513 of CM068583.1, read as the reverse complement.
GGCGGAATAGGTACCGCTTTTCCCCAACCTAGCTTCATTTCAAAATTCATCACATCTTTTCCTGTTTGTAGATATTCAAAATTCAAATATATGAAAATACTATCAAAAAAGCAAAGTATAATTACAATGATCAACATTTATCTGTCTGATTTTAAGTATATGCCTTTGCAAATAAAAATTAATTTCATTAATAAAGTTTGTCTTGACTATGAAGTCATCAGGTTAATCAGATGTCCTCTTTCAGCAAACATCCCTTGGTGTGCTTTTGGATTGTACCTTTCAAAGTGTTCATTGCACGTTCCCCATCCTTTCGATTCATATATGCCACAAAACCACAGTTGCGCCCACGTGATCTCTCTTCGTCTGTTCTAGGCCACATTATCTTTATACTTGCCAGAGGTCCAAATCGACCAAACACTTCACATAACTGTTGCTCAGTCATCTAAAATTACAAAGAACAACAAACACTTCTAAAAAACTAAACACAGCAAACATTTCACAAAAAAAGAAAGAACTGAATTTTACACCTGTATTAAAAAGCATGTAACAAATCAAATACTAAAACATGTAGGTCTCAACAGGAAGATTTTTGCATCAAATTTTCTCCTTAGGATTCTAAATTCCAATTAACGGTATTTCAGTGTTCACTGTAAGTTTTAAAATGTGATAAAAGAAAGCATATTAGTATGACCATTTAATGAAATAAAATTCATCCAGAAATATATGAACAACCACTGTAATTGCCTGAGATAAAGCTTTCAAAACATATGTTGTTTATTTCTGTATGAATAACATTGATCGTTGTCGTCATAACGCCCTATATTTGATTCACTTTTCTGCACAGAAAGCAATGTTTGGCAGACTTTTGAATGTTATACTTATAACATCATAATGAAATGTTCAACATTTCCAACCTTGTGTGACATCATCAAAGTCATATTTTGCACTTGACATTCAACGAAAGTATGTCATTCTGGATACCCCTTACGTTGTCATGGGACACAGCTGTTTCTTTCTATTTATAACTTCCCTAAAATTATTTGCTGATGAGGTTTATAAATAGGAAACAGAAGTTTCCAGTATGATATTTTGGCTATAAGAGCACATTTATATAGAGTAAGTGTCTTATTTTGTGTTTTCATGCAGGAATGAATTACAATCTCTAATGCATTTATGAGATATAATGTGCTAACCCGCATTATATTCAATAACTGCATCAGCCATTGCAATTCATTCCTGCATGAAAACACAAAATAAGACACTTATTGTATAAATGTTTCTGATAATGTTGCCATGGAAATCGCTAAAGATGAATTCTGAATAGTAATGGCATGATTCTATCTCACAGTGATATTTGAATTGTTTACTCTTCCTGCAATTAATGTATCTACAGATTTTTAAAAAAAATATGTATACAGTTCAGTATCTGCATGCCATTAGTGTGAAAATTGCTGATGTCATGATAAATAGTCATCTATTGCCGAATGAAGTGGCATGCCATGCATACGAACATAAGTAAACAATCATTACATGGATGACAAACCTTTGGATTGATGTTTCCAACGTAAATATTGGTAGTCGATTCATCATTTGGGTCTACAGGACCTAATATAAAACAAGATTACATCAAATCAACTGATCAATAAATGACACTAAAAATGGGAATATATTTCTTATAGAAAAATAGAATCATACAAATATATATTTATCTCTAAACATACTTAACATTAACATCTGTTGTGTTTGTGAAACACTTATAACCCTAGTGGTTAAGCAAACTTTTTAAAGGTGGAACAAACACTGGACAGACCAAACATACTACAGTTGAACTTAGATAACTCAAAGTATATCAGTCCAAAACATTTCAGGCTTCCGTAGGTTTGAGTTTTCTAAGTTCATAAAAACATCGAAAGACTAAAGATAGGTCAGGTTTTCTGAATGCAGTTTGGAGAATCACATAATTTTACAGCAATTATACTATTTTGATTACATAGTGTAACTTAATTCAAATTATCATTTGCTGACATTTAATGATTACATAACAGAAATGAAATCAAACAGTTTAAAGTAGCTATCCTCGGCACTTATAATAGATATAATGGAAGCTACCATTTTCATACTTTCTTGTAAAAAGTTCCCTACTGATGATTGTGCACAGCACTTGACAAAATCTCTTGTGCTCACACTTTGCTGATCTAACACACATGGTATACCATATTGTCATAGCTGTCTTTTTTTGAAAATTTTTTATGGCAAAAGTGGAACTAGCAAAAGGGACTGGTTGAATGGGATGGACATCTTGTGGTCTCTACTTTTATGTTGTTAGTACAGGCACATATCACTGTATAAGCATTATGTATAAATGACAGTCTGTCACACATATGTGCATACCAACTGACATCTGTAATAATTGTGTAAATAAATCAATTATTTCCTGAGCCAATGACTTCTTTTCAAGTTTTCTTGTGTGAGGTATAGTATAATTTTATTAGTTAGGTGGAGATGTAAATGTCTTCAAGTTTTTGCGTAGTTTGAGTCTGAGTAAGTATATAACACTGAAATGTATAGAAATGTTTTCAGCACCACATAATTACTTCAAGATTCCAGGAGTTTTAAATGTTCTAGTTATCGAATATAGACTGTATCATATTTCTGAACAAACACGAAAGTAAAAATTTCTGACAATGAATTAGAATTTTTTATCTAGAAGCCAACTAAACAGATAAGTGTAAAAGTTAGAAACTACCAAGTATTCTACTGTTCCAAGTTAAAAGTTCAAATGCTGTGATCTTAACCTTTGGAATTAAAATCAATATGCATCTTTGGTTTTTTTATAACTACATGTATGCTGAATCTGGTTTGAATTTGGTATGTTGTACCTACGTTATCCAGATTGTGTTTTGTGACACCCAGAAAGATATAGGAAACCTTAGTCTCCTAAAGCTATGGCAGTAAGGGACTACTGCTGCAATATAGATTTCATGCCAATATCAATTCAATGGCAGGAACTGGAATCTTGGGTTTTCTTCATACATCAAATATCAGTTACTGACATGTTTAATATGGAAGTTTACAAGACTATGCTTCTACATCCCATCACAAGAGATACAATGAACGTGTTCATTGGTCTAATGCAATTTTAACTTGCTATTTTTGAATAACACATCAAACTAAACAAGTTAATATCCATTTGGTTATAAAAAGCTAAAATATATAGATATATTTACTTTTTCAAAGGTGAAAAACACTGATATCCCATTTAAATTATCTAGTCATTCAACTCAATTTCTTTTATCTGCCTCCAATTGCCACCCATAGATAAATGAAAGGACTTGAAAGTCCTCAAGGTCGGAATTGCATGGTCAAGTACATCAAAGGTAATAAAGTCGTGATCCACCAAGAGATCACACACCAAGCATGTAATGTTTAGGATCAGTATTGACAAAAACACGGTCTGCGTTGAACAGAACAAATAAAAACAATGAAGGACTTGATGCATCCCCTTCGGGCTTTCGCCCATTCACACATAAAGAAGTAATGTACAATGACACCAAATTTCATTTAAAAACTCCCAGCACTTCCGAGATATACGAGGTCAAATCCTCAAGGCCACAGGCCCAGCTAAGCATCCGATCGCATGGGGAAAGACGGTCCATTTTGGAAATGCAACACATGAATGAACTATACATGTCATGTTTAAAGCATATTTGACTTGAATTCTTTGCCTGAAATCGCAAATCAAAGTCATTCGCCTTTACATTTGCCAATTTTGTCAAAAAAATCACTTTTGACCTTGACAGTAGCATGAAATTAGCAATCTGGACATAGTCTCCCGCTGTACATGTACATTTGAGGAAAACGACGTTTACACATGTATAAATAACTGGCTATTTTTAGTAGCATTACACATCAACAACTACTAAGACGTATGTTTATCGTTGTGACGAGAAGACTGTAGAGTACTTTGAATTCCACTGCTATAAAAAGAAGCGATATTCTCAAGTTTTATTAATTATAATACAACGAATACTAGTACGGACTAGTAGTGTACTTCTTATTACACAATAATGTCAATCTTACATTTTCGAGACTTTCCGTCGAGTATTCAGAAAGACTGCATGTCCTCCAGCGCATGAATATAACTTGTGTAAATCGATGGAATAATGGCACATCTATTTTCTCATCTGACCAAACTCATCTTGCACTGACTCGTACAATATGAATTATAAGTACTATAAGTAAATCTAATCACGCTTTTTCTAAATACTGAAGCACTATTTATACACAAGGAGGTATTTTCAGCATTCTACGCATTCCCCACAGCTTACTTTAATAACTAGGGTCTGGAATTGCTTACTCAATTCCGACCAAAAATTCATCTTTTAAAATACTGTATACCAAAAGTTAAAATCAAAATATATACCTAGCATTCCTAAATCTGGCATTATTGGTTCAAATTTACTGACACGTTCCTCTGGAACCTCAACTGGTATTCCAGGGTCTGGAGGCTGTCCTCTCATCATTCTCTTGATTTTATGCCTCTCCTCTCTTTCCATTTGCATTCTGAGAATAAAAAATACTAGCATCAATACATGGGATCATTAAAAATCATCTGATGTGTTTAAATGTTTTTGATTATAAAGTTTATAATTATTTACAAAGCCAGTGTGGACTAGTGGATAAGGTGCTGGGCTTGTAACCAAGAGGTCCTGTGTTCGACTTCTACCCTGGGCACACTGGTGTTCTGTTTTTCCAATAAGACAGTAAAAACTAAGGTCCAGTGTCATGGTCGGCGAGCGAAATCATAGTGAACACTAGCTCCACTGTCTAGTGGTCTCAAAAAGTTTTCGTGAAGACTGAGATTGAGGAAGGCTATAGAGACTATCACTGTAAGTTATGACTACAAAAACTACAAGATGAATCCCTCAAATTGACACAGTGTGTACACATGGATACATAATAATCCTTTACATCATGTTTTTGAATTTTAGTCTACGTCAGTAAGTTTCGCTCATCAAAATAGCATATGAATAAAGAGATTTGTTCTGAAATAGGATTCAATAAAACAAATTTATACCCATGCATTTACAGTATCTGTGTAATAACAAAAGACATCCTCTTTTTCCATTTTAGTGTTGTGCCATTTAAATATTTTCACACTTCTATACATTTGTTAAAAATGTGACTTACTGTTTTAATTCTTCTTTGAATATTTCAAGGTTACTTTTCTTGCCAAAATCTTTCTTTTTCTTTGCAGAAAATGACTTTGGAAAAAAAGATCATAAGATATAATTAACTAATTTACATATTAAGAACATAAATGTACAACATCTTCATTTAGAATGTTCTCTAAAATACTGTACAAACAAATTCATGTAGCACACTATCACAATGCCTTTAATAATGTTTATGTTCATTTAAAAAAGGAAAAGATACAGTGCAGGTAAGAGTCAGTTGGACCAGTCAGTCCTTTTTCAAAATGAGATGTTTTCTTTGGCACTTTTGTAGAGTCTGAGTCACTAGAGATAAATACATGTCAAAGTCTATTCAAGCTTACCTTCACATAAAGGAATTTAAAGATCTATGACAATACAATATTATATACATAATACAACTATAACTTAAGATCTATGGTATTATAATCGCAACAATATTAACACAACAAGAGGCAACAATTTAAAATTAGAACTGTCCTATTCAATGGGACAAAGACCCCTGCAGCAGGAAAGTTAAGTGACAACAAATTTGTTCATAGAATAACCAAGAGTCTAGCTCAAGGTCATGATATACATTTGTACCGTATATTAAAACCCAACCCTTACTGTTCAAGAGGTATTATCAATGAATAAAATATCAAACCCTTGTCTCATACATTATATGAAAAATCTGCTTTTTTTACCAAATTATTATTACAAGTCCAAGCTCAAGGTCACTAGGTCAAATGACTTGGTATCATAATGTAGAACTTGTTATGGTGAAGTGTGTATAAAACATGAAAGCACAATCCCTTATACTGTAAGAAAAATCTGCTAAATTAATACAAGACCAAAGTTCAAGGTCACTAGGTCAAATGTCTTGATATGAAAATGTAGTACTTATTACGGTAAATGTGTGTATAAAATTCCTATTGCTTATAGACAATAATCTGTGACGTCATACATCCATGTTTTCAGTAACTGCCGCCATACATGTATTTTAGGGACAAAACAAAAGAGGCTTGCTTACTGAACTTCTTAACCAAAGTATAATTGCTAATCTGAACTCATTATAAAGAAAAAAGGACAGACTAGATTAGAATAAAAACACCCAAATGAATAGAAAATATACTCTTTCTTGTTTTTGTTGTCTCTCTCATGGCCATAGGAAGCATTTCAAGTGTGTGTGTGTGTGAGGTTGGGGGGGGGGGGGGGGGGTAGCTGTGTGTGTCTGTGTAAGGGGGGGGACCTTAAATTTAGTTTCATTTCGTACCATAATAAACAAGGTCAAAGACCTTCATGATATTTGAAAGGGCTTTTTTATTAGTGGAGTATGCATGCCAAATATGAAGTCTCTATCTCTTGCAGTTCAAAAGCTATGGTGCAGGTTGAAGTTGACAACAGACAATCAAACAGAAAAGTGTATCTTAATGACAGGTGATTGCTTAATAAAGGCCACCATTAAAACAGGTTTGATTGTTTGTACATATACACATGAAATAAATGTATATACAGACAATGATGTGTATATATATACTCCACACTGTATGCCAACGGCATGATTAATTATTTATGCTCTTTAGAACAAATGATACATGTATAATAAGTATGTAAAAACAAATTGTTTAAGCATCCCTTTACGTAATACTAATAATACTTACTGGTGGTCTGTAGTCTTCTTCTTTCCTCTTAGCCTCTTTTACTGACTGAAATGTGGATGCTAACTCAGCTAACTTTGATGTTGGTTTATATAGTTTAGATCCACCACTTTTAGTATGTGCTCCATCTTCTGAAATTTGATAAAACATTTTGTATTTACATATCAACACATTACATATTACTATTAAGAAATAGTACAGTTCCAAGTTTGGGTTTCATATGAGTGACAGAAATGATATCAAAAAGGTCATATAAAGAACTTTGTGTTATGCCTTTGATAAACTTGATTTAATTCACTACTCATTATGATTATTAGAGTAATGATAACAACAATTATTTTTTGGTAAAATTTGTATATATCAAAGTCTGAAAAAGCAAATTCATATATTTTTTTTTAATTTAAATTTTAAACTTCTAACTTTCAATGAGTAACCATGGCTTGATGAAGCTGTTTCTGAATTGTTTTTTCTGTCTATTTATATTCCAAAATACAAATTTACAATTTACATCTGCATATTTTGGAAGCCCTGACTTACTTTTGCGTTCAGGACTAAAGTTGTCCTCATCATTGAGAAAGTTGTACTTTTTGTCTTTTTGTTTGTAACGTGTGTTTAGTTCTGGTCTAAACATATTATCTTGGTTTTGTCTTTTGTCTTTTTGTGTCCAATCTATGATTAAATACGGTATACATATTTTTACATTTCGTTTTATAATCTAGTTAGGGTGGGCTTAAGTTCATGTATTAAATTCATACATTAAATAACATCAGTCCTCACAATTGACCCTTCCATTTACACTTGAAAAAATTGTTAAATCAGATGACGTCACAATACTTTACACTTTGGTCATACACTGAAACCCTGAAAATGTATTGTGACATTATAAAATTCCATAAATATTCAGAGAAAGCGATGGGTCAATTGGTCCAAAATAAGGCTCACAAAATCACTAAGAAACTAAATGACAATATGAATAAAGTAATGCATTATTATTCTGATTATTAATTTTTCTCGATGAATGTATGTACCTCTTGGACTTACACTCCAACATCTCTCATGCTTATGTAGCATTTTAGGTCTAGCTTCAGAGTCACAATGTAAAAAACAACAACCAAAATATTGGTAAAGATCCCATAATGATTGTTTTATCATTTGATAGCAGCAATTTATGTCTTTACCCCATATCTTTAATGACTTTTGCAAAGACATGTTAAAAGACTAAATAAACAGAAATGTGAAACACTAATGTCCATTTTGGAAAACTTTTCATGAATAAGACAAAAATTCATGAAAGCAGAATGGACAGACAAATGTCCAAAACAATATTGGTACATGTGAATATGTAATGTATGTACATGTATAGTTCTTTAATCTGATAAAATACACTAAGGTAACCTTTTCACTTACTTTTGTCTGGATTGACAACCTCTCCTTTAACCCATGTCTTTGAGTGTTTAGTCGAGTCTGTGAAAGATGCTACAAATTCTTCATACACTTGTGCCGTCGCTTGTTCATCTTGCTATACAATTGAAATTATTACATGTAAATGCTTAAAATCCCCTTCACAAAACTATTCAATTATTCATGTGGAAACAAAAGTCATATGACCTGAGGATAAAATACTACTCACACCTTAGCATACATGTAAATATAAATTGTTTCTCCAATTTTTGCAAATGCAAAAAAGGATTCTGACTTTTTGTACAGAAATACATTAAAAATACATTACCTTTTTTCTGAGTTCATCTTGTTCACGTTTTGACAACTGTTTTTTACCAATATTCATTGCTCCTACTTCAAAAGCCTTCAATTTACTCTCGGATATTGTCTGTAAAACATTGATGTGCTGTTTTTTAAGGAATTCTTTACATTAGTCTCAAATTGATAACTGGATAACCTTTAATCAAGTGACACATTGCCTAATACCGCAAATGGACAAATTATATATACAATTTTGTTTTGTTTTTTAATCTTTCTACAATGACACTTTTCAACCCTATCAAAGTTCATCAGGGGATCACATCTTCTTATTCTGCCAACTTGTCTTATGTAATTATGTACATGTATGTAAAAAAAAGATCCCCATTAGATTATATGATCTTATATGTACAAGTGTACATGTTTAAGGAGTGTGACCATACACTTTTCCTGGGTCCTAGGGTGAAGGACAAAAAATATATACATGACCACACAAAATACTAAGTAAATTTATAAAATTTTCCAACCAACATAATTGACCCTTCCATTTATGCTTGAAAAATTTTTTAAATCAGATGATGTCAAAATAATTTACGTCTCAGTCATATCTCAGATACTGAAAATGTATTGTTATGAAATTCAATTAATATTCAGTGGAACCAAATGCAGTGTTATATATAATAACAACTGCATATGTTCATATTTATTATCCAAAACCCTGTTGGGAACTATAGGTAGACAAAAAATGATTAAAAGGAGTAGACAAAACAAACCAAAACCTGTTTAACAACATGGATAGTGTGGCAGTAAACAAACCATCTGGTTAGTTAGAATTTGAATATGACATCTCTAAGGCCTAATGAAAAAAATCATGGGTGTACATGTTTCTCAACTGGTTACAAGAACAACCTAGTTTCTTGGTGACCATTATACCGACTCTAGCATATTTTTGGGGATTTCATTGATTTTTTGTTCTCATTTCATGCTTCAATAATTTGAAGTGTAAGGGACATCTGAAATAAATTTGAATTTAGGAAGGACACAAATTAAAAATTTTTGTGTTTCGGCTTATCAGACTGACCCAATTTTATTGTGCTGGCCTAGCAGATTTTGAGACCAAAGCTAATTTTACCAGATTTTGTCTGGTGGTCTGGTAACTTTCAGATCCCCTGGAATTGTGTAAAAAACAAAGCAACATCCGGGGTCTTAAAATCCCAAACCTCAGATTCATGAAAATGCCTACATGTACTATAGTTCTGAAAATACCATTGGAAATGTATACGTCGATTTATCTATACAAATAATCAGTGATAAATGCTCAGTGCCATAATTTAGCAATTTGCCATAATTTAGCAATTAATGTGTAAATAGTCCTAAAAAAAAAAATACAGGAGAAATTCTCTGGTACAGGGTCAGGGTTTGATATTAAGGCATGTCCGACCAACACTGTCTGGTAAAAATCAGCAGTGGATAGGTAAAAATTTTTGTAGATAACCCTGACTGGATAGATTTGTCATTGAGCCCACACAATTTATTTTATATCTGAATCATTTTGCTAGGGGTGTAACAATACATCGAACTATCGATGTATTGCGATAGTGTTCTCCCGATAGCAATACATCGATAGGAGATTGTCCTCTGCGATAACTATTGCCAATAGTATGTCCAACTATCGACTAGTTTCGATAGTTATGAAATACTTAAAAAATGTTCAATACACATCATTCATTATATTTTCTCTTCTTAAAATAACTCACTCGCAATCTCGCAAGTGTCCGCCGACCGCTGTATTCGTTCTATTGTGAGGGATACATAGATGCGTAAATCCGGTGTACAGTCCGTCTTTTATACTTACTTCCCTTTACACATGCATCTTAGCAACAGAAATATAGTGGCCGCTTTTGAACTTGTAAAAAATAAAAATGCAAAAGCTTCTGTTTGGCAACATTTTTGATTTATCAAAGACGACAAAGTGGTGGACAAAAAAAAAGTTGGTTGTCGATTGTGTATGGCAGTTTTAAAATATAGTGGGAACACTTCCAATTTAATGGATTATGAGGGGAAAACACGCTGGTATTCTCAGTACCCGTCAATTTCACTTCAGCCAAATATTTAGGTTTACATTTTTACTAGTTGTGTTTAGACAAAAAATGTCTTTATCATTGCAATTGCTGTTTGTTTCTATTTTTAATCATGGACACTCAAAGATATTTTGTTAATGTTAAAGAATAAAATCATTAATTTTATCATCTTTGTCTTTTTTAAACTTTTGTTCACCTTTTTATAAATGTCAATAGTATTGCAATAGTAATCTCACAATAGTAATAGTATTGCAATAGTGATTTTTCCCTCAATAGTCACCCCTACATTTCGCTGTAAATGTTAATGTTATCATACTGATATTTATCAGTTGACAGATTTCCACTTGACAAACACGAGATCAATATTTAGTATTCAACAATAGCAATAAAGTATTACTGTACCGTTCTTTGTAAACGAAATAATGGTGCAGTGCACCAATATGCCAAAATGGTTCTAAGGAAACTATCAAAAGCCACTCTCATTATGCAACTTCACAAGTTAAGTGAAATAAAGTAACATCTGAACATGTAGTATGATAAGTAGATGTTGATGATATTCGTAATCTTATAATGTATATCGAAATCAACTAGTGTCACAATGCTGTCAGTCATATCATATTATGTCGGTAAATTTAATGAAACTGGATTAGCTATGCTGTTTTAATATTTTTAGACCATTGCGGTGCTTAGATCTAGATGTTATCTGCAGACTGTCAGTAGTGTAATGAGTAACTAATGCCACTAATTTATCTGATACTGTGATGATTTACCACAGATACTTATTCAGTTATTGGTTTAAACAGTATTTTATTTGATAATTTAAACCAGGGACGTATATATCTAAAAGGATATGCAACTACCCCGCTGTCCTAGCATAGCCTCGTTTTAAATGTGTTGAAAAAGTTGCGCATGCGCGATAAGAAATGTCCCCATATTTTTCCTTATTCGTCGCCTGAGAAAGTTGTTGTCCTCATAGAACAATATTCAGAAGAGATCGTTAATGCTGACTTTTACATGAAACTCCTCCCTAATGCGTCGATAACTTTTTTCAGGTGATGTTTTTCTGATTTATATTATCATACTAAACACCAATCAGGTCATAGTTTTTCGATCTATATTTTCATTAAATGGATTAAGGCACGTAAATATGTACGTCCAAGTCGGGCTCAGTAATGATTTCAAGTACAGAGGAAATATAGTGTTTAGTCCATTAAATCAAATAAAAGGGGTCATTATTAATGATTATTGTCCCATTGTAAACTAAAAAGTTATTAAAATGAAATAAGGTGTGAAACTGAATATTAAAATAATTATGTTACTGATTTTTTATATATATATATTTGCAGGTTTTCTGTGGACAGTGGATTCCGGGCATTAGATCATGGATTGTGACATTAAAGTTTATTATTTTCAAATTATGTACTAAAGTGCACATTCTATAAAATATAGTGTTTGACTCACTAAATAAGCAAATTTATGAAATAAAATATTTCCGAAAATAATTTTTCTTATTATTTGACTTAGATTTTATATATTAGGGGTTCTGGAGAATCTTATTATCAGAAAGTATTTCATCAGATGATAGATTATATGGTTATTAATATGGATGAAATGTGACATACGGATATGACAACCGAAGTAAAACTTTAAATATCTCCCGGGACAGTTATCGTTGGTCATGTTTCTCACAATGATACCCCTAAATTCAAACCCCGGAAAAGTAAGATGAGACAAAGCAGAAGTTAAAAAATAAAAAGAACGAAAGAGGGAGGGAGAGATTAAAAAATTAATCAGAATTTATAAAGACTTTCTATTCCTCTGCTTATACTGCTTTGTTGTGTCGGAAACCACATATGCATGTATAGGGGCCAAAATAAGTAAAAAAAAAAACAAAAACAAAAAAAACCCCCTAAAAACAAAACAAAAAAACCCCCAAAAAACAAACAAACAGGCATATGATTACCAGTGAAGGCAATCGGACATTTTGCATGCTCTCACTCTACTAATAATTCTGTTATGAACGTACGTCATATACGATATAGGAATAACAATACCTTCCCCATATATTCACCTGGGTATTACATGTAAACGTTAAAACAACAAACCAATTAAGGCCGTTACGTAATGTCATCATATATTAATTAACACTGGGGATAGTTCTATACGTCTCATCACCATGGTTGAAATTTGTCAAAAATATTTTAAATGAATGTGAACTCACTTACTTATGGGATTACCCTTTTAATTGTAATATACAATGGTTAAAATTGTAAGTCTGAAAAATCCTCACTGACCAATATTTACAAAACTGGAGAAGCTGTGTTTTGAATTCATCAAAATGTTGTAATTATAGAATTTTTAAAGATGATTTACAATTTGAAAAATATTTAGATATATTGCCATCTAAAGCAGCCAAAATACTCTGTAAATTTAGAACATGTAATTTTAAATTACCTATTGAAACTGGCCGCTGGAATAACGTACCAAGAGAAGATAGAAAGTGTAACGTGTAATACAAATGAAATCGGAGATGAATTTCATCACCTTTTCGATTGTAATAATTATGATATTATACAAGCTAGAAACCTATGTATCCCTAATATTTATTGTCTAAGACCAAATTCTCAAAAATTCAAAGAACTTTTTCAATCAACTAATGTCAATTTACTTAAGAAGCTATGTAAATTTATTGAGGTCGTTAAAGAGAGAGTTTGCCCTCCGGGTTAAATTCTCAACTCACTTGTTCTGATTTTTAAAATCCATCGTCGTTTATTAATTATACACATAATGTATTTATTACCGCTTATATTATGATATGTAAAAATGCATTTGTAATAATCTTCACGCATGTACTATATATATATATATGTTATTATAATAGTTTATATTATCTCTTCAATGTATCTATGTACATTTAAGAGAAATAAATATTGTCATTGTCCCATTTAACACCGCCTTATGAAGTAAACATATAGTTTTAAGTAGTTATTTTAAATACATATAAATGACATAATTGATAAGTAAAATTTTATTGCATAATTTTAGAATAGATACGTTATATTGCATTGTACTGGTGTGAATTGTCATTTTGTTGGATTGTTTAATGTCCGACATAGCAGAATAATTAAATGCGCATGCGCAACTTTTTCAACACATTTAAAACGAGGCTACCATAGGGCAGGGGGGTAGTTGCATATCCCTTTAGATATATACGTCCCTGTTTAAACATATTAAGAACAAGCATACAAAATATTTACAGGATTTAGCAACAACAGTATATCTTTTATAACACCCTCTCCTTACACATATGCACACACCATAAACATACCATAGCAAGTGCTGTATAACAAAAGAGAGATAACTCTAATTTACATTTGCTCTCTTTGAGTCTTTCCTTTTTATCCCTGCGACCCTGATCAGATAGACTATTTTCGCCAATAATATTAAATAACATTACTCATATGATAAAAGTTTGTATGAAGTGTCTACCATACAGGTAACATACTTTAATGTAATTTTACCATGGAATATGGCCACCAAGAGTACATGTACAATAAGTGGACAGAGGAAATTCTGTGAAAATATTTGTTATGAGTGAGAAATCATTTTTCATATCTGTGTTACCATTATGAGTTTGTCATTTATTGGTTTTTACATATAACCCCGAGTATAACCGTACAAAAGATATATGGGGAGTCACTGTCTATTGTAAATTTATGTTCAGAATCAGAGGAAACTCCAGATTACAATTTTGTAGCACTAGTTAGTAGTATTCACAGCTCTTCCATCAAACTATTATAATAGTTTCTTAACTAATGTTGCCACTCACAAAATGTTGCTTTAGTTTTAACAAATCATATTATTAATTAGGTCAGAAAAACAAAATTCGGTCAACTTCCATGTCTTCTCTAGTCTATGTTTTACGACAAGCAAAATATTGATACTGATAAATTTCTAAATTCGTATTAAATACATGATAGAACTGTCATTATCAATCCATACATAACCATTTTAAGAATGTGAAGAATGCATCTAACAACCTTTGTAGAACCTGGGGCAATGCCACCACTTTTCAGGCCCCATGGAAGGTGAGCTTTGTCCGCCATGTTGTATAAAACGAGTTGCCCTAAAATAAAACGAAAAACCAGTTTCGGTACAATATGATTCCTTTTCTTCCGTTCAGTTGTTCCGGATAACACAACTTCACTGAAATTCAATATTTTTTTGACGAATTTTTGTGTGCTTATTCTTGTATTCTTTGCATATCCATGGCAACATTACTAAAAATTTGAGTCTGATGTATTCTTTCTTTTTTTTTTTAGCATGACTATAATACAAGCAGGATGGCAAGAAAAAAGAGGAGTTACTGGATCAGTTATGTGGCAGAAGTCACCATGGAGCTATACAATACATGAATATAAATAATATACTAGAACATATAACACATTACAGAATTATTTGATTGTAGTGCAATTACGATACCGACTTTGGACGGTCATTTAATTTGATAAAAGCCAAACAAATGGTGTGGTTAACCGGTTTACGGCCCACCTTCCCACTCACTGTAACAGCAGAACAATCAAGGGACGTACATTCAAAAATTTATAAATAATTCTCCATGTAAAGAACAAGGTCAACAGGTATCGCATATTGAGAGGTCATAAAAATATAAACACGTAAGGTATTGTAAAACACATCATGATATAAAAATATATGCGACATCAACATGATAAACCGTGCTCTGCCAGTCTGAAAGCGAGCTAAGACCCTAGATCTGTAGGAGTCCCGACTAACAGTCAGAGGGGACGAGGTTCAGGACCATGTCTCCTCTGAAACAGGTTGGACAAGGCCCGTCATATAGTCCCCACCGCCCTGTTAGTCAGGGTTAGTCAAACACAAACAGGGTAGTAGTAACCGGGGGAAAGACATTTTTTCGGATTTTTATGTTAGGAAACAATTCAAAATTCAAGTTTGGTTCCCTCCCCACTCTTGAAATGTTTCCTACGGCTTTGCCGAATACATCTGGGCATTCAACAGGAAAAAAATATTCTAATTTTACACACTCCCCCATAAGACACCCCTCCCCGGCACACTTTTGAAGAATTATTATCATGTCTTCCCCAATAGGATTTTTGGCAAAATATTAGTACAATCGGAAAAGAATGTGGCAATTCTAGACGCTCTAGATGGCACATAAAAAGCACATCACCATGTACAGTACGGTTTTAATATGCACTTTTCTTGCAGATATATCACACATGATGGCAAACTTGTTTATTTTTTAGCAAGAAAGCTCTATTTACTTTCGGGTTTCAGGAGAACAGAATACTAATTTCTAAAATCTGCCGGCCTCCCCACTTCAGAATTAAATGGTCGTTTCCAAATATATTTAAAAAAGAAAATCCTCTTTACGTTTAATTATAATTCTGAACCTTTTGGTCAGACACAAAGACTGCTCCGAATTTTCACATTCATCAAATTGAAGAATACAAACATTTCTAGCCAGAGACGTAAGACTACTCTCTCTGTTCTAGCATATCTACACATGTCTACACACTTTGACGGTGACTTTACTCCGATCTCCTCCATCGCTTAAAGCTGTCATTCTTTATATAGATGGTTTATCCGATGTTGAGTTTATTACACAAAAATATTACACTTCAAAATTGATAGGATTGAAATTATCCAAGAACTGTGAACGACAATACCAGTCTATTTCACGATCAGAGTGATTAAGTGATGTAATATATTCTTCCGTTTTACTGAAGGACCGCGGTATCATCTCACTATGTTAAACAAGAGCAACACCTAGCGTGACATAATACGCTCATCGATTAGTTTGAAGGGAAGATTCCGAAAGTATGGAAACATTCCTCCTTAAATTGTTTAATTGTTCCATCCCCAATAGTTCATTCTGTATCCTGCCTACGAGGTTGTCTAATCAAGTAGTACTACGACCTTCACCTTTGACCTTGGAAAACAGTAAGTGTCTCTGTTTTGGCATGAGGAGTAAGTGTACCAAGTCTTGGCATGAGGAGTAAGTGTACCAAGTTTGACAGTCCTAGCACCAACGGTTTGGAATGTATTCTGTCTATAAGGGTTTCCTACCAAGTAGTACTACGACCTTGACATTTGACCTTGAGAAACAATAGACGTCTGCTTGTAATGTAGAGTATGCCTTCCAAGTTTGACAGTCCTAGCCCTAACGGTTTGATCTGTATCCTGCCTACAAGGATTTTTACGAAGTAGTACTACAACCTTGACTTTTGAGTTCTGACCTTGAAAGACGATAGGTGGATTGTCTTGGCACAAGGAATAAAGGTACCAAGTTTGACAATCTTAACCCCAACGGTTTGGTCTGTCGGTTTGATCTGTATCCTGCCTACAAGGGTTTCCTACGAAGCAGTACTACGACATTGACCTATGACCTTGAAAAACAATAGATGTCTTTGTCTTGGCATAAGGAGTAAAGGTATCGAGTTTTACAATCTTTGCCCAAACGGTTTGGTCTATAGCCTGCCTACAAGGTCCGGACTGACGGACAACGCCATACCATAATACGTCCCGTCAAGGACAATCGTATAAAACCTGTGCGTGAAGTGGAGTGCACGTCAGTATTTAAAACATTTTTAAAAACTGTTAAAACATGTGATGTAGGTTTTACGGCATTGTGAAAACTTGGGTTTTACAGGTCCCGAGGTTATAAAACATTTACCCGTGCTCGACTCCAAACCCGTATTCAGACTCCAAACCCGTACTCAATCGAGCACAGCATACAGTATGAGTATGTTCAAGTATTTATTATGGGTGAGGTTATAAACGCTTTCGAGCACGACTGAAAACTTAATCTTCTTTAATACCTTCAAGTAAATTTGACTCGTCATGAACGACACAGGGACAGCGAGTTGGGTAATTCTGTTATAAGCCGCCATATTTACATTTCGAGTACTGTTCTGAGTATGGTCATAACCAATCTTGAGATTTTCGAGCACATGCTCGAGACTGGAGCACTCTATCATGCTCCAATTTTTTGTAATCTCGATGAATTTCGAGTGGTGCTCGAGTTTGTACACGTACTCAGTTTGGAGCACCTAGCCGTGCTCCAAAATGTTTTATAACCTCGGGCATGGTCTTGAAGTTCTCGAATGAGAGTGTCTCTGTGAACTGCGCTGGTAGATGGCTCCATAGCCTGATGGTGGAAGTAAAGATTGACTCCTTGTAGATGGTGGTTGGGCCTTATGGGATCCTGTTCCGGTGTTCATGTCCTCTTGTGACTGTTTTTATCTGGGTGAATTCTATCAGAGAGGGAATTTGGGGAAAAGAACAGTCATGTACATTTTCATTGGGTGAATTTAAAAATGAATGAAAAGCGATTGAATTCTGTTCAATATTATGCAGAGATGATTGTAACAGGTAATATAAAGGAATGACAGCGGTAATAGACTTCCATCAAATCAGACAAAGTTGAAGTGACTGGTTAGTTTTAATTCTGTAACTGTTTTATCATATTTCAACAGATCACACCGTCTCACTACTGTAACAGTAAATTGCAATATGTTGCATGAACGTTACGAACATAAATACCAATATCAAAATGCAAACATGGTTTCCTTTAATCGTTTGACCTATAAAAACTTTGAACCAAAGAATATTATTTTTGGATTTAGGTCACTCTCACTGACAATTTTTATCTTTCCGACTTTTACAGTCTAGGAAAACATAATTATTTTATTCCTTACACATATTTCGCCTCTTCATTCACATATTTACATCAAACTAATTCCGCAAAACATTGGATATAAGGCCTGTGGCAAGTGATTTTATAACATGATTTCAGACTTTTAAAAGTTACATAACTGGGTCCAACATTTCGGACAAGGACTTGACATGCCTTAATGACAAACCCTGACCCTGTACCAGACTAGGACTTGACATGCCTTAATGTCAAACCCTGACCCTGTACCAGACTAGGCCTTGACATGTCTTAATGTCAAACCCTGACCCTGTACCAGACTAGGACTTGACATGCCTTAATGTCAAACCCTGACCCTGTACCAGACTAGGACTTGACATGCTTTAATGTCAAACCCTGACCCTGTACCAGACTAGGACTTGACATGCCTTAATGTAAAACCCTGACCCTGTACCAGACTAGGACTTGACATGCCTTAATGTCAAACCCTGACCCTGTACCAGACTAGGCCTTGACATGTCTTAATGTCAAACCCTGACCCTGTACCAGACTAGGACTTGACATGCCTTAATGTCAAACCCTGACCCTGTACCAGACTAGGACTTGACATGCCTTAATGACAAACCCTGACCCTGTACCAGACTAGGACTTGACATGCCTTAATGTCAAACCCTGACCCTGTACCAGACTAGGCCTTGACATGTCTTAATGTCAAACCCTGACCCTGTACCAGACTAGGACTTGACATGCCTTAATGTCAAACCCTGACCCTGTACCAGACTAGGACTTGACATGCTTTAATGTCAAACCCTGACCCTGTACCAGACTAGGACTTGACATGCCTTAATGTAAAACCCTGACCCTGTACCAGACTAGGACTTGACATGCTTTAATGTCAAACCCTGACCCTGTACCAGACTAGGACTTGACATGCCTTAATGTCAAACCCTGACCCTGTACCAGACTAGAACTTGACATGCTTTAATGTCAAACCCTGACCCTGTACCAGACTAGGACTTGACATGCTTTAATGTCAAACCCTGACCCTGTACCAGACTAGGACTTGACATGCCTTAATGTCAAACCCTGACCCTGTACCAGACTAGGACTTGACATGCTTTAATGTCAAACCCTGACCCTGTACCAGACTAGGACTTGACATGCCTTAATGTCAAACCCTGACCCTGTACCAGACTAGGACTTTGATATCTTTTACAAGAGGTTTCTGTAAGACAGCATACGACTAACGAAACCAGTTTCTTGTGGAATGCAGCAAAACAATATAGTCGTTAATGAGAAAATGTTTTATTCTATACAGAAATAAGACAATTTTTATTTGAAACTCATAGTACAATCAAGTGGAATTTTGCAGCAGTTACAATATATTATTATGTTAAAGAAGAAAAGATACGATGGCAATAATATTAACGATGATATGTCATACTGAAATATATATGGGTCATCGTCTTCTTGGATACAAAATGTTTGCATAAAATAATAAGGTAAACTAAATTACACTTTATACAAGAACAACTATTAAGAATCATAGATGTATTTTTATACACTGTTGATACATATTTATTTCTTGTATGCAGTGTTGTTTTACTTTAACGTTGTCTATATGTATTGGGCATCTGTGGAAGATATTGCTATCCAAAAAGGGAGGGGGGCACTTACTCCTAGACACTTGGTCTCACCTTTGGATTCCAGAGCTCCATGAATGCCCACCGCGGTACAGTGTTGTGGGCGACACGCTGATATTTCATGAAGTGCTTTATAATCTTTCAAATTGAGATAGAATATTATTCTAGTGGTAGACGTATCGATATATGACTTTTTGTTATTTTTGATTTAGGTATTGTTTGGACTTTATATATAAAAAGTGGGGGAAAATGATAATTTTCTATTTCAGATTCTTTGAAAAAGATCCCAAAACGGAGTCAAGGTCAAAGTTAAAATTTTTAATGTCAACAAAAAGGTATTGTAACAAGGAATAAACATGTAAAATATCAAAGCTACATGTCTTACTGTTCTGAGGCTACGATCGATGTTAAAGGTTCTTCGACACACTGACAAATAAACTGATGAAAAGTTGTATGCCCCATATATCTGATTCCGGAACATAAAAGTCTTTCCAGCTTTTCAGAAAATGAAAAGGAATTCAGATTTATACAGTTGAACACCACAAAACATATACAGAATATGAGAATCACCTCTCGTCCCAGATCTAAAGATATCAGTCGACGGTGACATACTTCGACATAATCCCAACCGAGACGTTAACCGAGTTTGGGATGTCGAAGTATGTCGCCCTAGACTGATATCTTTCGATCTGAGACGAGAGGTGATCATTGATTCTTTTTCTCGCCAAATAAACCCACTTTCTACCCCTTTCAGTGCTTCTTCATTTCTGACACTTTACACATCTTTGTCCTAGTTTCAATACTACGCTAAAAATAGTTCCAAATAGGAAAGTTATTTTAATAACGATAATAGTGTGTAACAAGAACATAAAACCAGTCAACATAAGTAAACAAACTTATAAATATAAAACGAATTAATTAAAACTTTTTTTTGTATCTCAGTATATATAGTAATAATTACGTAGTAATACACCGTGCTAGATCGATGTTGCACATCGATTGATCTAGAACCCCACTTCCGGTGAAATTCTTCAGTCTCGTATGCGAGAATGCGTAATCTCATTACATTGTCTACATCTGCATATTGCAATACATATGTATATGTATAAAAATATTAGAAAATATATACGTTATAATTTTGTACACCTGGTGCGCATTACGACAACTTATGCCTCTTCAATGATGCTCATGACAGAATGATTAGAATTCTAATAATGTATAAATATGTGAAGAGCGGAGTTAAAACCAAATTGGCCGAAAAAGTGAGCAAAAGAATCTATCTAAGGACACAGCCATGCATTAGGGAGATGCTCCTTAGTGTTAGAGTGATTTACAAACTTTCAGGACTGAAAATTTTAAACAACAATCTGAATTAAAACTATATGATAAAATGCTAAAATGTTAACTTCTAACTTTTATGTTACAAAGAAGCTTTGTGGTTTCCTGCACCACAAATTTGGAAAATGACGTTTTGTTAAAATTTCAGACGATATACAGAGATAAAAAATCACGGTAACATAAATAGGTTTCTGTAAAGCAATCAACACTTAATCACAAGTTTCGCCCGTTAGGGCATTACTCAAGTCATGTCAGTTTATCCTTATGTGTACCAGTTCTCCTTTCCATTTCCCATCATGGACTGGAACAGACTTCCATCAGCAATGACATCAGCATGTTCCTTGGAGGATTACTGGACAGCAATGGGCAACACGCCATCTGCCTACTTCAGCTTAGAGTAAGAATCAAGGAATTTAACTTTTTAACTGTATCATACTGCCCTGTGAGGCTTTTATCTTGACTGCCTCATGAAGTATAACGCTCGGCTTCTGAGTACACATCAAATTAGAAGAAGAAGAATTATCAGATTAAAATCAAGAAACTATCTTTCTTTATCATTGAGTAGCATTAAAGATCTCTTTCATACACCAGTTTCTATTTCATACACAACGTAATCTGAATGTTTCGTTTTACTTCCTTGGAGTAAAGTAGATCCCAACAGGTTCTGTCGTGTCCGGGAACGGCTTGTATATGATATTGTATTCCTTTTCTGGTTCTATTAAAGATATCTCTAGATGTTGAATTATCTGTAAAGTAAATAATTACTGTATATATTCTTTCTAGACTTTTCACGTGATAACGGGAATATGAAATACGTCCAAGTAAATGGTGCATTATTATTTAAAAGGTGGAATAAAATAAAACTCAGTAGATGATACACTTTTGGTCAATCGTAGTTTTTCATGATTTGACAGAAATCTACATCACCGAAATTCTATGTCAAGGATCAATGCTGCTTAGAAAAGGAACATCTATTCTGTTTACCTTAGCAACGCACACATGCATCTCCATCTCCGCAAAACGCTGTCCTATACAACTTCGTGGACCAAATCCAAACGGCATGGCGGCAAAGGAGTGCACCTTCTTTCGTTCGTCAGAATCCCTCAACCATCTGTCCGGATCAAACACATCAGGATCCGAAAATATCCCAGGGTTACGGGTCACTGTGGTATTTTGGCACAAATTTACTGTTGTCTAAATGAAGCACTTTACAAAATTATTTCAAGATCCAAAACAATTAATGAATAATGAGATGATTACAACTGATGAATACATACAAAACATTTGACAAGGACTTCGGAAGGTGTAACTTACTCCTTTGGGAATAAGATAGCCTTTAGCAACCATATCCTCCGCCAGAACGCGTTCTGTTCCCCCGGGAAGTGGGAAAGTATAGCGCAAGGATTCCTTCACCACAGCCTTGACATAGGACATCTTTTTCAAAGCTGCCTCGGTGAGCACACCATCTGCTGGGAGATGTTTCTGTATATCGGCCAGCAATCGGTTTTGTACATCTTTATTCAGAGCAAGTTGGTGTAGCAAGAAGGTGAGGGAACTTGCAGTCTGGTTAATACAAATAAATAGTTGGTATATAAATTTCAAAATTTTCAAAATAAAAGAAACATTAAGGCAAACCAGAACCCCTTCTAAATAGTATCCTCTCACAAGCTTTAAGACCTAGACTGATTTGCACGTACCAATTTCATAAAACGATTCAAATCAGTGGTCGGTAAATAATGGCAGTACCGGAATTAATACATGCACTAACATTAAATGTGCCATGAATAGAAAAGTATGGACATATAGTGATGACGTTATATACTTTTAAAGCGCACAAGGTAAAGTTTCCTTTAACTGAATCGATTGAAGATTTATCCATACAAAAAGCTATGTTTTTATAAATACGTCATCTGAAGGCTGACGCTTCTCCGAAAAATGTCGTTTTTATTTATGATATCTACATAAAAGGAAAGATGGTAAAGATATTAATGACTATTGATAATACGGAGTATCGCAACTACTAAAATCCGTCACGGTTTGCATTTAGTCACCTACCAAATTCTCGACTTTTATGTGGGCAACTTACGTCATAATCATATGACGTCATAAAATCACAAAAAGCGCGTGTTGATGTTGATGTTATTTTAGTTGCGATATTCCGTATTCTCTGAAATTGAATGTCAAGTTTTTTATGAACCATGCAACAGTCAATAATAAGACCTAACTTGATTGAGGACGCGGAATATAGGATGTTTGGTAAATATACAGGTAGACTTTCCTACATTGTATACTGGTTATCATATATGAAATGTTGCTTTTACTGTTTCTCCTCCTGCTATAAACAACCCAGTTATAGTAGTGGTAACATTGTCTGCATTGTTCATCCGGGGATCTGACAGCAGTTGATGTAGTAGGTGGGGGTCCTTGTCAGCGTCGAATTCTCCGGACTCTTGAGCCTTTTCTAGTTCAGTTTTGGCTTTAGCCACTTCTTCGAGTACTAGTCTATAAACAAGAAGATGGCAAATATATTAACGACTTTTGTTTAAGTCAAAGTCTTGGATCCTTGATGGTTTTCCATTTTAAATCAAACTGTCACAAAATGCTCGCATATCTTCTTCGTAATTCATACAAACACCTGTCCCAGTATTCCAATTTATTTGTAGAGAGAAAACAAATTGAATGACACAAATCACCAAGAACTCGCACAATAAACATGATAAACACGGAGAACGACATAACAAAAATATTCGATTGTACTGCAGTTAAGATACCGATTAAGGACGGTCAATTTAAGCAACAGACGTCAATCAATTGGTGTGGTTAACCGGTTTACGGGCGCCCAGCTTCCCACTCACCGTAAAAGCAGTACAATACATTTAAAAATTTATAACTAATCCTCCATATAGAGAAAGAACAAGGATCAAAAGGGTTCTCAAAGAAAAAAGAGGAGTTACTGGCTCAGTTATGTGGCAGAAGTCACCATGGAGCTATACAATACATGAATATAAATAATATACTAGAACATATAACATATTACCAAAATATTTGATTGTAGTGCAATTACGATACCGATTTAGGACGGTCATTTAATTTGACAAAAGCCAAACAAATGGTGTGGTTAATCGGTTTACGGGCCCACCTTCCCAATCACCGTAACAGCAGAACAATCAAAGGACGTACATTTAAAAATTTATAAATAATCCTCCATGTAAAGAACAAGGGTCAACAGGTATCGCATATTGAGAGGTCATAAAAATATAAACACGTAAGGTATTGTAAAACACATAATGGTATAAAAATATATGCGACATCAACATGATAAACCGTGCTCTGCCAGTCTGAAAGCGAGCTAAGACCCTAGATCTGTAGGAGTCCCGACTAACAGTCAGAGGGGACGAGGTTCAGGACCATGTCTCCTCTGAAAGAGGTTTGGACAAGGCCCGTCATGTAGTCCCCACCGCCCTGTTGGTCAGCCTGCAACGTTCAAGTAAAAGTCTGCATAAGGCTGTAAAGGGGCCAAATACAAGACCTATAGTCTTTTTGATGATCTCAATATCATATTGTCTATTTAGAAGACGTTTAATTATTTTATTACATGATAAAATAACGTTATCGGAGCCTTTTACTTTCCTTAGTTTATATACGAGATCACCGTAAAAATAAGGATGGGAAATTCCATTGGATACATACTGTTGAAAAGAAATATTTCCAAATTTAGATAGAAGTTCTGAATAAGATCTGAAGAATTTGCCGAATGTTTTTCTTAGCTTGTGATATCTGTAACTCTGAGTTAAAAGTTTAGTAGTAATTTGTAAATTTCGTTTATGAAAGTCCAAAACATCGGTGCAGCCTCTGACAAATCGAACTAATTGAAATATATAGATACCATATGATGGGAGTCGAGGGACATCGACATCCAAGTAAGGGAAATTTACAATAGGAAATCCAAAATCCTCACGTTTATCATAAATATTAGCATATATTAGGTCGTTGATAATTTTGATGTTTAAATCTAAGAAAGGTGTAGATTTATCTCAAGTATTAGCTTTATTCAATGTGAGCTCTGGTGGATATATTTCTGATATAAATTGTTCGAATTCAGGGTTGTCGATAACCAAAATGTCATCCAGATATCTGCAAGTATTGTTAAATTTGTCAATGAGGTCAAAACGTTTTGATTTTTGAAGAGAAACCATAAAATCCCCCTCATAACAATAAAGAAATAAATCTGCTATCAGAGGCGCGCAGTTAGTACCCATAGGAATCCCAACTATTTGTTGATATGTCTTGCCATCAAATTGCACAAAAATATTATTCATGAGAAAATCTAGTGCTTTACATAATTCCTTGCAAGTCCAGTATTTATATGAAGTATATTGTTTGTTGGAAAAGAATCCGGAGTTATTGGAAGTACATATGTACGTTTTAGATTCTCTGTGAAAACACCATTGTATAAGAGACAGCAACTTGCTTTTAATCAAATCATGAGGCAGAGATGTATAAAGTGTAGAAAAATCAAATGTAGAAATCTGAGTCACTTTGAAATTTAGCGAAAGAAGATTGTCTATAACTTCATGAGGAGAGGTCATAAAAAGACGAAAAGTACTATAGAAGTATATGCTAGTATCAAAAATATCTTAGGTGACATCAACAGTACATCGTGCTCTTCTCGTCTGTAAGGGGGCTCAAATCCTCTATCTGCAGGAGTCCCAACTAACAGGGGACGAGGCTCAGGACCTTGTCTCCTCTGAAAAGGTTTGGACAAGGTCCGTCATAGAGTCCCTACTGCCCTGTTAGTCAGCGTGCAGCGTTCAAGTTAAAGTCTCTATAAGGCTATAGAGGGACTAAATACAAGACCTATGGTCTTTGCGTGCATCTTGGGGTCATGCCGTCCATGTCGAAGGCGTTTAATTATTTTAGAACTACTAGATATGAAATTATCGGAACCTTCAACATTCCTTAGTTTGTACACTAGATCACCGTAGATATTAAGATGAGAAATTCCGCTGGATATGTATAGTTGAAAAGTCATATTTCCGAATTTAGAGAAAATTTCTGAATAAGGTCTGTAAGATTTACCGAAAGTTTATGAAATCTATAACCCTGAGTTAAAAGTTCGAAAGTGATTTGATCATTTTTTGCGTGAAAAACCAAAACGCTATTGCAGACTCTAGCAAACCGAACCAACAGACAAATATGAATACCATATGACGGGTGTCTAGGGGCATCGCCATCTAAATAAGGGAAAATGACAATAGGAAATCCAAAGTCGTTACGTTTATCATATATTTTAGTATGTATATTGTAGTTAATAATTTTGATATTTAAGTCTAAGTAGCAGGAGGACCAAGTGGACTTAAATCGCCCACCTTAGTACCTAGATTATCAGTCATGCAGGAAGGCAGAAATTATTTATTTTTACATTACTCAATTTACTGTGACTAAGTCAACATAAATGTTGAAAATATGTCAAATTTTATTTCAGACCAGAATAGAAAACAACAACAGTTTTTTGCACATCCATTCAGGTGATTTTGATATTAAGCATTTGCTTTGTCTCTGCAAGCTGTGATTCAGGGCAACAAGTTTCTTCGGATGGGGCCTTTTGTTGACTAATTTCAAGTCTGGGTCATGAACAACAATTGTTTTAAATATTGTCCAGATCAAACTTAAAATGGCCTAATTTCATATGTTGAATTTTGAGAAACATCTAAAAACTTACTCTCCATATTTTGATTACCAAGTGGTATATGTACCATTGTGAGACCAATTTTTCAGACATAGTGGCACCATCTGTCGACCAATTTGGATGAAATGTGCAAAATTGATAGAGGACCTTTAGTACATCATGTATACCAAGTTTCATTAAAATCTTTCTTTCATGTGGTATATCAGCAGAAGTTAAAAATGTGAAGAAATGTCCCTATACACCCTCATTTGGAAGCCTTAAAAATTGACTGAAAATCCAAAAATTGAGATATTGTCAAAATTCTTCAAAATAACATTCATTACCATAATTATGATCAAAATAGTCCATAAGAAATCATCATTATCAATTAACTAGGAAATATGACACTTTTCTGCATTGAAATCACCAAGTCTACAAAAAATGTCGAAAAAATTTCTAAAATTTGATTTTGGAAAGGAACCAAAATGATAAAACTTCTTCACTTTTCCCTCTAGATCATTTCTATGCATTCTCTTTGTCTCTGTATACAGCAAGTATGAAGAAGAAGATTGTCAAAGGAGGGTACTCTTTTGTGACCTACTTTTGACTGTGGTGGCGCCACCTGTGAAAAGCTCTAAATGAAAATAACAGAATTTGAAAGGGATCATAAGTGATTTATTTCTACTAAGATTTATTAAAAATCCTTCGAACAGTTTTGCAGAAAAAGTTGAAAATGTGAAAAATGGCCCACCCCTTCTTTTTTTTTTCATAAAAAATTCATAAAAAATCCCAAAATTGAGATATTGACAAAATTCTTTCACAATAATATTCCTTATCATAATTATGATCAAAATAGTCCATAAGAAATCATCATTTATATCAATTAACTGAAAAACATGACACTTTTCTGCATTGAAATTACAAAGTCCAAAAAAAAGTTGAAAAAACGTCAAAAATTTCATTTCGGAACAGAACCAAAAATAACAACACTTCTTCACACATCTGTCTAGATCATTCCTATGCATCCAGTTTGTCTCTGTATGCCACAGGTTTGAAGACGTTTGTTAAAGGTGGGTACCCTCTGTGACCTACTTTTGCCTGTGGTGGCGACACCTGTTGACGGATCTGGACGAAAACAACAACACTTGACCATGAGTACTTCATGCATACCAAGTTTCATCAAATTCTGCTCAGCAGTTCTGAAAAAGGAGTCGAAAATGTGAAAAGTTAACGACGGACGATGGACTGTAGACGGACGGACGACGGAAAACGATTGATCACAATAGTTCATTTGAGCCTTGGAAGGGTTAACAACATCTCATAGTCCATGAAATAAAAGGACAATATCGTGTATAGTGTAATATTCAGACAAATGCGAACCCCAATAAAAACGAGGTGAGACCAGGTGCATGGGAGGAGAAAGTGTCCCCTAGCTGCACACAACACCTGTCGCAAAAATTCGGCAACAACTTGTCAAGTCGAGGAAGTAACGACATAAATATACACATATGAACACATGAAAGATACGAGAACACGAAGTCAAAGTATCCTATTAACGGTATGAAATGTTGTTTAACTAAAATTCAAGCGTCGAAAATGCACGTGAACAAATTTCTGTATATATACATAATACGTCAAATCAAGAATAGTAAAAAGTTAAAATGGTAATTTTGTATTGCCAGAACCCAAAATGTCGGTTAACATTCTTGAAAGGGGATCTTAATCTGTATCAGATTCCTATATCGACCATAGAACATCCTCAGTGACAATTTCAAACGTTCCTCAATATATCCCTGTATCCATGTGAGAGTAGTTTCGTAGCAAGACGCCTCGCTCTCAGGACGAAATTTTCGTATTTAGAGCATGCCCTGGCACAGCGTTTAAGCTGTGAAATAAAGATGCCATATGCGGGAATAGAAGGTATGTTGCTAGTCAGAAAAGGGAAGTTGGATATAATATAACTAAAATCATCACGTTTGTCATAGCGAGAGTTTATTAATGAACCATCGTCACTAATTGATAGGAATATATCGAGGTATAAAGCAGAAGATGCGCTCTCAGTTGTATCTTTTATCTCGAGTTATCTCGAGGATTTATGATATTTGAGGTGATCTTTAAATACAGGGTTGTTAATCGACAAAACTTCATCGATGTATCTGTATGTAAAGTTGAACCAAGAAAGACGTTTCCTGATCAGAAGTATTGGCTTTGTTTAATTGGAGTTCAGGTGGATAAATGTCAGAAATGTATTTTTCAATCTCAGGGTTATCGATTACTAAAATATCACCAAGATATCTAGAGGTGTCATTAAACTTATCAATAAGGTCGAAACGTTTCGACATTTGAATCGAATGCATGAAGCCCCTCTCATAGTAATGTGAAAATAAATCTGCTATAAGGGGAGCGCAATTAGTGCCCATAGGAATCCCAATAATCTATTGATAAATCTTGCCATTAAACTGCACAAAATTCAATCCATCAAAATGTGAAGGTATTACTTAGCTCAGTACAAGTCAAATATTTATAATTATCATATTGTTTATTTGAGAAAAATCCAGATGTAACTGAAGTACAGCGGTATAATTTAGACTCTCTGTTGAAACACCAGTGTATGAGCGACAACAAATTGGTTTTGATTAAATCATAAGACAGAGAGGTATATATTATCGAATAATCAAACGTAGAAACTTGATTAGCTTCAAAATTTCTCAAACAAAATTTATCAATGACTTCGCTAGAATGTTTGATGGACCAAAAGTAATTGACGTTAGTATTGTTAAAACAGTATTGCAGTATTTTATAACATGTTCTTAACTGAAGTTAGAGCGGAGGTAATGTGTTTAGAAAGCATAGTTGTAAAGCAATGACTGGAATTTGATATGAAACGTGATTTATATGACTTTTGTGTAATTTGGGAAGCCAATACATGGTTGGAAGATAATTCTTATCTATGTTTAAACTGAATGGTCTGATAGGATTTTTTCCTTCAACAATGGGATTAAGAGTTCAATTCAGTTTTAAGAACTGCAATATAGTATATTTTCAAACAACGATAATACATGTATTATTAGCTGCTTTGTCAGCAGGTACGAAAACATCAGTATTTTGTAATCCATTTTCTTTTCTTTACGGACTGGACCGATGTAGTATGTTGTTGTTTGAATAAATGGGGATTAAATGTAAAATTATCGATATATAAGGATTGTTTTTAAGATTTCACATTTCCGGTCATTCAAGGCATGTATTTTACACCTGCTTTTTTACACCATCGTTTACAATACGTACTTAGTGCTTCTTTAACAATATCCCGGCATTTGGTAAAATCTATCCTGTAAGGTTATCTATACTTAGGCCATTTATTAAAAGCCAACGTAGACATTTGTGAGAAATACAATTAAGATCATCTGTAATAAAATGACCCGCAGACTGATAAATTAATTTAGATTTATTGCATGAACAGGAAGTTAGAATATAGTCAAAAGTATTAGGATTATATGTAACTGCACTGTATTTAAAAACAAAGTTTCTATAACGTATTTTTGTACTGATAGCAAATCAAGATTCTCGAAATACTGCGGAATTTTAGATTTGACTCTATGATCATGAAGAACTTTAGAAATATTAAACCGGACTAAACCTGTTTACAAATTTAATATTGATAAAATGCGATTTAGGAGGAAGCGATGGTATACGTGGATACAGTTTGTTATCTGAAAATTGTAAAACAATTTTTTAAAAAGTCTAAATCAATCCGTATAAGGTTTACTTCTTAAATCAGCCTTATACAGGATAGGTTTCAATCTGGCGATCGGAATAGACGATAGTGCATGTAGAAGTTCGTGACGACCATTATTTCTGGATGTCCGCAGTAGATCGTCTAATGACCTAGTTAATCTACCATGTCTTCTGCGGTTGCCATTAAGGCGACGACCGTGCAACCTGTGTTTCCTCTTAATATCTGGTCTTAATGAAATATATTAATATTGTTATGGTAGGAGGCAATGTTACTTTGTTGAAAAATTTGGTCATCTGAGACCAAGGGGATATGGGATTTGTAAATGTTTAATCCAATCAAGTTTAGCAACTAAACGTCGTTTTTTCATTTCAGATTTGGTTTCTCCAGGTAGTTTTGTAATGTTTTCAATAGAAGTTATAACACAATATCAATAGTGTGATTATATTTGATGAAGTGGTTGTAAAAAATAAATATAGAACATATATACCTTACACTTTAGTGCACTATATGCGCATTTCGACAACTTATGTCTCTTCAGTGATTTTCGTGGCCAAATGATTGGAACTCTCAAAATATATAAATATTTGAAGAGCAGTGTTGAAACCAAAATGACCGAAAAGTGAACCAAAGAATCTAAGGACAGAGCTATGCTTGAGGGAGATAATCCTTACTAGTAGTTTAGAAAGTTCTTGTATTAACGTCTAAAGTTGTATCTGATTTCAAATAAATGATTACGAAAACGGCCTGTCAATGTTCGCCTACATACTGAACCCCACATCCCTTTGCTAGTCAAGTTATATACATATATTAAATTGGAGGTATGTTATCTGATGTCTTCGTTTATTTTAATATTGTAAGTGTTACCATTTACAGTGGATTTAATGCTGGACTTACAAGAGATGTGATGCGGAGTAAGCCATCACTTAGCGTTGCGCATAGAAATCTTAGAATACCAGCTATGATTAGATTTCCGAAGCTACTTTGGAATGATTACAAGGATAGTTAAATTTTAGAGGAGAAATATTAACTTCATGAGTACTGAATAACCTTTTACTTAGGAAAATGAATAGTGGACACAGATGGTAATCTAAGCGGAGTATGTAAAACTTTGATTTATTGTTTAGTCATAAAATTTTACATGCCATGATATACAATATATAAAGTATGCACATTCCTAGAGGAACAATTACAAATTAATACACTGAATACTGATATTCAATTTTCTTTTCTTTTTATCATATAGGCTGCATGTTATACTTCGTTTTAACGAAAGTTTCAGGAATTAACTAATACTATGAAGAATGCTTTACCAGTTATAAAACGAGGGAAATACCTCTGTCTATGAGGATAATGATCGTTGAAAGTTCATTTTGTAGATTTTAAAACTGAGAGTATGTTAATGAGGGCTCTTTTGAAAAACTGTTGAGTTAACTACATTTCAGTATAACTACAGATCAAATCTTTTAAGTATTTTTTTATCTATGCAAATGAAACTTAAAGACAAAAAACCCCTTTAAAATAGGAGAGATTTATCGTATAACCGGAAATTTTCGCGAATATAAGATTTCGCGATTCAGTATCAGAAAAGGGTATCTTTATTTTCGCAAATACAATTTTTCGCGATTTAAAAAAATACATATCCTTGAACTATGAAATAAAAACGACTCTGGTCAAACAACTGGACAGACGACAAGCTATACCCGCATCTCTGTGAATCAGTTTACCTATATGTATCACTGCACTTGTTTCATCTCAAATCTACGGTTTGTAACTTGTCGGTGTAATCGACGTAATTGTTGAGTAAAGGAGAAACTTTGATTTGAACGGATATTATTTGTAATTTGTTAACGGAAGCAGTCAAAATGACAAGAAGGTTTTTACCAAGCGACAGATAAAATTCCTAAATTTTATTCGACACATACGGGCATATATTTTTTTCAACATACTGAATCATTGTTTCCTCGTTTGCCCAGTGGTTTTTCGGAATGAGTTATGTGGAATTCGGAGAGGAATCGGAAATTTGGGTGGCACTTATCAGTCTTCCCACCATAAATGAGCATAGAAAGGAACACTCCGTCCATTGCCCCTGTGAAAGTACCTTCAAACAATAAATAAATATGTAAACAAACTAATTAAGGGAATACGGACACGTACAATAGCTTTGATTGCCATATGGTGTATTCATTCAAGTGTTGATAATTACTTGTTAGCTATCGATAAATTTGTGAAACCACTGGCATAACAAAATCATGGGCTTTATCAATTAGGGTTTTAAAATTGTATATACATGTTTGAGTTTGTCGTCGATCCCCTGGATTTCTTCTTGTTTTGCCCTCTAGACGTCCATGGTCCACTGAGGAACAGGGATAATATTAATACCAGTTTGGTCCCCATGTCTGGAATACAAATTTTCACGGTAAATTATTTTTCGCGTGTTCAAATTACTCACGAATATAGCAAAAAATAGTATCTAGCGAAAATTTCTGGTAATACGGTAATAAGAGTACCAATGCCACGAAGGTTATTTTGAACCTCATACAGTACAGATGAATGGACGAAAACAAATTTGTCAAATAATATAATGTATTCATATTATTAAATTGAATACAACAGGATAATTTGCAATAGCTACGTTTGGTTTTAATTACTTGCATATGTTAAATAATCTATAAGCGTATAGATACATGAAATTAAATTCTTTCAAAGTGTTACATCATGCTTTAAACATACACAATGTTATTTTGTTAAGGACTTTAAATGTCGTAAAGACAGAAATAATGATAAACGTTATAAACACCTAAATGATATGACTGAAATGTTAGATCTGATTGATTTTATGGCATGATCAACATAATCTTTATATAGCTATATTTACTTTTATGCAAATAATGCTCATAAAGCAAGACATACTTTATAAGTAAAGCTTTTATTTTTGTAATCGAAAAATAATGATACAGACTAAAGGTTTATATCCTAATGGAACTAGGATCACAAACCACAGTTTATCAAACTTTTCATTTCATGAACAAAGTCCAAAAAGCTATTTTTAGCGTGAACGTCATTGTCAAGGTCAAAAGGTCATTGATCTTGGTGTCATTTGAAAGGGCTTCATTAGCTGAGTATGCATGTCTCTATCCCTCACCAACCAAAACAAGGTGAAAGTTGACAACAGACAGACAAACAAACAAGACAAAAACAATATACTCAAGATATATCGATCCGGGGGCATAAAAAGGGAATGGATACTGAAAACCTAACACACCCATCTTTACAAGGTACTTCAGGATATAAACAAGACAAAGTGACGATAGTAAACAATCTCTAAAATACCCTATCGTACATGGATAGGTGGGAAATATCTAAATACAGAGTAAAACGTTGTCTTTATCATTTTCTGAACAACATCATTTAAATAGATCAAATGAAATCAATAAGCTTGAAAAAAAATTTATACAAACAGATGAATCAAATTTGTTGATTCACTTTACGTAGGAAAATAGAATATAGATATAGATTAAACGATATTTATGATACAAAATCAAAAACAACTCCATTAAAATCCAGAGCAAAATAGACTCATGACAGGTAAAAAATACTAAATACTTCTAAGGTTTTGGAGCTAGAAGTCTATCGTCAAATATTACCGAAAAATTGAGAACTGACTAGACAAAGTATATCCAGAAAATGATATTATGGGCGAAATTTGTTTTTTCTTATGAAAAATTATATAAAATTAATTGTATAAATGATAAATATGAATAGTAACTAGTCTCCCGGTATAGATGGAATTCTTTGCAAGTTTTACAAATATTCTATGAATTTTACCATTTATGAAGCCAAAGTAGAGATATCTGAGATGGGTGAAATGAGTTTCACAGAAAGACTTTGAATTTTAACCTTACTATCTAAAAAAGAAACAAGACCAAAAAAAATGCAATCTATTTAGTCTTGGTACATGTACTTATATTAGTCAACAGGTTCGATTTGCCAGAAATTGCACTAACGTTTTGAATTTTCACACTAAAAACAATAATCAGACCACTATGAAACTTCTGACTTAGGGCTATAAAGATCGTAAATTCGGAAAACGTCTGGTAAATTTTACAGATCTTACTCAGACACTTTATCTTGGAATACAGATCTTATTCAGACATTTAATCTTAATTTGGACTTGTTAGTGGGAAGGTGGGCCCGTAAACCGGTTAACCACACCAATTGATTGACTAGTGTCATACCAAATGACTGTCCCAAGTCGGTATCGGTATTTTTTTCATATCATTACATTGTATATTGCATATTTCCGTAGTGACTTCTGTCATACAGCTGAGTCAGTAACTTTTCTTTCTTCGATATTACTTTTCAACAATATGTATCCAGCGGAATTCCTCATCCAGTTTCTACAGGAGATCTAGTGTACAAACTAAATAGGGTCTAAGGTTCCAATAATTTCATCTCGTCGGGTATAAAAGAATTAAAAGCCACCGACATCGACAGTATGACCCCGAGATCATCGCAAAAAGCCTTATTGCACGTCGAATAACAGGGTAGTGGGAACTGCGTGACGGGCTTTGTCCATTCTTTTTCAGATAGGACAAGGTCTTGAGCCTTGTCCCCTGTGACTGTTAGTCGGAACTCCTACAAATCAAGATGCTGAGCTCTCTTACAGACAGACAGAACAATGCTGACTTATGTTGATATCGCTTAACATATTTTTGATTCTAGCATATCATTCCATAAAACGTTTCGTGCTAAAGGAACACTATCCATCAGCGTATTCATAAGTTTTGAAACTTATTATATAGGCTTTTAAGTTTACATATGTATATATTAGACATTACTTCGAAGATTTACCAAAAAATCTTTTGAAAATATTGTACCATAAACGAGATGCCAGCGTCGGAAATATCGTGCTTTTCTCTGCAATTTCATAGATAATGAATATTCATGAGCCATCAATCATGTGACCGCATTAAAATGACAAAGATGTCTTTATTCACATCTCTTTTTTTCTACTTTTCATCTCCGAATTACTAAACAAATTCTTTTTTCCCCTGTTTCCTATTCACTTTCTCCATTTTGTTGATAATTTTGTTTACGATTCGCTTCGAAAAATATTATTGAACATGCACGAAGGCGGTGCTTTCGATAAAAATGGCCAATTAATGTGCACCTCACAAGAATTCATTTCATTTTATAAACAATGCATGATCTTTGCAAAATACGAAAGTAACTGGTGTCACATGACTATGGCACTAACAACAATGTACCACAGTAGACATTCACGGACCCCTGAATAGCAAAAGTAAAGTTTTAAATTCTTATATTAACGAAAAGTTTGTATCTTTGGGAAGCCTACAAAAATAGCAAATCAATGATTTTCTTTTCAAAAGCTGTAAATTCAGGCTGCGAGTGATAGTGCCTTTTTAAAATTTTTACAACGTCTGATTATTTATAGAGTTTTAAATGCGTGTCCTTTGATTGGGCTGCTTTGGCGGGAAGATGGGTGCCCGTAAACCGGTTAACCAATAACCACACCAACTGAGTGATGTTTGTTACTTTACTTGACCGTCCTAAGTCGGTATAGTAACTGTAATACAATAAAACATTTTTGTAACGGTGTTTTGTGTGTTTATTGGACTATAATCATGTTTTATGTGCATGTCGTGATTTGTGCCATACAACTTATTCATATGTCTTCTGTCTTCTCTTACCAATACAGATTAAAATAGAATTACTTTAATCTTTGCTTAACCATTGCAAGAAGTTATAGATGATAAATCAATGCATAAAAGTCAAAATGCTTATTTACAAGGAATATTAAAAAGAAGGAAACTTGAGGTTAATTTTATATATATTTCAATAATGTGAAGAGAATGATCAAGATAAAATTATGTTATTTCTAGATTTCTAAAAATCATTTGATTCAGCACAAAGGATATATTTGTTTTTACAAATATATAAATTCAATTTTGGTGTACATTTCATAAAATCGATACATATCTTGTATGATAGTCCTATTTTCTTTATAACAAAACATGGTTTGAATCTCAAATACGAAAATAACTGGTGTCACGTGTCCATGGCACTAACAACAATGTACCACAGTGAACATTCACGGACCCCTGAAATTCAGAGGTGAGACCAGGTGCCCGGTAGGAGTGAGCGTCTCCTGTTTGGCTAGCCACACCTGCCGTGAATGCCCTGACGAAACAATATAATTCTGCACTGTATATATACATGAATGTGAACAAACAATCTCAAGGGCAATATGCCAATCAATATGTCACTTGGTATAAGACAAGAATGTCCAATTTCTGAGATATTGTACATTTTTGATGTTGAAATTTTGTCTATTTAACCAGAAATGTACTAATGGGACAAATACCCATTTGGCAAAAAAATTGAATAACAAAAATTATTCATGGGCTAACAGTGACCTTGAGTGAAGGTAAAGACACACCCTTGTGAAGGTCAAGGTCAAGTTGAGAGAAAGTTGTTGTTTGTTATTATAACTAGAATGGATGTACATCATTTTCACGTGTTTTTGCTGCTCCATTTTTGCTAAATTTGATGAGGATATATTTTTATACATTTAGATTTCTCTTGTTACCTGGGTTAACTTTGCTACCTGTGATTAGCTTTCACGCACGGTCAAACCATGGTAAACCATGGCAAATACCTCAATGTTAGCCACATCGGATATAGTACATGAAAGTTTCACACTCTTGAACAATGAAAAATTAATGTCACACAAGAAAATAATTTAGAAACCTGTGTAAAATCTTTAGTCTGATTATCACCAGGTGCCTACTATTCACAAAGATGGTACTATTTTGCATGCTTGTATGTGAAAAAAGGTATTGCTGAACCAAAATATAATAAGCTTTGGTTTAATTTTGAATGTAAACGCCTTTACAGTGTTCATCGTAAATCATTAAGAGATTTTAATAAGGACATATCAAATGACAACCATTGATTTTTAATTTAATGTTAATGGAAATACAAAGTGTATAAACAGAGACGTAAAAGAAAATTCTTGTATGAGGAAGGTGATATGTTAGAAAGAATACGCAAGTCCAATCCTGAATTATTTTTCTCAAAATTTTCAAAACATAAAACAAACAATTTTAACGTTTCATTAGAAGACTTGCACGATCATTTAAAATCCCTTTGTTCTGATGGTAATCATGATCCTCAAAATGATTTTGGTATTATTGATGATAGTACTAGTTTTGAAAAACTTGAGAAAGAAATAAGCTTAAAAGAAATTGAAGATGCCATCAAGGGGTAAAAGTCCGGTAAGAGTCATGAACAAGATTGCATTATTAATGAGTATTTCATCATTTTTAAAGAATTCCTGTTACCATACAACATACTACATTCAACACCATATTTGCTACTGGATATTTCCCCAAAGATATTATGTCCCTCACTTTTTGTACCAATATACAAAAAGGGGGTTACTACAGACCCAGCAAATTACCGCGGTATTAGCTTAGTGAGGTGTTTCACTGAACTGTTTACTTCAATACTGAATAAAAAGCTCATGTCTTGGTCAGAAGATAATGACGTCATTACTGATGCACAGTTTGGTTTGAGATCTTTCTTTAGGTACCATTGATGCTATTTTTGCTGCTCTACAAACTATTCTAAATAAGAAAATTTCAAAGAAACAGAGATTGTATAGTTGTTTTGTTGATTTTCGATACTGTAGATAGAGTGAAGTTGTGGAAGGAAATTTCCTTGTTGGGAATAAGGGGCAAGCTTTTTAGCGTTTTACGTTCATTGTATAATAATATCAAGTCATGTGTTCTTTCGGAAAGGAATTTATCAGATTTCTTTGTTAATAATCTTAACGTTTTATAAGGGTAGATAATATCTCCACTCCTTTTTTCTTTATATGTCAATGACTGTGAGAATGAATTTTTGATAAAGGAAAATGCTCCCATAGAACTGCAAGATTATCCCTCTTTTTATTAATGTATGCCGATGATATGGTTATGTTAGCCCAGTCAGCTTCTGATTTACAACTTATGTTGAATTCATTCCAAAATTACACTGAAAAATGGGCTTTAAGTGTTGATGTTATAAAAACAAAAATTTTGGTTTTCAGGAACGGCGGTGTTTTACGACCAGATGGCACATGATATTACATGAATGGGCAAATTCAAATAGTAGATATACTTTGTTATCTTGGACTCATTTTGAATTTTAACAGTAAATCTAATCTCACCCAAAAATATCTTTACAATGCAACACTTTTTTCCCTTAAGCGCAAATGCTCCAATATGAATCTGAATTTTATTACACTATTGTCTTTATTTGATACCGATGTTGGAAGTGTTGCTAACTATGACAGTGAAATTTATGGAGCTCATTCTGCTCCAGATATTTGGGAGATTACCCATGCAATGTGTGAGAAAATTAGGCATATTGAAATATTTGATGAAACTTTTGTCAACAAAAATCTGTATTTTAAAATCATGCTTTCACTTCATGTATAATGAATTGAATAGCAATCATAACTGCCCAAACCGGGTAGCTAATGTGAAAGATGTTTTGTCAAATGTTGGATTATTGGATTTGTGGTTAAATCAATGTTTGTTAAAGACTAAGTATATATATGCTGTTGCAAAGCAACGTGTTTTTTATCATTATAAACCATTCTCTCTGATATGAACAGTTCCTCAAAGTGTTCTACTTACAAACATCTAATTGATACTTTTACTTTGCAATCATATTTAACAAAAAGAATTCCTATGCAATACAAAAAGCTTAAATGTAAATTAAGAATGTCTTCACATTGTTTGCATATTGAGACTGGTAGATATAAAAGTATTCCTTTAGAAAACGTTTATGTCCTTTATGTACCTTAGATATTGAGGATGAATGTCCTCGTTACAGTCATTTTTAAAAGAATATAATTTTTGAAATAAGAATTACTACATTAGACCCTCTGTCTTTAAATTAACTCAACTATTGTCAACATAAAATGCTTTGAAATTAGACAAATTTATGTATAACAACTCTTTTCTCAAACTGACCTTATTGTATTTATTTATTATATTATTTATTATAATATTCATATTATGTATTTTGTCAATAAGCTGTATTTGCTTTCGACTAATAAACAAACCAACACCCTTGTGTCAACCCAAAATACGTCATTACAAAGCTATAAAATATATGAAAATCCTAACTTTATTGTTCAAAAGATATCATGAAGATTAATTAGTTTTAAAATCAGAAATCAAATTTCAATGTAAAGATCACAGGGTTGAAATCAAAACATAAAAAAAACTCTCGTCGTAAGCAACCTATATACAATATAAAAACCCTAACTTTTACTGTTCTCAAGATATTTTATAGGTTAAGAAGTTTTATAGATAATTTGAACTTTTGACCCCAAACCAGTAGGGCACATCCCTGACTCACAGAGATTCTGTGTGTGATGTTTCATGACGATGGGTGAAAAGGAAACTCAGTTATGGTACAGAAACCAAATTCAGTTATCCATACTCTGACCTGTGACCCTTTGAACTTCAAATCAATAGAGCACATTCCAGACTCAAGTTGAGTCTGTGTATGAGAGTTCATAATTTTGTGGAAACCGCATTCAATTATCCATGCTCTGTAATCCTGACCTTTGACTTCCTGACCTGTTATTCAATAGGACACACCCTTGACTTATAATAAGTCTGTGTGTGGATTTTGCTCACCATAGATGAAAAGGGAATCCATTGAATGTCCAGAAACCATATTCAATTATCCATGTTCTGTGACCTGGACCTTTGATTTTAGACATCCATTGGGCACTTTATTAACATACTGGGTTGACTGCCGGTCATTAGTGTAAAGGTATTTCAGTTATGGTCCGGAGGCCATATTCGAAGATACGTACGGACAGATGCTTATCAGTGAAATTGCTCCCTCTTTCATAAAATAAAACCGTAGCAATATCTGACTACTTACTTGATGAGGGTTCCATAGACGTCTTCGAACCTCTTATATAACGATGTTCTATACAGCTTATATGTGGGAATTTCGAACAAACTCAAACTGAATATTCTAAATATTTCGTTGAACATACAATTCAGTTCTGCATTTTCTTCCTCCAAACATCCCATTCGTCTGTTGAATGAAAGGTATCCCGCATCTGAATTGTAGGGAAAAACCAAATATTGTATAAATTGACGACATAAGATATATATGGTTAGTCCTAAGTAACTTTAAAATTAAGAAAGGAACACAATTTTCCTAAGGCCAACTTCTTTACCTCATTAGGGGTATCAGTTCTTTAAAACAACATCCTTGAACATTTCGCATGTACATAAAAGATGGTTAGTCACTATAATTCAGTGATGCCAGTCATTAGAATTGCAGATATAATGTCGATAATGTGGCTCTTGAGAAATCATTTCAAAACATTTTCTGAATATATAATTTTATGTAATTGTAAAATAAAAAAAGCCCAAATGGTTACCGAGGAGGGAAAAATCGATACCAGAATAAAGAATTTTTGAAGAATTATCTTTGTAAATCGTTCTCAGACGAAGAATATGAAAATGCCGTAATAGATTTACGAAGTTGCACCAGATGCATACTGTCACTTCTACCAACGTTATATGTATTCAAAGTAATGGTTTTGTCATGGAATAATGGTATACTAGTAGATCGCAAAGAAAGTGCAGAAAGAAAAACGTAAGTAATTTCAAATTTTAGTTCGGAGAATTAAAATCTACATATATAACAGATAGAGACCATCGTTGACGTTTCGATGTGTAATGTCCTTGAAGAAGACTATACGTGTACAGACAGACTCACATGTAGACGTTTACGTACATTCATAGACATAGATACAAACTAACAGCTTGTCAACTGCAGTACCGAGCATTTTACCGAAATTCGAGAAACACGGCATGGGCATTTAATAACCAAAACAAAACTTACGTTCTACTGCAAACGCCATAAGTTCTTTTCTAATGTCCTCGACTTTTCTAAGATTTGCAAGCTTCATGACGAAATCATCTGATATCTCCGCCATTAGAGGAAAGTATCGAGCCACCGTAATGGGTCGAAGCATATTTTGCTGGGTTGGTTTCCGTAATTGATACCATTCTTCGCCGCTTCTGTTTTATGTCAATGGTACATTATATCATATAACTCGATGCTTTATAGTATGTTTTATAACAGACAAAACGTTATATATTAAATATTCTTAGCCGTTGTGGCCCAGTGGATAAAGTGCTTGGCTTGTAACCGAGAAGTTCCGGTTTCAATTCCTGCCGTGGGCACACAAATGTTCTGTCTTTCGTACGAGAGCGTAAATCGAGGTCCCATGTCACGTAAAAGATCCGTAATTGCTTCTGGTGGTGCAAAGGTATAAATTCCTGTGCAATGCATCAGGCAGATGCTGTCACCATATACATTTGTACGTGAAATAATCGTGGAGTGACGTAAAACAATAATCAATCAATCAATTAATTTATCAAATATTCTAATGGAATCCTGTTTTGAATATTCATTTGAAGCATTTCTATCCAATATATTTAGCTTACAAAAATGATAAACGTTTCGTTCTTACAGCTAAAATTAAAACACCATGATAATAGAAATCATTGACAATTTTAATATCTTAACAGATATTTACAATCCCCTTAACTTAAGCTCTGTGGATAATTTTTGATAGTTACAGTTAAAACTCATTAGCTCATTCAATACTTGCTGATACTTACAAATCCTTTAACTCTGTAGATAATTATTGATACTCACAATCGCCCAGAAGTCTGTAGATTTGTTGATACTTACAATCCCCCAGAGCTCAGTTGATAGTTGTTGATATTTACAATCCCCCTATTTCTATGGATAATTGCTGATACCTACAAATCCTTTAACTCTGTAGATAATTATTAATACTTATAATCCCCAAGAGCTCTGTAGACAATAGTTGATACTTACAATCCCTCGGACCTTAGTTGATAATTTTTAATATTTATGATCACCTTAAGTTCTGCGGTTAATTGATACTTACGGACCCCCTAAGCTCTGTAGATAATTGTTGATACTTACAATCTCTCAGACCTCAGTTGATAATTTTTGATATTTACCATCACCCGAAGTTCTGTGGATAATTGATAATTACCAACCCCCTAAGCTCTGTAGATAATTGTTGATACTTACAATCCCCCTAAGCTCTGTGGATAGTTGTTACGCTTCGAGTACGTATCAAATATTCCCAGTGATATACGACTTGGATATTTGCCCTCTGCTCTGTGTGCTTTCTCTATATCCTCTGGATCACAGAGGAATATCATCTGGTTATTCCGTAGTACTTGTCTGAATATTGGACCGTACTTCATGTATAGGGAGTTAAGGATATGATTCACCTCATACATAGAATGTTTGGCTTGAGGAGAAAAAAGGAAATATAATTACATGTAATATGATAAATATTAGAACGTATTCATATATACGTTATAATATGAAATGTTTTAAAAACAATTACGAGTTGTGAAGTCGTGACCATGTACACTGTATATATTTTATACTTGTACTTCTCATACAAATCGTGTGTTTACCGGACTAGGAGTATAATGTATTTACTTTGCATGGTCTGTGGTAATGGGCTTAATGGTTGAAAGCACTATCCTTGCACAATCATATTTGGAAAATATAATGATAATTTTACTGATCATGATTTAAATCAACAACAAGCGGACTAGCAAAAGATAAATCTTAGTGCTATCTTGATGGCTAGCAAGGTGAAGAAAGAAAATATCTTAAATCTTCAAAAATAAGAAAAAATACTCATTATCAGTGGATTTATCTTAACTTTGTGTTTGTACTGTGTATACCAGGGTCCAGATTAAAAACAACCGCAGCAACCTAAGCTATATTCATAATAATGGTATTTTCCATTATACTTCATAAAGTATACATACATGGTATATACCTCAACCTGTGTGTCTGTGTTTAGTTGTATTCAAATATGTAGGACTTACTAAAAGGCTTAAAGTGTAAGGCAAAT
This sequence comes from Pteria penguin, assembly GCA_035048485.1. Taxonomy (NCBI): domain Eukaryota; kingdom Metazoa; phylum Mollusca; class Bivalvia; order Pterioida; family Pteriidae; genus Pteria; species Pteria penguin. The sequence continues at coordinate 42,337,776 of CM068583.1, read as the reverse complement.
CCTATGTACGGTATTTGATAGACGGCTGGAGGTCCTGGGATGTCATTCACGGACTTTAGGTATTTCCTTTCTACTGATGTAACAGGAGCTGAAGTGGCATGTCGCACGGGCAGACTCAGGTGCGAAATATTCTTAAAATATCCAAATCTAAATATTTACAAAATAATTCCATTTAATATAAGACTGTGACCAGAATCAAGAGTCTATATTAATGGACGTAAAAATGTATTGGCAGATTCAACGGGGAATATTTTGCTTTTGAATATTCAATCAATTTCTTTAAGAAAATCTTAGTCAAGAAGCTGTGCCAGTCCAAGATTCGAGACAGAATGCCGAAACACTTCGCTCAATATATGAATGGATGGATGCCAGCGACTCCAGTCGCACGTCCAAACCCTAAATCATTGCAATTATCAAAAAAAAAAATGCTTGACTTTTCAGACAAATTAGACGTTATATCAATATGACTTCATGTTTTATCAATATGACTCCACATTACATCAATACAACTTTACATTATATTATTACTACTTCATGTAACATCAATATGGCTCTATGTTATATTAAAAGCACCGAATGTTATGACATGTTAACATACTAACACATGATTAGCTCTCTTAAGGCAGCTGTGGCGTTCCATACAATGACGACACCAGCACATACTAAACAAATTCAATATAACATGTTTTAAGAGTTACCTCGCTTTATGAGCGTGAAACTGAAAGTTACTAAATCAAAATAATCTAAATCTAAATCAAATGAGGTACTGCATACAATCTTATGATTGTTATGCATGATGATTTATTATCATTATCACTAGGTCGATACCACTGCTGGGAACTGATACACCCGGATGATATTATAAGCATAAACTTCAGTGCTCCTGTACTGACCCTAAATATACATATAATATTATGAAAGTTTCCATTTTGTTCACTAACAGTTACAAGGGTCCAAATCCTAAACTGCATTTAAAAAGAATATATATCATATAACCGCGGTAAACTTATGTGTGTGAGTAGTATAAATAAGTAAGACTGACCTTAGTTTTGTAGCCATGATGTTTACATGTAGCCATTTAACTTAGTGGTCTCATTTGTACGTTTGGTAACGACCCAGTACATGACCCACTTCTGGCAACAGAGGAAAGTACTTCGTATCGTTTCGCACTACAATTCCTCCTACCCGTAAGGGGGCGGATCCGGGTTTTGGAGTTAGAAGGGGGTGGGGCGAAGTAAGGCTGAGGTTACCTGCAGGTCCAGGGTGGAGCCATGGTGGGAGACCAGGGGGAACCCTCCCCCCTCTCGAAGCTCCTTCAACGATTTTCGTGCAATTTCACCCAAGGACGGAACCAGCGGGGGATGGACAGGGGGTCCGAACCACCCCCCTCCCCTCTGAGATTTTCATGGAATGGGTTTTCAGTTGATATTACCAATTTGTTAACGACATAATTCAACATCTTCTTAATATATGACAATTATTTAGACGCAAAGCACTCACATCTTGCAGCTAGCTGCAACCAGTTCATTCACTGCTGTAAAATATACAATGCATGCACTTTAAACATTTAGGCAAATCGAATCAAAAGATGAATTTTAGGTCTGTTAATTTTGGAACCCCCTTTTTGACAAAAAAAGCTGAATCCGCCCCTGTCACCGTCCTTAGTATCGCAGCTGCTGTGTAAGCGAAACTTTTCTCGCAGTGATGCTATTCATGACTTTTCCATATCTCGTTATCGTGATTGTATACCTGCACTGTACTTTGTCATACAACTGATAAAACTGTGATTCAGCTGCATCGCAAAATCCACCATCATTGCGTGCCTTTATCGCGAACTTTGCTTCTAGTGGACAGTACAGACGCTTCTATAGGCGCGGGCAATTCTGAGAAAAAAAAAAGATCACGACATGTCATACATGCTATTCCGTCAGGAAAGGGGATGAATTAAGATTGAACACTATATCTAGCCAAAATGACCAGCAGAAGTAGATGTACGATCAGGACAGATGATTGGTTTCTAAACCTCAGTTCCAATTTAATTGTTATTGCAAATTAGTCGGCCTGTTGTTCAAGTGAAAAACATCAACCACCAGAAGGCAACATGCAGTGGTGATTGCTAGGACCCTACAATTGGAAGATAGAAGAATATGATTATTGTTGGTTTCCTTAATATTTATCAATGTCTGGGCTTTATCGTGGACCGGTTACTGATAGTGATGTTACCAGATCATGTTATAAGCGCCCATTTCCATATCGTTTTGAGAATTAAAAATATATGACTCTTCCCATTTGCCATGTCCCCTTGTGCATCTGTTTGGGACGGTAAGGGACATGTATTGCCTCCGCGACACTCTCGAAAAAAGAAAGCATTGTTCCCATGCTTGAGAAACCATGCACACGTCACCCATGAGGGGAGAATAGACCCAATTGACTATAAGGTCAAAGGTTAAGGTCAATTGTAGGGTTGCGATGGGATACTAAGTACTGCATTACATTTGTTAAAGTTGAAACAATACAGGAGTCACATTCATATTTTAGCCCTCAGTTGTTGACAGTATATATGTAGGTAAATTTTCTGCTTGAGATTCTAATCATCTTTAATATAACTTGTATCAATTTTTCAAACACCAAGGAATGAAACTGAATTTATTGGGATCAGTTAAACCAATATTCACCCTGGAAACCAGTGTATCTGCTCTTACAGGCTAATTACCGTCTCCTATATTCCTGTTGTAAAGTTTTGTAAGAATGAAATTCTCAATCAATCACAAAGTCAAAATTTCAGCATGTGGCATTTGTGGTCATTGTGGAAAACAAAACTACAGAGAACATGTTATAACTTCCTCGCCTTAGCAAACAAAGTTTGATTAGATTGTTCACTGCTTGGGAATCTTTCTGTTCTGTATACCAGGCATCTAACTCCATACATCACAGGGCCGTGAGAAGCAACTAAAAAAGGGGGAACAAATCTTCTTGAAATTCGTTTCGTTTCGTAACGTGATAGAAATCGGTCCATGAGCAGCCAAAAAGGGGGAGGGTGTCCCCTCCCTGGTTCCTGCAGTCCTTCACCCATCTTTCTTTGTTATAAAAAGTTCAGTAATAGGAGAAATGCTGCAATCCTTATAAGCATGTGTATGTATGGGTTGTTAATCCAAGCCATCTAGCAAGTTGAGTAGCAACATCCGTTGTCAGTTACATCATGGAATAGTGAATATAAATATCGAAAGTATGAATATAAATTATATAAATTAAATCTGATGATCACAAAAAGTTTGAATTATACGGTAGCTAGGCTAGATTTTTGTTTGTTATGTTTTGTTTTGTTTTGATTTCTTTTTTGTATTTATGCTGTCGTGACCGTGTTTCTGTGCGCCCGTCCGTCTGCCCGTCTGTCCGTAGTCCGTCCGAGCTCACATGTCCTATTAAATATAACTTAAAGTACCATGAAGTCCTATACCTTTCATCAGAATTTGACAATACTTTACCAAAATATTATTAGACTTTTAGACAAATGTCACTCAAGGTCATTTCTGAAAGGTCAAGGTCACTTATTAACTATGACTTAAAGTGCCATAAAAGTACTTAAATCTCCTACACCATTCATCAGAATTTGATCATACTTCACCAAAAATGTTATTTAGGTTAAGGGCTTTTGGACAAATGTCACTCAAGGTCATTTCTGAAAGGTCAAGGTCACGATAAAAGTTTTATTTCATAACTAATCAAGGTCAGACTAATTCAGTTTAGTTTAAGATACTGTGATCACTTGTTGTTCTACAGTTGACTCAATTGGATGTCCATATGATACATTGAGAAGCCGGTGTGGCCTAATGGATAAGGCGCTCGGCTCGTGATCGAGAGGTCTCGGGTTCGACTCCCACCCAAGGCACATTGGTGTTCTGTCTTTCCGGTGAGACAGTAAAAAGCGAGGGCCCGTGGCACGGTAGGCGTGGCACGTAAAAGGTCCCTTACTGGTTCGGGTGGGTCCGTTGCAAAGGTCTAAATTTGTATGCAATGCATCAGGCAGATGCCGTCATCATATACGAGAAATAATCGTGGAGTGACGTAAAACAATAACCAATCAATCAATGATACATTGAGATTTGAAATAGTCATCAATTAATACAATGATTTCCTATATATTGAGTCATTCATTTCATTCCTTATTGCTGTGCCTCTTCGAGCATCCATTAGTTTTACTGATTTTTTGTATATGAATTGAGTCATCAATTTCCTGCCCTATAGCTGCCGTTCGGAGAGCATCCATCAGATTTACTGATACTCTTTTGGTTTTTTTTTTTTTTTTTTTTTTTTTGGGGGGGGGGGGGGGTGGTTTGTTTGTTTGTTTGGGGTTTTTTAGGGGGGAGGGTGTATTTATTTATTGTTATTATTATTATTTGGGGGGGGGGGCTTTTTAGATTTGCTGTTGGCCTAGGTGGTTCCCTAACCCCTCACCTTAGTATTTTGCCCTCTCTACCGCAAAACCTGGATCTTCCACTGTATGGTGCGCCGTTTTGGGAATAATTGCAAGTTTTACCCCGAAATTGCTCACATATACGTATTTTATAAGCAACTTCGCTTACAATAAATAAATAAATAAATAAATAGATAAAAAAAAATAAATAAGCAGCTGTAGAACACTTATGATAATTTCGGTTATCGAAAGGGATTGATGCCGACTCTCAGCAGTAACATAAATTGCTGTATATATTTGCGCCTTCGCACCTACTCCCTTCAAGGTGAAAATTTACTTATGATACTATATGTAATTAAATGTGATCATAATTGATACTATATGCTGATGTGAGTGAAATTAATCGTAAGTTTAAAAACAAACAAAAACGAAACAACGCAAACAAAACAAGTGCGAGGAAATTTCGTGGCATAAATGTGGTACTTGGTAGCACAGGTGTATGTAGCTTCGTATATGCCCCCTTACATCGGCCCTGATCTAACCAGAAGGTCAGAAGACAGATATATAGTGAATTTCGAGTTTACTGTTCTTTATTTTATGTTACTTATCCTTGGAGGACTTTTGAGATGTTTGTTATCTTAAGCCAGAACCTAAATTAATACAATACCTTTTTCTTTCTTGTTCTTTTCTTTTCTTTCTTTCTTTCTTTTTTTTTTTTTTTTTTTTTTTTTCTTTAAACACGCTTATTTTTAAGTAGTGTATCTCTCTGATATAAGCATATACAGAAGTAGAGAAAAATCATGTACATAAGTGTGAAAAGCTATCAGTCTGACTACTCAAAGATTACACTATCCTGACGAGTACAACGCTACAACATTTAATGCTGGGACAGAACCTATCGGTCTGAATACTCAAAGATGACACTGTTCTGACGAGTACATCTAATGGTGGGACAAAACCTATTGATCTAAATACTCCAAGACTACACTGTCTTGACGAGTACAACGCTACACTTCTAATGCTGGGACAGAACCTATCGGTTTGAATACTCAAAGATGACACTGTTCTGACGAGTACATCTAATGGTGGGACAAAACCTATTGATCTAAATACTCCAAGACTACACTGTCTTGACGAGTACAACGCTACACTTCTAATGCTGGGACAGAACCTATCGGTTTGAATACTCAAAGATTACACTGTCCTGACGAACACAACGCTACACCCCTAAGTCCTAACGAGTACATCGCTACACTTCCAATGCTGGGACAGAACCTATCTGTCTGAATACTCAGAGATAACACTGTCCAGACGGGTACATCGTTACACTTCTAATGCTGGGACAGAACCTATCAGTCTGAATACTCAAAGATTACACTATCCTGATGAGTACAACGCTACACTTCTAATACTGAGACATATCCCATCGGCCTAAATACTCAAAGATTACGCTATCCTGAAGAATACAACACTACACTCCTAATGCTAGGACAGAACCTACCGGTCTGAATACTCAAAGATGGCACTATCCTGACGAGTACAACGCTACACTCCTAATGCTAGGACAGAACCTACCGGTCTGAATACTCAAAGACTACACTGGCTTGACGAGTACAACGTTACACATTTAATACTGGGACTGAAGCTATCAGTCTGAATACTCAAAGATTACACTATCCGGACAAGTACAAAGCTACACTCCTAATGTTGGGACTGAAGCTATCAGTCTGAATACTCAAAGATTACACTATCCGGACAAGTACAAAGCTACACTCTTAATGCTGGAACAGAACCTATCGGTCTGAATACTCAAAAATTATGCTATGCTGGCGAGTAGAATGCTTCACTTCCAATGCTGGGACAGAATATACAGATCTGAACGCTCAATTTGACAAAGATTACATGGAGGCACAGATTTTGAATAATGATTTTATTATTGGATGTTAATTTTCATCGATTAATTGCAATTGTATTTATGTATGGAATACTGTATTTAAAACTTAATCAAGGAATTACTTTTGAACGGGTAATGACAGGGTTTTCATTCTTCCATTAATTCTGACATTTAGTGTAACAGTAAACAGTAAAATTTAAGACATATTTACTTCATATTTTAACAAATATATCAGAAAATTTTACATCGACGAATTCATATTTATACTAGAAGCAAATTATTTGTACATAAGGTAATAAACTACATGTATTAACATTCTGAAGTTCTTCATTTCTATAATTTATTATATTTGATGAGTTGCGTGGGATGAAGGAGTTACTCGAATTCCAGAAAAAAATCTTTTTAAAACTTTTGATATTTTGGGTCCAGAACAATACGTTCTTCAAACCAAATCATCATGCCTCTAGAAACTTAAATGAGATATATTTTAAACTTATTCCGTACCTTACATATTTCAAGATAGCACATTTCAAGAGTTCTACCTCTTCATGAACTTAAACTAGTTCTGTAATTAGATATAGAACACGGGGCTTCATAGAGTATATATGTATACATGTATCTCACAAATGTCTGTCTATATTTATATATTGTGTTAACAATCCTTAGTAGACATTGTTATCTTAAATAATATAATATTACGGGAAAAAAAAGGGGGGGGGGGGTTAAACTTCCTATATAAAGGTATATATAGACGTGCGGCTGTATATGAATAGGTAAAACAGATGTGGAGATTACAAAAGAACATATGTTTAGCTAGAATCTGGAGTCATTTAATTTTCTTTGTGTTCATGGTTTTCCGGCGACTCTGATTGGTTAAAAATTTAGTTCATTTCTGCATGAACAAAATTTTGAGTGCAGATATGTCACAATTGCCGGCGCTACTTTCCTCTGGAATGCGAAACCCCGTTCTATTTATGGAATCGTGATTCCCGTGTTGTTAATCGATTGCATAAAATTGTTTTGTTATATATTACGAATGCAAAGTACAAAAGAAATCGCACTTCACTTCAGAAACTATTAAATATAGAATATAATTTCTTACTCTTATTAAAAACAATGTAAAATATAACTAGGTCTATCAGTTAAGCTACAGTACAGTGCTGTTTGGAAATGCATGAAGTCAAGTACAAAATAAAAACAGTACTCGTCTGCTACTAGCCGATCGTTTGACAACGGATGTTGATAACTAAAATGTCTACGGTATCATACCCGACTGAGCAAACTGAAAAAAGCACCAGAGCAGGTGCTGCCTCCGATCCAAGTCCTTGAGCCTACATTTTCCACTTTGTGACACGCACGTGCACCAGTCAATACTGTATGCATTGCATTTCTAATGATACTAATACCATTTAAAATATAAATACCTTTGGTAACAGATTATCATCCTCATATGCATCTTTCATTAAGTCGTGTTTTTAATAATTGTTCATTCTTTTTCGCTTCTAATCTTTTCAATAGACACTAGGATCAAATTTTTCGAATTTCGTCTTAGCCGCCATTATTGACTTCGAAATGTTGTTTACCTGGGGTGCGTTCAATAGCCTAGCCGCTAGGTAGAGCTAGGTAGATTTTTCCTACTGAACGGTATGCTAGGCTAGCTGCTAGGTGGATTCAGCTAGCTGAAAATTTTTATGCTAGCTTCTGAATTCAAAATGGCGGGCAAGGCAAAATGTGGAATGAAATTTTACAGTTTTTACAGTTTCTTTGGCTATATATTTAATTATTTACAGTATAATTTCCGGAGATCCGTTGCTGTCTCCATTTTACACTTCGACTTTATATTTCCTTTACTGATATTTCTCTAAAATACGTCACTTGTATATGTTTACTATAGATCTGTGAGTAATAACAAGAACACATATATGAGTGACGTATTTTATTGATATTTTAATGGCCTGTGCACTTTAAATTTAGACAAGAAATAGATTTAGGAAACAGAGTAAGGCGACATTGCATGGTAATGCCCAATGGATAAAAGATGTCCGATTTCTTCCCCTGATGCTAGTTCAGTGATAATTAAGACACTGTAACTGGCAATTTTGGGTGGATATTTGCATCACATTCATCACAATTTTGAATTGTCGTCTGCAGTTACCATTATTATAGATTTACTGTGTTTTCATTGTACAAAATTGTAGGTATTAATTTCACCCGGTTTCAGTCAAGCATGGAGAATAGGAAATCGTAAGTAGATCTATCGAGTATTGTATGGTTATATAAACTTATATTCGTACCTAAATAGATAAACATATGACATAGGGATCTATCTGTGTATAATCATTGAAATAAATTGGATCCTTTACACCACAAATATCAACAGTCTGTGTTTTGTACCACATACATCTCTGCAGTTAAATGTTCATGACCAAATCATGGTGTCCATGACCAACTTCTAATGTCATGACAATCATCAATTTCATTGATTGATTTTTGTTTAACGTCACACCACAAATATTTCACGTATATGCATAATATGGTGACGGCATCTGCCTGATGCAGGGCATACAAATTTTGACCTTTGCAACGGACCCACCCGAAGCAATGAGGGATCTTTAATGTGCCATGCATACCACGACATGGAGCCTCGGTTTTTATTGAGGGATCGACAGATCCAACTTTAAGCACGCCCATTACGTAGTTTCATTGTGACGTCACAGTTAAAACCATCCTTGACGGGCCATTTATATATGACGCCATAATGAAAAAGTGTGCCAAAAGGTGCGATGTCGGGCATTTGACGATCAGTCAATTATATTACTACGCGATCAAGTCACATGTATTCAGAGATAAAAAGTGATGTAGTGCCATAATAAATTATGTTAATTGGACTCTTATTAAATTTTTGTTTTCATATATAAGCTAAATAAAATGATAAGAAATGAATCCTATATTTTTTTGGTTGATTGAGGTTTGAAGCGCAATGATGCAAAAGTTTTCCGTCCAAATTTTAGGTTGATACCTCAATCAACCAAAAAAATATAGGAATTCATTTCTTAAATATTCATCGTAAATAAGAGTGATTTTTTTTTCTGCTGTTATCCTTGATACGAAACCTTTAATGCATATTACGCAAAAATTTATGTAGAATACATCATCACTATTCGTCACTATATGTATGGGTATGTTTTACACTTCGCTCAATATATGAATGGGTGGGGTGCCAGCGACTCCAGCTGCATGTTCTTACACCTCATGCAAGTTACCCCTCATAGTTCATTTATTTCATGTCTTTTATATGTTAAACCGTATTAAAGTAGTATACCCTATATGCGCTAGTACAGTGCATATTATAAGTAAATTTGTTCTAAATTGTTTTGATTATATATATAAGCCTAAAACATAGTAAGAAAAGAGCCCTTGAAAATGTGATCAAATTCGTTGTATTTTTAAAAGCGAGATATGTAAACAGAATGTTTATAATTAACGTATCACGTGATCTAATTCAGAAGCCGCATCATGGAAGGCGAGGTAAATAAAGGTGACGAGTAACTTTCTGCATTCAAGTCTGCTAAAGTTAGTATTTACTGAAATTATTTTCTTTTGGAGTCTCCCTTCATCGTATTTTTTTTTGTATTAAACTGCGCATGCGCTAATTCAGGTTATAGTTGCATTTATGGAATACCCGCTTTATTTACGAAGTATTTTCCTTTTATTTTGATATCTCCGAGGGTTTGAGATGACAAAAATGTTATAAACGCAAAGTCAATGACTTCATCCATATAAGGAAAATATAGGTTTTTTTACATGCCCGAATTTTTGAAATTATACGGAATCGTAGGGTTTACAACTTTAAATCAAGTGTAGATTATCTTGAAGAACTTATTGTAATGAATAATATCAATCCATTTATTTTGAAATAATTTTCTATGTTTGTTTATTGTTTGACTTCATACCAAGGTTGTTCAGATTTGTAGTTTACAATCTCTCTGATGCAGACATTTTAAGTTATGCAACAGACCCACCGGAAGTAGCGAGAGAGTTTTATGTGCCATAGTCCACCACGACAACGGGCCTCGGTTTTTACAGCCTCGTCCTAAAGACGGGACACCAAATCAGTGGATTCCAGTATACCTCTTGGTTCCGAACCAAGCGTGTTTCCAACCGCGAATGCGCTACATGGTTTTTTATAAGACCATATATTTTTGTGGATGGAGTTTGGGATTTTTTTTTTAATAATGAAAGGAAATAGGTAGAAGCTGCTTGCATAGGTAACATTTATTCTGACAGAAACATTGTAAGGTAAACTGAGCTCTTGATAGATGTCATTGAAACCTATATATGTGTTTAAAAAGAAACTGAAAATATGAATACACCTTGTCTAATTTCTTTTGCGAATTCTTACAAGAAATGCTGTGTAATATCCCTCACACACTTTCCGAGCATAAATTGACGTATCAAGCTTTGCCTGAGTGACCTAAATGACCTGAACTTAATTATATAAAAATCTTAGCTGTGTATTTCTTTAAATAATTTGAGTTTTCCTCAAGTTACATTGTATAATAATGCACTCTACTTTATAAGATATTTTCGTCAAATTTCTTCTCACCTTCAAGATGACCACCAATCTATCTTTAAAGCTGAATTTGAGAGTTTCTTATATTCTTTCCTGCCAGATATTCGAGTATTTCTGGAAAAAACGTTGAAGAATATGGATGACGTCAGGACACAACAACGAGATTTAGACGTAGTACGAACGTTGGAATTTTCAAAGAGTTCTATTTTTACTCAGTTTAAAATTTTTTATTCGGTAAGAGGAATACTGGGAGTAGATTGTGTATCTCAGTACAACACGATTATTACGTTAACCGAGCAGCACTAATCCATTTATACAAGGAAATGCCATTATTACGTAATATTATATTCTCATGTTAGAGTAGGTTTCGATTACAGATGTACTTTTGAGTGATTATTGCAGGTGTCCGACAGATCTGACCAAATATTAGTATCCCATTATAAGGCTATTGTGACGAATTTATGTCCAAAATCCAAATTAATAGCCGACTGAAGTGGAGTTGTACGTCACAACTATCGGACTATTATGCACGATTATCTAACCTATCTAACCTAGTTTCAATACTTCGTGTCAAACAAATAATTATGTTGATTGTAAATAATATTAAGGGGGTGGGGGGGGGGGGTGTTTGAGGTAATCTAGATGTTCATTGCCTAAGTTACGTGATTGAGATTTTGTGTCATATATATAATACACATATAACTGAATACCCGGTTGCCTCATGGTACACAAACTATGAACTTCTATATTCTGTGAAATAACTCCAGTGAGGAAAAATATAAATAAAATGAAGTTAACTCTTTATCTAACGGATCGACTTAAAGATAATGACAGATTAGAATAATAAAAAGCTGTATCTTTCAAAAGCTTAAAATCCAAACGACTCTATGACTTGAATTTAAACATCAATCACTCAGTCAGGTATAGGGAGTTAGTTAATTATAAACATGATTACAATCAATATATTTATGTAAAACAAATTTATTCATTTCTTAGATATTGAAGCATATACTGAATGAATCATACATGTGTGTGAAGTATAAACTAAGGGGCGTGTTCAGGCTGACATTTCGTAATAAATAAGTCTAACAAATGTCACTTTTTCATGCGTAATAAATGCAAGAATTCGTTAAAACTTGTTCCGTTCCGAATTCATAATGAGCACTGTCACGTTTATGCATTGTTTTATAGAAAGGGCAACTATACTGCTCAATTTGAAGTCACCTAGAATTTGTTTTTAAGTTTTAATTGGTACATTAATGAATTAAAGGATATAGGATGGAACGCAAAGAGCTGGACGATGTGCCGCCATCATGGACTTTATTTTTTGAGGGGACATTATACAGGCGTTATTTAGAGTACATGAGGAATCATGATCTATCTAGAGTAAGTTCTTTATCTAACACTCATGGCTTGCCTTTAAAGTTCGTTACTGATGTCGGACGGTGTACAGGCAAGTCAATGTTTCTGTTGTGTATAATTTTGCGATTCTCAGAACAAGAGTTTCTGATTAATATATAGTCAGTATAGATGAGTTGGTAGCAGTCGTTGTTCGAGGCAAAGTTCGAGCCCAGCCATTGACTCGTCAGTGCACCTTTTGGACGAGACAGTAAAACGGTTCACAGTATACATTGGCAACTGAGATAAACCTCACTGCTTCGGGTAGATCGTTTGTCAAGACCGACATTCTGTAAAATTCATCAACTAGATGCTGTTAATAAGTGAAATAATAGCTGTATCAATATTTTTGATCAGGGGGCATTCATTGGCATGCTTTAAGCGACTTTATAAATATGAGATGAAGAGTCATATTTCGCATGGAGGCATGCGTCCTTAGTGAACTTTGAATTGATGATGTGACCTTGACGTTTGAGGATTTAAAAAAGTAAAACATATTTAGTTGAAAATTGATTGTTATAGGACTTACATGTGGCATCATACTTTTCCTATAATCTTCACCTCTAAGAATCGGGAATACCGTTATACATGTACTATAATTATGCTTAGAACACATGTATTTATTCAATCTGAGAAAAGCGTTAATATCACACACCTGTTAAATACTGCCAGTAGATTCCTGTTGATTATGATGTCAGTAATAGACAGTTGAGGGTTAATGTTTTATATTAATCGTAACAATAGTCATTGGTTACCTGTTGAAGTTGTGTACTAGATGACAATCAATGATTGACTGTTGATACTTGGGCACTTTTACGACGGTCATTGATTAACTGTTGATGTTGTGTCCTAAAAGACAATCAGTGATCGCCTGTTAATACCTGGACACCTTTAGGACGGTCTTTGGTTACCTACTGATGTTGTGTCCTAAATGGAAATCATTGATCGCCTGTTGATATTGGGTACCTTAACGACGGTCATTGGTTACCTGTTGATGTTGTGTCCTAAAAGACAATCAGTGATCGCCTGTTAATACCTGGACACCTTTAGGACGGTCTTTGGTTACCTATTGATGTTGTGTCCTAAATGGAAATCATTGATCGCCTGTTGATATTGGGTACCTTAACGACGGTCATTGGTTACCTGTTGATGTTGTGTCCTAAATGACAATCAGTGTTCGCCTGTTGATATTGGGTACCTTAACGACGGTCATTGGTTACCTGTTGATGTTGTGTCCTAAATGACAATCAGTGATCGCCTGTTAATATTGGGTACCTTAACGACGGTCATTGGTTACCTGTTGATGTTGTGTCCTAAATGACAGTCAGTGATCGCCTGTTAATACTTGGACACATTTCCTTTAGGACGGTCATTGGTTACCTGTTGATTTTGTGTCCTAATTAACAGTCAGTGATCGCCTGTTAATATTGGGTACCTTTACGACGGTCATTGGTTACATGTTGATGTTGTGTCCTAAATGACAGTCAGTGATCGCCTGTTAATACTTGGACACATTTCCTTTGGGACGGTCGTTGGTTACCTGTTGATGTTGTGTCCTAATTAACAGTCAGTGATCGCCTGTTAATATTGGGTACCTTTATGACGGCCATTGGTTACCTGTTGATGTTGTGTCCTAAATGACAATCAGTGATCGCCTGTCGATATTGGTTACCTTAACGACGGTCATTAGTTACCTGCTGATGTTGTGTCCTAAATGACAATCAGTGATGTCTGTTGATATTGGGTACCTTAACGACGGTCATTGGTTACCTGTTGATGTTGTGTCTTAAATGACAGTCAGTGATCGCCTGTTGATACTTAGACACTTTAACGACAGTCTTTAAGGAACTGTTGACCGGGATGTCCAAAATGACGGTGATTACCAGTTAATAGCACTGACTTTATGGGCAGTAAGTTTTTATCCGCATTGCCCTTAACTACTAGCAACTATGCGTGGAAGTAATTTTCGCGTTTTTATCGATTACACAATTATCGCGAAAATAAACCCCGCGAAATTAAACCCACTGTGACCTTCTCGGACCCCAACATGTTTACTGTGAATGTCCATGGTGATTTGTGCCATACAGTTGTTTGGTCAGTATATTTCTTATATATCTGTCTTCTCTCCCAGTCTACGGTTAATTTTTACTGTTAATACTTCGTTGAAAAATTGTGAAGGATTGTTTACATTTAACAATACATATGAAAACTTAACATTTTATATGTTCTAATTGTGGGAAATGCCCTGCATTTTAAAGAGGAAAGAAAAAAATTGAAAGACTCTGACATCGGGAAAATTTTCCCCGACGAAAATAACCACGATTACATTGGTAGCGGTCACTGGTTATCTTTCTATATGTTTAACGCACGTGATCGCCCAGACCCATGCAACTCTTCTTGTATTGACGATTAATAAATATTGAGTAAGTAAATGTATCAATTATTTTTGAGATCGAAGTGATAATCAGTGAGGTTCTAATATTCTATAGTATAGACACAGATTGTCTACAGATTTACTGAATTAACTGCTTACAAACTTGTAGAGGAAGAGATAACTAAAGAAATGTTAAACTATATCAAAGGTCTGCATTACTCAAAATTCTAAACATAAAAAGTAGGGGTCGATATCCTCTTTAAAACAATATCATTTTCCTGACGAACGTTTCACAACAAAAATTGTTACGCTTTGTTGGATTTTATGTTTCCAGCACTAATGTTGAACCCTTGTCTTATAACACATGCGCATACATTAATTATGTCTAAAAACTGATCTTCTCCCGTCCTTAACTTTATTACCTTGTTTATGTTAGGATGTCGCGTTTTTATAATTTCATAATTTGAAGGCTCATCACTCTATTTGCCTAAAAGCACAGATTCTAAATGTAATATAGTATATAAGACTTGCATAAAGTCATCATTGATATCCTTGATATAATTTACATATTTATACTTAATTTCACATTCAAGTTAAAATTAATTGTTTAAATCGTATCGAAATCATAATATACTCTTTTTCATGCTTTATATTACATGGTAACTTTTAATATATGTAGTGTTTCATTAGAAAAATGAAAGGGCAGTAATTGTAATATCGTTAAGTTCTTGACAATGTACTTGGATATATGTACAGTTTCCTAACGGTATCTGTCCTCCAATTTCTTTCTCATGGAGTGTTTCAAAGTCTAGTCCCTCACAAAGTATTCCGAATTACAGTATCCTGATTGTGATCTGTATCTTCGGCAAAAATACATAAATATATAAAAAAAGAATAAATAAATAAATAAATAAATAAAATAAAAGATAGTCAAGTAACAAAAGTAGTTAATCTACTATAGAAGTAATTCATTAGTAATTCAAATATCTATATCAGGTAATTGTAAATGATGTAAGTGGAGTACAATGAAGAGTAAATGGGGTCCGCCGTCTGTTATCATCCGTTAGGCGGCGCCTGTGTACTATGAGTTAGAAACGTCGATTTGTGTTGGAAACCTTATGACGTCACAGTAACCTACCATTGTTCTTTACGTCATTTTTGCGGGAATTTGTTGTATTTCCTCCCTCAATATCAGGACCGCAGTTAATGGCGGCGAACCCCATTATATAGCACTAAGTCTATCACATCATCAGAGCAGACAATGATAAGATGGCGGATAAAGACAGATTATGTGGCACAAAGTCTATCATATCATTAGAACAGACAAGGATAATATGGCGGATAAAGACAGATCATATGGCACTAAGTCTATCACATCATTAGAACAGACAATGATAAGATGGCGGATAAAGACAGATTATATGGCACTAAGCCTATCACATCATTAGAACAGACAATGATAAGATGGCGGGTAAAGACAGATTATATGGCACTAAGTCTATCACATCATTAGAACAGACAAGGATAAGATGGCGGATAAAGACAGATTATATGGCACAAAGTCTGTCACATCATTAGAACAGACAATGATAAGATGGCGGATAAAGACAGATTATATGGCACTAAGCCTATCACATCATTAGAACAGACCATGATAAGATGGCGGATAAAGACAGATTATATGGAACTAAGTCTATCACATCATTAGAACAGACAATGATAAGATGGCGGATAAAGACAGATTATATGGCACTAAGTCTATCACATCATTAGAACAGACAATGATAAGTAGGCGGATAAAGACAGATTATATGGCACTAAGTCTATCACATCATTAGAACAGACAATGATAAGATGGCGGATAAAGACAGATTATATGGCACTAAGTCTATCACATCATTAGAACAGACAATGATAAGATGGCGGGTAAAGACAGATTATATGGCACTAAGTCTATCGCATCATTAGAACAGACAAGAATAAGATGGCGGATAAAGACAGATTATATGGCACTAAGTCTATCACATCATTAGAACAGACAATGATAAGATGGCGGGTAAAGACAGATTATATGGCACTAAGTCTATCACATCATTAGAACAGACAAGAATAAGATGGCGGATAAAGACAGATTATATGGCACTAAGTCTATCACATCATTAGAACAGACAATGATAAGATGGCAGATAAAGACAGGTTATATGGCACTAAGTCTATCACATCATTAGAACAGACAAGAATAAGATGGCGGATAAAGACAGATTATATGGCACTAAGTCTATCACATCATTAGAACAGACAATGATAAGATGGCGGGTAAAGACAGATTATATGGCACTAAGTCTATCACATCATTAGAACAGACAAGAATAAGATGGCGGATAAAGACAGATTATATGGCACTAAGTCTATCACATCATTAGAACAGACAATGATAAGATGGCGGATAAAGACAGGTTATATGGCACTAAGTCTATCACATCATTAGAACAGACAATGATAAGATGGCGGATAAAGACAGATTATATGGCAATAAGCCTATCACATCATTAGAACAGACAAGGATAAGATGGCGGATAAAGACAGATTATATGGCACTAAGTATATCACATCATTAGAACAGACAAGGATAAGATGGCGGATAAAGACAGATTATATGGCACTAAGTCTATCACATCATTAGAACAGACAATGATAAGTAGGCGGATAAAGACAGATTATATGGCACTAAGTCTATCACATCATTAGAACAGACAAGAATAGGATGGCGGATAAAGACAGATTATATGGCACTAAGTCTATCACATCATTAGAACAGACAATGATAAGATGGCGGATAAAGACAGGTTATATGGCACTAAGTCTATCACATCATTAGAACAGACAAGAATAAGATGGCGGATAAAGACAGATTATATGGCACTAAGTCTATCACATCACTAGAACAAACAATGATAAGATGGCGGGTAAAGACAGATTATATGGCACTAAGTCTATCACATCATTAGAACAGACAAGAATAAGATGGCGGATAAAGACAGATTATATGGCACTAAGTCTATCACATGATTAGAACAGACAATGATAAGATGGCGGATAAAGACAGGTTATATGGCACTAAGTCTATGACATCATTAGAACAGACAATGATAAGATGGCGGATAAAGACAGATTATATGGCACTAAGCCTATGACATCATTAGAACAGACAATGATAAGATGGCGGATAAAGACAGATTATATGGCACTAAGTCTATCACATCATTAGAACAGACAATGATAAGATGGCGGATAAAGACAGATTATATGGCACTAAGTCTATCACATCATTAGAACAGACAATGATAAGATGGCGGATAAAGACAGATTATATGGCACTAAGCCTATCACATCATTAGAACAGACCATGATAAGATGGCGGATAAAGACAGATTATATGGCACTAAGTCTATCACATCATTAGAACAGACAATGATAAGATGGCGGATAAAGACAGATTATATGGCACTAAGTCTATCACATCATTAGAACAGACAATGATAAGTAGGCGGATAAAGACAGATTATATGGCACTAAGTCTATCACATCATTAGAACAGACAATGATAAGATGGCGGATAAAGACAG
Source organism: Pteria penguin (assembly GCA_035048485.1). NCBI lineage: Eukaryota > Metazoa > Mollusca > Bivalvia > Pterioida > Pteriidae > Pteria > Pteria penguin. The sequence continues at coordinate 42,319,497 of CM068583.1, read as the reverse complement.
ATTATATGGCACTAAGTCTATCACATCATTAGAACAGACAATGATAAGATGGCGGGTAAAGACAGATTATATGGCACTAAGTCTATCGCATCATTAGAACAGACAAGAATAAGATGGCGGATAAAGACAGATTATATGGCACTAAGTCTATCACATCATTAGAACAGACAATGATAAGATGGCGGATAAAGACAGGTTATATGGCACTAAGTCTATGACATCATTAGAACAGACAATGATAAGATGGCGGATAAAGACAGATTATATGGCACTAAGCCTATGACATCATTAGAACAGACAATGATAAGATGGCGGATAAAGACAGATTATATGGCACTAAGTCTATCACATCATTAGAACAGACAATGATAAGATGGCGGATAAAGACAGATTATATGGCACTAAGTCTATCACATCATTAGAACAGACAATGATAAGATGGCGGGTAAAGACAGATTATATGGCACTAAGTCTATCACATCATTAGAACAGACAAGAATAAGATGGCGGATAAAGACAGATTATATGGCACTAAGTCTATCACATCATTAGAACAGACAATGATAAGATGGCGGATAAAGACAGGTTATATGGCACTAAGTCTATCACATCATTAGAACAGACAATGATAAGATGGCGGATAAAGACAGATTATATGGCAATAAGCCTATCACATCATTAGAACAGACAAGGATAAGATGGCGGATAAAGACAGATTATATGGCACTAAGTATATCACATCATTAGAACAGACAAGGATAAGATGGCGGATAAAGACAGATTATATGGCACTAAGTCTATCACATCATTAGAACAGACAATGATAAGTAGGCGGATAAAGACAGATTATATGGCACTAAGTCTATCACATCATTAGAACAGACAAGAATAGGATGGCGGATAAAGACAGATTATATGGCACTAAGTCTATCACATCATTAGAACAGACAATGATAAGATGGCGGATAAAGACAGGTTATATGGCACTAAGTCTATCACATCATTAGAACAGACAAGAATAAGATGGCGGATAAAGACAGATTATATGGCACTAAGTCTATCACATCACTAGAACAAACAATGATAAGATGGCGGGTAAAGACAGATTATATGGCACTAAGTCTATCACATCATTAGAACAGACAAGAATAAGATGGCGGATAAAGACAGATTATATGGCACTAAGTCTATCACATGATTAGAACAGACAATGATAAGATGGCGGATAAAGACAGGTTATATGGCACTAAGTCTATGACATCATTAGAACAGACAATGATAAGATGGCGGATAAAGACAGATTATATGGCACTAAGCCTATGACATCATTAGAACAGACAATGATAAGATGGCGGATAAAGACAGATTATATGGCACTAAGTCTATCACATCATTAGAACAGACAATGATAAGATGGCGGATAAAGACAGATTATATGGCACTAAGTCTATCACATCATTAGAACAGACAATGATAAGATGGCGGGTAAAGACAGATTATATGGCACTAAGCCTATCACATTATTAGAGCAGACAATGATAAGATGGCGGATAAAGACAGATTATATGGCACTAAGTATATCACATCATTAGAACAGACAAGGATAAGATGGCGGATAAAGACAGATTAGTAGTCTAAAAACCATGAACCAAAGGACATGAAAAGCATTAAAAAGCGAAAACAATCAGAAAACGTAACTTCAGATATCATTAACTGCTTCATACCGGGTATACTATGTACTCTATACATCAGAGACTGATTATTCAACACATTTTCAGTAAACTTACCGACATTGTAAAGTACTTTCCTTTTCAAGAATAAAGAGTAAATATGGAATTTGTAAATTTTGTTCTTTGTTTTACATAACAGCAAAATTATTTTGGACTGGAAAGTATATATGAATATCTACGGGTACCTTTGGTTCATTAACAATGGTAAAGAATGAAGTTTGAGAGACTCACCAATGCATTGTGAAGTTAAACTGCGTAAGATAGAAAATGTACTGGCCAACCTGATTAAAATACCGTCACCAAAACGGAATATTATTGTTAAGTATTATTTTTTTCTTAAAGAATAAATACCACGTACGAAAAATGACAATAAATAAGACAGATAACATGTGATCAAGACAGCGTGTAATATACTTCATAAATACTTACACGAATAAATTCTGATATATGATTGGGCAGCGATAAGTATGCCCCGATCTTAGTCCCGGCTTTCATACATAGATAAAAGAAATGAGTGATCCCGCTGAAAATCTTCCAACGCCATAGATAACAAATTATAATCATGAAACTATCTTGCATTACCATAATCGATAATGAGGTGAGAATTCGTTACTAGTGACTTAACGGACTCTCACTGATAATGAAGTGACTTTGTCTATTATTAGCTCACATAAGGGTTACAGTCCGTCGTCCAGTGTAAAATTTTCACATATTCGACTTCTCCTCTACAACCGCTTTACAGAATTTCACCAAACTTTATACGTTAAATACTTAAGGTCCTATATCAAGTTTATGTTTTTCGACCCAATCCGTAATCCATGATGGCCGCCATAGGCCTTGATCGGTTGACAGATTTTCGACATCTTCTCCACAACTGCTTCATTAAATTTCACCAGACATTACAAGAGGTAAGTATTTAAGGTCCTATACCAAATTAGTGTTTTTTCGACCCGATCCATAATCCAAGATGGCGGCTATGGTCTCTTATTTGTCGACACATTTTCGACTTTGTCTCCACAACCACCTCATAAAATTTCACCAGACCTTAAAAGAACAAAGTAATCAAGATCCTTTACCAAATTTGTGTTTTCAACCGGATCCATAATCCAAGATGGCCGCCATGGACTCTGATTTGTTGACACATTTCGACTTCTCCCCAGCAACAGCTGCACATATTGTCATGAACATTGACAGAAAGTAAGTACTCAAGGTCATCTACTAACATTATCGCTTACGACCTGACCCATCATCCAAAATGGCCACAAGGGCTCTGATTCGCTGACACATTTCTACTTCTCCTCATTAAATGTTTCACAGAATTTCACAAAATCTTATAGAAAGTAAGTACTCAAGGTCCTCTACCAAATTTTGATCTTTTGACCAGATCTGTCTTCCAAGATGGCTCCCGATGATTTTGATTGGCAGGCACATTTTTGATTTCTTTTCAGCAACAGCTACACAGAATTTCACACAACATTACAGAAATAAGTACTAAAATTCTTCTACCAAAATTGAGCTGTCATTTATTTTGTGAATAAGCAAATTGTCCTCAGGTGAGCAATATGGGCCTATTTGAGCCTCTTTTAATTTTGAGTTCAGCTTGTATACTGGATTGTTGTTGTCAATTCAGTCTCAAATGAATATAAAACAACTTGCCCAAAACAGATGACAATTAAATCCATAGCTACAAGTCAATAGATAAATGACATTAGAATGTCATGCATGTTTATAATAGTGTCTTATGTTAAAAGAAATGTTTTGCATACATGTAGCTCTATTTTATATTCATTTGTTTGTCTGCAGTCTGTTTATGGATGCTAAATGAACACATATTTATGCATGATTGCTTGTTTGATGGACACAATACCTGGTATGGTAATAATTAGCCGCATTTTGATTTACACTTTTATCAGTGTGTTAGTCATTTTTGTTATTGGTTTCATTAAACATGATAAAACCTGATGTATGAAAGTATACATGAATATTTCAATTAATTTGGAAATGTGTGATTAAATTGCGTTTGACTTTGTGACATCAATAATGGTGGATATTCTATTAACTCCTCCTAGAAATCAGAATTCAGGAGTGTGTAGAGAGCCAGGCAACCAAGAAAGCTAGCTTCCACAACACTAAAACACAAAGAACGGAAATATCTCCACTCAACACATACGAATTGAATGCGAAGATAGGCAAAACATCACTAATGTCAAATTCTGGGCGGATAAGTACGAAGCCGTTTTCGTGCCATGTTAAATAAGAAAAATATTTTGCTATCTCGTTCGAACGAGATTTTTTTTCTCTCGTTCGAACGAAAAACTGTTATATATTAATTAAGGTGTTTGATTATTTAAAAAAATATATGATTAGAAATGATTTCAATTGATACATACAGTGATACATTTATATATGCATAGTTGCATATATTTCAACTTAAAATTCATATAAATCTAGATCCACTTCACACTTACAAACACAATGTACATATGTATGTTTTTTCTAAAACACACAGCTTATCAATAGAAAGGAAACGCTTTAGTTAAACTATAGTCTATCACACACTGAAGAAGAAGAAGAAGAAGAAGAAGAAGAACAACAACAACAACAACAATAATGCCAGGGATAAAAAAGGATGGGGGTATAATGCCAGCAGAGCCATTCTGCCCACTTCTTGTAACGAAAAGAATTATAATATCTATTTAGAATTATGAATTATTGATGATGATTTATTGATGATGAATTATGATTATTATTCTGAAATGATATATATACTGTATGGTACTTCCTCATACACAGTAAAGCACTCATAATCATGCATTATGATTTAATAATGATTAATATTAATTGGTGAAGTTACTGAGAAGTCCGAGATTCTCTGCCCTTCTCCCACTTTTGGCAGTTTGTGGGGAGAGGGTCAGAGAGACTTTGTTCATCAAAAGTTGGAATTTCAGCGATACCAGCCGGTATCGCGATGTACAAGCCTCTGGTGACAAATAAACACTTGCCCAGTGAACTTGCAACCTATAATCCAATAAATGAACATTTAACTTACTCCATCACAGCAATATCTTTTCCAAATAAGATCTATAACTTCTACTAGCTGCCGTTTTATCTGAACAGACACAGCGATTCTCCATTTCGTCATACATGTGTATAGAGTATGACGACAGATCTCGCCGAACGTGACTTTGCTCATTCGTGACGAGGTTGCATCTTGTTTTTCTTTACGAAAATGTGTCAGCTGCTGAAGTGTCACGAATGCAAAGTCGCGTTATGCGAGATCTGATCTACTGTATGCACAAAGTCTCTCTGACCCTCACCCAAAACCGCCGATATCAAAAGTGGGAGAAGGGCAGAGTATCTCGGACTACTGTAGTATTTACTGAGCCAAGTTAGATTGATTCCAGTGGCTGAAAACCTAAACATAAAAATAAAAAGGGAGGAGATGAGGTTCCAAATTTAAATGTTACAAACTATAGATCTACCATTTGATACACTGATAGAATGAAATAATCAGTAGAATGTACTTCAACCAGATTAAGACCAGACACAGGAGCACGGTCAACTGTAGCTTTTGCTTATTTTATGATTTAAACGTTCAAACATCTGCTACTAAAGAAATTGTTGGAAAATGTTAAAAGATGTATTGATGTGCGATATTACATTTCTTTTTATCGGTTAATAACCCTTACACTGCCGATTAAAATATGTGATAGTTTCTCCCTGGAACGAGAAAATTATCTGGTTGGAACGAGATTTTTTCACGTTGGAAAAAGGTAGTTTCTCGTTCGAACGAAATAATTTTTCGTTCGAACGAAATGAAAAACTCAAAGGACCTGAGGTCCTGAAAGATTCTCCTACTCACATCTTGTTGTGAGTAGAGATCGATATGTATCACACTAAGAACACCTCGACCTCATTTTGTATGAAGTTGATTGAAATGAGTAATGTTATTACAAACGAATGAAAATAAGGTAGTGCACAGAGAAACCTGCTCATAAGGTTACCCCATCATGTTATTGTTATTCAATGGCTTCCGCCACATATTCACAAGTAAAACTCCAGATTTGGCATCAAAAATGATCTAGTAGTTTGGCTAATACACATGTGCCCCCCCCCCCTTTTCGGAAATCCTGGATCCGCCACTGCATGTCCATCTTTTCCGGTTAGGTGTTTTTAATTTTTTAAACTGATTTGTATATTTAAAGGCTAGTCCTTAAGTCCTTAATTCTCAGTAACGACAGTGTATTGCAAAGATAATAGTCCGAGATTCTCTGCCCTTCTCCCACTTTTAATATCGGCGGTTTGTGGAAATTCCAACTTTTGATGAACAAAGTCTCTTTAATCCTCTCCCACAAACCGACGATATCAAAGGTGGGAGAAGAGCAGAGAATCTCGGGCTAAAATGAAAACTGTAAAGTAGTCCCTAGAAAAATCGTAGTTCGGGAAAAAATATACGAATAAAAAATCAATTCATAAAACATATCGTTATACATTTGTAGTTTGAAATGTTTTTTCTTTATTATTAAATGAAATGTGCAAAAAAAAAAAATCCAAAAAAAACTTTCATTTTCAAAGTGCGAAAATTAAGAGAAAAGAGAAGAGACGAGAAATTGAAGATTACACGTACGAATGTTGGTCTCCACGAATGCTGATCGTGCTAATAGACTGAAGATTAAAATTCATACACTGTGGCTTTCGCCTTGGCGAGGGGAGAGGAAGTTTTCTAAAAGAATTAACAAGATTGCGGTCAAAACTTATTTTAAGAAAGACTCTTACACTGAATCTATTAAATCATCACACCTGCCCTCGCTAAAATAGACAAACATTCGTACAATTTCTTTAAAGGTTGTAGTTGGGTGGACGTAAATCTGAACTTTGAACACGATAACAGTAAGATACTCCTTGATAAGCAGCATCTTAAAGAAAACCAAAACAAAACAAAACATTTTTTCTTCTTTGAAATGGAACGAAACCGCTTCAGAGACAAGTGTATACAAAATCCACATTGTAAGAAGAGTACAGGTGTCCTTTTCTTACTTTAAATTTTTGTATTGTGCTCACTTTAAATTACAAAAATTTCAAGTTAGCAAAGGGCACATGCTAATAGACTCAAGTGATTGATGCTTAATACTTCAAACAAATGCACAGTACATATCATGAAGTTTTCTAACTTAACATGTTATACAGAGGGAGACAAGACAGAAAAATTGACGAAGGAAAATTTCACCACGCTCATTTTTCGATATGAATTATTTTCAGTTAAACGTGTTTCCAATAAAGCTCCCGTCACATTATATCTGCTACTTGTAAACCAAAAATCTCGAAAGCTTCATTGATTTACATGTAATGATCGTGATCCATTAGTTAAGAATACTGTGCCAAAGCACAAGGATTCTCTATCACTAATACCGTTTATATTATGCTTTATATGTATAGATACTTTGTGCCAGAAAAATATACATTTTGTGTCATCTACATTTTGGGCATTTATGAGGAATGCAGACACCCCAATTCGGCAATAGGAGACATTAAAGTTGTCTTCCTTCTGATCTGCATCGATCAATAAAAGTCCATCGTGGTACATTGTTGATTGTACCAGTTACTTAACACTGAGTACTTTCGCATTTGTATTATGATTGATTGATTGATTATTGTTTTACATCACTCCATGATTATTTAACGTATATGGTGACGGCATCTGCCTGATGCATTGCATACAAATTTAGACCTTTTCAACGAACCCACCCGAGGCAGTGAGGGATCTTTTACGTGCCACGTCTACCGTGACTCGGGACCTCGGTTTTACTGTCTCATCCGAAAGACAGAACACCGGTGTGCCCAGGGTAGGAGTCGAACCCGGGACCTTTCGATCACGAGCCGAGTACCTTATCCACATTGAAGAAAACACAAATCATATGATAGCATCTGTAAGAACACACACCATTATTGTGTACCCAAATGCCCAATTGACGAATAATCTATAAAGATTTCAATAAAAGTAAATTTGAGTTTCGATATATATTTCAGATGCTAAACAACGGAAGTATCGTAACGAACAAAAATAGTCCAATACAGGATCCACCAGTTTTAACTAATGAGACGTGTTGGTATCCAAGTGACAATAAAGCATATGAAAAGGAGGCTGGATATCCAGATTATAACGATCCACCTGCATATCCAGACGGCAATAATCCACAGAATGGCACACTCCCACCGTATAATTTTTCCAGAATGACCTCTACATCATCAGGAAGATATCTCACTAAACCAGAACGGACACGCCGTAATAGACAAACATGTGGAGTAGTGTTTTTAGGATTTATTTTATTGGGGATCGCAGCGACTGCCACCGCATTGATTATACATTTTGTGTTCATTGAAGGTAAATGCCACATAAAACGCATTATGTAAAAGGATAAATTAGAGGTTTTCTAAGATCAACCCCCCCCCTTTCCAACTTCCCGAAAAATCAATCCAAAATAATGAAATAAAAAATAAACTGAAATAAGAAAATAAAAAAGCAAAATAATCCCCCAAGAAAAAGATAACTGGAGAAACGAACCTTTTGTTAAAAAGATAAGTTTGACTTGTTTGACTTGTTTGACTTAAGTGTTATAGTGTGTGTGTGTGTGTGGGGGGTGGGGGGGGGGGGTTGCTGTCGTTTGTATGATGTGAGCATCCATGACACGCGCTGCTAGCGAAACATGAGACGCTTAATCCTTCGGGATAATTTGTGTCATCTTTGATGTTCAATAGAATTAAAATTCGATTTTATTGTGCTCCTATACTGCGTTTATTTAATTAGATTGCTTTGTTGTTTAGAGATCAATATTGTACATCCTGAAATATTGCTTTGAGTGCCAAATTGACATAGTATAAAATACGTTACTGGTACATTACCATTATATTTTTATGAGATGCATACTGAAATTTATTTATATCACTAGTATTTGCACTTTTGCAAAATAGTAAAGAACAATACATTTCTTTGTTTGAATCTACACACTTTGGAAAGTTTTATTATCTGCATACTTATTGATAAATTAGCTAGAAAAAAATGTGAACAACTGAGCATTTTATTAGCATAAAGATAATCTGCATTTTGAAGAAATTGAATTCAGTCCTTTTCTTGCGTTATACTGTAGTTATACTTTTTCAAACTTTTTTCAAACCACTTTTTCTTGTATAAATTTGTTTTCTTTTAATTAAAATCAAATCATTTAGCAGCATAGTTACAGTTCTCCGACAGCAGATACATGTATGTCTCTGGGCACAAAAATCCTGCTTCATTAAACAACTACAGGGCCCTCAGCAATCATCAGCAACACACTATGTCATCTCTATTATCTAGGTCATCGCCATTGAATGCAAAAAGTTCTTCAAATGTTCTTACCTCGTCAGCTTCATGTCCTCGTCGGCAGTCTCGCACAGTACTGTACATATCGATATGAAATTTCCCAAAGCATTAATACTAGAAATCCGATACACAATACCATCTATAACACATCAATTCACGGAGACAGTTTCAATATCGTCATAAATTATTACAGTCAACACAAGCGTATAAGATCACTGTGTGACAAGTGTTTTTAAACATGCGGTGTGCATCTATATGTTCAAATAAGTGCGCTTTGTGTACTTTTGTCAGCGGAATAGTCTAAAATATTTGTGTGTGCACCATAACCATAATTATTAAAATATAAACTTTGAATTCTTGTTTAATAAGCTAACTATTACAGAAAATCTTCTTTATGCTGTTTATATTTGTCAATAAAAATTAACTTGAATAGGGACTTCTTTTTCTTGCGTAAGGTATTGGGCAGATTTTGTCTGTAATTATTGGAGTTGTCTTTCTTTGACTGTCGACAAATTATAAACAGTGAACAAGGTGAAATGTGAGAAAAGGGATCAAAACACCGTGTTCCGGGAGGGACAAAGAAATCTCAATCTCGTGCCCATGCCGATTGAAATCCATGACTCGGCAAGCCTCTTCATGGATATCAATAGGACACTCGGATTGAGATTTCTTTGTCCCTCCCGGAACATGGTGTTAGATCCTATTACTCTCTTTGCATAATTTCAACTGTCACAATTTTGGTATTGAGTATTAAGGAAGAGACACTTTTGTTGAAATGCACATCTTATACACTAGATAAATGTTCGATATATGTCTTACACGAAAGAATAAATCAAGACAACAGTAATAAATTGATTTTCCAATTTATTCCATTTTTTATTATGGGAAGGAATGATTTTAAACTTTATTTTCAAATTTGAAAAATTCAATTGTAATTATGTAAATTATTGTTTTACAGACGGACAGAGCACGGTTCACTTATGTTGATGTCGCCTAACAATTTTTTGATACTAGCATACTATTCCATAAAACGTTGGGTGTTGAAATTTTCATTACCTCTCTTTTTGAGAAACCTCTTGATCCTTGTTCTGTATATGGAAGATTATTGATATTTTTTAAAATATGTGTCCTTTCATAGTACTGTTATTGTGGTGAGTGGGAAGGTGGGGCACCCCTAAACCGGTTAACCACACTAATTGAATGACGTGTTTTGCCTCAATTAACCCTCCTGTGTCGGTATTGTAACTGCACTACGATGGAATATTTTTGTAATGTTGTTTTCTGTGCTTATTTGACTATTATCACATTTTTGTCACTTATATATATATATACCTGTTTTGTTTTCTATAGATAGAGAGCATGTATCGGACGGTGGAAATGTTCACATACCATCACTGAATGGAACTAACTCCAATATCACATTACAGTTAATGAATCGTGGGTATCATTTTTTAAATCAATGAATGCAAATAAAGCCGGTGTGACCTAGTGGTATCGCGCTGGCCACCTGATCGGGAGGCCTGGGTTCGAGTCCCTCTCTGGTCATGCCGGTGTCCTGTCTTTCGGATGAGACAGTAAAAAACGAGGCCCCGTGTCGTGGTATGCATGACACGTTAAAGATCCCTCACTGTTTCGGATGGGTCTGTTGTAAAGCTCAAATTCTGTATACCCCGCATCAGGCAGATGCCGTCACCATATATGTGAAATATTTATGGAGTGACGCTAAACAAAAATCAATCAATCAATCGGTTGAATGCAAATATCAATTACATACATTATATAAATCCCTCTGCAAAATAGTGTGATATATTCAGAAACTATTCATTTGTTACAGTGGTAATAATTGTCTTTAAAATGATAAAATTCATTGTCAACTACAGTGCACCAAAACGTACATCTGACCTGTGACGTAAACGTATTTATTGTTGTAATAAAACACCTCAAACGTATGTTTTGATATTATCACAAAATTATTATAAAATCAGTTATTCAAAATTCACTGTAAGTACATAATAATGTAAACCAAATAGTATCCGGCAGCGCCAGATAATACCGTTCTTCTTGCCATCTTGTCAACTATTAAGCATAATAATATAAAGAAAGAAAGGTACACCCCTCATTTATTACCCTTCCTTTTTATTGGTTAAATGTCCCCTTATTCCCCTGTTCTTATAGTTTGCTGATGTGACATTTCTGGTTTATTCATAGTCTTCTCGCATGTTGAAACTTGATGGTGGATGTGCCTAGCCAACTAGGAGATGTTCTTTTTTCTTGAATACAACATTGATTTCCATGGGTTCATAAATGTTTACATGGTATTTTGTGGTACGGACCACCATGAAATAATAACAGTTACACTTGCGTTATAATTATTGAAGTATTAAAAAGATGTTTTTCATATACCTTCCCTTTTGATCGTACAAGAAGTTTACCCTTATAGTTATATTTTTCATTTACTTTCAGAAAATAAAAATATAACTATAGTGGAAGATGGAAAAGTTATCTCGACAGGTGTGAAAATAGGAGACGTTGTTAATGTCCTGAAAAACCTGGAACGCAAGAAAATAAAAGATGCACAATCTGCTTTCGGCAAAAACACGAAGAAAGAAGAGAAGAAATCCCCCGAGTTTGTTCTTTTGCCAACAGAAGATAACACGACAAACACAGAAAAAACAACCAATCTAACTATAGGGGTTGAATTACCGAGTAGTTCTAATCAAACCGAAATCCAAAAGCCAGAAAATGGCAAAGTATTAATACGAAAACCTCCTACGGTCAATGACAACACACCTCTTCAACATCACCAACAATCTACTGCAGCCAACACTGTAACTTCGTCTCCTACAGATACCACAGCACCTCACATCACAACCATGTCAACGCCTAAACCTGAAGGTCAGTAATGATATATATATATAAATAGATAGATAAACAAATAAACCAATATATTTATAGTTTTTCAGATATATTCGATTCGTTCGGATTATATCAAATTTGTTTATTTCTGGTTAAAACGAAGTCTGTATGAACATTTGAGATATTTTTACGATATGAGATTACACATGTATTTTGTTATTGTTATTGTTAGTATTATTGTTATTATTTATAATAATAATAACAATAATAATAATAATAATAATAATAATGATAATAATAATAATAATAATAGTAATAATATTAATGATAACAATAATAATAATTCTCTATTTGTCATAACGTTTAGAATGACAGAAGTGACAATGACTCCCATTTTGACTATAGCATTATGTCAAAATAAATATTTCTTGGAATTTACATGCCTCATTTCCTCTTTTTCCATTTCAGTTCACATAGATTTCAACGATACGGAGTTTCTTATTGGTACTTCTGGACAATTGAAATGTACAATTAGTAGTCTGCGTATATATGATTCAGTTTACATCAGTGGAAGTAAAATTCCGATTAACCAGGACACAATTTTGAAATACGAAGTGATGAGTGATGGTAGTTCTTGTTTAAAAGGGAATGATTCGCGAATATCTGTAGAGTTTATTCGAAAATCAAACGAACAGTTTCCGCAGTATGAGGACATTGTTTTGATTGTTCGTTTTAGCAATATACAATGTAATGATGCAGATTCATTTAATTGTGGTGTAGAGGGACCAGATTCAATCATCCAGACCGCCTATATGGATGCTTTAAGTAAGAACATTAAATTATTTCTATGATAACAATTAATTTTGAATCAAGATTGTGTTATAAATCATATAGTATGAATTCTACACTAATCACTGACTATTGAATTTTTCTTCATTTCTTCCTGTATAGGAAAAAGTAAAAGATTCAAAATAATATATAATAAAAAAAAATGTTATTTATTTTATACAGGAGAAGCTGATACAAAAGTTCGTATAACATACCCTTCACAGATGGTAGAGAATGAGAACGCTTTCTTGACAGCACGTTGGATGGCTGGTTATCCCGAGGAAGCTGGAGAGCTGGTGTGGACCAAACTTATACCAGGATCGAACACTCCTCAACCCCTTAACATGACAATAAACGAAAACAGTGAACCTCTTACGGATTGTAAGACTGAAATTACAAGTTTCGTTAACTTTATGCCAACCATGGAAATGAATGGAACTAAGATAAATATACAGCCTATTCTTTTTGGCGGTGGACGAGTAGACGCAATCACCTTCGACGTTCTAGTTATACCTGGTAGGTATATTTCTTATGTGTTATTATCTACATCGTATTGGGTAACAGTCATCTGTATGTGTTCTTCAAATTTGCAATATTATTTCGCCTTTCGTGCTAGTCATATCCTAGTCATGCGTTTAACCTATAAGATACATGTAATTGTGTTCGTTTCCTTTTTTCTAATAGACCCTTTCACGTTAACTGCGGGACTGACGTTTTGAATGGCAAAATCATCATTGTTCCAACAAAATCACAAATACAATCAATATTATAATATGACGTCAAACCTTTCACGGGAAACGTAACTATTTGCCACTTAAAACGCCCGTTCCGCAGTTAACGTGAAAGAGTCTATTCCAAATATATATGTCATATAAACGCCACATGAAAAACATGTACTTACATAACTTCATTTTAGGATGTTTTTGGTTGTGTGGGGAGAACATTGTTATTAGTTGTTCTTTGTTATACGACTAACATTTGCGATGCTCTAACAAAGTCTTACAACCTGTTCACGGAATGAAATATTACTTCCTGTAACGTTCTCATAGCGGAACAAGGATGGCGGTGAAAAGTGTTGTCGAGATTTGTCTACAATCAGTAGAACACCTAAAACATCTTCTGGATTGTTACTAGGTTCAGAGAACATCGTTGTCCTAAGACATTAACTTCTTGTCAACAAACATAGAATTTCAAAATTTGGATGTACTTTATGCAAGAAATTTTGAACAATATTGCACAGTAGTGACTCCATACTTATTACGACTTTGAAGTTACAAAACATTAATTGCAAAATCATATTATCAGTTGATAATAAATATCAAAATTCAAGGGAATTCAACTGTATTTTTCACTTGTTGAAACCAACTTACAATACAAATTAAGACTCATGGTCTTCATACGGCCAAGAAATTTTTCCCAGTCACAGGCATGAATCGGTGAAATGCAAAATAAAATTGCAAAATATACGATCTATTCAGTCTTAAAATAATATACTTGTACATTCATAGTGATTACTGCTGTAAATGCTACATCAATTACATAGTGCTTTTGTAGTACATGCAAGTATTTATAATTAAACTCGGAGGGAAATCACGAATCTTTAGAACTTGGGATATATTGCGGTAGAAGACCAATCGTTGAATTATGTTTTCGAAATAGTCTCCATTTACTTTACTGCACCTAGCAAACTATTGTATTCAGAGTAACTTTACTTCAGACAGATATTACCTTTAAAACTGAATATATATATATATATATATATATACTGCTTTATATTCCAGGTGATTTGTGTATAGGTAAAAGTGCAGATACCAAAATAAGTCACCCGTATACTTGTGAGAAATACATTAAATGTTCTAAACACGAATCAGTTATGGTGATGAAATGCCCAACAAAGGGAACCTGCTTTGATGAAGAAGCAAAACAGTGTGTCAAAATGTCAAGATGAAGGAAAGTTAATGGATCAAAACAGTTTCCTAGCATCGAACTAAATAGATAATTCTACATGCACTGTGTGTTTTAAATTCTGCTAACATATTGTGGAAAAAGTGTGGTAATTTTGACGTAAATATCAGTACTACTGATGAGGGATATACACCCGACACATTCTTGGAATTACACTTTGTTATATATTTGTAAGAATTTCATTAATTAGTATCTTCATACTTGAAGATGCCTGATTTCATTAAACGGATTTCATCTCAATTTTAGATTAAATTATTTCATTGCATTATTATTTTCAGCACATTTAATGTAAAACAATGCTTTGTACAATAATCTAAAAGTAAGTATGTAAATATTAGAATAAGTAATTCCCATATATATATATATGTGTGTGTGTGTGTGTGTGTGTGTGTGTGTGTGTGTGTGTGTGTGTGTGTGTGTGTGTGTGCATTTAACTACTTGTGTAATAAGTAATACATATATACATATACAACATGTATCTTTAATTATCAAATATTGTAGTCTCTAAAAAGCATATAAAATATTATGTATGATGTAGTTTGTATGAATTTTGTCACTGGTAATTAAGTGTATATAAAACGTATGTATGATGTTTATGTATCCATATGTTTGTAATTTATGAGTATTGTACATATATATTTAATGATAATGTAATTTACAGAAATATATCTATTTAATATCTGATTATAATGAACAGTGTTCTCTGCTAAATTACATAAAAAATTATATCACTATCTATTGATATATATATATGGTGACAGCAACTGCTTGATACAATGTACAGAAATTTACACCTTCGCACACATCACAAGCAGTAAGGGATCTTGTAAGTGCAAGTTTACACTGACACGGGACCTTGGGTTTTACTGCCTCAATAGAAACAGAGAACGCCGAATAGCCAACACTGGACACTAACTCGGGATCTCGCTCTCGGGAACCAAGCACTCGAGCGATTGAGCTGCGCCAGCTCGAATTACTGAGACAATCGTCATTCAAATGGTGTGGTTAACCGGTTTACGTGTCCACCTTAAGCACCATGTTTAATTTGGTGTTAACTACACCAAATGAGTGGCTGTTGTCACCTTAATTGGCCGTCTTAAGTCGGCGCTGCAAATACATTGTATTGAAATATATTTTGATGCCTTATATGTTCTTATTTTGCTTTTTACTATACATGTCCTTTGCGGGTTTTGTCGTGCTTAATGCCGCTTTCAACAATTTTCAGTTTTCTCGTGAGGAAGCAGGACGTAATCAACATCTATAACATAATGGCGCAAAGTGGAAATCGAATGCGTCTTTGCTCCATTATAATGTCGGCACACCGAACATTTTGTGACGTCGTCATGATATTTAGATTTCGTGTTTGCCTTCGAAGAACATCGCCGGTAGTACCGTCAGGTGTATTGCCTCATGTCTTTATGCTACATAATATAGCAGTATTTTTCCATTAAATTATCACGACTTTGTTTTATTTACTTATTAATATGTAAATGCATTTCTTCATTTGCTACAAGTTGCATGCACGACATGTGCACGTTCATTTTCGTCATCCATGTTATTGTTATTGATATCGATAAGTAACCTTTTACCTTGGATAATTGATTTATTTCACACGCAAGTTTAACACACGCATAAAAATTATTTGAAACTATAAATTATCTGGAATGGCTAGAAATCCGCAATGACTTAAAAGCCTAAGCAAATTTCATTTGAACATTCATGCATTATTTTCATAGTTGGATACATTTTTTCCGCCATTAATGTTATTGTATACTTAAAATAATTTATAAAAAGAAATATGACAGGGATACTACAGGTGAGGTTAGATTCCATCAGTTACACGTAAACTTTTTCAATTATATATCAGTCAATGATTTCATAGATAGTATCATTAAAATCCAAAAATGTTTCCCTCCCTGAGTTAATAAACAGAATGGGAGTGATATAAAACTTGTGATACTAGTTGACATATTGACATTAAACAACAAAGAACGAACACGATGTCTTCAGATCGGCGTCGTCAGATGAAAACCGTCAAATCGCTGGTCACGAACTCACTACACTGTATTTACTCTGACAATATCTTAACAAAAGATGTTTTAGTATCGTGATCATAAGTTAATTACAAAAATATAATAATATTTTGATAAATTTCCACCATGTTATAAGGGTATTGTTTATTTTTGTCGGTCAAATTTAACATATATATGAAATCAGTAACCATTTAATCGTAGTCAAGTAAACGAAACAAAATCTCCGAGACATTGTATAATCTGATGAATTTGAAAACATGAACAGCACACCACTTTTGGGATAAATAATTGACAGAGCGTTGATATAGAATCGCCCAACTATCACAAAATATCAATAGCTTAACGTAAGATGCGACATTGAAACAATGAAATTTTTATTCTTAAAAAGGAATTGCATTTTATTTACTTTGACTCAACTCGAATACATTTGCACATCCCAAACTGAGAAGTATATTTATGGATATTTTAATATTTCTCAAAAAGTTAACAAACCATATTTTGTTGATTACATCAAAGTACTTTATGTAGAGTTTATAAAAATCTTGCAATAAACTGCAGCACTGTGTTAATTGCACTATAATCGGATATTTTTGAGATGTATTTATGTGGGGGTATTTTTCATATCATTACACTATATACTGTATATTTCCGTGGTGACATTCTTCACAAAATAAGATTTTGAGGTTTAAGGACTCGAACACAACTATTGGTATAAAATAAAATCGGGTGTATGCATCGAAACGGTCTACTTAATTTCATATGTTTAAATATTCTTTACATGTAGTAAATGAATGAGAGTAAATCGGGTATATGGAATAATCACCGAAATGGAATAAAAGAAAAATATTTCTTTTATTTCATTTTGTAATTATTTCATATACCCGATTTACTTTCATTTATTTGATATATTCGAAGGATATCTAAACATATTTAACTAAGAATTAATTCAATACATTGAAGTAAACAAAAGTGCAATATTTCTTATAACATTGTATCTTGAGATTAAAGAGCTAATAAAATTCATTCAAATAACAGGCGCAAACCTAATGAAACTACACAAAGAATTACGTATCATCAGAACTCGGTAAACAGTATAAGCGAAATACAAATCATCAAACAAATGCAAGGAAGAATACATCTCCTGCCGGCTTGCTATGCCCGTTGTGCATCATTCCACTATCAAATCTGGATTTAAAATAATTTTTTATTCATATGATTCGGGTGTATGTTATAATAACTACATGTAAAGGCTTGAATGGTATCGAAGTCGCCATGACGAAATAAGTAAGGCACAAAACGACAAGGTATCCAAACTCCTGTAGTTCAGTCGGTAGTGTTCGAGACGTCTCGGGGTTATTTGGCGACCAGCGACTTTATAAGTAAAGATACAGATACGGTATCATTGAAATAATCTTAGCGGGAGACAATAGATAAGTAAAATATAGGGAATCATGAAGCTTGATTAATAAATGATTCAAGAGGAAATAGTACATAAACATTTAAAATTAACTTATTATTTGATTGATGTTTAAACCCCATCACTGTATTATTTTACTTATATAGTAGTGATGACTGCAATATTTTTATTGTTAGTGAAGATAAAGACATGTATCTCTGGATATATACTGGTTAGTCCCCTACACAAAGTGTAATAATCAATGTGTCACATAAGAACCTAACAATATCTAAATGAAGAGTTCAATGAATGTATTTAAATTGAATCTAAATAATTAGTACAAGAAACAAACAAACAAACAAAAAACTCACACAAAACAAACAAAAAACAAACAAACTAAAACAACAAAAATACCAAATGCAAAAACCCAATTCATCGCTGATTATATCTATTTCTTTATATTTTATGTTTCCATACTTTCCTTTTTTTTTTTTTTTTTTTTTTTCTTTTTTTTTTTTTTTTTTTTTTTTTGGTTGTTTGTTTGATATATTGATCAATTTTTATAGAGACGATGCGTTTATACAAGAAACATAATACAATGCATATTAATAAAGTGTTATCTGTTTTTCTTCCTAAAATTTAAATTACTATAGTTTACCTGACTTATATATTACGTAAATATAATTTCCTTTACTGGTTATTATATACACTATATTTAGACAATGATATTTATCCTTGTATGGAAGAAACAACAAATCGACACGAAATATCCTCCCATGTGTCAAATGTTATATGATCTAACATTATGTCTTCGGCGGAAAATAATGTAAGGAATACGTTTCAGAATAAGGTGTCAACAAAACAAATTAATTGAATTTAGTGGAAAATTGATAACACTTTGGGCGTCTCATGTCTGTCTCTAGACACACATACCGCTAATATTCCACTTACGACATATATCATGTCAGTGATTATGTAAATACGACAAGAGGACGAAAACTAAGCCAATCCCCCAGTGATTCTAACGAGCCCTCTCCATTTGTTTCATGTAAAGAAGACCCTAGATTACGTGTTATTGTTTTCCTTCAGCTACTCCCATGTGCGGTATTGAGGACCTTTTCTGTCTGTGATGACGGATCCCGTGCTTCTGAGAATTTTCTCGACACAAGCCAGATATCCTTAATATTTTACTGAGATTTCTGCTTTTTTTTTTTTTTTTTTTTTTTTGGTCTTCTACGCAATATGGTAACTAAGATGATATAGAACATCAATTTCTTGAGCAACATGCACATTTCGATAGAAATCATGATCCTGTACTTAAATACTAACCTTGTTTTATGCTTCTCGATTTTACAACAAAGAGTTATATATCTATTACTGACTCTATAGTTATATTAATATCAAGCTTAACTCAGAACACTTAATCAATTTCATTGGACTTGTAATTTTTGTCTCGTCCTCTTTAAGAATGTGATATCCATCTCCAATTTCATTTAGATCGCAAAGCGTACATTTTCGTTCACATCGAGTTATATCACAGCATCTACCAGTTTCTATTGGTAATTAAATATTACAATATCTGTATTTACTTGGTAATTTTGCTTTTTTGATTGGAATGTGTATGATATAACATTCTAGATTGAATTTTATTTTTAAAATTCTATACTCGGTTGCTATAGGTGAACTAAAAATATCGCTTTGCCATTTCAGTACAAATTGATCATACAATATTTTATAAACAGTATTTCGTAACTAATTCACGCCAGAGAATGTAAGAGACAACCAAATATATGATAAATCACATTCATTAAGAATATCTTTCAAACATGGTGTGTGGTGTACACGTTTCTTTATGTGAAAGAACATACAAATTTGTACGTAACTTATTTGAGTATACCAATTTTGCCCAAAAAGTTATTATTCATACTTTTATGTCTATAGCCAAAGGGTAACTTTGTGTCGTCAGCAGATAACAGCACAAACAATTTAAGATAAATATTAAATTCATTTTCGTATAGTGCAGAGATAGATTCTAGCCCTTTGACAGATGCGTTGAAAGAAATGGCAGGTATTTTCCCAAAGTATGTATGTACTTTAGATAAGAAAGGAACAAAGGTGGGATATTTTCCTACCATTTTGCATATAAGATATATCATTTAGAAAAGAAATTTTATTTCAAACTTTCAGAAAATATCAGAAGTACAAAGAGAAAATATATTAAATATAGATGTATCTCGCTAAATCGATTATTGTTTTATCGTGCGTAAAATGAGAGAATTTGCGGTATTAATACACGGGTGTACATAAGGAATGCACATATCATTCTTTAGAACTGCAGTGGATACAGTTGACTAAAACAGTTGTATCACCTCTGAACATTTTGGATAAAAATTATTACTGATAACTAACCCAGGATATTATTCGATGAGAAAAATATGGTTTAAGCAAATGAAATGGAAGTCAACAATTATTGGAAAGTACATACAAGGCTATTTACATTTACATGGAAAGTACTAAGCTTTATACAAATGGAGTTTCAAAAGTTCAAATGTTATTCATAAAATCTTTTTAAAATGTCAATACGCATTTTACCTCGAAATCCTCCTTCTAATGATTGAAATGGTGTTAAAAAGCATAACCGATATATACTACAGGTAGCTGGCAGTGAACCCATTAAAGATCGAAGCGGAATCAAAATCAACAGGGACATTCGAGAGACCACTACGAAATTCAATACATAGTTTTATTATCAAAACTACTTTCTTCCATCTCAGCTAGGTGCAACGGTAATAGGATCTTTGACATAAATCGGCGAACATCAAAACTAAAGTCTTTGTTGAAGATTGTGCGCCCTCAATTTTTAACCAGACTAGCACTTAAACGGGTGCAGCAGTCAGGCTTACAAGAAAGACATTCTAGATTTCAATGAGTTGTCAGTAAATATGAAAATAATGTGGCTTTTATTCCGAGTCATTAAGAATTCCATTTTCCACGAGTATCGAGTTATAACACAGACAAGACACCCAATCAACTTGTTGACGTCACGATGTTCGTCTTGACAAGAACATGGACACTCAAGGAAGATGACAACATGGTCGCTTTTCATTTAAATATTTTCTTGACATGCCGTCTTTTCTCTTAACAATTACGTTGACGAGATGAGGAAGGGTAATGTCTAATATCTAAAACCGTTCGGGTACAAACACATGATCTCCGTGACCGGTCATCTGCATATAGTTGCAGCATATGGTATGTCGATACGCCGACGTGTTTTTCGCCATCCCTTTATAGCAGTAAATACTCATTTCACTGCTTTGTGACGTTTATACTTGATTATTGTTGTTTACTAAAATATTTATATCTCAAATGTACGACGATATAACAAAGCCAATCCGATTTATGAAAGGAGGAATGAGCATGGCGAATCAATTTAATAAAATTATTATAAATATTATTATTTGGAAAATATCTAGACGTCGCACTGTGTGTATTCATAAAATAAATTTTGAAAACCTCCAATTTATTTCTAAAGTATTCATTTTGAAACGAAATAACAACGAAATACTTTCTTGAACCAATCTACATTTTATTATGTTTTACTACTTAACGGTTTAATCTGAAGTTAAATAAGATAATTTATTATCGGATGCAAAGAAACCAATTATTTGTAATGAATGAATATAATACAAACAAGCCTCGCTACAATCATATTGCATATTAACATAAATAGCATGATGATTTTAAAATTTCAGTATCTTGTGAGGATTTTCTGATGCAAATGATATAGAATGAATATAGTGATGTCAGAATATTTTCTTAAAATTAAACAGATAGTAAAACGACACATTTTAAACATTGACTTCTATAGAAATTGAAAAAAAATAGAACACACAAATTAAGATATACATCATAATAATAAAAGAAATTTCGTGCCTTTGCAAAACTCGAAACGAACAGTGATAAACACTCCATGCCGATGATGATGATGATAATAATAATAAAAATAATAATAATAATAATAACTATCAGTATTATCATTATAAATATTCTATTTTTTATCAATCTGTGTTGTTCATTTTGTATTTTGCATTAAATACAATACAGGATAAATTACCTTTATCACTGAAAACATGACAAATTTCATTCACTGCAAAATACAGATAGTAAGTTCGAATCAGTCTAGCGTTGAACGGTGTTACCTTCATCGGATTCTACCAATACCCAGCATTACTGTAACAGTAAAATATCTTCCATAACTCTTAAAAGTTGTTTTCGAAACTATAGTTCAGATAGACGAATGATAAGAAAGTCTCTGCAAGGAAGTATGAATTAAATAAGTCACAAGAAACACCCAAATTTTGGGTCACTTGGCCTTTATCAAACTGGAAAAAAAACAAAACCCAAATCTACAAGTGAAATCCATAACTGCTTGTAAAATCATTATTCTGATCAATTTCTTTTAATAAGACCCAGTACGCCATTTGCGTGTGTAACATTTAATAGCCATATAACATTAGATGGTAGAACTTTGAAAGAGTTAAACATGCCACATGATTCATATAAAGTGTGAGGAATTTACACAATAAAAGCCAGGAGTACATGGTAACTGTGCGCTATTGAAATTTCCTCTAGCGGGTTACAATTGAAATTCACCTCGTAAGCCCATTTCGTCAGCCTTATCAATTACATTATTTGGGAAGCAGGTATTTTATCATCATTCTGCTGAAAGAATATCCTGACATTTCAATGGATACCCGTGGTGAGGAACATTGAAGACCGGCTCTTAAATTATATATCTCCACCTACTTAAATAATGTCTTTTCTCAAGTGGGTGTAAACAATACTTTGATCAATTTTTCATCCCTGTAATTTTATAAATCATTCTATTAAGAGCCTCGCTTTTCTTTTATACGCAGATTCTCGGGTGCTTAATAGATGTGAAATATACATGCATAAAATAAATTGGGAAAATGATATGTACATTTGATCTGCATACGAAAACCGAAGTAACTGAGTTTAACCTAGTGATCAATATACTTTTGCTTTATTTTTCAGTTTATATTCATATCATTTACCTCTGTAATTAGAGTGCTAATACACAAAACCCTGAAAAATATATTATGTTTATTATTTCACAATCTCTATTGTTGTGTGTAACTGCATTATTTAGCTTCTTGTTATCCCCTTATGAAATAACAGAGCCTAACACGCACTCCGTGCTATTATTTCCAAATAAAAGCCATGTAAGTTGTCTTAACATCGTCTTCGGATTCTGTCGCAAGCCAATTTGATACTCGTGGTAAGGAAGAAGAATTCCGTGATACACCCGCTCTGCGTGTTCGAAAAGGCAGAGTAATCCTCCTCTAATTATTTTAATTTTGGTCAATATACGATTTACCTGTCAACTAGACAAGCTTTGTCCAATTTACGATTGCTTTGAAGCGTGCAGGGGTTCTTATGTATCAAATCACAGTTGAGAAATTCTTGTCATTTCTGAAATATTCATGCCATGTCGACTGCCAGAAGAGAATATAAGAATTTCATTTGTAGACTTGATTTCTTCGCTTATGTATCATTTATAGGTGATTAGTAACCCTAACCATTACACTGTTCCTTGAGAGTATCAGGTGACAACTTAACAGACGTTATGCTTTCTGACACATTTGATGTACATCTTATTGGGATTCAAATATAGGGTTGCACGAAGACGATACTATTTGAAATAATAAAAAACAAAAAACCCCAAGGAGCATCAGTTTTTTTTTTTTTTTTTTTTTGGGGGGGGGGGGGGGGTGTGGGGTGTTTGTTTTGTTTTTGTTGTTTTTTTTGGGGGGGGGTTTTTTTTTTGTTTTGTTTTGTTTTTTGTTTTTACGTGTTTAATCCATCTTCACTATGTCAGGTTCCGCGTCTTGCTCTTGACGTAGTGAATATATGTTTTAACCAAAAATAAAAATTAGTAATGTTAATAATTATAATTAAATAATAATGATAGATTATTTAGAAATGAACTTTCCTTTTCCATAGAAAGATATTTAAACACTGACAGTGAAATAAACAACATTTCACTGTGTTACAAGGATAATATAACTTACTACTTTTATTTCAAGTTGACCGACCTAAGCCGCGTCAACTGATTTTTCTCATTTTATCGTCCTTATTTGCGCTAATTGTCTCTCAGTTGACCGTTGTCAGTCGCGTAATAGATTAATAGTAAGTCTAAGATTTTGAAATAATGAAGGCAATCAAATATAGATCATAACATTGAATTATAAATTTATATCCTAAATGCATTTCTCTTGTTTTTGAATTAAACAGTTTTGTTTGCAATTAAACTTAACTTCAGCTTAGAAATTCAATTCAAGTATTATAATAAGTAATGAAATACATTAATGCGATGGATGCATTGGTACTCGTTATAAGAAAAACATATATAACAATCAATGACGTTTGGTGTTCATTATACCAATGTCTCAGAAATTGTGAAATTCTAGACATAGCAGGTGTTGCTAGTCAACAGGACATACTTACTTCTTTGGGGCGTTTCTTCTTACGAGTGTTCGTGTTTCCACTAGACATATTTTCTTTTGTTCTGTGGTCTAAGTCGTGTAAACCTTAAAGCAGAAGTGTGGCGTTGTTCTGATTTGTTGACCGCTAATGTTTATTTCAGTTATTTGATATTATTTCATTAGCACTTCGATTACATAATGAACCATGACTTTGGTTCTTTTAGTCGATTTTTGTAGTTACATAACCGAGGTTGATGGAAAATTCAACATAAATCAGTAATTGATGAGTATATTCATTTAATTTTTAAATAAAATTTGTCCACAGGTGAAGCATACCAAAAAAGACTGAAAACAGCGCTCTTTTCAAAATTTTGATAAATCGCTTATCAAACTGAATGATAAAGACCGTAAGTATAGTTTAATCAAACGTATTGCAGCTTGTACATCAGTAAACAATGCATTATAGAACTGTATATACAATGCATTATAGAGCAGTATATACAATGTATTACAGATTAGTATATACAGTGCATTATAGATTAATATATACAATGTAGATTAATATATACAATGTAGATTAATATATACAATGCATTATAGATCAGTATATAAAATGAATTATAGATCAGTATATACAATGCATTATAGATTAGCATATACAATGCATTATAGATAAGTATATACAATGCATTATAGATTAATATATACAATGCATTATAGATCAGTATATAAAATGAATTATAGATCAGTATATACAATGCATTATAGATTAGTATAAACAATGCATTATAGATTAATATATACAATGCCTTATAGATCAGCATATACAGTGCATTATAGATTAGCATATACAATGCATTATAGATAAGTATATACAATGCATTATAGATCAGTATATACAATGCATTATAGATCAGTATATGCAATGCATTATAGATTAGTATACACAATGCATTATAGATCAGTATATGCAATGCATTATAGATTAGCATATGTAATGCACTATAGATCAGTATATACAATGCATTATAGATCAGTATATGCAATGCGTTATAGATTAGTATACACAATGCATTATAGATCAGTATATACAATACATTATGGTAATAAAACAAGGTCAACATCATATTCATTGCATTAATGTACAGATCAGTAATATGAATAATAATAACATAAATAAGGTAATAGCAATATTAACAGTCAGTTATAAGAGTTCTCCCCATGTTACAAAGGCCTTTAGTATTTTAATTTGGTCATAATACAAAGGACATTCTAACATGAAATGAAACTCATCTTCGATATTTGTATTGTAAGATGACAAATGCGCTTATGTACAGAAACATGTGTATTTTGCATTGTATTGAAAAACCGTCTGGTATAACATATGTGTATTATATATTTCTATACTTACTTAAAATATCTATGGGGCATTGACTCTGCATTATCTAAATGTGTTTTTGGTGTATGAGTCGTATTCATTTTTCATATACATGTATATGTTTTATCAATATTGTATAGGCGAGTTTTATATCTTTATCCCTTGAACATCTTATGCAAGTGCCGAGAAGAGCTATAAGGTATTCTTACCGGATAGAAAGTTAACAGAACAATAGGACAAATATGTGGAATATATTTTCCTTTCTCTGCTTGAATATACTATTCATTTCAGACGAAACAATATGTTGTTTTAATAAATCAGCATAAAATGTTAACACTATGGGAACTGTCATACTAAGGACATCAAACCTTGGATGACAGGTTTCAAATTAGATAAGAACAGAGTGCATCATTAAAATTCAGATGGAATTTACAATAAGGAACATGCATTCATGTTTCTGCTCAAAAACTCTCATCAGTAACCCTAATGCTATACAAAATAATAAAGGAACAGTTAAGGTCAGTAGAGGAATATCAAACGAATATATATATATATATATATATATATATATATATATATATATATATATATATATATATATATATATATATGAATTTCCGTTGTCTATGCAGTTTCGGTGATATGCGTATTTGTTTGTTTATTTATTTATTGTTTTTTTGTTTTCAGTATTTTGAGGAAAATGACTAAAATGGCACCAGATGTAGGTGGGCGGTCTTCAAAGTGATATCCCGCTGTCTATTGGTGTTAAACTAAGCAGTGAAGCCCTCTGCCGTGTGCAGAAACGAAAAGACAGAATAATCATTGGATGTTATATCACACATAATCACTTGAAATGAAATATTCATAGCAACGCGCGTGCATGTCTCATTCCCGTCACGTGCTGAGAGGGGCGTGCTCGGAAGTGATAGGTTATATTGAGGGAATGATATATCTTTCAAATAGAGCTATAGAAACTGATATTGATAATTAGGGTAAACCCCGAGAGAACGAAAGATAATGAGTGGATAACTTGATAAATTGAAAGTTTTATTTGGATAGATTTACCCTCATGTGTCACATAGGAAGACGATCACCTGCTCAGTAGAAAATGCTATCATAGATGTCGCTTCAGCAACACTTTGAAGCAACTAAATTTGAATACGATTAGTGTTTTGTTAAAATGATCGACAATTATCTCGACGGGGGCTTGACTGATATAATTTACTCATCAGTAAAATTTGTTTCTTTCGAAAATTTCAGAATGTCTTCTTTATAAACCAGCATCAAATCTCTGGACAAAAGGCAGAGAAATACTCCATTCAGGCGTTTGTGTATTTATTTAATATAATCGAATGACAATTATCTTTTCCCGCTGTGAACCAACAGAGTTCACGTTTAGAATTTCCTCTGTTATACCTGGTTTCATTGCAATAAACAGGAAGGCAAACACCTTTCAGTATAGCTCCACTGAACACTTTGATTTGGAGTCCTTTTGATTAAATTAGGTCTGAATCTAAACATCTCTAATGCACAGCGACTAAAATGAAGAACATAAATCTACATGGTGAATATTCCTGACTGAGACAGTGTATTATATTTTGGAGAAGTTCGGAAAGTCACGTGACGATTTAAGCCCCGCCTTGTCTAAAGCCTGTCAGCAAATTGTATGAATATATGGAGAAAATCTGTATTTACATCAGATCAAATAAATCTCAAGAACTGCTTGGTTCCACTCAGAAATAACAGAATTTGGACGATGTTCCCAATTCTCCCTTTTAGGTAAGTTTTTCATGAAATTCAGTTAATGGACGATGAAATAAAAGAACCATTGAATAAAGTGGCATATTTTATTTATCAAGAAGAGTCATTTCTTTAAATTACTACAAAATATCAGTATTAATCAAATTAAGATATATACAGAGATAAATTCGTTATCAGCTATTCTGCCATATGATTTTTCAATCACAATCACTTGATAAAAATACGAATTGAAATATTGAGACAACTAATTTATACCTTAAATAATTTCTTTGAATTCTCCAAAACTTTATATCTCAGTATTTGTCGATTATTTCTCTGCCTTTACAGGATATATTCTTAAACTCATTTCATTGTTGACTTCGTGACTTTAGTTTGAATGGTAAATACAAGTACATGTTTTGTCATCAGATAAAAAAAAACCATGGTGATACCACTGGACCAACCTATTACCCATCATTCTAAAAGTAAAATGTCACATTGGTACTCTTGTGTTATTGCGTAATTTTAACTTTATCAAAAATTATAAGAATGTTTCATAGTGTAAGTTTTTTTTCAGTCTGGTGAATACACAATATCAGTGATATCAATAATGATCAGAATTATATTCATACTACCTCAGAAGAGTATATGCAGAATTTATGTTAAAGTTAATAATAATAATTTTTAAAAAAGGATTGGTTGGTTGGTGTTTTACGTCGCTTTCAACAATATTTCAGTTATATCGCGACATGGAAGCAGGAGGTTACTAACCTCTTAAACATAGTGGCGCAACCCGGGAATCGAACCCGGATCGTCAGCGCCGCAAACCAAGCGCTTAACCACTACACCAAGCCTGCCCCTTAAAAAAAAGGGGGGGGGGATAGGGAAACAAGAAAACTAAAGTAGTTTAAAATTTAGTTTTGATTTAGTGAGGCTACAATTGAAAATGCATCCACTATAAAACTTTTTTTCTCATGGTTATTAAAGTATTACTTAAATTTAAAATCATTTTTAAAAAATGAAATGATACAGTATATATGCTAAAATCTGAACATTCCTTTAGTAGGATTCAACTGGAATGAATATAACAGAAGCAAAAAAAAAATATCAAATATCAAATTCCTTTGAAGTAGGCATTACTGTCCTTGGAATAAAAACTGTAAACAAGCGAATCAATTTTTTATCTACATATGTAACCAAACGTGACAATTATAGCCCATAATTGATAAATTGTAATTAGAATTTTTTTTTCATATGATATGTGTTTAAATTAATGTATAATATTCTGTTTTAGATAAACTTTCTTATATAAAGCACCGATAAATGTACTGGAATTATCAACATTGATACTTTTTTGCTTCGATAGAATAGTTTATAGATAGATCAGTAGAATATCCTCTTTATCTCTATAATGCATCAAAGATTAAATAAATGTAACTGAATTTTGTCCCCGTTGCTTTAAGATAAATGGAACCATATTTTCAGGGATTTGTTTTCTAGCTCAGAATAATTCCTCGATATGGTAAACTCTGATCGTTTCTGAAGGGGCTTCTTCTCTCGGTTCACACTATGACCATTTTTGGAACTTACCCGATTTCCAAGCCCTCGGCTGACTATACATGTCTTAATGTCGGCGATACACATTGCAATGTTTTCACTATGTTTACCTTCAGAGATTGGTCAACACACACATTGTGATATATTTCAACGTTAGTTTTAAGTTTTATTTTATTTCTATTAAAGATGTCATCCCATAACTTTTGCTTTCAAATAAATAAATAAATGTGAGCCACTTGTTTACTTTTACAATTAGAAATTAAACGTTCAGAAAAAACCGAGACATCAATTCAACATTGATTTCCATACAGATATTTTGTTACTATCAATAGTGAGGTTTTCTCAACACTAGAATCTTAAGAAAGAGGAGATTCACCCCTACCTCCCTTATCAAATATACTATGACGAATTCTAGACCCCTTCAATATTCTGCGGAACGGCCGTTTTGGTTGGCCAAATCATAACTGTCTTGCCGCAAAATGAAGTAAGAGACAATCACTTTTCTGTTATGACGTCAAAAATTTTAGGGGATACGTTATCATTTGTCAACCAAAACGTCAGTCGAGCTGTAATAGTGGGAAGGGTCTCCATATGTAGTAAACAGGGTATTGTAATCATACAGCTCTGACTTTCGTCCCACAGAGACACGGTAAAACACTGCTGGTGACTAACTACTCTATGTGTACTTGTGTTAGGGGGCTTCGTATTTTAGATAGAATGTGCTGTCTTTTGTACGTGGACTGCATTTATAATGTAACCAATGATAGGAAGATGGACAATACAAAACAATACAAAATGGCACACACTCATGACTCGCTATAATCTTTTCTTTCAACATTTTGGCTAAAATTTACATTGTGTTGATGTATGTTAACGTAGACAATATATTTATTTATTCGAATCCTGCAAACAGCTTGTCGGTACCCTTTCGGATCAGAGCATAAACGAGACCCCGTGTCAATACAGATGTCGGCACGTACAAGGTCGCTTACTGTTTCAGATTGGGCCATTGTATAAGTCAAAATTGCTATGCCTTGCATCAGGAAAATGCCTTCGCCATATACGTAAAACAACTCTGGCGTGACATTAAACAAAAAAGAAAGAAGACTTCTGACTCAACTGTCTGAGAAAAGTCATCATGAACATACAGAAATAAAGAAATTTTGTCAATATTATATGTCAACTTGACGTCATTCTTTTCGTTTACAATCTTGCATAAAGCCAAACAGAGGACGCTTTCTTCTTCCGTGAATCTGAACCCTTGGTAGGTGAACACACCTCTGAAGTCCAGGGCTCCCTGAATGTCTGCTGTAATACCTTGTTGTGCTTTCCTATTGACATAGTGACATCACCTCATATACCATGTTAATGAATCTAATGAGTTATTACATGTACCTCATGCATCTAGATCGATCATTTATGCTGATTTTTGTTTTTGTTACATGCTAATATTGAAGATGTTATCATATAGTGTACATGTATCTAAAATTAAAATGAATAATAATAGTAAATATGTTATAAACATCTAAGTATGATAATTTATATCGTTCAATATTTGCGATTATTTCAAATTACAGGAAAAAAACTCAGTAAAGCAGACTTTAAGGTCCTAAAAGCAGCTATAAACAGTAATAAAATTTTTTGTTTAAAGAGGTATTTGAACGCAATGTAAATTGTTCGACGTACCGGTGATTTTATATCGGTTTACATTGAAGTATAAGTTTATTGACGATGAGTTGTTTCGGAATCATTTGCTTAAATGAACAATACTGCAAATCTGGCGCCTTCCCTTGTAACTTCTATAATATAAACGCAACACGACCAAGTCATAGCATCGTCGCGAACAAAACATCGCCTCCACGGGATATCACGAGATGACGGTCCGTGTGACGTCACTCATTATCGATTAGAAACGGAGCCGATTTCATTTCTATTTTATTGCTCACAAAAGTACAGAAACTTAGATACAGCAATATTGTTTGATTTCTCATTTACACTTGGCCGATTATTCAATTTAGAAGTGCCATCTGTGACAGACTCCTTCAATGAGCATTTCAGCAGGAGCCTATTTATTCTGCATTTCCAATAACATTTATAGCTTATATATGTACTTCAAAGAATATACAAATTTCATATAGCCATTGATCAAAGTTGTTAATAAAGTCTAGAATTCATTTTATGTTTAGACATAATGAACAGAAAGGAATCGTTTATGTTGATTTTATCCGTATAAAAGCACCTCACAGAAACCATAAAGTTCAATAATCTCGGTATGACAAGGTAAGCCGTGAACCTAAGTTTGTGGGTTCTAAAGCGTTTTAAAATATATTATACATTTCTAAACCAATTAAATGTTTTATTACGTAAGAACATCGGTATAGATTTAAATGTTTCATATATATATATTTTCAGTTTTTAGTTGATTGAATTCATCTTTTTTTTTTTTTTTGCATTTTTTCAGTTTTAGAAATTGTTATATTTATTATGTTTAAAACATAACAATAATTAAAATATATTTATTATTAAAATGATATCATATTGAAGTTTATAAATGAAAACATCTTTTTCTTCAAAATACATGACCTTTAACTCAACTATTTGTGCATAATATTAAGTCTTAACAATAGTAGAAGATGGAACTTTTATAACAAGATCTCGACAACTCGCAATACTTTCTGCATCCGTTTATGTTTAGTTTTTAGACGAAACTAAATTATTATGACATTTAAAGGCAAATGTTTATAAATTAATTATAAGATTCATCACTTCCTCATCCTCGAATTCGCGATTTTATATAATTGTAGTAATTAATCAACTGCAATGGAGACATTTTGATTAATTCTGAATATTAACCCCATTTTCTTTGCTTGAAACCTGTTGTATATTTTGATTTGTTTTCAATCGTCCGATTATACCATCAGGAACGCTAGGATCAGTTTCCTCCGTTCAATGTTTTAAAATTACCATATGACGTTTAACTTCCGGGAGTTCATGATTCCCCGCCACGAAAAGTGTAAGTCAATTTAGCAGTCCTGACATGGTCGTCCCTTTTCCTTGTACTAAACACGATCAATCATAATTTAACACTTTCTAATATTGAGTGATTTCCTAGCTCTTGTTTTCGCTGCTGAAATGTTTTGTTATGTTAAACGACAGTGAGATTATTTTACGACACCGAAATTGATTTTTGGCACATATCGGTTGCAATGATCTCATTATCGCCGTTGTAGACTGCCTTTTGAGATCCTGATCGAGGCAATTATCTGTTGGTAAATTGTCGATCTTTTATTCCTTAAATGCAGTGAATGTCGGTGTATTAGAATACGAAGGTTTTGGATTTCAGAACGCTTCAAATTAAATATGCCTGATTAAGTCCAATGCATGGAATAATTTTAGCATGAAATTAAATATATAAATATGCATGAAATTCTAAAATTCATTTAATCTAAACTCCAATTAGATTTGGCCACGCAACTATATCTATCTATCTATCTATCTATCTATCTATCTATCTATCTATATATATATATATATATATATATATATATATATATATATATATATATATATATATATATATATAAAGCAATATATATATATATATATATTATATATATCTATATATCTATCTATCTATATATATATATATATATATATATTTGATAATGTAATAAATTTATAAAGAGTATGCAATGTAACTAATAACATTGAAATAAAAAATCATTCGAACATACATGCAAACAATACTTTTAATACGTAGACAAACATGAATATAATATTGATATGCTCTTTATTCTTCATTAGTTTTCAATTAATTTGACTTATGTAATTTTGGAATATTTTTTCAATTCAATTCAGTTTTCGGCTTGTTATGAACTCTAGAAATCTTGTGAATTTCAGTTCCGCATTGAGTATTAAGTACTTTATGTTTTAACATTGCTTACATATACACATATAGTTTATTCATCAAAAGCAATACACCTTTTAGGTCAGATGGACATAAGTTACAATGTAAATAGATGACGTCAG
This sequence comes from Pteria penguin, assembly GCA_035048485.1. Taxonomy (NCBI): domain Eukaryota; kingdom Metazoa; phylum Mollusca; class Bivalvia; order Pterioida; family Pteriidae; genus Pteria; species Pteria penguin. Next base: position 42,286,122 of record CM068583.1, on the reverse strand, counting down.
TCACATCTACATAAATAATACTGATATTAACTATTGGATTCAATAAAGTGTCAATACATCATTATCATTAGTTAATCAAATGTAGATTTTTCAAATGTTAAACGAACGTTTGACAAATTATCCCAGGTTTCACTGGTCTTTCGCTTTACTTATTGTACATTCTCATCTCTGATTTGCCAGAACCTTAACAAGTTCCCTAATGTCTAAATCGCGCGATCGGTGAAATGCAATGTCTGAATGAAGTCCCTGATGTTCGAATTCGAAATCTTCAATGCTTGGACCTTTACATATTTTCTTGGTCGGTAGAACTTTAATTCTTGGGTCTTTACATATTTTCTTGGTCAGTAAAACTTCAATGCTTGGACGCCACACATTGTTAAGGTCAGTAGAACTTCAGTGTTTGGACCCCACACATTTTCTTGGTCAGTAGATTTTCAATGCTTGGACGCCACACATTGTTTTGGCCAGTAGAACTTCAATGCTTGGACCCAACACATTTTCTTGATCAGTAGAACTTCAATGCTTGTACCCCACACATTTTCTTGGTCAGTAGAACAATGCTTGGACGCCACATATTGTCTTGGTCAGTAGAACATGAATGCTTGGACGCCACACATTTCCTTGGTCAGTAAAACTTCATGAAATCTCTGATGCCCCAATGCTGTTATCAAGTCTAGCAACTAAGCAGACATTCAGCTTTCTGCTGTTTAGACACTGACATGGGCGCTCTGAAGTTTCTATCTCGTCACTAACAAACCTCTTCAGATTAAACTTTTTATGTGACATCATTTAGCCATCCAAAACCATGGGAACTGACCACCTGTCAACCTCCCCCATGTTTGCGATACTTATCAAATAAATATTGTTTAAAACTTTTTACAGATATTCTTTAAAAGGAGTAGAAAAAACTGAATTCTGTGGCATACACAGTTTTTCAGTGTAATATACATAAATGATCATTTGTGCATGTGGTGTGTCTAAGGAATTCAATACATAATCATTATTGTATTGTCAAGATTATACCTAAGCATGTACATAGTTGGATAACAAAGATAGTAATGCGTCCGTTCTATTTCAGCAATGCCTCGTCAATGGTTAGACTCCAGCCAGAATCTGATCGACATGTAACACATGTCAACTCTCAACGACCATCACAAGTCCCTCCACATGCACATATTAATCCTCCCACACGGCACCACCTCAACGAAAGAGGAAATCACGCACGAACATCACCACAACTTCGGCAAGATATGTGTACATCCATGACCAATATGGCAGTTCGTTCATCGAACGGGAATGCGAGTGCGCCGGTTCCAAATGTTACAATCACTCCCATGTCGTGTCATGGTATCGCCTTACCAGGTTCATTCTTACAATACCCAACCGCAATGTATCCAGGCGTATCCAGAATGACGTCGAATGAACTGACACAACTGGCTATAGCGCAATATCAAGGTACCAGTCCGCATGCAGCTTTCCCAACTGATTTGTCAAAGACAAAAACGCCTTTCATTAATAGGAACTATCTTGAATTAGCTATGCTGGTGTGTAACACATTCCGTGGTAAGTTGTTTCCTTGTCCCCACTGTCGATATGTTACAGATCGAAGGAACAACTTAAAGCGGCATATATCCACAATGCATCAAGCTTGCGACAAAGTGCTCGAGTGTTGTGGTGTGACGTTCTCCACGAAAGCCTCGTTACGGGAACACATTATGATATTTCATCATAACGGATATTCGTGCGCATACTGTGGTAGGCGCTTCTGTCGCAAAGCTCTCCTAAAGAGACATTTGTCAGTCCATAGTGGTCAAAAAGACTTCTCATGTCCTCACTGTGATTATGCTACGAGTCATAAAAGTAATCTAGAACGTCACAAGAGGATCCACGACAGAATGAGGTCATTTGATGAAGGGTGTCACTCCTTTATTGATGTAGAACAAATTGACGATGAACAGGGTGTTGAAGATTCCGTTTTGCCAAGTAGTCAAAGGGAATTCGAAAGAAAATTTGACTTTCCTATAAACTACTCTAAATCCGTGATCAGTAGTTCAAACGAAAGCCGAAGTATCAATGTCAATGAGAAAGAACTAAAAGGCGAAAAAGAAAAAGAATGTTAAGCTCCAATCTTGTTGTTTGTTGTTTTACAGTTTTATTATCAATTCTGTTGAATTATTCGTAGCAATATTTATATCAGCATTTGTCAGTCACTATATAAATATATATGTGTGTGTGAATCAAGCAATCATTGAATTTTATTCTTAGTCTCATATGTTTACTGTGTAGACATATGTTTATCTTGTCTTAGGAATGGAATAAAACTCGTCAGTCTAATTCTTCTTGAGTTCTTGTATTTCAGATTTTGTAAAAGGTAATTTTCATATATCCAAGTTTCTACTGGCTTTCTGTGCTGCAGTTTTTCTCTGCTACCCAATGCTCGATGTATAGTAATAAAACTGTATCAAAATTACTAAAAATAATTTTTTCATTGCCGAAGAAAAGTATATAAAAAGCATGGTGACATTCGGAAAAGAATGATCTAAACATGTTTTAAAAAAAGTCGAGGCATGACATGCACCTACCACACGCTAGTGACAAAGCCAAATTCTCCATCGGCGCCAGGTAGTTGAGTTTACGTTGGATCACAGTGTAAATGAATACCTACAGTGTCGTTTGGTGTCGTCCGTGCCGCCACTTTACATACTGTGTTGAATTGTTCAGATCTCTTTCATCATTTATCGCCACACATTTATGGTTTATACGAGTTTCCCGATATGATATTCAGCGTCATCTGAATGGGCTATAAAATCTACGAACCACATGCATCTGACATGACGAGCGAAACGGTTCTGTAAATCAGTACCTATTTAAAATAGACGACAGACTTCATTCTGATCTCCGCACATAAATTCTGACGGATGTCTAATGAAGTCGCGCACTCATATTTCATTAAAGTGATCAAATCACCTTTTTTGAATTTTGACTCAAAGAAATGTCAATCTCATAGACTTAATTATGAAAGACCGAGGAAATAACATATTTTTATATCACTTTTATCGCCTTTATTATAACTATTGAAATATATTCTGATTATTAACATCGAAATCAACAATTGCTCAACAAGAAATAATCTTTTATCACATTATGTAATTCTCAGTAGCTTAATAGAACTATTACTTTTATATCGTAGAGGGTCGTGGGTTCGACTCTAGTTAAAGACAGTGTTATAACAACTGTAACTTATACGTGAAAAATACTTTCATTATGGAAAAAACTGGGAATGAGCAAATGACTGAAAGCATTTTATTGAACAGTTCAAGTTTTCAAATGGTTATTTAAAAAATGTTATATAAAATCAAGCCTTATATATGAAAAAAGTTTAGTTAAATTTTACAAAATACAAGTTGGAACATGAAAAGAGTAAAAAAAACATGGCACATTCATGATTTACAGACGTTACCTCGGGTTTACAGTATGAATATACTTTCACTTTCATTTTGTTACTATAATTACAATGGGATCCGAGATAACACATGTTACATGTACGAACTACAACATGTGAAATTATCTGTTTCTCATGGTATTTTACTTCCTGGATATTTCATTGTATTATCCAGAATCAAGGCAATTCAAACTCTTACGGAATGTTGAATCATGTGAGAATGACATTGCATATCAACACAGAGTAGAAACAAAGGGCATGATACTGAACTCTTATCGTGGAGTAGAGGTCCTATACATCGCGAACTTTGATTCCATTTACATACTTCAATATGTGTATTTTAAGATAAGAATTAGGCATGCTTATTGTCTTGTAAATTCCGTAAATTGTTGTTTGCAGAGTATATACATTATATATAAGTACGAAACTAACTGATGTTATGTCATTATTTGAAACAACATACCACAATGTACATTCCCAAAGAAGTAAGCATCTCCTATGTGACTAGCCACGCCATCGTGAAGGCCCAAAACACAGACGACTCAAAGGTATCTAAAAATGATTCCCGAAATCTGGATTGATCTTACAATAGCACAATAGGCATGTGATAACATGTAACCATGCAAACTTTTGGGCATAAGTAGAGAGAAAAAGAAAATAAAACAACACTCGCTATTTACCATGGTGGAGTCAACCAAAGGTTGTTCCTAATAATCTATATATCATTCAAATATTTCCACAATGACCGTATGTCGTATATACAAAGTCACGGAGTAAAATTTAGTCTATTTCTGTATAGACAATTTCCTGTCGAGTAATACATAATCGGGGCTGTACGTAAATACAACTCCGGTTCGATCTAAATATAAATCTATATATCGAGTGATCTCTAACTGAATCAGATGTCGCTTTTAAACTGAATAAAATATATAAAAAATTAAAAATAAAAAATCATTTCTGTTTTTTTTTCCCTTTCATTTCATGATATTCTTTCTGTCTCGTACATATACTATCTCTATTATTGATGGGGCCGCCATTAAATCGCGATTCTGATTTGTGAACGTAAGATTGATGCGCGAAATTTGATTTATCACTTTTAAATACAAAATGTAATCGTTCTTGAAAAAAGTTTTATTTTGAAATACCTGTAATCAAATTATAAGAAATGACTGAAAAAAATTCTTTCTATCGATGTATGGACAAAAAGCGAGGCACAAACTAAATATAATCCGCTTCGCTGATATTATTGATTATATAGTTTGTGTCTCGGTTTTAGTCTATACATCGATAGACAGAAATTTTTTTCAGTAATCTCTTTAAGAAATGGTTTATTAATAATCATATGATAAATTGCGAAGGAATGCCCGTTTTGTTATTGCATATTCCACCACAATAAATTCTCATGACTGGCAGTATATATCATTTCATGTAGAGAACCTTGAAGGGAAACATGACACTTCCAACCCACTAGGATTTCGTAAAGCAGTAAGGCATTACCTGTTTAAGATAATAAGCAAATGAACACATAATTTCCTTACGAAGACATCCCCAAGGACAAAACGCATGTGTTCCTTTAATACTTTCTATGGCTACGTTTCTACAGTAAACATATTCACCATATTACTAACATACAGTAAACCAGATTACTGTCTGCTGTAAATCAAATAACCTTTTTGAAGATTATCTTTTGTCACAGATGAAACAATTTTGATAAATAAAACTCATGATTGAATTTATGTGGCGTGAAAAGACATCAAAGAATTAGATTTGATAAATTCTGGCCTTTAGAAATCCGTACCTTTTACTATCTCTATATATCATACGCGAGGGGTGTACTTAGCCAGCTTGGAGACGTTTCCTATGGACGTCTTGATTTCGTCACACTTCAAAGATCCATTTTATTTACTTTCCAACTGATTAGTGGGTTCATTACCTCTACTTACTATATACAGGGTCGGAATAAGTTTGTATCAGATTGAATTTTATTTACCTTTTAATTTTGATATGTTTTATTTTATGATTCCTTTAACTTGTTCATTTTTAAGTATCATTTTACGTATTCCTCCAAATACTTAACATTGTGAAGTAAATGCCAAATTTCATAAGTGGTCTGGCATAAAGTTTCTAGTATACATATATTTAACTATGTTATTTTACTGTCAATGAATCTCTGCTACTTGTGGGTTATCAACTCCTCAATATATTTTTTCATCCAGTATTTGAAATTCAGTATATGTTATGAGTAAATATCCATACTATATATTTCATAACACCATTCAAGACAATGATCCTATATTTCTAATTGGTAGTTTACAAAAGGTTATGTGTATGTCTACGTATCAATCTTACATTGATTTACTTTATGAATGAAGTTTAATGGATCACCATCAAAGCAATAAAAGTCAATGTCAAAGAATATTGTAACAGTTGAACGAACGAACTTTCTGTTCCACCTTCTTCGAAAGAAGGATAAAGTTTCCTGATTATTTTCAATTTATTCTGTTTCATATTAGATGTGTTTTCTTATCAATATCCATGGGATAACAACGTTTAGTTGCAAACGTCTATTGGACAGCATCAATTCCAACGCCCATGGTATCAAAACTTTTTCACACATCTTGAAACCAATTGTTCAATATTCATAACAACAAGAAATGAAATAAAAAAAGATACAATAATTCTATATCTGGTACTCAAGTACAATATAACAGATATTAAACTTTATATAAGATGTATTCAATCGTCAACAATCTTTGAAGTATAACTTCAAAACATAAAATACTAAAAAACACAATTGAAAAATTGGTGATAACAGAACAACAACAACAACAACAATACTACTACTACTACTACTACTACTACTACTACTACTACTACTAATAATAATAATAATAATAATAATAATAATAATAATGATGATGATGATGATAATAATAATAATAATAATAATAATAATAATAATAATAATAATAATAATGATAATAATAATAATAATACAACAACAACATCATCAAAAACCAGACTAACAAACAAGAAAGAAAAATGCATACATTGTTCCTATTTGTCATCAGTTCATTAAAACATTAAAACTGGTTATTATTTCTAACTATATTGACAGGGGGAATGTGTTTAAATGATTGAAGAACAGGCATTTAGAATCTTGATAATTATGGAAGTGGGTTTGTCATCACAGTCTTGTAAACTTTCATTACAAAGTGGAAAAATTGCAAGCAGTCAAAAATCATTTGGCAGTCACTTTAGGTATGTCAGAACTATCTAATGCATTTTCTTAGTTTGAAAAAGACATTATATAATGTCAGATGTGATCAGCCCCCCCCCCCCCTTCCCAGTCGAGCATAGAAGGATAGATTCGAATAATAATGTATTTTATGAATGTATTTTATTATAATGAAATCCTAATGGATCAGGGAATATTTACTACCAGGCTGAGATCTTCAACTAACCCTTAAAAATAACATTATTGCATATCCCATGCTTTCATTATGAAAACAGTTATTACCTCATGCATCGTAACAAAAAGAGTTATGTCCCTTGGAAAAATTAATTTGACACATGAAAAAAGAGTGAGCATTCATTAAAGTTCGTTTTAGCAAGCTGGAGGATAGTCTCGACACGCGATACAGTCTGTGTTTTGAAAGACAGTTTTCAGGAGTTTTCAAGAATCAAAACTTTTAAAATCAGACATTGAAAATGTGTGATGTGGAAACGAATATTCTAAACGTTTTATTGAAATGTGTTTTAAATCACTAGAGCCTGTGTTAATAGAGTTATCTCGCTTGAAGCAAAAGTTTGAAAACAAACAAATGATTTGATTTACTAGTACCTAGTAAGTAACTCCATACTCAAATTAAGATATAAAATGGGCAAAATATAACACCTTTGTTCAAATTGGCAGTGCAATAAACCCCAAACTATGTTCAAAGAATGAAGTGCAACATTTTTATTCAGTAGTTAAAGCAATGTACACCAAACGTAAAAGCAAAGTATGTAAAACATATGTTGTCTCTGAAATGGAGTTAATAAGATTCATGAAATCTAACACATTATTCTTGTGCACATCTATGAACATACACGCTGTCACATGAATTAGGACAGGACAAATTTCAGTTTACGTTACCTACGACTGCAACTATTAAACTATTAAAATAGGGGAGATAGCACCTATTGTGAAAGTTAAAAATTAATTATTTTACTGTTTTAATCGATTTTTTCTGTCAAAATGATAATGAAATATAAAAATTGTATAGATCTTTCTAAGGTGATTTGCCATCTTCTTTATTTGTCTTTCAAAAGAAGCAGTGTAAACCGAGCCCCAGTATCCACTATACGTTGGCAAAAGATCCCTCACTGCTTCACGTAGGTCCGTGACAAAAGAACGAAATATGTTAAACCATACACTACGCAGATGTCGCCTTCATATTAGAGAAAATAAACCTGGAGTGGCATAAAACAATAAAATTTCAAAACATGCACGTCATACTGTACTAAACCCGACAAAAATATGAGGACAAGGATGTCAAAACATGCTCTTCATACTGTACTCAACCCGACAAAAATAGGACTAAATAGATATCAAAACATGCACTTCATACTGTACTCAACCCGACAAAAATAGGAGTACAAGGATTTCAATCGAAACCTTTGTCCACTTGAAATAACATTGTCTTGAGACTGAGGTGTAAGATATAAACATTAAATTCTAGTGGTCCCCACATTGTTTACGTTTTCAGAATTTGTATCATCCTGCTTTATATAACGGTGTGGCTGAAAATGTAGAAAGTCACATAACTTCTCAATGACAGTGTAATGAAATAGACTGGTGGGCAAAACCTTGAGAACGAGAACTCAAATACCGACCGCATATAGGTCCTTCATAATTTTCAAATTCCACTTTGGTACTGATATTTCTTTTAAACCATATAATGAATAACTTCTTAATATATATCAAATATTCACGAACCAAGACATTACCACTTTTATTTGCTTTTTCATGACGTGTGATAATTATGAATCGGTTTTCTGGATGAGCTCAAAAATATATAAATTTCATTTTTATTATTGAACAGAAACGTAAATATATGTTTTAACAATAGGAAAATATTACATTTATGACAACCAGTCAAACCGTGTATCAGTTTAGCCTCTACCCCGACTTCATGCTATTCTGGTCATATTATCAGCAGAGGGCTATCGTCTCATGTAACCGCTTAGCACAAGCCGTATTCGATTTGCCACCGCACCATCTCTCTATATGTCAAGTGTAGTGATATCAGTATCATTAGAAAACAATCTTATCATCTGAAGTCTAGTCTTGTTTGAAATCCCATGACCCCCCCCCCCCCCCCCCCCCAAGCAAACAAACAAGAAAACCACTTGAACAGCATAACATCAATGTACGTGTACTAGTCGTCAATTCTTTTGTCAACAAATTTATACATTCTTAATCAGTCATTTAATAATAAAAATGATATTAAAACTAACATTTAAAAACAGAAATAACTCAGCTATGAATTAATAATATCATTTTAAAGCACCTTTAAAATATAAACCTTCACTGTTGTTATATGTAAATTTGGAACGAAGGACTAGATCCATTCTTGGATTAAGCCGGTGTGGCCTAGTGGATAAGGTGCTCGGCTCGTGATCGAGAGGTCGCGGGTTCGACTCCCGCCCAGGGCACACCGGTGTTCTGTCTTTCGGATGAGACAGTAAAAACCGAGGTCCCGTGTCACGGTAGGCGTGGCACGTAAAAGATCCCTCACTGCTTCGGGTGGGTCCGTTGCAAAGGTCTAAATTTGTATGCAATGCATCAGGCAGATGCCGTCACCATATACGTGAAATAATCGTGGAGTGACGTAAAACAATAATCAAACAAACAAACATTCTTGGATTCGGAAAAAATTACGTGGTACTTTTTTTAAAATAAGAGATAGGTAAATTCACATCCCAAGACACTTGTATTCCCTCATGGAAAATGTCTCGTAGGTGGACGCACATGTTAGACAGGAATTGCTCCAGGGCAAAGCCACGGAAAGGCCCAGGGGACAGATCTGCCTCCAAAAGCCATGTGTTTTTGCGCCAACAGAGTGGTATTTTCATTTGTCGAGTCGTGGGAATAATGACAGCCCCATATCTAATGAGCTGGTATATTCAATCGGATGTTCTTTATGATATCTTCCATACACAACGGGTTCAGTTGGTCCTTTATTACTCCCTGTAGATTATAACCATAAATGCAAAATGGTCATCTAAAACAAATATACTCTCTAGTCATTTAGTAGATTTACTTTGATACATTATATAGCAAGGACTAGTCGGCTAGGCTTGAATACGGGAAATCACGATCCCGAGAAGCCGACTTGCAATTCAAATTTGCAGTTTAATACCGGCGCGGATGCAGAAATTTAGCCAAGAGGATGTTCATACCCAATGAATTTTTCGCCGAATCTCAGGCTGGGTCCAGATCCCCCGATTCATCCCTCTGGATCCGCGCATGAATCAGTTATAACAGATATCAAAATATAAAAAAAAACTTGATAATTTAAAAATATCTTTGCATCATGACATATTCCTATTCCTGCACACAAGTTATCATGGACTTTGTGTAAGGTGATGTTCTTTGTGATGATTCTCGTTTTCTGTCACACCAAGTTTACTGCATTATATGATGCACCTGTATTATGCAATATACAAAATTGATGATATAAGAGCCACACATACACGTCTACCGTGACACTGGACCTCTGATTTTACTATCTTGTCACGAGCTACTGGCTAAACTCCAACCCGCCGGGACCCCCCGATCACGAGCCATTACCTAACTGAGCTACGAGACTCCTCGACTGTAATACTATCTCTTCATATCGGTGTATATGTATCTTATGTTAACAATTTTTGATTATCTTTTGATAATTTAAAAATATCTTTGCATCATGACATATTCCTATTCCTGCACACAAGTTATCATGGACTTTGTGTAAGGTGATGTTCTTTGTGATGATTCTCGTTTTCTGTCACACCAAGTTTACTGCATTATATGATGCACCTGTATTATGCAATATACAAAATTGATGATATAAGAGCCACACATACACGTCTACCGTGACACTGGACCTCTGATTTTACTATCTTGTCACGAGCTACTGGCTAAACTCCAACCCGCCGGGACCCCCCGATCACGAGCCATTACCTAACTGAGCTACGAGACTCCTCGACTGTAATACTATCTCTTCATATCGGTGTATATGTATCTTATGTTAACAATTTTTGATTATCTTAATATGGATTAAGCTGTCTCTCGTATCATGGACGACACCTGTATTTATGGTTTTAGTCTGGTGTAACTGATCCACTTCACCCTCCGCTGGTTTTTTCAGGCGCATGCCATAAATTGATTTTTTTAAATTTACTTGAGGGTGGTCAATACAAAAATTAAAACATGACAACTTTTAAATTATTGTATTTACCACCCTCAAGTAAATTAAAACATTAAAACATGACACATACCCGACTACAGAAGCAGATCCAAATTTCAGTCTGATATCTAAGAGAGGTCTTACAAGCACATGTAACGAAAAATAACTTTTGCTGAAATTTAGGGTGGTTTCTGAACTTGCCCTTCTCCTTTCTCTAAGGTTGCGCATGACTGTGATTTTACATATATAACTGGCCAACGAATAAATAATTAAGCAACCATCATCACATAGTTCACGAACACAGACAGGAGTTAGGAGAATATCACATTTCATGTATATACAGACGAGAGTTGGAAGCATTTATACTTCTCTAAACCTTCTTATGTATAATCTAACAATTACATGAACTCGACTGAAGGTGCATGAAACTTTTATAAACATATAAACAAACAAAGAAATGAACAAACATACAAACACAAACAAAAAACCCTTTCTCCTTCCCGTTTCTCTTCCCTTTTCGCCTTTCTCCTTCCCTTTTCTCCGTCCTTCTTCTCTTTTCGCCTTTCTCTGTACACTTTGTCCTTTTTCCTTGCTCTTCCTCCTTTCTCCTAACCGTTTCTCCTTTTCCGACCCTTTTTTCTTCCCCTTTCTCTTCCCTTTTTACCTCTCCTTACTCTTTCCCCGTCTCCTTATCTTTTCTCCTTTCTCCTTACCCTCTTAGCTCTGAATAACTAAGGTGACATAAACCAGTCCACGAAAAGTAAGCAATATCACTTTGTTTATTTATTTATTTATTTCATATGTTTTATCTAACCTGTGATTCAGCATCATCTGGAAATACCCAAGTGAATCCGCTCTTAGCATTGAGCGCTCGCTTAAGAAGTGAGTGGTTCCGCTCCTTGCATTGACCAATCGCTTTGAAGTGAATAGTTCCGCAATTTCGAAGATAATACATTTCCAGTGAAAATATTTCTGAAATTAATCATGCATGCTTCATATTCATATAGATATACCAAATATATGCGTAAAAAGCTCGGACGTAACTCGTAGCCATTATTTTAAAATAGTTCCTGTAGTTATAGACGCTCTCATGTATACCAGACAAATAGGTCAGTGCTTGGCGTGTAATAAAGACGTTAGAAGACTTTCACAATTAATTACTTTCCTTGGCAAAGATGACATAGATTGTGTACTGGGTTACATTTTACATCGCTGATATATTACTGAGTACAATGCCGGAAACCGATTGATGCAAGGAATCGATGCAAGTCACTCCGCCGAGTGACGTCCGAGTCTTTTTACGTAGGTAAAAGGAAAGGGCGAGGGTGTTCCGAATGCGTTTATACCTGTATTAATTTCCCGCATTGGTCCTTCATTCAATTACTGTGCACGCAAGAGCATAGATCTAAATAGAACACACAATCGGGACAGTCTGATTACCCGATAAGCCGATAAGCTGAACTCTAGAGCATGTTTGCAGGTGTAAGTTGAACTGTAATAGTCGATATATAACATTTAATTTTCATAGACTTATTCGTACTTGATTCAAGGTATGTTTCATTTTTATCTACTAATTCCTCTCAAGTTTTACTTCCGGTTTTTCATTCATGTATAATTTTATCAAAATCAAATCATTGACAAATAAGAACTCGATATAGTAACCGGACATTTTTGTTAAGTGCCTAAATCTAACCCAGTGTTGTAGGAGGTAATCAAAGTGGAGGGTGGAGGTAGCGGCCAGAACAAACGGGACCGCCCGAGGCATGCACGTCTTACGCCTATGTAACCCTATGCAAACGTGTGCGAATTCTTCTTAAGCAGCATCCGAGAAGTCAAAACCGCTATTCTTAAAAAGGGAGGAACAATTCCTTCCCTCAAATCCCCGAGAAATGCATCGAAAAGTATCCAATGTAGAACGCCATTGTCAGTCTGGATTTGTGCATGACCAGGCCCCGATGTTATAAAAATTTGTCCATACTCAACTCAAATCTCATGCTCATACTCTAAAACTTGAGTACAGCCCTAGAGTCTGAGAATGTGCAACGTTGTAAACATTTTGGAGAACGTTTTTCTGCGAGAATGGTTTTGAACATACTAAATTCGTTCGAGTTTGTGACCTCAACTATAAATATTATAATAAAACCGTAATAAAGAGATGTTTGAAACACAGATTATTTGAAAATAAATGAAAACAACTATGAAATCACCATGTATATACATTTCTGATAAGATCTTATTTTTCCCTTGAAGATGCAGCGAACAGTCTTTAACTGAAACTATAAATAACACCTATTTATACCCGAGTCAAAAAAATTAAAGTTTCGTCGCTAATGCGTATGCAACCTTTGTATAAGGTCATAAGAAGGGAATTTTTTATTTTTTTCATTTAGTATTTTTTAACTATTTGTACATTTTGAAAAAAGTGACTTCCCGTAATGTTTCACTAGTAACCCCCCCCCCCCCCCCCAAATGAGCGAATCGAGAGGAGCACTTGATTCCACTCCCATGTTCATACGCTTGGATATTATTACCTGCAGGCCGTTTCACAAAGAATCATACGTACGATATTTTACGTACGTACAAAAAAATTCCTTAAGTCCGTTTCACAAAGAATCATAACATGACTTACGTAAAATTTTCGTTACGGAAAATCCGTAACTTTATGGACAGCTAAAAGGTGTCGTAACTACTTAAAGAATTTCCTTAAGTGCTATTTTTCCATAAATATGGTTGCTGTGTTTTTAATTAATACAGCAGCAGACAAGCAAAGAAAAAAAAGAGAGAGTATTTCGCGACAGGACTCAAGTGCTGAACACCCTGAATGACAGGAAGTTGATCTAGCGATATCGCCTATCACAAGAGCGCCTCCTTAATTTGGTCAAGAGGGATATAGATCCAATCACATATAGGTCACATTCTATTCCGGCCATTATATAAGTATTGATGATATTTTAGCAAGTATAACGACACAAACAAAAACAAAACTATCCAACAATGACCCGTATATACTAAAATTATCTTTACATTGGAGATTTCAACAGGGGCGTCTCTGCATATTAGTCCATAAATTTCATTCCGGTCTATCAACTACTAGGAGACGACAGTTGGACAGAGACATTTGACTAAGCTGTTGAAAGATTCTTGATCCGCTATTGCAAAACGGGCTGACAGTGACACAAAAAATATGAAGTTAGTGACAAAAGGCATATTTCGATTATTTAATTGTAGTGTATGTCACTGATTGTATGACTAGTCTCAAGGCCAGAATAGTTCTCATCTAGTTTAAAAACGAAAGCCCTGTAGATCCAGGGAGGGGCGGGGCGGGGCGCACTGTTTAAAACAATGATCACGTGTCCCCTTCCAGACAGTACCCAATGAAGTAGACACTGACCTCGTCTTTTGAATATTTTTTTCTTGATTTATAAATTATAGATTTTTATAGTGAATCATCCAAATGATATGTTTATTATTACAAGGTTATATTTTATTCCTTTCCACATTTTTTCTTTTCATGTAGAAGAAAACCATCTACAGAATAAACGGACAATGCGAGAGTACTTGCGCATGTATACATGTAGATTACGTCTCGTCATGACGAAACGTAAATCTTGGAGCTATGATGTTGAAAACTTCCATTCCGAAGGTCCTGTCTAAGACACATGCAGAGTCCTAAAAACCCTTTCAGTACCAAACCTAAGCATTATTATAGGTTCAACTCTATATACAATGGGCATTTTGCATTGCAACAATTTGCTTTTTGGACGTGATAACGTGATCTTCTCCACTTTTGAAATTTCTCACATTTTATGCGTCTGTTTAAAGGTTGACCTTTAACACTCCCCTTTCTTAGGCATACACAAATTATTGTTCCCCAACTTTGGCGAAAGCGAGGGGACATTAAATCTAAATCGGCTGTCAGTCTGTCACAAAAACTACCATTTTTGTACATATCGCGTGTGCTGGAGTAATTATCACGTGTATAAAAATATCTTGCCCGTCTCCTTTGTGACACCATATTTCACTCGGATTTAATCTATACTTCATTATATTTCAGCATCCTGGGTATTATCCCTTCGCCAGATTTACAAAGCACGCCATATCCACGCATTCAGGGGTTATTCATCTTCACGAGCCAAGCGTTTGTGATACGTCCCACCCCAAGTCGTACTCGCGTAGCAAGTTTAAAACCTTGTTTTGGGGAAATCGAGGCTATTTGGAAAACAAATACATATATGTCATTGTAAAATCTGTCTTTGTGGTACATATATAACTACTTCAATGAATATGTCAATAGCAATATCTTAATATCAATTAAAAGTTTAAAATGCTTTCTTTTTAATGATGTGTAAAGCATGCATCTACTATGAACCAGTCCTGAGATATAACAGCTCAAAGATACTATACTTTTCCACAGAGCGCATACAGCAGGTGCGACACTCCACGACATAACGTCACAATGACGTCATCCACTGCTGCATGACGTAAATCTTGCCTTTTCAAAAACATTGGCACTCTAATGGTTAAACAAGAACCATGCAATCAATCAATGACGGCGTTTTATAACCACGTCCATCGTTGTTTAAACTGAAAATGGATTGTTTACTCCAAAGGTTAGTGAAAATGCGTTCGGCATCGATACTAATGGAAAAAGAAATTCCGTAACTCTTGCGGATTTTCCATAAAGTTATGGAAACGTTAGTGAAACGTACGTACGGATTTACTTAAGGAATCTGTAAGTAAAATACGTACGGAAAATACTTATGATTCTTTATGAAACGGCCCACTGGACATTAAAATAGATTGATTGGTTGATTTTTGTTTAACGTCACACCACGAATATTTCACGTATATGGTGACGGCATCTGCCTGATGCAGAGCATACAAATTTTGACCTTTGCAACGGACCCACCCGAAGCAGTGCCATGCATACCACGACACGGGGCCTCGGTTTTTACTGTCTCATCCGAAAGACAGGACACCGGGATGACCAGAGCGGGAATCGAACCCCGGCCTCCCGATCAGGAGTCCAGCGCGATACCACTAGGTCATGCCGGCTTGGCATTAAAATATATATTAGAAAGTTAGAAACGGGAACGTTAAAAAAAACGGGAGTTCCAATTTGGGGTATTATCTTGGTTCAAGAAAATGGGGGTGGTGACCTAGATAAGCACAGGTCCGTGTAGAAATCATGCAGAAAGCGATTCATGTATGAAAAATCCCACGGGTTTTATCACTGAATTTAAATATTTATGGCATTAGACATTACTAAAAAAAATTCAATGTTGCAAGTTCTATATATTTTTTTCCACAGAATATACAGAGAAAAATACCAAAAGAGAAATAGAAGATTGAAAGGTATGATAATTTGTTACGTTTTCATTGAACTTAGCATACTTGTATCCTGAATTGGCAACCAGATATAGAAGGAGGAATCCCTTTCCATGTATTCGTGGACCCAGTTGATGAATTCTATTTATTTCCATTGGATTTTAATTTGCCTGAATTGGTATTTACTCAGTATATGCCTGAATTTTGTAGATAACTGTACTTAAAATCATTATTGACCCTTTCTAAAGTAAAATATAAAAATAAATAAATGAAAAGAAGGAAAAACTTAAAACAATATTTAGATAGTTAGATATTTGGACAAAATATTCACTCTGTTCAAAAGCTACACTAATCATTTCAAATTAATAAATTAAGAACTATTTTCAAAACAGGCAAATCATATCATATGTACATTTATCAAATGTTTTACATATAATCTTTATTATTTTATCTGATTATTTAACAATTTCTTTCATCTTCAATTCATTCTTTGTGTATAAAATGATTCGTTTATATTTTAATTTTTACAGATTATTTTATTCATGTGACGAATCAGAATTTATTGAAGAAAAACAATAGAACAGATCTTCGTTTAATCAATTTAAATTACAATCAAACACAGTACGTTTATCCCCAACTACATGTATACTGACGACAAATTTATTTTTTAGGCTACGTTTTTCACTTTTGACACACTACACATGACTACATGTATTTCGTTATGAAAATGATAACACAGTGCTTACTACATGAAACTTTTAATACAAATAACGGTTTATGTGACTGAACGAAGAATGCACTGAGAAAATAGCCCCCCCCCCCCTTACTCCTGTTGATCGAGGTGCACAACCAGTTTTATAATGTATAAAATAGATCTATGGCAATATACATGTATTTGAAAGAATTTAACATCGGGTTCTGTTGTATGATAACATCTAGAATCTGGATATAGATATTCAATGAGCTGGTAAACGCCGTTATTTCAATGTGATTCATCAATAATTAGTATGCAAGTATTAAAGAAATATTTAGTATGCATGCACTGAAGAATTACATAAAGATCTACTGGATGATGTTGTATAATTCTTATTTCCCTAAAATTATATCGCATATTTCGCCGGTAACTTAACATCATGCTCACTTCCCCGGCTATGTTCAATCGCTTATGATGCCTACAGCAGTGTGTGAAACTGGGGTTATTGATGGGATAGCCCAGGGGGCTATCCCAAATGAAATTCGGACATTTGTTAGGTATGATTGAACAAACAACATTACAAAATTCAACAGTCAAATAAGGATTTAATTCTCATATTCCATTTCAAATTCAATTTCCATTTCTTGCAAGTTTTTACAATTTTCATTGTAACTCTGTTCATCATCTGTGCTGTCCTGTCACTTTGGCCTTATCAAGGTCACATAACATGTATAATCTTTAAAAGATTTTGCAATTGCATGTGCATTTCAAACACGCAATGGCAATCTAGAGTAGTTTGCTTCATTTAACTGTCGCAAGGGTTTAGCAGCCTCAGATTGTGCAACGTTTTTTTAAGTTCAATTTTGCCTTAGAGGCATCTGCATGCATAGATGAAGTTTCATGCTTTTTATTGGAAACCAAACTAAAATTCGAACATCCAGTAAGCCAAACTTGGTTACCAGGATGTAAATAGCCCGATCGTTTGCCCCAAAACTCTATACATATAGTGCTGTAAGTACAAGACATTTTTGTATTTTCAAATTTTAGCCAGTCACGTCCGATTTTCCAATGCGATTTGAATTCACGCACTCTGCTGTAACCTCTTTTTCATACTTTTTTTTTTACTTTTCTATTTTTCTTCTTCTGTTGTTGCTTTACGTTTCGGTTTCATAGAGGGCCTAGCTCCCTCAAAATATTTCAAAGGTAACATGACCGCTACTTGATACGATGTAAATTGTGCGATGTTATTCATACGCTTACCTTTATAATTGACACAGCATGCTTTGAAAAACGTTTGAGTGATACAGAAAGCTGTCTCATTCAAACGTTTTCGCGAAATATGCTGCGTCAAGTACAAAGACAAGCCTATGAATGAAATGGCATTGAAAAACGGGATAGCCCAGTCGGACGCGGTCAATTCGATCTGGGATAGCCCGACGAGTTTTGGGATAGCCACCGGCGGCGGACTACCGCTAATTTCGTACACTGCTACAATTATGAATCAGGTATTCGTTTTTAGTAAAATTTAAATATGAGCGCAGCAGTCGAGCACTATGAAACATACGTGAAAATATACTTTAGGATAAAATGTATTAACAGTGTATGTATAATATTGCTCGAGGATTGCCCTCATACCAAACTTTGAATTTCATTTCATAGAATTTTTTTTAAATGACAGAAATCCGTACCGTTATAAGTTTAAAGGGTTCTTGTGTCATTATCGATCAGCAGATCTCGTAAACGTTTTCATTGCAAGAACCTTCATGTGTAAGAGTATGACATTGCTCACTTTATCAAACTATAAAAACAAAACAAAAATTCACCATTCTACAGGGCCGATTTGTTATATAAAATGTATCTACTCCTTTTAAGTTGATTTCATTTGTTTTCTTTCTGTGCAAGGGAAAGCTTTAAGATGAATGCACGGGATACTTCGAAGTATGTTTAACATTTCTGAGCATATGCCGATATCTGAGAACGTTTTCGTTATCTAAAAATTTTATAACGTCGTATTTTTAAGTTGTGCTCAAAATAGAGCACAATCTGAAGTTTTGAGCATCGAGCACTTGCTCAAGGAGTTTTATAACTTCGAGACCAGGTATGCTGACACAACAATCGTAACAACTCGTCCATTTCCGTACGCAAATAAATGGCGATGGTGTTCCGATTGCTGACACAACTGCCATATTGTGGTAACAGGAGTCGAGGCCGAGTTGACAGGGTTGAGAGGCTATATATCTGACCTGTAGAAACAGGGGTTGCACTTTTATTGCCGATCATGGACCAATTTTTACTACGTTATGAAACGAAACAAAATTCAAGGTTTGGACCCGCCACTTTTATCGCGTTCTAGTTTGACGCCTTAGCCCATTCGCTTACTGACACTCAGAAATACAATCGTATTATTTTATCTCTATTTTGTTACGTAATTTAATACTTACATTTATGTCCAGGTAAGACATGATACCAATAGAACAATATCAGAGAGAATAAGAGCATGCAATATGACCTAGATGTATTTTTTATACAGTGGAGGCAATCACGTGATTCCCATTGAACTTCCATGGTAAAACTTTAACTTACATCATTATGGGAACATCAACTATTTTACTGTCCTTTGAACTTGACAAGGATGAATTTGACTCAGAAGGTAAGTGAAACATTTTGAATATTAAGAGAGGGACGAAAACAATGTATTCGAAAAGGTATTTCGAATAAACACATCGAATATATAGGTTTTATTTTACACAATCCTTACAATTAAAGTAATTTTCATACCGATACAACTTCACGTGTCAAATTCTGAATATTATGTTATATTCTTTATTTCAGAAGCACATAAGCTTTACCAGAATATACCGCAGCTTTGTTTCGGTGATCAGGCAGCCGAGCTGCAAACAGTGTGCGAGTGTGGCACTCGCGGTGACAAACTCGTAACAGCATCAGCTGCAGACGGCAGGTACCAATATTATTAACTCCTAGCATATCCCTAAATGTCCTGGTAATGTAGATACTCCACCGATATCTATTTTTGACAGAAATTGCCATACCACAATGTACCATACCATCACTGGCACTGCGTTACATGAAGAGTGCTTTCCCCTAAGGTAAGAAATGGCAGCCAGAAGGCATTCGCTTCCACCAGTATTAACTACAAGTTCCAATGATGATCAAAGGAAAACAAAGCACCAACACGTAAAACATTGTCTAACCTTTTGATATCTGTCATAAAAATTTCATTCAAGCATGTTTAAAAACCCCAACAAACGCAAATTCGAACAGTGCAGCTCGCGAACAGTTTACTCGCCAGCTCGCCATGTTGATACAACTTTGGCAGGGTGTAAAAGAAGAGATCGGAGTCATGACAAGATAGTTAAAATCTTTAGAAAGGTTTATAAAGCCAAAATGGGATAAAGATTTAATGGGTTTTTTTTTTTTGTTTTGTTTTCTTCATAAAATAGATTCGATCTACACTGAAATACCGTTCGGAATCTCTCTAGTGTTATCCAAGCAAACAAGGTAAAGTCTCATCATAATTCGATCTACACTGAAATACCGTTCAGAATCTCTCTAGTATTATCCAAGCAAACAAGGTAAAGTCTCATCATGTCAATAAACCTGAACATTACAGATTGCTGGCGAGTAAACTGTCCGCGAGCTGTACTATTCGAATTTGTGTTTGTTGACGCTTTTAAACGTGCTTGAATTAAATTTTGAGGACAGTAGTCAAAAGGTTAGATATTGTTTTACATGCTGGTGCTTCATTTTCCTTTGATTGTCATCGAAACATGTAGGGAATACTGGTTGAAGCGACTGCATTCTAGCTGTCATTTCTTACTTTACAATGGCGTATATTTGTTTTTATTACGTGTAAAATGAAGTCGAAGGTTTCATCCGAGGCGTGTGGCGCCTAGATGGGAGAGGGGCGGGCCCTCCCGCAAGGGGGGGGGGGGGGGAGGGAGTCCGCGTCCGAGGGTCTCCCCCGAAAAAAAAACATGTAGCCCGTTTCATTAGCAATCGCAAGGGAAACTATAAACGTGACAATGAAAATGCGTTCCTCTATTCTAAATGTTTTGTCTTTATATATAGTATGAATATTACATAAAAATTGTCGGTGCTACTAAAGGATAAGTCTACAGTAAAGAACTTTAAAGAACTCTTAATTACTCTCACTTTTTTAAGTGTAGTAATACATAGTTTTTGCATAAATGCCATTTTTCAGTTGAGCCAGTCTTCTCCTCAAATTTCAATAGATCTTTCAATGTCTTTTAATTTTCAACAAGCCTTGACTTTACAGTAAAGTCATATGTTCTTTGTCACTGTCAATTGTACTCGTCTGCGTACTTCTTCTAACAATACCTGATAGTTTAGATAGAAGGTAGATCCTGTTCTTCCTATTATGTCAGTTTGGTACTTACTTTGCCATATATATCTGTTGGACACATTCAGCTTCGGCCTGGAGCATCATTGAGAAGAATTAATTTGTCAAACCATGGATTTCAGCTCGCTCTCAGTTTAGCTTCCAACAAAGTAAACACAGAGAATCTTTCTTAATGTTTCATTCTATAATGCAATTTAGGTCCACAGGGCTTCATCCATATATAAATTGTCCAAATCCACGCAAAACTAAGGGCATGGTGAGCCACGAAATTCGAAAAGTTGCTCAAAAAATTTAGTCGGACACCGAGAACTTAATCAAGCGACCACTCGCCGCTTTCCCTTTAAAAAGGGTTAGGGTCACGGAGGATGAAAAACAATCAAATGTAAGATGAGGCGATAGGAGGGATAATTTGACAAGTCGACTGTAGTGAGTTATTTACTTTTGTTTTCTGTACATCTCCAGAGACTTTTTTTAAGGAAAGTGAGTGATCGCTTTACACTGTAGCGATGGGTCTGACCTGATTTACTTCTCGGTGTCCGACTAAGCTTTTTTGAGCAACATTTCCAGTTTCGTGGCTCACTATGCCCTTAGCTTTGCTTGGATTTGAACAATTTATATATTGATGTTTAGATAGATATGTCTGCTTGATTACATCTTGAACTTAAATACAATTTTTATGATATATTAGCTATGATCTTTGTACATAAAACGGAAATCGCCGATTGCTTTTAATTTTCAAACTTTCTTTATAGATGAAGAATACTCCGCAAAAAATCAATTTGTTAAGAATATGTATTTATCTTTTTAAGTCATGTCGTCATACATCTTTATCATTTTGGTTTCCTGACTGTTGATCTACAGCTTTATGTAGAAGAACTTAAATATCTGAAGCCAATGGCCAAACCCTACAACTTGGTGGTAAGAATGATATTTATATATTTTTGTCAAAGTATAATGATCAAGTCGATTTTAATGTTAGTAATCTCACAGAGAACTTTTAAAACACTTAGGAGATATCCCTATTAAAGTATTTTTATCAAACCATTAATCATATTATGATGGTGTAATTTCATACATTTCATAACTGCTTACCGATTGCGACTGCCGGATTACTGTTATAGTATACCCTAACCAGAGCATAACGTGTGACTAGTCGGTAGGGAATGTCATGGAACCAGGTCTCGGCGATTTCCATGGATCTGTGATGCCCGTAATACGAAAGCCAATTAGGGACACATAATAATTAAATTCATCTTGAAAATTAAAGATACTATCTTGAAAATTCAAGATAATCTCTTGAAAATTCAAGATACTCTCTTGAAAATTCAAGAAACTATCTTAAAAATGATACTACCTTGAAAATTCAACTTAGTAACTTGAAAATTCAAGATACTATCTTGAAAATTTGAGATACATGTACTAACTTTAAAATTCAAGATACTATCTTGAATTTTCGACATACTATCTTGAAAATTCAACTTACTAATTTCAAAATTCAACTTACTAGCTTCAAAATTCAAGATACTCTTTTGAAAATTCAAGGTTCTATCTTGAAAATTCAAGAAACTATCTTGGAAATTCAACTTAATACTTCAAAATTCAACTTACTAACTTCAAAATTCAAGAGACTATCTCTAAAATTAGAGATACTATCTCGAAAATTCAACTTACTAACTTGAAAATTCAACATACTATCTTGAAAATTCAGGATAGTATCTTGAAAATTCAAGATACTGTCTTGAAAAATCAAGATACTATCTTGAAAATTTCAACTTAAAATTCAAGATACTATCTTGAAAATTCAACATACTATCTTGAAAATTCAATTTACTGTCTTGAAAATTCAAGATACCGTTTTTAGCTTGCAGGAACGATTGTCCGGAGACCTAATGTAATACCTATAGTGTCCGCGTTTGCGTCCGTGTCTGCGTCCGCGTTGGCGTTGGCGCCTTAGACAAAAACGTTAACCTTGGCCATATCTTCAAAAGTATTATAGGGCTTTCATATTTCATATTTACATTCCATGAGACAAGATCTTGCTATTGGTACCATCATTTTCGACCCTTGACCTCGACGTATGAACTACTTTCCAAAAACTGTGACCTTGCCCATAATTCGTCAAACACTAGCTGTATGTCTTTCATATTTCACACGTTTGTTTATTAAGGCTAAAGCTTTATGTCCATACCAATATTGTTTACTTGGGGCCTTGATCTGTGAAGTTTGACACACTTTTCAAAAACTTTAACCTTGCCCGTAACTCAACTTCTGGGAGTAAAGCTTTCATATTTCACTTTTTAGCTCTCGACTTTTCTGTCTGTACCAGAAGTTTTAACCCCAGGGCCGTGAGCTTAAATTAAGAAAACATTGAAAATACATGCTTTCTCCGTGACAATCCTACGGGAGAGCTATATTGTCTGCTGACAACTCTTGTCCACATACCCGTTAACAAAACGGTTTTCTGGGTAGTTAAAAGTGTAGATATTGATATGGATCCATCGTATAAACAGAGAAAATTTAATACTAATTTTCAAGATAGTTAAGCTGAATTTTCAAAGTAATATATTGAGTTTTCAAGATAATATCTTGAATTTTCAAGACAAGATCTTGAATTTTCAAGATAGTTAAGTTGAGTTGAATTTTCAAGATAATATCTTGAATTTTCAAGATAGTAAGTTAAATTTTCAAGATAATAATTTGAAGTTTCAATATAGCAAGTTGAATTTTCAAGATAGATAAAAAAATGTGTGGCCCTAATTGGTTTCCAAAAACTTTACAAGGTTTATGTAGTATTCTTTTTACATCCCTGCTCGACACTTTTTGGTACCGTTTTATCTTGGTATTTACCAACTAATGTAATTTATTGTTACATGTATCATAGCCAGTTTTTAATCTAATATTATTACCATTGTATTTATGGTATTTGACATAAAGATAGATCACACAAGATATTTCAGCAAATTTATTTCAATGCATACAAAATTAATGTTATCAATTATCTTCAGTTCATTAAGGAATTAGAAAAGAAAATAAAACAGCATCTTGGAAACATAACGACAAAATCATACAGGTAAGGATAAAATGCATTTCTACAATTCATATGATTGCAACTCACTAAAATTGATTTTAACAAAGTCACACCTTTTATTTGTGAATATATAAACGGTCATTTAATATACAGGAATACATCATAGTCATGCAATACATACAAGGAAAACAGACAATTTACTTTTATTTTAGCGTATCGCACGAGATCTCAGTCAATTTTAACTTCAGTGAAAAGAGCAGATTTATTTTGCAGTCATTTACTTTTGCCATGAAAGGCCTCATATGATTGTCTAAGCGATTTTTGTTTGGTATTTATGAAATGAATCTAATAATTTTTCTATAAATGGGAGTATACCCCGAAATCAGACGGAAAACTGCATCGTTGCCCGTCGCGCAGCGCATGATGCATGGTTTTCAGGTATTTTCTCAGGGTATACCTCCATCAACTGAAAAATTATTGCATTTATTCCTTATTATTTCATTTTCCCTTCAATGTTTTTAACATTTATGACAAAAGTGAGTTTTATTTGGGTACAATTTGATTCGAATACACCAAAAAGAAAGAGAAGAAAAAGAAAGGAAAACAGCAAAAAAGATTATGTCATAGGAAAAATTTTGTTCATGGAGGTATGCAGAAAATTTTGATTTGGCGTCATATCATATAGCTTTGCATGTGTTTATTTATTTATTGTTCTTTCCTTCTTTTGTTGGAAACAAATAGTTCCCAAATGAAACACCGTTGACGTAAATGTTTGGAAATACTGTAGGTAAAAGTACAATGATTAGGAATAATTTCAATAGATTTTAGTTGGATTGAAGTTTACCCCGCATACGCCATGAAGCAATTTTCTGGGGATGTTTTTGTTTGTATTCGGATTTTGGGGGGGGGGGGTTGCTTTTTTTGTTTTTATTTGTGTGGGGTTTTTTTTTTCTTTCGGAGGGAGTTGTTTTGATTTGGGGGTTTTTTTTCTTTTCTCTTTTTTTTTGTTATGTGGATATACCTCCATCCACCTAAGAGTTATTCGATTCATGCCTTAAATATTATTGCATACTGGTAGGATTTATAAAACATCCACGGAGTTTCCTCTATGCTTTTCTTATGTTATAGTTCTTGTGACAACTGTTGTTTTACCTTGTTTGCAATCAAAATCTTCATCATGAAAACATAATTGAATTTTACTCATTGTACATACTAGAAATATTAAATGTTATTTAGCATATACTCGCCAATCAAACGAGCTCCTGCAATTACGTGGCCATACGGTGCTCTAGCAGACGAGCGGCTTGTGGAATTTGATTATGAAGAATTACTGTGTGAAGTACAAAGTGAATGGCAAAACATCAAAATTTACAAATCCAAAGAATTCGGGAACGCTCTTCACCTTGATGATGATATAAGTAAGTCAAACCTCTTTAACAAAACAGTCTACTTCTACAAATCCCCGCACAGTTACAAAAGTAAGTAATATGCCTACCTCAACACGCTGCTGTTGTTCCCCTCTCGCTAAATAGTAAGTTACTTTGTCGCAAATCACTCTGAAAGAAAGCAAACAATTCTTTTCCTGTCAGTGAGATCCAACGTCTCTCCTTGAGGCAGTAAGTTACATCCCCCAAAAATCAGTATCCTCAATTTACATAAATTCTTAAATACATCTCTCTCTCTCTCTCTCTCTCTCTCTCTCTCTCTCTCTCTCTCTCACACACACACACACACACACACACACACACACACACACGAATATCTCATACTCAGCAATGTACAATACAGCTTAACCATATGATACCATGATCAAATCTCACACCTGTGACCCATTGGTGTACGTGTTTGGCTTCAGATGAACAGATTTTATGTTCGAATCCAGGAGAGATCTTTTCGGTTTCCTGTTCTGTTGATGTTCAGTGAAAATCTTCAGCATTTGCGGGTCTGTTGTATAGGTAATAATTTATCTAACATATTCAGTACCACATTAGACGATCATCTTCATCATCTGCTTGAAATATTGTGGCAGCACCTGGCCTAAAGTTCAATATATGGACTGAACTTTAAGTTTTATAATGGTTGTCTTTATATTTACAAAAAAGCGTGTTCAAAAATTCATATTCAATTTTCTTTAAGGTGATTTCAATTACATTTGTAATTTGGGGGGTTTTTTTTGTCTTTTATACTGTCATATTATTTATATTGTACAATATTAACTGCAGTGTTAGGCGAGAGCGACTACATTTACACCTCTACATTACTTGGATTGGGTCACAATGATTTTAATAACAAATCGTGTCTGATCCTCGGAGGGGGCGATGGTGGAGTATTGCACGAACTACTTAAAGAAAATCCCAAATACGTCACAATGGTGGAGGTAACAACTTCTATTGTTATAAACTCCTATTCAAATTTCGACGTTGAAACATTTAATCTAACGATAAAAAATAAATAAACCAAATCAAATGCACATCATACTGTAACAAGTATAATATTTAAACAAGCATGATACTTACTTCCGATCACTGGTGATACCGGGTGCGAAGAGCACTTCAGCAAAGAAATCAAAGACCATCCGAACGAAGGTCGTGTAGCCATACTGCAACTCTCTCTTCAGAATAGGGTCTTGTACAGATCAGCCACCGTCGTCGTTCGATCTATTGCCTGGCCAACGGGTCAGCGCTTGGACATACTGATCGTGCATCGCCAGAGAGGCCACTGCCGTGGTCATCTTTTTTAATGTGCATTTGAAGGAGACGAAACATCTTGGCATCAACACTGAACAAATGATAACTTAGCTTTCTCTTCATAACCATTGATAAAGCTAACGCAAGTTCTTGCCACTTTCATATAGCCTCTGCAAAACTAAGGGGAAATAGCATAATTAGCAAGATCAAAGTGCACTGGTTGCAAACTCATCGTAAGAAATACGATTTCTGCGAGCATCACAGGTTGCAAGTTAAGTACCCGTTTCCAAGAACATTACATGTATCCCCTAGGACTCTTAAGTTGGACTGTAACTACTGTCTAACAATGCAGCTGCAAAACTTTCTCAATACTTCTGGAGCCCTACCACCACTTATTGCAACCACAACAGCTAAAACTCTCGGAGGACGCATGATCACCAAACATACAGCAAATTATGACCGAAGTTGTAATCATTACAGTGATAAGAGGATGGTTATTCCTCCGTGGCACATCATCCTACTTCTCGTTTTTTGCAAGTAGTCCGTGATGACCTTCCTTTTGGCATCGTTCATTTGATATTAGTCTCGAGTGCTTCTGGGGAGTAAACTCTAACCTCTTTCTGGGGTTCCCGTATTCTCCTAGATGTATGCTCTTCGGTTTGTTTTTACTACTTTTTGTCCTTTTGCTAGTTTTGTATACCCTCCGGTTTCATGATTTTGGACTAGGTAGTTGGTATTCGTATACCTGACCTATCTAAACTCTGCAAAATTCCAATGCATAAGCAACTTTTAACCCAATTAAAAGTGACTCATATTCAATGTAAGAAAGCAATCATTATGTTGAATGGGTTTCTTACACATAAAAATATATATGTAATGTCTATGAAGAACCTCGTGTTTAGAGAGTACGATACATCATATACCTTGATTCACGAGTCGTGTCACTGACCAATCGCGTCCATACTAGGAGGATCCAAAAACTTTACACCAAATCAGTCATACAGAAGAAAAGTGACTACATTCCAACATTATTTCTTTCCAATGATAAACAGAAAATATGTTAACGCTTGTACTTCAAAGCAACAAAATGGCGTATTTTAAAATTCTTTACACAGATAGACGAAGAGGTCATTAAAGCATGTAGAACCCACATGCGGTCAGTTTGTGGTGAAGACCTGGATACTTATCAAACGAAGAATAAACATGTGAGATTGCCTTTATATATAATTATATTCAAAAATATTAGAAAAATTATAGACTTGATTTAATTTCTTATGTCTCCGCGATGATACTCTGTTATTCCGTATATCGAAAGATATATGGGATTCAGTTACAGTTACAAAGGTATACAGTTGAATTTCTTGCTTTTTCACAATTAGTGCAAATATACATGTAATTAATTAACAGAAGAAGTAAGCATATATCAGTAGTATAACTTAAAACTCTAATGAATAATATTTTAGACCTCAATGTCCATTTGGAAATAATTCGTCACGAATATTATTAGCTTCTATCAAGAATTTTCCCAAACCACTTAACTCTTTAAAATTTCAGTACTAAGTAATTGAATTCAGTTAAAAACAATGCTATTACGACAATAATACCTTTTGATATACTGTTTTCTTACTGTTTCATAAACTAGACATTGAAGTATAAAATGACATTATCTCATTCATATTACATAATACTCATTTACGCTCATTTCTATTGACATGTAAATATCTTCCATTTCCTAAGTAAAGGTTATGTCTAGAGATTCTTAACTTAGTTATCATTTCTCGAATTTTTACATGCAGTGATTCTGTAAGATCAAACTGAAGGCAGTGATTGTTTACAATATACTTATACAGATTACTTTTCGCCATGACATCGATTTCTGACTTTTCTTGAATAAAACTATCGTTATTTCTCTGTTTTATTATCATATAAGCACACTTTTCGTCAAATTATTGTACCATAAAAGCTTAATTCCAATTCTTCTAATTCTGCTCTAATACCTTCAATCCACTTATCATTTTCTTTTACCATGTCTTTGTAACAGGTTTTTAGAATACAATTCTCTGTTTTTCTTAATTTTAGCCAATATTTCATTGCTTTCATTTTCCTGAATATATGACATGGAAATCTACCCAGTTCAAGATACACAAGTTCGTTGCTAATGTGTCTCTTCAGACCAAGAACTCCTTTACAAAACATTAAATGTACTTTTCGATATCACTACCTTTATGAAAAACACACATCTGATGCAAATGAAAGAATGCTTACGTTTACGTTTACGTACGCATCAAAAATAGGAAATTTTGTCTTAATATTGAAAAAAAAGTTGTTCAGTTTACTATTGATACTAAGGGACCATGCAATATTTATCACCGGGGTGGGACCGATGCAAAATGTGATGGGACATACACTTTTTTATGACCATACAACATGGGACAAAGAGATTTTTCACAGACATTCTGCATGGGACAACTACTTTTTTACAACAATGCACTTTTTTATGATTTCATAAACTTTGAACAACTAAAACATGGATAACCATAACATAAAAATAAAAGTAAACCTTGATAAACTTGAACAAAATCAGAAAACAACTACGCTTATTAGGCTTTGCAATATAAAAATAAATGACTGAAATATGAAAGATCATCCAACGCATAAAGTCATACAGTCACAGGAATAATTACATACAAGAGGAAATATAGTCAAGTGCCTCGTCACGAACAGCCAGCCATTGTTAATGGTCACACTTTCACATATGACATAGTAATGCTTCATTTGAACTGTTTTGTTATTACTATCATTTCTATGCTTCAGTACATGATATGTAATATATTTTTACAATTTATAGATTACACAATGTTTTAGGAAAAGTAATTTTCTTATGGATATTTCCAAATACACATACATGTACAAACATTTTATATTGTGTGTTAGCTGATAAGATGTTTATACATACATGAACATTAAAACTATACCAAACATTGTGATGTGACATGTACTTTTTTCACTTAAAATTGATATGGGACAATTACTTTTTTGGAAAATAGTATGCATGGAACACATACATTTTTTAAATCAAATTTCCGAATGCACCGGTCCCACCCCGGCGATAAATATTGCATGGTCCCATAAGAGCGCGTTTCTTTCTTGATCATCTAGCTGCTGTTGTGCTTTTGTAAAACCATTGTAGTAAAGCAGTAGGCCAAGATAATTAAACTCATTTACAATTTTAAATAGTTATACACTCATCTCTCATTTTCTTTCACTCTAATCCATTTCTAAGTATCATAATTTTAGTCTTATCCGTGTTTACAGTAAGATTCCATTCCTGACAATAATTGTAAAGCGAGTTTAAAATACGCTGCAGGAGTTTCAGCAAGAAGTGTCATTTGCATACATTATAAGAAATAGACTAATTAAATTGATTTCAATTGAAGTGCAATTTTCGCTCAGCAAATGTATTTCAAAATCAAATTTCTCTCTGAAAAAGACCGATTTGATTCCCAAAATACTGAGAGAGGAAACCTTGATACTTTACGCAGCATTTAATATTCTCGTACAGTGATATAATAATATTAATCATTTTCCCTTGTATCCCAATTTTTGCAAGTTTAATCCATAATTTACTCCTATTCACGAAGTCGAATGCCTTCCTATAGTCTATAAAACAACAATATAGTCTCCCTCCATTTTCACGTAGATGTTTATTTATCAATGACTGCAAAACGAACATTGCATCAATTGTACCGAAACCTGATCTAAAACCAAATTGCGCATCCGTTATGATAGAATTATCTTTATCCCACCTAAGTAATCTTTGATTTAGAATGAAATCCAAAGTGTTGATAAATGAAGAGCAAAGTGCTTACCAAACGAACCTACAAGTAAGTGCCATAAAACCCATCTTAGGACAGAGTTTTGTTCGGTTCAAGGAAGATATTCCTTAATTTAAGAAAAATTTATATCTATATAAAAGTATATATATTAAATGTATATTACAATGATGTACAAAGCAAGACATCGGTGGTGTTGAACGTATGAAGATATTATTCTCTTGAACTCGTGTATTTGTTTTTTATTATATTCAATTCAATAAACAAAAATATGGCAGTACAGTCTTTAAGATCAATTTAATGAATTTTCTGCTGTATAAATATTTTGTAATGCCATTGTCTCAGCCTTGGGCTCACTGAATAAAAATCAGTATTCGGCGTGGACTTTTAGTTCCCGAGGGTATCAACGGTGTAGTTTCGGTGCTTCAACACTGACACGAAATATGTACTTCACGATTTACTGTGATAAAAGCCTTGAAAAAGTCTGAATAGTCTTCAAACTAGGAAACAATTTCCTTATGCGTATCTTTGTCCTTACATGGGTTTGGTTCTTCCTTTAAGATCAGTTTGGTTATTTGTGTGCTCTACATATTTAAGGCATCAACAGTTGTAGTTGTCAAAATGCGCAATGGTATATTTTTATAGTTACTCTAAGAGAGTTTGGCGATAGGTTTATCTATAGTATTTTATTGTAGTCGATGTTTGTTAAATGTAAAAGATGTATCGTTTTAGGTGAAAATAGATGATTGTGTTAAAGTGTTGAAAGACGCTACCGAAAAGTCAGAACAATTTGATTACGTCATTAATGACCTGACAGAATACTCTGTGGATAAAGATCAGTATGGTATGATATGTTTGATGTTATACGTCATGTCAGAATATTTAACATACGTTGTGTGATACCATCTGCATTGCAAAGTATTGCACGGCCTATTCTTGGGTTTTTAAAAAAGACGATACCGACGAAGCACTGTTTAGGCCTTAAACTCAAAATCCCTAGTTCCCGAATCAAATTTGTTAACTCAGCTACGCGAGCTCAGTACATGAGCTCGCTTAACTATCATGGGTATTTCATTTGTATGACATGAAATTTATAGACATATGAACAAAATAATAATAGTATTTTCATAAATGACTCATTACAGAATAATAGTCTGCAGTGTGGATCTCGCAGAAAAGTTTCACTGAAATGTTATTATTTGTTTTTACTTGTGATGTATAGCTGTAGAGTGTTGGTTCACATTCATCCTATGCGTACAGTGGTTCAATAGTTGTGTATAGTCTGTATATTTTCGGCATTCGTGATGGGTGTAGCTAACGAAACAGGAGACGCTTTCTCCTCACTGACATGTAGTCTCACACAAACAGGAGACGTTTTACCCTCCCAAACACATGGCCTCACCAAAACAGAAGACGCTTACTGCTCCCGGACAACTGCTCTGAACTCTGACAGGAGACGTTCACTACTCTTGGACAACTGATCTCAACTGTGACATGAGACGTTCACTGCTCCCGTACATCTGATCTTAACTCTGACAGGAGACGTTCACTGCTCTCGGACAACTGATCTCAACTCTGACATGAGACGTTCACTGCTCTCGGACAACTGCTCTCAACTCTGACAGGAGACGTTCACTGCTCTCGGACAACTGATCTCAACTCTGACATGAGACGTTCACTGCTCTCGGACAACTGCTCTCAACTCTGACAGGAGACGTTCACTGCTCTCGGACAAATGATCTTAACTCTGACATGAGACGTTCACTGCTCCACAACAACTGCCCTCAACTGTGACATGAGACGTTCACTGCTCCCGAACAACTGATCTCAACTGTGACATGAGACGTTCACTGCTCCACAGCAACTGCCCTCAACTGTGACATGAGACGTTCACTGCTCCCGGACAACTGCTCTCAACTCTGACAGGAGACGTTTACTGCTCTCGGACAACTGATCTCAACTCTGACATGAGACGTTCACTGCTCTCGGACAACTGATCTCAACCATGACAGGAGACGTTCACTGCTCCCGGACAACTGATCTCAACTCTGACATGAGATGTTCACTGCTCCTGGACAACTGATCTCAACTGTGACAGGAGACGTTCACTGCTCCCGGACAACTGCTCTCAACTCTGACGAGACGTTCACTGCTCCCGGACAACTTCTCTCAACTCTGACATGAGAAGTTCACTGCTCTCGGACAACTGATCTCAACTCTGACAGGAGACGTTCACTGCTCCCAGACAACTGATCTTAACTCTGACAGGAGATGTTCAGTGCTTCTGGACAACTGATCTCAACTGTGACAGAAGACGTTCACTGCTCCCGGACAACTGCTCTCAACTCTGGCAGGAGACGTTCACTGCTCTCGAACAACTGATCTCAACTCTGACATGAAACGTTCACTGCTCTCGGACAACTGATCTCAACCATGACAGGAGACGTTCACTGCTCCCGGACAACTGATCTCAACTGTGACAGGAGACGTTCACTGCTCCTGGACAACTGATCTCAACTCTGACAGGAGACGTTCACTGCTCTCGGACAACTGATCTCAACTCTGACATGAGACGTTCACTGCTCTCGGACAACTGATCTCAACTATGACAGGAAACGTTCACTGCTCTCGGACATCTGATCTCAACTCTGACAGGAGACGTTCACTGCTCCCGGACATCTGATCTTAACTCTGACAGGAGATGTTCACTGCTTCTGGACAACTAATCTCAACTCTGACAGGAGACGTTCACTGCTCCCGGACAACAGCTCTCAACTCTGACAGGAGATGTTCACTGCTCCCGGACATCTGATCTTAACTCTGACATGAGACGTTGACTGCTCTCGGACATCTGATCTCAACTCTGACAGGAGACGTTCACTGCTCTCGGACAATTGATCTCAACTCTGACATGAGACGTTCACTGCCCTCGGACAACTGATCTCGACTCTGACATGAGACTTTCACTGCTCTCGGACAAATGCTGTCAACTCTGACAGGAGACGTTCACTGCTCTCAGACAAATGATCTCAACTCTGACATGAGACGTTCACTGCTCCACAGCAACTGCCCTCAACTGTGACATGAGACGTTCACTGCTCCCGGACAACTGATCTCAACTCTGACAGGAGACGTTCACTGCTCCACAGCAACTGCCCTCAACTGTGATATGAGACGTTCACTGCTCCCGGACAACTGATCTCAACTCTGACATCAGACGTTTACTGCTCTCGAACAACTGATCTCAACTCTGATATCAGACGTTCACTGCTCTCGGACAACTGATCTCAACCATGACAGGAGACGTTCACTGCTCTCGGACAACTGATCTCAACTCTGACATGAGACGTTCACTGCTCCTGGACAACTGATCTCAACTGTGACAGGAGACGTTCACTGCTCCCGGACAACTGCTCTCAACTCTGACGAGACGTTCACTGCTCCCGGACAACTTCTCTCAGTTCTGACATGAGACGTTCACTGCTCTCGGACAACTGATCTCAACTCTGACAGGAGACGTTCACTGCTCCCAGACAACTGATCTCAACTCTGAGAGGAGATGTTCAGTGCTTCTGGACAACTGATCTCAACTGTGACAGAAGACGTTCACTGCTCCCGCACAACTGCTCTCAACTCTGACAGGAGACGTTCACTGCTCTCGGACAACTGATCTCAACTCTGACAGAAGACGTTCACTGCTTCCGGACAACTGCTCTCAACTCTGACAGGAGACGTTCACTGCTCTCGGACAACTGATCTCAACTCTGACATGAGACGTTCACTGCTCTCGGACAACTGATCTTAACTCTGAGAGGAGACGTTCACTCCTACCGGACATCTGATCTTAACTCTGACAGGAGATGTTCAGTGCTTCTGGACAACTGATCTCAGCCCTGACAGGAGATGTTCACTGCTCCCGTACATCTGATCTCAACTCTGACAGGAGACGTTCACTGCTCCCGGACATCTGATCTTAACTCTGACAAGAGACGTTGACTGCTCTCGGACATCTGATCTCAACTCTGACAGGAGACGTTCACTGCTCCCGTACATCTGATCTCAACTCTGACAGGAGACGTTCACTGCTCCCGGACAACTTCTCTCAATTCTGACATGAGACGTTCACTGTTCCCGGACAACAACTCTCAACTCTGACAGGAGACGTTCACTGCTCTCGGACATCTGATTTCAACTCTGACAGGAGACGTTCACTGCTTCCGGACAACTGATCTCAACTGTGACAGAAGACGTTCACTGCTCCTGGACAACTGCTCTCAACTCTGACAGGAGACTTTCACTGCTCTCGGACAACTGATCTCAACTCTGACAGGAGACGTTCACTGCTCTCGGACAACTGATCTCAACTCTGATAGGAGACGTTCACTGCGCCCGGACAACTGATCTTAACTCTGACAGGAGATGTTCAATGCTTCTGGACAACTGATCTTAACTCTGACAGGAGATGTTCAATGCTTCTGGACAACTGACCTCAACTGTGACAGAGGACGTTCACTGCTCCCGGACATCTGATCTTAACTCTGACAAGAGACGTTGACTGCTCTCGGAAATCTGATCTCAACTCTGACAGGAGACTTTCACTGCTCCCGTACATCTGATCTCAACTCTGACAGGAGACGTTCACTGCTTCCGGACAACTGATCTCAACTGTGACAGGAGACGTTCACTGCTCCCGGACAACAACTCTCAACTCTGACAGGAGACGTTCACTGCTCTCGGACATCTGATTTCAACTCTGACAGGAGACGTTCACTGCTTCCGGACAACTGATCTCAACTGTGACAGAAGACGTTCACTGCTCCTGGACAACTGCTCTCAACTCTGACAGGAGACATTCACTGCTCTCGGACAACTGATCTCAACTCTGACAGGAGACGTTCACTGCTCTCGGACAACTGATCTCAACTCTGATAGGAGACGTTCACTGCGCACGGACAACTGATCTTAACTCTGACAGGAGATGTTCAATGCTTCTGGACAACTGATCTTAACTCTGACAGGAGATGTTCAATGCTTCTGGACAACTGACTTCAACTGTGACAGAGGACGTTCACTGCTCCCGGACATCTGATCTTAACTCTGACAAGAGACGTTGACTGCTCTCGGACATCTGATCTCAACTCTGACAGGAGACGTTCACTGCTCCCGTACATCTGATCTCAACTCTGACAGGAGACGTTCACTGCTTCCGGACAACTGATCTCAACCATGACAGGAGACGTTCACTGCTCCCGGACAACAACTCTCAACTCTGACAGGAGACGTTCACTGCTTCCGGACAAATGATCTCAACTGTGACAGAAGACGTTCACTGCTCCCGGACAACTGCTCTCAACTCTGACAGGAGACATTCACTGCTCTCGGACAACTGATCTCAACTCTGACAGGAGACGTTGACTGCTCTCGGACAACTGATCTCAACTCTGATAGGAGACGTTCACTGCGCCCGGACAACTGATCTTAACTCTGACAGGAGATGTTCAATGCTTCTGGATAACTGACCTCAACTGTGACAGAGGACGTTCACTGCTCCCGGACAACTGCTCTCAACTCTGACAGGAGACGTTCACTGCTCTCGGACAACTACTCTTAACTCTGACAGGAGACGTTCACTGCTCTCGGACAACTGCTCTTAACTTTGACAGGAGACGTTCACTGCTCTCGGAAAACTGATCTCAACTCTGACATGAAACGTTCACTGCTCTCGGACAACTGATCTCAACCATGACAGGAGACGTTCACTGCTCCCGGACAACTGATCTCAACTCTGACATGAGACGTTCACTGCTCCCGGACAACTGCTCTCAACTCTGACAGGAGACGTTTACTGCTCCCGGACAACTGCTCTCAACTCTGACAGGAGACGTTCACTGCTCTCGGACAACTGATCTCAACTCTGACATGAGACGTTCACTGCTCTCGGACAACTGATCTCAACTATGACAGGAGATGTTCACTGTTCCCGGACAACTGATCTCAACTCTGACAGGAGACGTTCACTGCTCCCGGACATCTGATCTCAACTCTGACAGGAGACGTTCACTGCTTCTGGACATCTGATCTTAACTCTGACAGGAGATGTTCACTGTTCCCGGACAACTGATCTCAACTCTGACAGGAGATGTTCACTGCTCCCGGACATCTGATCTTAACTCTGACAGGAGATGTTCACTGCTCCCGGACATCTGATCTTAACTCTGACATGA
Organism: Pteria penguin; assembly: GCA_035048485.1. Classification (NCBI taxonomy): domain Eukaryota; kingdom Metazoa; phylum Mollusca; class Bivalvia; order Pterioida; family Pteriidae; genus Pteria; species Pteria penguin. Next base: position 42,249,069 of record CM068583.1, on the reverse strand, counting down.
GACGTTGACTGCTCTCGGACATCTGATCTCAACTCTGACAGGAGACGTTCACTGCTCCCGTACATCTGATCTCAACTCTGACAGAAGACGTTCACTGCTCCCGGACAACTGATCTCAACTGTGACAGAAGACGTTCACTGCTCCCGGACATCTGCTCTCAACTCTGACAGGAGACGTTCACTGCTCTCGGACAACTGATTTCAACTCTGACAGGAGACGTTCACTGCTTCCGGACAACTGATCTCAACTCTGACAGGAGACGTTCACTGCTCCCGGACATCTGATCTTAACTCTGACAAGAGACGTTGACTGCTCTCGGACATCTGATCTCAACTCTGACAGGAGACGTTCACTGCTCCCGGACATATGATCTTAACTCTGACAGGAGATGTTCACTGCTTCTGGACAACTGATCTGAACTGTAACAGAGGACGTTCACTGCTTCTGGACAACTGATCTCAACTGTGACAGAGGACGTTGACTCCTCTCGGACATCTGATCTCAACTCTGACAGGAGACGTTCACTGCTCCCGTACATCTGATCTCAACTCTGACAGGAGACGTTCACTGCTCTCGGACAACTGCTCTCAACTCTGACAGGAGACGTTCACTGCTCTCAGACAACTGATCTCAACTCTGACAGGAGACGTTCACTGCTCCCGGACAACTGATCTCAACTCTGACATGAGACGTTCACTGCTTCCGGACAACTGATCTCAACTCTGACAGGAGACGTTCACTGCTCCCGGACATCTGATCTTAACTCTGACAAGAGACGTTGACTGCTCTCGGACATCTGATCTCAACTCTGACAGGAGACGTTCACTGCTCCCGGACATATGATCTTAACTCTGACAGGAGATGTTCACTGCTTCTGGACAACTGATTTGAACTGTAACAGAGGACGTTCACTGCTTCTGGACAACTGATCTCAACTGTGACAGAGGACGTTGACTCCTCTCGGACATCTGATCTCAACTCTGACAGGAGACGTTCACTGCTCCCGTACATCTGATCTCAACTCTGACAGGAGACGTTCACTGCTCTCGGACAACTGCTCTCAACTCTGACAGGAGACATTCACTGCTCTCAGACAACTGATCTCAACTCTGACAGGAGACGTTCACTGCTCCCGGACAACTGATCTCAACTCTGACATGAGACGTTCACTGCTCTCGGACAACTGATCTTAACTCTGATATGAGACGTTCACTGCTATCGGACAACTGATCTCAACTCTGACAGGAGACGTTCACTGCTCTCGGACAACTGATCTCAACTGTGACAGAAGACGTTAACTGCTCCCGGACAACTGCTCTCAACTCTGACAGGAGACGTTCACTGCTCCCGGACAACTGCTCTCAACTCTGACAGGAGACGTTCACTGCTCTCGGACAACTGATCTCAACTCTGACAGGAGACCTCCACTGCTCTCGGACAATTGCTCTCAACTCTGACAGGAGACATTCACTGCTCCCGGACATCTGATCTCAACTCTGACATGAGACGTTCACTGCTCTCGGACAACTGATCTTAACTCTGATATGAGACGTTCACTGCTATCGGACAACTGATCTCAACTCTGACAGGAGACGTTCACTGCTCTCGGACAACTGATCTCAACTGTGACAGAAGACGTTAACTGCTCCCGGACAACTGCTCTCAACTCTGACAGGAGACGTTCACTGCTCCCGGACAACTGCTCTCAACTCTGACAGGAGACGTTCACTGCTCTCGGACAACTGATCTCAACTCTGACAGGAGACCTCCACTGCTCTCGGACAATTGCTCTCAACTCTGACAGGAGACATTCACTGCTCCCGGACATCTGATCTCAACTCTGACAGGAGACGTTCAATGCTCCCGGACAACTGATCTCAACCATGACAGGAGACGTTCACTGCTCCGGGACAACTGATCTCAACTCTGACAGGAAACGCTTACTACTCCCAGACACCTGATCTCACTTCTGGCATGAGATGCTTAATCCTCCCAAACACCTGGTCTTATCTCTGACACCAGATGCTTACTCCTCTCAGACACCAGGTCTGGCGACATAAACCGAGAAAAAAAATTTCATATTCTTCTGTTCATCAATGAATTAATAACTGGGATTTGGATTTTATTTAGTTTCATTCTATTAATAAATAGAATAAAACCATTCTGCATGAGAATTCATTTGAACGTTAGACAATGGAAGTATATTCTCAGTTTATGGCGGTCTCACCTCTGGAAGGAGACGCTTACTACTCCCAGACACCTGGACTCACTTCTCGCATGAGACGCGTACTCCTCCCAGACAGCTGGTCTCACCTCTGACAGGAGACGCTTACTTTTCCCAGACACCTGGTCTCACCTCTGACAGGAGATACTTACTACTCACAGACACCTATTCTTACTTCTGGCATGAGACGCTTTCTCCTCCCAGACACTTGGTCTCACCTCTGACAGGAGATGCTCACTCCTCTCAGACACCTGATCTCCCTCTGACAGGAGACGCTTTCTCCTCCCAGACACCTAGTCTCACCTCTGACAGGAGATGCTTACTATTCCCTAACACCTGTCTCACCTCTGGCAGGAGACGCTGACTCCTCTCAGACACCTGGTCTCACCTCTGACAGGAGACGCTTACTACTCCCAGACACGCGAAATAACAGTGATCGGCATGGCATGTCGTTATAGGTCATTGCTAAACAGGAAATCGAAATATGATTATATTCTGTTTTATACAATATAAGTATATATACACACGTACATCCGTACACTGAGTCATTTATGTCCTTTGTAGGTTTTGATTATGACTTCAAAACAACGAATTTGATATTTGAACTAGCACTGAAATGTTTGGCAGATGATGGAAAATATTTAGCAAGAGTAAGTATGCAATATCCCATGATCACACTGTATCTGGACATGTATTACAGCTTTGATCTTATCAGATCTAACATATAACCTTGAATACTTGTACCAAAACCAAGTTCTAAACCAACAGGTTTCAATTTGATATAAGTTTTAAAACTAATATTGCATCTTGATATTCCTAAATAAAGCTGAAAAAATAAAATTTATCATGAAATAAGACGAGTCTAATAAGAAAGTAGGTGTTGGAAAATATCAATGAAGCTCACAATTTTATGTAGATTTTCCTTTTTCTTTTTTTTTTTCATTTAAGGAAGTTTTCTCCAAACCTGCAAAATGATTGAATTTCTGACATTAGTGTTTACATAGAAGATTCTAAAATAACACCAACTCAAAACTGTAGGGAAATTATTTCCCATAACAGTCAAGTGGAAACGTTCTCTTTTTCTATTGTTAATCATTGATTGTATTTAAGGGCAACTGTCTGAGTGCATACACCTATGTACAGAAAGTTGAAGAGGAAATCAGGGATTTGCACTGCCACTTCAAGCGCACAGACGTGCACGTACCATCTTTTAAAGAAACGTATCCTTGTGAGGAAGAAATTTGTGGCATGTTTTATAGGTTTAATATTAAGAGAAGGCAATGGATAGAGTGATGTGTTAGCATCCATTAATTAAGCATACGGAAAGATCATACATATACATATATAGTTCTATAATATTCTAATATACACAATAGATGTTAAACCTGAAATAACTCAAATCCCCCCCTAAAAAAATCATGAAATATATGAAAAAAGCCATCTACATGAATGGCAGTTTGTTGAGAATAAATAGTACATTTTACTGTGTAGTGTGATCATGTGTATATTCCTTAATTTGGGCATTAGATACACTTTATATGAAGTATGGAAGAAGTGAGCATTTCCTCTGTCTACTTCTCAATGGGAATAGTTCGTCTGTAGTAGACAATGCTTTCAATTAACATTTCAAAATATTTTCGTGTGTGTATTTATGTATAGATTGTTCGAGTGCTTTCCTGGTGCGCTTGATCATTTTCAAACTGAGCTTATGATCACTTGAAGTTATGTACTCACTTTCCAGAATTTGAAAGTTATAAAACGACACAAGGCTGTATGTCAGCTTTTGGTATCGCGACAGAATGATATTTAACAATTTTTATCTTGTAAAAATAATATTCCATTACATGAAATAAATACGAGAACATCACCAATGTTTATCATCATTATATGAGTTATGTACACATGTTCCGGGTATACATTCCACATTATAATGAATACTACTGTCTTTGTACCTTTAATACATGGATTCATATGTTGACAGAGCCAGCACTGTCCCTGGTACGTCATTACTCTGCTTCTATACTAGTATTACCATTATGAGATAATATGACAGAGAAACACAAATCATGCACATCCACTTCTACCATAATGCATAGCAAGTCAAAATCAAATATACGTACAGTACATGAAATCATAGAAGATAATATCTTAACTGCATGGTTAGTAATGTTTTACGTCACTCCACGATTATTTCACGTATATGGTGACGCCATCTGCCTGATGCATTGTATAGAAATTCAGACCTTTAAAATGGACCCATCCGAAGCAGAGAGGGATCTTTTACGTGTCACACCTACCGTGACACGGGCCCTCGGTTTTTACGTCACACCTACCGTGACACGGGCCCTCGATTTTTACGTGTCACACCTGCCGTGACACGGGCCCTCGGTTTTTACGTGTCACACCTACCGTGACACAGGACCTCGGTTTTTACTATCTCATCCTAAAGGTGGAACATGGATGTGCTCACGGTGGTCTCCCGTTTACAAAGGTCCAAGAATGTCACTGTGGTACGTTGTTGCTACTCCGATAATGAAAATGCATCGGTTATATTATTTTTCGTATCTTACAGTTCAAAAGTATTTACGAATCAATAATTTTCTTTGTGTTGATGGTCTTGCTGCGAACCTGATTGGTTAAAAAAAACTGAGTTGATTTCTGCATCAACAAAATTTTGAGTGCAGATATGTCACAACTGCCGGCGTTACTTTCTTCTGGAATGCGAGACCCCGTTCTATTTATGGAACAGTGATTCCCGTGTTGTTACTAGATTACATAAAATTGTTTCGTTATATATAACGTATTCAAAGTACAAAAGAAATCGCATTTCACTTCAGAAACTATTAAATATATGATATGATTTCCTACTATTATTCAATAAAAAAGGTAAAATATAACTAGGTCCATCAACAAGTCTACAATACAGTGGTGTTTAGAAATATATGTAATCAAATACAAAACAGTACTCGTCTGCTACTAGCCGGTCGATCGACAATGGACGCTGACAACTGTAATGTCTACGGTATCATACCCGACTAGGCAAACAGAACGGGAATTTCCACCAGATCCAATCTAAGTCCCTCGACCTACTCTTTTCACCTTGTGGCTCGCACGTGCACCACTCAGTATGCATTGCATACATACCTTAAGTAACAGATAATCATCCTCATATGCATGTTTCATTAATTCGTGTTTTAATAACTGTTCGTTCCATTTCACTTCTAATCTTTTTCAACGAAAACAAGGATAAAATTTTCGAATTTCGTGTTAGCCGCAATTATTGACTTCAAAATGTTGTTTACTTTGTCATTGTATTTCTATGCGATCAAGTCACATGTATCGGGGCCAAAATAGTAATGTTGTGCCATCATAAATTATGTTTATTGGACACTTATTAAATTTTTGTTTCCATATATAAGCTAAATAAAATGATAAGAAATAAATCCTATATTTTTTTGGTTGAGGTATCAACCTAAAATTTGGACGAAAAACTTTTGCATCAACTGGCTTCGCGCACTGATGCAGTTTTCCGTCCAGATTTTAGGTTAATACCTCAATCAACCAAAAACATATAGGATTCATCTCTTAAACCATTACTCATTGCCTTTTAATCTAGAAACATGATAGGATGCTCATGACCAAATTAAAACCTATTGTATTATAGTCAATGGTCAAGGCAACAGGATGCTTTTCTTGCCTTTTCAATTATGTTCATAACCAAGGGAATGTCCCCACTGTGTTTGGGATAAAAAGGTTAACATTCAAGGACACGGGTCTTGTTCTTTTGAAACCGTTTCCGGACATGAAATTTTCAAATTACCGTTTAAAATACTATTTTCTACTAAAAGGTAGCAAATAAGTGGAGTTTTATTTTTGGTTTTCTACTTTGAATAAGTCAATAAAATGACAAACAAGAGCAACAACTAGCTTGGCATAATACGCCCGTCGCTTAATTGGGACAGGATCAATTCGCATTTGGCATGATTTTCATGAAAAACATCTGACGTTTACCGAAGTTAATTGCGTTTCATAGCATTTTATCATAGGAATAAGTCCAAAGGCAATATCTCCTGCAGAAATGGTCCTATGCAACCCATCTTGGAAATTGACCTGCAAAAAAAACTTGAAATTTTTAAGAACTGGCTCTCCCCCCCACCTTCTAAAATTATAAATTTCTCCAAAATGAAGAAAAAGATATCAATACCTGTAAAATATGTGGAGGTTGGTACATTTTACTTGTTTCATGATAAATTTCATAATGTTTTTACAAAAATTAGATTTTTAATGAATTTTCAAAACAAAATCCAAGGGTCATAAATCTGTCAAAATTATGTCAATCGTAACAAAACTCAAACTGGTACTGATGCCGCTTCGAATAAGCCTATATATCATATTTCACCTCAATATCTTGAAAGACGGCAAAAAAAAGTCCGGAAAACATGACCTAGGACATATGGTCAACCGCCCCCCCCCCTAAAATCATAAATTTCTCAAAAATGAAGAAAAAGATATTAAAACCTGTAACATATGAGATAATTGGTACATTTTACTTGTTTCATGATAAATTTCATAATGTTTTGACATAAAATAGATTTTTAATGAATTTCTGAAAAAATCTTGAAATTTAAAAGTCCAAGGGCTATAAACCCGTCAAAAGTAGGTCAATTGTAACAAAACTCGAACTAGTACTGACGCTGCTTGATATAAAGGTATATACTAAATTTCAACTCAATGTCTTGAAAGACGGCAAAAAAAAGTCCGGAAAACATGACCTAGTAGGACATATGGTCAACCCCCCCCCCCCTAAAATCATAAATTTCTCAAAAATGAAGATAAAGATATTAAAAACCGAAACATATGTGATAGTTGGTACACTTTACTTGTTTCATGAGAAATTTCATAATGTTTTGACAAAAAATAGATTTTTAATGAATTTTTGAAAAAAAAGTCCAAGGGCCATAAATCTGTCAAAAGTAGGTCAATCGTAATAAAACTTAAACTGGTACTGACACCGCTTGAAATAAAGCTATATACCAAATTTCATCGCAATATCTTGAAAGACGTCCAAAAAAAGTCAGGAAAACATGACCCCGGACAGACGGACGGACACACGCACGGCACGACAGCGCCATAACATAATACGTCCCGTCTATTGGACGGGCGTATAAAAAACCATTTATAAATGACCAAGTCATAAAACAGGTAAACAAGAAATACAAATGGGCAAACCTCTTGTAAAATTAGGTCAATGTAAAAAAAGTGAAACTTCATGTGGAGGGCCTACTACTTCACATACATTCCAAGTTTCACTTCAATATCTCAAAGCATAACCAATAACTTGGACCAACTGATTGACAGTGCCATACATAATACATCCTGTCTGAAAATGTGCATATAAAAAGCTTAAATAGACAAAAGCCTTGTATACATAAAACCCAATACTTATCTGTAGCAACTGTGTGTACTTGTATGTTACTACATGTACTAAGGAATAAACTATCTCTATGACAAGTTTGCATTTATTCTCAATCAACAAAGAAGGATCATTTAACAAACACTTGAATATAAACCAATGCTAGATTGAGAAAGAAATTCAAAAACAACTCTAAAAAACATCAATACAGAAAAGACAAACAATATAAAATTTAGAATAGTGAACAATACAACATAATTCTGGACAATGCAACTTTCTTTTGCATATGGAATGTTTTTCAAAATATTATGCATAGAATGGTAACTTTAAATATTTGTCTTCTTTAACAAAGATAGAAATATGTAACATTAAATGATTCACAAGTCATTAGAAAATATGGGATTTTATACAATATACAATGTGTAATAATATCAGATACTTCAACGAATATCAGAAATCAATAACATATGATAAGATGATACACTGTTATACATTTGTCCAGAATGAAAGACAGATTTCTTACCTGACTATGAAAAAAGTAAATTCAGATTCAGGTTTTTAATCAACATACATGTGTACTCAGATTAAAATCTTCTTCTTTAATAATGTTTGCTTTAAAAACCTTATTCTAGCAGGCAGTACTACATTAAGATCAATATTATACACAATACACTGAGAGAAAACGATTCCTGGATGTAGAGAACACTCTAGGAAATTCCAAAAACAGGACTTCTTACCATTATTTTTACAATGACCTATTTCATATTTCATATACTGGAAAAAGTAGTCACTTCATATTGAAATGTACATTTACTTTTAAGAAATCTGTATTCACAGTAGGACATGCTTATTGATGGAAATAAATTCATGTAAGATGTCTACCATAACCTGTTTGATTGCTATTTTTCAAATTCATACAACTGAGTAACAAACAATATCGCCAACTAACATAGAAAAAAATGGCATTTTTTAAACAATATAAAAAAATTGAAAAACAGTATGCATTAAAATTCACAATATTATCACAGAAAATCTTGGGACTAATTTTCATTTAGTTATTGTGATGCACATTGAACTCTTTGAGCTCCTGCTCCAAATTCGTCATCACTATCATCATCATTATAAGCTTCTTTGTGTCTTTGGTTTTGTTCCTCTGGATCAAATTCTTCTAGTTCATACTCCTCTGCTTCCTTTGGAATAACAATATCCTTGCGTTTTGGAAGAATCTTTTCAATATCTGAAATTTTGCTTAAAGTATCTGGAAAATTGACATGAAAAGTGATAATCAAGCGTCCTTTGTGGAATGGGTCCTTGTATGTTGGCATTCCTTCATTCATTATACATTTAATATCACGATTTTTAATAACCTCACCTAAAAACAAAAAAACAATACAGGATTAGAAACAAGTAAATCAAGTAATTTGTAAAGAGACACAGGCATTTGAAATACATGTATTCATAAATGTGTACTAAAAATTCATGAGATTTCATTCTGTTACAGCTGGTCTAACATCTATGAACATACTTTAGATTACTTTGAAATATGAACAATTTCAAAGCTTTAACAAGTAAAATTTCTGATTTTATTTTACTAAAATGATCTTGAGCCAGTAATATAATATTTCTATAAATTCTCACCTGGTATCGTGTTAATGATTAATGTCCTCTTGTCCAGAGTTATAATTGGTCTACGGAATCCACATAAAGCTTCTACAAGTTCAATGTCCATTATCATTGAAAGATCTATGGAATGTCGCTTAAAAATTTCATGACCTTCTTCATCCAAAACTATCACCACATCTCCTGGTTCTATTCCTGGCTCTTGATCCCCTTCACCATGAAAACGTATATTTTCTCCATCAGACATACCTGGACAGTACAATTATAACCATAAATATCATTGTATATTATCCCTTGAAGAAAGCCTGGGTGAATGTTTTACAAAAATTTAACCTTACACCTTCATGTCTCATATTTCTACTAACCTTTATCTATATGGATCTCTAAGATCTTTTTGTCCTTGATTACTTTCTTGCCTTCACATGTTTTACATTGATATTTAGGATTGATTCTTTCCCCTTGTCCACCGCAACTAGAGCAGACTGTCTGAATTTGCTGCATCATACCAGGAGCAAGTTGATGTATCCTAACTTGCATTCCAGATCCACGACATGTAGAACACTTCTCCAAAGCACCTTCTTTACCTCCTCTTCCTGCCAATTACATGCACAATCAAATATCTTTTGTCAAACTAAACATTTACTGTCTGAATGAAGAAAATATTTGTATTACAAGTACAATATTCTTCACATATAAGGTAAATAGCAAGCCATCAAAGATTATATCAAAGTATGTATGCAAACTCTGCTATATGTACATAACTAAGGAAATGCTAATACGACAAATTAAGTTGGATGGTGTAGAGCAACACCCGTATTTCGCCATGCAGCCATAATTCAACAAGATCAATGCCAACGTAGCATATGCTCCTCTGGTTATTTTTGTAACATGGGCATAACTCACATGACCACATTTGAGGTCATCTACTCCTCAAAATCACCCACAAACAAAATTTTTCCATTCAAAAGTTTGTGTCTAATGATAAACACTTGTCTTCATTTAATTTAGACATCAGTATTAACTGACACAAAAAAAATCAAAGTAAATATGCCAAAGATAGGTATCCTAATTATAACTTATCAACTTGACCTAGATATCCTTAAAATGTATCTGTATACCAAATATCAATTCAATATATCTCGCTGTTCCTGAGAAAATGAAGAAAACTGCTAATTGTAAGTAATTTTTTAAGTCCAAAGGGGATAACTCTCACAAAAATTATTGAACCATAACCAGATTTGAACTTGATCTAAATATCCTTTTGATGTATAGGTATATCAAATATAAATTCAATATCTTTATTGGTTCCAGAGATGATGTGCGGAAACTGCTAATTGTAAAAAATTTCCTAATTCCAAGAAGAATAACTCTGACATAATTATTGAACCATAACCCAATTTCAACATGAGCAAGATGTCTTTAAGATGTATCTGTTTGCAAAATATCAATTCAATATTTCTGTCCGTTCCTGAGATAATGAACTGCTTATTTTAAGAAATTTTCTAAGTCCAAGGGGGATAACTCTCTCAAAAATTTATGAACCATGACCAAATTTGAACTTGACCTAAATATTCTTTAGATGTACAGGTATATCAAATATAAATTTAATATCTGTATTGGTTCCAGAGATAATGTGCAAAAACTGCTCATTCTAAGAAATTTCCTACGTCCAAGGGGAATAACTCTGACAAAAATTATTGAACCAGAAGCAAATTTGAACTTGACCTAGATATACTTAAGATGAATCTGTATGCAAAATATCAATTCAATATCTCTATCCGTTCCTAAGATAATGAGCGGAAACTGCTAATTTTAAGAAAGTCCATGGGGATAACTATGACAAAAAATTATTGAACAATAACCAAATTTCAACTTGACCTAGATATCCTTGAGATGTACCTGTAAACCAAACATCAATTCAATATATTTATTGGTTCCAGAGATAATGAGTGGAAATTGTAAATGGATCGACCAACAGCAGTAAAACAACAACGCCCCTCCTTCTACGAAGGGGGGCATAATAAATATATATAAATACATAAGTATTGCAAATACAGCCTGTTCAATCTTTTAAAGCCAATAAACTGTGTGCCCCACATTTATCACACTCATAAAAGCATTTCAGTATGCTTAAAACTACATGTATATGCATTTTAAATTTTCATGGATCCTAAGATTTGTTGAATGTTTTGTGTTAAAATGACATACAACAATAAACAAAAAAGAAATTTGTAGTATATATATCTGCTTAAGAGTTAGTCAAGGCCTAAAATCATAAGTCCCTTACAAGTAAAACAGTAGCTGACTTTAGGTTTCCTCCCTGTCATTTTTCAGAATTTGTTTATGATGCCTTCATCAGAAATTGCTTCTTACAAGATCATTAACTTGATGATCCAAATACTTACATACTCATCTTTGAAGATCAGTATCACAAATTACTCTGACTTATGATCCCATACTTCATGAACATCCATGTTATTATATGTGAATATTTAGTTGTAGCACAATTTTGCAAAACAAAATGATGTCATAGCCCACCAGTTTAAATGCTACTGACAAAACTTGCACATAAAGAGAGAGAATAGTCAATAAATACTTGTTACTATCTAAACTAATCATAATCAATCTGCAATACTTGTTATCATATTTTGGCCTGGTTGATCAACAATAACATCTTTGTTGGAAATGGTGTTTTTACTAGAAGTGAAATACAACAAACAGATTGCAAGCATACAAGTTTTATTCCATTCCCTACACTGATCAGAATACATTTTTTCAAAACAAACAGACATGAATGTATCAACAAGGGAGTTAACTTTTCTGTCGTCAACACAGAAGTATGATTCCTTCACACAATTTACCGGTATATAGACTGGGATAAATATGTCAAAAAAGGTGGCAAAATATGGTTGTGTGCTCTATACAAGGTATGTAAAATGAGAACCTGTGTAAGACATGTAATTCTTGAAAAGGAATGATTTTATCCAAAGTTGTTTCTAGAGACAAACTCATCAATTAAAGAAGAGGCCCAAGTGGGCCTATATCGCTCACCTGAGTACCTAGATGATCAGTCATGCTTGAAGGAAGAATTCATTTATTTTTGCATTAATGTGACTAAGTCAACACAGATGTTGAAAATATGTCAAATTTTATTTCAGGCTAGAATAAAAAACAACACTTTTTTGCACATCCATTCAGGTGATTTTGATATTAAGCATTTCCTTTGTCTCTGCAAGAAGTCATTCAGGGCAACAAGTTAGTCATTTTCTTTAGGTGGGGCCTTTTGTTGACTGATTTCAAGTCTGTGTCATGAACAACAATTGTTTCAAATATTGTCCAGATCTAACTTAAAATTGCCTAATTTCATATGTTGAGTGTTGAGAAACATCTAAAAACTTATTTAGATGTGTAAAGAAATGAAAAAAAAATTTTGACCACAGCTGGATTTGAACCGCTACTCTCCATATTTCAATTACCAAGTGGTATATGTACTATTGTGAGAACTGCTTTTTAGACATGGTGGCATTATCTGTTAACCAATTTGGATGAAATTTACCAAATTGATAGAGGACTTTTAGTACTTCATGTATTCCATGTTTCATTAAAATCTTTCATGTGGTATAACAGCAGAAGTGAAAAATGTGATTGAATTGTTCCTATACACCCTCATTTGGAAGTCTTAAAAAATTCATAGAAAATCCAAAAATTGAGATATTGACAAAATTCTTTCAAAGTAACAATCCTTACCATAATTATGATCACAATAGTCCATAAGAAAACATCATTATCAATTAACTAGGAAATATGACACTTTTTTCTGCATTGAATCACCAAGTCCAAAGAAATGTCGAAAAAAAATTCTAAAATTTGATTTTGGAAGGGAACCAAAATGACAATACATCTTCACTCATCCCTCTAGATCATTTCTATGCATTCTGTTTGTCTCTGTATACAGCCCGTATGAAAAAGAATATTGTTAAAGGAGGGAACTCTTTTGTGACCTACTTTTGACTATGGTGGAGCCACCTGTAAAGAGGTCTGGACGAAAACAACAGAAATTGAAGAGGATCATAAGTGACTTATTTCTACCAAGATTTATTAAAATCCTTCAAACAGTTTTGTAGAAAAAGTTGAAAATGTGAAAAATGGCCCCCCCCCTTTTTTTTTGGAAGTCTTAAACGTAAAATTCCTAATTTCATATGTTGAGTGTTGAGAAACATCTAAAAACTTTTTTAGATGTGTAAAAAAAAAAAAAATTTTTTGACCACAGCTGGATTTGAACCGTTACTCTCCATATTTCAATTACCAAGTGGTATATGTACCATTGTGAGACCTACTTTTTAGACATGGTGGCATTATCTGTTAACCAATTTGGATGAAATTACAAAACTTTTGATAGAGGACTATGAGTACTTGCATCCTATTCCAGTTTTAACACAATCTTTCATGTTGTTTTGTAGATCAAGTTGAAGATATGAAAAATTGTCCCCCCCCCCCTTTTCTTGAAAGTCTTAAAAAATTCATAAAAAATTCAAAAATCGAGATATTGAAAAAATTCCTTCCCACCAGCATTCCTTACCATAGAAATGATTAAATGGCCCCCCCCCCCCCCCCCCTTTTTCTTGAAAGTCTTAAAAAATTCATAAAAAATCCAAAACATAAAATATTGAAAAATTTTCTTCGCAGTAGTATTTCTTACCATCAAAATGATCAAATTAAACCAAATTAATGCATCAATGTTTACTAAAAGAAAAACATACCTCTTTTCTGCATTAAAACTACCAAGTCCAAAAAAACGTCAAAAAAACGTAAAATTTCTATTTCGGATCTTAACCAAAAATAACAACACTTCTTCACACATCCCTCTAGATCATTCCTATGCATTCGGTTTGTCTCTGTATGCCCCCGGTCTGAAGAAGAAGTTTGTCAAAGGAGGGTACCCTCTTTGACCTACTTTTGCCTGTGGTGGCGCCCTCTGTTGATGAATCCGGACGAAAAACAACAACACTTGTAGGGGACCATGAGTACTACATGCTTATCAAGTTTCATCAAATTCTGTTCAGTGGTTCTGGAGAAGAAGTCGAAAATGTGAAAAGTTAACGACGGACGACGGACGGCGATTGATCACAATAGCTCACTTGAGCCTTTGGCTCAGGTGAGCTAAAAAAGGATGAATCTTCTTCATTTCACTTGACACTATACACTCTGCAAAGAGAACTCAACAAATGTGTATCAAAGAAGAGCAATAGAGTCCAAGCTATAAATACAGAAAATTATTTAAAAAATAAGAACTACCTGGCTGTGGTTTATTGTTCAGTAATTCCCTGAGTCACATAAACCAATCCAACTAGAACAGTCCTACATGTAGCGGCACAAATACCCCCTGCGGCAACAAAATTGAATAAAAACAAGTTGAAAGGGCCATGACTGTGTAAGAATTTTAGAATGGAATTATCTGGTTGTGGTCATCAGCAGTGGCCATTTTATATTTTATGAAATCTTTTATGCAATTTAAACTCATTTGTAAGAATTTTGGATTTCTTTACACTTTGACCTGACCTTGTATATATGAGCTTGGTTCAAGGCAAAAATATAACCTTAGTTCAAGGTCATTACACAATCTTGGGTTAAGGGCAACAATTGTGTGAACAGTCTAGGAGGAGTTGCGATGACAAGATGTCGCAATATAATTCATAACTTTTTTTAAGTTCAAAGGGCCATAACTCATGCAAAAATTTACAGAGCAAAATTATCTCCCTTTATGCACATTTTCAGATGCTACTCTTCACTGTTGCCAGGTTTGGTGAAATTCCACTGAACAGTATAGGAGGAGATGCAATGATAAACTATTGACAAAATGTCAAATATAATTCATAATTTTTTTTTAAGTTCAAAAGGCAATAACTCCTGCAAAATTTTACAGAGCAGAACTCTCTCCCTTCATGCACATCTTTATATGCTACTCTTCATTTCTGCCAGGTTTGGTGAAATTCCATTGAACAGTGTAGCAGGAGTTGCAATGACTATTATCTACAGACAGACAGATGGACAAACGAATTACTGGACAAAAAACCACTGCTAGGTAGTTGTTATTTCTATTCTAATATGTGTCTGCAGATGACAAGTACTGCTGTTGAGTAAAAATCAATAATTCAGTTTTCAGAAAATGAACTGGACAGAGCATTAAGAAATGTGACAGTAGGCATGACTTATTTGAGGAATGTATTGGAGAATAATCAGTAGGCGGCTCTATGAAACACATAGGGAGAAGATCTCTAGTCATATTAGAATATGTATTAAGACTACACTTAAATTGGAGTAAATAATAATCTATCATTACCTTCACACTTTTCACAAATTACATTCTTGTTTAGTGCAATCTTTCTTGTTGTTCCATTGTACAAATCTTCCAGGGTGACCTTTATCTGGTGAACAATATCTTTCCCCTTTTTTGGACCTCTCCTTCTGGAAGATCCACCCCCTCCAAAAAACATATCAAAAATGTCAAATGGATTGTGGAATTCAGACGACGATCCACCCCCTTTAATTGCCTCCTCTCCACCTTCATCATAAGTTTGCCGTTTCTTTGGATCTGAGAGAACTTCATATGCCTGACTGATCTGTTTAAACTGAATCATAAATTTCTTGGCTAAATATAACAGCATAATATGAAGTATGTTACATGTTCAATTATGAAAAATACATCAGTATTTCCTGATAATACCATTTCAGACTTGTTTAAAACAAATTCAGGACGGTGTACAAAATTTCATGTATTTTGCTCTCCACAGGTTTCAACATCAGACTTTCCAAGACTTTTGGGTAAAGAGTTAAGATTAATGGGCAACTTTTAATATAAAACCTGTATCTTTGATATCCTTACTTTATCGCAGAATGTGTCGCAAATAAGGAACAGATGATTGTTAATTGTTCCATGTCATGCAAAGATAATTTCATTTAAATAGTGATGAAACTTGCCAAGATGGATTGCACTAAGTTTCACACTAACCAAAGTAGTGGAAGATTTTATACAATGACATAGAATCTCAGATGATACTGTCTCATCTAAACAACAGGAAACAAACAAGTCACTGCCAGGACCTTGCAGCCCCTGGCCAAGAAAGCTACTGCTGAGCTACTGCTAGGAAAAAGAAGGCAAATCAAAGTCTTTTGATCCTATATATTTACTCCACCCTTGGGAAGGAACGCAAAAAAACACAGACCTTGAAAAATACCTTAGTACATATGTATCTATATTCTAATCATGCTTGTCAATTCTGCCCATGGAAATAAATTACCAAAAACAAACACATCTATATAATGTGCTTTATGTATATTAAATGGTTACAAATATATATAATGCAAGTTTAGCTTCAACGCTCAGTAGACAGACTCTGCCTTTTAAACTTAAATGCAAGGTAATATATCCCAAATAAATAATATCTTCAAATCATTTGTCTCACCCTCTTTATCAATTCAGCTGAAAAGCACTGATTAGACATCAATCAAATGAGATTTGTAGAGAAAACCAAATACACAATTTTTCTATGATTGACTGAATCATACCCCAGTGCATCCTTCCCTCAAACCCCTCCCAAAAAAACCCAAAACTTTTACTGATTGTTTGGTTGACTATTTGTTAGCAAATTTAACATTGGTTAAAGATTCTGCTGATAATGAAAATCAAGGAAATGTACCGCTTTTGGATAGATTCTGACAGATGCCCATTTTCTGGTGTTTTAAGAGGAATATTTTTGCCAGAGAAAATACAAAAACTTTAGATTTAATCCACATCTGACCTTTAAACAACATCTTCTCAGACACTTACCTGTTTAACTAGCCACATCCACAAGGTATATTCATAATATACAGATGATAATATTCCAACACTGCATACCTTATACAAAAGTGGAACAACACTGTATGGAAAGTATCACAGCCAATTCACAACAAATGTATGAAAACACTTAAAAGTCAACTACAAATTCACAATGATATGCATATTATTTCAGTTAACATCACAAAGCAACTTCAATGCTCATATTCTAACCTTACCTTATCTGGATCCTCTGGATTTTTATCTGGATGATATTTTAGTGCAAGTTTTCTGTAAGCTTTCTTAATCTCATCTGGTTGAGCAGAAGGTTTGACCCCCAGAATGTCATAGTAACCTGTTTCCTTGACCATTACTTCCTTTCATGAACACCAACTTTCACTAGTTCATGTTCACTGTAAGAAAATAAATATAGTCAGTCAGTTGGTTAACACACCTATGCAAATAAACACTTCATTTCCTCACAGTTTATTTGGTTGTGCTTGCCTGTAATGATGAAAAAAGAAGTTGTCACAATAGACACATCATCATCATTCTATGAACTTTTTGTCCTCAAGGCATATACATACCTTTAGTAGTTTAGGTGTGTACTAAACATAAATGTTAAGTATAAACATCAATGAAGGCTGAGGTGGATAATTAATGAACTATGTACACCAAACAATTTGTTAGTTGGATGTAGGTATACACATGAAAATATGTAAAAAAAAAAAGGGGGGGAGTTAGGCTAAATGTAGTCTATTTACATGAGTTACAACCTTTCATATTTTATGTAGCTGTATGTATGATAAAATATGACACATTATTTTATTTTGGTATTAAAGCTGATTAGTCTCTAATCATGACCTCATTTGAAAGGCTCCACTAATGATGCATGCAAATATTTTAAAAGTAAGGTTAACGATGAATACAAACAAATGGATGAATGATTATATTCCTCAATCCATGAATCATAAAAGTTGTATATTGATATGTATTGATACACAGCTTCATAACAATATCAAACACAGCTATGCCTGATACAACAACAGTTGAATAAGCTCTTGTAGCAGATACTGTGCCCAGTAGTAAATTGTACTGTGGCAATGTGTCACAAAATTCAAAATCACACAAGGACACTACGAAACAGGGTATCTGTGTTTTCATACTCTGTCCTAAATAGTTATATTCTAATAAAGCAAAACCTCCTTACAACAGTTTCGTGACTTTGACCTTAAGAGTTATGCCCCTTAGGTATAAGCAAGGATAAATCCTTGCATTACGCATAAAAATTTTTCAAAAGATGAAAGAGGTCAGTCATTAAAACAGTTTAAATGGGTAGAGCAAAAATTTCAGTCAGCAGCTTATTGTGACCCTGATTTTGCATCATTGGTAACAGGTCTAAAAAGTACATGTATGAAGTAGCATAATGTTTATGCAAAGGATTTTGAGTACGACAACAATTGTAGTTATAGACTCACTGTGACCTTTACCCAGAAGACCTGACTTTGATTCAAGTTCATATTAAATACATCCTTGTCATGTGGATAATAAGCAAACCTATGGTTTTTATGAACACACAATTTTTGTGATTAGCTGTGACCTTAGCCTTAAAGATATGACCTTGAGTCAAGGTCATGACATGCATTCTTCTCATTAGATAAAATTCTGCAAAGTATGAAGCAGACCAATACAAGCATGTAAATTTTATGCATTAGTTAAGAATTAAAGTCTAAGCCTTATTTGACCTGGACCTCAGTGTTATCGTTTTAATCAAGATTGTATTAAATAAGCATACAGAAAAGATTTAAAGATCAAACATAAAAGTAATCATAAAAATTTAAACAAATCCAAGTAATGAAAACAGCACTGAGTATGCAAAACAGCTAAAACATGATGCATTCATGAAATTAATGAGTTGATCAAAAGGGAAGAAACTGCAAATTAATTGTTATCTTTGTGTTACATTAAATCCAAGATTTTCTTATCCTAAAGGCTAAACCTACATTTCAAATCAGCATCGAGTAGATCTGATTTGGGTCAGAAATACTTCACTTTTTTGTCTGTATTTGTTTACAAATGCAGTTTATCAACATTTCTAGCATGTGACCTTGACCTGGCCCTAACCTTAAAAATAACAGACATTATCCTCTCAGCATCAGTAACTGTTGTGCGTGTACATGTACCAAGTTGACAACACTAGTTAGTCCTAAAGGTTTGGTCTAAATCATGTTTATAAGCTTTATCAACAATATCTAATGTGTGACCTTGAATTTTGACCTTTCACCTTGAAAAATGATAATTATCTTCCTTTTGACATGAGAAATATGTGTAGCAAGTTTGACTGTATAAGAAAATTTTATCATTTTGTGTTCACAACAGATGTGTCATTATCTTTTTGTCTCTCCATCTGTCTGAGGTGAAATCAAAATAGTGATGTCATGGTGCATATAAATATGCCTGTTTCGTTGTATGCAGTTTTGCATGTGCGTACCCTACATTTTGGAAATTTCTACATTTGGAAAGAAAATTGATCCTTGTTGATTTTCTCAGTCAATTGTCAGTCACTCATCAGAAGCAATGTGCATACCTAATGTGTATGCCATAAAACAGAAACAAACTGCAGTGGCATCTTTTTGAGTATTTATTTGGTATATTCAGTTCTCTTTTTCTATGTGACCTTGACCTGTTAGGAATGACAGTGAACGACATGTGTTTGAAAACCCTATGTAACAATTGTGTGAAGAATGATCAAATTCTAAAGAATGGTTTAGGAGTTATGAATTCTGACAGACCATATGAACCTTTATTGGCATTCTGAATTTTTCTCATTGACCTTGACCTTCAAGAAATGAACTTGAGTGACATTTGCACAATTCTCTTATTCCAAGTTACAATTATGTGAATTATAATCAAACTCTGTTGAATGGATAAGGAGATATGATTTCAGAGGGACACTATCAGCCTCTTTTGGGGGAGGGAGGGGTTATTTTAAGGTTTTCCTAGTGACCTTGACCATTGAAAATGACCTTTGTCTGAAAGTTCTTCTCCCAGGTGATGATTGTGTGAAACATGATCATATTCTAGTGAATAGTTTATAAGGTATAAGATTGGACTGAGCATGAAGTTAATTTACAACACAAAAACCTTTGCAGGGGAAGGAGAGGGGTCAGTTAATATTTTCGCTAGAGAATTAAAAGATAAACCATCAATGTCCACATTTTCCACTGTTTTCTAAAAGATACCTCAAAAGAAAATAAGCTGGCAATTTTGTTTCTCAGTGGCATGTTCCAAAGTACAAATATTACATTGTTGGTATTATGAATTGATGACAACAAAAAAAGGGTATCATATAATGAAGTATTTGCTATTCTATAGAGACCATCAAACCAACATTGGATTACTTCCTATTGTTTATTGGTATGTTACATTCTTTCAATATTTGTAGAATGCTTGAATTCTTTCATGCCTTGGCAAGTTTCACAGATGGTGGATGTATGAACGTAATCTCTAACCCCTGACCTTCAAAAAATATAGTCCTCTCAGCATAAGTAGAATGAGTACCAACTTTTGCACTGTATCATATTTACAAGCTATTCAATGAGTGACCTTAACCTTTGATCATAAAAACAATGAGCATCATCTTTTCTTCATAAAGAGGACATATATCAACTTTGATGGTTTTACCACAAGGGGTTTGGTCTATATCTTGTTTACAAGGTTTATCAATAATGTTTAGTGTGTGACCTTACTTTTGACCCCTGACTGAGAAAAATATGCCCTCTTAACATCAGCAGTATGTGTATGGAGTTTGACGGTCCTAGTACAAATGGTTTGGTCTCTTTATTACATTTACAGTGTTATTTTTTTGCACCATGCCATAATACATCCATCTACAACAGGCATATAACACTGAAGTTATTGGCAGATATTTCATTAGTGTTAAATCCAGGATTGAAAAAGGGCACACATTTTTTTTTTCTTAAAAAAAGGGCACTTGATGACATGAACTTCTGTGATGAAGGCATTTTACAACACACCATGGCATTTGCCACCATAATGACTGATGTACTGAAAAATTCGAATAGAAATTCAGACTACATAAAATATTATTTCTGAAGTACATGTACTCTCATGGAAAACACTGACAACATTTTCCATTTGATGTTAATCTCAGCTCCACATCCGAAAGGTTGAGAGCTTCCTTTTTTAATGTCTTGATTAAAGTATCCAAGCAAGTACATACATGTACACCACACAAGAGATGAATGAAAAAAAGCTTTGGATAGGTTTTCATGGTCTTGAGAAGGCTTGCAGCAGGAATACCTTTTCCCTCTCTGACTCTTCCAGATGCCACTGCATTCTCTAGGTCAGTCAGTATAGGGACTTAGAACTTCCTTCTGGTTTGAAATGCAGTTTCATGACTAAGCCATCTTGTAAGAACAGCCTGTTTGATTTTTAGATTTGAAGGGTTCTCCAATTCTCCAGTCTCTCTCACTAAATACTGTATAGCGTTGAGGCTTTCACCTATCACAGTGCTACATGTATAATGGTAGTACAATGTATTTGAACAAGCCAGTAAGAAGTTCATCAGCATTGGAAATCATGTCAACGGAATTGAAGGCTTTAGAAACTGCTAGCTGGAGGTGATTATTCAAGCAATGAACAGCAATGACCTATGGATAATCTTTCTTGAGGAGGGCAACTACACCATTCTTCTTTTCAACCATTACAGATGGTCCATCACTCAAAAAAGATGTCATCTTATTCATGGGTATAAAAGCTAAGTCCAATTGGTCTTTCAATGCTGAGTGTATACTTGATGCCTGTCCATTTGAGAGTTGAACATCTTGTAGGAAAACTAGTCTGGAGTGGCCCCCATCTAAATAGTAGCAAACAAATGCTAGATTTACTCTGGCACTTACATCTCTGTATTCATCTAACACAATACCAAAGGAATTGCTGTGTTGTAACTTGTATGGCTTTCTTAACTTTCTGCTTAACTACTTCAGTCTGGCATTCTAAGAATTCAGATGCAGTCATCAGTGGCTGCACTTTTGTACATGTAGGTAGCATTCTTTCCTTTAGAATGAGTCATTCTACATACATGTACATGTATGTGCAACTTATACGAAGTTTTCCTTCACAAAGAAGTGTACCCTTTTTGTTTTTTAGCTCACCTGAGCGTAGCTCAAGTGAGCTATTGTCATAGTGCAGCGTCCGTCGTCCGTCGTTAACTTTTCTACATTTTCGACTTCTTCTCCAGAACCGCTGCACAGAATTTAACCAAACTCCATAGGAAGTAAGTACTCAAGGTCCTCTACCAAGTTTGTGTTTTTCATGCCGATCCGTGATCCAAGATAACCGCCATTGACTCTGATTGGTTGACACATTTTCGACTTCTTCTCCAGAACTGCTGCATATTATTTCATCCAACTTCATGGAAAGTAAGTACTCAACATCCTCTACCACATTTTTGTTTTTTATGCCGATCCGTGATCCAAGATGGCCGCCATTGACTCTGATTGGTTGACACATTTTCGACTTCTTCTCCAGAACCACTGCACAGAAATTCATCAAACTGCATAGAAAGTAAGTACTCAAGGTCCTCAACCAAGTTTGGTGTTTTTTATGCCGATCCGTGATCCAAGATGGCCGCCATTGACTCTGATTGGTTGACACATTTTCAACTTCTTCTCCAGAACCACTGCACAAAATTTCACCAAACTGCATAGAAAGTAAGTACTCAAGGTCCTCTACCAAGTGTAGGTTTTTCATGCCGATCCGTAATCCAAGATGGCCGCCATTGGCTCTGATTGGTTGACACATTTTCAACTTCTTCTCCAGAACCACTGCACAAAATTTCACCAAACTGCATAGAAAGTAAGTAATCCAAAATGGCCGCCATTGGCTCTGTTTGATTGACACATTTTCATCTTCCTCTACAGAACCCCTGCACAGAATTTCTTGCTTGCTTGTAAATATGCACTTTGTGCTCAGGTGAGCGATATAGGCCCACTTGGGCCTCTTGTTTAAACTTTATTTATTTAACAACAATTAAGAAACAATAAAGGGTGTCATTTGTGTGGGAGGAAACCGGGGTACCTGAAGAAAACCCACAAAGCCAGGTTGGCGACACCTTCACCATCTTACATACCACACCGGAATCGAACCTAGGGTGCATTGGTTAGAAGCGAGCACGCTACTGACTGTGCTACCAGGCCCCCTATAAGTGTACCCTTTTGGATATACTCTTCCCTGCCCTAGATCTACCCTTGAACAGATCTTACAAAAATGTAACAAAAGTTGGAGGAGACCTTGAGAACTTCATTTCCTTCAGGTTTCATCAAAGTCCATAAATTGATAATGGTTTAATATAACACCCAATTAGTGCATCTCCTTTCCTTTAAAATGTTGAAAAATTCTAGAAATCATTTCTTCTTCAAATACTTCACCATATTGTTTTTTTACCTATAAATCTACAAATTCACTTTATAACATACTAATCTCTACTGTGTTATAATCAATGTACAAAGATAAATTCAAGGAAATTACCAATAAATGTGCAAAAATGACACAAAGTTCAAAAACTATTTAAAAATTTGAGTTTGAAATGGATAATGGAACCAAAACAATAACACTTTTGCAGACACTCAATATATCTCTTAATTTATCCACCAACATTTGCCCTTCAAGTCCCTTCTGTTTAACCTGACACGGTTAATGATAATTCTTGAGCATGCACAAACTGCTTAGTTTGAAATGGTTGTGTTAATTAAAGTAGTGGAGAACTACCTCAGTTGTGTTGAGAGGTTAATTATTCAAGTACAGTAGGATTCAATGTGATATGTCTGGCCTTGAAAAACTACTCTGCTCCTTTCTGCATATCATGGTGGTGTATAATCTAAACGTCGTGACTGTTACTTAACTGACTTTATCTCACCACAGTCACTTGACCACACAAACAAGATTAATGTACAGTCATTGCACTGCTTTAGTACAAGTACTTTTCCTTTTCCACTACCCCAGAGGCCCAGACTACACGTACTTTAATAAACAAGAGCAGATAACTCAGTTTATTAATGTTAAAGTAGCCCTATACATGGAATTTTATTTATTTATTTATTTTTTTGAGTTTTGAGAAAATGGCTGGATTAGAATACTGGTAAGTGAGGGATTTAATTTGCCTAACAGGCAAGAAAGAGCCTGTCACTCCATTTACATGTATTTCATGGAATGACCCAGTTTCTATGGGCAAAATTTAATTCCCACACAAAATATGGACCTCAGATTTTTTCCATCTTTCTTTTAAGGAAGAAACAGAGGAGGAAAGGACCAAGAGTGAGAGGGTTTGGGGCTTAGCAGTGATATATATACCTTTTAATGAAGGTGGAGAGAGGGGGAAAGGGCCATGAAAGAGGGTGGTTGGGGACTTAGCAGCGATACCTACTAGCCTAGACCCTGTGACCCAGGCCACTGTTTCTATAGAAATTACATTTTACACATGTACAGTGCAGAGAAAATTCGTTAATAGATTTTAAACATGTATAAATATCAACACTTTTTAAATTTCCTATTAACCAGTTAACATACATGTACTGTACATATGCAGTAGTAGTACTGTTAAATGTATTCTAAAACACACTCTATTCTGCTCTCTGGTACTCTCTGGTGCATACATTACTATAGTACAGCAAGTACTAGCTTCAGTATTTCGCCTGTCCCACACATGTATACTATTTGGTCAATTTGTTATGTGTGGGGAGGGCTTCAGTTCATTCCCATACAGTCCTGTGGTGCAAGCCTATTGTGATACACAATCGCACGTTTTGGTATGACATTTAGAAATAACGTCACAAAATTATAAATTCTCCATATATTCAATGATTTTTATTAAATAGTACTACATTTTTCTACAAAGTATCTTTTAAAGATGGTATTAAACTATTATCCAAAGATTTAAAAACCTCAAGTTTCGCCTGCATCAAATTTCCATAAAATCTTAAGTTTTCAGGCCGCTTAAAAATCAAACTATGATGGATAATTTTAGTTAGATTCATACAAAAATAATCTATTGTTAGCTAGATTTACATAGATTTTGAAGTTTATTCCCTATACATAATACAGAATAGTGCAATTGTGTATCACAATTGGCCAGGCCGCCACAGGACCCGTATGGGAAGCAACTTAAGCCCTCCCCACACATAACGAATTATCAAATAATAAACAAGTGTGGGGGAAGGCGTAAATCTGTAGCTAAGTAAGTACCAGTCAGCATCATGAGCATGGTCAGTACAATGTAGATCTACATCAGTAGATATTGATTCATTGTACTGCAGCACATGTACAATCAGTTACACTGTACTTACATGTAGCAGGTCAGGCAAATCTTTTATGCGATTGAGCTATTATAGCTACTTATACTAATTAGCTATTATACTTTTCTAGCTCGTCCTGAAGATTAGTTACGACTGCAACGGAAGAGCTATTTTGCTCTTCCGTTGCAGTCGTAACTACCTGACTGAAGATGTGCCCGACCTGCTCTGGTACTACTGCCCTGTACTGTGTATATATTCAGTTAGTAGTAGTACTAATTCTACAGTACAGTAGATTTAGTATAACTGTAGGAAAAGAAATTGTGTTTAAACAATTCAACGTGTTATATTTAAAATTACCTTAATGAAATATTCAAGGTTTTGTCTATACTTCAGGGTCGCTGATCTTCTACAACACAATGCCCAGTTTCGTTGTGTTTGATCTTGATCAGCTGGGAATATTAAAATGAACTAGTCAATTAAAAATATTTCTGCCTAATGTTTACGGATCCGTGTACAGCACGTTTTTATATTATTATTATTTTAAACTTGGGTAGAGAAGCATTGAAAATAAACAGTCAAAATAGGATAAGTTCCGGTCCTTAAGGAGGTGTAAATGAAGTTTAATGTTGACATGCATTTTAAACTTGCGGCAAGTTTCATATTTCTTTTACTAGATCTTTAGAAGTGGAATTACTGATTCAGTAAGTGACTTTGTAGCTAAGATACTTGAACATGTCAAGGATTTATAGTTTAAACTATACTTCCCTGAACATGTCAATAAGATCAATTATTCAGAGTAAGCCAGAAAAGCAAAACAAATGAACAGCCTGGGACATTTATAAAATACGAGTGATAGGGAAATTTATAACCGACTCTCTACGAGAAATATATCAAATGTCATACTTCTTAGACAGAAATGTTAAAATTATGTGATTGAATTTCTTTCCCAATAAAGAACAAATGTACATGATTTTTACATCATTTATTTCCCCGGCCTCCTCAGGAGAAAGACCCCGGCGTTTTAAAAATTCATCTCATTTACTGAACTCATGTACCACCACTAGATCATTCGTACCTGCAGACAAAATTTTTGAACCCTCTTTCAGGGACAAAATCCCGGTTTGAAATCCAGGTGTCTATCTGAAAGTGAATCCCCAACATGAACCACCATAAGACCATTTATATCTATTCTGTTACAGGGAAAGAGCGGTTAAGATTTTATAACCCTTCTCTTTTATAAACCATAGTTTGTCCCTCCAACACTGCATCAGGGGTCAGACTCATTGTTTGAAGCTTAGATGGCATGTACAACTGAAAATGACACTCATTAATCATATATTAATAATATCTACCACAAATTTGCTTAACCTGTATGAAACTCGGTGCACAGCTCCAAATAAAACCTTTCATTAACACCACCAGATCATTTATAAGAGCGGGCAAGAACCGTGGACATGGTTTGCCCAGAAGCGGGGGGTGGTGGTGTTCAGATTTCTGTTTAAAATCCAAGTGATAAATGATAACCTCTCTAAGATATTCATATCGTTGCAGGAAGGCCAAGCTTTATACATACAAGTTTATAGCAACATAGTGTCGATTTTGATGGGAGAAGTGGTCGAGGTACTCAGTAGCAGTTGCTTATTTTTTGTATTTGTAACAGTGAAAGAGAAGCGTGGAATTCATGCCGAAAGAAATCAGCGCCATATATGTCTCTGGTCATATCATAATACGCCCCGTTTTATATATAAAACACATAAAAATTCCATCACGATATTTTCATAGTTTATTTTCTTTTGTGTTTGCCACGTCTGCAAATATTTTGCTTTACTTATTCAAACTTTATAGTATTCGAACTCGCCTTTAAAACGTAGAACTTGTCATGTTTTAAAATATTATATCTATCTACTGTTACGGTCATACCTAATGGCGGATCCAGAATTTCTGAAAGGTTGGGGGGGGGGGGCACATGTATAGCAGTCAAACTACTCGGTCATTTTTGGTGCCAAATCCGGATTTTAACATGTAAATATGTGGCGAAAGTGGGGGGGGGGCTCTAAATGCGCCACTGATATCGTCCCCATTAATACGTATACGTTTTCATTTCATTCGCAGTTGCGGATTTAGAGGGGGCCGCCCCCCCCCTTTTGGCCACATATTTATCAGTAAAAATCCAGATTTTGCACCAAAAATGGCTGAGAAGTTTGAGTAATACACATGTGCCCCCCCCTTTTCGGAAATCCTGGATCCGCCACCGATTCATATTCATAGCTGGTAATCAATCACATACAGTTTTCGTTTTACAAAACACCGAAAAATTATATAATTCACAACAGATTAATTTGAACTTCATTATTCAAAAAGGGAGTTTCTATTTAGCTTAGTCCTTCAATGTCATGTTGTGACAAAAACTTTATAGGTATACATAGAACATGGAAAAGCTGTGGAAAATTTTATGTTCACGTGTGATAAATACAATGTATGTCATAAAGAAATGGTTTAAAACCGAGAGGCAGGCTTGCTGTAGTGGTTAAGCGTTTGGCATGAGACGCCGACGATCTGGGTTCGATTGCGCCACTATGTTTAAGAGGTTGTTTACCTCCTGCTTCCATATCGCGATATAACTGAAAAATTGTTGAAAGCGACGTAAAACACCAACCAACCAGCTTAAAACTGTTAATTCAAGAGATGATCGAACATACATGTACTGCTACATCTCAGTCTCGAAAGTGTCATTTTTACGACTGTAATCTATCGAATATATCTGGAAACGATCGTTCATACTCAAGAAGTGTAACTCGCATTACATTAAGAGTAAAATTTTAATTTTAAGAGTAAAAAGTGCTTCTCGTATAAGTAACACTGTACTGTGTTAGTAAAAAATCATCTGATTATCCTCATCTTGACTGCTGTACTCTTGTTCTCATAATGATAACAGATACAATACAACCTATAGCAGTATATCTACAGTTGACTATCCATTTTTTGAACTTGAAGGGATTGACAAACAGTTCAACTTTAAACAGAGTTCTAGTTAGGGATGCATATTTATGGAATTAGAAGCCAGACTATAAAATTAGTTCGAGTTAATGGGAAATTCAAGATATCATGGTTCAAATATACCAGAGTTAACTGTATCAAAACATTCATTAAAAATACTGTCTACAATAAATACCAATAAATCAGTTTCACATATTTTTTTTATTAAAACATATCACATCAATAAAACATAATGATCTTGTCAAATACTCTTAACAACTACCAGAAAAGACAGGCATACTATATAAATATACCATACACACATATGCAAAACTGAATGATAAGAATCAACATTATTTGTATAAAAAATAAAATAAAAAATTTTACCTGAAAGATTTTGGCATTAAGTCAATGCAACCATGCCTCTGTTCTATGAAATGAATGGTCAGTATTCAAATAAGAATAAATGATATCTAAACATATTAATATATCTAAGATCAAATGATTACAATTTCATATTTTCATGCAATTTCCTCCCCTTTTATTCAATTCAATTTATGTATATTCTTTTTAATGCTGGCATATTACACATATTTCTGACATTTTAGAAGGGCATTATGAAATGTCAAAAATCAGACTGGTATGTACTCGCATGGATGTATGTAAAAGCTAAATTCTATCTTCAAGAATGTATACACAAACAGCTATGCACACATTTCTTCAAAATCATGTACAAATATGTCATCATAAAAGTGCAGCTTAGAAGTACAAAGCACTTAATCAGCTGAAGTAAACAGGCACTGGAACAATTTAAAAGAAGAAACTGTTAAAGATGGGGTGGCAAGACAACACAACTGACAGTTCTAGTAAAATCATTCAACAGTGAAATGTAGGTTACATTGACCTATTTTCATCTGAACTCAAGTCTCAAGTGATCCTTCCAAAGTCTGAATCTTTGCTTAAACCAGCAATTTAATCAGAATGTGAATGGAAAGACAGACATTGTAGGAAACCAATGGTTGAAAAATAAATACAATTTATCAAAGGTTTTAAATGATGACAGACAGACTGAAGGACATCAACAACTGCTTTGCAAGTATATTAAGTAGATTTATTTAAATACATAATGTTTATTCTCTATGATAGTAAGGTGTCCATTAATAGAAAAGACCATTTTTTGTCATTTAAATACTTTTTCACTAGAAAACAAAACTGTTATTTTTAAATGATTAAATCAATTTTCATTTCAAGTTTCAATTTTCTTGCAAGTTTTTCTATTTACAATTTCAGATTCTTCTTTTCATTTGTCACAGTACAGCATGCAAATATATTTGTATTTTTCTTTACTTAGCAGGTACATCTTAAAATGAGGCATATGGTATTCACTGAGAAATGTATTTCCTTAATTCTTTAAATATACATAAAAGCATAAAGAGACTCACTAATTATAAAGGTAATGTAAATCATTTTGGGGGGGGAAAATAGTGGAAAGTGTCTATTGTTTTAGTAAAAATATCTAAATGCTGTACATGTTCATGGTATACATATTCATCATTTTATCTGAGTAATTCATGTCCATGGTATATATATTCAGAGATGTTGAAATCCGTTGGTCCTGCCGGCAAGACCGACTAAAATTTCCAATGACCGACAGAATGTCTGTTTGCACCGGTCCAAATGACCGGCGTTCATGGCAGCCATGCATATGCATTCCTAAAACTCACTAGATCAACGCCGATGATACCGATTTTTGACGTCTGGCCTTAGTGAGACTTGGAAAATATGTAGCCTGGCTGGCCAGTATTTTTCTTTTTTACATTTTGTGACCCATGATTATTTTGAACAAGATTTCCATAAAATGGTGCCTGCGTAATGACTGTCCATTTAAACATGATAGCAAAACTCGCAGCAAACTTTTAGTAAATGAGAAAGTTAATTGACCGTGAAGTGTTCTTGTTAATATCTGATACCTGCTGTGATCTATTGACGGTCTTTGATACTGATAAAATACAACTTTCTGGAGAGTAAAAAGAGATCGTAAAACACCTAGACAATATTGATGCATTCATTCAAACAGAGACATATGATATATACACACACACATAAATATATATCTATCTATATATATATATATATATATATATATATATATATATATATATGTCTCTGATTCAAAGCTCATATTCAGGTACTGCGTCATTTATCTGTGCTATCAAATTCTATTGTTATATCAAAACCGGAAGCTGCCAGGGAAAGTGATTAGAATTTAAACGACTCGTCTAAATAAACATCGGTAAACACAACTGACGGGATGGTATATGATCAACATAATCGACACCTTAATAACTCTGTAAATTGGCAACTTCTAAACCTTTCCCTTACTTTACATGTACTTTGGCCGTAACGGACGTATCAAAGTTAATGGTATGCGGGTATCGAACTCAAAACCAAATGTTTAAAAAGATAAGAGATAATTGAAAGGATCATGAAATATACATTGTTTCACAGGTGTGCTAGCACAACAAGGGTGCTTATTCTTCCTCAGCCTGGTCACCTGGTGAGAGGGATGAAAAATAACGAATTTCTAATACATGTACCCGTACCATGTATAATATGCAACCAAAAAACAATTCAAAAATTTGCTGAAGAATGTGTATTATGTTCAAGAATATATACAATGTACATATGTGCGTCAATAATCTCTGGATTAAAGTGAATGGATACTTAAACAAAATGATAAAATGACAGCTTTTAATTTACAAACAATGAAAAGATTGTCATACAACTTTGTTGGACTGACAGAATTCTTTCCGGACTGACAGACTTTATAAATCTGTCAGTCCAAATGTCTGACAGGATCAGAAAAATTTCAACATCTCTGCATATTCATTATTTTATCAGAGTATGCCATGTCCATGGCATATATTCATCATTTTATTTGAGTAAGCCATGTCCATGGTATACATATTCATCATTTTATCAGTTTAAGTCATGTCCATGTCCATAGTGTACATATTCATCATTTTGACTATGTACTTGTACAAGCATGAGAGACACAAGTAACTTTTATAATAACAAACCTTTCACTTGGACTTAATGTGCTAACATTTGACTGCACTGACATTAGTACACCATCATGTACAGAATTAAAAGTTGAGTAAAATTGGAAACAATCATACACTTTTCACGTACTCTGTGCTATTTGAGAGGAAAAGGCATTCAGAAATTCTCGAGATCACTGTATCCTTATTTCTATGATTTCTGTGACAGTACAATACTAACAGCTTTTGATATTTATTATTGTGATGCACATTGAACTCTCTGTCCACCCATTCCAGGATGACCTTCATCATTGTCTTCATCATAGGCTTCTTGTCTCTTTCTATTCTTTTGTTCTTTACGATCAAATTCCAGAAGATCATGTTCTTCTACATCATCTGGAATAATCTGTTCTGGTCTGTCAGGGAGGATTCTCTCCAATGCAACAAGTTTATCTGAGGAAATTGATTCAGGAAATTTTACATTGAAGAAAACAATTAGGCGTCCTTTTTCAAAAGGATTCCGGTGTGTTGGCATACCTTCATTTAGTATACATTTTACTTGACCGTCTTTGATAACCTCTCCTGCAAAAGTCAAAATGGGAAACATATTCAACAAGATTTCAGTATTATGAAAATATACATAGAAAGAAGACTCTTCAAAGGCTACTCTAAAACATTTTGATGAAGACAATGAATTCACTGAAAGAAAATGATCTCTATTAATTGGAATCACGCTGGTTTGCACGTGGTTCCAGTATTTCAATTGAGAATGGTAGCGCAAGAATACAGACATGTTAAACACATTGCCAGATCCAAAGGAAATCTTCATATAAAAGTGAATCAATTATTTGTTTGATTGCTATTCATCTTCATGCTTGTAGAATAATTCACAACTTGTATTACAACATCCATGAATGCGATGTAAGTTAAGGTTAAATGTATTTGATATTACCTTAAATTCCTATTTTGTACAAACCAATGATGACAAAATAATTGCAATGATATGATATTTATTACACGTAACTTGTTATTCACCTCATTGGTTATTCATTCAATCTAATTAAAATATTAGTCTCTGCTGACAAAAACTAGAAACAGATCCATGTCATGCAAAAAATAAAAAAAATTCAATTGTGTGGACCTTTTCACACAGTATTTTCTAGCACATTAGGGGTTTTATCTAACCTTTTCAATGAGAGCAGAAAGTTTATTGGAATCAAGACTTAACATACCCGGTACTGGTACAGTACATTTTAAGGCAACATCATTTAAAAGCTCTTTAATGCTACATTTCAGTCAGATTCAAATAATTTGGGAAATCCATTGTCACCATATAATCAAATTTAAGTATTTAAGTGTTCAAATAATAAGGAAGGTAAGTTTATACCAAAACCTATCTCAGACAGACTCCTCAAGTATAGCGAGCAATATCACAACGGCTTTGATAAAGAAATAAATAATCTTGTAATCAACATGAAAGTAACATGATTTTTATGATACCTGGGTGACTAGTAATGACTAGTGTCCTTTTGTCCAAAGTTTGTATAGTTCTTCTGAACCCACACAAAGCCTCAACTAGTTCTATTTCCATTTTCATCTTAAGGTCTATTTTATCACGTTTAAAGAGTTCATGTTGCTTCTCATCCAATACAATAACTATATCTCCAGGTTCTAATTCAGGATCTTGGTCACCTTCACCAGCAAATCGTATATTTTCTCCATCTTGCATTCCTACAACATAGGGCCAATTATAGTTAACAAGAACATTTATATACATGTTAACTTACTTATATTCAGTACCATAGAGAGAGTAGCTGAAGATTAAATACAAAGGTATCTTCATAATGTAATTACATGTCATCTTAATGACTACAAACATTGAAACTGGATTACCAATTTACCCGGATAAATTACTGACATTTGACAAGTACAGTGGCATATGTTTATGTACCAAATAACTTAAATGAACTTATCTTCAATTGTATACAATAAAGACAATTAAAATCAAATTGGATTGTGTTCACTAAAGGAGGAAATGAAAGTCAAAGCTGCAGAATTTTTAGATAAAGCCATTAGAGATGTCTATATTATTACCAATGTATTGATAAATTCAAGGGATTCCAATATAATATAAACAAGTTGTACTTATAAAATACTAATGTCCATGGCAGCAACTCTGTCAGTATAAGCTGTTATCCTAAAACTAGATCAAACTCCAAGGTCAAGGTCACAAGGTCAAAATTTTGGTACCACTGAAAGGTCTTCTCACAACGAATATATATATATATATATCTTTAGTGGTATGTGAGAAACAAAGCCAAATGTGAATCCAGTTTGTCTATACCAAAATACTCCAATTACAGAAAACTGATGGATGTCAAATTGAAAGCTATCAACGTGGCATTCTGGGACTATAACAATGCAGATATTGTACACATACTGAGCTTTGCATGCACATAAAACCTTGATTAATTATTTTTCTTTGCCCAAAAATAGACAATGAGATTCACCTCTATTCCAATAAAAGTACATTCTCATGTATCCTGTTTGTAACACACAATCCAATTGTATTCGCATTTCACTGCAGGCTTACAAGACATCACAGCAAGCTTTAATATTCAGTTATTTAAGGATTGTTTTAATGTTTTTGTGCTTCAGTAATGTGTATTGGCAGTAGGGAATGGAGGGAATGGGAAAAAGTATGTAAAGCATGAATACACACCAATGAACAACAAAAACAGAAAAAGAATCCTTATGTTTACATTATATTTTCCGTTTTGTCTAACATGTACTTCAATTGGTCCCTGACCTCTATTTATATAAGCATAAGGTGATACGAGGGGGTTGCTATGATGATGGAACAGCAATACTTTAAATCACCATGATTTATTTTTTTAAATATGAAAAGTAAGAATTATATAAATTTTAATGTTTATACCCGATCAACAAGTCTTAGTTTGATCTACAAAACAATAATGAATGTAAACAACAAATATTTGTCGAGTGAGGACATAATAATAAAATAGAATGGGCATCCCTTGTATGTGACACACTTTCAAGTCACGTGATAGGCAATTGATTGCCATTATTGAAAATTATTATGCAGTTTTGTTAGTATCTTCATTTAAGCGTAACACAGTTGGAATGAAAGTATACATTATTTAGATTCGAAGAGGCTTACCATGCATGAGTTAACCAGAGTTCTAGACTGAGTGATAATAATTCTTGAATACAGTATTACATGAAATTTAAGCTGTAAATTAAACGTCCAGCAAGTAAATCATCCTTGTTTCCGTAATCTTCACACATACAGTTTATTGATAAACACTGTAGTGCCAGATGGTGGTATCTAAATCCTCACACATACAGTTTATTGATAAACACTGTAGTGCCAGATGGTGGTATCTAAATCCTAACACATACAGTTTATTGATAAACACTGTAGTGCCAGGTGGTGTTATCTAAATCCTCACACATACAGTTTATTGATAAACACTGTAGTGCCAAGTGGTGTTATCTAAATCCTCACACATACAGTTTATTGATAAACACTGTAGTGCCAGGTGGTGGTATCTAAATCCTCACACATACAGTTTATTGATAAACACTGTAGTGCCAGATGGTGGTATCTAAATCCTCACACATACAGTTTATTGATAAACACTGTAGTGCCAGGTGGTGTTATCTAAATCCTCACACATACAGTTTATTGATAAACACTGAAGTGCCAGGTGCTGTTGTCTTAATCCTCACACATACAGTTTATTGATAAACACTGTAGTGCCAGATGGTGTTCTCTAAATCCTCACATATACAGTTTATTGATAAACACTGTATTGCCAGATGGTGATATCTAAATCCTAACACAGGTGGTACCTAAATCCTCACACATACAGTTTATTGATAAACACTGTAGTGCCAGGTGGTGGTATCTAAATCCTCACACATACAGTTTATTGATAAACACTGTAGTGCCAGGTGGTGGTATCTTAATCCTCACACATACAGCTGACTGATGAGCACTGTAGTGCCAGGTGGTGGTATCTAAATCTTCAAACATACAGTTTATTGATAAACACTGTAGTGCCAGATGGTGTTATCTAAATCCTCACACATACAGTTTATTGATAAACACTGTAGTGCCAGGTGGTGGTATCTGTATCCTCACACATACAGCTGACTGATGAGCACTGTAGTGCCAGGTGGTGGTATCTAAATCCTCAAACATACAGTTTATTGATAAACACTGTAGTGCCAGATGGTGTTATCTAAATCCTCACACATACAGTTTATTGATAAACACTGTAGTGCCAGGTGGTGGTATCTTAATCCTCACACATACAGCTGACTGATGAGCACTGTAGTGCCAGGTGGTGGTATCTAAATCCTCAAACATACAGTTTATTGATAAACACTGTAGTGCCAGGTGGTGTTATCTAAATCCTCACACATACAGTTTATTGATAAACACTGTAGTGCCAGGTGGTGGTATCTGTATCCTTACACGTACAGTATATTGATGAGCAAGGTAGTGCCTAGTAGTGTTATCTAGTGACGGGACATCGGTTAATTTTCATAATTAATCACCAGTTGGAATCAGTTGATGCTTCCGATGCAATTTTACTGATTATAATCCGATGTTCCACTTTCTGTTTCTAAAACCTAGTCTTGGCAGATCTAAAATGTTTTGTCATTTTATATTGATACTGTCTATGTTGTTTTGCTGCTTTTGCTTTTTCTATATATGCATCTTTTGGTTCTTAATCACCTTTGCTTAGTGCTAGTTGGCATGGTTACACATAAGTAAGGTGAGTGGTGTGATGTTTCTCCATATTTAGTTGAACAATTAACCAGAAACTATCAGCATCTAAATAACCTGGGTGTTCCAACTAGTATAGAAAAGATAGATGTATTATTCATTTATAAAAACTGATCATGTATCATTGTGTTTGCATCCAGAACTCTGAATTGGTTCATATACTACTTGACAGTAACCATCCTCAAATGTAAACGTATGATTACGTTAAAGTTTGAAGCTACATCATTGGTTTAACAACTAATCCAACATTAAACATACATAAGTCTGATTAATTTAATATTTTAGATCAAAATTTATTTGAAAATGCACATTAGCTGTTTCCGTGTAACTCAGATGAGGGACAAAACAGACATAATTTCTGGTTAAACACTTTAACCAGCGTGTTGATATTTGCCGTCATAAAGCAAACTTAAGGGTTTTCATGTACGGGTCTGGTTTTCGAAAACTCAAACTTGATGCAGTGTTCCAGATGGTTGTGACTGAAACCATTTTTAACTCTTCCAGTGCATGTAAAAGTAACAATCAGAAATGGGTTAATTCCGTTAATTATGAGGTGTAAATCTGATGATCTATTATAAGAAAATTTAATCGATGAATGGAATCGATAGTTTTTTTTCATTGTAAATCGTTGCTTCCCAATTATCGGTACAACACTAGTAGTATAAACTAGATTTGGTGTTATGCAATTTAAATTGATGGTACATTCTGCTTAAAAATATAAAGACCATGCAAGTTTGTGTACTAACTGCATCTTTCAGGGGATATACTTCAATCTAGCAATTCCACAACTGTCTTCAACAAATGGTACTACAGATGAAAAGTTACTAATACTATATATTCATCTTTTCTGAGCTTAGCAGTTTTGCTAATGTACTATTCAATGATAATCTACAATGAAAATATACTCTCTCTGCAATCTGATGAGAGTAGCACAGCTTTGTTTCGGCCATTGATACATTGTATCTTTATTCATTAAACTAGGATGGTTTGTATATGATAACTGCCTTACCGGTAGCTAATAAAACCATGCAAGATGATACCATGATATATTTCATGTTATTTTGTAGATACTATAGATAAAGGAATGTGACATGATGAGATACCATGGATATGTGTGATGTACATACTGTATATTGATATGAGTGTATCGTCACAATCCCAGTTGAAAAAGGGCAAACTGTAAAATTACATCAACCGAATGTCATAAATATTTGGTTTGCTGACTGGTGTTTAATATCATTTTCAACAATTCTTCAGTCATGAAAGCAGTCAATGACCAATATTATAACCATTAATATACAATTCAGAAATCATACTTGGATCATTTACGCTGCAAACTACTACACTAAACCTGCTCTTTATACGA
The DNA here is from genome assembly GCA_035048485.1 of Pteria penguin. Taxonomy (NCBI): domain Eukaryota; kingdom Metazoa; phylum Mollusca; class Bivalvia; order Pterioida; family Pteriidae; genus Pteria; species Pteria penguin. The sequence goes on along the minus strand of CM068583.1, from coordinate 42,211,479 downwards.
CATACCTTTGTCAATATGAACTTCAAGTATTTTACGTTCTCGATTAACTTTCTTTCCTTCACATGTTTTACATCTAAGTTTGGGATTGATTCTCTCGCCTTGTCCTCTACACTCAGAGCACACAGTCTGAATTTGTTGCACCATGCCTGGAGCTATCTGGCGAACCTGAACCTGCATACCACTTCCTCGGCAAGGTGGGCATCTTTCTACGGCACCTTCTTTTCCTCCTTTTCCTGAAAATGTCAAAATATCAACATAATTTCTATTTCCAAATACAGAACATACTTCAAAGAGTTAAGATCTACGAAAAAGATACTAGGCTTTTATTATTATATTAATGATTCTGCACAACATGATATATCGGAAAGACTGACAGAACCTGAACCTATGTTCAAAGTGTCATGAAATCAATCAGTTTGGTAAAGGGGTACATGCTCTTTTTTAATAAGCTTTTGGGTGGGGTTTTTTCACAATCAACTAGAGTTAAGACAAAGATATTTAATACATTTATCCTGCATTAACAAGTGTCACTTTTCAGAAAATTCATTTCATAATTGAACAAATACAGCACCAAACACTCTAAAACACTCATACATTGTGAAATTCAAAAAAAACACCTGAAAATGATGACAAAAGAAACAAAAAAGAAAACCCAGATGTCAAAAAGTGTTAAAACCATATATCAGAACTGACCCCAAAACATCATCATTTCTTAAAATATCTTTCTAGATCACTCCTGTGCATGCAGTTTGTAAAGCTATGCAGTTGGACTGAAGAAAAAGGTTGTTAAAGAGGTCTACCCTTTTGGACCTATGTCATACCATCCTGGATCCACCCATAGATGAATCCAGCTGAAAAACAGCAACACTTGTAGGGGGACCTTGAGTGCTTCATCCATACCAAATTTGATCAAAATCTTTCTATCAGTTCTTTAGGATAAGTCCATCAAGGCCTATTGTTACATAAAAAAACGTATATCCCCCCTCTTCTCCTTTTCCCAATCTTAAAAATTAGATCCTGAAAATTATTTTTGCTTTCCTTTTCTTTCCATTTACATTCATCATATTAAAATCCGATTAAATACTAAAAATATGTACTCTAAGCAACCTCTTCTGAGAAAATCAAAGAAATTTCCTGAAAATGGAACATAAAACAACAACACTTCCTAAGACACTCTTCTAGAACACTGATTCATTCAGTTTATGGATCTATGCAGTTGGTCTGAAGAAACTCGTAAGAAGAGAGTACTCTCAGGTGCCCATGTTACCCCTGCCCTAGATCCATCCCTGAAGGGGTCTAGTCGTAAAACAGCAACATTGGTGGGGACCTTGAATACTTCGTCCTTACCAAGTCTGATTAAGATCCTTTGGGATTATGAAGAAGTTTAAAATGAGAAAAGTTATGCTGGTTGCCAGATGGACGAACAAAGCATGATACATGTAAGTTATGACAATAGCTTACTTGAACTTTCTGCTCAGGGTCCAGCGCCATAAACTGAGAATATACTTAAGTCAAAAATTCATATTCTTCTGTTCATCAATGAACTACTAACTAGGATTTGGATTTTATTTAGTTTTATTCTACAGATAAATAGAATTAAACCATTCTGCATTAAAATTTATTTGAATGTTTGATAATGGAATAAATTAAAAATGCAATTTTTGACTTGAGTATATTCTCAGTTTATGACGCCGGACACAGGTAAGCTAAAAAGCATGAAAAGATACATATAAAATTACATACCAGGTAACTCAATCTGTTAGGTAAAATCTATGTAAAACAGACTTTTACATCGGTATAACATAATCATTTAATTTTCTTTGTGTTGGTGGTTTTGCAGGGAATCTGATTAGTTAATTAAAAAATTGAGTTCATTTCTCCAACAACAAAATTTTGAGTGCAGACATGTCACAACTGCCGGAGCTACTTTCCTCTGGAATGCGAAACCCTGTTTTATTTATGGAACAGTGATTCCCGTGTTGTTGATCGATTATGAAGTCAAAGTACAAGAGAAATTGCACTTCATTTCAGAAACTATTAAATATAATTTCTTTTCTCTTATTCAACAAAAAAGTAAAATATACCTAGGTCTATCAATTAGGCTACAGTACAGTGCTGATAAGAAATGCATGTAGTCAAGTACAAAACAAAAACAGTACTCGTCTGCTACTAGCCGATCATTTGAAAATGAACGTTGATGTCTGTAATTCTACGGTATCATACCCGACTAGGCAAACAGAAAGGGCACCAGAGCAGGTGCTGCCTCCGATCCAAGTCCCTAAGCTTACTCTTTCCACCTTGTGACACGCACATGCACCAGTCAATATGCATTGCATTTCTAATAATACTAATACATGTAGCATTTAATATATAAATACCTTAGGTAACAAATTATCATCCTCATATGCATGTTTCCTTAATTCGTGTTTTTAATAATTGTTCATTCTATTTCACTTCTAATCTTTTCAATGGACACTAGGATCAAATTTTTCGAATTTCATGTTAGCCACCATTACTGACTTCAAAATGTTGTTTACCTTGTCATTGTATTACAACGCGATCAAGTCATATGTATCAGAGATAAAAAAAGTAATGTAGTGCCATTATAAATTATGTTTATTGGACACTTATTAAATTTTTGTTTCCATATATAAGCTAAATAAAAAAAATTAGAAATGAATCCTATATTTTTTGGTTGATTGGCGAAGCGCATTGATGCAAAAGTTTTCCGTCAAAATTTTAGTTTGATACCTCAATCAACCAAAAAAATATAGGATTCATTTCTTAAATAAAAAGAATCTGTAAAAGTTATCCCTCTTTGTAAATTGCACATCCTAATTTTGGTTTCTGATGGTTAGATTTTTTTTTTAAACCTGTAGGTCAGATTTACTTATCTCTCTTCAAGCCATGAGATTTTAGCATAAATCTAATTTTCCTTTAGATAAATTTATTCTTATTTTGTCTCTGAATATCCAACATATGACACAGGAATTTATTTTCCTCCAATGAATTTTAGGGGTTTTTTTATTTGATTTTTGTCACACCAAGATTACGGCACTAACAGGTGACAGCACATTCCTGATGCAATGCACAGATATTTAGACCTATGCAAGTGACACATCTGAAGCCGTGAAGGAATTCTAACATGTCATGTCTACCACAACACAGGATTTTGGGTTTTAGAGTCATCCAAATGTGAGGACATCGCCTTGGTTACAAGTTTTAAAGTATCTAACTGATTAAGCTACCCAGGGTCTTCATACAATGTCATTTAACATCTGTATAATGTCATACATTGTAAAGACTCACCAAACTTGCACAAAGGTGCAAAATAGTCTAAGAAATGCTGGATTTCAAAATTTTTATTAAATTTAGCAAACAGTGCAAGCATAGCCAAATTTAATTTTATGCTAGACTTGTTTGTTCTTTAGTAGACTGCTCAACTGAAAAGACCCTATCCACAAATTTTGACGGATTTTGAGCATTTTAATTTACAATTAACGTAGATGGCTTCATACCCTTTTTAAATCTGCATTCAGTTTTGCTTCTTAATGAATAGAATTAGAGAATACAGGGTTTTTAAAATGGGTATATTTCTAACAAAAATGAAACAAATACTATAACAAGTCATCAAACAAAATTTATCAGAAAGTGTAAATATTTCAGACAGCTGTAAAGAGAGACAGAGATTGACCAGCTAAATCAACACAGGTAAATGCCTCATTTACTGAGTACAGATATAAGGCCATGTAAAATTAATTCTAGGTTTCTCATATAATTGGGTCTCAAAAAAGTGTATTTTTCCCCAAACAGTACCATTGGAGGATTTAGAGGTGGGGGGGATTGCAGGAGTTGCAACCCCCCCACCCTTTGGTCAAAAACTTTTACCAAAAAAGGTCATTTTAGACCATTTTTAGGGCTGCAACCCCTCCCTGTTCCAGACAGAATAGTTCAATAAATTAGGCATGGGAGACTGAAAACCCAACCTTTCAAAAATTTCTAGATCTGCCTTTGAGTACTAATTTAAAGAAAGTGTAGCTGAAATGAATGAAATCTTCCTCTCGGCAATGCAAATTTTGATATGCAGTTCCTATTTTTTTCAATGCACAACTGTTTCTTCCTTAAAAGTTACCTTAAATGCTTAAAAGAAAGCTATCTTTCTCCCCCGACAGCCAATTGCATTTGTATTGTTATTATGGGATACTTTCAAGTAAGGTCATAAAGATGTTTTTCAGTAACAGTATTATATTAAGCATTTTTATTAACACTGACAAAGTACTTTCTCTTTCTTCTAGGGGAAAAACTTGTTCTATTAATAGACATTTTATATTTAACAATGGATCAAAACGGAGACATGGTGGCTATTTTTTCTTAAGTTGCAATAAATATGACTCATCGGCGACAAATTTGAGCGTCAGCGGTGTCAGAGAAACACAGAATTGATTTTACATGACCTAATAATACATCAACTTACCATCACACTTGGCACATATCACATTTTTTTGTAAAGCTAGTTTCCTGCTAGCTCCATTGTACATTTCTTCTAGACTAACTTGCATCTGATGTACAACATTCTTTCCTTTCCTGGGACCCCTTTTTCTAGATCTTCCACCAAAAAACATATCAAATATATCAAATGGATTATGGAAATCCCCTCCAGATCCTCCCCCTTTGATGGCTTCTTCTCCACCATCATCATATACTTGTCTTTTCTTTGGGTCTGACAAGACCTCATAAGCTTGACTTATCTGCTTGAACTGAAAATTAAAAATATTCATGAAGCATCAATTCATAATGTTTGAAGATCCAATGACTCGCAGTTCAGAAGATATGTTTTAGACCAAAGGATTTGCAGGACTACATTGATCCCTAAACATTTACTGTTATTAGGGATTTCTGATTACATCTTTTTGTAATGTTATGTGATTGTCATGATTATGTATTAATTGAAGATAGGAATATGAGTAAGGAAATAGCACAACTTTGTTGTTATTTGAATATTTCTTATCATATGAACACTATTTTGAAAGTTTATTTCTCTTTCTTGGTTTCTTTGTTTCATTTTATTTGTGTTAAGATTCTTTTTCAGTACACTGTAATAGTCATCTTGCCGATATACAGCTATTTTGACCTTTGTGATACGCAATTCACACACTCAATCCATCTATGTCGTATTACTGCACCATGCTTGTTTGGGAATTTTGTAATACACCAACTCTGTATTGCTGGAGTAAGTGAACATGCTGCATGTAACTTCCATAGTTCTCATCTAGGTTTTTGGGGTATTAATACATATTCTTGAAAATTTCTACAGCGACCCTTGTATGTACTTTCTTTCTTTTAACCTAAAGAGGAAGACTTGAAATATTGGGTCAGCAACAGCTAAGCTCTAGTATCTTGATTTGATTTCGGTGCTCAACAATCAAACTAAATTTCATTCAGACTGACATATCTTACATACCTGTCTAAATGATAGTCTATTGAAGAAAACAACTCCACAACTCTGCAAATTTAATTCCACAATGGCATCTTGATATAAAATTCATTTGCACTTCAAGATACATATATAACCACAGATTGAGGTCAAAACATACAAGTACATTTGTAAACTATCATCTATCATGAACTTACCTTTTCTGGTTCATCTGGATTTTTATCAGGATGGAACTTCAGTGCCAGTTTTCTATATGCTTTCTTAATTTCATCTGGCTGAGCTGTGGGTTTCACTCCAAGAATGTCATAGTATCCAGTTTCTTTTACCATTGTTTTTTGTTTTCCAAAGCTTTGTGACTTTTAAAAAACAAAAACAAAATTTTATCAAGCAGAGTTCATTTTAAAGAGTACCAAGTCTGATACAAAGAGATGTTCGGCATTACTGTAAATTACGAAATTAATACTAGATTTTATCCAAATATGATGAAAATAACAATTCAATTCATATGGAATTAAGTCCAGCTCTTCACAGCTGAGTGGGCTAAAGACAGTGCTGCCCTGGACTTCTCCTTGGTAAATACATGTAATAAAGTGGTATATTCTGCATGTTAGTGTACTTATTGAAGGTTGATGTTGTGTTTAGCTAGGTATTCAGACTTCCTCTACCAAACAATGGTTACCACTTTAGTAGATATATTCTTATCTCTGTATGGGATGGTGGGCCCGTAAACCAAACAGTCAGGTGCAGTCCCACTATAACATTGTGTTAACATTCTATTTCTCATCCCATTTCTGATTTTGGAACCCTTCTTCTCCACATCACTTTCATTCACTGACTCCCATCCCTCAGTCATACAAGCATAACTCTCACTCCCAACAACCAAGGTTTTCAATGCTCATCAAGGTCTATCAACATGTTAAGTTCTAAAGAGTCTTTGTCTATCATGATCTTCAACTAAATTCAATTACACATTTGACCTTGAAACTGAAGACCTTCAAGGTGTATCTTCATGTCAAGTTTGAAAGATTTAACTCTCACAATCTTTCTGTAATTGAACTAAATTCAATTAGACACTTGACCTTGAAACTGGGAACCTTCCAGCAAAGGTTCACAAAGGTTTCAATGGATAGAGCTCATCAAGGTCAATAGACATGTGAAGTTTGAATGAAATAACTCTCTTGATCTTTCTGTAATTGAACTAAATTCAATTACACATTTGACCTTAAAACTGGAAACCTTCAAGGTGAAGATCACAAACAAAGGTTTTGATGGAAAGAGCTCATCAAGGTGTATCTACATGTGAAGTTTGATAGACATAAACGCTCATGATCTTTCTGTAATTGAACTTAGCCGATTACACATTTGACCTTGAAACTGGAAATTTTCAAGGTCAAGGTCACGAACAAATGTTTCAATGGATAGAGCTCATCATTGTGTATCTACATGTACATATTAAGTTTGAAAAAAAAAACTCTCACAGTCTTTCTGTAATTGAACTAAATTCAATTTCACATTTGACTCGAAACTGGGAACCAGTACTTCAAACCATACCAGGATTTCGAAATTAGCAGTCGCCAAAAACAACCTAAACTCCCTTTGGGCAATCTGAAATTTTGGTAAATATGAATGAGGTCATCCAAATTTTTTTAACGAGCAATTTGACGAGCAAAACTTTTTGCCAATATTGAGCCCTGCCATAAGATTTTAAGATTGGATGATATACATACATGTAACATAGGCATAAGATCCTGGCAAAATATCATACTATTGGATGGCTTGTTTATCATACTGTCAAATTCAGCAAAATGGGTATTTTGAATGATTGTGGTTGAATCAGCAATGGTTTTGCCTCTTAGAATGGATTTATGGCTGTAACTTGTGATTTGATGTAAGAAGCTACTGTATATACGCGCCAATAAGTCGCTCAGCCTATAATTTGGTTGGTACGTTTAGGGCTTGAAATTTTGGTATTGGTCATTGACTCGCCTATAAGTTGGTTCTAAATTTTCTTTGTACTATGGCTTGTATTTGCTTATGGCATCTTTTCAATGACTTAAAGAAATGGCTTGGGAGCCTTTCCGCTTTAATGATCGTGCGGTATCACTCGTGTGTACCTAACAATACAGGGGAATTTAAATATCATATTCAATAGTAGGGCATTTAAATTGCTTTCAGTTACATATAGCTTCTTTTCTAAGAATATGGTAGCCGTTATAACAGCAGTTTTTGGCTGTGAAAACAGCCATTTACTTTGAACGGACACATTCCAGATGCCAGCCTTGGAACTCGTTGTCGCCGCCATCAGCATTATCATCATCAAACAGCAATTTGATCTGTAGTTCCGACAAAGGAAGGTCATCATAGATGTTGTCGTCTTCCGCACCAGTGGACTCTGTGTTACGTTATTTAATCAATGGCTATCTCGTCATGGGTCATTAAATTTTTTCCATCATTAAGGTTCTGTTTGCCTTTTGTTGCAGCTCGTTAACTTGTCACTTCTACACAGGTGAGCATTTTGTAAATTGTATTGAACTGGATCAAATAAACAATGAAACACCGATATATGTTTATATGCTTTATGTATAGAAACTGTTGTCATAAAATTGTCTTTTAAAGTACTTAACAACCCGGGAATATCGTGTGTACTACCTATGGTGCGTGATGTCTGCATTGTCCGTTCATCAAAGGCAAAGTCTGACTTCAGATCAAGGTCGAATTTTTTCCTCTCGTGTAGTATCGCGCCTGTAAGTCGGTCGCACATTTCGACTACGATATTTTTCTCCCAAAAATCTTACTTATAGGCCAGTATATACGGTAAATTTACAATTGCTTTAAGAAAGGAGTTGTTCAGTGCATTCGTCTGTGTCATCTTCACAATAGACTGTGTTGCCCCCTCCATCGGATACTTGACCCAGGCCCAAGCTTTTTAAGTTTTTTCGACTAAACAAAATAAGGTCATTGTATATTTTTTAATTTGCTGGATACCGTATTTACTCGAATATAATACGCACTTTTTTTCGCCAATTTGACCCCTCATTTTCTCACTGTGTATTATACATAGGGTTAGAAATCTGGAACTTCTTTCCCCACACTTTTTAGCTACAGTGGCGGATTTAGAAAAGTGCATGTGTCCGTTAAAGTATCTATTTAAAGTTGTCAATCAAACCCACGAGGCGCGAGATATATCTATTGTCTGTATACTGTCTGCTTCCCGTAGTAAATGCCCAAGGCGATAAAAGGAGTAAAGTCTACAATGTGGCAGAATACTTGCGCAGTATTACTTAGCAATGGTTTCTGATTAGCAGATTGTACGGGTGATATAATGACTTATCCTTAACTGGTTAATCGATAGTTACGCAACAGGTGAAACTACTTGACCTAATGGCACGAGGATCGACAGTTTGGATAATATTCATTCATTAGTTTTTTTTTTTTATATATTTTGTCTTCACAAACATTTGCGATCTTCGTGTAAAGTTCACATAGTATCAGGGACGTATATATCTACGTCCCTGATAGTATAGTAGACACGCACATTCATTCTAACGAGAGAGAAAAAATGAAGCGATTGTTTGGGGCGAGGTTACTAGTTAAAACATTTTAAGTCTATGCGAGTTTGATTGTAAATGAAATGAAAGAGAGAAAAGCGTTGATATCACACGATGAATAAAGGCTGGTCGTTCTGTGCCACTTTTGATAATAATACACGTTACGCAATTGCACTGTAAAAGGTATGCGGCAAAGCAAATTCAGCTCGCAGTCTTTCTGTTTCCACACGAAATTGACATCTTGTTTTGGATTTTTCCCCTGCATATTAGACACGGAGTTAGACGTTTTTTCACGTTTAAATATAACATAAGCATATGGTTAATATCCAGCAGCGGATCACGATTTTTTCACCTTTGGCATATATAAACTAAGGCCATAATTTGTAAGAGGAAGTATACAAAAACCTGAGTTCATGAGGCACACAAAACTAAGACAATGGTAAACAAATTAAGATTGTGAAGTGCTTTAATGAACAATGAAGGATGAACGTCTGATCCGGGGAATCCAGGATTTACAGTACTGCGTGCTACCGAGTGAGCTAAAGACTAAAAGAGACGTCCCTGTAGCCGAGTCTTATACCTGCTACACACGCCTATATTCCACAACACCCTTCTCCCCTTTAATTTTTTGGAAGAAGGCACACCCCCTCCTGGTGTCTCCGAGACCTGCTCGAGCACACGCTACCCCAGTGAAGAGATCACCAAACACTCCCGCTCCCATTGTACACCTTGTCGCCAGTGAAATGCTTCGATGAACAATTAAGGATGAATGAACTTAAGAGATGTGTAGCCGTGTCTTAAACCTGCTACACACACCTAATTCCACAACAACTGCAAACAAATATACAGCATTCTAAGAAATATAACAATGTTAGAAAGAATGACACTATGAGATATATCACACAATTACAATCGTTATATCAGTAAGAATTACTGGTTACCAAAGAAAAGTACAGTGCCACTAAGTAAAGGCTTAAGCCACTATAAAGACAATGAAAGAATACAGGCATGAAAGGTACATACATCTAAGAAGAAAAAGACTAGTATACAGTACAGATTACAGTGCTGTACAGTACAGATATGAGGGGAACTTCTTCTCCAAGCAAGACACCTTATTAAACACTTAATGTGATTCTATAAGTAAAAATGCACGAAATATATAATATTCAGTAACGTACTTAGTCAGTCAGTTGCTGTCTATCTTCCTAGTCGATACAGCATACCGTTTCCAGAACTTTCGAGAAATAAACTCGCACCGGTTAACACTAAAACGGAAGTTGAATCGATTTATCGCCTATATCTGGGTTTTCGCCGATATTTTTAATTTTCCAACACGATCCACTCTTACAAATCAACCACCCTATTTCCATCCATTTTAACAGTTCAATCTGATTAAAACCATATACTTTCCTGTCTCTATTTGTCCCATTGCGGATAAATGGGATGGGACAATAAGACAAATAGAGAAGCGGAAAAGAATATGGGTTTATAGTCAGATTGCATTTAATTTTGACTTTGGCCTATCTGACTGTCAAAATATAAAAGATATCTTAGTTAAAGGGAAAACACCCTACATAACTAAAGAAAAAGATGATACGACTGTACTTTTAAATGAGGTGGTAAGATCATATCTGACCAGAAGGATGTCTGCAACACTTTAATGACTTTTTTATCAATGTTGCAAAAGATATAGGTTCTAACAATGATAGTTATTTTAACTTACACCCTAGTAGTACTATGATTCATGAAAACCAGGAACAAGAACCCGGTTCTTTCAACTAAACACATGTAGATGTCGCCTATGTGCAGAAGACCAAATTTCAAATATCAAATATTTGATGTTCGAATAAGTAATAGCAAACGGCAGACGAAATCTTCAAAATGATACACAAGAATCTGCTTACGATCCCACACAGCGGGTACATACTGATTAATGTTACTGAAAAGTATGAGACTCATTGGACTTACAAATCACAGGCGAAACAAGCGATTTAGAATGAAAAAGGGAGGAGGTTATCGATCTTAAGTGTAATGTACAGTCATGAAAAGGATATGTCTCTTATATCGCCAGAACTGAATATTATGACACAAGGAATGTTAGTGCAAGGGGAGGGGTTCCTATCACACTTTACCATTCATGCTCCTTTTTATGGATCCGCCAACGGAGAACCATCCAGAATAACTACTTTTTCGATTTGGAAAGGAGGAAGGTATTTATAAAGTTTTGTCCAAGCCCTTTCATTACTTATATATGCAGTCCAAGATTTTTTCATTGGACAAAACAATACAGTGAAAAAAGAATAAAAATCTGCGGCAGGCAAAAAGGTTCCAGCCTCAAAATTAACCCAAAGAACTTTTGTGTGAATATTTCCAAAAGATTCCAAAAGATTCTTGTACAAATCGTGTTAAATCACAAATGATATCAAGATTCGCATATGATTGATTGATTGCATGATTGATTTTTGTTTAACGTCACACCACGAATATTTCACGTGTATGGTAAAGGCATACAAATTTTGACCTTTGTCCTTTACAAAATACCGTATTCCAAACACATAATTACCGATTTCTTTCTTATTATCATCAGGGACGTACATATATTCAGGGACGTATATATCTAAAGGGATATGCAACTACCCCGCTATCCTAGCATAGCCTCGTTTTAAATGTGTTGAAAAAGTTGCGCATGCGCGATAAGAAATGTCCGCCATATTTTTCCTTATTCGTCGCCTGAGAAAGTTGTTGTCTTCATAGAACAATATTCAGAAGAGATCGTTAATGCTGTATCCTTAAATTAAGGTGAGTTTTATGTTTGAAATTGTTTACTTCTTGTAAAGTTAAAATGAACCATTGTTTTAGTGTTCAAAGCAACCTCTCTGCAAGCCTCTCGTGCCGGTCGTGGAGTACATGTTAAAAATAAGCAGCATAACGGCAACCGAAAATAAGTGACATAAACCCTTGTAAACGTGAATGTGAATACAACACAATGAAAACTAAAGTATTGTGACTTAAAAAAAATAATATTTCGAAATGCTTATGCAGCATGCGATTACTATAACGATAATATATAACAAAGGTAAGGGTCTACCCGTTTCTGTTGTTGTATCAATAGCCCGACTTTTACATGAAACTCCTCCCTAACGCGTCGATAACTTTTTTTCATGTGATGTTTTTCTGATTTATATTATCATACTAAACACCGATCGGGTCATGGTTTTTCTATCTATATTTTCATTAAATGGATTAAGGCACGTAAATATGTACGTCCAAGGCGGGCTCAGTAATGATTTCAAGTACAGAGGAAATATAGTGTTTAGTCCATTAAATCAAATAAAAGGGGTCATTATTAATGATTATTGTCCCATTGTAAACAAAAAAGTTATTAAAATGAAATAAGGTGTGAAAATGAATATTAAAAATAATTATATTACTGATTTTTTATATATATATTTGCAGGTTTTCTGTGGACAGTGGATTCCGGGCAGTAGATCATGGATTGTGACATTGAAGTTTTATTATTTTCCAATTATGTACAAAAGTGCACATTCAATAAAATATAGTGTTTAACTCACTAAATAGGCAAATTTATGAAATAAAATATTTCCGAAAATAATTTTTCTTATTATTTGACTTAGATTATATATATTAGGGGTTCTGGAGACTCTTATTATTATCAGAAAGTATTTCATCACACGGTAGATTATATTATTGTTAACATGGAGGAAATGTGACATACGGATGTGACAACCGAAATAAAACTTTAAATATCTCCCGGGACAATTATCGTTGGTCATGTTTCTCACAATGATGTCCCTAAACTCGAACCCCGGAAAAGTAAGATGAAACAAAGCAGAAGTTAAAAAAATAAAAAGAACGAAAGAGGGAGGATCGAGAGATTAAAAAATTAATTAGAATTTATAAAGACTCTATATTCTTCTGCTTATACTGCTTTGTTGTGTCGAAAACTACATATACATGTATAGGGGCCAAAATAAGTGAAAAAAAAAAAAAAAAAACAAACAAAACGAAAAAAAAAAAAACAAACAAACAAACAAAAAGGCATATAATTACCAGTGAAGGCAATCCGACATCTTGCATGCTCTCGCTCTACTAATAATTCTGTTATGAACGTACGTCATTTACGATATAACAATAGGAATAACAATACCTTCCCCATATATTCACCTGGGTATTACATGTAATCGTTAAAACAACAAACCAATCAAAGCCGTTACGTAATGTCGTCATATATTAATTAACACCAGGGATAGTTCTATACGTCCCATTTAACACCGCCTTATGAAGTAAACATATAGCTTTAAGTGGTTATTTTAAATACTCATAAATGACATAATTGATAAGTAAAATTTTATTGCATAATTTTAGAATAGATACGTTATATTGCATTGTACTGGTGTGAATTGTCATTTTGTTGGATTGTTTAATGTCCGAAATAGCACATTAATTAAATGCGCATGCGCAACTTTTTCAACACATTTAAAACGAGGCTACGATAGGGCAGGGGGGTAGTTGCATATCCCTTTAGATATGTACGTCCCTGTTATCATTTTGTTTTGAATAAAACTTGCTGGAAGCATTGTTAATGTGATATCTTTCTTTCATCAATCAGATTACATAATTTTATCATAAAGTCCACGGTTTTCTATATTACCACACTAAAATTCACAGAACTTTCCAGTTTCCGTCCATATACACGTAACTGATTTTATGTAGTATATCCCAGTTATTGCAATGTATTTTTAACAATAAATGATATAAAGATCGAGATATTGGTCCAAAACTTCTCATAACTTAATTAATTATTTGATATGAAATACATGAGACGTATGTCTCTGCCTACATGCCGTTATTTGACCTGACAGAGACATATATACACAGAGACTGGAAACTCCCATTGAAAGCTCCCTGACATAAGTAACATTTCCCGACAGGCATCTCGATAAGCCGGAAGTCCGCCATATTGTTCTCGGCATTCATTCGCTTGAAAGCATTAAGCTTGCAAAGAATAGGAATTTTCATCGCTTTTTAAACAAAGGTAGTTCAGATAAGTAAAAAAAGCAATATACTAATCATTTGAATCATAAAACATTTCATATATGATCTATTCAATGTGAAGACATAACCCCGATCAGAAGCCATTAGTTGTGATAGACCTCTGAAAACATTCACTTATGCAAAACATTTACACAATATTGAAGCACATGCCACCATTTTTCGTTTATAGCACCATCAATGTTTATTATAGTCATAGTGCTTTAATTTTCATATGAAATATCCGTAAATCATGCATAATTACCCGGTCGTATTTGAGGACCTCGCGACATTTTTCTCCTCACTACCGAACCCGCTGAGAAACGACAACGGCAAGAAAAATTGTTAAAACAACAAAAATTAATGTCCTTTACATGACTAAACTCACACGTGTGTGTTAAGAAAGGTTTCAGACACATTTTATATCATTGGGTGTAGAAGACTTTATTCGTTATTTGATTTTAATCCAATTTTATCTACGCGGTAAATATTCAATCGTTTTTAACAAGAAAACCGATACCATACCATATAGAGCAAAATAATCATATAACCTGTCGAGATATATATTGTTTTTATATTGAAAGTCATACTATAATCATCAAAGAAGTCATAGTTGTTATTGTAGTAAGAACTGAAGCAGTTATAAACACGTAAGGGGACATCTTGCAATGCAAATTTTCTGTGGCCGGCGTGTCGCCATTTTGTTTTTGTTGTTTGTGTGGGGTTTTTTTCTTCTTCTTTACAAAGGAGTAAATCTTGTTCGTATCACGTGAAGTGTGCACAACAGGTACAGAAATTATTTTGTTTTATGATTTACCATCTGAATATTAAAATAAACATTAAATTGTTATTTACTACCTTCCTAGATGCATTGATTGCTCAGCCTTATAAGATAAATATAAACAACTCCTATAAAATGGCAACAAGAGCTGTTTAGAAAATAAAATAATAAATAAATAAATAAAAATAATAAGTGCAAGGGGGGGGGGGGGGCACAGACACATTAACAAATTAAAGTTGCCATTTAAGTACGAATTGAAGAAGTTATCAACACGTAATTGGACATATTGCAATGCGAAATTTCTTTAGACGCCTGGATCGCCATTTTCATTTTACTTCTTTACATAGGAGGGAGTAAAACAGCTCATACCACGTCAACAGTGCATATAAGATAAAACATTATTTTGTTTGCTATTTACCATCTGAATTTTTAAATAAACACAACATTGTTATTTACTACCCATGAATGACAAAGACAGACGCTGGTGCTTCCCCTGGGGTGGTGAACAAACAGTAGTAAAGGCAGGGGCATTGATTGCATATATCAACAACTCGTAAATGGCAACAAACGCTGTTTAAAATGAATAAATATATAAATAGAAATAATTATTTTAAAAAAGCAGGAAATGAAGGCGTCTCAGTAAAAATCTTGGTTTTAAAAATATTTTTATAATGATTAATGATACAAGTTTGTCTCGATTTTTTTAGAAAGAAAAAGGAGAATATTATTTCTACACATCGATAGAATTAACAAAAAAAAAAAATATATATATATAAAAGAAAAAAAATAATAATAAATGCCCGTAGAATTTGAACTGAGGTGCGTCGGCAGGAAACACCAACTGCGCTATACGTCCCCGGGCGATATCCGACAGTTAAAATCGGTGTATTGTAGAGCGCGGTCACCTAATTAGCATAACAAAAGGACGTGCATCATATGCCGGACGAAGCGGCGAGTTTCCAGTCTCTGTGTATATATGTCTCTGGACCTGAATTTTAATCAGAATGAAAAATTTATATGCATTCGCTTTACATAGTACAAAATAATTATAATAATAATAATAATAATAATAATAATAATAATAATAACAATATTGATTGATTGATTGATTTTTGTTTAACGTCACACCACGAATATTTCACGTATATGGTGACAGCATCTGCCTGATGCGGTGCATACAAATTTTGACCCACCCGAAACAGTGAGGGATTTTTAACGTACCATGCATACCACGACAGGGGGCCTCGGTTTTTACTGTCTCATCCGAAAGGCAGGATACCGGCATGACCAGAGCGGGACTCGAACCGTATATGATTGTAACATGGCAATAGCTGGTGGAGATTTTATTGTTCAAGGAGAGAGCTATAGCTTTGTTAAAAAACAAACGATGTTAGATTATATTCTATTTGACAAATCTATCATTAGCGACCTTGACAATTACGAAATTCCAAGAGAAGGCACAATCTCCATCACGTCAGATCATTTACCTGTATTTGCCCAATTTAATTTTCACGACAAGAAACAAAACCTTGTTTTGTCTAATATGAAATCAACTGCATGGCACAAGGCCACGCCCATGGCTTTAGAAAATTTTCCATCTTGCGCGTGTGCTAAACTCCAAGAAATGAATTGTCGCGAGCTGAGGTCACGTGCAGAGTTAGAACTTTATACACCCGATTTTGTAATCTTCCGCTGAGACAATTCCGATGTCTAAATATAGCCCCTTTACTAGACCCGACTGGACTAAAGACGTTACAGCTCTTCATGACATTTAGAGAGAGAAACGTAGGGTAGGGATGGCCGAAGGTCGCCCCTGAGGTATGCAACATTCATCATATCGCGAGTACAAACGTGCTAAAAGATCTCATGACAAATACATTCGTGAAACATACAGAGATATAGATGAGACCACTGAATGCGATATCCGTCTATTTTTGGCGTCTTACAAAGCGCCAAAGCCACGTACATCTTGTGTTTATCCCGAAATCCACGATGCGGATGGTAATGTGAATCGCGACCCTCGAGTATCAGTGAAGCTTTTGCAACTTTTTTTGAAGGTGTAGCTATACTGTCACACGCCTCTTTTTGACGATAATTTTGACTCGGCTTTTAAATATCGCATTGAAGAGGAGTATGGCGATTTTAAAGCACAATGCAAGATATGTGTTACCTGGCGGCGCGATAACAACGGACGATATTCGAAAAGGGGTTAGCAAGTTAAAACTCCGCAAAGCCCCGGGTGAGGATGGCATTACAAATGGGCATATAAAGCTCAGCGGGCATGAGACAATATCTTGTCTCACAAAGTTATTAAATGCTGTCGTTTTATGTGTCGAGATTCCGCCAATGTGGAAACGTGGTTTTATCGTACCTTTGCATAAAGGGCCTGGAAAACCTAAACAGCTGTGTAACAGTTACAGCTGGCCAGTGGCCTTGTTGCCAAGCATTTTCAAACTGTTTGAACGAATCGTTTGTGACCGCATTTCAGAAAATTGGTAACGAAATACAGCTTTTCCGAACAGACAACAACAAGGCTTTCAGTCAGATTTAGGGTGTTTAACTCAATAACTACATTATTTATATTGCATGAAACAATATTCCATAATTTAGAATTAGGAAGTAATACTTATGTTGCCTTCTTAGACACAAGACAAGCCTTTGACACGGTCTGACGGAAGGGCTTACTGCATAAGCTTCACAAACTAGACATAACTGGGAAGGTCTGGACCATAATAGATGACTGTCCTATCAATACTGAAAGCTGTGTTGTTGTCAATCAGATTAAGTCTAGGTGGTTCACGGTCAATCAAGGTGTAAGACAAGGTGGAGTGTTGTCCACATATTTGTATTTAGTGTATATTGATGAACTGATAAATGAAATACAGATACAAACTGGCTACAGTGGTATCTGAAGTATCCCCAGTAGTTGCCTTACACTGGCAGACGGTATGTCCCTCATAGCATTACATCCACGAATACTTCAGACCATGTTAGACATTTCATTTTGCCAACAGATGGCGATTCAGATTTAATGCCCTTAAATCGTGTATTCTGAAGTTCCGTACAATAAGCGAGAAAATGGATGATAACCTCTTTGGAATCTCGGAGGTATTATAATTCCTTGTGAGGACAACTACACACATCTCGGAATGGTGGTAAACAAGAAGTGCCGTCTTTCTGACCGAGTTACGTCTGGGTGCATAAAAGACCGAAATTCATATTTCTCACTTTTGGATTTGGGGACTCCGTTCCTCAACCCCATGACTACGTCTCATCTATACAAACGTGTTGTCCTTCCCACAGTCTCATATGGATGGAACTCTGGAACGGACTTTCTACGCAGGATCTTAACAAGTTACATACTTTTCAACACTTTGTTTGCAAAAACGTTATGAATCTCCCAAAACGTTATCGTTCTGACCTATGCGAATCTCTTTTTGACGTCCTACCAATCGACTCCGAAATTGACGTGCGAAAACTTTAATTTTTCGAACGTTCATGTCGAATTGAATGCAATGCGCTTCCCACAGAGATATTCCTAATCAGGTTATTCTCATATATAGAAAATCTTACCAGAACACAATTGGATTTATCCCCGATATAGTGCGTATTCTCCACCAATACGATTTATCCTATTTCCTAGCTACAGGACAGGTCATTTCCTGAAAAGTTCATTTGGAAACAGACAGTCTCAAGGTCGAACAAACAGGATGCTGGCTGATCGCGATCTCAGAGGATTTTGTCACATTTTTTAATTATCAGAACCAAGTAGCATATGGAAATCAGTCGTCAAATTCGTATGCAAACTTTACTCGGTCAGTGACATTTATGACGAACCTCACGTCTGTCGATCCTCTATGTAACTCTGTGATTACTAACGTCTTCCTTCATGCATCATGTTCGTGTATATATACACTTCCCTTAAGAGATGAATGGTGGTCTGAAATTGCCAACAACGACCCTGACCTCTGTGCCGAACTCAGTGGTATGCCCGACGATGAACTTTTTACGATCCTGTTGGGTCGCCATATACTCAGCGCCAACGGACCTCCATATTTTCCGCATGAAAAACTTTCGGTTATTGCGTAACGCAGCTGCTGCTTATAACAGAGCACTGACTTCACTATAGGATATATTACGCCAGTGTATGGGCAACTCACTGTATCACCCATTCAAACATACAATGTACAGTTACGATTCTTTTGTATATAGATATGTAACAGATATACACATTTTACTTGCAGTTCTCTATTTATGAAAATGTGACTGTTTTTCCTTAATTTATAATTCTTTTCTTTTTTCTGTACATATTTATGCATTGTGATCTCCTAAGGGAGGAAATGAAAAATGAATGAATGAGTGAATTACTTTATTCGCAATCCAAGATTTTTTTTATTGGACAAAGCAATACAGCGTCTAAATTGAGAAAAAAAGAATAATCTGCACCAGGCATAAAGGTTCCAGCCTCAAAATTAACCCAAAAAACTTGTGTGTGAAAATTTCCGAAAGAATAGGGTTATTCTTTCCCAAGATCCCCACCCCTCTCTGGCGTCTGGATTCACAAAGGCATTATTTTAACTTATTTCATTTTATTTTCTTTTATTTCGAGAACAAACATTTTTCATCAATAATTGTTCGGAGACAGAAAACTATATGACACCTTTGTGATAATTTATGTTATTATTGACGGACTTGTGGGTTGTTAAAACGAATTAAAAAAACAATAAAATTTTCAGCTAAGCAACCTGCGTTTTTGAAATAAGAATGCCACAGTAGCAAATAAAACATATCTGTCAATGTCCTACTCCGTGGTCACATGATTACGCTTGGGGGATATACATACTGTTGAATTTTGGTAACTGTAACGACATTCTATTGAAATTTTTCAAGCACTGCAGAATTACGGAAGTACATAGACAGACGGAACGACCGAGCGCTTTTTGCACTAGATCTCTTAGGTGCGAAAAAAGGCGGATGGAGTGGGGGCGGAGGAGTTAAGAGAAAGAAAAAAATGTTTTAAAATCATATATTAATTAGAAATAATAAAAAAGCTATTCGTTTATAACTATAAGACTTTACATGGATCCCCATTCATGATATTATACAAAACCGTGCGGAACTTCCTACCTATCTACCACTGCTACCCCCTCCCCCAGGGAAAGGATTGATGAAAAGAAAATATGTTGTTTGAAGGACAGACAGCTTATTTCTTCTCTCCACCATTTTTGTCTCTGTAAATGTAAAAATTCTTATAATCGAACACTCTGAATTCAAGAAAGTGTCCGTAAGAATGTTATATACTAATTCCGAATTTCATTTTATTTATGAAGTGAGGTGGAAAAAAGAAGAAATGAGGGAAGGGGTTGGATGCAGGGAAGAAATGTAAATTTGGGGGATTAAACTTGGGCGAATGCCATTCGGGTATAATATGGAAGACGGGTTTAAAATATAAGGCAAGAAGCGGAAATGTTTAGCCCCCTGCCTCTCCTATACACTGTGGTGGATCATGTTATGAAATGTAATAACATATGTATGTTTACATTATACATGTAGAATTGCATTCGTATTGTAAAATGCCAGTCGCTCCCGTAATTTTTTTTCCGAAACATTTCGGTCTTTTATAGTGAGAGGCTAGCTTTAAATTACAGACTAAGAAGACAAGTAGGGTGGATGGCATTTCAGCCAAAATACTTAAGACCTGTTTCCAACACCATGTCACAGACCATCAGCAGTCTTATAAGCTACAGTTTCGAAATTCTTAGTTTCTCTAGTAGCCTGAAATAGGTCCAAGTTACCCCCAACTGTAAGGAAAAAGACCCTTTAGACAAACAGAATTACCGCCCCCTTAGCACACTCCCTACAGTTCAAAATATATGAACATGCTATTCACGACGGGGGTAAGGGGAGGGGATCCTTGACAGTTACCTAGGAATCGACATCAACGTATCAAAATTGGCCCACATACTAGTGTCTGGGAGAACCTTATCAAAGGTGTCCCTCATGGATCCATGCTGGACCACCTCATATTCAACGTGTTTATCAATAATACTTTTTACTACATACATAACTCATAATTACGCCAACGATAATACATGTACCTTGTCATATATCAACCCAGACTGTGATGAGTTAAAAACTGTTATTGAGAGGACAGTGCAAAACTTATTGATTGTTTCAATTTTAATTGCAAGAAGGCCAATCCGGAAAAATTTCAGCCCATATGCCTAGTCCGAAAAAGAAGCAAATAACACTATGAAAATCTATTAAGATAGCAAATACCGATATTAGGTGTGAAGAAAATTGAAAGTGTGTAGCATTTTTGTAGCAGTAGGAGTTCTGTCAAGATGGAAAATTTACAAGAAAGGGGGTTACATAGTGTTAGCAAATGAAACCAACATGAGTACCAGGCTACCGTGTCTCAAGTAGACAGCAACACACGAGGAGTTCCGATAGAAGTACTATTCACCGAAATGCCCTCAATATCGAAATGCTGCCGAAATGCTCATTGTTTCAAGTTAAATATGTTTTATATATACATTTTATATATTTTATATATACATACACCAGAACATTGTTTTTCCAGATCTTTATCCCTAATGGGACGAATTGAGAAGCGGAACAAAGATAAGGTAAGATTGAGGGTGCCTTGTTAACTGTAGTGTCTTTGTGTATATACACTACAGCTAACATATATCGGAATAAATTTGGGAGTGAATTTATGTTAAGTAAATTCACTTAAATACATAACAGGTGTTAACTATAGGATAACCAAGCCAGAAAAATAAAATATAAGGGGCATTTCGGTAGATAAATGAGGCATTTCGGATATTGACGCATTTCGGTCGATCGTACTACTCCAAGTTCCGAAAGTCAAAACAACTCTTTCGTCCTTAACATCGGAAAGCATGTGATCTGAGAAGATGAAAGGGTTTTTGGTGGTAGACAAGATAAATGATGTTCACTTTGTTGATGCTGATAATGAATTCAAAGATCACATCAACTGTCAAGCTGTAGAAAATGGACTACTACAGGTAGGCGTGACCTGCACTGCCTCGCTATGTACAGAACTGTACTGCACTGTACGGTACTGTACACTGTACAGTAGTGACAGTACTGCGGTAGTATTAAGAGTAAGATACAGGATTACCGTGCAAAATAGCTCTGTGATAATTTTATACTAAAGCAGTGGCAGATTTAGAGGAGGGCCCGGGCCACCCTTTTCGCCACATATTTACAAGTAAAAACCCAGATTTGACACAAAAAATGGCTGAGTAGTTTGACTGTGGGCCCCTCCCCCTTTTCGGAAATCGTGGATCTGCCATTGTAAAGCATCACACTGACATAGGACAAGGTGGAGGACTGATAGTTACGACTGCATGCAACGGAAGAGCTATTTTGTCCTGTCGGAAGGGACGGGACAAAATATCTCTTACGTTACAGTGGTAACTAGAGGACTGAGACCTTAATTTTTGTTTTATGTTTGCCTGTCAGTTTCAGTAGAAAATTGCAAATGTTTTTAGTGGAACCGACCCCAGTAGTAGTACATGTGTGGCCACATGCAGTAGATCCGACCCAGTGGATTCTCAAAGTTGGACATCCGAGAATTTGATAACAAGCATTCGGAACATTTGGGGTAAAGCATCAGACTTTATCATAGAGAGCAATGCATATTCTAAGGGAATTTGGATAAAAAGGAGTATTTCATCGTTCAATAAATAAATTTTGAATACATGTTTTACATTTTATGATCATATTCTATTAAAGCAAAGCCCTTTAGAATGGATGCAGAAGAACTTAACTTTGCATTATCACTAATGATAAACCCCGAGTTTTACCCCAAGTGTCATTGCTAAACTCCTCAAGTATCTACGTAGACCAGTAGAGACAGTGATGTCACACTGACTTCAAGAATCTGGCCCCATTATATATTTATAAGTTTAACAATGATTAAACCTTTATATTTAGGGAGTAATTACAAGAGAATAAAAATAAAAAATAGATGTAACAGACAGGGTGAAAAATTGCGGTCAGATCTGGAAATCGAATCCAGAACTTACTGCTATCAAGACAGACACTCTTACCATTGAGTTATCCAGACTGATACTGGCATCTGTCACACTTCCCACCTGCTAGAAGTTTCGAAACCTGCATGGAAACGCAACAGAAATTACCTTGGTTCTCCCTCACATGAGGTTCACTCTCATGGCACCGAAATCTAACAGGCAGGGTGAAAAATTGCGGTGGGACCTGGGAATCGAACCCATAAACTTCTGCTATCAAGACAGATGAACATTGAGCTATCCAGGTCAATATCGGCATCCGTCACATAGAATCAAAAAGTATTTTGTTATTGATTTATACATTAATTTATTATAAAACGTTCATTATAATATGATATGTATATAGCCTATATAGATGGCCTTGGCCTTCGGAAATGGGTCACGTGACTAGCAATCATGTACTCCATCATTACACGGGGCAAAACACTGGGTAGTGTGTATTAGGTACAATAGTGGATATGCATATTTTGCACGTTATCATTTTTCTGACTATTTTAAGATCAAGTCAAATGATGACACCTCTTTGTTTACACTTGGTAGAATTTTGCTCCCTTATTGTCAAAGTAATTATTCAAAAGCAGATGCATTGAAATGAGAATGTCAGCATCAAACACCTTTGCATAAAGTCTATAATATACATATCAGATGAGTCTTATCTGCATCAACAATTCTTGGACTTAAATTTGTCAAATCCAAATTTTTTACCATTCCTTACTTTGCACAGCCAGCGGCAACACAGTTTTTACTCATGTTTTCGTCAATTAAATATTAATAGAATATCGACAGACTTTGACATATGGCAGCAAAATCTTTCTGAAGTGTAATAAAAAGGTTTACATGTTTTTGCCCGGAGGAATGCTGGAGTGCGTTGTTGTTAGTCACAAGACTCATTTGAGAAGGCCATCTATAAATAGGGGCCAGATTCAATGGGGCCAGATCCAATCGGGGCCGAAACAGATTGGGGCGGGATCAAAATGGGGACAGATCCATGTATTACCTTTTTTTTGCTCTTTTGAGTTCAAGATTCGAATCAGGTGTACACCATAGTCAATAGACATAGTGATGCACCCATCCTCCATAACTCTGCACTGTTTTACATTTCATGTTTCAATGGAAGTTGTGCACCAGAGAAAATGGGGACCTGGGGTTGGTCCTCATGGATGGGGTAAAAAATCTTGTTCACATACAATTCTGCTCCTTAACATTATATAACAAGAATCTTCAAGCCTAGAAAGAATCTGATAATGGTATATGAGAGTACATTACTTGTAGGTGCAGAGTTCATTATAATGTGGTAAAAAAGTTTTGAAATATTTTATCTCCTAAATTATCATGACCATAAGCCTAGAAGGAATCTTATGGTGGCATAAATAGAACATGGACTGAAATTGTGCAATTGAGGTTCCAAAATGGGGGTCTTGCTCCTGGGATGGGACTTACAGGTGTGGTTTAAATATCTTGTCCATATCTCTAAATCATGAGGCCTAGAAAGAGTCTGACATAATTGGTGTGAGAAAGCTCTTATAGAAACTTGCTTCAGTTAGGTGATGCCAGTATTAGTCATGATTATCATAGTTATGCCAGTAAGACCATGATAAACCTGTCAAGAAAGAGAATAGCTTTAATTGTGAAATCTCATCAGAATGGAGACTGGGTTGACCAGTTGTACAATTCTTGAATGACCTTGTAATATTGAGATGATGCATATTGGTTTTCAATGTTTGTGCTAAACTATGAATCAAAATGCCTCCAATCCTAAGCTTTGTTTACAGTTTTGTTTTCAATATCATGAGGGTGCATTTTGTGATATTTAGCGATTCCCTGTTTTTGAATATTAAAAATAGAAGGGAGGGGGGAGTTCTGCTGAAAGTGTTTAGTTGAGCAATATCGTCCCATTTGTGTTTTTTGCTTTTTTAGCTCACCTGAGCCAAAGGCTCAAGTGAGCTATTGTGATCAATCACCGTCCGTCGTCTGTCGTCCGTCGTTAACTTTTCGCATTTTCGACTTCTTCTCCAGAACCACTGAACAGAATTTGATGAAACTTGATAAGCATGTAGTACTCATGGTCCCCTACAAGTGTTGTTGTTTTTCGTCCGGATTCATCAACAGGTGGTGCCACCACAGGCAAAAGTAGGTCAAAGAGGGTACCCTCCTTTGACAAACTTCTTCTTCAGACCGGGGGCATACAGAGACAAACCGAATGCATAGGAATGATCTAGAAGGATGTGTGAAGAAGTGTTGTTATTTTTGGTTCCGTTCCGAAATCAAATTTTTGACGTTTTTTTGACGTTTTTTTATACTTGGTAGTTTTAATGCAGAAAAGAGGTATTTTTTTCTTTTAGTAAACATTGATGCATTAATTTGGTTTAATTTGATCATTTTGATGGTAAGAAATACTTCTGCGAAGAAAACTTTTCAATATTTTATGTTTTGGATTTTTTATGAATTTTTAAAGATTTTCAAGAAAAAGGGGGGGGGGGGGATAATTGGTGTAAACATTTCACAGTTTGAACTTTTTCTTCGGAACCACTCGCTGGAATTCAATGAAACTTGGCATGCATCAAATACTCAAGGTCCCCGACAAATGTGGTCATCTTTGTCAGGATCCATGAACAGGTGGCACCACCACAGACAAAAGTAGGTCACAGAGGGTACCCTCCTTTGACAAACTTCTTATTCAGATCGGGTGCATACAGCGACAAACCGACTGCATAGGAATGATTTAGAGGCATATGGGAAGAAGTGTTGATATTTTTGGTTCCATTCCGAAATCAAATTTTTGACGTTTTTTCATTTTTATTTTGGACTTTGTTATTTTAATGCATTAAAGAGTTATTATTTTCTTTTAGTAAACATTGATGCATTCATTTGGTTTCATTTAATCATTTCTATGGTAAGGAATGCTGGTGCGAAGGAATTTTTTCAATATCTCGATTTTTGAATTTTTTATGAATTTTTTTAAGACTTCCAAGAAAAGGGGGGGGGGGGGGGACAATTTTTCATATCTTCAACTTGATCTACAGAACAACTTGAAGGATTGTGATAAAACTGGGTAGGATGCAAGTACTCATAGTCCTTTTCGAAGGTTTTGTTTTTTGTGCGGATCATCCAAATTGGTTAACAGATAATGCCACCATGTCTAAAAGTAGGTCTCACAATGGTACATATACCACTTGGTAATTGAAATATGGAGAGTAGCGGTTCAAATCCAGCTGTGGTCAAAAAATTTTTTTTGTTTTTTTTACACATCTAAATAAGTTTTTAAATGTTTCTCAACACTCAACATATGAAATTAGGAATTTTACGTTTAAGACTTCCAAAAAAAAGGGGGGGGGGTTGGCCATTTTTCACATTTTCAATTTTTTCTACAAAACTGTTTGAAGGATTTTAATAAATCTTGGTAGAAATAAGTCACTTATGATCCTCTTCAAATTCTGTTGTTTTCGTCCAGACCTCTTTACAGGTGGCGCCACCATAGTCAAGAGTAGGTCACAAAAGAGTTCCCTCGTTTAACAATATTCTTTTTCATACAGGCTGTATACAGAGACAAACAGAATGCATAGAAATGATCTAGAGAGATGAGTGAAGATGTATTGTCATTTTGGTTCCCTTCCAAAATCAAATTTTAGAATTTTTTTCGACATTTCTTTGGACTTGGTGATTCAATGCAGAAAAAAGTGTCATATTTCCTAGTTAATTGATAATGATGATTTCTTATGGACTATTGTGATCATAATTATGGTAAGGATTGTTACTTTGAAAGAATTTTGTCAATATCTCAATTTTTGGATTTTCTATGAATTTTTTAAGACTTCCAAATGAGGGTGTATAGGAACAATTCAATCACATTTTTCACTTCTGCTGTTATACCACATGAAAGATTTTAATGAAACATGGAATACATGAAGTACTAAAAGTCCTCTATCAATTTGGTAAATTTCATCCAAATTGGTTAACAGATAATGCCACCATGTCTAAAAAGCAGTTCTCACAATAGTACATATACCACTTGGTAATTGAAATATGGAGAGTAGCGGTTCAAATCCAGCTGTGGTCAAAATTTTTTTTTCATTTCTTTACACATCTAAATAAGTTTTTAGATGTTTCTCAACACTCAACATATGAAATTAGGCAATTTTAAGTTAGATCTGGACAATATTTGAAACAATTGTTGTTCATGACCCAGACTTGAAATCAGTCAACAAAAGGCCCCACCTAAAGAAAATGATTAACTTGTTGCCCTGAATGACTTCTTGCAGAGACAAAGGAAATGCTTAATATCAAAATCACCTGAATGGATGTGCAAAAAAGTGTTGTTTTTTATTCTAGCCTGAAATAAAATTTGACATATTTTCAACATCTGTGTTGACTTAGTCACATTAATGCAAAAATAAATGAATTCTTCCTTCATGCATGACTGATAATCTAGGTACTCAGGTGAGCGATATAGGCCCACTTGGGCCTCTTGTTTTAATACGCTGGCATTAAAATATGGGCATATTCTACTATACCGCTGTTGTCTGTCTGTCCATCCCCACAATCAGCCCGTCTCCTCCTTAACATTAGCCATGACAGTTACAAACTTTTTTTATGGTGGAATATGAAAGGATCTGACTTGAAGTTTTGCATCTTGGTTTTAATCTTTGGTCTGACCCCTGAGGTATAGGAAATTATGTCAATTAACATACAGGCATATCATGAACTTGTTTGGCAGTGCCATATTTTTTTTTGCTTTTTTAGTTAAGAGGTAAATATATCTTTGTTAGTTAAGAAGTAAATGCATGTGCCCTTTTACTTCTACCTCAGTCTTGACACTGCTTAAGTAAAGGATATGATAGTGTCTGTAGTCTGTAGTGTAGGTCACCTATACCAGCTAATGAAGTAACCCTACATAGACAGTCAAGTTGCCCCAATGTCGTGTCAACTATTGAACTTTTTAAAGAAATTAAGACTAGAACCTAGGACCAATTTTTATACATTCAGAGAACTGCAACCTAACCAAAGAGTAACATACAAAATTTGGCATTTATAATAAGACTTTTTTTGCCTTTGCAAAACAGTTCAAATTATGCCAAAGAGTTTATATACTAGCAGAAAAAAGAAACTGTGTAGTTTAGTAATTTCATTTGCAGATTCATATACGAAATATTATGTTGCATTATATATATGATTATTTAATACATTTGTATAATACATTATCTTTCAATTCAAAATTCAAATCACATATTACTGTATGTGCATTACTGAGTTTGGTTGATACGAACAGCCACTGAAAGTAATACAATGCATTGAACAAATCAGTTTATGCAGAAATGCCTGGGGAATGTTCTGCCATTTGCACAATAAAGAACTATGCAAAGTATATTGTTTCAAGATTTCTTCTATTTGATTTGGACAGGAGTGTGAAAAAAAAAATGTTAGTATGTTTCTGATCTTTGGATGACAAATCATTTATAACTGATTATGAGTGATGAACACTTTTTATGAATAATTAATCTGAAATATTTGTGAGAATTTATATTAAATATTTGAATTTGAGCATAATTCATGGAGAGTGAACAGTTGATTTTCTTGAGTCTGTGGTTCATTCTGCCACATTCTTCCACTGCCAGTTCAAGTGTTAAACTAATGACATATAACATATTGTATTGTTAATAACTAGTTCATGTGTCTAGTTAAGAAAAACCAGAAACAAGCTTATATTTATCACTATTAATTCAAACATCCTTTTACATACTTGATACATACTGGTAGTTATAGGATGATGTTTGGACACCTGTTTGATATTTGAATACAATATCAAAGCCAAAAGACCAAGGTCACAATTGAGAAAATTATTTAAAAACTTGACGAATAGCCTTGTTTAAGAGACAGTAGTTTCATTTATCTAATTTACTACATCTTGTATACTACATTGTATACAAAACACTTATGAATTAAATGTTTATATTAATATTTTAACAGCCTGAGGAATCATGCCGACCAGATCTGGACCCTGACATCATTATGCAGTTATTTTCACCACTCTTCATGTCACAGTGGTTTTTGATTGAGCAGCGAAAAAACCCTTGTACCTCTATCACATGTGAAAATGGTTTCATTTTTACATTTAAACAGGTTACCATAATGAAATATCTGAGATCAATTATTTAATATTATATTCAATGATTCATTAAAAAGTGTTCAATCTGTTTGAAGTATATTTCTCTAAATAGATAAAACTTTGGATAGGAAATATTTAAAGGAATGCACAGGCATATAATGATTAATGCTTATATTAATAGTAAACATGTTACTTATAAAACAACAACACTTATTGTTCTAACTGGCTCCTGTATTAGATATGTGGTATCAGACTAGTGAAATTGCCGGCAGAATTCCAAGTACCGGGTAATAGACTATTTCCAAGTTATATCCATATTACGAACATTGCATACTTTGGCAATATTTTATTTATGATGTAATAATCTTATCTGTGGATACATAACGTCAGTGCTTCTACCAAGTATGACGTCACAATCACTTATCCGTAGTCTGACGTGCTAAATCTAGGTTTTTAACGGTTCTTTCCGGTTACTTGAAAATAGCCTATTATGACATATGTGTTGCACTTCATCATTCAGTGCTT
This sequence comes from Pteria penguin, assembly GCA_035048485.1. Lineage (NCBI taxonomy): Eukaryota > Metazoa > Mollusca > Bivalvia > Pterioida > Pteriidae > Pteria > Pteria penguin. The sequence goes on along the minus strand of CM068583.1, from coordinate 42,181,976 downwards.
GCTGCAAGAAACTGGTATGACAACATGCATGATGCATTCAATATCTTACACTTCCAAGAGAGGATCTGATGTACATCAGGATCTGATGTATAACATATCTAGTCCCAAGATAAAAAAGAAGAAATTTGTGTGTCTAGCAGACACTGTTGAGAAAAAATATTCAATATTTAAACTCCATGTATTATGTGTTCATATATGATATTAGATATCATTGTGAGTGAAAATAGAATGAAAATTGATTGTACCTGTGTATTCCTGTAATTGGGTTTGGTGAAGTTGTTTACTATCTTTACTGCTCTGTTTAATAAAGTGCATGTATACACTATTGTCAATTCAGTATGAGGATTTACTGGTGATAGCCATCAATGGAGATGGGGAAGAAGATGAACATTTACTTCATAAAAAGATCAGTATTTTCATCAAAATGTCAGAGTTTTCTTTTGGTCCTGTTGTTGATGAGTAAGTTCATTATGAAGTACAACAAGTTAAATCAAATCTCTTATAAACTCTGCTGAATATGTTGTATATCTGTGCATGTAAAAATATACAATGTGGATGATTTATTGGCCATTTTCACTTTCAGAATAGGCAGATGCAGATTCTCCCACAAATCAGAAAGATGGAATTTCTTAAAAGGTGTTTTATCTGCATGGTCCATATTGAGGAATGAGGAGCATTCCTTCCTAGTAGAGGTAAATTGAGGATGGATGTACATTCCTCTCTAGTAGAGGTAAATTGAGGAAAGATGTGCATTTCTTCTTGGTAGAGGTAAATTGAGGAAGAATGGACACTCCTTTCTAGTAGAGTTAAACTGAAAAAGGATAAGTATTCCTTCCTAGTACATGTACAAGTAAATTGAGGATGGATGAACATTCTTCTTAGGTAGAGGTAAATTGAGGAAGGATGTGCATTTCTTCCTGGTAGAGGTAAATTGAGGAAGAATGGACACTCCTTTCTAGTAGAGGTAAACTGAGAAAGGATGAGTATTCCTTCCTATTAGCGGTAAATTGAGGATGGATGAACATTCTTCTCTAGTAGAGGTAAATTAAGGAAGGATGTGCATTTCTTCCTGGTAGAGGTAAATTGAAGAAGAATGGACACTCCTTTCCAGTAGAGGTAAACTGAGAAAGGATGAGTATTCCTTCCCAGTAGAAGTAAACTCCAATATGTGTATGCATTCAATTGTATTCCCTCTAAGATTTATCCTTACTCAAAATATATTCCAATGGTTATAATAACTTAAAGTTATATTTGTATTCAGACATTATATCTTTTTATTTACACATACAAATAACATTTTCCCTCCTTTATGATTCAAATTCATGTGCATTTTTATTATTTCAGGCTATAGAACGACTACATGTGAATCAGCATATGAATGAAAAATGTATAGAAGTCTTGGAGAATGCTGTCAGCAGGTTCCAGGCTGCAGGGGAAAGATGCACTCAACATGCATTACTGATCGTCAATAATAAGCTACTATCTTTGTTTTCCAAGTCAGTATTAGTAATTTTCATTGATAACTGTTTATTGTCAATTGTCCCCTATATCACATAACAATTTGGAAACTTAGAGATCTTGAAATGACTGAATATATTAAAGTGACTACCATAATTATTTCTGTATAATGCACACTTTTTTCATAATTTCTGATGTTTAATTTGTGGGTGGGCATAATATATATGGGAACTGAAGTGTAACATGTTTTTTCCCAAGGATTTGTACATGATGTCTATCTGAATATGACTGCTAAAATGTCAGTATGTACTAAAATTACACCAGGAAGTTAATTGACAATGGAATGGAGAAAGAGTCAATCATTTTCATATGTTTGATAAGTCAAACGATCTATGCATTGATGTATTTACTGGAGTATTATGTATTAAATTATAAGTTACACTGATTAGCCCATTATATACCTTTCACTTACCGTAATTACCTGTGTATGTGCACCCCCAAAATTGAGACAAACTTTTTTAGATGTAGCCTACTTCTTGTGTATAATGCACAGGTGAAAAATTGATAAATAGCGAGCATCCGTGAAACTTACATTCCTTCTGTTAGTGTACAGTAGCGTTGTCTCTGGTAGTTTAAACTATCTGTTACTTTTACATTTTCACACATCAATTAATACAAACTTGACAAAATTCAGGGACATGCATATATTTTCATACATCCTTGGTGAAATTGGCCCATTTGGATATATTACTTATCAGATTAATTATACCAGTACTCATAATTATAGTAATATGGTTACCATAGGTTGGTAACAAATTAATTTTATATCAGTTATAGCTGCAGATATCTGCTATATATCTTCATGGTCATTATTACCGATGTTCTTGTTATTTGTTGAATTGGCACTTTATGTCTGATTGATGTATAAAGATATATGCGTCCCTGAATTTTGTCCATTTTGTAATGTAAAACACAAAGTGCCAGATAATTCAGATAATGCTACTGTTCATTAACAACAGGAATGTTAGCTTCACAGCAGCTCATTATTTATTGATTTTGTACCTGCACATTATACATGTGAAGTAGGCTTTTTAGCTCACCTGAGCCAAAGGCTCAAGTGAGCTATTGTGATCAATCACCGTCCGTCGTCTGTCGTCCGTCCGTCATCTGTCGTCCGTCGTCCGTCGTTAACTTTTCACATTTTCGACTTCTTCTCCAGAACCACTGAACAGAATTTGATGAAACTTGATAAGCATGTAGTACTCATGGTCCCCTACAAGTGTTGTTGTTTTTCGTCCAGATTCATCAACAGGTGGCGCCACCACAGGCAAAAGTAGGTCAAAGAGGGTACCCTCCTTTGACAAACTTCTTCTTCAGACCGGGGGCATACAGAGACAAACCAAATGCATAGGAATGATCTAGAGGGATGTGTGAAGAAGTGTTGTTATTTTTGGTTCCATTCCGAAATCAAATTTTTGACGTTTTTTTGTTCTTGGTAATTTTAATGCAGAAAAGAGGTATTTTTTTCTTTTAGTAAACATTGATGCATTAATTTGGTTTAATTTGATCATTTTGATGGTAAGAAATACTACTGCGAAGAAAATTTTTCAATATTTTATGTTTTGGATTTTTTATGAATTTTTAAAGACTTTCAAGAAAAAGGGGGGGTGGGATAATTGGTGTAAACATTTCACAGTTTGAACTTTTTCTTCGGAACCACTTGCTGGAATTCAATGAAACTTGGCATGCATCAAATACTCAAGGTCCCCGACAAATGTGGTCATCTTTGTCAGGTTCCATGAACAGGTGGCACCACCACAGACAAAAGTAGGTCACAGAGGGTACCTCCTTTGACAAACTTCTTATTCAGATCGGGTGCATACAGCGACAAACCGACTGCATAGAAATGAGATAGAGGCATATGGGAAGAAGTGTTGATATTTTTGGTTCCATTCCGAAATCAAATTTTTGACGTTTTTTCATTTTTATTTTGGACTTTGTTATTTTAATGCATTAAAGAGTTATTATTTTCTTTTAGTAAACATTGATGCATTCATTTGGTTTCATTTAATCATTTCTATGGTAAGGAATGCTGGTGTGAAGGAATTTTTTCAATATCTCGATTTTTGAATTTTTTATGAATTTTTTAAGACTTCCAAGAAAAGGGGAGGGGGGGGGGGGGACAATTTTTCATATCTTCAACTTGATCTACAGAACAACTTGAAGGATTGTGATAAAACTGGGTAGGATGCAAGTACTCATAGTCCTTTTCAAAGGTTTTGTTTTTTGTGCGGATCATCCAAATTGGTTAACAGATAATGCCACCATGTCTAAAAAGCAGTTCTCACAATGGTACATATACCACTTGGTAATTGAAACATGGAGAGTAGCGGTTCAAATCCAGCAGTGGTCAAAAAAATTTTTTTTTTTTTTTACACATCTAAATAAGTTTTTAGATGTTTCTCAACACTCAACATATGAAATTAGGAATTTTACGTTTAAGACTTCCAAAAAAAAAAAGGGGGGGGGGGGGGGGTTGGCCATTTTTCACATTTTCAACTTTTTCTACAAAACTGTTTGAAGGATTTTAATAAATCTTGGTAGAAATAAGTCACTTATGATCCTCTTCAAATTCTGTTGTTTTCGTCCAGACCTCTTTACAGGTGGCGCCACCATAGTCAAGAGTAGGTCACAAAAGAGTTCCCTCGTTTAACAATATTCTTTTTCATACGGGCTGTATACAGAGACAAACAGAATGCATAGAAATGATCTAGAGGGATGAGTGAAGATGTATTGTCATTTTGGTTCCCTTCCAAAATCAAATTTTAGAATTTTTTTCGACATTTCTTTGGACTTGGTGATTCAATGCAGAAAAAAGTGTCATATTTCCTAGTTAATTGATAATGATGATTTCTTATGGACTATTGTGATCATAATTATGGTAAGGATTGTTACTTTGAAAGAATTTTGTCAATATCTCAATTTTTGGATTTTCTATGAATTTTTTAAGACTTCCAAATGAGGGTGTATAGGAACAATTCAATCACATTTTTCACTTCTGCTGTTATACCACATGAAAGATTTTAATGAAACATGGAATACATGAAGTACTAAAAGTCCTCTATCAATTTGGTAAATTTCATCCAAATTGGTTAACAGATAATGCCACCATGTCTAAAAAGCAGTTCTCACAATAGTACATATACCACTTGGTAATTGAAATATGGAGAGTAGCGGTTCAAATCCAGCTGTGGTCAAAATTTTTTTTTCATTTCTTTACACATCTAAATAAGTTTTTAGATGTTTCTCAACACTCAACATATGAAATTAGGCAATTTTAAGTTAGATCTGGACAATATTTGAAACAATTGTTGTTCATGACCCAGACTTGAAATCAGTCAACAAAAGGCCCCACCTAAAGAAAATGACTAACTTGTTGCCCTGAATGACTTCTTGCAGAGACAAAGGAAATGCTTAATATCAAAATCACCTGAATGGATGTGCAAAAAAGTGTTGTTTTTTATTCTAGCCTGAAAAAAAATTTGACATATTTTCAACATCTGTGTTGACTTAGTCACATTAATGCAAAAATAAATGAATTCTTCCTTCATGCATGACTGATAATATAGGTACTCAGGTGAGCGATATAGGCCCACTTGGGCCTCTTGTTCTAATTCTTTTCGTGATTTTTTGGTGCGCATTATTCTCAGGTGGGTATTATACATGAAGAATTAAGGTAAAATAGGGGAAAAAAATCTTTAACATTCAATTTCGTAAACAACTTCTTAAGCTGAATGCCAAATTTTGGTTGAAAGCAAGAGTTCTTGGGTACTTCATTTCTATTTAAGTTTTTTCAAAATTCAGAGCAGCATTGAAGAAAAGAACTAAGTGTGGCATATGAAATGACATTTTATCATAACAATATCTCGTAAGTATATTTAGAATTTTCATTTTTATACAGGTGGAATTTATTCAAATTCCTATTTTTAATTGATTTTCTTGTTACAGTCGCAGTGCACCTGCCTTGAAGGAGTCTGACATTCTTTGCATCATCTTACTTGTGAAGTTGTTATTCCCTACAAATGAAAAATTAGAGGATTTATTCTCTTCATCTGTGAAGAAGTCCTCTGGTTTAATAGATGACAGAATAAGCACTCCGGCATCAGTTAGTGTGACACCACCATCTACAGACAAGTATGAGAGTGCAATAGAAGGAGATGATTCTATGGATGATGCAGATGATCAAGTAAGATTGTTTATTCAAATTTGAGCATAATCAGAAAGGATGATTTAGTAATATCCTCTTTTTAGCTCACCTGAGCCAAAGGCTCAAGTGAGCTATTGTGATCAATCACCGTCCGTCGTCCGTCCGTCGTCTGTCGTCCGTCGTCCGTCGTTAACTTTTCACATTTTCGAGTTCTTCCCCAGAACCACTGAACAGAATTTGATGAAACTTGATAAGCATGTAGTACTCATGGTCCCCTACAAGTGTTGTTGTTTTTCGTCCAGATTCATCAACAGGTGGCGCCACCACAGGCAAAAGTAGGTCAAAGAGGGTACCCTCCTTTGACAAACTTCTTCTTCAGACCGGGGGCATACAGAGACAAACCAAATGCATAGGAATGATCTAGAGGGATGTGTGAAGAAGTGTTGTTATTTTTGGTTCCATTCCGAAATCAAATTTTTGACGTTTTTTTGTACTTGGTAATTTTAATGCAGAAAAGAGGTATTTTTTTCTTTTAGTAAACATTGATGCATTAATTTGGTTTAATTTGATCATTTTGATGGTAAGAAATACTACTGCGAAGAAAATTTTTCAATATTTTATGTTTTGGATTTTTTATGAATTTTTTAAGACTTTCAAGAAAAAGGGGGGGTGGGATAATTGGTGTAAACATTTCACAGTTTGAACTTTTTCTTCGGAACTACTTGCTGGAATTCAATGAAACTTGGCATGCATCAAATACTCAAGGTCCCCGACAAATGTGGTCATCTTTGTCAGGATCCATGAACAGGTGACACCACCACAGACAAAAGTAGGTCACAGAGGGTACCCTCCTTTGACAAACTTCTTATTCAGATCGGGTGCATACAGCGACAAACCGACTGCATAGGAATGAGGTAGAGGCATATGGGAAGAAGTGTTGATATTTTTGGTTCCATTCCGAATCAAATTTTTGACGTTTTTTCATTTTTATTTTGGACTTTGTTATTTTAATGCATTAAAGAGTTATTATTTTCTTTTAGTAAACATTGATGCATTCATTTGGTTTCATTTAATCATTTCTATGGTAAGGAATGCTGGTGTGAAGGAATTTTTTCAATATCTCGATTTTGGAATTTTTTATGAATTTTTTAAGACTTCCAAGAAAAGGGGAGGGGGGGGGGGACAATTTTTCATATCTTCAACTTGATTTACAGAACAACTTGAAGGATTGTGATAAAACTGGGTAGGATGCAAGTACTCATAGTCCTTTTCAAAGGTTTTGTTTTTTGTGCGGATCATCCAAATTGGTTAACAGATAATGCCACCATGTCTAAAAGTAGGTCTTACAATGGTACATATACCACTTGGTAATTGAAATATGGAGAGTAGCGGTTCAAATCCAGCTGTGGTCAAAAAATTTTTTTTTTTTTTTACACATCTAGATAAGTTTTTAGATGTTTCTCAACACTCAACATATGAAATTAGGAATTTTACGTTTAAGACTTCCAAAAAAAAAAGGGGGGGTTGGCCATTTTTCACATTTTCAACTTTTTCTACAAAACTGTTTGAAGTATTTTAATAAATCTTGGTAGAAATAAGTCACTTATGATCCTCTTCAAATTCTGTTGTTTTCGTCCAGACCTCTTTACAGGTGGCACCACCATAGTCAAGAGTAGGTCACAAAAGAGTTCCCTCGTTTAACAATATTCTTTTTCATACGGGCTGTATACAGAGACAAACAGAATGCATAGAAATGATCTAGAGGGATGAGTGAAGATGTATTGTCATTTTGGTTCCCTTCCAAAATCAAATTTTAGAATTTTTTTCGACATTTCTTTGGACTTGGTGATTCAATGCAGAAAAAAGTGTCATATTTCCTAGTTAATTGATAATGATGATTTCTTATGGACTATTGTGATCATAATTATGGTAAGGATTGTTACTTTGAAAGAATTTTGTCAATATCTCAATTTTTGGATTTCTATGAATTTTTTAAGACTTCCAAATGAGGGTGTATAGGAACAATTCAATCACATTTTCACTTCTGCTGTTATACCACATGAAAGATTTTAATGAAACATGGAATACATGAAGTACTAAAAGTCCTCTATCAATTTGGTAAATTTCATCCAAATTGGTTAACAGATAATGCCACCATGTCTAAAAAGCAGTTCTCACAATAGTACATATACCACTTGGTAATTGAAATATGGAGAGTAGCGGTTCAAATCCAGCTGTGGTCAAAATTTTTTTTTCATTTCTTTACACATCTAAATAAGTTTTTAGATGTTTCTCAACACTCAACATATGAAATTAGGAATTTTACGTTTAAGACTTCCAAAAAAAAAAGGGGGGGTTGGCCATTTTGACTCAATATATGAAATTAGGCAATTTTAAGTTAGATCTGGACAGTATTTGAAACAATTGTTGTTCATGACCCAGACTTGAAATCAGTCAACAAAAGGCCCCACCTAAAGAAAATGACTAACTTGTTGCCCTGAATGACTTCTTGCAGAGACAAAGGAAATGCTTAATATCAAAATCACCTGAATGGATGTGCAAAAAAGTGTTGTTTTTTATTCTAGCCTGAAATAAAATTTGACATATTTTCAACATCTGTGTTGACTTAGTCACATTAATGCAAAAATAAATGAATTCTTCCTTCATGCATGACTGATAATATAGGTACTCAGGTGAGCGATATAGGCCCACTTGGGCCTCTTGTTTCATGTTGTGTGGTATGTGTTTTATGATGATCATTCTTGTTTGTCTGTTACAGGTGTTTGTAGCTTTATGTGTACTCTTACATCTGCCTTGAACAGATATACAAAAAATATTTATGTTTTCAGTTTATGAGTTCAGGACCGATGAAAGCCGGTGTGGCCTAGTGGATAAGGTGCTCGGCTCGTGATCGAGAGGTCGCGAGTTCGACTCCCGCCCGGGGCACACCGGTGTTCTGTCTTTTGGATGAGACAGTAAAAACCGAGGTCCCGTGTCACGGTAGGCGTGGCACGTAAAAGATCCCTCACTGCTTCGGGTGGGTCCGTTGCAAAGGTCTAAATTTGTATGCAATGCATCAGGCAGATGCCGTCACCATATACGTGAAATAATCGTGGAGTGACGTAAAACAATAATCAAACAAAACAAAACAAAAACAGGACCGATGAAAGGGGCATATAAGTGGCTATAAATGCTTGTGGTCTGTTCATCCTTTAATACTTTTACTTGAGTTCATTGCATGGATTTCAGTGACTCCAGGTAATATGAATATGAATATGAATACAATTTTTAAACTTCTATATGCAAATTGCAATCTTTTGGAATGATGGTATCTAAATAATAAGATTTTTACCATTTATATTTAAGTTTTCAAAAAATTGAAAAAGGTACCTTAATAACAAATGGTGCTTTGTTGCACTGCACTACAATTTAATGTAACTTCTCAACTGTTTTAAGTAGTGGAAAGGTCAGCCAGTGCATTTATCAAACATGCATTGTGCTCTCTGGTTACTCTGATTTCTTCCATCGGTTAACACTGGCACAATCTCAAATCTTATAAGTAGATGTAACCTAAAATCTTACAATTATGCTGCATAAGCCATGTGATTATGCCATTCATTAAAAAATAAATCTTATATTTTTGGGGTGATGTAGGTATCAATTGCTTTGGATGGAACACTTCATCAATGTGTAAAGCATGTTAATGCAAAAGTGTTTTCGTCCAAACTTTAGGTTTATACATGCTTCACCCATAAAAATATACGATTCATTTCTTATCATTTTATTTCATTTTGAAAATAATGAAATTGTACCAAGAATATAATTTTCAATGAGACTTTTATTTTGGGATTATATAACCATATATAAGGAATGACCTCAATTTTCCAAACCAATCTGATTCAGCATATGATAATAACATTGAATGGTTTATAAAATTTTTATTTTCAGAAATTGTTTGACATTTGTCAATAAGAACCACAAAGTCTTTTTAAAAGTTTTGAAATGTTATTCATTGCAGTATATGAGTGCTATAGATTGTTAGCAGATGTACTATTTGTGTAGAAAACAGGTGATATAAGTATGGGAAATAATTGCTATTATTTCATAGTTTATTGTATAGAAGCTATAGGTGATAATTCAGCATTCATTTTTGGTCGGAATTTGGTCGGAATAGCCAGTTATTTATAGATCTCCACGGTGGTTTTCCCCAAATGTACATGTACAGCGGGAGACTGTCCAGATTGTTAATTTCACACTACTGTCAATATCAAAAGTGATGAGAGAATGAGATAACTATATAGTACGAGACGGAGACGTACAGGGGTGTACAGGGGCGGAGCCGTTGTTTATATGAAAACGAGCACCTGTGCGCAGACCGTGTTTTTGTCAATACTGATCCTAAACACTACACGCTTGGTGTGTGATCTCTTGGTGGATCACGACTTTATTACCTTTGATGTACTTGACCATGCAATTCCAACCTTGAGGACTTTCAAGTCCTTTCATTTCTATTTTCATTTACCTTTTTAGTATATGAGTGCTACAGATACTCCAATCACAAGAAAAACAGGTAACCATAGTTATAAAAATCGAGTATACTTACATGTAGTAACTTTTAAGTCTGTGCATTAGTACAACTGTACTTATTCATTTCCTGGTATGTATTATCATTAATTAGCAATAGTATTTAACAGAACAATTTTATTTGAAATGTGTATAAAAGAAATTGCTTTCACTCTATTGCAAAACTTTAGCTACAAGTATGTTAATTTTCATTAGTTTTTATCTATGATGTGTTTTATGAAGTTTGTTATTTTTCGCATTGATTTTAAGACTCTTTTATAGGCTGCTATGAAAGATACATCAGTTACAACTGAGGGGTCTCAAAATCAAGTAAAACCAGAAGCTTGCTGAGGGTTTTGCATGATTTTAAGACCCCGAGGGTGTTACTGATGCATTTTTCATAGCAGCCTATAAAAGAGTATTTTTCTCTCATATTTTTGAAGGAATATTGAATTTCTAAAAAAAATCGGAAAACATTCAACTTTATGGTATCAGGAAATTTTTGTCATATTCGTGTTCAGCGTCCCTGAAAATGGTTTATTCTAAATTAATAAACCGTGCACGTTAGTCTCTTTGCATTAAAGATGTAAAACAATGTGGAAAAAGGAGTTTTTAATTGACGTTTTATTGAGACGTCGTCGTCGTGTTCGGTGCGGAAGTCATGACGTCACGTGGTATGTAATACACATGAATATCACATAGCTGTATTACATGGGCCTGCTCTGTATCACATACGCAGATATGAGAGAAATTTGTATCATACATATGTAAACATTTCTACAGAGAACCCTTACCCAGCTGTATCAGAACAGACGATAGAGGAAGAGGAAGGATATCAAACATGTGATCCCATGACACCTTATTCTGTTTCGCAGGTAGAGGAAGCAATATACATTCAGGAATTGCTCAAAAATCAAATCAAAGTTCTGAAGTATTTTTGCTTTTTGGACATCAGTTCAGACTATATTATGTTTACACATTTTCAGTACATTCCTTTGATTCCCACACAGTAGTTTGCTTATACTGCTTTATATTAAGTATTTTATCAGGTTTATTCCAGATAAATGATATTGTAAAACTGAGAAGATTTTTTTTACATTTTGTTGTTTTTGATTATAAATAAACAAAAATGGGGTTCTGACCACAGGAGTGATGTAACCCAACTTAGCTTCTTGTTATTAGAAGGAAATACAAATTTGTTCGAATATTATCATGATTTTTAAAGTTCATAGAAGATATTGACCAAAATTATCTTAATTTTCTTCTCTGCAACATCAACACTTTCATGTGTGAATTAAGGAGGAAACTGAGAGGACCAAAAAACAATCAAAGGGAAGAAGTAGGAGTAGAACACTGGAGGATGTACATATAAAAAAAGTCAAATCAGGAAAGGTAACTCCTGGTACAGGGAGAGCCAGAAGTAGGAGCTTAAACGATCCAGGAGTTGCTATAGGTAAACCTTAAAATATAGCTAAGTAGTAACTGGAAATGAAAGTAACTCCAGATAGTTTATTCATTTCATGATATGTAAAACCTGTATGTTCAAAACACTAAAATGAATGATCAGTTAATGATCAATGAATATAGAATTAAGTTAAAGTTATATCAGACATTCTTTATTTATTGATCTTTAAGTAAAATAAAATGTTGTAAGAAAAATATTTTCCAGTGTTTCTGTACTTCATTTCATATCACTGTGGAGACATTATTGAGAGGGTTTTCTTACTAAGTTTGAAATTTTTTTTACTGTTAATTTACTTGCTAGAGGATTTGGAAAGCCAGGACACACAGAGCTCCTCATTTTTCTCCATAGAGAGTGACCAGGTAGCACCTGTCCCCAGCACAACCCCTGATCATCTACAGCAGACAGTGTTCCTGAGTACTGATATTTGTCAGTTCTCTCCCTATCAGTTACACTTCATTCAGGTCTTCCCAGGCATGGTACTCCTTGTCCTTAGTGAGGTTAGTACTTCCATTACTACATTGGTAACAATGTTCACCAAGTCCGGTTTGTTTTTGTTTGTGAGGTATTTTGTGTCATATTAGATTATTAGATCACTTACATCTAGACATTGGAGAACTCTAATCGCCCATAGTGACAATGTTTTACAACAGGTCTTAACTGAAATATGCAATGGCTGTGTCAGTTCTTGAAAGAGGTTGTAAGACCAAAACAAATCAGCACAATTCTGCAAGTTTTATCATAGCTGAAATTATGTAGTCCAAAATTAGTTGATTTAATTATTTACTTTCTTGATATATTTATGCATCAATGTGTTTCTCTGCCAACATCAATCAAACTTAATATGCTTACAGATCTAAGGTACATGTACAACTACAGTTGAACTTCGATAACTCGAAGTGCTCGGGTCTTACAAAATCAGTTCAAGTTCGGTAGGTTCGAGTTATCGTGGTTGCGGAAATCCTCTGTAATTTAGACGGGGAAAGATTGAACTTTATTACCCATGTAGGTTTAATACTACTGTAATACTAAAAATAACTTAAAGACGATGCAATATTCTCTTTTATTTAATTCAAATGTATATTATGTCAAATATCATCTCAGTATTTAGTAAAACTTACAAAAAATATTAAATATCGAGATCTGCCCTTATAAAGCCATTCTGTCGTCCTTGACATTGTTCAACGATGTTGGGGGCTTGGCCCAACATCTTAGATGAAGTTCATGTATGTTGAAAAGTGTTTAAAATTTGAAGCTTGTATAATTCAAGATAATTTTCACCATTAGCAGTTTTTAATAACATTCTTTCATAATTACGGCAGATAAATTGAAATGAATCATCTATAGATAATAACCATGATTCCTTGAATGTTTAATTATTAATGTGGATGAAATGTGTAATATACAATCCCATAGACAACAAGCCTGTTGATCTGTTAAGCTTGGATGCACACAACCGTGTAATTTCAGATGCTGTGTAATCAAGCCAATTGCTTTCGAATTATCGAAGTTCGACTGTATATTTATTTGAACTGTGAACTTGGAGTGAAACATGACTAAAAATTAGGACTAAACAATTTTCCATGCTGCGTTGTTGGTAGGCTAACAGGCTTACTTCAATATTCCACATTGACCATGATCTTAAAGTAGAATTTAGTTACTGGTATTGTAGTGAGCTGTTCTGATAAAATTTTGTCTGTTGTCAAATGTTAGTCTATCGTCCAATGTCTATTGTCCAATCTGGCTTGCCAAGCAAATCTGTTTTATGGATAAATAGTGTGTGTTAGATTTGTGTCAGCAAAGTGTATTAGTTTTTACCTTTAGCACTGTTGTAGTACTGCATGCTAATGATGTTGAAATTGACATTATTGATCTTGAAACTGAAATTTGAACTGTAAGAGAATGAGAATAAGAGAATGAACCATTTTTTTTAACATTTCCCGTAACTAGATCAGAATGAGATCTGTATCATTCTTTTTAAGTTTGACCTTGACATTAATGTATTTTCCAATTACAGTTTCCAAGAAGTATTCATGCTAACAGTTTATGCCAGTTACTTAGGTTATTGAAGGATCTTTTGTCAGGACATAAGGACCAAGTTCAAAGAGCACAAGGTCACTTACTGTATGATATTATAAATGTGATACTCAACAAGTTAGCTGTAGCAATGAAAAAAGCTCGGGTAACTAATATCCATCAATCTTTGTTACTTTATATTGTTTAAATATGTAAGCATATTGAATAATCTATAGATAATGATACATTGTGTATTGTAGTTTGACCATTTTAGAAATATCATCATAATGTTACCTCTTTAAGACCACAAAAATCAGAAAAATATGGTTTTTCTTTTGTGGACAAATTTGTGTGCATGTGAGTTCCTTGCAGTTCTGCTATATGTATTATAGAAATCCTGTATTCCACAGGGAAATTTAGAAACTATATTAGAGGACATAAGAAGGAGGTGGGACAACCCTGACTTTAAGTCATCATTACTAATGTATCTAGAGCAGGGAACAGGTACAGATATACCACCAGGGTAAATGTTTTACTATGAATGTCAGTAATCATTTTACTGTTTGAGCCATCAGCATACTTGTCTACTTGTTTAATTGTCAGAGCCACCAGTTTGATTACTTTATTGTTTGGACAATTTCTGTTTTGTTTTGGTTTTCTTTTTTTGCTTTTTTGGATTTTTTTAAAGACAAGCCTTGAAATGCAATTCTGTTTTGTATAACATTATTTGAAAATGATTTTCTTACCATTTTTCAGGACAGAGCGATCCCTTACTGGTCTCCATAAGAAAGTGAAAGAATTATTTCTATATCTGTATCTCTATCCAATTGACATGCCTACACATATGGCTAAGGTTGTCAAGATGATACAGGAAAGGTCCAAGGCAAAGCTGTGGGACTATAAGGACTATCTCTCTGTAAAAGCACAACGTAATATTGTCATGACCTCATATCCTTTTTGCTTAAGACAATCAAGGATTATAATTTACCTGACTAGTCATAACATATTCCCATGTTCAGGATAGATTTATTTTCCTTTTTAGAAATAAATAAGTACTATATTCACTTGTGTACACTACACATCCGTGTATAATACCCACCCCCAACTTTTAGAAAATAATTGAAGAAAAAGTCTACATCTTGTGTATAGTATGCAGGTAAACTTGCCATGTAAGCAAGTAGTCAAGAACCTTAAGTTTACCTAGAAAAAATCTCTGTATTACAAACAGATTTTACTTTACGGAAAACTCAATTGGTTATGCTCCTGAACCTTAGGATATTCAGTGACAGGAATAATTCCAATTGCTGTGATAAAGTTAATTTGTGATCCAAACATTGTTTAAATAAAAAGAAAATTGTAAAGAAAGGTTAATAAAATTGTAACAATTAGCCACTGTAATTAGTATTCTTGATAAAAAACTGATAATGAAGCAAAGCCACCTTTATATATTTTACCCTCGTTATCTCGAAGTGTCATTACTTTTACAAAATAGATTGATTAACACAGCAGTAAAGGTAGAAGAAATGCGAACAACCAGTTATCCCAGCGGGGTGTACGGTAATAGCTGATTATTTGATTGTGAAGCCATTTCACCTCGATCGATGATGATTAGATAATTGGATTGCATAGGCACTTGTTATATTAAAATATGCTAGTCTCATTTGTAAAAACATCTTCATTTCAGTGCATATTGTCAAGGGTTCAACACAAGGAGGTAAAACTGTAATGATTATCTCTTTATCAAGTGTCTAAAATCCATTTCATTGGTCAAGTAAGGGTTCCCAAATCTAATGGTTATGTTCTGATCGTTATCAGTGGACAGTTACAGCAATATCGCTGCGAAAATACAAATTCTTATGTTTGGAAAAAGGTTCTTGTTTTAGATCTTGTGTATAATACACACCTGGAAAATCAAAGTCAGATTTCATGAGAAAAAAATGTGTCTTATACACGAGTGAATACATTAACAATGAATACTCAATATCCACAAAAGTTTCGCCACTTGGCCTTCATCAAGTGGAAACAAAAATAACAAAATCTATAAGTGAAATCCATTTCTGCTGCTTAAATCATCCCAGTGCAAAGCCATTTGTTATTTTTGTTTCCACTTGATAAAGGCCAAGTGGCCAAAAGTTTGTGGATGTTAAGTGTTCATTGTTACTTATTTAATTCATACTTCCCTTTGGAGGACTTCTTATCACCTTTTTGGAAATGTTTGAAAACAGAATATTTCTAAATGAAGATAAAATCAGCGTTTTTTTCGGGGGAGGGGAAGGAGGTCTTTTCATTTGGGAAATTTTTGTCCCTTTTGCATAATGCTTAAAGATCAAAGTTTGGGAAAAATTTAGACGAAGTTTGGGAAAAATCAATGAAATTTCCATTGAACGAGTCCATATAATGGACCTTATGTGAAGAAAAAAAGCCCTGGGAATGCTTCATCTTTTTAAGCATATTCATATCTGTTTGTTACTAATACATTGTAGCATCTTACAGTTACAATTCTATAGGTTTTCATTGGGAGAATTTCATTGCAATAAATTAATATTCTAACATCATAATTTTAGTACATGTATAACTATTGTAAACTATTTCTGACCTTGACTCTTTGTACATATTTGGATGCATTACCAGGGTTGATTCATTTTATATATGTGGACAGAAAAACAAATCAACTTACAGCACCATCATTGAATATATCCTCGAAAGATGACCTCATTGGAGTTGACCCAACACAACTGATGAAAAATAAGGTTAAAACTGCGGTAATTTTCACCATGCTAACTGTAGTTTTAGCAAGAACATGTCATTTGGAATATACTTTAAATGTAGATAAATTTTAGAAAATAATTTCAAGAAAGATTACTGTGCATGTAACCAATTGTTGAAGTTTTAAGCCAAGTAGAATTTTTATGAATACTGGTAATTTACAAAATACTGTCAAACCTGTTTTATTGCAACCAAAGGGAAGATTGAAAAGGGACCATTTAAAACAGGTGGCTTCTTATTAAAGGCAGATTTTGTGTAGACAACATGTAGAAAGGAACAGAAAAAGGTGGTAATTAAAGACAAGTGATTGCTTAATACTGGTGCTTTTAAATAAGGTTTGACTGTCATTCTGATTAATCAAATTCATTAAATAAAATATTGATAAAGCATTATATTCATGTATTCAACACTTTAAAATTGAAAGAAACTTTAAAAGTGAAATCACAACGAAAGTGTGTATTGCCCTGCTAAAATATGTATGTGAATGAAGTAAATTTTATTGACATGTTCTTGGAAATAGATTTCTTTCACCCTCAACCGATTTATCCACATGTTTACATGTTCTGGGACAGATTTATCTCATACCCTCAGATTTTTGTCTCCTACCTCCTCCAGTGACAATATTATGTGTAAACAATGTTATCAAAATGTGTAAATAGTATGTTCAAGTATATTATCCAGTTCATACAAAGGGGTAAAAGCACAATCAGTCCCCACTTTGTACAGGGACAGGAAACTCAGATATATATAACTTGGCAAGCCTCAAAGTGCACTGCAAATCTTTGACAATTGGTTGTGGTGAAGCATGTAGATTCTATTAATCACTAAGTACATGTATGTAATTCAAGGCTGAATCAAGAACCCATATTAATATTGTAGTTATGAGTACATGTATTAAGAAATTTTTCATCAAATGTACATGTATTTTATGCATGAAATTTGGATTTTTTTTTCACAATTATTAGTTTATAGTTTATATCCCTTTCACTGTTTTGCCTCTAATGGTTTCTACCAATTCTCCTTAAACACTTTTCTGTTATTTCACTTAAGTTTTTGATGAATAAATATGACATGTCATGATATTTCTGTTTAAGATAGAAATCAGAATTTAAAATGGTACCATTCAATAGAGTTAACTAAATACATTTGTTATGTCATATATATTCCATAACAATATACACAGACAAGTATGTATGTACTGACATTTGTTCTAAACATCAGTTTGACCGATTTCTTACCATAGATATGGAAAGTCACTAACTGGATGTACAGTAAACTGGCAAGTGGCATCACCATGGTGACAGCAAGAGAGGGAGATTTCCACTTCTCTTACTTTTTATGGTTTGAAGATTTCCAGGTAAATTCAGTGTATGGTGTTTTTTTTGTGATTTGTAGAAATTTCAAAAGAAATTATATTTTGAAGAAATTGTAGTGTATACTGTTTACCATGGTTTTACTTACTGTTGCCAATGAATTAACTTTTAAACATTATCATAAGCAAACATTTCACATTTGAAAAAGAATTGAAATCTAGATGATGATTGGAAATTTTCGTAGAATAATAGGTGTCAGTGTAAATAAGCTACCTGCAATCAACAAATGTGTGATGTATACATGTACAGTAAATTACTTGTAGTATACTCCATCGTATGGCAAAAAAATTCCTACTGAAAATAACAATTTTCCCAATGTTATCAGGGTCATCAGGTATCAGTTCAACAAAGTTACCAAAGTGGAGATGTGCTACTTCAACCAGGAATTATGTCTGGCAATTTCTACAAAGCCCTTCAACGACACTGTTTCCCTAATGTGATTCCAGGATCAATAAACTGCTATGAGCTCGTTATGATGCACATTGGACTTGTTCATACTCAGTACATTGCCAGTCATTGTCGGAAGCTGGCAAGTATGCTCTATGAAGCCTCAGATTCCACGACTTTCTTCCGATGAATGTTATGTCATGTTTTTATATACCGATATCGATACATGTGTACATGTGTAATTTTTAAGTTACGTTACTGTTTTATTACCATATCTCTAATGCTTTTATCTGTGTTATCAACTTCTTATTAAATTACATTAAATTTAATTATTCTTTGATTTATAAGTCATTGCCGTAAGCATTAATTAGTCCCCTATTGGCGAATATTGCCGAAGGGTACCTTAGGTTTGCACTCTGTTTGTTTGTTAGTATGGCAAATCCGTTCTCTACAATTTTTCTCGTCATGCTTGCAGATTATTATTTGATGTTTGGTACATTGCTTTACCATGACAATGTTACATATCAAGTTCGAAGATTTTTCCTGTTCATTAATTTTTGCAGAGTTATGGCCCTTGGACTTAGAAAATTAATACAATGACTCGCTTATGCTCCATGTATTCTCAGAAATGTATATACAGTATCAGTAAAATTTGCAGATGGTGGATGACATGTATTGCTTCAGCATTACTCTCAGAGTGCTTGTTGAAGTATAAAGTAAACCATCACATGGAAATTAGAAAAGGATACCACACTATGGTTTGTATTGCATAAACTTGGGTTTTTTTCCTTAGTTGTTTCTTAACATTTCTTTTGTCATATACATGCATCTATATTTTTCTAAATTCTTGTTGTTCCTTGTTTTTTATGTCAATCAAGGCAGTAATGTACAGAAGAAAATTGTGAGATATGGGGTATAAGATTATTTTTGAATGAATTGCTATGATTCATCTTTTCCTGGGTTCAAAGTGGAAATCACATGTATGACTATGTTTGCAAGAAACAACTAACAGATTTTTGAGAGTTTCATGACAATTAGCTTTATGACAGGGACAAAAATCACCCCACCACCAGACCATATTTCTGAATATAAAAGACTGTCTTTGAACTTCTTCTGTTTTTAATTGTTTTCTGACCAAAGAACCTAATATTCACCTTAAAATGAACAAAGTTATGAATCCAAAATCTATATATTTTTCACATCATTTTGCATCTGTACATTTAATATGAATATGGGTTTGATTCCCTATGTGGTACATGAGATGATGAGGCTGTCACCAACCTGGCTTCGTTGGTTTTCTCCAGGTTCTTCGGTTTCCTCCCACACAAACAACACCCTTACACCAAGGTCTGTGCCAACGAGCAAGATTTATATAAGTTGTTGACTTCTTTCTTAATCATTGTAAAATAAATAAAGTTTAGATACCGAGGGATAGAGACTTTATATTTGACATGTGTACTCAACTAATGAAGCCCTTTCAAATGACACCAAGGTCGATGACCTTTTAACCTTGACAATGACCTTCACACTAAAAATAACTTTTTGGACTTGGGGCTATAACTTTTGAACCATGAGGGATAGAGTCTTCATATTTGACTTGTGTACTCAACAAATGAAACCCTTTCTAATAACACCAAGGTCAATGACCTTTTGACCTTGACAATGAACTTCATGCTGAAAATAACTTTTTGGACTTTGGTGGACTGGGGGCATTAGTGTTTCACAAACGCAGTTTGTTTTTGATATGACACTGGTTGATTGAAAACCTTTGGAGTTACCACATGAACAAAGTGTTGACAAATGGACAGAAAACGTGATTCTCTGTAAATAAAACGTAAATTTTTATAAGGGCTCCAACCTCATGTTGGAGGCATATAATAGATCTCTAACATGAGGTTGGGGCCCTAACAATTATTTATGTATTAGTTACCCCAAAAAATTGAAAAATTCTATGAATGAGCCAAACTATGCTGCCCTGGAACTTTGATGAATTTTACCTCATGTACAACTCGAGTGTGGTTTATTTAAAAATCAAAATTATATGAGCACTATAAAATGTAATAAATATCCAGTACTATAATGCTTAAGATAAATATATCAAAGAGTAGCACTACTGTACAGACCATCAAACCTGTGCCTGATAAAAATCATGTTTCCTGGAATATTTCTTACATTCCAACCAAGATAAATATACCAAAGAGTAGCACTACTGTACAGACCACCAAACCTGTGCCTGATAAAAATCATGTTTACTGGAATATTTCTTACATCCAACCAAGATTCATACACATTATCAAATACATTTTGTCGTACTGATACTAGTTTTTACAAAATTATTAACAGAATGAAAGTACTATAACACATGTAACATTTGATGGGGAAATTAACATAGCAGAGGAATGATAATGCTGTTCATTCTCTCTTTCATATTTGAGGATTAAATTTCTGTTTATAGTAAATACATAAATGGCAAAACTTTTCATTGTAAATTTTTATTTTTTGTCATTTTCTTCTCTGCCGAATGTTTCTATGTATAAGACATGCCCTATTTAAATTTAATTTGGGATAGAATTAACAGTGACTTTCAGTTTCAGATAAGTTTTTCTGAATATCTAGACAAGTTGTGATGACCATGTTTTCAGAAATAGCCAAATGATTGCAATTTTTCAAGTATACAGACTTGGTGGCTTACAAAGTTGGATCTTAAAAGTTATTAGGTATTTGATTCATGATATTCTATTCTAAACTACTGCTCCAACTGAAGATGCAAAACGTGTGGCTCCTAACTGTGTTCCTTAGAACACAAGACCTCATGAAATTTAGTGTTGGGACTAATTTAAGTACATACATGTATATTGGGAATCACTGTGGACAAGTTTGATAAAAGTCTGATGTATGAATTGGTAAATGTGAGAAGTATGTATGAGCTTTGCCTATAATAGGACCCTAGGAGCTCGGCTAATAAGATATTCAGTCAAGATTAAGCAAGTTTAAGAGAACTATCCTAATGGGACAAATGTCTCCCTTGACAACAAAATTGTGCAACAATTTTGAGCAGTCCTGTTGTACTTCTTCCTGCATGCACATCAATATCATGTGATCTTTCTTTGTATAGTCTTTCATTGAAATCAGTTGAGCAGTTTAAGAGGAGTTGTCGTAAGATGATGTTACTGTGGTGATGAAAATGTCAGGTCCTAAGACCTACAACTCTACTAAAACAAGAGTATCGGTGAAACTGATGGATGCTCCCCTAACTTGGTTATATTGCAGGAAATTGATGACAATTTAACTTCTATTTTGATATCTAAAGTTCTGTTTTCTGAGTGGCTTTGAACTACTTCATGATATTTTAAGTTCTTTTGAACTACTTCATGATATTTTAAGTTCTAGTTAACAAGTGACCTTTATTAATGATATGGGCATAGGATATACATGTAGCTACTATGGTGTATGCCAAGAACAACAGTATTTTGATTAGTCCCATATCAGCAAATATTTTTCTTAAACATTCTATTTTTTACAAATTAAGTTCTATTTTGTTACCTGAAGTTCTATTGTCTGAGTGACCTTGACCTTTCATAAATGATCACAAATTATCTGTATCTTAATTTCAGATTGGTCTTGACCTTATTCCAAAAGCATCCTGTAAAACATTTTCTTAAATTGACCTTTAAGAAATTACCTTGAGTGAGCTTTGTCCAAAAGCCCTTAACCTCAATAACATTTTGGTGAAGTGTAATCAAATTCTGATGAAAAGTGTAGGAGATATTAGTATTTCATGGTATTGTAAGTCCTAGTTAATAAGTGACCATGACCTTGAATGACCTTTGTCCAAAAGCCCTTTACCTAAATAATATTTTGTTAAAGTGTGATCAAATTCTGATGAAAGGTAAGGAGGGCACAAAGGGACGGACAGACACAACAGTGACTACATGCTCCCCCAAAATTATTCAGGAACATAAAAATTTTGAATAGCGTCCTCCCTTTCTTCATGCAAAGTGTGATGTTTCTTTGTTAAAATGTTTCATTGAATACATTGAATAGTTTTACAGGAATTGTGATGAAAAGTTTCTACTTACAGACTGATAGAACACCACCCCCAGCCCGTCCCAAAATAAAAAGAAGCATAAAACCAAGGCTTGTGGTTTACTCTCTATAAATCTTATAATTACTTAATCATAGTTGTGGACATTGAATGCACCAAAAAAAATTGTATTGCCTCAACATGCCTCTATGGGATCAGATGCCACAAACATTGATTATGATTCAGAGATCATTCCAATGAAAGTTCCCATCAACTTCAGGAGAAGTTGCTTTTACTTTTGTGGATCTTTTAAAAGCCATACCAATGTTTGTAATGGAGGAGGCCAGAGTGCTGACAGTAATCATTCAACCTTTGACATACCACCAGACCTTTCCATTATAAACCTCCTCTTTGATTCAAACCCTGGCATAACCAGAGTCTAAAGCAAGTCCCCGAGAAAAGATACAGTAACAATTATATGGCAATTGGTGCATCACACTTGCTGAATTTTGACTTTAAATCTGCTTCATCAACATCCATTCCAAAAATTGAAATCCAAGGCAAGGGCATCATATCTATGTATTTCATCCCATTGGTTAGATCCCATGAAATAAGTTTAGGATTAATCAGATCATTTTACATCAGTTCAATCAAATGCACCAAATACATGCATCATCCAAGATATACAGTTTCATGATGCAGTGTTATGTAAAACTGTGAACCATATTATATATCCATAATATAACAATAAAGCAAAATATTTTTATGCGCCTGGATCAATAGATCAGGGACATATTGTTTTTGTCCCATATGTCGTCAACTTTAACCTTGGCCATAAGTTTTTAACTATGAGGTATAGAGACTTCATATTTTACATGCGTACTCAACTAATGATGCCCTTTCAAATGACAACAAGGTCGATGACCTTTTGACTTTGACAATGACCTTCATGCTAAAAGTAACTTTTCGGACTTTGTTGCTGCTGGGGCATTAGTGATTCAAAAACACAGCTTGTTGTACATCTAACAGATGTCATCACTGAAGTGACAAAATATTGCAATATTTAAAGTAAAATTTCATGAAAATTTAAAACGAGAATCAGAAACAGTATACTGAAGGAGTATGACTGGTTTTAATCTTGTGAAAAAGATGGTTAGGAAAGGATTCTCTTCACTTTCCTTCCAACAAAGGTTTACATAACCAGAGCAACGCCTAGCGTGGCATAATATGCCCATTGCTTAGTTTGAAAGGGAGGATTTTGAAAGTGTGGAAACATTCCCCCCTTTAGCTGTTAGATTGTTCCATCCCCAATAGTTCATTCTGTATCCTGCCTACAAGGTTTTCTAACTACGTAGTACTATGACCTTCACCTTTGACCTTCAAAAACAATAAGCATCTTTGTCTTGGCATGAGAAGTAAATGTTCCAAGTCTTGGCATCAAGAGTAAGTGTACCGTAGTGCTACTACCTTGACCTTTGACTTTGAAAAACAATTTGTCTTAGCATGGGGAGCAAGTGTACCAAATTTGACAGTCCTACAAAGTAGTACTACAGCCTTGATCTTTGATCTCTGACCTTGAAAATCAACAGGCGTCTTTGTCTCGACATTCTGCCTATAAGGCTGGACATTAAGACAACATCATACCATAATATGTCCTGCCAAAGACCAGTGTATAAAAAGTAATTTTTAACAAGAGCAATGCCTAGCGTGGCTTGATACGCCCGTCACTTATTTTGGACAGGATCAATGTGAACGTATGGTTTTATTACCCCCAAACATGGGTCTCTTTGGTAATGCTTTTATGAAATATTGAAATCCAAAAAGAGGGATCCAAGTCCCGTAACTCTGTAACAACAAAATGGAATTTGCTCAAAACTGAAAAGTGGCTTCCCCTTCACTATTTAAGCATTCTGCAAGTTTCCTGAAAAACAACTGAGGTTTACGTAAGTTATCGTGTTATATAGCATCTCCATAGCATCTTATCATAGTTACAAGGTTTTATTCACTTGCATGTTGTGACCTTGACCTTTGACCTTGGGCCAAGGTCATGACACACAATTTTGCGAAATATTATTGAAATCCATGCACGGGGAAAGAAGTAATGGCCTGGACAAGGTTTTACTCACTTTACATGTTGTGACCTTGACCTTTGAGCTATGATCTTGGGTCAAGGTCATAACACACCCTTGGATCCTAAGCAACAATTCTGTGAAATATTATTGAAATCAGTGCACAGGGAAAGAAGAAATAGCCCGGACAAGCTTATCCTGGACGGACAACGCCATAACATAATACACCCTGTTTTAATATAAAAATAAGGCAAGATAAAAAAAAACATCAAGAAGGTTTTCATCCTTTATTATCATATTCAAAGACAGTAAATGAAAGTCTTCAACATTAAAATGGATTGAATTCTAGTTCACCATGTATAAAATATAGCAACAACAAAATAGTATCTACAACAAATGATGAAACAAATATCGAGAACATACATTCTGTTTTCTCTTCACCTCATTCATCAACTGAACTTTGTAAAACGAAATATTGCAAAGACTACTGAATTCGAAACTTTCATTTTAAAAACAAGACACAAGTAAGATAATACAGGTTTTAGCTGTCTTGTCTTAACATTAAACAGAAAGATTGATTGGTGTCTAAAGTCACACTGAAATGTCCTCATATGTTGTCAAATACCAGTACTGTATTCTAAAAGTAAGGAAAAACAGAACAAATTTCAATACCAGTACTGTATTCTAAAAGTAAGGAAAAACAGAACAAATTTCAAACAAAAGAGGGAAAACTCCACTTTCTAACTTGTTTCAAATATTTGGGAGAAAATTTTAATGTATTTAGCACCATCAAAAATACAAAGGTCACACTGCTACAACTTCACAACATGGGTCACATTTGCGATAATGAATTTTGTACATTTCAATGGTAAATGTTAATTTACAGATGTAACATTAATGCATGATAAATCTCTAATCAAAAAGATTCCTATAAAAATTTGATTTCAAAACTTGTGATAAGGAACCTTTGAAAATTTACAAAATGACAAGTCTATAAATAATTTTTACATACTTTACACAGAAATATACACATTTAATGTGATGCTAAGGAGTACGATAAAATTGTTCAGAGAAGAACAATTTTTACAGGTACATGTAGGACATTACCAAAAATGTACATTAAATACAATTGTACTCCATGTTAATTTGAGGTAACTAAACCATGATTTTGTCACGTTGAAATAAAAAAGTATTTACATAAAGTTTTCTTTCCTTGCACATGTAGGATGGTCTTTCATCAAAGTTGGGACTTCTTATCTGAACTAATATCCAATCTGCATTTATGGTTCCATGAAAATTATGTACAAAATACCCTGAGCTACACTCGGGAACCATTTGTTAATTTTTCCATATGGACAGACATAAATCATCTTTATCTAACAGTTTAAGATCTACCAACTGCTTAGAGATCATCTTGGTGACTTTTGTAAGAACAATTAAGTGTCCCACTTTATACATCAGAAAAGAAGTACAAAACAATTGCTAACCCTTTATGTTAATGAACAATGAACTGGATCATATTGTATAACTTGGATAGCAGTCTCACTGCTTCAAGCAGCTTGTTGTGGTTGTGTTCGTTTTGCATGGGGTATCCATTTCAAACAATTAGCCTCAATCAGTCTATTGTCAGATGGTCGCCTGGATTTCTTCTCCAAATACTCATCTATAAGATCCTAAACCAAATACAATCGTATGTTGAATATTATCACTAAATTATCAATAAATAACATTATGCACACAAGGACTTCCCACTAAGTGAATATACAATGACATTTACCGGTCAGTACATTCAAATTCAAGTAAAAATCTGAGATACCGGTTCGATTTCCACAACCCAAAGTCCAAACAACAGGACAATATATATCACAAAAAAACTATTTCACACCATATTCACCTGGTCATCGATTTTATTGTATAGTGTATTCATATCGTTTATAATTTTCAGCATCAGTCGATGTCCTTCAAAGGACACATTAGTGTTTTATGTATTAATTTATTCTTGTTACATAAATAACAACTGATGGTCATCTTAATGTCACATTGATTTATAAAGCTGGTAGAACCAAATGAAATGTTAAATTTCCTGTGTATGCTACCTACTAGAAAATCTCAGAAAAGCTCCTAACTGCATTACCATCTGTACAGAGTACAGCCAATCAACATGCATATATAAATAAACTATATAATAATCTAGAATAATAGTATATATCCAGTGTACACATAAACAAATAAACTAAATAAAGATACAAAATATTTAGTACACTATCCTGACCACCTATGCTACCATATTAAGGATGATCCTTATGGTCAACTTGAATCATGTCACTTTCATACTTGGCAATGGTACAAATATGTTTTGTATCATAGAAAAGAGGAGGAATCATACAACCCCTTCCTAGTTGGAATCCTCCAGTGAAAAAAAAAAAAAAAAGAAAAAGACCTTTGGGATGAAACCTCTCAAGGATTTGCATCATTAGCATTAGCATGCTTACAGACCTTCAGTCTGGATTAGTCGGTTGAATTTCTACATCATGCATCAAGATACTGTCATAATGGAGTATGAAAAATACTATAAAAATTATGAGTCTCAATCAGTTTCTAGTTTTCCTAACATATATTACCTGTCTCTTCAGCACCAAATGCTTGCCTTTCCAATACTTTAGCATTCCAAGAGCTTGTAATGTACTGACTATATCATTGGCATTAATAGCAGTTTCCTGACTGACATCTGAAAATTCAGCAAAGGAAAAAAGTGAGTATATCAGTAAATGGAAGATATACAACATAAGATAAGAAGCCCTTAGGGTAATAACATTCATTCAAGTAAGCCAGTCCTTCTGAAAACAATACTGGTGCTGTAGCAGTTTCCCGACTAAGAAGTTTCCGGTCATATTGCTATTTGAGACACTTCCAATAATTATTTTTGCCTATTGATTACCTAATCATCAAAATTGTTCAAATTGATGATCATATGCAAAAGTTTAGTTTGATTTTGAAGAAATGAATATAATTTCCACCTTACTTTCTGTTTTTGTATTGCGTTGTTGTTTCTCGCACTGGGGAAGTGACGTCATCCCACCAAAAAGCAAATCTAATTATTTGGCGAGTCTTTGTAACATTAAAATTCCCGTGACTGTTGATTTACTATTTACCCTTTATAAATGTATGTCTATTTTAAAACGATGAGTTCAATATCCCATACTGAGCCCCAATACTGCACAAATCAACAGCTGAAACTGCTACAGTAAACAAAGAAAAATGATATCGAAAACTTGTGTGAAAGAGGAGCTCTTTTGGACAAAAAGACACCAAAATGTTGATTTTTTTTAAACTTTTTGTTTTATCTTAATAGTCAATTATAATTTTTGTTAAATATCAATTATTTTCGTAGCCTAAGAAAAAGGTTAACGATCAAAACCCCGCCAAAATGTCTGGAAACTGCTACAGGACCAGTACATGAAGGGAATTTTTGTGGATCTTAAAAGTTTTCTTCCTAACTTGGATCCAACCAAATAAGAGATCTCAGGGAACTACGTAATAGTGTTTCATCTCTACCTGGTCTCATCAGGAACCCTACCCTTCCCAGTTCTGGAAATCTTTTATTGCTGTATATTTAGTATTCACTGACCCTCATCCTCCTGACTAAATTAACAAAGATATTTTACATCTACAGTTGTGATGCAAAATATTTCAATGTATAATAGTCATTTTATCATGAAATGATACACTAAGTAAGGCTGGAATTCAGAAGGGAAAAAAAATGAAAACACTTTATTTTGAACTGAAAAATCTATCCAAGATCGACACACTATTTAAGTGCTTCACACCACACAGAATCCATCCCTAAATGGCTTTGGTTGAAAATCAAGAACACCTGAAGGACCATGAATACTTCATTTCTCCCAAGTTTGATGAAACTTCTATGGTTGGTTTTTGAGAAGAAGTTGAAAATGCAAGTTGTTTACAGGCAACAAAATATGAACACAGTAAGTCAAGGTGAGTTTTGTTCCTTAGCTGCAATAGAAAGTCTGTTATACTAGGTTATTAATTCATTGACAATAGACTGCTAACTTGCTAGACCTAGTTGTATGCAAGACCAGTTACAAAAAAGTTATGCCCCGGACAAAGGTTGACAGACAGACGGACAGACAGGGTGATTCCTATATAACCCCCCCCCCCCAACTTTGTTTGCGGGGGTATAAACATGTCCTTTAATTTGATCGAAGTTGTATGTAAATGCTGCACAATTTTCAAAGTAAGGAATATACAACAGGTCCATCCAAAGCAATGCGAGACCTTCTCAAATTACAATATATCTAAAGTAGGTGCTGTTAGATAAATTGCTTGAAAAGTCATGATTGTACCTGACTTGCTTGTAGTTTGATTGCCCATAAAAAGGTATCTTAATGTGATTAACATAAATTGTCAGTTATACCTTTGATGCATATTTCGTTTCCTTTATATTTATGCAAGTATCCTAATAAGGTCTCTTTCCAGTAACTACGGTAACTGATCAAACCAAGATCAGATAGAGGACGTTCTGGGGATCCTATCTTATTTTCTGTCTTGCTAAGTAGGTAACCTGTAAAATGAAGAATGCGCAATATTTAACAATCTATCCTATAGATTGTAGATTAGATACTTTCCCTCACTTTAAATATACATAGAGATGCCATAACCTAACCAAATTCTCTTATAATGGCATTCACTAGCTGTATGCATCTGGTTTGAGTTTTACATTATGCCTTATTCTTTTCTGAGAAAGAGTCTGATACATTCCAATGTCTTATGACTTTGGTTTTATTGTAGGCAAGAATGCAAATTCTCAGTCATATATTACTAATATTATAATAAATGTACAAATATCAGCATTTGAATTCATTGGAGAAGCATATATATAAATGAAATATTCTGAATTATTTTCTCTTTTCATAATCATAGTAAAACAAAAGATAGAAATATATGATTTTACTAAGATGCAAAGTCTCTTGTCTGGATCATCTTAGGGTTTGTGAATAAAACCTATTAAGAAAAGACTATTTTCTACTTACTTCATTACTAATCATTAATTTAAATAGCAATGACAAGAGAAAGTAGAAGATATCAGTAATTATGATTGGTTTGATTTATTAGAATATGATGTTAATCTCATTATATCACAACATGGAAGCAGCTCTTCGACCCTCTTACAAAATAGCTAACTTACTAAAATCTATCAGCATTTTCCCATAGCCTTGTCTCATACATTGTGGGAGAGTAAGAATACATGAAACATTGTAATTCAGGAAAGAATTCTTCTCCTGTAAAAACGTAAAAATTAAAATCATATCAATGTATAGATGTATAGACAAGCATTCTGAATACACAAATTAACTTTATGTATAATAAATAAATAAAAATATGGTGTAATGCTCTTCTATCTACAGATTAATTACATTTGTTAAAAAAAAAAACCAACAAAAAAAAAAACAACAAACAAACAAAAAAACAACACGCTTTCATTTTATCAAGTTATTTTCTTTCATTATATAATTTAGCATTCAGGAAATACTCATTTTAATCTTTTTTTCATGATTTCATCTTGTGTCATTATTTCAAGGAATTCAACAATGACCAAATTGCAAAAAGAGACTTTTAGAATATTGCAAAAGAAGTGTCCAGGGGAAGAGTTGAAAAAAAAATTGATTAAGCATTACATTTAGGACGGAACTGCTTGAAATTCTTTAATTGTAATATAAGTAGTAATTCCAGGCATATCAAAGCATAGAGATGCAGGTAAATGATTGAGTGATAACTGCTTATCGTCTCTCCACAATTATTTCACATACATGGTGACAGCATTTGCCTCGTACACTGCATAGAAATTCATACCTTTGCAACACACCTATCTAAAGCAGTGAATGATCTTTTATGTGCCATGCCTACCGTAAGGCAAGACCTCAGTTTTTAATGTTTCATCTGAAAGACAGTACACTGCTGTGCTTACAACAGAAGTCAAACCTGGCCCCTCTCAGCCACAAGGCAAGCACCTGAGCAACAGTGACAGCCACCTCTGCAGGTAAATAAACTGAAAACAATCTAATACTTTCGTTTATAATACTGTTGTCATAAAAACAGTTCTGGTCACTTTGCAATATGCCATATGCATACATAGCTTCTCTCCCTTTGCTAACAAATGTAGCTATGTCCTCAAATATAAAGTCATAAGATGAGATTAATAGATAAATTGATAATATAGATAATATTGGGAGAATGAAGTTTTTAAGGATATAAACTTAACATAATGCTAGTTCTACCTTAGAAAAATATCCAATAATGTGACATCCATGGGTATCATTCTCTGTCATCACATAGAAAAGAAAGGGCTCCACATCAAAGTATAAGGTCTTGTGGTCAAGAAATAACTTTGCTAGTAAGCAGAGATTCTGACAATAAACCTGTAAAAAATAATGAAATAACAAAATATCTTGTCACAAGGAATACACACATGAAATAAAGCCCTATCATTTACTATTCATGAGTTATGACCAAAGTTAAAGTTAAAAAAAAACCAAGCAATTTCAGAGAATTGTGGTCCCCCGTTTTAGGGGTTTTATCAGCAAGGGTGTAGTGATCCATGACATTCAGTCATGGTTGTGCATGTCTACAGACACACATGCCAAATATGAAGGCTCTACGTCTTACAGTTACAAAGTTACATTGAAGTAGGTCAAAGGTCACACATGTGTGAAATATCAAAGCCTTGTCTCTAATGGTTCTAGACAATAGTTGTGTAATGTAAATTTAGTTTATTGGAGGGTTTTTTTTATGCCAGTCCAAAATGAAAGGACTCATAGTCCTTAAGGTTGGAACTGCATGCTCAAATACATATATAGTACACCACAGACTTGTATGTCTTCTAGCATAATATTCCTGCAGAAAATTTGTGAAAATGCACGACTCATTTTGATAATAAATCGTCATTTTCAAACATCCCCTTCCCCAATTAGAACTAAATTCTTGTAGCTCTGTAACAAAGGTAATAAAGTCGGGATCACATGCAGAGTGTCTGCTATTGTTTAAGGTCAGCAACTTTGTAAGCGCTGAAAACATGATCTGCGCAGAAAAAAAAAACAATGAAGAATTTTGGCAAAAATTACAGCTTCAATGTGTAAAGCAATTTTCTTTTCAGGTTTGACTATTAAAACCAGTTTCCATGACAATGTCATCAGAAATATTAAAATAGTTGTCATTTTTGAGGTGCACAGATTTGGTAATGACTACAGTACTTACAAGAGAGTAAACACTATATCAGCAATACATTATAGCAAGGCACCATAACATTCTGTATTCTGTGTTCATAGTCAACATTGCAACATTAGCATAGGTTTTCATTATGTCTCCCAAAGATTAATTCAGTGACCTTCAATTTTTGAAAGGTTTAATTTATGTACATTATACAGATTATGACACATTTAAAATTAATGCTTTACGGTGCAAGACCTATGAAGTAATCTGCATATATCAGAATGTTTCACAGCATACATGTAGGTCTCATGGAAGAGACATTTAAGGCCATGTGTCAATGAACAAGGAGATGAATGACTACAATTTACCAACTTAGCCTTACTCAGTCACTGACTATCCACAAGCATTAGGAATCCTCTTTTGGACATGGATATGTGCCAAGTATTTTGACTCTTGAATGAACAGTTATCACTTAGTCCAGATAGTCCTACAAATCCTCAAATTTCCACTGGTAGGAAAATATGAATGCTTATCAAGTTGACCGTATTTGAAAATCAAACTCGATTGTTGTATTACCTTATTTCTTTTTCCATCCACTTCAAACATTGAGATATTGTTCTTTCTATAGATTTCATCTCCAGGTGGATGTCTCCATACACATTTAGCCTACATTAATAATATCAGTATCACTTTAATGATAACATATATCACTTAATTAACACATTAATGTAAAAAATGGATACAAACAAAATTTTCAAAATCAAATAACACATTAATGTTTAAAATGGATACAGAAACAGTAAATCTTTGAAAATGGAGGTTGGGTATAACATTTCAAAAAGCAGAATTCAATTCAGTAGCAGAGAAGGAAATCACTTTCCTAATCATGTGATTTGATTCTTTGAAATTCTACAAGTATTCAAAGGAATATACATGTTGCTTGCTATCCATTTTTCATAAAGTGTGACACCTACCAAACAGACAAATGCGAGACATAGTGATTTCTTTATATCAATTACTTCGCTGATGACAAAGAAATAAAAGTATTTTGTTGCGGAGAATCTGTCCTGAATGCAAGGTTATTATTACTGCAATAAAATGAAGATAAGGAGTATACAGGGTGGAGTGAAGATGAAGTGGGGGTACTGAGCACCATTAATTTCATATTTTCTTACTGAATATAAATATTACTGCTTGGGAAACAGTAGACATTTGTCAACCTTAAATAAATTGTCTCTAATTAATAAAATACATATACTTGATAATGGAGAATATTTCATGAAATTTACCATATGTCTCCGTAGGATTGTTGAAGTCTTCATATATTTAAGACAAAATTCGCAGAGATAAATCTTGGGGAGTCTGGCATATTCCTCAGGGTATGGACTAGAATACCATGTTGACATCTCAAATCGACCAATCTCTAACTTCTTTATTCTATACTCTTGTAAATCACTCTGTGTGAAATGTGTTGTTATTTCATGTTCCTATGTAAGAAGAAAACCATAAAAATTTCCATCAGGTAATAATTGGTATAATTAAGGCTGACAGGTATACCATGGTTGTAAATTTGAGTTGAAACAATTTTCCTGGTGGGGCATCATAGATACAATTTAATTAAGGAAATGATTAATACCATTACGCATTTCCTTCTTCTGTATTTCATTACTACATAAAACAACACTATATATAATTCCTATGATGACAAACAGAAACCGCTAAAGACAGTATAGCTAGATTTGCTACAAGAAACTTTCAATTTGAAACAAGGTCAAGGTCACAAGGTCAAAAGTCATGGAATCAACTAAAAGCAATTACCATAAAGAGTATCAAAGTCCTACCCATATTGATTCAAAAGAGATATTGCAAAAGTTACTGTAAAGTTTTTTAAAAGTAGGTCAAAGTCCACGGTCAAGGTCACTAGGTCAAAAGTCATTGCATACTGTGATAGCCCTGGTCATAAGGAACCTATCTGTAAAGTATTATGTTTATACTCTTCTTAGTTACTGAAAATTTGCTTGAATCAGAAACTTTAAACCAAAATGTTGATTGGCAGACAGACAGACATCGCCAATCTATAAACTAGAACTGTTTTGCAATTTGACTGACAAATTTAGAGCAATTCAGTTCTGAAGTGAGGTTACAGCAAGTCTCTCAAAACACAATACATGATTCTGAAGTGAGGTACTGTACATGTAACTCTATCACAACACAAAACACAATTCTGGAGTGAGGTAACTGTAAGTCTCTCACAACACAATACATGATTCTGAAGTGAGGTACTGTACATGTAACTCTATCACAACACAATACACAATTCTGGAGTGAGGTAACTGTAAGTCTCTCACAACACAATACACAATTCTGAAGTGAGGTTATTGTACATGTGAGTTACAATGGTTATCACTTTAATCATTGTAAAATACATGTATAACACATATATTTTAATGTAATTTTGTTATATATCAAACTATGAAGGGAACTACATACTGTGATTTCTTTCTTGGTATTTGATTTCTGCAACAAAAAACAAGAATTTTTATAAGGTATATAACTATAATGCATAAATTTGATAAATATATTTTGATAAATTTGACTCAACTCCAATAAAAAGGAGCTGTGAAAACAAAATAGATCTTTAAAATACATGTAAAAATCTCATCAATTTAATTTACTTTCTATAACTGTCCTAACTGCACAAATATCCCCCATGGTATCAAAGTCATCCAAAAGAAAATTTGGTCAAAGACTCCCCAAGACCTTGACCTAATGTCCTTTGGAAAAAGTCATGACATCCTTGTGTCATGGGAAACAATTGTGATATCCTTTCTGACATTGTTGCAAGCCACAGTTATTGAGTCTGCTACCTTCGCTCTTCTATCTCAAACCTGTGGCCATCTCTTCTGCCCGATTATGCTTGTTTCTCATAAATATTAATGAGCCCTAATTGACCAATCAGGGCAATATCTGACATCTGACAGATTTTGCCAGTAAACTTCGTCCAATGGCATGTAGCTATCTATTTCCAGTTACCAGTTCACAACACAAAAGCACATTGCTTCTCCCCACTGAGCACTGCCATTACATATATCCGAAATCACTAAATGATAATTTCACTGGCTAAGAGAATCTAGGTATACATTATTCATATTCATGAGAAATGAGCATGACAGCCACGGGTGTGAGGTAGGAGACACACTCAATAATTTGGTGCTTGGAATGATGCCCTTCTGGTAAAATCATAGTTCTAGGTTTAAAAATCATCAAGTTAAAACCAAGAAGTACTTTTGGAAAAATATAGACCCGAGACCTTGGCTGATGGATCCATGAAACAATCGAAATTTTTCACTGGCAAATGGACACCTTTTATGCCAATTATCATAAATCTTGGTAGAAACAAGAATTTTTTGAAGACAAGACTACAGCAAAATTAGGACAAGAGAAAACAAAATCCAAACTCAGTCTGTAGTTGTTTTTACTAAATAAGTACAGTATACCGAGTTTAGCTCCTCTATTTCAAAGGATGTGTCTAAAAGAGCAAGTTTGTAAAACGTATATGTCCCTACTATTGGATTATTTCAAAGGAGCAACAAGGCTTTCCAAACACATGTTTTAAGTATAAGTTATATGGGCTCTCTCCTATAAAATATTACTAGTACCTTTGACCTACTGACCCTAAAAACAAAAGGCATCTTCTTCTATTGATTAGATTAACAGTTTGTATGGGATGCATGGTACTGGATTTATTAACTGGAAAATTTATATTTTTTGTCTCTTTCACTAGTGGTTACCTTGAGTACTAACTTACTGATTTTGGGGTCTTTTGATAATTATCCAAATACCGGTATGTAAATTTGGTTTGGATAAGCTGTAAAGAACTTGAGTTTTCATCTGGAAACCAGTATTTGTACTATACTGTTAACAGCTGAGAACTTGACTTTTGATCTATTGACCTAAAAATCAATAGGCATCTTCCCCTTTCAATTAGTATCAATACATCGAAATTTAATCAAAGGACTCAAAAGTCCTGAGAGTCGGCTTTGCTGATTTTAAGTATGTAATCATTTTACCATTTTAGTGGCAGATTCAGGATTTCAGGAAAATGGGGGGGGGGGGGGCCAAAAATTAGGTCTTTGTTGCAACTACATCGTCATTATACCTATGTACATAATGCTAATAAAATTTGCTCTCTTCATACTATCTTACGGCAAAGAGTTTGCAATTGCTTGTATCCAAAATGAACTTGCAATCGACAACTTCATGGCAACAAGTTTTACTGCATTGTTGTCTAGAGTCAAAGCTGAGCCAAGGAACGAAATTCCTTCAAGTGGGACATTAAATAACCATCTTATTCACGATTCTCATAATGTTTTAACATCATTTATATTTAGAAACATACAACATTTACCTAAATATTTATATTGCATTTTCATTATCAGAGGAAATGCAGGAAGATCGATCTTTAAATTTGTCATATATGTGAAAAAGAACTTAAGTTCCAGAATATGTTGGGGAAAACTTTAATTGAAATATCTCGATAAAAACAAGTGATACAAGATCAAGACAAATGCTTTGTCCGGAGAATTACACAATCGAGTACATCCAACGGTGTCGGTGGTAAACACATCGTAAAGTAGTCACAACTACATATTATTACGCGAAATTTGAAAACATTATTGCAACTCCTTTTTCGAGTTACTGAAACTAGTTTATGTTTAGCTTAAATTAACTGAGCTAAAGGTACATTGTGCTGATCAAGAATTTTTAAGACAACATCAGTAATTTTTCGGCACTTTATTTTTCAGCGGCGTAGTAAGCTCTATATCGGTAGTGAAAGTTATAACCCCTGAAAAGAAAGTGATTGCAATGAGTGCGGCTTCACCGAAGCCGACTCAACAATGAATTTCTTGGGTATAAAGAACCAAATCTTAAACCAAAAAGAGTCATCACTTATCATCACTTATGAAAATGAGGCAGAAAATCAAGTTTAAGACTTTCACGATGGTTACCATACTGATTAACATATCAACATTTTTTTGCAGAATTTTTTATCAAAATCTCTACAAAAAAAGAGAGTAAAATAATGTATTTACTTGAATATGATACGTACCAGAGTATAATACGCACCTAAAAAATGACCTCGAAAATCATGAAAAACCGTCTAACTCCGTGCATAATACACAGGGGAAAATCCAAAACATAATGTCAATTTTGTGTTGAAACAACAAAACCACTAGACGCAATCGAGATTTTCAGCACATATATATGACATCAATGATGTTGTCAACTGAACATGCTTTCCCGTATATCTTTTACAATGTAATCTCGTAACGTGTATTACTATCAAAAGCAGCACAAAATGACCAGCTTTTATTTATTTTCACTCATCCCTCTAGATCATTTCTACGCATTCTGTTTGTCTCTGTATACAGCCAGTATGAAGAAGAAGATTGTCAAAGGAGGGTATTCTTTTGTGACCTACTTTTGACTGTAGTGGCACCACCTGTAAAGAGGTCTGGATGAAAAACAATAGAATTTGAAGGAAATCATAAGTGATTTATTTCTACCAAGATTTATTAAAATCCTTCGAACAGTTTTGCAGAAAAAGTTGAAAATGTGAAAAATGGCCAACCCCCTCTCCCCCCTTTTTTGGAAGTCTTAAAAAATTCATAAAAAATTCAAAAATTGAGATACTGACAAAATTCTTCACAATAATATTCCTTACCATAATTATGATCAAAATAGTACATAAGAAATTATCATTATCAATTAACAGAAAACATGACACTTTTCTGCATTGAAATTACTAAGTCCAAAAAAATGTCGTAAAAACAAAAAAAAAATCAAAAATTTGATTTCGGAACGGAACCAAAAACAACAACACTTCTTCTCAGATGCCTCTAGATCAATCCTGTGCATTTGGTTTGTCTCTGTAGCCATCTGGTCTGAAGAAGAAATTTGTCAAAAGAGAGTACCCTCTATGACCTACTTTTGCTCATGGTGGCCCACCTGTCCATGGATCAGGGCGAAAAATAACAACACTTGTAGGGGACCTTGAGTACTTCGTGCATACCAAGTTGCATCAAATTCTGTTTAGCGGTTCTGAAGAAGAAGTCGAAAATGTGAAAAATTTACAACAGACGACTGACGGACAACAGATGAATGGACGCTGGATGGTGCACTATGACAATAGCTCACTTGAGCCTTTGGCTTAGGTGAGCTTAAAAAGAACATATGGAATATAACTAAAAACGTACAGGTGGAAGTACAGGGTTAAAAACGAAAAGATTACGATAAAAACAGGAGGGTTGGCAAGTCTGTAAGATATAGAAAAGGTGAACACACCTCCCACTTTTTTGGTCCAAAGGACAAGAACCAAAACCCAAAATTGCACAAGCAAAACTAAACCACATACTTGACAAAATAAGACTTAAGTCTACTTTCTGTGATTATTATTAGCCTTTGAGTATATACAATAACAAAATTCCTAAATAGAGACTCCTATGTAGAAAAAATGACCACATCTTTAAACAAAAAATTATATATGACAAATGTGATTAATGGTCTATGAGGATATACAATAACAAGAATTAATTACAGACAGACAGACAGAAGACCAAGCAGACAATGTGGTACTGCATAAGGCTAAGCTCAACTGACCTCGACCACTACAGCTAAAACCAGCTTTTCAGCATCTTACCAGTATTTCACAGGCTCTAGCTTGAGCCTCTCGGAACAACTTAAGATCATAGTCTGAGGCTAAGCCATCTAATAACGGTTCCCTTGCTCTTTCATGTTTCTCACGATGATT
Organism: Pteria penguin; assembly: GCA_035048485.1. Lineage (NCBI taxonomy): Eukaryota > Metazoa > Mollusca > Bivalvia > Pterioida > Pteriidae > Pteria > Pteria penguin. Next base: position 42,143,613 of record CM068583.1, on the reverse strand, counting down.
GCGATGATTCTGACGAAGATCTTCTGCAACTTCACAGAATTTCTTTCTTTCCTCACGAATGGATTTTACTGCCTCCTTTTGTTCTTCTGTTTGGACCTATACAAAGAGCAAAAATCATCATTTATTAACTTTAAAGAAAGAACAAATACATCTGACTCAGCTTTATGACCAATTCGCCACTGAAATAGAAAACAAACAAAAATAATCAAAAAGATTTCACAAAATTATTTGATTGTAGTACCAACAAAGGACAGTCAACTGAAGTTGTCACTGAAGGGCTTGCAGTAAAGACAGATTAAAAAAGAATTATAGCTTGTAGCTTTTATTCTCACTATTCAAACTATTTCCCAAATACATGTATCAAACATACATACATGTAACAAGACTCTATCTTCACAATGAGAAACTCCCACACTGTAAGTTGCAATATAATTCTGCAAGTTGAAAAATACTCCAAACATGTTGTTGGTTCAGTGTGCCCCACTTACCTGATTCTGTGTTATCTGGTATTTTGTTTTATCTGTTATTTAACTCAAACAATTTCTATATATTTTAATAGTTATTTGTGCACTTTGTCTGATAATACAGGGTCAGAATTTCATTTTATCTACTGGCCAATGTATTATCTATAAAATCTATCACTGCCAATAAGTGTTTTTTGAGATTTTCGCCAAAAATTGAACCAAGCGGTGAATTTTTCTATAATTCACTGAAAATTGTTTTTATTTAGCACTTCATCACTGACGAAAAAATTATCAATTTTCCTATTGTAGTTTTTGAGATATTTTTACCCAGAACAGCCTCGTTAAGCATTCTATAAAACTTGATATTGTACTGAAATCATCCAATCTTATCCTTTGGCAAATCACATCTATTACTAAAACTCAGGTTACCCACACTATCACTGCCACAAAGTAATGAATTTCTTGTGTATACAAGAATTTCAGTTTCTGAATGTGCCGGTAGGGAGAAAACACTAACACTCAATCTAATTAAAATCAGATCTTTTCATATCGCTATGATACTCTCCTTTTCTAGCGGAGAGTATCGTAGCAATATGAAAAGATCTGATTTTAATTAGATTGCACTAACACTAAGCTAATATTGGCATGTTCCAGATGCCAAATGATAAAGTCATAAACCACCTTGCAACCTTGACATTATACAATGGAAGTTGTCAGAAAATTGTGACGAACCAAACTAGGGGTATATATAATACCATTGAGAATGTCACTTGTGATTTATCAATTTTCTGAGATGGCAGCGATTTCATTCCTAATGCTGACATAAAGGAAAACTAGTGTGACCATGCTCAGTGTAATATTTCTCAAATTGGGGACACTTGCAATGAATCAATTAAACACCCTTAAAGACTGTCTAAAACAACACTCGTCCCCTGCCACAACCTGTACCTTCAAAGTGACTAATAACATGAACACTCCCAAATTACATAAAAATCCACATAAATCACATTTAGTTTTATATCAAATTCTAGACATTGCTCTACAACTGTGCTTTCTAAACATATTATTTCTGCTCTTGCTGCAGTTAAAGACCATGTTATCAAGTATTGTTACACTGTTTTTAGCAATAGTAACATCAATTACTTTTGGTCTATCAAAAATTCTAAGTCACTGAAAAATTCTGTATGAGAAATTTTGAGGCAAATAACGTTTCTACTTTTGATTTTTCGACACTATATACCTTTCTACCTCATGACTTAATCAAAACCAAATTGTTGTCTCTCATATACTAGTGTTTCAACAGGGAGTCTAAATCATACCTCTGTACTTCAGTTACATCTGGATTTTTCTCGAACAAACAATATGACAAGTATAAATATTGGACTTGTACCGAGTTGTGTAATGCCATCACATTTTTGATGGATAACCTTTATGTACAATCTAATGGCAAGACTTATCAAAAGATTATTGGGATTCCTATGGGCAACAACTGCACTTCCCTCATAGCAAATTTATTTTTTCACTGTTATTAGAGAGAGACTCTATGCATTCTATTCAAACTTCTAAACTTTTCGACCTTATTGATAAGTTCAATGACACATCCAGATTTCTTAATGATATTTTAGTTATCCATAACCCCAGTTTGAAAACTCTATTACTGACATTTATCCATCTCAACTTCAATTAAACAAAGCCAATACCTCCAATCAGGAAACAACTTTCTTGGACTTAAATATTCATACATACATATATGACAAACATGACGACTTTGGATTTCTTATTGTAAATTTCCCTTATCTAGATGGTGATGTACCAAGACTCCCATTATATGGTACATTTGTATATTTATATTGGTCAACTGGTCCGGTTCACTAGAGCCTGCACTGACGTTTTCGATTTTCTCACAAAAATTTTCAGATTTCTTTTAAACTTCTTACTCGGGAATATAGATATCATAAACATTGAAAAACTTTCCAAAAATTTTACAGATCTTATTCAGACATTTTATCTAAATTTGGAAATGTGACTTTTCAACAAAACATATCCAGCATAATTTCCCATCCAAATTTATACAGTGATATAGTGTACAAACTAAGGAGGGTCAAAGGTTCCAATAATGTCATATCGGCGGGTTCTAAAATTATTAAATGCCTTCAACATCGACATTAAGACCCCAAGATCATCCCTAAAACTATAGGTCTTGTATTGGATCCCTCTACAACCCAGTAAAAACTTTTACTTGAGTGTTGCATGCTGACTAACAGGGTGGAAGGGACTCTACGACGGGCCTTGTCGAAACCTTTTCAGAGGAGAGAAGATGACTTCCCCTCTTGACTGTTAGTCAGGACTCCTATTGATCAAGGATCTTAGCTCGCTAACAGATGGGCAGAGCACAGTTTACTTGGGTTGATGTTGCCTTACATATTTTTGACAGAAACATATTGTTCTATAAATGTTTCATGTGTAAAAAAAGTTTTTGAGAAACATGTTGATCCTTGTTCTTTATGTGAAGGATTATTTATTAAGTTTTAAATGTGTGTCCTTTGAATTGTACTGTGAGTAGGAAGGTTGGTGCCCGTAAACCAGTTAACTTCACCAATTGAGTGACGTTTGTTACTTTAATTGACCATCTTAAGTCGGTATCATAACCGCAGCACAAACAAATATTTTTGTAATGTTGTTTTTCCGTGTATATTTTACTATTAGCATGTTTTGTGTGCATGTCCTTGGTGATTTGTGTCATACAGCTTTGTCAGATGTCTTCTGCTTTCTCTTTTCTGTCTCAACGGAAAGCTAGGACACTAACAAACTAAAGCTGGGACTCCAACCTCAGACCTTCTGGTACATGTATGAGCCAAGCATATTACTTGTACAAATTGCGCTATGTTGTCTAAATGTAAGTTATTGAAATATAAGTTAAATGACTGCTATATGGTCAAATTTCAATACCATACAACCAGAAATTTTCGCGAGATACTAATTTTCGAGAGTAATTTGAACACGCGAAAATAAGTTACAGTGAAAAATTGTACTCCGAAAAAAATGAGGACCAAACTGGGTATTAATATCATCCCCGTTTCTCAATGGACCATGACTTCGTTATGTCAGTGGGTTCACACATTTGTCGATAGCTAACAAGCAATTATTAACGTGTGAATGAATACTGCATATGGTAATCAAAGCCATTGTACGTGTCCGTATTCCCTTGATTAGTTTGTTTACATATTTATTTATTGTTTGAAGGTACTTTCGATGGGTCAATGGACAGAGTGTTCCTTCCAATGCTTGGGAAGACTGGTAAGTGCCCAAATCCCCTCTGAATTCCACATAACTCATTCCGAAATCCACTATGCAAACGAGGAAACAATGATTCAGCATGTTGAAAAAATTATATGCCCGTATGTGTCGAAAAAAATTGAGGAATTTTATCTGCCACTTGATAAAAAAACTTATCATTTTCCACTGCTTTCGTTAACAAATTACAGATTGGTTGATTTGGTGTTTTACGTCACTTTCAACAATTTTTTTAGTTATATAGTGACATGGAAGCAGGAGGTTACCAACCTCTCAAACATAGTGGCACAACCGGGGAATGGAACCCGGATCGTTGGCGCCGCAAGTCAAACGCTTGACCACTACACCAAGCCTGCCCCTAACAAATTACAGATAATTTCCGTTCAAGTCAAAGCATCTCTTTTACTCAACAATTCCGCTGATTGCACCGACAAGCTACAAGCCATGGATTTGAGCGGAAACAAGTGCAATTATACATATAGGTAAACTGATTCACAGAGATGCGAGTATAGCTTGTCGTATGTCTAGTTGTTTGACAAGAGTCGTTTTTATTTCATAGTTGTTTTTTGAAATCGCGAAAAATTGTATTCGCGAAAATAAAGATCCGCTTTTCTGATAATGAATCGCGAAATTTGATACTCGCGAAAATTTCCGGTTATACGGTATTTCAAATACCCCGGCTGTCTCAAAACAAAACACCTTTTAAAAAATTTTCCTTCGCAACTAATTCAATTCACTCTGGAAGAGTCAAACAGTGATGTGTAAATTACCATGCTTATCTCTAATACATTTTCACATCTAAAAGCTCTAATTTATCTGGCTTTTACCACAAATATAGTTTCTTACTGCTGTGTTACATGAATCTACTGCAGGTTTTTATACTTCACTATTTGTAATGATCGTTATAGAATACGCAATTGAATAAGAATTTGAATAAAATGATTAAACACTTAGTCATACACTGCAGTACTAGTAATACTTTTAAATACCATTACAGGTCATATTGTAAGCAGTAAATAAATCCATCTGATATTTGATGGACTTATTAAATATTATTAGATATTATTAAATATCCTTCCAATCAAGTTTACATCAAGATTTTTTAATTACACTCCTGTAATACCTGTCGGCGCAAATCTCTCTTTTCTTGCAATGCCTCAATGAAGACATCTCTTTGTTCTTGGGCTTTTTGTCTGTCATCATACCTTTTCTACAAAATGATTATCAAATAATTCATGTATTTAAACTCATGGCAAAACATGTAAGTAAGCTGTTTGTTGTAGTTTACACAACTTTCACAAACATATTCAAATGTGGTTATGATACTACCACTTCACCATTTAAATATTAATCTACTCGGCCTTGCAAGACATTTAAAAAATAAAATCAAATCAAAGGCTTAAAGAGCCACAAAGGCGTCGAGCTAAATTTGATTTAAAGCTGTCAAAAGTAGCAGAAATTGACCAGTCGTGTTGATCTTTTTTGTTGAATTCCGATAATTTTTGGAATAGACTATAGAGTAAAATAAAAGCTTAAGGACCAACAGCTATATATTATATAATATCAAAATGTGAATGAAAGTTGTCAGTGGGCAACATAGCTCTCTGGTGGGGCTTTGTGATAAAGTAAGATGTATGGTAAACAGTTTCTTGATGGGGTCCGTTGTCATGAGCAAGTCAAGGGTTATAAGTGGTATTGATTATGACATCATAACATTTTATTGTTCTTTACGTCGTTCTTGCAAAAATATGTCAAATGTCTTATCACAAAGAATGCACATGTGAAATCAATCAAACACAATTGTCTCTTTTTGAAACAAAGATAGAAATGGACGAGTTGTTACCATTGCCTGTAAAATATGGAAGCCTTATCCTAAATTTGATTTAAGATATGGTCTAGGTTACAGTTATTGTCAACGCTACTAACACTGACACTAGGGCCAACAGCTTCTATATATCATCCTAACACACTAGTTATTATTCCGTCGTTTATTGTATGTGCATGTGTAAGGGCTTCAACGCCATGCCGTTCACCGTAATGACGCAAGCCGATTGTGAATCACAATCGCACTTTATCGGTTGATTTGGAATAAAACCTTCACATGTGAGTTCTACTTAGTTTATTTTTCATGCATTCAATCTAAAATTCTATCTTAATCCATGCTGTCATCCTTTCCATCCCCATTAAATTTTGTAGGCGATTTGAAAACTTTGTTGGCTGCCGTTTTTTATGCCGTCATGGGAACTATTCCAGATATTGGGAAGACCATGTGATATATACACATGCTACTTCCCTAATAAGGAAATGAAAGGACTTGAAAGTCCTCAAGTACATCAAAGGTAATAAAGTCGTGATCCACCGAGAGATCACACACCAAGCGTGTAATGTTTAGGATCAGTACTGACAAAAACACGGTCTGCCTTGAACAGAACAAACAAAAACAATGAAGGACTTGATGCATCGCTTTCGGGCTTTCGCCCATTCACACATAAAGAATTAATGTACAATGACACCAAATTTCATTTAAAAACTCATAGCACTTCCCGAGATATACGAGGTCAAATCCGCATGGCCATGGACCCAGTTAAGCATCCAATCGTATGGGGAAAGACGGTCCATGATGGAAATGCAACAGACGAATGAACTATACATATCATGTTTAAAGCATTTCTGACTTGAATTCTTTGCCTGAAATCGCAAATCAAGGTCATTCGCCTTTTCATTTGCCGATTTTGTCAAACAAATCCGCTATCATTCTCTCTTATCACTTGACCTTGACAGTAGTATGAAATCAGCAATCTGGACAAAGTCTCCCGCTGTGCATGTACATTTGGGGAAAACCACGTCCACACATGTAGATCTATAAATAACTGGCTATTTTTAGTAGCATTACAATTCAACAACTACCAAGACGTTTGTTTATCATTGTGACGAGAAGATTGTAGAGTACTTCGAATTCCACTGCTATAAAAAGAAGCGATATTCTTAAATTTTATTAATTATAATGCAACAGATACTAGTACGGACTAGTAGTGTACTTCTTATTACGGCACAGCAACACCATAATGTTAATCGTACTTTTTCTGGACTTTCCGTCGAGTATTCGAAAAGACTGCATGTCCTCCAGCGCATGAATATAACTCGTCTAAAATTAAATCAATGGAATAATGGCACATCTATTTTCTCATCTGATCAAACTTATCTTGCATTGACTCGTACAATATGAATTATAAGTACTAAAAGTAAATCTAATCACGCTTTTTCTAAATATCGACGCACTATTTATACCCCAGGAGGTATTTTCTGCGTTCCACGCGTTCCCCACAGCATATTGCAACGACTAGGGTCTGGAATTGCTATGCAATTCCGACCAAAAATGAGGCATGGCTTTAGAAATTTTAGCGGGAAAATTCACAACTGCGCAAAAACAAGCAATTCCTATTTACATAAAGCTATTTGGCTTTATGACCAACATCTCGAACATTTAATGATATTCCGATTGCAACCTAAGGTTTTTAAAAAGCTATGCTTGTTTAAGATAGACTGGAGTAACCTGCTTTTGCTTGCTATCTATACGCGAAGAGACAAGTGACCACCGCCATTTTGTAGAGGCTATTCCCTGTTCAGCAAATGTTATTTATAGCACAGGCGGTAAGGGCAGATAAGAAGCTGTATACACTGCGTGTAGATATTTTTCTAATTTGTCTGCAGTAGCATTCACAGCATAGGTATACAGTACCTGATGTAATTTACGAGAGGCTCGTGATGTTTAGCCTTGAGGATGTAATTAATTTGGTCAATTTTTGTTGATTCTAGGTTAAATGAATGAAACAAAACGAAATCCAGTGAGATAAAAATAACTGATACGCGTCACTTGAACCTAGGTCAGCCTCATTATGAATTAGTGGTCACCTGTCTAGATATTTTAAGATCTTTGTGACATGCATTGCCAGTCTATATTAAGGATTCTATGAAATATTGTATTTGTTTTTCTTTTAGACTGAAATTTATAGCTAAATATATTATTATAATATTATTTATATTATATATATATTTCGAAGATCGCGCAAAATCGGTTTCCATATTGGCACTTATATGTCATTGATCGTGTGTGTTACAAGCGTTCTACTACCATTTCTCCAAATAAGGCAATATGTCACATGGCCTTTCCCATATTTGGAAAAATTCTTATGAAGAGCGACTGTAATTCATGATCAACATGCGTCATTATGGCGAATGAATATTTTAACACACACAATAAGCGACAGAATAATAAGTGTTTTAGGGCAATATATCATAATTTAAGTTAAGCAGACCTATGCTTAAACCTATTTCTGTGCAATGAAATTTCAATAACAAGGATAACAAAGCCGGTTTTGCAAGAACTTTTACTACTTTAAGTACTTTGAAGAAGGTACAACTATGTTACGTGAATTAAAAAGGTGGTGCAGAGGTAAAATTTTTATGATCGCTAGAAGACTGTTGAACAAATGCTCGACGCCTTAAAAAAATGCTCCCTCAGGTATAGACAGTTTTCAAATGCATGAAATTTAATTAGAGTTACTTCCCTTTACCACCATTTTGGAGGTGAAGCTGGAGTTTTTGCTTCTTATTCATACCAATTATATTCAATTAATTTGAGAAAGTGGTCTATATTTTCACTCCTCTGAAAACATTTTAACACTGTTCAATAGTTTTTATTATTGCGTAACAATTGCAAAACATCAAAAAACGTCCTTAGTTTGGAGAAATTCCTTGATTTATGTACAAATATAAAGTTATATACCCTCCAATATGGCATCAAAGGAAAGTAACTCCAGTTAAATTTCATGCATTCGAAAACTATCTATAATAATTGCAAGTTTTTCTTGTACATTTCTATACTGAAAGATGACTTCTACATATACATATTTCATATTTGAATACCTTGCACTCCTCTGCAGACGTGTTGTGATACAATGGACAAGATGCCAGTGTCCTGTGAGTCTCATGCCGTCCAGTTAAGTGACCTAAACATACAATATAAAATTTTCCATGAAGTGTACATACTCTTTGTCTCTGTATAAAAATATACATACATATATGATATATATATATATATATATATAAATATATATATATATATATATATATATATATATATATATACAGTTTGACCTCGTTATCTCAAAGTCGGAGGGACCGTGGAAAATACTTCGAGATATCCGTAGTTCAAGATATCCAAATTTCTAGATTAGGATCACAAATCTTGCAGTTGTTAATGTACGCCTATTCATTTGACATTTGTGATTATTATAGTAGATGTACGAGATATACATGTATTTATCAATAAATACGCATGAAGATGTGCATATTGTATTGTTCCTAAATAATTAATCTAAATCTCATCATACCTTTTATATTTTATGAATATATAGAGAATATACTCCAAAACTGAAAATGTCATGTTTCCTTTTCAGTAACATCATAATTTAAATCCATTACTGGATATAACTGTCTTATACTATACCTAAAACCGAGGACGGGCTAACACGTAAGACAAGATAAAGACATACATGATAATTTGATTTAATTACTATTACTTTGCATAAAAATAATTTCTTTAAACGCAGGTATGAAAAAGCACTAATTACAGTTAATGTTAATAATCTAATTTTGTGTCCAGTTTAATAAGCTATCATTATTTATTAATATTTGGTATAAATAACAGGGTACGCACGGATGCGATCGATTATGTAATTACTGCGGTTTTGTACACTGACACGGTCAATTGATCACACCACACGAGCGACCTGTCAGTTAGGGTAAACGGCGCGGGTAATATTGTCAATAAGAAGCCAACTTCGAGATAAACCGGGTAAATAAGAACTTCGGGACTATAAAATGTATTCAAGATAAGCATGGTATTCGACATATCAGTGTTCGACACATCCGGGGTGAATTTAATCAAATTATGAAGGATTTTTTTCGGGACCGATGTTCGACTTCGAGATATCCCAGGTATTCGAGATATCAGTGTTCGAGATATCGAAGTTTGACTGTATACATATATATGGACATACACATATACATATGAATTGGTCCAGTTTCAACTTGAGATCTAAATTATTCTAAGAACTGTAAAGGAATTACAATCTTCCAACACTAAAATAAATGAGAAGTCATTTACTATGAGAATAATTATTTGTGTATTCTCAAAAACTTGACAGATACATTATTGAACATTTGTTACCTTTTGAATCACACCCTGGCAAAGGACATTTGGCATTACTTTCATTATAATCCATGCATGGTGTAGGACGTTTTTCGGTCCAAATTGTCAGAAATTCTGAATCTGTATTACAGTCACTGTTTTGATTTTTAGAAGCTTTCCCTTTCTTACTGCTACTATGTTTAGACTTAGACTGTTTCCCACCTCTGGCAGGTGTCAATTTATCACCTTTCCCCTTAGCTTTACTAGACTGCACCTTGTTCGCATCATTTTTTCCTTTAAGTGAATTATCAGATTTTGAGATTAACTTGTTTGGTGGAGTATTCTGATCTGCTTCAGAGTCTGATGTTGTATCAGATGAGTTACACAACCTTTTCTTTTTCTTTCGTAGTGGTGAGGAGAGAGGTGGAGAGGTAAGACCTGAAAATAAAACTTTATGTATAACAATATACACTGAATTACTACTGTAAATACAGTGTGAAAGTTGCCAAAATTGTAACAGGTGTCCTAAGTGGGCCTACAGTACAGTCGGTCTGGAATTAGGAAAATCCACGAAAGTCCCTCGGCAGCAGTATAAATTGTCCACTCAACCCTATTCCATGACCCACGATGCCGCCGGTGGACAGTTGAACACACTAATTGTAGAACTAACAGTGAATAGGGGTGAATTTAAGACCTCATTGTACATGTATAGGCGGGAATTTAAGAAATCTATCACAAATTTAATACCAAACCAAATGTCTAAAATGGCATGTTGAATTAAACACCACTTTATTGTATATTTTAAAAAGAATTACGGGTCTTTGTTTTCACAGTTAGTTTCACTAGTGATGAAAATCTGTAAGAAATTGCAATATCTTTATAGATGTAAACAGTGCAACTGTTATCACGTTTTCTATATCCTGAATTGTCACTGTCTAATCGGCACGCGCTGGACAAAAAGGATTGAATGTGTTGACATTTCAGGGTCATTTACACAAGATGATTTATTTTATGAGTTATAGTTGATAGGGGGTCTAAAGAATCTCAGAATGGTGGACAAAGGCATGTCTTTAGACATCAGAATACGTAATGATTTATTTAATCTTCAAATTGCCTTACTATACATTAAATTCACCACACTTTCTCGCTTGTTGGCATGAAAGGGGCCCTCGTAAGTGTAACTTTTTTGGCTTGTTTATTCATTAGGCAAGTGTTATCTGTGCAAGATCGAAATAAAGAATTATTCAAACTTTCTTTTAAGTATTGTATGCATATGAAAGACATGTACAATCTTTAAAGAAAACAAAAATATGTGTACTTATCTATTTTAAGTAAAGTTGTAAAGGTGATCTCCGGAGCTTTGTTATACAGGTAAATATCAGTAACACCCCTTACAAGGGCCCCTTCACACCCAACTGTATTAGATATTATTTTAAGCGAATAAGCGAATCGGAAGCACACCAGCACAGACTAGGAAACAATTAATTAATACTAGATAAATACACTGCCTTCCCTGAAATTAATAATTTTGTCATGAAAAGCTTACGTTTACGTCATTTATCCTTAAAAGTTTAAGACGATTCAAAATACATTGTAATTATTTTGTAATAATTTTGTCATGAAAAGCTTACGTTTACTTCATTTATCCTTAAAAGTTTAAGACGATTCAAAATACATTGTAATTATCGTTCACTACTATATGCGATTCTTGATGCTAGCCATGTAATAATGATTTCAGTGAAAGTGTAAATTACTTCAAAGTTAAAAGCTAACTCTGACTACTGTCCGTTGGCTGCATTGTTATTTAAACGAGATGAGTGTATAGTGTCCACGCTCAAACGACCACGCTGCCCACGGAAAAACGGCTGAATTGCTAATCACAAATAAAATTCAGCCAATAAAGCGTGGACATCTACAAGTAAATTTATTGCCCATGCACCCCATTTCTTCGTGGGAAAATTAAGTTCCATGGCGACCATACTGTATATCACTCATCTGAACACTGTTATCCCTTAATCACACTATAAAATTGCAAAGTACATATACCATGTCAGATAATTTTAGGTAAAAAGTTCACGATCAAAAATCAAACACTGCCACATTCTTCTAGAACAAAGTCATAATCAGTTTTTCAATCTATGCAGCTTATCTGAAGCTACTCTACACAAAAGGTACCCTTCCAGATGTAACTTCCCTCTGGATCTTCCCCTGAAGATTCAGTCAATGCGCAATTCTCAATATTTCTTTTTAAAATGAAATTTTGAATAACATTACTTCTTTAAATCAAATAATATTACACAAAATTGATGCATTACAAGCAATGTACAATAAGAAAATCAAAGAAAAACCGGAAAAGTGCAAAATGACGAAGCCTAAATAGATGTCAAAATTACATAAAATTTTTATTTAATGATTTCAGTTTTCTTATTGAATAGAAATAAAACAACATTGCTTCTTAAAACACAATTCTAGATCACTCTGATACATGTATAAGGAAAAAGCTATGTCAAACGAGGGTATTCCTCTTGAGCCAATATTGCTCTGCCCTCGATCCATCCCTTGAAGGATCTGGCCACAATTTAGAGTGAACAACAACAGATGCACGTGTAGGGTACACTATGACTAAAGCTCAAATTAACCTTTAGTTCAGGTAGGTTGAAAATAGTAACAATGCTGCCACAGTATATATCATTATGAAGTATTTCAAGTAATTTGATAACTAATATAGTTTCTAATGTACCAGGTATAAAATGTAATTTCAACAAAATAAATACTTGTAAAATTTCAAACTTTCCATGTTTTCATATCAACATGGATACAAACTGAATTTGTAAAATACAAGTGACCCCGCTGGCAACTTTGTAAGTGCTGGTATAACCTGTTATCCTCAAACTACAATGTGGAATGTTAAAGCTCTTTGCCACAGACAGACAGGTCAAAAACTAGGTGCCCACAAACATTTGATTCTGGGTGCATAAAAACTCAAACATATTAAATTTGAAGTGATTTGGAAGTTTCCTTTCCCTTTAACTTATCGTATCAATCTTAGTACATTGTATTGAAAAAACAATAATCTGCTGTTATACAAATGTACATGCATCTTGATGACAGATACAATTTCTATGAAAGAACTGGATGTTATTTCAATGTTTTCAAATCTACAGTCATGAATAAAATACTACTTAATTACGCTGAGGAGAATGCAGCTTTGATCAGTAAAAAAAAAAGCAACTTTCAGATTGGGAATGTGTCGCATGAATGGGCCAAGCTATACAAAACTAATACAAAAAGGCTTGAATTGTAATACCCAACACTACCTGCAGCAGACCTTCGAGTAATTCTCATCTGTACACTTTCTGTATCACTGTCTCCTGCAGAGCCTTCACTGTCTTCAGACACTACTGAATCCTTCCCTCTCTAAATCAAAGTTTACAAATAAATCAATATTTATTTCATAAATACCTAGTAGAATACAGATGATTATACAGTACAGTCCACGTGGAACTTAATTTGCCCACTGGTCACAGTGAGCATTTTTAGAATGGGCATTAAAAATGTCCACTGGACACAGTGGACATCCTTGTAAGACTCAGTTAGAATTAACATACTGGTAAGTGGACAGCTTGATAGCTCAGGTAAATGTCCACTCCTAATGCCCCACTGAAATTTCAGGTGGACTGCCCACTATCCAAAGTTCCACCCGGACTGTACTGTGTGTAGGGAGTCCACTGAAACAAAATTTAGATTAATGTAAATGCTGCTTTTTTAAATACTGTATCCAAAGACCTTGTTGAAATGAACATTTGAAAAAAAAGAATTTTGAAAATCCATAAAGATTTGACAAAGTTACGACTATTTGAATATTGGAAAATTACGTGGTTTTTCAGAGTATTACAGCTTTTTCATAAACGAGAGGCCCAAGTGGGCCTATATCGCTCACCTGAGTACCTAGATTATCAGTCATGCATGAAGGAAGAATTCATTTATTTTTGCATTAATGTGACTAAGTCAACACAGATGTGGAAATTATGTCAAATTTTATTTCAGGCTAGAATAAAAAACAACACTTTTTTGCACATCCATTCAGGTGATTTTGATATTAAGCATTTCCTTTGTCTCTGCAAGAAGTCATTCAGGGCAACAAGTTAGTCATTTTCTTTAGGTGGGGCCTTTTGTTGACTGATTTCAAGTCTGGGTCATGAACAACAATTGTTTCAAATATTGTCCAGATCTAACTTAAAATTGCCTAATTTCATATGTTGAGTGTTGAGAAACATCTAAAAACTTATTTAGATGTGTAAAGAAATGAAAAAAAAATTTTGACCACAGCTGGATTTGAACCGCTACTCTCCATATTTCAATTACCAAGTGGTATATGTACTATTGTGAGAACTGCTTTTTAGACATGGTGGCATTATCTGTTAACCAATTTGGATGAAATTTACCAAATTGATAGAGGACTTTTAGTACTTCATGTATTCCATGTTTCATTAAAATCTTTCATGTGGTATAACAGCAGAAGTGAAAAATGTGATTGAATCGTTCCTATACACCCTCATTTGGAAGTCTTAAAAAATTCATAGAAAATCCAAAAATTGAGATATTGACAAAATTCTTTCAAAGTAACAATCCTTACCATAATTATGATCACAATAGTCCATAAGAAATCATCATTATCAATTAACTAGGAAATATGACACTTTTTTCTGCATTGAATCACCAAATCCAAAGAAATGTCGAAAAAAATTCTAAAATTTGATTTTGGAAGGTAACCAAAATGACAATACATCTTCACTCATCCCTCTAGATCATTTCTATGCATTCTGTTTGTCTCTGTATACAGCCCGTATGAAAAAGAATATTGTTAAACGAGGGAACTCTTTTGTGACCTACTCTTGACTATGGTGGCGCCACCTGTAAAGAGGTCTGGACGAAAACAACAGAATTTGAAGAGGATCATAAGTGACTTATTTCTACCAAGATTTATTAAAATCCTTCGAACAGTTTTGTAGAAAAAGTTGAAAATGTGAAAAATGGCCAAACCCCCCCCCCCCTTTTTTTTTGGAAGTCTTAAACGTAAAATTCCTAATTTCATATGTTGAGTGTTGAGAAACATCTAAAAACTTATTCAGATGTGTAAAAAAAAAAAAAAATTTTTTTGACCACAGCTGGATTTGAACCGCTACTCTCCATATTTCAATTACCAAGTGGTATATGTACCATTGTGAGACCTACTTTTAGACAATGGTGGCATTATCTGTTAACCAATTTGGATGATCCGCACAAAAAACAAAACCTTTGAAAAGGACTATGAGTACTTGCATCCTACCCAGTTTTATCACACTCCTTCAAGTTGTTCTGTAGATCAAGTTGAAGATATGAAAAACACTTCTTCCCATATGCCTCTAAATCATTCCTATGCAGTCGGTTTGTCGCTGTATGCACCCGATCTGAATAAGAAGTTTGTCAAAGGAGGGTACCCTCTGTGACCTACTTTTGTCTGTGGTGGTGCCACCTGTTCATGGATCCTGACAAAGATGACCACATTTGTCGGGGACCTTGAGTATTTGATGCATGCCAAGTTTCATTGAATTCCAGCAAGTGGTTCCGAAGAAAAAGTTCAAACTGTGAAATGTTTACACCAATTATCCCACCCCCCTTTTTCTTGAAAGTCTTAAAAAATTCATAAAAAATCCAAAACATAAAATATTGAAAAATTTTCTTTGCAGTAGTATTTCTTACCATCAAAATGATCAAATTAAACCAAATTAATGCATCAATGTTTACTAAAAGAAAAAAATACCTCTTTTCTGCATTAAAACTACCAAGTACAAAAAAACGTCAAAAATTTGATTTCGGAACGGAACCAAAAATAACAACACTTCTTCACACATCCCTCTAGATCATTCCTATGCATTCGGTTTGTCTCTGTATGCCCCCGGTCTGAAGAAGAAGTTTGTCAAAGGAGGGTACCTTCTTTGACATACTTTTGCCTGTGGTGGCGCCACCTGTTGATGAATCTGGACGAAAAACAACAACACTTGTAGGGGACCATGAATACTACATGCTTATCAAGTTTCATCAAATTCTGTTCAGTGGTTCTGGAGAAGAAGTCGAAAATGTGAAAAGTTAACGACGGACGACGGACGGACGATGATTGATCACAATAGCTCACTTGAGCCTTTGGCTCAGGTGAGCTAAAAAGTGACCGAAAAGCTTTTTTGAAAGGTCTGTTTTAAAAAATAAATCAAGTACTTTCATATTTAAAACTTGTACTGCTGAAAGGCAAGGATACATACAACACAAAAAACTCAAATACAGGTAAGTTTTTATTGAAAGTTTGGTGTGAGGCAACTCTAAAGTTGCTACTTTTTTTGTTGGACTTAGAAAATTTTGCAGTGGTACACTGCCAATATCTGACATGTGCATATCAAACAAAAGTGCAATTTCAAACAATCATATCTTAAAATGTATAAGGAGTAGAACATTCAATGAAAGTGTTTTAGATTCCATATAAAATTGTTAAAATTTGTTTATAAGGTTTTATATGAAAAAGAGATTTTATAATAATAAAAAAAATCAAATATATAAACAAACAAATAAACACATACCGGTAATACACCTGAACAATTTTAAGAAATATATAAATTCTGTATTTTAATCATCATATTTTAAATATCAGTGCCAACATGGTAAGTATCTATATGACTAATAAGAAACAAAAATCCATCCAAAATCAGCAAACTTTATAAGAAAAAAAAGCATTATTATGACCAATGGAAAAATGTATAATTCCCCCCCCCCCCCCTTCAGGCCTCACATCTCTCTAGCTCCAGTTCAAATGATCGATTTCAGCGAATTCGGCACAGAAAACTCCAATAAAATATGAGATTTTATGTTTATATGTTTTAATTATTTGGTTACGCATCATTTCTGGATGAAAACTTTATATCTGATACATAAAAACGTGGCTCGCCAGCTGATCGACAAGTAGTCAACATCCTTTCAGTTGACTCTTTACATAAGCGTTTATCCCGTCGGGGCCTTGATTGACTGCGAGCCGGCATAAACCATGCGTTTATAAACACAATTTACGACCTGAGCTGAATTAAATTCTTTGTTGATAAAGTGATTACATTAGAGGAAAGCATCTAGAGACTGTCTGACATTATGCGTCAGTCATATTTGCCGTCGTGTTTTTGTTTTCCTGAGCACCTAAAAACTTCGGCGGGTAATTTAAATATCAAAGACTCAGCCTAGGTGAAGGACACATATATCATCAGAAACTACATTTCATTGGCTTTCAGTTCATACCGATTTATAAGGCAAGATCTTGTTGGCTCAAGTCCTACTTTCATTTTGTATAATCCTAGCACTACCAACATGGCCGCCCGCAATGACGCGGCCGGTCAGGAATGAAACGATCTGCAATATTCGAGAGTTCGGAACTTTAAAAGTAGACATATACAAACAATGAAAACCACACAATTCTGTTGAGATATGTTTATTCAAGAAGTAATTAAAGGCTTTTTTTTCAAAACGCAATTGTTTTTATAAAATATGACTTTTCCTACACTGTATCAGTTAACGCTCTGCACATTTCATGACGTTATCGGCATAGTGAGTGGACTCCCTATTGTATGTTTGAAAAGTGTACACTTGTGTGATCATGAGAAATGATGAGAATATATTGTTCGCACTGTTTCGTATCTTGGTTGGGACCGCCTAAAAATGGGATCCAGCATGAAAAATGTGTCAATCGGAAAGGATGAATTTTGTCAAATAGTCGGATAACATGAGATTTCATGAAAACTAGCCGTACCGTCATTAAAATTTTTCAATAATTTTTCTCATGCATATGCGCTTTCAAGACATATTAACCAGTATGTAAAAATTTGAGCGGAAAGATGTATCCGACACCGGAAATGCCCTGATTTGGCTATTTTTGCTACTTTTCCGGCATGTTTCATTGTCATTTTGGTAGTTAATATTTACAATATAATTAAATATTTTGATAAAATTGGAAAATATGGGAAATTCCCAATTTATTGATATATAACTTGTGCAAAGACGTTGCATTTTTAAAGTTTTGGTGGCTCAGGGTTTTTTTCCAATACTTTGGGAATGTGACCGGGTCCCTTGCAATTGGGAAAATAGTGGAAATTTGGTACAACTTGGGAAAAAATAAGAACAAAAATTACACATATAAATACTAAATAAACATTATATTTAGGATTTTGTTTACTACTTTATTTATCTTGATCTCATCTCTTTGAATTTGTGCATTACACATACAATTTTTGGACTTAAATTTTTTCACTTTGGAGGTTAGAAGCAAATTGGGAAGTTTTGGTCACTTTTTGGGAAAAAATTATACTATTTGGCATTGGGACTGGGTCCTTATAACGGACCCAAATTCACTAGAAAAAAATCCCTGTGGCTGATCAAATTTGTGGAATCGCCCGTCTCTGTATTTGTTTGAGTAAACTGTGGAGGGGAACAAAAATAAATTCGGGCCAGCGCAAATTTTACATGGTCGAGTAACAGGAAACAAACATATTTTTTTTCAAGGACTCATCTTTAACATAACTTGAACTCTTTGCAATAACTGATCTTTCATTCAATGCCCTTTAATCGTAGATTCATTCTCCAAGTCTGCGTGACATCCCACAAAGATCTAATGATGATAATCCCCGAAACATTCCAAAGATGACCTTGGGGATAAACTCGGTGTTTATCAAAGACCATAATGCAACTTTGCTGAATTTGATTTTGATTACAAGAGCAAAACGAGTTTTAAAACTTTTGAAATTCATTGAGGAATCTCATGACAATTGACTCTCTTTCCCTCGTCGAATTTTATCAGGTTGGGCACATGTTCAGAACGAGCTATAATAGCTCGATCTAGCTATTATAGCTCGAATGAGCTATAATTTTTCTTATCTGAAAAATGAAAATTTCAGAATTTTAAAGAAACGGTTGCAAGTCGCATTAGAAGTCAGTAAATGCCATAACTTTTGTAAATAAACTTCCACTGCAAGATGTAAAAGATTGGAGAAACAGCACCAAGAAGTTTGCAAAGTTTTAAGGTGTGTTTTCTCATATTTGGTACGTATTGCTGCCAGGGTTCTTTTGCATAAATTCCATTATTTTCAGAGTACTAATGCAACTTTTAAACATTTTTTGAAAATTCATAAATTTTGATTGTTTACTTAAGAGAAATTATAGCTCAATAGAGCTATAATAGCTAGATCGAGCTATTATAGCTTGTTCTGAACATGTGCCCGACCTGTTTATATTACCACAGTTTGCAAAAATAAGATTTCAAAATACTGGATTCTTCGTAGAAAGCGATAAATCCCGAGACTTATCCCCAAACAAATATGTGACCAGTCCGATTTCAAGATTACTAATCTGTACTCAAGCTGTAGGTTAGAAAATCCTAGTACTGACAGTACTGTCGACCAAATCCAACTTCCAAGGCAAAGCGAAGTCAAAGGCTCGGCCAAAATCAATAAGTTTTGCCATTCACTGTTTACATGATATTCACTTACACATACCTTGCGCTTTGGCATAATGTTATCGAACCCTGTCTTTGTATTTCGTACAAAATGTAGGGTCGATTAGGACATTAAGGAGAACTGAACGTATAGTACTCTACATGATCAGCTTTCCTTGTTTTTCCGCCGATAAATGACTTCCGGTTGAAAAAGCGCCATCTGAGGTCGATTAATTTATGCAGAAGCTATATTGATCCCGAATTTCCCTCGCTAAAATTAACAATTTCCAAAGCAGAGTTGTCGTTCCCGTAACTCTGCTTTTGAGATTGTAAAATTAGTCGGATTCAGATAAGAGGAATGTGAAATTTCACCAGAGACATATATACACATACTGTATATCTCTGATTTTCCATATTTACATCTGACTGTTGTTTTGCTGAAAGCATGTGAACTCTATAATTGTGTTATTTTATTTCTATCATTCATTCATTCATCACGTCTCGTGATCGAGAGGACCCGGGTTCGACTCCCGCCCTAGGCACACCGGTGTTCTGTCTTTCGGCTGAGACAGTAAAAACCGAGGTCCCGTGTCACGGTAGGCGTGGCACGTAAAAGACCCCTCACTGCTTTGGGTGGGTCCGTTGCAAAGGTCTAAATTTGTATGCAATGCATCAGGCAGATGCCGTCACCATATACGCCGTGAAATAATCGTGGAGTGACGTAAAACAATAATCAATCAATCAATCCTTCATTCATCAAATTGCACAACCTTATATTCATTGGGGAAATTAAATTCCATGATTTCGAGTTTTATGCTACCACACATTTAAAAATTAAAGACAAATTAATAAAAAGCCGGCGTGGCCTAGTGGTATCGCGCCGGACTCCTGATCGGGAGGCCGGGGTTCGATTCCCGCTCTGGCCATGCCGGTGTCCTGTCTTTCGGATGAGACAGTAAAAACCGAGGCCCCGTGTCGTGGTATGCATGGCACGTTAAAGATCCCTCACTGCTTCGGGTGGGTCCGTTGCAAATGTCAAAATTTGTATGCCCCGCATCAGGCAGATGCCGTCACCATATACGTGAAATATTCGTGGTGTGACGTAAAACAAAAATCAATCAATCAATCAAATAGATAAATACAAAAATTTGTACCTTTTAGCAGCTTTTCTGGAATGCTAGAAGACTTCGCTCATCAATCTCTAAAGCAGAGTTACGTCTATCGGTCCTTGCATTCCCTTTGAAGGAACGACAACTCTGCTTTGGAGATTGTTCGCTCACCAGATTTTTACAACAGCAACTGGTCTCTTTCAGTGGGGGATCCAGGGTTTCCGAAAAGGGAGGCCCACATGTGTATTAGCCAAACTACTCAGCCATTTTTGGTGCCAAATCTGGATTTTTACTGGTAAATATGCACCGAAAAGGGGGGGGGGCGGCCCCTCTAAATCCGCCACTGGCTTTAATTCAGCTCTTTGATTACCTACAACTTGATACTTGTATCACTATAGATCTGCTTTCTCCCTACATACATAATTTATATTAGTAGCGGATTTAGAAGAGGCCGCCCCTTTCCGCAGCATATTTACAAGTGAGGCCCCCATATCTGGCATCCAGAATGGCTGAGTAGTTTGACTAAATCACGTGCTCCTCCCCCCTTTTCGAAAATCCGGGATCCGCCACTGTAAATCTTTATAATAAATACTATTCAACGAAGTGAATGTGTGTGTTCGTGTGTGTGTAAGTGTGTGCTTGCGTGTGTGTGTCGTGTGTGCTTTAAATGCAGGCTTACAGGAGTGATTGTCAAAACGGCCCAAGAAGAAAAAAAAACAGCATACAACAGAAGACCCAAAACAGCACAGTTTTTACCAAAACGGCCCAACTTTGTAAGAATTTGACAATATTTTTTCACCTTGTGTTTAAATTATACGTGATACAGATAGTAAGAGGACGAACAATATACGCCACTTACATGGTGTTCAAAATATTTATTTTCTGGCAAGAAAAGCCTCGGTCATACTATTTATTTTCAGGTTTTTGGAGGACAATAATTAGTTCCAAAATCTGTTAGCAGCACCCTCGCCCCGTCAGAATCATTCTGCTGTCTCCTAATGACAAGTATGTTGGAGCTGCGTCGTGTAAAGCTTTAAATAAGGAATATTTCTACCAGAGGGCAAACCCGACAGCACCCTCTAGTACAGCTTGAGCTTTCCATGTTGTAGAGCAATCTGTTCCCATTATCGATCAACGCGTGGTGTAACTGATGAGTATCATGAAGGTGTCTTCTGAATATGTAGAATTTTATGCGACCTATCTTTCGGATCCATGTTCATCGGTATAACACACTCTTCGTGTTGCATCAAGTTGCACTGCGGCTTATCCTTGATCAATGATTTGTCGAAAATCGCACCGAGAATTCTAGATAATAAATTACCTAAAATCATTACTGTTTAAATTAGCCATAACAACTACAATAAACCACATAACATCTTATATATGAATGGCATCTCGGACTTTGAATCTGGTTACTGATTGTGGTGTTACTCGCATCCGACTCCCCCTGTTTATATTTGAACTTCGGCATTCCAAGTGCACTAAACTCATGTAAAAATGCTTCTGTTTTGTTTGTTTGTTTGTTTGTTTTTTTTTTTTTTTAATATTTCTATACCCCCGTAAACAAAGTTTTTTTTCTATTTATTTATTTGAGGGGAAGTATATAGGAATCACCCCGGGCGTCTGTCTGCCTGTCCATAAATCTTGTCCGGGTCATAACTTCTTCCTTTTACTTTGGAGGGAAATAATATTGTTTTCCATGACCCAAAGGTATGTCATGACCTTGAACTAAGGTCATATCTACAAGGTCGAATTCACAGTGCACACTTAGCCAGAATTATTGTACGTACCATAATTTCTTCCTGTTATGTTAAAGGGAAATTACATTTTACACAATTGTTGTCCGTAACCCAAGAATGTGTCATGATCTGAACTAAGGTCATATCTACAAGGTCAATGTCACAGTGCACACACAGCCAGCATTCTTGTCCGAGCCATTACGTCTTCGTAGTACGTTGCAGGAAGGTTTTATTTTACACAACAATTGTCCATGACCCAAAGATATGTCATGACTTGAACCAAGGTCATATCTACAAGGTCAAAGCCAAAGTGTACACAACTAGAATAGTTGTCGACGCCATAACTTCTTCCTGTTATATTACAGGGAGATGATATTTTTCACAATCGTTGTCCATGACCAAGGAGTGTGTTCTGACCTTGAACCAAGGTCATTTATACAGGGTCAAGGTCACAGTACACACATAGGCAGAATTCTTGTTCAGACAATAACTTCTTCCTGTTACGTTGGAAGGAGATAATATATTTCGCACAATTATGGTGTATGGCCCAAAGATGTATCATGACCTAGAACCAAGGTCAAATATTCAAAGTCAATTTCACAGTGCACAAAAAAAGGAATTCCTGTTCAGGCCATAACTTCTTCCTTATAAGTGGGAGTGAGATTATATTTCACACAACTGTTGTCCGTGACACAAAGGTGTGTGATAACCTTGAACCAAGGCCATATCTTCCAGATCAAGGTTAGAGTGCACTAAAAACCCAGGATTCCTGTTCAGGTAATAGCGTTTTCCTTGTACGTTGAACGGAGATTATATTTCATGATCTTGAACTAAGGCCATATCTACAAAGTCAAGGTCAGAATACACACATACTAGAATTCTTGTTTTCATTATTGATTATACCCTCAGAATGTACAAGTGGGACATCCATTACACTTATACCAGTAATGTATCTTGGATCTTGAATTATTGCACGTTTCAACTGTGTTGCCGCGGAAGGGGGCGGTATTTTTCCCGTTAGGACAGCTCTAGTTAGTATCTAAAACATTTTTTTTGGTATGTTTGATGTAAATATATGCAATAAAAATCTTATATGATATGTTCAATAAAGAAATTATCCTAGATGTGTTATTATTCAGCTATCTAGAACCCTTGAATCCGACCAAGTTCTAGTTTGAGAGTGCTCGTATACAAACTCGAATTTAAGATCAACTTGTGTAACCGGATAAATGAAATAAATAAAATATCACACAGCCAATGCTTTGCGCAAGCTTAGTTAGAACAAACAAATGGCAAGTAAGGAATCGCTGAATATTATGTGTTTCAAACCCGACATTTCTTGAATCCGAATCTCATCTGTTCCAGTGGGTTTTATTAGATTTATCGTCCTTATCGTGTTTCATGTACGTTGGCACATAAAAGATCCTTCACTGTTTTGCGACAGACAGGTACCGCCAACATTTAAGTGAAATGATCTTTGACTTATGTTAAACAACAAATAAAAAACCCCAAAGATTAACGGGGTTTTTTTTGCATACGACAAAATGTGGCGTCATTGTTTGCGTATGTTATGACTGTTGGCTGCTTTCTATAAGAAGCCCTTTTCCGTTGAGCAAATATGATCTCCATGGCCTACACTTTTATGCAGGGGTGGATCAAGGATTTGCAGTTTGAAAAGAGGATGGGGAATAAGGCTTCTGGACACAAGATTAATCTTTAAGATGTCTGAGCGGGAAGAAGTTTGTCATCTGATGCTCTTGCAGTTTGGTATTTGAAAGACTAAAAATTGTGAAATTTCGCATTAATCACATACATTACTACAAGTAGACAGCACTGAACAAACAAGAAACATCTCTCTCTCTCTCTCTCTCTCTCTCTCTCTCTCTCTCTCTCTCTCTCTCTCTCTCTCTCAACTTAGGGGACACAAACGGACGTCCCTATAGATGTTTGAATCCGTTCACTGTGATCGCTATATATGCCATCTAAACTGTTACGTAGTAATCATAACGAGCAGATTCAAATATTTAAATTTACTTAGATTGACGAACGCCCCCTCTCCAAATCAGAATCCGTGAATACTACAGGTGTATTCATGAAAATTCAAATATGACTATTCGTTGGCTGCAGATGTCTCTAAAATCACTCCCTTATTGTTTAGTGTGTTGATGAACAAACGAAAAGACACAAGATTTCGTAATTCGTATTACGACAAAAGCACTAAATTACAGAGTATGAATAGGACAGACGTTAAAAGGTCTCGAAAAAAAAAATCATATGGCTATGATGTGAAGTAAAAAAAAAAGCCCCGTCCGATAGTAGATGGAAAAAGGAGAGGAAAAAATTCGGCATCTGGTCATGGACAGTAAGCTTTAATTCGCAGTTTCGAAACATCTTATTTTAGATTGCTCAAATGTCAATAATATTTAGATTTTAGGTATTTAAAAACTGACGCACGAGCAGTAAAACGTCCATGTAGGTGCATACGACGAAATGTGATATATATTGTAAATGTAAACCGTACGGAGGTTTCGCCTAAGCCTACAAAGAATGCCGCACATAACGTCACACCACGGAGACTACTACGAAGCCGCCGTACGGTCTACATTTACTACATATATCACATTTCGTCGTATGCACCTACATGGACGTCCGCTGGTGTCGAGGATGCGATATCCCCACCTCTGAATCGAGCCACGTGCAACCAATTTCAGATTATACATTATATATATATATATATATATATATATATATATATATATATATATATATATATATATATATATATATATATATATATATATATATATATATATATACATATGGTATAATTTGAAATTGGTTGCACGTGGCTCGATTCCGAGGTGGGGATATATATATATGTATATATATATATATATATATATATATATATATATATATATATATATATATATATATATATATATATATATATATATAATATTACGCTGAACACATTATATTCTTATAGAAAACAGGATTTCCGTCATTGAACATTGAATGATAGATGATGTATGTAATCGTACGCTTCACTGAGTATCAATGAGTAATGTCGCCTTGATTCACCGTCCTAAACATTAATTTTGAGTCGAGTGTCCGGTACGTTAATGCACATATAACCAAGGACTTATAAACAAAGTTAAAGTCCTTGATATAACAACGGAAGTTCATAAAATGACTCTACGACAGTTTTTATCCGGGTTACGACCTTTCCGATATAGAATCAATAAGAACGAACAAAACAATACTCTGATAATGGTATCATAAATTTTTGGTAAGGAGGTAACTATCAGTTAAATAAATGTATATAGCTTCTGTCCTCGCCAACAATAGGGGTCACCAGCTATACGCATCCGATACCAGTTTGATATAATTAACACCCCATTCTTGGGTGAGAAGAGATCCAAAACATTCCGAATATATTACGGGGTATAAATTTGGTTTTATCGTAAGCGATAATGCCCAGTTTGAAGAAAACTATTGATTTATTGATTATTGTTTTACGAAACACGACGGTTATTTCACGTATATGGTGACGGCATCTGTCTGATGCGTTGTATACAAATTTCATACGTTTGCACCGGACCTACCTGAAGCAGTGAGGGATCTTTTACGTCAATTGGAACACTTCGACCTTCTGCAAGCAAATAAAAGGTCGAAGTGTTTCGATTTTTTAAGTGCCACGTCTACCGTAACACGAGACCTCGGTTTTTACTCTCTCATTCGAAAGACACGAATCCGATGCGCCCACGACGAGAATCGAACCCGGTGTTGTAGTATAGACTATCCCCCCGGATAAACCGACACAGTATAGACCTTCCCCCTCTAAAGGGGATATTCTATCCGTACGGTTTTTCACCCATCTGATTAGCAGCATAGACTTTCCCCCCTAGGCGGATAAACCGACCTGGGTTCATCTTTCCCGCCCATTGATTCCGGATTCTCGTCAAATCGGAAAACTCAAACCGTAATTTAGTCTTGATTTTACGTCCTATTGAAATTGCAATACATGTATACCTATACCCAATCGTAACAACTCGTCCATTTCTGTACGCAAATACGAAAATGGCGATGGTGTTCCGATTGGTACATACCAGCTGGCCGTGGCCTGGAGGAAAATAAACAAACATGCATACAAAACAAAGTTCCCTTTTCATCATTCTTAATGGTGTAGACTATATCAAATACACAGCAAAAAAGTAAAAATAAGATATACATGTATGATTTCATTATCATAACGTCAAGATGCCATTTCATATTTTAGATCCCATTTAGAATAGAAATGATTTGATATTGAGAGAAAGAAGTTTTAGTCCCTAAAATGGTTTTCCTTTGGTTGTTTTCATGGTTTTGGGGTTCGAAATCTTATGGCACAATGACACAGAACAAACAAAAAACAAACAAACAAAAACCCAAGGAAAAAAACAGAACAAAGCAAAACAAAACCAAAAAAAAAAAAAAAATAATAAAAAAAAAAATAAAAAATAAACCGAAAAACAACCCCCCCCCCAAAACCCAAACAATTAAGAGGGACTATTTTTTCAATGTATCAGGGGCGGTGATTGGATGAAATTATTTGATCAATCTATAAATAAAGATTGATTCTGCTGTAAAATCATGATTTTTTTTCTCATTTCGCTAATGTAAAAATTTTATGAACTAGAAAGTGGTTGTTCTTTACATTTTAATTTTGGCATATTTTTGGGAGTGACCCCTATCAAGCATGATTTTCTCGAAATTACGGCGGATAACCTATAGTAAACTGTTAAAATTCTGATAGAGGAGTGTCCGACAAACATTTTGATATATGGATTATACATGTATATAGCTAAAGTGTATGATGTTGTGTAAATCTTGCTGGAAGTTTGGTAATTTAACATGGGACCCTATGGGAAATGGAATTATTGTGCTTTGGCCTCTTATCACACGGATTCCTCGTGTGAAAAATGGAAGCTCTATCACATAGCATTCCAAATTATGTGTAAGGTCTAAGTTTTTGTAGACAGACAGACAAACTAACGGACAGGACAAAAACTACTGGTGCATAATACTGACGGCTACATGTATGTGAGAGAGGCTTGTATGTAAATACATGTATATGTAGGTATGCAGCATTGTGTCATCCTTATACAAATACTGAAAAGAGCTTCCCAAGATAAAAACATCTTTTCGTCTGTGATACTTCTCTCAAAACTTGCAAGGACCTCTCGGTTCCTTTCCTCGATAATTTTTGCATGTTACGTCCACTCTCAATATCCGATATAATTTGTTAAACGAATGTTGAATGTCACTTCATATAATTTTCACTCAGGAAATTAAAAATGTAATTTGTGGCACTTCTAAAATGTAATTTGATCAAAATTATGTTTTTATATCTGCATTTGCTCGACATATAAATGATAATGTGTCCTAATGGGGAATCAATTCATAATTTGATTCTCACCTAGGACCAGCTAGAGTAAAGAGATATCTATAATTTGCAAAATAAACCACATGCCCTTATGCAGGGAAATCGGATTTTTCAAAATTTTAATTTCAAACTGGCAATGTGCTGATATCCAATGAGATTTTGTCAAATAAACATGGTAACGCATTATGCATATTTAGTTCCATTCACTTGTTGTAATATTCGAACCTAACCGGATTTTATCTCTTAAGGGGGGGGGGGGAAGCGTACTGATTTCAGAGGGGATAAACTATATTGGGTCGTTTTATCCGCGAGGGATAATCTATGCTGGATCGGTTTTTCCGGGGGGGGGGGGGTTCTGTACTGGGTCGGTTTATCCGGGGTGAAAGTCTATACGGGGGGATAGTCTATGCTACAACACGGGACTTTTCGGTCATGAGCATAGCACCTCATCCACTGAGCCACGCCAGCTGAGGTCGAACAGTAAGATTTTACTCAGAAACTGAAGATAAATCCCGATGGGTATACCCCATGCAAAGTCACTTGTCTGGGGCATCTCAGCGTTTGAGAATGAACCCCATACATTGCGCCCGGACAATTAAATCCCATAATTTAAATATGTCCGAAGACACACAACTTTATGGACACATGCGTTGGAAATCAACACTACATGCCAGATAGAAGGTACATTACAAGATGAAAATGATAAAATTTATAAATTCAAAAAGATAATGAAATATCTTTCTTGGTTTATTTCATAAATAACATCTGATTTTATTGTTATCTTATTAACGCATGTTATGTGACATTTGATTATTTGTTATATACATGTAGTGTCTCGATTGATCAATTCATTGTGATTGCGACATTTTCTTGTAATATGAAGGCTTTGTGGTGCCGTATCTTCACATTTGCTAGGATCGAGATACGGCATCGCAAAGCTTTGGATATTGTGAAGTTGGTTGGAGAGGTTCAATACCTTCTTTCATTAGTGCTTAACATTGTAAAAAGTTAGCCAAAATTACATGTCGTGAACAATGATAAATAGGCGACCAACTTGAACAACAAAAGCGGTTTGAAAAAGTAAAATATCAAGATATAAAGCACTTTACGATAGACGACTCATACATTGCAATGTCAGTACAAATTATGAAATACGGGGTAATTACGAACTTCTGGAGAACTGACCAGAAGTCACCTCAGATGCCATGGGAAAAACATCTGCTGCCGATCGGCCTAACACAAATCGAGATACTTTGGTTAGGTATAACCAAACAGCATACAAAATGTGACCCTTTTTAATGATATACATAAAATATTGGCTGAGAAAAGCCAAAATCTGTTGTCTAAATTTCGAACTTGATATTTATACGAAAAGAAATGATCACCCTCAAAGTTCACCATTACGTTTTTAGTGTGTTGTCCTTAACTTTACTATAGGCTACGTCATTATTTGTTGTTCGTAAACTGACATATGCTATAAACGATTTACGCCGGTTTGTTCCTTGACATCGTAGGTCTAACTCAATTAATTTCTGTACTTTGTAGGATGATTCATGTAATCGATGTATAGATTCAGTTAAAGGGAAAAATGAATACTTTTTTTATAGAACTGCATGTCCCATGAGTACATTTTTTAAATGTCAAGAGATTTTTCGAAGATAAAATGCGGATTCTACATTCCGTTTCAGGTTTTGTAAAGTTTATTTTCAACAAACATGTGGCGACTTCAAGCTGAAGTTTTATGAGCGGCTCAATATTGAGGACATACATTTTGCTAGGAATTTACACATGTTTTGTTAGTATTACATGATATAAAGCTTTACAGATTCCTGCACCTATGCTGACACTACAGCGGGAAAAGATGTGTGATATAACTTTTGAGGAAGAGGATCCATATGAGAGTTTACCTCCTTCCTCCACGTCAACAACACACGCCCTTGCTGGAGCGACGGCCGGCATCCTAGAGCACAGTGTTATGTACCCGGTAGATTGTGTTAAGGTGAGGGAAATGTTTTATGTTAAAGTTACAGGTTTTACCGGAATGCCTTTTAATACCAGTACGGAGTCTGCATCGCAAAAACGCTTTACCTAAAAGTGCAACAAGTACATGTACAAGTTTTTACGTAACGTAGGTTAATGATGCATAATGTATTACTCTTATATATATAGAAATAAATCAGTTATATCATGCTTACTCTGTAGTCATTTGTGAATGCCAGTGTACTTTCCCGCTTACTGCAATAAATGCCATTACACACTTTACTAGACAGACTGTTTACTTTTGTTAGTCAACTTAGTTTGTCCTAATAAATAACAGTGCAGTGTGGGTGGGTCAGTTTTTGAAGTTACATTCCCAAATGGCCTAGAATGGAGCAAACAGCACATTGGTTGCCTTTCCAGAGATTCTCTGCTCTTTGGTGTTACCCATTTTATAATGGCAATGTATGGGCTAGGTCAACCAGCTGTCAAAGAGATTTCGTTGATTACCCCTTAAAATTTGCAACAAGCATTGCAGGGGATATGGTAATGGTACCATTCATGTGTGGATGTGTACATGTGCCTGTAACAAAACCTTGTAGACAGTCTAGAATTCGCAGTTTTCGCCCTATTGGGTTCATACTTCACATAGAGCTCAAGTATAATGAGAGGAAGTTCCCTATTTATTTTAGGGTTAAAAGGTCATAGGTTAGGGTCACTAGGGGTCATCATAGAAAAGCATTGTAGACACTTTAGAAGCCGCAATTGGGTTCATACTTCATATATGCCTTTAATGTAATGAGAGGAAGATCTCTTATAGGTCTATTGATTTTGGAGTCAGAAAGTCAGTTTAGTACCATAGATGTTGATGCCATGCAAGGGAATGCCACATTAGTTGTCTGTCCATCTGTAAACTTTTAACATTTTCGATTTCATCAGAACCATTTGAAGGATTTTGATGAAACTTGGTATACATGAAGTACTATAGGTCCTATACCATGTTTGTTCATTTCGTCTAAATCCATTGACAGGTGGTAACACCATGGCTAAATTATGGTAAGTCTCAGAGGGTAACCCTTTTTGAAAATCTTCTCAAGAACCACTGTATGGATAATAAAACTAACCACATCTGAGTGTTCTGGAGGGATGTATATTTAAAGTTTTTTCATTTTGTTGAAATTTAATGAATGATTTTTGACTCGTTTTATACAACTTTTCGGACTTTATCCTTTTCATGCGAAGTAGCATTTGGTGTCCTTGTGCACAAATAACTTTAACCTTTGCTATATCTTTTGAACCATCAGTTGTAGAGCTTTCATATTTCACATTTACTGATGTAGATTCCTCATAATTAGAGCTTTCATTCATTTCGGTACCATGAGTTTTTATCTAGTGACCTTGGCCTCGGACTTTGACCTACTTTTCAAAAACTTTAACCTGGGCTATATTTTTTTAAAAATTTGTTAGAGTTTTGATATTTCACATGTAGATTTCCTATGACTATGACGTTTGACCTAGTCACTTTGACCTTGGACTTTAACCTTCTTTTCAAAAACATTAACTAATGATTAAACTAGGCTATATCTCTGAACTGTGAGTGCTAGGGCTATTATATTTCACATATAGATTCCTCATGATCATAGCTTTCATTTGGTACGTCAAATTTTTACCAAGTGACCTTGACCTTGGACTATGACCTACTTTTCAAAATCTTTAACCTTGGCTATATCTTTTGAATTGTTATACAATCAAACTTTGATATCTTGACATCGTAGGGACCTTGAAAAATATGTTGAGATTTCGGTAGGTCAAAATATCAATACTGAGAGTGAAAAAGAGAAAAGTTATGTGTTTTTCATAATTGCTGGATTATTGTTAATGATGATTTTACTCACGTATGATAATAATTAACGATATTTTATTTCACAATTAATAAGATTCTTTGTCTCGATAGAATGAACTTTGACTTTACTTTTTACCTGACTATTTGAATTTACCTGACTGTTGGGGCAGGGATTTCTCAAAGACAAGAGGGTAGGAGAACCTGTCTGTGACATCACATAAATGGATTTGATGACAAACAGAATGAATGCTCTTTTAAATGTTTTCATGATAGATAAAGTTATTTGAAGTTTGCAGATATTCTTGTAATTACATGGATCACCTATTTCGTCATTAAATGCATATCTAATTGATTGTTATCTGCAAGCATCATTCAATATTATCAATTAGGTAAAAAAAGTTTTAACAACTTACGCACATATGATACATGATAGGCCAAACTATTGACGCAAAGGTTGTTACGGTGAAGTAGTTACGCGTGTTGCATAACGATCATTTAATCACTTAAGGCTAGATCACAGTTATAATCCGCTAATAAGAAGCCATTGTCGAGATAAACCAGGTAAATTTTGATAAGGGGACTGGAAAATGACGTCGAGATAAGCATGGTAATTGACATAGAGGATGTCGAGATATCCGGGCTACATACAATCAGATTATTAAGGGAAAAAGTTGGAACCGATCATTACCATCGAGATCAGCCGGGTTAACGAGATATCTGATGTCGAAATATCGAAGTTTACCTGTATATATAAACGCTTAAGGCTTGCTGCCCATCAAATGATTAAAAAAAACTTTCACCCGTGAGCTTTGTTGTCTTCTAACTACATGTACTCTTGTTTAAAATTGCAAGAAGGTAGAGTGAGTCTTTTTTTTTTTTTTTTTTCACATTTTCAAATTTTACTCTGGAACAACTCAATATATTTCAATAGGAATAAAGTACTATAGTTCCCCTACAAGTGTACTGCTTGTTCTGCCGGATCTGTCACAGGTGATGCCACCATACCCTAAAGTAAATCTTAGACGGTATCCTCTGTTGACAAACTCCTTTTTCAGAACCACTGCATACAGAAACAAACTGAATGCATCAGAGTGAATGCATCAGAGTGATAAATTAGAATGTGGGAAGATGTGTTGCTGTTTTAGATTACAGTCCGAATGATAATATTTTATTTGATTATGACTTATTTTTAGAGTATGTCATTTTAATGCAAAAAAGCATTTCATAAATATATCCCCTATGGTTAATTATGATGCACTTAATTGCTGTATTATATCCAGAATTATTTAAAGGAATGCTTTTGTCAAAGAAGTTTTTAGACTGCTAAAGGAAAGGAAGGGGTTTGATTTTTACATTTTCCAGGGTTCTCACTAGGGTTCTGAAATGGTGAGTCCTGGGACTCACCACTTTTGAAAATGGTGAGTCCCACCAAAATTTGGTGAGTCCCAATCTAAAAATGATGAGTCCTGAAGTAAACTTCAATATATATAGTTTTTTTGTGTCTTGATACGGTAGTTATATGTGCATATTATCTGTCTTTCATGCTAATTATGTGAATTAAATGTTAATAAATTTGATAGTTTTGTTGTTTAAGCATGAAAAGCAGATAATGTACACATGATGTGTTCAAAACTCAATGTGTTCTACAATATCTCTTCTGTTAACTTCAACATAAGTGTGACACCACCCTAATAGACTGCTAAGCACTAGGCATAAAATGAAAAGATTCCTTTGTTTAATTATTTATTTATTTCTTTGTAACAATCACATAAAATGATAATTTATTAATCATGTTATAAATAATAAACTGTTAAGCACTGTATCATATATTTGCAAAAGAAGTTTTAAGGTCTAAGCACTACAAATAATTCTTATGGAAAATCAAGCACTATCATACATTATATTATACATTATATACAGATAATAATCAAATCACATCATATCATAGCACATTGTTCACTTCCTACGGCTATGCATGTCCATGAACTTCAGGGATTTCTTGGTGTTGAATTCACAAAGTGGTGGTCCGGCTTGCTGGATCCGCATCAGCTTGGTGGGTAGGTGGGTTGGGTTGTTGATCAGTGAGTTGAGGACCTCGTCGCCGTATATAAGGATTGAGTGGTCAGCAGGCATGTTGGCATTAATAAATTCACCGATTGTAACCCAAATTATGTTTGACCCAAGCTGTCGTTGCAATTTTGCAGTAATTGCTAATTTTAATAATCAGAGACATATATACACATATATCTCTGTAATAATGACCGTACAAACCGCCGAAGTCTTTAAGTATCATTAATATATTTAAGTGCGTTGAACTTATTTAATAGTAAGGCAATTTAAGGTTCAAATAAATCATTACGTATTCTGATGGCTAAACACATGCTTTTGTCCACCATTCTGAGATTCTTTAGACCCCCTATCAACTATAAATCATAAAACAAATCATCTTGTGTAGATGACTCTGAAATGTCAACACATTCAATCCTTTTTGTCCAGCGTGTGCCGATTAGACAGTGGCAATCCAGGATATAGAAAACATGATAACAATTGCACTGTTTACATCTATAAAGATATCGCAATTTCTTACAGATTTTCATCACTAGTGAAACTAACTGTGAAAACAAGGACTCGTCGTTCTTTTTTAAAATATGCAATGAAGTGGTGTTTGAATCAACATGCCATTTTAGACATTTGGTTTAGTATTAAATTTGTGATAGATTTCTGAAATTCCCGCCTATACATGTACAATGAGGTCTTTAATTCACCCTTATTCACTGTTAGTTCTACAATTAGTGCGCTCAACTGTCCACCGGCGGCTTTGTGGGCATGTAATAGGGTCGAGTGGAGAATTTATACTGCCACTGACGGACTGCCAGAAGCGTTATCTCCTGCGGTTAATACAAATCAATTAATACACGGCTTACTCAGTGACACAGCACAATGTCATAAATTTATTAGGCGCGTGCGGGGATAACAGGGACGCGTCCCGGGGACTCACCACTTTTGAAAATCGTGTGTCCCAGCCGATTTTGACACGTCAGGGACGCAAATACGCGCGTTAACGAGATCCCTGTTTTCAACTTTGTCTTCACTATTTCTAGATTGATTTTGATGAAGCTTGGTTGATATTAATTAAAGATGGTCCTGTACAATTTTAGGTGTTTTAAAAGTTTTAAAGAAACTAAAGACTTGTGACCACCTACAAGGATTCTTGTTTAATATCATTAATAGCAAAGTTTTCTGTGTCTCAGGTGAGTGATATAGACCCACTTGTGTCTGTTGTTTTAACTAGTGATGAAATAGAATCTTGATAATGTATGATGTAACACATCCTTAAATATTTACCAATGTGATTTTATAACTGCTTATTTAGAATGGATATTCTGGTCATAATGCAACAGACATTATATTTAGTAATGATTTTATCACTTTTAGACACGTATGCAGTCTTTGGTACCAGATCCAAGAGCAGATTATAGAAGCGTATTTGATGCATTTCACAAGATACTGCGATATGAAGGCATAAGAACTACAGTTCGTGGTGTCAATGCTGTGGTTGGTGGTGCTGGACCCGCTCATGCATTATATTTTGCTTGTTATGAAAAAATAAAAAAGTTATTAACAGGTGGACAGACAGGGAATCACTTGGCACATGGTAAGCTAACAAACAAAAAAATTGTTTATTCATCATTACATGTACTTGTTTGTTTGATGGATGATTTCATGTATATAATGTGGTATCTGTCTGCTACATGGAATGAAAAGTTTTTATCTATGTCCAAAAAATCCACCACAAGTGAAGAAGAATCTTTATGTAACAATGTGAATCCTTACAAGGGATCTTGGATTTTACTGTTTCATGTAAGGATGACAGAAGATGATAAATTACCTCTCTGACTACTGCTTTGATTGCTGATAATACCCTATATGTTTTAATAGTAAAAGCAATATTATAAAAAGAATAATTCATCTTATATATCCTTTTGAAGTTAAGTAATTCAGTTTGAAATTTCTGTCAAATTACATTTTAATAAAGTTGATTGCACATTTTTGTTCCACCAAAATGATGGATTTATGAGTTGTTCTTTATTGGTGTAGGTACAGCTGGAGTGTTTGCCACTCTTCTGCATGATGCTTTTATGAACCCAGCTGATGGTAAGTTCATAAGCTAGACTCACATTACACAAACATCAATTTGAATGGCCTAAATTTATCACCATTTTTTGTCTCGATCAACAGTTTTAAAATGAGAAAATATACCGGTAATCATAACCAGTAGTGTGTTAAGTGCATTGATATATGAGATCAAAATCCTTACATTTTGAACTTTGATAACTCTAAGAAGGAACTTTTGAAATCACATCAAGTTTTGATAGGAATCTACAAAAAGTCTTCATGATTTCAAAGATACCTTACTTTAAAGAGCTGTAGCTTCAAATTTTCAGAGTTTTCAAGTTGTTAATAGATTTTAAAAAATGTGGTCAGAATCACACTGTTACATTTGAACCTTTAGTTATAGTGTAAGTGGGTATTTTCATATTGGGAGTTCCTGAAGTTCAACTATATATACATGTTAAATATACAACATGTTTTGTAAGTGGCATAATTCTTTTTTTCATTATATTCACAGTCATAAAGCAAAGAATGCAGATGTACAATAGTCCATATACATCATGCTTTAATTGTGCAAAGACCGTGTATAAGACAGAGGGTGTTCGGGCATTTTACCGTAGCTATACCACTCAGCTTACAATGAATATCCCTTTCCAGAGTATTCATTTTATTTCGTATGAATTCATGCAAGACATTTTAAACCATGATCGGAAGTATGATCCTAAGTCACATGTGATATCTGGAGGTTTAGCAGGAGCTATTGCGGCAGCAGTCACCATGCCATTAGATGTGTGTAAGACACTTTTAAACACACAGGAAAGTTGTGCCAGAAGACATATATCCTATATAGAAGGCATGTCATCAGCTTTCAAAACTGTATATGAATTTCAGGGATTTAGTGGGTATTTTCGAGGTTTACAAGCACGAGTCATCTTCCAAATGCCAGCTACTGCAATTTCATGGTCAGTTTATGAATTCTGCAAATATTTTTTGACAAAACAACAAGCCTCAGAGGAGAATATTACGAGGGTTAAGACCCTGAATCTACAAGCATCTTCAGAACACAGCAGTTAATATTTGCCTACATCTGGCAGTCTTTGATTATCAGGTCAAAGGTCACGGCAAAAGTGTTTTGTTGATGTGGAGATATTTACGTAGATGAAAATGTGGAAAGATTTTTCTCTACATTCATGTGATTGTCTTTATTAAAGATCATTTTGATTATCCCCTCCCAAACAATAAAAGCTATGGAGGTTACTGGAATCTGGTTGTCTGTTCGTTTGTCTAAAAACATAAGTTTTCCAAACTTTTTTTCAATAAAGCGTAAAGGTGTTTCAATGAAACTTGGTACACATCTTAATTACTATCAACTATAGAGCTTTAATTTTTTTGTTGGTTGAGTGTCTTTCGTAAGAATTAGGTCCCTTTGTCTCAAATTAGTTTTCCCGAATTTTTCACACATTCCTTGAGATATTGGACTAAATCTTTCACACATTCCTTGAGATACTGGGTTATTCTTTTACTCATTTTTATTATTTTCAACTATAGACAAAGTTTTAATTTTGTCATGGTTGACCTACTTTTACAGGAATTAGATCACTTTATTTCATCAGTTTTTTTCAGACTGTAAATTCATTGGTTTTTAATTTTAGTCTTGCAGTACTTAACACATAGGTTGTATCAGTTTTTACCCATGACACAAGAGTGGTTCATAACCTTGACGCAAGGTGATATCTTACTGGTTGTCAGTGTTACTGTTAACCTATGACCAAATTTGTTATTTGTTAACTTTGCTGACAGTGAGGGAAGGGGGAGGGGTATTTGTCCTGCTAGGACCCTTCTAATTTCTCCTGAAATTGGATATATACATGTTACTTTCGTTTTTTTTAAGTTATGCAAGAAAAAATAAAATAAAATAAAGTCATAAATAAAATTATAGTGAAATTTAATGATCAAGTTTCCTTGAAATGTTCTAAAAATTCAATCTAATCGCTAGTTTAAATTGATCTGAATTAGTGATTGTGTAATATTAAGGATAATGTAGATGACTAGATTCAGTGCATAACATAAATGATTTTAATGAAAAATGTATCAGTATTTTTTTGCAAATATTTCAAAATGTATTAATAAAGACTTTCACGAAGTGATATAGTGAAGAAAAAAATTGTAAATCAAATGAAAAATTCAAAATTTTTGCAATGGTCAGTGCGGAGTTGAAGAAGAACTGAATTGGCAACAAGTGGAATCGATGGATAAACACAAAACAGATTTTTAAATGTTTAAATTTTATGAAATGAAAACCAAGGACTTTAGTGGGAAACCAACAAGGACAGATCGTTTTAACATCTAGAACATCTTGAAGAAATCGAGTTATGATTTTGGTGTGAAATATTGTCTTACCTTTGTTATGTCAGGAGAAGGACTTCTACGTAACACATCATTTGATTGCTACATTCAAAGTATCGTGCGACTTGTTGCACGAAAAATGAAAGAGTCAATCACAATTACCCTTTTTGTCATGATATGTCAGATGTATGAACTTCTACATACCATATATTTGTATTTGATGCTTTGAAAGTGTTTGTTTAAAGGCATGTACTTACCTTTCTGTACACATGTACTTATTTTAAAACAGTAAGGCATTTATATTAGGCTACCTGTGGAACTTGACATTGGTATCTTTTGTCATCTTTTAATTTTTTTCCAGGAAAGTTCATAAGAAGAAAACGTTTTAGTTGTTTGTATATTTGCTACAAACATACATATGTAACTTTATCTGAGTTCAGACAGACATGTAACATAATCTCATATGAACATTTTTAGTAGTAATTGGTGATACAAGTCAAACATTTTTGACTGTGATTATTGGTAAACCAGGCAAGATATTCTTTATTATTGAACTGCATCATCATGTTCATTATAATTGTGTAAATTGAACTCTTTAAGAAAAGGTTGAATATGAAGGATCTTCAAGTTGAAAATTAATACACATGGCTGCTTCATTTTATTCTTGTATTATTTGTCTTTCTACATACTAATAATGGCATGAACTTCTTCACATACAGCAGTTTAATGTAATGTATGGTTTAGTATAGATTTTATTGAGGTATTTTATAATACAACAATACCTTAGATTTATATCATTATTTACTCACTTTCAGATTGACTCCAGCAGCAATATATGAAAGATCAATATTAATAGTATATTCTTTAACCTGTCAGATTTCTGTTTTTAGGAATGCAATACATGATTTCTGGAAGGCTTAGTATCTTAAATAAAAATGACAGTCTTTTGATATGTGTATTAAGAGGTATTCTGTCAGTGAAGTGAACAAATGTGTAGTCCTGTTGGTATTTATTTGCATGTTCTCTTATCACTGCCATTTCACTGCCATTTTGTCTTGAGTTTTACTTATGGATGAATCCAATCCATGTCACAGTCTCTAGCAGTTTCACAAAATGGAGTGCATGCCTTTGAAGAAAGATCTTGGAGCAATTGTTTTAGTGTTTGTTTGTTATTGTATATAGAAAGTATATATTTGGTATGTTTTATTCATCACTCCTTGGGAATGTTATAGAGACTTCAGTGCTTACTATTAGTGTAAGAATAAGGGTTATATCATCATAGTAGTATGTTGATACAATGGAATTGTAAGATAATTTTTTTAACAAATTTAACAAAGTCATTGTAAAAGAGGATGCATTATGCACTATAGCACAATCTGTTTATTTGTTTGGTTTGAAGTTTTTGAAGATATAATAATAATTGCAATAGAA
Organism: Pteria penguin; assembly: GCA_035048485.1. Lineage (NCBI taxonomy): Eukaryota > Metazoa > Mollusca > Bivalvia > Pterioida > Pteriidae > Pteria > Pteria penguin. The sequence goes on along the minus strand of CM068583.1, from coordinate 42,104,177 downwards.
TTTAACTGAAAATTGCATATAGAATCTTATATGCATTCAGAATACTTTGTTCAGTCTTTTACTTCTTTAGTCTTTTGATATAAGTGTCTTCTATAATGAAAAATTGGTGTCCTCTCCCAAAGCTTTGTACTCATAAATGAAAGTACATGTATAAAGTTCAGTGAAGGAACTCTTTTGAAAGTATAATGCTTATTATTGATGACCTTATGATGGCACTTTCATAAATAATCATTAAAATGTTACAGGATCATCTTGGATCAAAGAATAAATGGAGTGATCTTATAATCATATTTGGCATCGTGACATTTATTTCTGCTAAAAAGTACTAAATTTGATTTTAGATTTTGACAAAGTATAATTACAGGTTTATGGTAAATCATGGTAGTTTTCTTCTTATGCTCTTCAGACTTGTAGTAAATCCTAAACGAATTAACATAATATCAAATTTATATTCTTTTAAGAATGTAATGTAATATGAGACATGCATGCCAAGATTTGAGGTATCATAAAATCAAACTAAGATTTAGAATTTATACAGTTCATCACTGATGAAAACTACTGAAAAATGTGCTGTGGGAAATGATAATCCATCAGTTGATATTATAATTGTTGTATCATTAAAGTCTCCACCCTTTAATATTGTAAGGGACTATAGGTTACCCCCTCTGTCCATCTATTGCAGCTGTATTTTCCAGACATTCTGACATTGAAGTGACTCTTTATGTGGAGCATTAGTGTAACAAGTTTCAAATCAGATTTGACTTTTGTCATGGTTGACCCACATATAATAGTTTTTAAATTTGCTGTGAAGTTTCAGTGTAAGATGTTAGAGGTCAAAGTATGGCTTTCGTCCTGCTTGACCTTGAACAGTTATTGTCTTTTCCAGAAGATGCAAATCCAAGGTTAGGGGTATTAGGTATTAGTGGGGCACAGGTTTTACATCAGCAATACATGTATGCAGAAAGCTTGTTCAATCTGTGACAACTTATTTAAAAAAAAGACATAAAAAGAAATTAATGGGTGCAATTTAGTGTACCGGGTATAGGATTTGTGTATTATAGTGATACTGAAAGATGTATCACCACTTTACAGTTAAAAGGGCATGCATGGTCTGCAACTCTTGTATATTAAGCAGATTTCATCACAGTATGTTGAGTAGCAGCTTATAGTTTTCTCTTTCATTGAGTACCTAAAATGTCATTTTGTTCTATACCTAAAGGAAAACTTTAGTATAGTCATTTCATTAAATAAAGTCATATTGAAGACATAGTATGAATCTACACAGATACTGATAGAGGGTCAAGGTTTCTAACAGTCGCTTCCTACTTGGAATAAGGCATAGTTTTCATTGTTTTTATCTTGCCGGGACAAAAGTTTGTAGAGCTAATGAAAAACCCAAAACATAGTCGTCCATTGTCCATAGATGTAACTTTAACCAGGGGCTGTATCTTTTGAACTGGAAAAAGTAGAGTTTTGAAATCCACATATGGATTCTTCATGACCAGGGCTTTGAATTGGTACCATGATTTTGAGTCCTTGACCTTGGACTTTCATCTACTTTTTAAAAACTTAAAATTTGCTATAATGAAAAGGTACAGCTTTGATATTTCACATATACTGGTAGATTCCACATGACCAGGGTTTTCAATTGGTAACATGACTTTTAACTTAGTGGCCTTGACATTTGACTTTGACCTACTTTTTTTTAAACTTTAAATTTGGACTTTATCTTTTGAAGTGAAAAAGGTACAGATTTGATATTCCACATATGGATTCCTCATGACAAGGGGTTTGAATTGGTACCATGAATTTTGACCTAGTGTCTTTGACCTTGGAATTTGACTCGCTTTTCAAAAACTTTAACCGATGGTTTTGAACATTTTGAACTTCTGAAGAATTCCTCCGACATGCCAATGATTCTTCTGACTTAAATATTTAGCCTGAAAAACATTTGACTTTGTATTTCTAGGTCAAAACTAAATGTCAAAATGGACAATATATGAAAAACCTTGTTAACACTTTGGAGGAAAAACTTATTGTAGAGTCTAAAACCTTGTACAAATGTTGGCTATGGTAAAATGAAAACCCTATTTATTTTCAGGCCTGAGATATTTTGGTCAATAACTTTATGAGGCAGAGAAACATGATTTCCTGAATGATCTGTTTCTTAAATTATTCTCTTTGAAAATTAACACCCATTTCTGATGAGCTTTGTTGTCTTCTGACAACTTTTGTTATCTAAAATTTTCTACTGGTAATGATTGAAACTATGGTCCTAATTTTCTTACATCCGGCTTAGAATAATGTTCTTGGTTCTGGAGCATATTCAAGAAAGTAAAATTGTGGGTTTCTTTTAAAGGAAATAAAGGGATAGTCCCACAATACTTTCAAACTACTTTTGTAGTAAAAATTAATCACAAAAAAATTAAATGAGCAGGACATAAGAGAATATTTTTACCTTTACTGTATATCTGTATGCAGGACTATGGTAGTTGAAATCTGATATTTTATTTGTTTGATTCACGTTTTAGCGTTGCACAAAGATTATTTCACTCATAATAATCATGGCGACTGCATTTGCCTAATGCATTGCACAGGAATTTAGATCTATACAATGATGCAATCTGAAGTATAGAGGTTCTTTAACATGGTATGACTTATGTGACACAGGACCTTTGTTTTCACTTTCTCGTTTCAAAAGAAAAGACAGGACACCAGTGAGCAACTAGTGGGACTTCAACCCAGAACCTTTGGTCAGAAGGCAAGCACCTAACAGATTGAGCTATGTCTGCTGTCTGAGATATTAAAACTAGAACACATATAGTTTAAATTCATTAAAAGTTATCAAGCATTTTCAAATGAGTAATGCTGATAAAACCTGATGATAATGCTTTAATGTGATGATTTTAGTGTTGTTTTGCATTTGAAGTTTGAATTTCCTGGACATATTTGTACTGCTAGAACCTGTTTGTTATTCTGTGTAGAGATTTTAATGCATGCTCATAGATGGAATCTTTGCTTATCTTGAAAACTACAAATATTCGGAAAATGCTTCTCGTTACTAATAATGCATTATTTATTGTTGGTATTATCTAGTAACATCATATCTTTCTAAAGATTTCACTCTGTTTGAAGCACTTTGTTACTATAGAAAAGAATTATGTATTAGAGAAGCTTTCTGTATGTGAAATAACATTGACCTATCATTTCCTTCAATCATATGAAATTTCTTCTATATCAGTAAAGGATTTTTAATACATCCGCTGTCATACCTAAGACAAACTGTGTTATCGCACTGACCAGGGGCGCATTTTCCAGATTTTTCCTGTAATTGATGCATCTTCAGTGTTGAAATTTGGTCACAATTTTTCTCTCTTTATTTGCAAGAGGGAGTTTGCACTTCAGCCAGATTGGTGCACTGTGACCTACTTCATGGCTTAAAGTAGGTCCAACTGTTTTCCAGATTTTGTTTGTTTTTGATACAGATACTGCCCTGAAATTTAGTCACAGCCTTCCTTTCAAAGTAATATAAGTTTGCATTTCAGCTGGAATTGTGCATTGTAAGTTGCTGTAGAAATAGATGTAGGTCAAATAGGTTTCTGTTTCATTATAAATACAGATACTGCCTTGATATACAGTCAAAACCTTTCAGATAAATATAGATTCAGTTCACATGTCAGCTGGATTGGGGTGTTGTCACCAAGTCCATGATTGAAAGTAAGTCAAACAGCTTCCCAGACCTTTTGCAAAGTACATACACATATTTGCCAGAAATTTGCTCATGACCTTCCTGTCAGAGGAAGTTTGCATTTCAGCTGGAGTGGTGTACTGTTACCTACTTTAGGGTTAAAAGTAGGTAAACAGTTTCCCAGATTTTTTTTTATCATGGATAGGCTACAGATATTGCCCTGAAATTTATTCATAGATTTCCTCAAGAGAAATATGGGTTCTGTTTCCATTACAACGGGAGTGGAGCACTGTGAGAAATTTTAGGGCTAAAAGGTTAAACAGTTTTTTCAGATATTTTGTCCATTATGGATATAAGTATAATGAGTGACCCAATTTAGAAATTAATTAGTAGAAATCTGCTACCCTGAAATAAGTGACGAGCATATGATATTGCTTTTGTTTGATGCAGTGGAGCATTTTAGATTTGACAAACTCTCACCACCTGCCATCTTTACAAATGTAATTGCTTTCTGATTATGTCCCTTGTACACAAGCTTGACAAAAGTCGCTTTTCAAAAGCCAGGCACTCGTATGTTTTATATTTTTGAATAACAGATCATGGAATAAATTACTTGGTGTGGATTGAATGTAAAGATTCATTCAAACTTTATTTATTTCTTTGTGTATGAGATTATAATATGAAAATGTGTTCATTTTTACATGTATATGTTAAAAAAGACAAAATTTCATATCATTAAGTTTCAAGTTGCTTATGAATATAGATACCTATGTACAGAATTCAGCATGTTCCACAGTATTCACTGAAATTGTTTTCATGTGTCTTTGCTCAGAATTAATCAAATATTCACTTACAAGCTTAGCTTTTGGACTGCAACTTTTTTCAAAGGTTTGTGTGGAGGATGTAGTTACGTCTGCATGTTACGTAGAACCCAAACCATGGGCTCTAGGTGATCTGTGATAGGCATGTTATAATGATGTCAGATTTCTATGCATGCAATGTTTATTAGGGCATTGAAATGATTCCTGCAATTTAAAGAAGAAACCATTATATTGACATGCATGATTGTAACATTAAAGATTCAATATGCAAGAACTGTTGTGTTATTAGTGTTACCTTAGTTTTATCAATCAAAGATTACTGGGTGGGTGTAATATGAACACAAATTTAATTATCTATTCGCAAAATATTTTCCACACAAATGTCAGGAGCTGGCATAAAAGAATAAGAACTTCCTTGAAAATCTATAAAATGAATGTTTTTGTTTGAAATGATTAGTATGAAATTTATTGGGGTTTTCATTAATCTTTTAGAACATGAAAGACTCGTTATTATGTAATGAAGAAAAGATTTAAATCGATGATAAACATCGGAATAAAACAAGTGATTTATAGAAATTTACACTAAATAATTTTATGGTAACGTAATTATCAATACATCAAATACACCAGTCTGTCAAAATCTGATCTCAAGTTTCCTCGAGATTCTTACTTTTTTAGCTCTATTAGTTAAAGACCACTCAAGTAATACAATACTCCATCACTCAGTCTTAAACAGTGGTTTGTAATGACTTATTTTTTTTTTTTCAAAGAGTCGTCAAAGGAAGTTGGCTGAAATATCGTTATGGAGATTAGTTTCAAAAACATAGGTCAGATTTGAAAGTCAAGATCACCGGGTTGAAATCATCACTAGAAACATCAGAAGCAGTTTATGGTATATACAATATCAGAACCCCAAAACTTGATGTTTGAAAGATATAAAAAGATTGAAAAGAAGGGGAAAAAAGACCTATTGACCCTCTAAATTAATAGGGCACATCCTGGACTCGTGTGGAGCCGATGTTCGATGTTTCACAATGATGGGTGTAATAGATATTAGTTATGATCCAGAAACAAAATTCATCTATCCATACTCTCTGACCTTACTTTTGACCTCTAGTCAGAGGGGCACATCTTTGACTCTAGGTTAGCGTATGTATCAAAGAAATTCAATTATGGTCCAAAACCATTCTCAATTATCCATGCTCTTTGATCTTGATCATACAATTAATACGGATCATCTTTGATAATTGGAGAGTTTGCATGTGTTATTTCACGACTACATGTATGAGTAAAAAGGAAATTTAGTTGTCTGTTCTGTTACCTCAAAATCGATACAGCAATTACTTGATTCACAGTGAGTCTATGTATGGTGTAAAGGGTTCACTCGCCGTCCAGAAATAATTTACAGTCATCCATATTCTGTAATGTTGAATTTTGAACCTTAAACCTAAATTAATAGGGCTCATCCTTGACTGCTGGAGAGTTTGTGAAGTTTCTTGGTACATATAAAGAGGTTTCAAATATCTTGAAACCATGTACACATAGGCAGACAGACAAATGGGGTGATTCCTATATACCAACAAACTGTGTTTGTGAAACACTAATGCCCCCAGCGGCACCAAAATCCAAAAAGTTATTGTAGTGTGAAGGTCATTGTCAAGGTCAAAAGGTCATCCACCATGGTGTCATTTGAAAGGGCTTCATTAGTTGAGTACACATGTCAAATATGAAAAGTCTATCCCTCACGGTTTAAGCCGGTGTGGCCTAGTGGCTAAGGTGCTTGGCTTGTGAACGAGAGGTCCCGGGTTCGATTCCTGCCCTGAGCACACCGGTGTTTTGTTTTTAGCTCACCTGAGCCAAAGGCTCAAGTGAGTTATTGACATAGTTAGTCCGGCATCTGTCATCGTCCTATATTCGTTCGATTCCTGCCCTGAGCACACCGGTGTTCTGTTTTTAGCTGACCTGAGCCAAAGGCTCAAGTGAGCTATTGTCCTAGTTTGTCCAGCGTCTGTCCGTCGTCTGTTGTAAATTTTTCACATTTTCGACTTCCTCTTCAGAACTGCTGAACAGAATTTGATGCAACTTGGTATACATGAAGTACTCAAGGTCCCCTACAGGTGTTGTTATTTTTCGTCCAGATTCATTTACAGATGGCACCACCATGAGCAAAAGTAGATCACAGAGGGTACCCTCCTTTGACAAACTTCTTCTTCAGACTGGGGGCATACAGAGACAAACCCAATGCATAGGAATGACCTAGACAGATGTGTGAAGAAGTGTTGTTATTTTTGGTTCCATTCGAAATCAAAGTTTTTTCGACATATTTTTGGACTTAGTAATTTCAATGCAGAAAAGTGTAATGTTTTTCAATTAATTGATAATCATGAGTTCTTATGGACTATTTTGATCATAATTATGGTGAGGAATATCATTGTGAAAGAATTTTGTCAATATCTCAATTTTGGGATTTTTTATGAATTTTTTAAGACTTCCAAAAAAAAGGGGGGGTGCCCAATTTTTCACATTTTCAACTTTTTCTGCTAGAAAAAAAATCTCGTATGATCCCCTTCAAATTCTGGCATTTTCGTCTAGACCTCTTGACAGGTGGTGCCACCACAGTCAAAAGTAGATCACAAAAGGGTACCCTCCTTTGACAATCTTCTTCATACTGGCTGTATACAGAGACAAACAGAATGTATAGAAATGATCTAGAGGGATGAATGAAGAAGTCTTGTCATTTTGGTTCCCTTCCAAAATCAAATTTTAGAAATTTTTTCGACATTTTTTTGGACTTCGTGATTTCAATGCAGAAAAGTGTCATATTTCCTAATTAATTGATAATGATGATTTCTTATGGACCATTTTGATCATTATTATGGTAAAGAATGTTATTTTGAAAGAATTTTGTCAGTATCTCAAAATTTGGATTTTCTATGAATTTTTTAAGACTTCCAAATGAGGGTGTATAGGGACAATTCTTCACATTTTTAACTTCTGCTGTTATATCATATGAAAGATTTTAATGAAACATGGTATACATGAAGTACTCTAGGTCCTCTATCAATTTCTACATTTCATCCAAATTGGTCAACAGATGGTGCCACCATGTCTAAAAAATGGGTCTCAAAATGGTACATATACCACTTGGTAATTAAAATATGGCGAGTAGCGGTTCAAATCCCACTGGGGTCAAAAAAATTTTTCATTTCTTTACACATCTAAATCAGTTTTTGGATGTTTCTCAACACTTGACATATGAAATTAGGCCATTTTAAGTTGGATCTGGACAATATTTGAAACAATTGTTGTTTATGACCCAGACTTGAAATCAGTCAACAAAAGGCACCACCTAAAGAAAATGACAAACTTATTGCCCTGAATCACATCTTGCAGAGACAGAGCAAATGCTTAATATCAAAATCACCTAAATGGATGTGCAAAAAACTATTGTCGTTTTTTATTCTGGTCAGAAATAAAATTGACATATTTTCAACATTTGTGTCGACTTAGTCACAGTAATGCAAAAATAAATAACTTCTTCCTTCCTGCATACTCAGGTGAGCGATATAGGCATACTGGTACTTGGGCCTCTTGTTCCGATGAGACAGGTCCCGTGTCATGGTAGGCATTGCACCTAAAAGATCCTTCACTGCTTCAGGTGGGTCTGTTGCAAAGGTCTAAATTTGTATGCAATGCATTGGGTAGATGCCGTCACCATATACATGAAATGATAGTGGAGTGGTGTAAAACAATAGTCAATCAATCAATCCCTCATGGTTCAAAAGTTATAGCCAAAGTAAAAGTTGACAACAGACAGACAAACAATCAAACAAACAGACAGGACAAAAACAATATGCCTCCGATCTATCGATCAAGGGGCATAAAAATATCGTAGGAATTCAGTAATGATCCGAAACTATTCTCAGTTTCCTAAGTCTATGATTTTGATCTTTTCATTGTTAGGGATTATCTTTGAATCATGGAGATTCTGAATGTGATATTTCAGGACTATGGGCAAAAAGGAAATTCAGTTACTAGTATTGTCCAGAATCCATATTCAGCTGTCCATGTTCTGTGACCTTGACCTCAAAATCAATACAGCAGCTCTTTGACTCACAGTGAGTCTTTGTATGGTGTAAAGAGTTCAGCTATGGTCCAGAAATAATTTACAGTCATCCATACTCTGTAATGTTGAACTTTGAACCTTCAAATTAATAGGGCTCATCATTGAATGCTTGTGTATGAAGTTTCCTGGTCAAGAGATTTCAAATATCATCTGGATACAATGTACACATGGGCAAACAGACAGGGTGATTCCTCAATCGTAACAACTCGTCCATTTCCGTAACAAATAAGAAAAATGGCAATGGTGTTCCGATTTGGTGATTCCTATACACAAATAATACTCCCCTCCCGAAAGGGGTATAAAAATATGAGTTAAAAGAAATTTAAGTTATCAGTTTTTGAGTAAATAGTCAACTGTATTTCACAAATTCTTCAAGTTATAATACTTATTGTTTAGAACAACTAAAACATTTATGTATTATAAATTTCATATAGCCAAATACATAATCCTCCATACTGAATGTAGGACACAGGATCAGTTTCTGTCATGCTAATTTTGAAGTTTAAGATATTGTGCTGAGTTTGAACTAAACATTGGATTAATCATAACTGAAACCTATGAACTATGATAGTGTATATATAATAAGATTATATTGATATGTAAACTTTGAATTCTGTAGAGAGTGTCTGAACAAATACATGTTTATGTAACAGACAATTTTACTTTACCAAATAGCCATATTATTTTTAAACAAGATACTCATATTTCAGCTTGGGCAAGCAACACTGTCGATCATTTTCATCAGAGAAAAGCATCAACTGACATGGCTTCATTATCCTATCGAGTCTTTTCATTATACAGAGTTATTTCCCATTTGAGCAGGTATCTGACATCAAACCATTATGACGTCAACTAGTTCTATGGCAACTGGTGTAAAATTACGGGGAAGTGATAAAACTTGTATGACGTCGCAAGGGTTGACGTCAAATACCTGCTCAAATGGGAAATAACTTTGCATAACGAAAAGACCCAGTATCTTGCATGGTATGATCCAGACAAAACTTCATGATACATTCCTATATGATTCCCAAAGAAACATTTTGACTTTCTCCTGTGTAAACTCACTCCTACCTTTACAGATGTCTCAAATGACTAGTATTGGGTGATCCATCCAAGGCCTTGAGGTGTGAAAAATGTAGATGGATAAGCAAGTATTGCAAACACAATCATAATACAGCCCAAAAATGGCAAAGGAGGAATTATTAAAGTGAGAGAGAAATACAGAGAAACGGAGAAGATGTCCTCCATCAATATATACCTTAGGATCTTCCATGTAACTTTTATTGCAATCTATAACAAAAGGTGAATACAAAATTTAACACCAAATAAATCCCCATATCTGTGTTTATTGAGTGATTTCAATTATAATTTTTCATAAAAACATAAGCAATACTTAAATACCAGTACTATCATTTTTGACTTTTCAAATTAAACTAGAGCAATAACAAAACATGTGACACATAAAAATCACATCCATTTGCATTTTGCATGATGAAAATTCTTTGATTTCAAAAGTAAGATGTATTGATACACAAATGTACAAAATATCAACTCAGTTAACAACTAACACAGATATACATAGGTAAGTTCTTTAACAAATGTAGATGTAACTAAAGAAATTACCCATCAGACCCTAGAAATCATTGGCTATGTTATATTAATAGACACTGACCTCATAATAGAGTTCCTAGGTGGGTAAAGGTGTTGTTCCACATACACTATTGGAACAAAGGTAAACTTCTTCATTGTTTCTTATAAAAAACAACATGAAACAACCTCTAAGAATGATATGATATTATGCACAACAAAAACAATGAGGATATCTGATCATTCATATAGGTACAATGGTTAAGTCCCACAATATGTAACAACAAATTTTTTTTACCAGTTTTGAAAATTCAAGTTATTCCTACTCAAAGTACAGGATTCAATATACAGAAGAGATATTGTCACACTTGTTCATAAATTATGATAGATGTAAACTTGTTTAACTGTCAATCACAAAAAAATCTTGCACGAGATACTGAATTATTCAGGCAAAATTCTTATCCATGAGAATATAATGCACCTTCTCCTCATGTATGGTAAATGAAGAAACATCAAATAAGTCTTAAGTGATCTTCACAGAAAGAATTTGTGTATGTTTGTATATAAATTAATCTGTAAGAAAGTATACATTTATACATTCATACGAAATTCTTTCAGTAGGTATGAAGAACATTCAATTATTAATACATGCATTTAGATATACAGTAAATGACTTAACTTTACCAATTATGTCATTTCTAAAACTTATTAGTGTCAAAACATTTCAATATGATATACGACTATGAGAATACAGTCCATATAAGTGAATAAAGAGAAATGGAATTTTAACCTCTCATGACTTTCAACTGTAATGTAAGCTGCTCATAGAACTAAGAAACTTTCTTTCAACAAGGTTACATTATCTAAAATTAATACAAAACAAAATTACTTCATCTTAATAGAGATTTCAAGTAATCACGTCTAGTAAATTATTATTTACCCTGGATATAATTAGATACTGCACATTGCAACTTTTTTAATATATTTCATAAATATATTCATTACAAAACATTACCTTTCTACTGAAAGAATAAATGTATCCCATAAACTTGAACAAAGATACAGTGTCTTGATAAATTACATGAATATCTACTTAAAAGAATAATCATGTAAACAGAACGTTTTTATAAAACTTACAAAATTTAACAAGAACTTAACAAACTAGAAAACATTATTACAATTAAATTTCAGTATCTGTAATATAAAGGATCAATAGATAATACTTTGAGATATTGGTAGTTTAAGATACCCGAAATTTGACTTTATGGCTATAAATCAAGGTCATGGTCTTGAAACTGTGTACCACTTATGTTACAGGTATCATATGATGCAGTTAAACTTCGATATCTCAAACAATGATATCTTGAATACCTGGGATATCTCTAAGTCAGTCCCCCCAAAAATCTCACATACTATGATTAAATTCACCTCAGATGTGTCGATCACTGATGTATCAAATGCCATGCTTATCTCACTTTCTAGTCCTGAAGGTCTTATGTACCCATTTTATCCCAAAGAGGGCTTCTTATTGAGATTAATTATTTAGGAACAATATGCACATCTTCATGATTATTTAGGAACAATATGCACATCTTCATGATTATTTAGGAACAATATGCACATCTTCATGATTATTTACTGATAAAAATATCATGTACTATAATAATCACACATGTCAAATGGACCAACATAAGTTAACAATTCAATACTTGTGATCCTAAACTGGAAATTGGATATCTCAAACTAAGGATATCTCAAAGTATTTTCTTCAACCCTTCCAACTGTCACTTTGAGATATCAAGAGTTGAATGTACTTATTAATTAAAATATGTATAGATATAGTAAATACAATTCTTAATAAGACAATTAATATAAGTTTAATCATAATGTTTATTGATGAAGTTAGAGAAGAAATCTTCTAAAATTTAAGAAATCATAATTTTTTTTAAGACTGGATCTAAATTTTTATATGAAAATTAAAGGCTGAGGATGTATAATGTCATCTTGACTGTTCTGTCATGATAATTTACTCCCACTATGACTGCAGTCTAACAATTAGAAGAAAACATTTAATTTTGGTGAGTATGTCAAAAAGGGGTCAACTTAAAGATAGACCAGGTAAATGAAAGCTTTGGGACCTGAAAATGTATTAAAGATAAGCACAGTATTCAACATATTGCTGTTCGATTCATCTAAAGTAAATTTAATCATGTTACTGATGAAGAATATCAGGACTGGCATTTCAATTGCCTTGAACATAGCCCAAGTATTGGAGATATCAGCGTTGAGATATTCAAGTTTGACAGTATATACATGTACCAAAATTCTCTCAAAAATAATAACATAATAACAATAATAAGGATTGCCATTCTATACTAAATATTTTACTTCAACAAAAGTGATATACTGTTAGGTATCCTTTGTACAATTCATTAGGTGTGTCAAAATACCCAAACAATGAAAAAAATATGTTCTAAAAGCAAGCATGCATGTGCTGCTGACATAAAGCATTTGCTTTTGATTATTTCTACAATTAAATGATATTGATACTTCAAACTGTCTCCCTTTTTAGAGAAATTTACATGGTCACCCCTACTCTTTGTCTTTGATTTTTTACTTTACTATGCATGCCAAGAAAAATGAACATTTCTATAGGGTCCAATGTAAACTTTGATGGTCATTATATTAATAATACTGACTAACAATCACAAAATATGAGAAATCTCCTGGCTACCAAATTTTACATCAATATACTTGAAAATGTATTACTGATGTGAAAAGGAAGGTGAATCACATAGTAACATTTTTGCCACTTATAAAAGAGATACCTTCTCCTTCCTTAATTACACTGCTTACATTCCTGTAGCAATACTCTCATACAGTTTATAGTCATAATAATTTACATAATATCTAAAGCCATTAGGTGATGGTCTTGTGTAAAAAAATGCAACAAATGTAACATAAAAACAATCATAAAAACATTTTCATAAGTTACTGACCATTCCACTATTCCAAAAAGAATGTGACTTTTAGAGAAATTTGGATTTTAATATGTATGACTACTTCAACAAATAGTTCATTAGTTGGAGGTTTGTTTGACCTCACATGTTGTTATCACTTTGTAAAATAATGCAGTATGGAAGGGTCAATTATGATTTTGTATTATTACAATAAAACAACTACTAGAACAGATACTGCAGAGATCACTGAAAATCTATCACGGACTTATGTTCAGATCTAAAATGTTTATACACCAACATGTTTTTAGTTCTTTTGTCACCACCATCATAAAGATTTCCATGTATATTATATTGAGACAAAATAATTGATAGCAATTTATGCAATGTAACATGAATGATAGTATGGTCTTGTATAAGTCGCACAGACTTACAATAAAATCATGATTATACTGTCTTCTATAAAGAAATCAGTGCACAGAGAAACTGATAGAAATTAATCATACTTTCAGCATATGAGTGCTTTTCTCAAGATGCACTTTGACAGTGATTATTTATAAAACAATCAGGAAATGCTTAGAATGAAATTTTATCTGAGTGAAATAAAAGAATGCAATTTTAACTTTATAAACAGCATCTCCTGACTTTTAATTCATTTACCTGTACAAAAATTCTAGAGAAAAATAACTACTTAAGATTAACAAAAAAAAAAAACAAAAAACAAAAAAAAAACCCAGAACAGTAAACATCAAGTAACAACATGTCCAATAACAAATACTTGTGTTACTGTATACTACACAGTGAGCTTTTCGGTTGAGTAGCTATAGGTTTTGCAGTTGCTTCATTTTTATAATGAATAATCTCTGCTTTCACAACACGCTGATGTTGCTCTACTTCTGGTTTTGTCAGTTTAATCCCAAGGATTTCTGCTGCTACTCTTTGAAAACACAGCCCTACCTAAATATGTAATAGAACATCACTACAGCTTAAAGTTTTATTTCTAAAACAGTCCTTGGCAACATCTTCATACATCAAAATATGAGATCTTTTAAAAAGATGATGTAGTCAAATAAAACTGACAAAAATGTGAAAGGAATTAATTATCTGAATATCAACATATTGTATCTAATGTAAAATTCAATGTCTGCAGTTACACTGGTTCTCTTTTCCTAAGTCTGTATAAGATTTGAAACCACATCTCAATGATCAATATTCAGAGCTCATGAAAATTATGAGGACATTACAGTGTTAAAAAATCTCATTCTTCACAGAAAAAGTTTGTCTCCACAGTCCAATGTCTTAACCTTTATTAAACTGAGTGACTTATCAACATCGTTTAATATAATTCTATAGCCATATATGTAGGCCAACTGCAATGATCTATTTTACAGACTTTTTGTGATTAAGATAGAATATATGTATATTAAGGAACTTATATATAACAAAAGCAAAACCTAGTGAGGCATAATATGCCTGTCGCTTCGTTTGAAGGGATGAAATTTGAAAGTATGGAAACACTCCCCCTTTGCCAACAATTCTGTGAAATACTATTTAATTCTGTGCAATAGGTAAAAGTTATGGACCGCACAAAGATTTACCCATCATATGCAATGTGACCTTGTCCTTGCAGATATGACCTTGGTTCAAGGTCATGACACACCCTTAAGTCCTGGGCAACAGTTCTGTGAAATATTACTCAATCAATGCCAAGGGTAAAAAGTTATGCCCTAGGCAAAGTTTTACCCTATTATATATGGTGTGACTTTAACTTTGCAGATATAACCTTGACTCAAGGTCAAGACACACCTTTGGATCCTGAGCAACGATTCTGTAAATATAATTCAAATCCATGTTAGGGTTAAAGAAGTTTGGCCCAGACAAAGATTTATCTTTCCAATAATATGTATTGTGACCTTGACCTTGCAGATATGACGTTTGAGTCATGTCATGAGACATCCCTTGGGTAACAATTCTGTGAAATATCATTTAAATCCATGCAAGGTGTAAAAAGTTATGGCCTGGACAATAATCTAACTGATATAAGCACTGTGACCTTGACCTTGCAGATATGACTTCATGACCTCAAGTCATAAGAAATAAGTGTGCAAAGTTTGAAAATTGCAGCATAAACAGTTTAGTCTGTACCTTGTTTACAAGTTGCATTTGCTATTTTTGTCCCACAAATGACCTAGACCTTTGATTGATTGATTGATTGATTGATTTTTGTTTTACGTCACACCACGAATATTTCACGTATATGGTGACGGCATCTGCCTGATGCGGGGCATACAAATTTTGACCTTTGCAACGGACCCACCCGAAGCAGTGAGGGATCTTTAACGTGCCAAGCATACCACGACAAGGGGCCTCGGTTTTTACTGTCTCATCCGAAAGACAGAATACCGGCATGACCAGAGCGGGACTCGAACCCCGGCCTCCCGATCAGGAGTCCGACGCGATACCACTAGGCCACGCCGGGTTACCTAGACCTTTGACTTTGATATTGAAATCAATAGGGTTTGTACAGAAGCCCATTTAGGACCTATCAAATAATATTTTTGAATTTGATATAACCAATTCTTGAATTTGTTAAAACAGATTAAAGGTAAGCAGTCCTACATATTTTCAAATTAATGTTTCAGTAATTAGAATACATACAAGTCTGTAATACCCTTACAAGAAACAACTCTCATCAACTTTAAGATCCAGTTCATAGAACAGGGCTACCACTAATTTACACAACATATTACATCATAATGCTTAATACATAATCATAGATCACAAAAAGAAAACTCATCGATGCTCAAAGAAAAGTGAGACTTTATTACTTACATTATCTCCAGTTTTGGCTGATACAAAATGACTTGACATTCCTTTTTCTTGTGCAAACTTCTGGTGTTTATCCGTTTTCACTGTTCGCATATGTTCAAGATCAACTAAAAAGATGATTAATGTATGAATATTCTGAGCTTAAAAACCAATCACTTTTAATAAACATAAAAATAACAAGCAATTTGGTGGGGGGGAAGGGAAGGGAAATGAAACTAAAATGCCTGGTAAAGACACTGGACCTTTTTCAAACACACTGATGGACCTCCCCATATGTACACAATGTGAGTCAAACCCAGAGTGGAAAGATGTGAGAGATACAACAAATTCTTGTACGCTGCATTAGCTTTATCAGTCATTACAGTGTTCATTATTGTACAGTGTTTTAGAATTAAATCAAGTATCATTTTATCATGAAGCTAAATCATAAATGAGACAAGAGGATAACTGCACTTCCAAGAGAATAGAAAGAGAAGCAGGCAAATAAAAAGAAAGATTGTGACAAGTCTCAAACTCTTCTGATCGTATCTTTTCCTAGGTTTATAAACTCTCAACTCTTTTACTTTGCTAAAACATGTTTGATCATATGCCTAAAATTTATCTCAATTACTAATATGCTGAAGTACTTGCTCTGATTTCAATAACATGTACCTTAATATGACAAGTTTCAGCAGTATGAAATAAAGTCTCTCAGTTTTACTTGTGCAGAGCATTCTTATATGACATGGCAGTACTTCTGTGTGACTTACTTTTATTCCCAACGAGTGCCAAGTGAGGTGTTTTTGTGTCCCGACCAAACACCTTCTTTATGTTGCTATACCAGTCTTCAACATTCTCAAAACTAGCAACATTTGTTATATCATATACCAGTAATATGCCCTGCAAAAAATACATACTCTTTAATAAAAGACTGTCAAAAGTTTAGATAAAGTGATAACATGTATAGTTGTATGCATTACTATGGACAATAAAGTGATCTGTTAGCTAATATTTAGAGTATTAATTATAACTTAACTAACTAGATTTGATTGATCTATTTTAGGTCATACTTGTTAATAAATACATGTATATATCCTTTACCTTGAGGCATTTTGTTCCTACTTACATTTGATCCATATATATAATTTTCTAACATCTTTCCTCCAAGAGTCTGCCCTCCAATGTCCCATACTTGTAAAGCTACATGCACATTACCTATACAAATGAAATATTACATAATATCATAATCAAATTACCGACAGTGAAGAAGACATTATGCAGTCAGTTACTTATTATGAAGAACTTTCTCTGATATAGATAAACTAGACACAAGAAAAAACCAGGCACAATAAAAACTAATAAAAAAGAACCCTAAAAATGTTTTCCATAAAATTTTAAAAATTAATCAATATTAATGTAAACTGACTTTTAAATTTCTATCATTCTTCAGTAGCTACTGTCATCTTTTTTATTATATGGGTATACAAATAAAACCAAAACAAACTGAAGACTCAAGTATAAATAGAATAATTTGAAGGTTAAATATCGATGAATGAACCAACAAATTGAATCACATCCAAAAATATCTATAAGCAACTCCAACACATTTTGAGTTTTTGAGTTTTTGACAGACTTCATGGAGGTTCATTCACATGTACATTAAGGTATAGTATACAGTACAGTCCAATTGTTTGGGAAATATTGCAGAAAGCTCAGTGGGAAAGACAACCAAAATGACAGTGGAAATCCAGGTGTAAATTAAAGCTGTACCCTTGGTGAACTACACAGTTATAGTACAATTCTTGAACTTACACCTGGATGTGGCCCTCCTTGGCTGGTAGAAAAATTACAAAACACCTGGACTGTATTTTTTCATACTCTGAGAGTACAAATGTCACTTGCAAAGACAAATGGACATCCACAGGTTTGATTTTGAGTATCACTTAGACATCTTTGTCGACATAAGCATCTTATGTACTGAATAAGTATTGGTATATTAACATTCTTACGGTTATCAAAATAAAGATTTATTTGACAGCAGGACAGACAGAAATAAGGTCATTGACAGACAATGTTACCTTTAAGTGTTACTATGAAAGGCAAGTGACACAAAAAGAATGACATACATGAATGTATAATAATGTCTGTTTTCAGTAAATAAATTTATTTCAAGTATATTTAGAATACTAAAAAAGAAATTTTGAATTTGGATTCCAGATTAAAAGGGGCACAGGTTTCTCATAAGTTTATGGTATTTTAAATAAAGGTTTACAAATGAAATTAACCTTTAATACATTCACTCACTGTTTTCAAGTTTATAAGGGAACAAGTGCCGAGGCTGTAACTCAAAAATGAATAGTTACCAAATAAAAGGTCAACTTCTTTTGTCAAATACCAGTATAATGTACAGATGTACACCTTCAAATTTCAAATCCAAATAGGAAACTTCTTATTTTCAATGTTTGTTTCATTCTTATTAATTCAAGTTGAATTTAAAAACCTGAAAACAGAAATTATTAGGCAATTAAGTGTTTATCTCTCAAATGAGAGTTGACCCAAATCATAACTGTTAAAATTGGAATAAATTCCATAACTGTGAATATAACTGTTACCATTCATATCATTTGAATCTTACCAGGTAAAACAATTCTTTTTAGAAAGAAGTCAAGCCCTACTGTTTGTTTGTACTGTCTACCAAATTGTTCCTGAGAATATCTTGTTGCAAGTGATGTCTACAAAACAGAATTTAAGCCAAACATCATGTATTATACAGGGTTGCACAACTACTAGACTCAAATGATCATAGCATATACATAAATAATTCTGATGAAAAAATGCACTTTTCATTTTAACTTTATTATTTTATTTTATTCTAATTACGTTTATTAATTATTCATTAGAATACGATATGAAACTTCCTTTCATATGCATGCAGGGTTGAAGTCAAGTTTAGGAGACCAAGGCAATGCAAATTAAAATTAATATTTTTGTATGAGAATTTGTTACACTACATGTAATGGTATAATCTATCTTGTCATACAATGTACATGTCTTAGAGATCAGGACTGCCTACTTTGAGGCAGGTATTTGGCCTCATTCCCAACGTAAATTATTATCTTATGTTCTCAACTTATTGTTCCCAATTTCCCCATTCAATCACATAATTTTTTAAAAAATACTTTAATGCAATTACATCACTCCTAATCAAACACTAATTCAGATTAAATTATTATTGACTGCAGTGCAACTTTATCAGTTTACACAAGTATTTTACTGATTATTTAGTGCTTGTTTGAGTAAATTTTAATACACTACTAACATCATGTTCTTCTTATAAAATTTTGATATATGTTATTCTAGTGCTACTGTGAAAACAGATTTTTTTTGTACATGCATTTCCCATTTGTATTATTCATGAAACAGTTCCAACATAGACAGCAAGAGTCCTGTAGATTTTTGTGATTTTTTTTTTTGCCTTAGAAATGACATAAAATGTGGTTAATTTTTACATATTTTTCATCATAACACCAGTACAAGTGACGTCTTAGTCATAAATGAATAGAAAATTGTTTGACATCACATTATGACATTCACCCAATCTTTCTGTTAAAATTGCCTTCAGTAATAGTATCAAAAATGATGTTGAGCATTGTTGGTTATACTTTAAAACCAACTTTTCCTCCAATAAATTAAAAATTATCTGCTTAAGCTTTGGCCTGCTATGTAAGACACTAAGGCTTGTATTTTTAAAAATCATAAATGTAGTAGTACTAGTATTAAGCAGGTTCGGTCCACTACTAAATAAAGCTATTATAACTATATAAGGCTATTATAGCTACATATAGCTATTGCTATGGACAGGATATGAAGCAAACTTCCGATTCCTGGGCATGCGCTAAAAACCGACAATCATGGTAAGGTGACATTGTTTGTTGTTCGATCCCGCTTGCAACCTGCACACCTAGACGGTTGGTTGCAATTGCATTTTTTTATGCATATCTGTCTTTTTTCATACATTTGTTAAGATTGTATGTAAAACTAATATTGCATGTCAACCTCTTACTATTCTTTCTTCTAATTCTGCACAGGGCTGAAGCACAGAAATTCCCGGTGACTTCCATTCATAAAAACATTTACTTTGAACAATGGACCCGAAAATAATGAAAAAATCAGCATCACTGCACGAGTTGTTTCGACCTAGCTAACATTTCGTACTTAATATATTGATGCGGAAACTGTTGAACAATATAACAATGAAATATATAAACATATTAAATTATGATACTTAATGATGAAAATATCTTGTCGTATTATAAATTGGTATCGATTTACACAAATTTATTTTATTTTATTCTCATTTTATTACATTACATTTGCAGTAAGCTGTATAATATTTAAAGAGAGAGACGGATAGAAAAAGATAGACACAGACAAATAGACAGACAGACAGACACACAAAGGGCATGAGGGAGAGAAACATAAACAAATGAAAAAAATATTGATACAGACAGACAGGGACTTGAGGAGAGAAAAAGAAAAAAACAGTAATGCATAATAATTGAGACATAATGAGAAACAGACAGACACACAGAGAGAGAGAGAGAGAGAGAGAGAGAGAGAGAGAGAGTTGAATGAAACAATTATTCAATTTATTTAATATAGAATTATTAACGATTATTTTGTCATCATTATATTTATTGTGCCTCATTATTATTATTATTATTATTATTATTATTATTATTATTATTATTATTATTATTAGTATTATTATTATTAGTATTATTATTATTGTGACTTAGTTTTGTGTGCCATAGTGATGTAACCCATTGTTATGATGTTAAATTTTAAATGTTATGTGGAAACTGCTTCTAGTTGTCGTGCATTGATTCAGAGTGAAATTAATTTGAACGAATACACCGCGGATGCAAATGTTGCTGATGTTCTGGACGAGCAATTCCAAAATGGCGATCTCCTTCTGATGATTGCGAAGAGAGCAACTTGTAAAAGCTGTGCGATATAAGAAGGAAATACTAATGCAAGTTTGTTATAAAACACACACAAGTGGAGAGTGGTAATTAGTTTTTAATTAATTATTTCACAACGCAATTACCTTCAGTACAAACGACACTCTCGTACGTATGTTACATCAATTTGCTACTGTTTATATTTGGACATAAGGTGCGGTTTTTAGCGCATGCCCAGGAATCGGAAGTTTGCTTCATATCCTGTCCATAGCAATAGCTATATGTAGCTATAATAGCCTTATATAGTTATAATAGCTTTATTTAGTAGTGGACCGAACCTGTTAAGGGCAGTAAGACAAGAATAGGAAATTCATTTACCATCATTCCTGTTATAAATCATATAGCCCTCGTTCACTAAACTTTACCAAGTTCTTTATGGTAAATGTTATAGATATTAGAAAAAAGGGTACAGTTTTTGTATCAACTATCATTTCAATAATTAAACTTAAATTTGATAAAACATGTATCTGTAACAGATACAAAACTAAACTAGTCACTATGCCTAATTTCATGAACATATATACAGCAATATGAAAGGTGATCTAATTACCCTTATACAATTATTAGCTTCACCTGGCTATTGTTATTGATTCGTGACCTGCGAATAATGAAATTTGCAACGTATGAAAATGGGAAGTCGTTGGATACGACAACACCTGTTATTTTCTCACCTTCCCTGAGGCTCCATCTCCCATAATTACAATTTTAAGTTGTTTATCGGGAGCCTCATCCTCGGAGTCAGACATTTTAACGACCAATTCACTAGATATATAAATTTTAAAATCACATTCCTCGTGTTAGTCTTGCCAAATATTTACTCTTTTTGACCTGTCACTCGGTTGTCAGTGTTATTTAGGCACTTGCAACATATCATTTGCTACGCTGTGAATTGAAGCGTCGAAAAGACCTAGAACTATAAGGGTAAATGAGGTCTATCAGTGGTGGATGAAGAGTTTTGATCATTTTTTTAAATTAACTTCGAGACAAGACAAATATATTTAAGTCCTGAAATATTTATGTGCAGTGATAGTTTCATTTGAAAAAAAGATAATTACATTATTTATACATTATTTTATATGTAAATCTTCACATATTTTGATATGTCAGATATTTTACTGAAGAGTGATCAAAGACCGTTTAGAGTAAAGCTGAGAGTCCCCCAGTCCCCCAAAAGAATTATATTAATTAAAAACACCTGGGCTATACTCTTGACAGTAACTATTTAGATGGTTGGTGATACTGAGGTTTGTTCAGAATGCAAACCTGTATGAAAATAAAGTTTAAAGTTTTCACGATCCCCAAAAGAAGGAACTTCACAGTTCAACACTTGTGTAGGAAACTTGAAACCAATAATAATAAATATGAAATGTAATCAAAATATACATTAAAATGAACCTAGAAGAATATACTTGTAGGTCACAGGGCGGATACAGGAAATTATATGAGGAGTGTCACCATTCAAAATGAAGCCGAAGGTTTCACTGAGGAGTGTAGTGCCTATAGGGGTACAGATGTGGGAGGTCATACCTCCTGTCGATGAGGGGATTGGTGTTTCCCTAGGAATATTTTGGAAAATTAACATAAAATGACACAATTTGTTAAGGCGGTTGCCCTCAGTTTGCCTA